>OX465379.1:14188128-15538128 GCA_950004255.1 Mesopsocus fuscifrons
AAAAAGAAAGCGCGACAAAGCCTCGAGCACTGCCAGCATGTTATACAGGAACCAGAGTTGTGCACTTTTCGTGCCTCTCTACAGGAGGCAAGGGGGCGTGGCTCGAACAGTGGGTACCCTTTTCCTGTAGTAGGGTTGCACGGGACCTCCTAAATGAAATTTCAAACTTCTACGTCCAACCGTACCTGAGCAGTGACATACCAAACTTAGCTGTTTTTGAGGGTCACTCACTGACTCACTCACTCACTCACTCACTCACTCACTCACTGACTCACCTATACAAATTATTAGCATGTTCCAGCAGTGCGATAGAGCTGAAACTCAGCACACTTGTAGGTACCATCCCGTGGCCACCCAGAAAAATCGCAAACCCGAAGTACCTTCAGTATTATAGGTTCAGGTTCGATTCAAAGTTCCCATACTAACTTATGGCAGATATTTACAAAGCAAATACTTACTGCCTCCAGCTCCTTGTCCTAACAATAAATACCTACCTATACCTACCTACAATGTTGTGAAATGTGGATATGTCTCCTTCTTCCTTTCAGGTACGATTACGTACTACTTTCAGGTATCAGGTACAAGAAGGTACTATATTTTCAGGGATGGGAAGGTAATTTGTGTAGATTCGTCAGGCAACTTACTTTCAGGTACGAGTAGGTACATTTCAGATACGGGATAATAATTTGTGTAGATTTGGCAGGGAACTGGTTTTCAGGTACTGGGAGGTACTTTCCAGGTATGGCAAGGTATTTTGACTCCATTCGACAGTCAACTTGTTATCAGGTACGATTAGGTACATTTCAGGTATGGGAAGGTAATTTGTGAAGATTCGACAGGGAACTCATTTTCAGGTACGAGTAGGTACTTTTCAGGTATTTCAGGTATGAGATTGGTAATTTTTGTATGGTTGACAGGGAACTGGTTTTCAGGTACTGGTAGGTACTTTCCAGGTATGGCAAGAAAACATGAGTCCATTTAACAGTCAATTGATGTTTTACCTACTGGTAGAAACTATAAACTATTGTACCACCTTACAAAAATTATATGATATCCGACCAAAAACACTCCGTGTAAAAAAAACAGCCAAGTTTATAACCCTCCAAAAATTAGCCTATCTCAACAGCCCTTAAAAGGGTTTGATATAAAAAATGTTGGCCAAGTTCTCCACATTCCAGCTATCACTCGGCCCCCAAAATTAGTGATATCACTTATTACAGGGCCAAGTCCTTGGCGCGAATCACAAGGATGTTGGCGACATATTTTGCCATATACTTGCTTTCCAATACCCCCGGACCGCAGCCCCCATCCAACCTTAAAGCCTGTGTCTATGACCGGCTGTGACGCTTACGTGATTTGCGCCAAGGTCTTGGCCCTGTAATAAGTGATATCACTAATTTTGGGGGCCGAGTGATAGCTGGAATGTGGAGAACTTGGCCAACATTTTTTATATCAAACCCTTTTAAGGGCTGTTGAGATAGGCTAATTTTTGGAGGGTTATAAACTTGGCTGTTTTTTTTACACGGAGTGTTTTTGGTCGGATTTGTTTTGTAAATATCTGCCATAAGTTAGTATGGGAACTTTGAATCGAACCTGAACCTATAATACTGTAGGTACTTCGGGTTTGCGATTTTTCTGGGTGTTTTGGGGATGGTACCTACAAGTATGCCGAGTTTCAGCTCTATCGTACCGCTGGAACATGCTTATAATTTGTATAGGTGAGTGAGTCAGTCAGTCAGTCAGTCAGTCAGTCAGTGAGTGACCCTCAAAAACAGCTAAGTTTGGGATGTCACTGCTCAGGTACGGTTGGACGTAGAAATTTGAAATTTAATTTTGGAGGTCCCGTGGGACCCTACTACAGGAGAAGGGTACCCACTATTCGAGCCACGCCCCCTTGCCTCCTGTAGAGAGGCACGAAAAGTGCACAACTCTGGTTCCTGTATAACATGCTGGCAGTGCTCGAGGTTTTGTCGCGCTTTCTTTTTCTTTAAAACTTGGCTGCATGCACTGCCGTGCATGTTGATTTCAGAACACGATTGTGTGGTCGCTCTTACATTTACATCACTAGGAAACCTCTGTTGAAACTTTCTGGATGTGTTCTACCAAACACAGTCATTGATTTTACTGGAAACCTCAAGAAAATAGACAATGTTGTCTCAAAAGTACGGTGGTATCCACTGGGTATCCACAAGGCTGAGGCTTCAACAAGGATGTTGGGAAATTAACAACATTTCTTCATTCTTTTTAGATCTTCGTCTGAACCTACCTCGAGGGGTTAGCCACTAGTTGGGAATCTCGTTGGGAATCATTGGAAATCTTTATGAAATCTCAGGGAATCTTGGATTTTTTGGAGTGGTTGTGGTTACCCCTTCGGGGTTCATCTTTCTATGAATACCGCTGGGAATCTTTGGAAATCTTTATGGAATCTCAGGTAATCTCTGGAGTGGTTACCCCTCGACCTACCTTGAACGTTCTCTCCGTTGAAATTGTAATTTATTTGTAGATTGGTTTATTTTAACTTATCACTATCAGTTTGTGATTATTATTGTATTGCTGTATAGCCGAGGGGTTAACCACTCGTTGGGAATCTCGTTGGGAATCATTGGAAATCTTTATGAAATCTCAGGGAATCTTGGAATTTTTTGGAGTGGTTACCCCTTCAGGGTTCATCTTTCTATGAATATCGTTGGGAATCTTTGGAAATCTTTATTGAATCTCAGTGGAATCTCAAGGAATCTCTGGAGTCGTTACCCCCTCGTGTATAGCTGATACATCGATTTTACTGCATGGGAACCTGAAAGTATGGTAGGAAGTAGCGGTAGGTACAAGGCATAGGCTTCATTTCACCACAGATACAGGGAAATTTACTAATTACTTCGTTTCGTTCAGACAACACTAAAATCATTGAAGTATTTTGTATTTGACAGCCGATGCAAATAAATTTTAAAATGTTCCTTTGATGAAATTTAACCCTTTTATAATAATTTTGGTACTTGCTCTTATTAGCCCCTATATATTAGGGGCGGATTTTGGTATTAAGGTTTTGGCGAGGGGTATAACCGAGGCTCAGCGAAAGGGTAGGTAAATAGAGGAATGGCTAGTGAATTTGGAGAGTGTGGTATGGTATTTTAATCTCGGCTTAGGCTGGATAATCCGTTTAGGGTTATTAACAGTTCTAGATGAAAGCATGGAATTCACACTTGATATTCAAAGCCCCGCCCCT
The DNA here is from genome assembly GCA_950004255.1 of Mesopsocus fuscifrons. Lineage (NCBI taxonomy): Eukaryota > Metazoa > Arthropoda > Insecta > Psocodea > Mesopsocidae > Mesopsocus > Mesopsocus fuscifrons. The sequence goes on from OX465379.1 coordinate 14,191,352, forward strand.
CATTCGAGGCTTGTTTACCCCATTCAAATATGGACGACACAATCTACCCGAGACTCATATTGTACTCACTGATGCATAACCCTGTTAGTCCGCTCTCGAAAACAGTTACATAATCTGCAGGTGTGTTAATCTTGGTCCTCTGAGTTGTTATTTAGATTAAAGTTAATTCAGTTTTACAGGAGTTAAAAAGTACGTTGTCCCCGAGGGGGTAACCACTCCAGAGATTCCTTGAGATTCCATAAAGATTTCCAAAGATTCTCAATAATATTCATAGAAAGATGAAACCCGAAGGGGTAACCACTCCAAAAAATTCCAAGATTCCCTGAGATTTCATAAAGATTTCCAATGATTCCAAAAGAGATTCAAAGTTTTTCTGATCGATATTGTCACCTCTGATATGTTCAGCATCGAGGCTGCGAAGACTCGTAACCCACCTACAACTGTAGGTCCCCATAGGGTAGTGACACGATGGGTGAGGAGCTGGTATGTGGTAGTGCTGCCAGCTGAGCACGATGGATAGTTCTTGGAATGGTCTAGTTGCTGGGCTTGTCCCCCCCCAAACTCTATACTACTCCTAATACAGTATTTCTGAATACTGGCGATTTGGCATTCGATGTTAACCCGCTCTGAAATTAAGGGTCCGCTATACCTAACGGTGCATTTTTTGCCGCCCATAAGATTAACATTGCGAGCGGCGATTCATTTTCAAGGTTTACCCTTGGTTGGAAAGACACAAAATTTTGCCTGTACCTAGCCCTAACAATGTTCTAGGGAGTGTTCGAAGCAGATTTCCCATTTTTTTTACTGGTTTTCGAGATACAGCACTTTTTTTGAGGTATGCGATGCTAGCATTTGCAAAACAGTTGCAATAAGAAACCAGTGAGAAATTGGGAAATCTGCTTCGAACACTCCCTAGAACATTGTTAGGGCTAGGTACAGGCAAAATTTTGTGTCTTTCCAACCAAGGGTAAACCTTGAAAATGAATCGCCGCTCGCAATGTTAATCTTATGGGTGGCAAAAAATGCATCGTCAGGTATAGCGTCCTCTTAAATAATCATGAATCTGCAGGCGGAGTTTATTATAGCCAATACATAGAAAAATGTTTTTTTAGAGACTGTGCATTGAAGTTTAGTGAAATGTGTATGTGTGTGGGTAGAGCTCTAAGTTCTCATCGTGGAGGTCCTGTGTTTGAATCCCAGTAGAGCAAAACTAACAAGCTATGTTATTTCCGGGTTAACAAATACTTCGTAAAATTTATCATAACCAATCTCTTAAAAATATAGAAAAGGTTTCGGTTGACTGAAGATCAAAGGGCCTGGGTATTGATAGGTAGGGGTGGAGGCCGGGTGAACGTGAGTGATCTGATTGAGTCGAGGCCATCTCAAAGACCCTTTTGCACCGGTCAAGCACCTCCTCACCAAGCGCTGCCACGTACAAAAGGCTGCCTATCCAATGGGGTGAAAAGGTTTGCCTTTTCCGGAGGGAGGTTAGAACTAGGCGAGTGGACTAAATGGTCGACTTTTGAGGAGCAGTGAGAGCCGGGTCAAACCGGTTCGATCCCGATCCTACCAAAAAGTTTTTCTGCTCGGCATTCACCTCTGATATGTTCAGCATGTGAAGTGAAATGTATATCGAGGCTGTGGTGGTTCGAAACCCACCTAAAACTGTAGGTCCCCATCGTTTACTCGATGGCTGGGGAGCTGGTATTTGGTAGTGCTGCCAGCTGAGCACAATGGATAGTTCTTGAAAACGGTCTAGTTGCTGGGCTTGGCCCCCCCAACCCTCAGCTAACCTAACCTAACCTATATATGGAGATAAATTATTTTGTACTCTTCAAAGTTTTGATTAACGGAATTAGGAAGCCACTGGGCCTGCCCAGCTCTGATGGGTACTTGGTGCCCAGCTCTGATGGGTACTTGGTGCCCAGCTCTGCTGGGTACCTGGTCTTCACTGACTGGGAGAAAACACGACTATCAGGAGAGATTCTACCCAACCAGCCTCTTGTGCATCCCACAAGAACTTGGAAAGCCCCTTTACCTACCTAACGTACTGTGTACGAATCACTTTTTTAACAACACTAAAAAATGCATTTTGTCAGTGTGTCGCGGAAACTGTCGCAAAGAAGAATTTATCTGTTTTTCTCACATGTTTTTCTGCTTCTCCTCTTAAGTCAAAGGTCAAATAGAAGAGGGAAAACAAGGATATGAGGGAGGATACAGCTCGGCACATCTAATGCTGCGTCTAATAACTCATTTGTCAGCCGGGGTCGTCCTCGACCGTCGCTGGCCCTCCATAATGTCCCCTAAGTGTCCCTTCGTCTCCCTAGTGACCTTTTCCCGTCAAAACTACTTCCCTCTTCGTATTCTCCGCATCATCTCTTTCGAGAATCGTCCTCTCATCAAGGCTTTTCCTATTTTCATCACATCAAACCTTTTCAGACATGATCGCGGAACTCTTACTTTTATATTTATCTTTTTTCCTCTGACTTTTGTTTTGTATCCTTTCGGCATTTGACTTTCCTGTACTGGTTTCCGGTTGTTTACTTCCGGTGACCCCCATTTCTTCGTAACTATAGACACAGTCACATCCGGTGCCAACAACGTCTTTGCTGCCAACACCAATGTCTGGTAAGTTGGTTACCTTTGTTTTTACGGTATGTGCATTACTTTAAGAGGTGAATTTTTTGGCTGAATCAAAGGAGGAGTTAGCTGAAACTTTACTGGGGTGGATAGAAACCTGATAAGGAGGGTAAAATTCATGTCTCTGTAAGGGAGAAACTTGATTCTACCGGGATTCGAACTCTGACCTCTCAGGTCATTAGTTCGCCGGTCAGACCTCTTGGACATAGAGAGGAGGCTAGTTTGTCGAAATGTTTATTTAAAGTAGGATAGTTGTAGTGAAATTTGCCAACCGAGGGGTTAAATACTCGTTGGGAATCTCGTTTTGAATCATTGGAAATCTTTATGAAATCTCATGGAATCTTGGAATTTTTTGGAGTGGTTACCCTTTCGTGGTTCATCTTTCTATGAATATCGTTGGGAATCTTTGAAAATCTTTATGGAATCTCTGGAGTGGTTACCCCCTCCTCGCCAACAATAGGAACGAGATTGAAAATTGAAAGACTCCGCGTACCCTGGCAGCTTTTTGGATAAAAGTTCCGGTTCTATAAATCGCAGACTCTTGGGAAGTTTTGGAAGACAATGAAGCGTTTTAGGTACTTCCCGATAAGCCATATGATTTGGAGACAGGTATACATAGACCTGGAATACTGTTATTGCTTTCTTCCCCAGCATTCAAATTCTGCGATCAGTGGAGTCTTTTATGGATATTTTATGGAAAATATTCTCCGTGAAGGACAAAAATGGGACTCTAAAATATATTTTCGTTCTCAAAAACTACTCGAAGTATTCCTCCATCTGTACTTACGGAGAAATAATGCCCCATGAGGCTTCCAATCTCACTGTGGGTTTCACTGGAATATTTTACCCCTAACACCAAGTAAGATCTCGGAACAAACGTATTTCGCATTGCTGAAAGAGTGAATTTGACAGAATAACCATTTGCGGGCACCTTATCAGCCGTGAAGGGCAGGCACCGCGTTCCCTTACATACATTCGCTATTTGCTGCTATTTGTTTACGTTTTTTCCTACACATTAGGAGGAAACGAGGGGTTAACTACTCCAGGAATCTCGTTGGGAATCTCAGGCAATCATTGGAAATCTTTATGAAATCTCAGGGAATCTTGGAAATTTCTGGAGTAGTTAAACCTTCGGGGTGCATCTTTCCACGAATCTCGTTGAGAATCTCAGGAAATCTTCATGCAATCTCTGGAGTGTTTACCCCCTCGGGAGGAAACTATTGGATATTTAAATGTCCTGAAATATAATAGTCTTCTTAACGGCAGAAATTAACATTTTACGATCAAGTAATTATTTTCGACAAAAAATATGTCCGAAATTAACCGTTTGTAAAATCACAACACAGCCTTCTAATTTCGGCCGTTAAAAAGACATATTATATTTCAGAACATGTAAATATCCAATAGTATCCTCATAAAATGTCCAGAAAGACGTAAATAAACACGACTACGTAGACGCCCTTAGGAGATGTCTTACTTTTGCCATGGCATCCGGTATTAAGAAACCACATAGGAATAAACGAAGCGAAGTAACATTATCTTGACCCTAGCAAGAACATCACTGACGAATTTGACGATAAGGGGGAATGGCTCGAAATCAGTGGGACGATCTTAAAAGGGGGGGAGGGGGGGGAGATTGAACATCCCACCGAAGCTGTTCCCACTCTGGCGTCTTGTTCTGCGCTGGTGCCAGCCCCATTCATTAGTGAGACTTCTACCTGTCCGCCCCCACTCGCCCCCCCCCCCCCCCCCCCCAGAAGAAGAAGTGTGTCTTCCCGAGTACAACAGCTGCCAGCGCAGTTTATAGCGGTTGCCACTGACGGCGCTATATCATACCCTTTTCGGGCTTCCGTGGGAAAAGTCCTCCGGCCCCTTGAGTTTATGATCACCCGAAGGTTTTTTAACATTTCTTTTTGATTCTTTTTAAATAAAACTTAATAGGAGTCTTCACAAAGCTCAGGACAAGCACTTCTTAGGAAATTCATTTCTATGTAGTGATTTAAAGCCGAGTCCCCCATTTTTTGAGAAAAAGAAAACTCTTTTCATTTCACTCCCTTCATAAATTTTCTAAATTTTGAATAGATTCTTTGCAACTTTCTTTTTCAATAAAAACATTGCATTCAGAATTTGGAAGTCGGCTGTCGGTTATTTCTGTAAAGCATGCTCCAGTGGTACCAGAGTCTCAGAAAATTTGCTCTGTGTTGTTCATATACGAGGGGTTAACCACTCGTTGGGAATCTCGTTGGGAATCATTGGAAATCTTTATGGAATCTCAGGAAATCTCAAGGAATATCTGGAGTGGTTACCCCCACGTTCATATACTTTTCCTTCTACAAGAGATGTGCGCTTCTTCGTCATATTTCGTGTTCCAAGAGAGAACGCATTGCACAAAGGGCTCATTGATATCGCTAGCAGGAAATATGAGACTCAGAAACTGAGCATCTTTCGAATTGTAAACAAGACAAGTAGGAAATTGAATGAGAAATCAGATAAATATCGGAGAAAAGGACTCAGGCATTCATTCTCATTCTTTATGAAAATAATGAGGAATTGGTATCACCTTTGGAATTCTCGGAGTTTTGATTTGTTAAGTTTCGTATCCTTTTCAATTTTTTATTAGTGAGAAAACAGGTACAATTTACTTTTGCGATTTTTCCGGTTAATACTAATTTTTTTATGCAGTAGTAGTATAGTCCAAGTCAGGCTGGGAGCATACCGATTAGTCATAATTTCTTGAAGATTTTCAGTTGACGCCGATCCGGATTTGGGTTCCATATCCTACCATACACTAAAAATGCCAATCCGACCCTGAGCAGATATTTCTCTGCTCAAGAAGAAGTTTTTGATCAGCCCTAGATTTGCAAGAAATTATGACTCATCAGTATGCTCCCAGCCTAACTTGGACTATACGATAGCACTACCAAAACCAGCCTGCTAAATGCTTGCTTAGAAAACTTTTAATTTGGTTGGGATCGAACCGGTGTGACCCTTCAGTGTTCTTCTAAAAAGACACAAGGGAGCTGTATATAAAACATACGAATAATTATAAAATATTTCAGCACTGAAAAAGCTCTGAAATCGTTAATGTCCGTAAATGATCCATCTCTTTCATATACCGAGGTGTATCCTATGGTTACCTCGTCGTTCATTAAAGTTCAATTTCCACATAGAAAATTGTTTTCGACCCGAATAGTGAAACGTTTGATCTTCATTTGGCTGCGCCCCCGTAAAATTGACTCCGGTTCCTGTAACGTTATAGGTTCGCTCTCCAAATAATAGTTTATTTTCGCTTTGAAGAATGTATAGGCAAAGCTTCGACTGGTGTTCCCATTCTCTTCTCACCATACTTTACACCAAAAAAGCACATTCAGTCTGTGAAATTCAATGCTATTTTCTGCACCTCTTGTTTTTAAAGATCGGGAATAGGCCCCATTGAACTATTGACTTACTCATGGAGGAACTCTCAGAAATTTCTAGAATATTTCTGGGATATTTCAGAAGTGCAACATTGTAGCAATGTTTTGTGAACAGGAGGTGATGCTTGTCATTTCCATCAGAATTACTCACAGCTCTTTGGTGGGGATATGTAATGAAACTCTCATCACGAATATTCGGTTGGATACAGAACATTTTGAAAGGTCTTCATATACCGTTTGAATATCAGCAAACCTCAATTTCTTCGTTCTTTGAACTGTGCTGTTCGAGTCGATAATGGTCTTGCTATCGAAAGTTCAATATCGGAGTGTTCAAGTTTTTAATTCTATTTTTAGGGTGCTTGATTGTGCTGGATGCGCACTTTTCTTTTTGTGGCAGTTTGTGTTGGTTTTCGACCAGTTTTATGGGAAAATTTTTGGGTAATCTGTGACAAGAGGGTAGTTACATAATTATATGGTTCTGTTTGTCAAAAATTGCTAGGTTAGTATCTACCTATCTGGTGGTATGTCCGTCAGAACCGAGGGGTTAGCCACTCCAGGAATCTCGTTGGAAGTCTCAGGCAATCATTGGAAATCTTTAAGAAATCTCAGGGAATCTTAGAAATTTCTGGAGTAGTTAACCCTTCGGGGTGCATCTTTCCATGAATCTCGTTGTGAATCTCAGGAAATCTTTGTAAATCTTCATGCAATCTCAAGAAATCTCTGGAGTGGTTAACCCCTCGCTCAGAACCGTCCACGTGTATAAGGAAACCAGCTCCAGCAGTACTGTGATAAAACTTTGTCAGGTGGTGCAACGTCAGCAAAAATTAAGTAGAGTGAACTCGAAGAGTCAATGAATCTGTCAATGTGTCAGTCACTTTGTCATTTTCCCAAAGTAAATGTGACACACTGAAACTGTCAGTTTGTAGAGCTTGGAGTTGCAACCAGGCTGCAAGCTGAGATGAAAATGAGGATGCCATCGCGACTTGGTCGAATGCCTCCAGCTCTAAACTTACCCAGTTCACGAACTTACCGACTAAGTTCACCTTAAGTTTGACAGGCGTCGAAATGAGATTAATTTTAGCGGCAGTGCAGCTGACAACTTGGCACTCGTGCGCTAACCGTTCTGCTAAACCAGCTATGGTAAATACGGGGCTTCTATTATGGGTGGGTATACTATCCCAGCACTAGTTGGGCTGAGTTTCAATATTATCCCTATCGCTGCCTGTTTCGTGTGACAGTGTTAATCCGCACCAAAGCTCACTGTGACGGTGTCACGGATTCCATCTGGGTAGAATTCCTTCTGTGGGTGGTGTAGTGGTCGATTTCACAAGTTCAATTTAACGGTTAGATACACTTATCAGTGTATTACTAAGGCTAAATTTTACCAACTCACTATAGTGCCTCCTTACGATCGAATTGTTAAAAAATGGCTTTCACAATAATATTTAACTTTTTTTTGTTGTTTATGGATTCTTGTGCTTCCAGCTCTATACTTGAAGATAACTTAGGCTGAATTTCTCCACCTCACGATAGTGCCTTTTAACGTTCGAATAGCTATCGATTCGAAAAAGCAGACATCCTCTCGTTAGGTTTTGTTGTGTCAATAGAATTCGCCTGCTTTGTTTACGTCAAATTTATTTCAACAATTTCAATGTAAAAGTGGAAATAAACGTGAAAAACCCCTATTTTTTCGGAGAAAGAAGTTAAAATGTTGATTAGACTACATTAGACTACACCAAATGAGTCGCAGGTATGAAAATTATCGTTTTCGCTAACGCACGGAAAATCCACTCGAAAGCTAACGAAACGGTAACGGTGCATGGTGAAAGCCGTTAACATTTTTTACCGATACGATAGCGCTATCGTGTACACGATAGTGTTCACGTTAAAGTGGTGAAATCCAGCCTTAGGAAGTGATTGGTGAAGGTATTTGACGTGGCACGAGAATTCCGTTGCCTAGGCAACCGTCAACTTTGTTTAGGTGTATGTTACAACCAAGAATCATTTATTTATAAATAAATGATTCTAAATAAATGATTATTGGTTGTAACATACACCTAAACAAAGTTGACGGTTGCCTAGGCAACGAAATTCTCGTGCCACGTCAAATTTATTTATAAATAAATGATTCTTGGTTCTTGAAATAAATGATTCTTGGTTACAACATTTCAAGTTTCAAATGGAAAATAAACGTGAAAAACACCCTAATTTTTTGGAGAAAGAATTTCAATTGTTGGGTAGACTACAATCCCTGCCTGTTTCGCACCAAATGAGTCTAAGGTATGAAAGTTATCGTTTTCGCTAACGCACAGATAATCTATACTCGAAAGCTAAGGATAAGATAAGGGCGCTATCGTCAGGATGGTGAAAGCCGCTAACGATAGGATATTTTTATTTATATTTTTTATTTTATTTTTTATTTTTTTTTATTATTTTTTTTATTTTATTTTTTATTTTTATTTTTATTATATTTTTTATATTTTTATTTATATTTTTTTATTTATATTTATATTTTTTTATTTTTATACGATTTCACTATAAGTGGTGAAATCCTTATCTGTTAATTTTTTACCCTATAGAGACGTAATATGTAGGCACCACCCCACTACCGCCAAATATGCCGAACCAATATATTCTATGCTTGCCTTGGAAGCTATATCGAAACATAGGTATAACATGTGTACGAATATTGGTGATTTGACTTCTGTGAAAGTGGGGACGCGCCGTAAAAAAAAAGCTGGTACTCACCCTGGACCTTCCGCGGGCTGCGTAGTTTCCACCGTCGCCGTGGGCGCGCTGGGGGAACTGAAAGATAAAATTCGTTTTATGAACCTGTGACGTATCAAACGTACCAAAAACTCTATAAGTGGCTGTCTCATTTGAAGTCAAATCTCGTTGAAAAAATATTCCCTATTTTTTTTTTTACCAATTTTCTGCACATTTTATGAGGAAACTATTGTATACGTTCTGAAATATATTATGTCTTTTTGACGGTCAAAATTAACAGGCTGTGGAGGCGTATTATATTTCAGAACAATTAAATATCCAATAGTTTCCTCACAAAGTGTGCAGAAAAAATATAAACAAACAGCGAATGTATTTTCGGTTTTAATTAAAGAAACTGAATGTCGGACAAACATTTCGTCTGATGTCTGTGAAACATCCAAGTCAGTTGCTATCTCTGAGACACTTCAGCTATTTCAGTTTGATTAATTGTCAAAACTAAGAAATGGTGACGTATTATTTTTCATGGTGGAAAAATCATTCATCAGCGCAACCCCATTCCCTTTCATTTTGTACGCCATTGATGAATTCCAGCCTATCTGACGCATGGCCCGTGAAAAGGCTGGAGACTGGGTGGGGGGGCTGGACTGCCCTGATAGCTCCCTCTTTTGTTCAAGCAAATGTTTTTCCTGATTTCAGCCAAACAGGTTTATGTTTTTAGACACGCTTCACTGCTTTCGCCATGATTCATATGAACTCAAACAAAGCTGGAAATATTGGATATTTTAATATTAGAAAATTCTGAGAGTTTATTGTCCTATTTCATTTCCCAGTGTAAGGTTGCACTGTTCGGAGACTATTTGAAGATTGACGCGATTAGTGTACTAAAAGTCGGATCACCTGATCGTCCAAAGATTTTCTTTGCCTGTATGTAAATACAGTCTTCTCTTTCCGAGGGGTTAACCACTCCAGGAATCTCGTTGAGAATCTCAGGAAACCTTTGGAAATCTTCCTGCAATCTCAGGCAATCTCAAGCAATCTCTGGACCTCGTCTCTCTCTACCTATAACGACCGTCAGTGTGCTCGCTATAGAGAGAGTTCGCTATAGTGAGGTTTTTCAAAATGAGAATACCAAAAATTCTGTTTTTTTTTTGCTGTTTTTTTAATTTTGAGGAACAACTGCTCTAAATCTCTCTCTAAAGTACTGGCTCTGTTGGTCATTTGGTCATTTACCTATTATTCTCTTGCTATATCGGGAAGTCTCTTATAGCAGCTTGGTGGATTGGAAAGCCTAAAAAGATGATGGTATAAACTTTGAAAGGGTCGGTACAGAGAGAAAGAGAAATTTTATTCTTATCGTTATTGAGAGGTTGAGGAGATAGGGTTGGTCAAGGGACCTTAGCGGTCGTTCGTTATAGAGAGGGACGACTGTAAATGTAAATAAAAAGCTCGAAATGTAAAAATTTAATTTTCAATGGGCACCCGGTTAAAAATTCGCGATTTACGGGAAAACACCGTGCTGTGGTACAGAGCGACGCGCCCGCATGTAGGAGGTCACCGCCCACACGCCAGGATCCCATTGATTACTATCACTCTATCACTGAATAAAATACAATGTCGCTTTTCCGTCCTATTTAATTTTTTTCTTTATTTCCCATTATAGATAAAGCACGGGGTTAATTGAAAAAAAAAAGAAAAAAAATGGCGTTTACCTGCAGACCATATCAAGTCCGGTATCACTCATGTCAGTTCGAGGCAAGGTAACTATATTATAGAGGTTGTCACGCTTGTGTGTGAAGTCTCCGATGAACTCAAGTCACCCTCACCAATGAGAGGGCTTGATTAGTCAGTGTAATTTGACGTCGTCCAGAGACCTTACTTTATGTTCAACCGAGATAACTTTCAGAATTTATGGGCCTTGAGCCTCATATCATTCATGTCGGTTCGCGGAGATTTTTTTATTTCTCCCTCTTTGTTTATGACAATGACGTGACACTGTTATGGATGCTGCAGGTGGTGGGGGGGGGGGGGGGGGGGGGGAGAAGACACGAAAAAAAATTATACGTTCAAACGTCATGGGTCATTAAAGAAAAGAGGTCAGTTCGTTTTATGTTACAGGTACTTACGCCATTATTTCACGTGGTTGTTTTTGGAGAAAAACACAGATTTGAGGGGTTATTGCATTTTCCTTATTTAGATTTGCAGTTATATCAAATCCACTTGGTATTAGAGCCGTCTATATAGTGCACTAAACGTTGGCACCAGAACTCATTGATAAATTTGAGAAAACTGTTTCACAAATTGAAAAACGATGTGAATTCTTTAGTGAAATTGATTCAGGTTTTGCTGACGTAAGGATATAGTAGAAGATGAGTTATTGAAAAGTTGATTAAAAATATCTCTTGAGGGATAAAACTGAAAGGTAAGACAGGATAATCTTTTTGGATTGAACTGGCCAGCAGAACCGTGCAGGGACTCAAAGGGTCAAAAGAAGACCAACTCGGCTAAATGACGCAATTTCCTCCTCCTGACAATTTTTGGAATTTCCCAACTTTCATTCAAAATGAAGGCAAAGTGGAGCTGAAAAAAAAGGGATTCTTTGAGTGGCATAGGATGTAATTTAATTTATTATAATTCTATTTTAATTTTGACTACACCTCTTTTCTGGTTAGATTTCCCTTTTGAGAATATTTTCGTTACGTTTGAAAAAAGCTCATTTAATTAGTGACTCCGGGTTCGTCAACGCTGCGATTTCATTGCGATATGAGACATGCGACAATTATGACGATCATGAGTCATTGATTTACTTACCTACTAATCCCCAACTTAAGAGCATGCGTAGGTATCAGGTCTCCTGATGACGTTAAGAGGACGCTATACCTGACGATGCATTTTTTGCCGCCCATAAGATTAACATTGCGAGCGGCGATTCATTTTCAAGGTTTACCCTTGGTTGGAAAGACACAAAATTTTGCCTGTACCTAGCCCTAACAATGTTCTAGGGAGTGTTTGAAGCAGATTTCCCAATTTCTCACTGGTTTCTTTTATTGCAACTGTTTTGCAAATGGTAGCATCGCATACCTCAAGAAAAGTGCTGTATCTCGAAAACCAGTAAAAAAAAAATGGGAAATCTGCTTCGAACACTCCCTAGAACATTGTTAGGGCTAGGTAGGCAAAATTTTGTGTCTTTCCAACCAAGGGTAAACCTTGAAAATGAATCACCGCTCGCAATGTTAATCTTATGGGCGGCAAAAAATGCACCGTCAGGTATAGCGGACCCTTAAATCACGTCGACAAACGAACTTACAATACTTACTGGCCTTGGTCACTATTCTTTGCTATGAATACTTACTAATCTTTGGTGTACGATGACTAAATTGACAAATGGGTGGTGATTACCTCGATCTTCGGGTAAGTCTTCTCTCTTCATGATGAGATGAGCTTGGAAAATAATAGGAAATCACCTGTTGAGCTTATGACTGATGAAAGGTTATCATTGGTGTTTGATGACGGCATGAACATCTTGCTCAGGTTTTCGAGATGAATGCAAGTCGTTTTACTCGTGACTTACCTTGCTTTTCAGTGATGACTACTCAGTGCGATAAAACGACCTATATTACAATAGACTACTTGCCCACATAGAAAACAGCGACATCTACCCATGTGGAAAAATTTGGAACTAAACTGGGGGTGCCATTGTCTCGGCAACTAAAGATCTAAGTGGGCCCATCAATATCAACAACAAAATTCCGCATTGTTGTGCGGTACAATTTTGCGTTTAGAAGGCTAAAAAGGACTCAAATGTATCCCTTCACAAGTGAGGAACTTCAAGTTAACTTCATAAGATAAGAAGGTACGATGAAGGAGCCAGATCAATCTAGATAGTAAGTAATTCATAAGCCAAACGTACCTGCTGCTAATTCCCACTTATAGGCACTTTATTATGTGTTCCAAGTTGGTTCGATGTTTCATAGGGGGTAACCACTCTATGAGATTGCTTGAGATTGCCTGAGATTGCATAAATATTTCCTGAGATTCCCAACAAGATTCCCTAAGATTCCCAATGAGATTCTCTAAGATTCCCAACGAGATTCACTAAGATTCCCAACGAGAATCCCTAAAATTCCCAACGAGATTCCTCTCGTGTCTGCCGGTAGGCGGTCTATTGTAATATAGGTCGTGGGTGCGATATGATAACTTAGTGATGAGGCAAGCGAGGAATGTAAAAATGAGTCACCTGTTTACGCACCTTCGACCCTATCTCACGGGTAGAGATGCCCACTTTCTCGTGGTGCCGTAACTGGACGGGGTAAATGATTTGGTAGTAGTGAGCTCCGATGTTCCGCACCATTTCTTGGTTCTGGTGGTAGGCCGAAAGCAGGCGCTCGACCTCGCCTGAAACAAAAAAGAGTTCGAATTCAGGTTTATAAAATTTATACGGGATACAAATGAGCCTGTTGCACGGTATCGATGGTTGAAAATTTTGATTTCCGGTTTCATAGTTAAGTAGCTGTGTCCTTGTCAGACTTTGATATATCGATATCTTTAGTTGATGGTTCCTACAGTAGCTTAGCAGAAGGGAAGGTGACGTAACCAAAGGTGACGTCATTTTTTCCTCCCTTACCAAATTAAAATCCGGCCACTGTAGAGTGTCATAACTTTTTATATAGTGGTTAGAATCTTCAATGCGATAATATAGAGACTAAGTCAGCCATCGGACTACATAATCCAATCATTTCCTGAGGTATAGATTTTTCCCCATTCCAAAGAGTGTCTGCTCTGGTTCAGAACAGTTTTTTTTTGTTTTCAGTGTAATTTTTTTTTTTACTTTTTTCTTATGTGAACACTGACAACCTATATAAGGTAAACTAAAGTAAAAAATCACCCAAAGGTGGCTTTGTATTTCCAAAGGACCCTTTTACAAGTTTAAAAAGCAAAAGTCAATTTTTCGCATGAATAAATAACTTTTTGCCATAGCCAGCAAGTAAAAGGAAACTTCTGAGACCGTGTATCGTGTATGTCTGGGTAGAATTGGACCCATCGTGAATAAAATATACAGAGACGTCCATCTGTTGATGCGCTCAGGTAGAAACAGGACGAAAATAAGAGAATCTTAGGTTCATTCGAGCAGAACGAAAGCCTAGGAGGTAGAAACGGTTCGGAGCTAGAAGGGCTTGCTTGCCAATCCAGAGTATCTCTCTTCAGTTATATTATGATAACTGCATTAACTTTTGCTGGCCCTGACCCCTTTTCATCTATCGTTTTCCCCATGCAAATTTTGTCCGAGAGATCGGTAGCAAACCAGATACCTAAATAATAAGTGACAGTTTTTATGCCATTAAGGGCAACCACACAGTCGTGTTTACTTTTTTTCTGCACCTTTAATGAGGAAACTATTGAATATTCATATGTTCTGAAATATAATATGTCTTTTTAACGGCTGAATTTAAGAGGCTATTTCGTGATTTTACGATCGAGTGATTTTTGTCAGCAATAAAATTGTCCGAAATTAGCCGATCGTGAAATCAGAACATCTTAATTTATGACGTTAAAAAGACAAACTATATTTCAGAACATTTAAATATTCTATTGCTTCCTCGTAATGTGTGCAGAAAAAAACGTAAACAAACACGACTGCGTAGGCGGAGAGGAAAGAAACCTTGGGAATAGTACTTGTGTGAAAAGGGTTTTTGTTTTCATTTCTTGTAAAAAAGGAACTGATAATTTGAAAAGAAAAAAAAAGAACGGTAGAACACGAAACTTTCAGTTTTCAAAGGAACAAAGAAAGGGTTTTCGAACACTATCAATCTTTCGAAAAAGTCTCTCAAAAGTAAAGAAAACAACAAAGGGAAGTTTCGAAACATACGGGAAAGAATGATACCTTCTGTCAAATAAGGTAGCGTCAGTTGGGAAAGCCTGACGGGAAGTATATTATTCTCAAGTTGGATCCGTTGACCATACACCTGCGGCCTAAGCAAAACTTCGGCTTGTAGCATACAAAGTTTGCCGTCTCAAGTAACAAATTTGTTGACAAGTTCGGGGGAAAAGGGTCTTTCAAAAGCGCCGGAGCGGCAAACCGCCCTCAAAAAGACGAGAGGGTGGCACTTGAGGAGATGTGTCGAATCTTGCCGTTTTAGAAAATATACCGCAAAATGATTAATAGGTGATTCTGAATAGCATATACGTTTTTTGAATAGGTCATGCAAGGTTTACTTTCTTTTCACTCCTTCGAAATCATGTTTTTTTTTGAATAGATGTCAGTTTATTATATTAGTAAAATGGTTCTTTTGAGATGGTTTCTTTAGTATAAGCGGTTTTCTTCGACTATAATGGAGTGAAAGGGTTTGTGACACTGAAGCAACAAGTTTTCTGTCGTTTGGTGATAAAGCAAGTAATAATAGGTTCTTTATTGAAAAGAGATAGCAAACTTATTGAGCATTCAGTACCAAAATAACATATTTTTTTACGTTCCGATTTCAAACTTTGTGAGAAAACTATTGGATATTTACATATTCTTTTTGTCTTTTTAATGTCATTACTCATGAGGCTATGTTGTGATTTTACGATCGAGTAATTTTTGTCTCCAAAAAAATTGTCCAAAATGAACCGATAGTGAAATCACAACATAGCCTCATGAGTAATGACGTTAAAAAATATATTATATTTCAGAATATTTAAAGAAATTCGTTACTTAGTGTTCCGAGTTAAGTCAGGACTTATCATTCAGTGTTAAGGCTGCGCTTCACCCATTAGATTACCATGTTATCTTCTGAATTTTTTTTAATTTTTTCGGGCCGACGGATTGCCTTGAAATTTTGTATAGAAGTAGCTCCAGTAAATGTCTAGGGAACGTTCGTAGCAGAATTTCGAATTTGTTCTCGGATTATTAGAAATTAATTTTTTAGTAAATTAAAAATCGTGAAACACGGTTTTTTCAAACGGCTAGGGAGCGTATTTGACTGGGAATAAAAATTTCGAATTATTACAGTTGTTATGTAGAAGGTGTAACTTAGTTCGTGACCGAAGCAGTTTTTTGAATTTCTCCTTAGGTTGGCAAATAATAAATGATAAATATGTGTGAAAAACACATTTTGAAAAAAAGTCATGGTGTAGAAACAACGCGCGGTCACAGCTCAGTATGGTTTGAGCACTTGCGGGGAGAGGTTCTCACGTCCTTCGCCCGCACTACCTCCGGCCGGAAGATCGCGACCTGTCTTCTTATGTCTGACATGTCGATTGGTTGATATGAGCTGCTTTTGTGTAACATCCTGTCATCTGAGAATCGTAGGTGTCGTAGGACAGGACTCGTAGGTAGGTATAGATTGGGTGACTTATGATGACATCTACTGTATTGGGGGATGGGTTGCAATTTGCAATTAGGTAGGTACCTACCTACTTATCTAAATTTTGTAATACAGGAGAGACCCTTATTCTGTGACTGCCGTGTCGTGGGTAGGTATATAGGTAGGCTGTATACTTACCTACCTATCTGCCACATTCTGTGGGCATAGGTTTATCTAAAAAAATGATTTTTGGATTTTATGTTATGTTGGACACCTATTGCATAAAATGTGGATCGCACATCAGTCAAATCACTAGGAGGTACGTAGGTAGGTACCTACCTAATATTGGTTTATTACACGTACCTACCTTCCTATGGTGTGGGTAGGACCTATTCCGCAATTTTCTGTTTACCCATAGGTTAGGTTAGACTGGTGGGGGGGGGGGGGGGGGGGGTGGGGGGCAAGCCCAGCAACTAGACCATTACAAGAATTATCCATTTTGCTCAGCTGGCAGCAATACCGGTAAAGGTCTACTCATCGCACTTCCGTGCACCAAGCGGCAGAGTGAGCCGCCGCTAGAGGTGAATCACAGGGCTGTTCCATATATATAAAAAAATATCCTCCAGTCAGTGCGACCCGTAACCAGGTGCACCAAGCGGCAGAGTGAGCCGCCGCTAGAGGTGAATCATTCTGGAAAATAAAAAATTCGAACCCCATCCGCCAGTCAACGAACATTGGGAACAAGTAAGAAGTACACTCCGATAAGTAGTCGCAGTGTCACGGCCTCGATAGCCGAGTGGTCTAAATGGTCGACTTTTGAGGAGCAGAGACAGCCTGGTCACACCGGTTCGATCCCAATCCTACCAAAAAGTTTTTCTGATATGTTCAGCATGTCAAGTGAAATTTATATCGAGGCTGTGGTGGTTCGGAACCCACCTAAAACTGTAGGTCCCCATCGTTTACTCGATGGCTGGGGAGCTGGTATTTGGTAGTGCTGCCAGCTGAGCACAATGGACAGTTCTTGAAAACGGTCTAGTTGCTGGGCTTGTCCCCCCCAACCCTCTGCTAACTAAGTCGCAGTGTCGTGCGACAATCCGAAGCAAGTATCGGCGGAAGTGCGATGAGTAGGTACACCTTATCCGCAATACCGAATACCAGCTCCCCAGCCATCGTGCAGTACACAATGGGGACCTACAGTTTTAGGTGGGTTCCGAACCACTACAGCCTCAATATAAATTTCACTTGAAATGTTGAACATTTCAGTTGTGAAACCGGTGTGATTGTTCAGTGTTCCTCTATAGAAAACCATTTCGACCACTCAGCTATCGAGGCTGTTCTGTTTACCCATAGATATGACTGCGCTGAATGAAGAGTAGTTATTGTGGTGGTGTGGGGTGCATTTTTCTAGGTATTTGTTTTGTTTACCTCCTGGAGGGATGTAGGCACCTACCTACCTACCTAGACCGATCTTTTCCTATTTGGCGTAGGACCTATTAGGCACCTAACAGTTTGTTCTGTAGTGTGACTTATTAGGTAACAGAAAGCCTCGACAGCCGAGTATATTGTAGGTATAAAAATTTACACATTATCTATACATTCCTGTATGGCAGTCAAGTCAGACATTGTACAGCATTTCCCTATTACTCCAATACAAATTTCTGACATGTAGGTTTTGCCTACTATACCTGCCTCCACCTGTACCCACACCTGGTACATATTTTGGGTCTATGAATAATGTTGTTTGGAAATGTATTGTATTTTCTCGTAATTTGTATTGTATCACGTATAGTATTGCATTTGAAATAAATCTGAAAAAATAGAATTGCCTAGGTAGGCACCATACCTACTTACGAACAAAGATTTCAGACTTTCCCTGCAGGATACTTACTATACTGCCACTGGACGTCCTCTGAACCAAAAATAAACGGTCATTCGGTCATAATTTCACAACAACACATAAGCGAAACACAGAGGGCCTTCACTGATTCACCGGGCCCTCCCAGATGTTGATATAATTTCCTATCCAAAATATGGTGCACCGGACCGCGCACCGAGCCGATATCATGGAACTAACCTTTACCAAAGTGAAGGACAAAAATTCCAAGACCACTTGTGCACCGTCAAGTAAAAAAATTTTTTTGAGCGGGTTTTTTGGGGGTTTTCCCCGATCTGAACAAAAAAATACCGGCCATCCCCCCCCCGGGAAATTGTGGGTTGGCTGAACTCTGGACGTGAATCGCCTTATGAATGGTATTAGTAAAGTGACAGCAGGTACTGAGGACCTGGTATCGTCACGTAATGCAGAGTAAGCGAAGATAACAGAACCCGCATGCAGTTGTACCTACCCAGTTGCTACAGCCATAAGAAGTCAGGGTCTCTGTAATCACAATAGCCTTCTTCACTCATATACGCTTCATCTCGCCTCGGAGCCAGCGCTGACTTGCACCGTCAACAGAAGCGTCCTCTTAATGTAACCTAAACAGACGAACTTACTGAGTCAAGTTCATCACAATGACTAAACGGAATTCAGCGTTTTTGACAACCCCACTGAAAAGGAACCCTGAGCTGAACTAGTTTCTGTCGTTAAAACGACGTACTATATTTCAGATCAAACATCCTGAGAAACGGATCGTTAAAAAACGTAAACAAACACCATTTCCCTTCGTTTGCTATAGCAACAGAACAGAACACCATAACAGAGTAACTAAAAATTTTCAACTTTCATCCCCGCCCGCGGGTACGAGTGAACATTTTTAACTTTTCTGCCTGCCTGTTTGTTAGATGACTAGTTAGGCTATAGTCTTGACACCTCGAGCCTGGTTTCCTCTTGGGAAATAAACTCAGTTTCGGATCAAACTTGCAATATTGCTTTTTAGCTCCAATTTTGAGTCAGCTATCGGCACCAAGGGAGCCCCATGACCCAGTCCTGTCAGTTAAAACACAAATACAATACGCCGTCACGATGTAACGAAATTTATCAAAGTAAGAGCTGTATTGCTGAGCCAGCTGAGGCAGAGAGAACGTCAGATATTCCGAGCTAACCCTCGAAGGACCTGAAGCAGACCTTCCTTTCCCCCCGATAACAACCGTTGGTCTGACAACTTGTTACATCAGCCCCTAGGCTACTACGGCAGACTGATCAGCAGATTAGGGTAACTCAAGGTCTCCTTCTGCAAAAGCCCCAGAGGTACAATAACGTCGCAAGGGCTAACTATTTCAACAGGTACCAATTCTGTTCCTAAGGCTGGATTTCACCACTTTAACGTGAAGACTATCGTGTACAAGATAGCGCTATCCTATCGCTAAAAAAAAGTTATTGGCTTTCACCATGCACTCTTATCTTACCGTTAGCTTTCGAGTGGATTATCCGATAACGACAAATTTCATACTTTTAAATCATTTGGGTGCGAAGCGGGCAGGGATTGTTGTCTACCCAACAATTTAATACATTTCTCCGAAAAATTAGTGTCTTTTACGTATATTTGCCATTTTATAACTTGAAACAAATTTGACGTAAACAAAGCAGACGAATTCTAATGACACGACAAATTTAACGATAGGATAATTTTTTCGTCTGCTTTACCGAATCGATAGCTATTCGATCGTTAGGAGGCACTATCGTGAGGTGGTGAAATTCAGCCTAAATCTATATAGGGTGGACCTGGTGGTATCCAACCTTCCTGGATTAGTAGACCCACACATGAAGCGGATAAGGACGCTTCTACCATGTACAGAGCAGAGTTTCCTCAGCACTGGGCATGAAGATGTGGATATGAATTGAAAATTCAAGGCACGAACGCCCATTCTGTCTGGGCCAATCCAATCCGAACGGCTTAGTTTAACCGTTCACCGTTGGGCTTGAAAATTTCATTGCGCCCAAGGAGCGTGTAGAACACGTTCACTATGCCAGTTCAGCTCACGAACTATAGCGTTGTTGAAAATAAGGGGGATTTGTTTCAAAACGGGGGGGGGGGGGGGGGGGGTAAGCCAGGAGGGAAGTCATTGTAAACAAATGATTTCTGAACGTAGGGATCATGGATTTTCTTTGTGTGTTTATGACAACAACTGCATTGTAGGTATTTCGCCCTTGGAGCTATGACCACAACGTATACCTGCTTTCCATTCAATACAAAGTTTGAAAGAACACACCCCTAAATTGCCCTCCGGAAATTTTGAAGTTCATTTTCGTTTTACCGACAATAGACAATAGACCGCCGAACGCACGGTATTCTTAAAAACCACATTTCGCTTCAGGGTACCCTCAAAATCTCGTTAAAAAAAATTCATTGCCATGTGTGGCTAGTATGAAACTAAAAAAAAAAAAATAGAAAATTTCCAACATAGTGGAAAGCGTGAAAACCAGATTTTCTGCTCCGGGTTGTGCGGAAACCATGGTGAGGTTTTTATGTCTTACAATCACTCTAAGAATTTCCTAATGTTGGGAAGCGTGTTTTGTATTGCTCCTGAACATGCCATCCTCCCGACTGGAGATAGCATTTTATGGTATGAACCCTAAAGCTTTCAAAAAGTGCTTCGATACAAAACCGTCTACACGTCATTCACAGAGACTTGCATGCTGTGGATATTCTTTCACTTCACCTCGAGATTTGTTGGTTTTTCTTTTCCGTGTAATTTTCTAATTCTGGACACTCAATTTGTTACTGGCCGTCATTTACAGTTTTTTACTTTTCAAAATTGTTTTAAAGTTACAGGGGCACCATTTCTTTAGCTGATTTTGGCAGTTCTGAGCTAATTCTCCGTCTATAAGTAACTAGGGGCCTAGGAGGGCACCTAAGGGGATGAATTACGTCAGAATTACGTCCAACAGTCGAGTTCCCCACAGTCAGTGAAGGCCAGTTACTCAACAGGTTTAGGTACGCCCAGGACAAGGCAAGATTCACTTGAAAAAATCTCTAAAAGTCGAGAATAAAACCTGGGTCCCCTTGCTGAGTGCCCTGCCACTCAGCTAATATCACCCAAACTATTGTTCGAGAAATCTTTCGAATGACCGGAGTCTGGACCTTCCATCTGTGCTGGAACCGCCATCCTAAATTCTCGTTTCAATATCTCTTTTCGGAAAAAAGTGAACCCTTACTGAATGGATCACCGAATTCTTCAAGGAGACACATTTATAAACCTTACAAGTTGGCTCCAAGGAAAAGCTTAAAAAAGATTGGTTTTCCATTCGGGATTGCGTTGTAAAAATACATGTTTTCCATTCACAAGAAGATAGCATATTGATATTTTTAATGTCCCCAGAGAAGACGTGCTTCCCCCCTTCTAGGCCTACTTATCGCAGTCTCCTACGTGCTTACGGGAAAATACTTAGGAGGAAATAACTTAGTAAAATAGTTCACTCACGCATTCCGCACACCTCGCGTTTTTATTGCTTCACCGAAGAATAGTTAGTTAAGAAACATTCCGTTGTGAAACTTTTTTTCTGAGTTTGTTGGGAAACACAAATTAGAAGTTGTAGGAAATTCGATACCATAGTAGCGGGGTTGGGGAGAGGGGGGGGGGGGGGCGAACCCACCAGCTAGCCGTACATGATGGGGGCCTGCAGTTTTAGGTGGGTTCTGAAACACTGTAGCCTCGATGTACATTCTAGTTGTGATGCTGAATTGATCAAGGGTGATTGCCAATCAGAAAATTTTGATTGAGTCGGGATCGAACCGGTTAGAGAGTCTAAAGGCAGCATTTAGACCACTTAGCGATCGAGGCTGTTAACATAGCGTCAGTAAGTAGTAGTCATTAAGTCAGTATAGTCAGTAGTAGTGCCCCGTCTTAGTTAAAGACTGATTCATTACTGAGGTGACCCCCAGGCGAAATTGGGAGTTTTCCCGAACAAATGGAAAGGTTTAAAAAATTTCGTTCCTCACAATGTTAATCTTATGGACGTTAGAATCAGCGAATGACCAACCTTAAGAGTCCGCTATACCTGACGGTGCATTTTTTGCCGCCCATAAGATTAACATTGCGAGCGGCGATTCATTTTCAAGGTTTACCCTTTGTTGGAAAGACACGAAATTTTGCCTGTACCTAGCCCTAACAATGTTCTAGGGAGTGTTCGAAGCAGATTTCCCATTTTACTTTCTCGCCCGTATGTAATACATGGGCTGAGAAAGTTATGTCTTCGTGCAAAATTTCGATTTTGAGATTTTGGGTTTCCCATGATCCTGGAGGTCCCCCGAGTCCAAAAAAGTGGTTTTTAAAAAATGTCCGTCCGACGTACGTACGTACGTACGTGCGTACGTACGTACGTACGTACGTACGTACGTACGTCAGTCTGTCGCGCAACTGGACGTCACACCGTTCGTCCAATTTTGCTCAAATTCGGTATGTAGGTACCTAATGTAAATATCTGGACATGTTTTTTGATAAATTTTGATAACTCAAAAATTGCACCTGCTATGGTCAAAAAAAGGCAAAAAATCGTGTTTTTTGACAGTTAAGAAGGGCTGGAAGCTTCGTATATCATGTTGGAACCTTGAAAATTTGCGAAAGTGTTTTTGAATAGATGCTTTTAGGTCTTTTACAATCACTTGGAGGTGGGCCAATAACTTGGCCCAGTTTTGGCCCAAACGCGTTGGTCGTCACTCCGGTAGCACTATTCGATCGATTTCAATAAAAATTGGTAGGGAGGTGTACATTAACCTAGTTTGATGTTTTACGGAACGAAATTTATCCAAAATAATAATTATGGCCAATATTGGCATTATCGTAGGAAAATTTTCCAAAAATGGAAATCACGTTTTTGATTGGTTCAGACGGATTTGCAACAACCCTAATCGACAGATTTCCTTGAAAATTGGTGGAAGTGGTCTCAGATAGATGCTTCAAGGTCATTTTCAATAGATTTTCAATTACTTGAAAATTAAGGCCGTGACATGGAAAATAGAAAACACGTACTTTGCGCGTCGGACGACGCTTCACCATTTGACGGATATGTTTGAAATCCGGTGAGTAGGTGCCTAAAATTATTGTCCAGTGTATGGCAAAATATTTTTTAGAAAAAGTTAAAATTTTGGTCCAAATAAAATAAATTACGTAAAAAAAAAATTAAAATTTTCGATAAAAATTGCGAGAAAGTCAAGTGCGACCATTGTCGGACCCTTTATTTTACTGGTTTTCGAGATACAGCACTTTTCTTGAGGTATGCGATGCTAGCATTTGCAAAACAGTTGCAATAAAAGAAACCAGTGAGAAATTGGGAAATCTGCTTCGAACACTCCCTAGAACATTGTTAGGGCTAGGTACAGGCAAAATTTTGTGTCTTTCCAACCAAGGGTAAACTTTGAAAATGAATCGCCGCTCACAATGTTAATTTTATGGGTGGCAAAAAATGCACCGTCAGGTATAGCGTCCTCTTAACCTGTTGGTCAATCTTTATAAAAAATTCACACAAAAAGACCTGAAAATGGCGTTTAAATGCAAACATCCTCCCTGGGGTCAAAACGCTTCGCAACTGAGTTTTAGGTGTACGGATTACTTTTTATAAAAAAATCTCTCGAGGGGCAGAGCTAGGGCGCCAAGTGTTCATCTTCACTGTGAATGATGTCACCTGTGAAAAAACTCCTTTCTCATGTAAAATAACCAGGGAGCTAAGCAGGGAGTAAGATGCTTAACTTAAGTGGCCTTATCCGGAATTGTAGTTTCGACATTTTCGTGTTAATTATCATAAAACTTTTTATATTTTTCCCCAAAACTAATAATCCAGTAAAACTGTACATCTGATTTTTTGCTGACTAGTTTGTTGAAGTGATGTGTAATCCAAGTTTTCGACCTGGAGCTCCAAATGCAGCCTTTATAAAATTAAAATAACTTCAAAAATTTCGACGTTTTCTTCGTTTTTAGTGATATATGCCCTGAAAGACTAGCTTTTTAACAAAAGTACTTTTTAAAAGGCGACAAAATTTACTACAATTTAAAAACAAAACGGTTTCTGTAATTTTTTTTGAGATATGGCTTCTCGAAGATTCTGGGTCTGAAATAACCTTGAGATTTTTTGAAATGATCTTAGTCCTTAGACGGCCTCGATAGCCGAGTGGACTAAATGGTCGACTTTTGAGGAACAGTGAGAGCCGGGTCACACCGGTTCGATCCCGATCCTACCAAAAAGATTTTCTGATAGGCATTCACCTCTGATATGTTCAGCATGTCAAATGAAATGTATATCGAGGCTGTGGTGGTTCGGAACCCACCTAAAATTGTAGGTCCCCATCGTTTACTTTTACTCGATGGCTGGGGAGCTGGTATTTGGTAGTGCTGCCAGCTGAGCACAATGGATAGTTCTTGAAAACGGTCTAGTTGCTGGACTTGTCCCACCCAACCCTCCGCTATACCTAATATATATGGTTTATGGTTCGATCCTTCAAGGTCACAAATTTGTTTTTGAAGGTCGATACACTCTATAGAAACTTTCAATCGATTTGTGTCAAATTAGAGACCTCTACAAGGTATGTCAAAGTCAGCTGGACCGTATCGAAGTTACATCTAACTTCTGAAGCAAGACTCGTAAAGTTTCACTGATTCGGTCTTATTCACTCCAAAGGAAAGTAAATAACTTCCCGAAGAGATTTTGCCTTTTGATAATTGTAGCCCAGCCCGATGGACATTTCCACGGATTCGAACTCACAAAAGTGGCAGGAAACCGAGCTGTATGGGCGGGTGGGACCTGATGCATAAACTGGACATGGGTCGCGTTGGTCTCTCGTGGGGTTGCAGTCGTGGCAGAAATGTCGCAGAGGGCAACTACTCCCCTGTGAACGGGGTATACGGCCAGACGTGATGTATGGTCGCTTGTATGCATCGCGTTATTAAATGCTGCAAGAAAAGCAAGTAATTCTTCTTACTTCAACCCTTAGGGAGCCCAGTTTCTAACGTTCATCTCATGATTCGCTGCTGATTATTTTTAATATTATTTATTACCGAACATACATTTGTTGTTTGTTTAACTTTTCTTCTGCACACTTTATGGGGAAACTATTGGATATTTAAATGTTCTGAATATGCCTTTTTAACGGCCGAAATTATTATCTTTTTAACGTCATTACTCATGAGATTATGTTGCGATTTTACGATCGAGTGATTTTTGTCACCAAAAAATTGTCCAAAATTAACCGATCGTGAAACCACAACATAGCCTCATGAATTCATGAATATTTAAATATCCAATAGTTGCTTCACAAAGTCTGAAATTGGAACGTAAAAAAATAGAGATTAGAAATTACAACACAGCCTGTTAATTTATGACGTTAAAAGACATTACTTATACTTCAGAAAAGTTAATTATACAATAGTTTCCTCGTAAAGTGTGCAGAAAAAACGTAAACAAATAGTGAATGTACCTTCGGTCTTAAGATGAAAAAAGAAGAAATTTCTACTTTGAGGCTACTGCATGTTATACTGTAAAAAACTCATAGACACTTCGTGAAGTTGAGAGATCATTTTGTATATTAAGGAAACTTCAATCTCTTCTTAAGTTTTGTGGACTTACTAAAATAAAATAAAATAAACGTGAAAAAATAGAGGTTTTTTCACGTTTATTTCCGTTTTAGATTGAAATTGTTGAAATAAATTCGACGTAAACAAAGCAGGCGAATTCTATTGACACAACAAAACCTAACGAGAGGATGTCTGCTTTTTCGAATCGATAGCTAATCGAACGTTAAAAGGCACTATCGTGAGGTGGTGAAATTCAGCCTAACTATTGTATGTAGGTGAAATTTTGATAGCATGAACCGCAAACAGTTTATGTACAACGTTGGCGAAAAAAGATCACTGACAAGTCGGTAGGTTGGCGAAATGCATCGTAGATTACAGCAGAACCTTAAAGAAGGTAGCACGTCCTATGAGTTATGATAAATGCACCGTACTATGGAAGAGAAGCATTTTCGTGATTGATGTGTTCTCCCAGAAGCTCAGATGTACGACGTACAACGTCATTCAATCATTTCCCTATTCATCTGACTCACGAAATCCTGTTATCTTCCTACATAAGTAATATGTGGCAGACATATATGCAACCGCATTGGGTGTGACGTCTGTTGAGGAGCTCTTGAATTAATTATTTCCGTCTAGGTACAGGCACAAAAGAACCTCGAGTAGTCTAGATCTGTGTTTTTGGGGGCGTCTATACTTGTTTTCTGCACATTTTATGAGGATACTATTGGATATTTATATGTTCTGAAGTATAATAAATATGTCTTTTCCTCGTCATACTGTCATAGTTTTCTCAGAAGCGTGCAGAAAAAATTAATACTGTTTTGATTTGGTTGTTCGTTTTTAAATTATTCGGTGTTCAGTGTTCCTTTTCACGCCTACCGGAACCGGAAGTACGATCTCATCTATAGACGCATAGCCTCGGTAGAGTTCTAGCCGAGGGGGTAACCGCTCCAGAGATTTCTTGAGATTCCATTAAGATTTCCTAAGATTCTCAACGATATTCGTAGAAAGATGAACCCCGAAGGGGTGACCACTCCAAAAAATTCCAAGATTCCCTGAGATTTCATAAAGATTTCCAATGATTCCCAACGAGTGGTTAACCCCTCGGTTCTAGCCAAACAGCGACGCAAATTTCCAAATTTCCGAGTTGTTTTCGAGGTATTACCGCGGTCACAATGTCGGTCTTATCTTATGTGTGCCTGAAATGCTTCAACATCAGAAGATGAATTTACTTCTAATACGTCATTGCTCATATGGCGACCGCCTGGGTCTCCTGAGACGCTCTCCATCATTTCGCTTTACACTCGGAGCCTATAGTATAGAGCAGACCACAGCTGCTCGAGACCCCGGAGGATATTGAAATGATCGGTTTGAAAGGAGGTGCTGTGATTACCGCAGGATCGATACTACCCCGGGGTCTAAAACAACATGACTCCTCACCTCGCCTGACCCTATCATGGCAACTTTTTAATCTTGGCGACCTGTTTGACGGCACGCGCGTTAGGAACGTGACCGAACCTCGCGTACGTTACGTGCCTGATAGGACCAGTCGTACCTTATTTTTGTACCATCTATTTCACAGCTTGTTAGTTGGTAGTTAATAGTCAGTTGAGGGGGGGACAAGCCCAGCAACTAGACCAGTATTATTACCGTCGTAGCTTGTTTTCTGCTGCAGTCATTTTACTGAACGCTATTAGTCTTTCTGATGTCTACTTATTTTTCTGTTTCAGAAGATTCCTTCGTCCCGATTACCTCCGATAAACTCATCCCAGGTAAGGTTTACCAAGTGTTTCTTTCCATTACAGTCCATTAATTTCAATGGTAGGAGATAGTATGGAGTCGGAATTCGAACTGCTCGCTATAACTGGGTTAATGTTGTTGGTTATCCAGTTTCTTTGTTGCAAGTGTAGTGTAATAGTTGTCAAAGTAGTTGTTGACTAGTCGCAAAATATTTTTCCACAGGTTTTTTTTTGGGGGGGGGGGTTCTGGCTATATACTGTATGTTGTAGGCCTCACAGCAGCTATGTACTATGTATTACCCGAGGGGGTAACCAAGATTCCTTGAGATTCTCTGAGATTCCATGCATAAAGATTTCCAAAGATTCCCAACGATATTCATAGAAAGATGAACCCCGAAGGGGTAACCACTCCAAAAAAAATTCCAAGATTCCCTGAGATTTCATAAAGATTTCCAATGATTCCCAACGAGATTCCCAACGAGTGGTTAACCCCTCGGTATTACCTTATGTACAATTTCAGTTACCTTCTCACTGCGCATTGAAAATTCCCTCCGAGAAATGGAAGGTCGTAAGACTTTAAAATTGTCTTATCTTCATTTCGTCCGGAATAGGTGCTTACCCTCGTCTTAATGGCCAGCCTTGTTATACCCTCTGAATTATTAGGTGAAGATAGTCGTCGCTAGGTAAGATCCGTCGTAATGTAGTTTGGAACTACCGTATTTCTAACTTTCAACTGCACTTACCCACTGGGCTGTCTTCCTCC
The DNA here is from genome assembly GCA_950004255.1 of Mesopsocus fuscifrons. Lineage (NCBI taxonomy): Eukaryota > Metazoa > Arthropoda > Insecta > Psocodea > Mesopsocidae > Mesopsocus > Mesopsocus fuscifrons. The sequence continues at coordinate 14,219,361 of OX465379.1, forward strand.
TTCCAGAATGAGTCATCCAGTGTGTAGTCTGCCTCTGAAACAAATAATTGCAAATTTGGTAAGTTTGGAATGTCTGAGATCGTAGAAAAAGTGTTTGTGAACTGTGTTCGAATACCGGTACAGGCAATATCTATTCATTTGGCTTCGGCCGACAATCAGTTTCTTTAATTAACAAATGTGCCTTCGGGACAACTGTCCTCATTCTGTTGTTGTCAAGGCACTAGTGAGCGGTAGTGAGCGCCGAAGAGGAGCAGGCCGAAGCCAGATTAGGAAGCCAAAGCTGAAAATTTCTGGTTCCGATCCCAAGCCTCGGAATGGGGACTTTTACCACAGCTCAAGAGTATTTTTCATTAACGGTGAGGTAAATGAAGAACAACATAAATTGCAACAAGGAAAACTATGACAAAGCTCTGAGGTTCTCAATACAATCGGACGGCGACCGACTTGCTAGACCGTAAAGCAACGTAATGGAAACGCGAATTTTTTGTAAGAGTCGAACCCGTCCAACGGAAAAGAGTGTAGCAATGAACATCGAACGGGAGTCGTTCGGGGCGAACGGAAGAGCAGTCAGCGTTCCGAAGTGAAACAGCAGCTGCCTCTACAGCCCAGGGCGTTCACAAAACCGTTCATCCGAACACCACGCGGCCCAAGTAAAACCAAATTGTTTTTGTCGCTTTTAGGAGACCGATTGGAAAACGGTTTCTCTTTGAAGAGTCGTTTATTCAATATTGGTGCAGGGAGAAAACGAGTCATTAAGCGGGTTTGAAAGTCACAGAGATAGCAAAGATATTCTTTTGTCTTTCCTTTCACTACCAAACCAATCACTTGAAATTTCCTTTCTGAGTTTTTTCTGTTCTCTGTAAATTATTTTCAAGTCTCTGAAGGACAACTTGAGAATAAACAATTGGCTCTGAGCAAAATTTTCAGTTTTTTAGTTTAGCAGTGTGGCAGGAGGAGTGGTTTCCCCATCCTGGTAAATTTTTCTTCGCAATTTTTTTTTTGCTGATTCTTCTCTTAAAATAGGTAAGGCTATTTGTTTACCTTTTTTCTGCACACTCTATGAGGAAATTTTGTATATTGTTCTGAAATAAATATTTTTAACGTCGTAAATGAACAGGCTGTGAGGTAATTTTACGATCGAGTGGTTTTTGTCAGCAAAAGATTTGTCCGAAATTAACTGATCGTGAAATCACACTGCCCATTAATTTCGGTTGTTAAATAGACATATTATATTTCAGAACATTTAAATATCCATTAATATCCTCATAAAATATGCAGAAAAAAGGTAAACAAACACGACTGCTAACAAACTAACACAGTGCTGAGCAGTACCTATAGGTTCACAATTGAAACAAACAAAATAAATTAAATAGCATCAGGTATCATCATGTTGCTATATAGGTACACACGATAGAAATGCCTCACACCTATGTCGAATAGAAATATTTAACTAAGTAGTTCTCGTCTCACCATGTATTTTCCGACAGACTTAGCACAGCAGATGAATTCAATTATCTCGAACAAGATTTCACCTACTTGCTTTCACTTCAAGAGCTGAGGCCGAGATTGAAGTCTGCCAGCTTGGCTTCTTCACTCATTCCTAATTAAATTGGATTTAAACATAGAGCTCCTCAAGTTAATCTAACTTTATAGCTTAGCTGCTAGGTGTTATTTCCTCATGACATTCCCTAGCGAACAAACAGGTAAAGAAACTATTCTTCCCCTGATATTTTTTTATGTTTACAAATTTCACAGATTTCCGCGGATAATTTAAAATCCTCATCGTATGATACTTACTTGTATTATTTATTATCTAATATCTTTACTGCAGTCACGAGTACCTGAAGTATCGTATTGATAGAGTATGCTAACCATATTCATCTGGTGAAGGCCAAGTGCCCATCAGGGCTGGTTAGGCCCAAGCCACGGCAGAATTCACTACAAAAAAATTGGGCAATTTTGGATTCTAACCCGCAAAGAACCCCTCTTGCTTCGTAGTTGAGTGTCCCTGTCACTGCGCTAATCTGGCGCACAGTCCGTTGAATTGTATTGTTAATCTAATTTCGAGGGGTTGGGAATCTCGTTGGGAATCATTCCATATCTTTATGAAATCTCAGGGAATACTTGAATTTTTTTGAGTGGTTACCCGTTCGGGGTTCATTCTATGCTTCTATGAATATCGTTGGGAATCTTTGTAAATCGTTATGGAATCTCAGGGAATCTCAAGGAATCTCTGGAGTGGTTACCCCCTCGTCTAATTTCTTCCTTGCGTAGAACGTTGAAGCAGATATGATGTTTTTTTATAGAAAATTTTGTTTCACTTGTAGTACAATAATCTACATGTACAATACCAGGATAGAATACTCAATATTCCTTCTATCTTAGGCTGGATTTCACCACTTTAACGTGAAGACTATTGTGTACACGATAGCACTATCGTATCGGTAAAAAAAGTTAACGGCTTTCACCATGCACCGTTACCGTTTCGTTAGCTTTCGAGTGGATTTTCCGTGCGTTAGCGAAAACGATAATTTTCATACCTGCGACTCATTTGGTGTAGTCTAATGTAGTCTAATCAACATTTTAACTTCTTTCTCCGAAAAAATAGGGGGTTTTTCACGTTTATTTCCACTTTCAGATTGAAATTGTTGAAATAAATTTGACGTAAACAAAGTAGGCGAATTCTATTGACACAACAAAACCTAACGAGAGGGTGTCTGCTTTTTCGAATCGATAGCTATTCGAACATTAAAAGGCACTATCGTGAGGTGGTGAAATTCAGCCTTAGACGTTTTTCTAATTTTTTGTCATCCCAGACAGTTGAAATAAGCGCCGCCAAACCGAAAGGGGTTGGGATTTCAAATGTTGGCTAAAGTCTTTGTATACTATATAGAACGGATTTCCTTCCCTTTTTCAACAATAAGTCATTCAACCCAGTTGCGACGGTAATATGATTTTTATTGCCTTTGTTTCCTTCTAGAATTATTCAAAGGATCCCTCCCGCTCTTCTCCGTTCTCATTATATTTATAAAAAGAACCTCAGTTGGATGGAAGGAGCTTAAATTAATGAAAAAATAATACTAGAGTTATTTATTTTGAGTAATTGCTGTTCAGTAGAAATGAAAAATAAATTCTGAGAATTATAACCGTGATCGCTTGCAAGCTTCCCTGGGGGGATGAGTTTCACCTAGTTTACGCTTTTCTGCGTTGATGCTTCACCCCTATGTTTGTTCATCAAGAGGGGGTAAAATGAATTTTTTTTCAGTCTCCCCCCCACCCGTCTGCTGTAAAAATTCAATTACTCTTAAAAAAACACGGTGACATTACTTCCTCATCAAAAAATTAAATATCTACCTATACAGCAGCAACCATACAAAGTTTCCATATAAATTTATGATAATTTGACCTTCTGGTAGTCTCTTTCTATAACGGCCGTCAATGGAACATGTAAATTTGATCGCTATAAAGAGCTGGATTATAAATGAGTCGTGCGTTCGTTATAGAGAGGTGTTCGTTATAGTGTCGCTATAGACAGAAGCTGCAACTATCTTCTGGTCCTACGTCGAAAAGGATGACTGAGCTCTCAATAGTATGTAGATTCCAAAAAACTACCCTAATCGCAGGTCTTATCTACCAGTTAGAGGTGGGAGATGGTCACTGATTTTTTACTTCGCATTTCCGTCGCACAGTTCGTTACACGTATACTTTACTTAAGGGCTACCAAAGTTAGTGAATATTTAAATATTCTGAAATATAATATGTCTTTTTAATGTCATTACTCATGAGGCTATGTTGTGATTTTACGAGCGAGTGTTTTTTGTCACAAAAAAAAAAAATGTCCGAAATTAACCGATCGTGAAATCACAACGTAGCCTCATGAGTAATGACGTTAATAAGACATATTATATTTCAGAATATTTAAATATCAAATAGTTTTCTCACAAAGTTTGAAATAGGAACGTAAAAAAATAGCTCTTAATGAGCTCTCGTACAAAAAATATATCTCTAATTGGTTTTCATAACTGGTGTGTCTAACATAATATGTAACAGCAGAGGAAACGGGTCGACATTAAAAGTTTGGCTGTTAGTTTTTCTTTCGGAAAAGTGGACTGGGTCTGTTCGACTTGGAAAAGAAACTTGAACTGGTAGAACTAGAAGTAGTAATTCCGAAGGCACCTTCTGATGATATCTCACAAGCTAGTTCATCGGTTCTAATCTGCCATCAACTTATTCCGTCCGCTCTTTCTTTCGAGATGAGAGAAGGCTGCCGGAGATAATATCTCTCGAGATACTTTTCCCAAGTACTGCCTTTGTGGAAACTTGCTCTAACTAGGTCTTCAGATCCTCTCTGTGAAAAACCAGCGGGTTTTGTTCAAAAAAGTTATGAAACTTGGGTTCTAATCTTAATGCATTGTTTAACAGGCAATTTTAAGTTTTGAGTCGCTGGAACACTGGAATCAAGGACCGTTCAGATTCAATTTTGGAATAACGGGTTAAGAGGTCTTACAGAAGTCTTATTTGGCACTTCCTCGAAATAAATTTAAATTTCTCGTAAAACAGAAAGGACCACTTGTGACTATGTATTGTTGCTTTTTTCTGTTCTAAAAAGTATTGAGGTTATTTTCTATGATAATATTAGAAAAAGTGCTTTGTTTGGTCACGGTGACATAACCATCACCACCAATCGTCCCATTTTATTTTAAGGGCCCGATTACGCCTTACAAAAAATATATGGTCATTTTATTATATGATCCTATTTTTTTAGTATCATAAAACTTTAGAAAAACTGTAATACACTTCACAATTAAATTGTGATCATATTTAGCAGAGATGCCAACTTGACGTGGTAAAAAAATAAAATTCCGTAGATTTTTAGGGGCCTTTTTTGAACCGGTTTAGGTTAAATAATTTCTGCAATATTCTTTAAATTTATCGTTGTATAGAAATTCGTACTCCTCCACATTTTCTATTAATATACGGGTCATTTCCATTCCACTTTACCTCAGGCGCCATTTTAACGGACTGACCCAACAACAAACACATCGTAGCATAGAGGAAGGTAGTCGCAGCAGTTATGATACAATTTGTACCGGCCGATACAAATTGTATCATAATTGACTCAATTCACTTTACACCTTACAATTTTTCTTGATCATATTTTTTTATGATAATATTAGGATTGGAAATTGTAAGGTGTAATCGGGGGCTAAGACGGAACTTCGAACGACAGCGCCTGGGAAATTCAAGAGTACAAAAATTCGAAAACCTTTCATCATTGAAACATGGTAAAATTTCGTTGTAACCTCAAAAGGGTAAAAGAGGATTAAGCTGGAGATATCCACCCTGTGTCGTTTTGGATTTCCAGACAGGCAAAAGACTTCCAGAGAGGAAAACATCTCCACATTTGGACTAAATCCGAAGAAAAAGGGTGCCGAACGGAGTGACTAAATCTTTTAAACAAATTGGAAAAAGACTGAGGCAAGGAGGATTTGTAGCACTCGGAAATGGATTAGTGTTCGGGTGAAACGTCGCAAGGGAGACAGCATATACACATACACATACATATACACGTACCTGTATCTACATAATGTTATTTTGCAGATCATGGACATATACACACTCTTGCATATTCTCCATATCCTGTGTGCGACAGTAGACGTCACCACACTAGGCAATATTCTTATTCCTTATTTACATCTATTCTAAGAATATTGAAATATTCGATTCTAAATGATGCTGGTACCGCGCAAGTCCGACATTGGCCATGGCTGCTCTGAAAGCTAAACATAGTGTGCTATTCGAAAGCTAAAAAAATGACTGCTGATAGACACTCTGTTTAGCTTTTACTGGAGAACTAAAAGAATCGAAGGATAAAAATGGGGGTGCTATTACCCGTGTAATACCGGTGTTCCAAACTTTGTGAGAAAACTATTGGATATTTAAATATTCTGAAATATAATATGTCTTTGTAACGTCATTACTCATGAGGCTGTTGTGATTTTACGATCAAGTAATTTTTGTCACACAAAAAAAAAATGGCCAAAATTAACCGATGTTAAACCACAATATAGCCTCATAAGTTAAGAAAACATATTATATTTCAGAATATTTAAATATCAAATAGTTTTCTCACAAAGTTTGAAATCGGAGCTTAAAAAAAATAGCGATTGTCAGGATTTAGGTAATTGTTATTTTAAATTTTTTACTAATAATTTTTGTTCATTATTAGTTTAACAGTAACCCATAAAATACAGACTAATTTAACTGGCTAAATTAGACTGGCCTACGCCCAAATGAGGCGAAAATAATAAATCCCCATGCATATTAATAAAATGGGTAATTATCAGGACATATTAATTTGAACTGTATACCTATTCCTAATTTACAGCATATAATTGTGGGATAAAAGTATCTGTGTAGGCTAGATAGGGACGAAACAAACGAGGGAAATACATAACGATATAACGAATAGCCGCTAAAAATACATTTAGATGGTCCCATTGATTGGATATTGGTGATTAACGATTTATAAATGAACAATTTATCTCTCTATCTTTTTATATCAGCAAATGAACCTGAACAGGCTATGGAATCGAGCCAATAGCCTTCCGGGCTATCAACAAAAGGTTCCACAAAATTAATATTCGGCATAAATCGCCTTGCGGTGCCGGCTGTCACTGAATTGCTGGATTTTTCTTCTGCTCGATTCAGCAAAAGGGAACCAGGTTGTACGCAAATTAACTGGAAATTCCGGTTTAAGGGGAATGTTGATAATGGGGAAAAATTAAGCCTTAACGGTGGGTTAATTTGGACTCTCCAAGCATCAGTGACATGCAGTATACGGTATTGCTGACGACGCATTTAACGGGTGCTGGAAATTTTGAAAAAGGGGGGAATTTCTCTTGCAACGGGACCTTTCAACTTCGAGGATTTTTGGGGATTCGCCGTTATGAAAGTTCTGACTTAAAGAGTTTTTTCTGTGTATTATTGGAGTGCTCCACGTCGCGTCGTAGCGTCTCAGGTACCTGGGGTACTTTATTTTTATAACACATCCCTTAAGGTACAAGGAAGAGTGAGACCGTTAGGAATAAGTGCTGACCAAGCTTAACGAAGATACATTCCGGCTAGACGGGGGCTGACACTTGACGTGATGTGTGACAGATACACAGGTCACAAATTTCGGAAGGTATTAGGGTATTAAGGGGGGTGGAAAGGGGAGAAGCCACTCTCTCACTACCAAAGCAAAAATGTGAGTTTGCTTATTATACTGTTACCCTTCAGAGTTATCAGGATTATTTAAGAAAATAGAACACCTTAGAAATTGTTTCCTATATTTGTAACTATTTATTTTGAGCCAGGAATTTCGCAGGCTGAAAAAAATACCGTGCTGCATGAAGTGGTCTTTTTCGTGGTGATGATATTCTGTTCTTTCTGTAGGACTTATTTTGTTCACTAGGCCCAAATGTACTTGATCTTTCTGCCTGGTGCTTCTCGGACTTTTCCCGAGGGGTTAACCACTCGTTGGGAATCTCGTTGGCAAACATTGGAAATCTTTATGAAATCTCAGGAATCTTGTAATTTTTTTTGGAGTGGTTACACCTTTGGCGTTCATCTTTCTATTAATATCGTTTGAAATCTTTGGAAATCTTTATGGAATCTCAGTGGAATCTCAAGGAATCTCTGGAGTGGTTACCCTCTCAACTTTTCCTATTCCACCCTTATTGGGCGATGTAGAATTACTTAGGTTAAGTTTGATTTAATTTTGTGTTAGATTTCTCGAAAGAGTAAAATGTAAAGTAAACCCTCTTTGAAAAATACACGTAGGGTGTAATTTTCTTTTAATTTGAGCAGTGAAGCTGACGAGGGGTAAAGGAGGCAGTAATAAGAAATTGTCGGCTTGGCAGCGTTTCCTGAATCAATCGCCAACTTGGTGATAAAACGTAGAACAACTAACTAACTTTCCCCTGTTATTAATTTGTCTTCCTTCTTCGAAATTCACTTAAGAGTTAGTTCATTTAGGAGGCTTTAGCAAGAAAACTTAATGTGTCGGGGATTTTCTCCCAAAGTAAGTTGCGACCTTGAGTGCTAAACATAGTGTGTAATTTGACCGAGGGGTTAACCACTTGATGGGAATCATTGGAAATCTTTATGAATATCTATATCTAGCGAATATGTTTATACAAGGGGTTAACCACTCGTTGGGAATCTCGTTGGGAATCATTGGAAATCTTTAAAAATAAATAAAAATGACACACTACAATTATTGTCAGCAAATAATTAAGAAGTGACAAACTGTTTATGAGATGATTTTTTGGAGAAAAAATAGAACTCAAAGTACGAAAAGCAAACCACTGAAATAAGCTCTTAAATGAAGTACCTCTTAATTTGTCACCCTTCTTCGAATTTCACTTGACGTCAGCTTCTTACCTACTGTGGATCAGCTGGTTCGACTTGGAGGCAGTTGGGGAAGTTTCTGGGGAAAAGAGACTGTCCAATATCTTTTTGCTGCCTCAAATAACTTTTCATTAGGTGAGAAGAAACTTTTGTTTGGGAAAACTACTCTACACATTTTTTATTGTACAACATTTTTGACGTTTTCAAGTTTTTTGTCGCTGTGTCTCAAGAGGATAGAAAATTTTTCAAGTGAAAATTGTTGTTCAGCTTTTTTTGTAAAAACAGGGACTTAGGGAGTTGATTCTTTAAGTCTGTCCCCTCACTCCCTTCAGTGCTGTTTTTTGAGGTTTTCATGGCCCATTTTATGAGGAATCTGCTGGATATTTATGTCTTCTAAAATATAATATGTCTTTTTAACGTCAGGGAGTAGTTAACCTATCACCAGCCCAGTTTAGCGACGGCGCATATTTCTGACCTATGGGAGCAAGGGAACCGTCACATAAACTTGATCATATCATACTTGGTGTATTTACAAATAAATATAAATATATAAATATATAATATATAAATAAACTAAGTGGTGATAGTATTAAGTCTCCTGGTGGTAAAAAAAAAAATTCAGCAAACAGCACCGCGTGGCTAAGCTACTTTTTCTGAACTCCAAGCGGATAGACACATGGTATTCGAGTCTAGAAAGTTACTTTGTAATTTTTCAAATCGAGATGAACCTTGATTGAATTGGACCTGATTGAGCGAATGTGATCGACTCGCTGGCCTTTAGTCAGCACTGAGCAGACCTTTTGTTATTTAGTTATATCGCTAACCTTCCATCAAGCTCACTGCCTCCACTCCTTCCCATTTTACTTTCGCAGAGACTTTAACACAGGTACCCTACCCTACCCCATACACAGTGGGCCATACAGGACCATGCAGTAGCAGTGTCAGCCAGCTGAGCTGCCTACATAATGGCGATGGCTTACACTGGCTGAGGATCGCCCCACAGTGTATTGTGATCTTATGCTCCTCATGAAACCCAAGAAGTTTCGTTTTCTCCTTTTAGAACAGGATGTAGACGTACCTATTGTATCTGTTTGGCGAAGAAGTAGAAAAACTTCCGTAGTGTTTCGAACCCCCTCCCCCTTAATCTGTCTGAAAGGTTTGAAAAGAACGCGAAGACTCCACAATCTGATTAAAAAGTCTGCAAGCGAGTAAAAATACCTTTAACTTGACAAAACTCTTTAACTGTTAAACTTGAGTTAGCTAGCTTAACATAACGAGGCAACGAAATTATCAACGCCTTTTCAACTTTTTTGACATCCATATTTTTCACAAGCTTCCCAAGTTACAGTGGAAAGCGCTCAAAAGTTAAATTTATCAACAGAAAAAATCTGGGTAATAATTTAACTCCGCAGACAACGTCTTCCGATGTCGTGTAGAAGATAATTGTGTAACTGTTGACGTCTGCTTACAGTTTGATTAAAAAAAAGGTTAAGGCTCAGGTGCGTTCCATTGTTTTGAATAGATTATCGAAAAATATCAAGAGGATGACGAAACACTGAGATTATCGCAATAAAATCAAGGTTTCTTCAATTTCTGGTTAACAAAAGACAAATCACTGAGATGCGGGTCTGAAAGTATCTTGTGTGGGCACCAGCCATCCCTGAGTTGTCATCCCGAATCCCGAATCCCGCATCCCAGCCAGGAAGCCAGGACGCCGTCCAAAACGCCACCTTTGCATGTGTTTGAATTTTGTAACTATACATTTCCTGTTGCTAACCGTGATACATTTGGTGGACTATGTTGATTTTTTGGGGGGAAGGGCGACTTAGTTCTAAGTTTTAAAATCCATCAGTGAGTTCTAGAAAGGGAAAACTGTTTAAACGCTCGGCTACAATCCAGCGTTTAGAATGGCTTCTACGAAGCATAACTTGAAAACTTTAAACACAGCAAAAGTTGGAAAAGAAAGCGCGGAGGAGACTTCAACGGTGCGAGACCGCATTCTTTTTCTTCTTTTCTTCTTTTTTTAATTCCTGGTAGGAGAAGAGCTAGTAGAGAGGTAGGGATTTATAGCAGGAAGGAAGGGTACGCGGGACTGTAAAAGAGTTACAAGCACTTCATTTGAACGCCCCTCGTATTTTACAGACTTTTCGCCTTGGCCAACTTTGGTGCCTTATTCACAGCTTGGAAACTTGAAAGGTCTACAAAGATAAAACCGTCCCTAGAAAAGGTCCGACAAGATGAAAAGGCGGAAAGAAAGGGCCAGATAAAGTTGTTTTGATTTGTTTATGAGCCGTTCTGCCGCCACGACGACGTGAACGTAAATAAACATAAACAGGGAAACCCTTTTCACACGCGAACTGCGATAAGTCAGATTGAAACTGGGAAGAAAAATTGGAAAAGTGGCTTTAGGGTGCGTCCCACCATACTTGGTTAACGGTTAAACTCCAGTTAAATTCGACCTTTACCGTGCAATAATTGGAATTTAACTGGAGTTTAACGTGAACCGAGTATGGTGGGACGCAGCCTTAGAAATTCATTTTTGGCTATTTTTTTGGTTGCAGGAAGTAGGGGTAGGGTCTGTATAGGGTACAGAATAGGTCACCTCTAAAATTCGTTTCACTGTCCAGGACTTAAAGTATCTTCTGCTGTCGGGGTGTCCTAAATTATTTATTTATATAGGTGAAATAGTGGACAAGAAGACGTTTGCACCTTAATTCGTTTCCACCCCGTGTCAAGCATGTTCCCTCTCTCTCTAGTCTTAGGCTGAATTTCACCACTTTAATGTGTATTGTGTAGACTATCGTGTACGCTATAGCGCTATCCTGTCGCTAAAAAAAAAAAAAGTAAACGGCTTTCACCATGCACCCTTATCTTAACGTTAGCTTTCGAATGGATTATCCGCGCGTTAGCAATAACGATAACTTTCATACTTTCAAGTCATTTGGGTGCGAAACGGGCAGGGATTGTTGTCTACCCAACAATTTAATACATTTCTCCGAAAAATTAGTGTCTTTCACGTTTATTTTCCATTTTTAACTTGAAACAAATTTGACGTAAACAAAGCAGACTAATTCTAGTGACACGACAATCCTAATGATATGATAAGTTTTGCGGTTACTTTAACGAAACAATAGCTATTCGATCGTTAGGAGGCACTATTGTGAGGTGGTGAAATTCAGCCTTAGAGGTGCAAAAAAATTTATATCGCAAAAAAAAAAATGTCAACGAAGACTCATAAAATTTGAAAACTCTGTTAGTGCAAAAACTCCTTGCCAACTTAGCAGTAGTTTGAATCCACAGAAACATTTTCTGGGAGCAGGAAAGTTGGGGAGCAGGTGCAAAGAGGAAAGTTTTAAATTGGGAGCAGAAAGAATTCCCCGTCGTGCTCGTGTTTTTGATTAATGATTTGAGGAATTATAAATTCAACGTCACCACCGGAGCCCCGATTTGCGGTGTTCCTGCCATGAGTTCGAGAAAAACCCCGTGAATTGCGCGACAGATACAAATAGTCGCTGCTTCTCGTTACTCACCCTCCATCATTGTCTCCTCTTCTCGTCATTACCCAAGAAATTTAAAGAGAAGAATACGGTGGAACGGCCTCGATAGCCGAGTGGACTAAATGGTCGAATTTTGAGGAGCAGTGAGAGCCGGGTCACACCGGTTCGATCCCGATCCTGCCAAAAAGTTTTTCTGCTCGGCATTCACCTCTGATATGTTCAGCATGTCAAGTGAAATGTATATCGAGGCTGTGGTGGTTCGGAACCCATCTAAAACTGTAGGTCCCCGTCATTTACTCGATGGCTGGGGAGCTGGTATTTGGTAGTGCTGCCAGCTGAGCACAATGGATAGTTCTTGAAAACGGTCTAGTTGCTGGGCTTGTCCCCCCCAACCCTCAGCTATTTAAGGGGGGGGGGGGGGGGTGGTGAGTTTGTGAAGTCACTGCTCTGGAGCATAGAATTAATGGTCATATGTAGGTACCTGAATTACCTACTTGGCTACTGAAGTCCGTTGGCCAGATTAGCCCGAAGAACCCAGGTTTAAGTCAAGAATTTTCGAGACCTTTCTGGTGAATCGCCCCCATGGATAGGCTTGTCCTTCACTGGCAGAGGAAAAACAAAACTGAGTGACCCTGGCCCTTCTATAGCTGAAATTTAGAGTTGCATGTTATCATCGAATTTGGGGAATCTATATCAGTCGCGATAAAGGACTTCCAAGCGGTTTTGTAGAACTCTAAATTTGCCCCTTCGTAGATATAGCGGGTTGAAAATTTTGATTTACGGTTTCATAGTTGAGACAGTAGAGTAGCTGTGTCCTTGTAAGACTTCGATACATCGATATTTACATCGATCTTTAGTTGGTGTTTACTTCCGTGCAGTGAGATAGGTAGCAGAAGATGCGGAGGTTAGGTGACGTCATTGTCGCCTCTTATACCAACTAAAAATCCGGCCACTTTAAAGTGTAATAACTTTTTATTTAGTGGTCAGAATCTACTCCAGAGATTGCTTGAGATTGCATGAAAATTTCCAAAGGTTTCCTGAGATTTTGAACGAGATTCGTAGAAATATGCACCCCGAAGGGTTAACTACTCCAGAAATTTCCAAGATTCCCTGAGATTTCATAAAGATTTCCAGTGATTGCCTGAGATTCCCAACGAGATTCTTGGAGTGGTTAACCCCTCGAAATGTACAAAAACTAAGTCAGCTATCGGACTACTTACTTCCCCATTGAACGGATACTTCTTTGTTTGGCTTCCTGGCCAAAGAATATCACTTAACAGGCAGCTGGCGTTGTCCCTGATGTCCTGGTGGACTGTTCGGCGAACAGATACTGATGTACCTAAGTGCAGATGTTCCCCCGGTTCTCCTTACTTGTCAGGTTTCCCCGATTGTTTGCAGGGGTTGGGGGGAGAGGGAGCTAGGCTGCGGAGTGAATCTGGACTGGGATAATAGGGGTGGTTAAGAGTTGAATTTCCATTTAACGTTGAGGTAATTCATGCAGACAATCAACGAGTAATTCTAGTCAGTGAAACCATGTGTTAGGGTTTCCGACCACAACCGGCTATGTGCCATTTTCTTCCTAGAAGTTAAAATAATTTCCCTCTGGAAGAATTTTGAAACCATTTTCAAAATTATGACGTTGAAATACGTCGATAAAGTTGAGACTTGGGGTAAAATTTTGAGAGGTGACTGACTCATTGGTTTGGGGTCCCGCCAGTTAAGAGGACGCTATACCTGACGATGCATTTTTTGCCGCCCATAAGATTAACATTGCGAGCGGCGATTCATTTTCAAGGTTTACCCTTGGTTGGAAAGACACAAAATTTTGCCTGTACCTAGCCCAAACAATGTTCTAGGGAGTGTTCGAAGCAGATTTCCCAATTTCTCACTGGTTTCTTTTATTGCAACTGTTTTGCAAATGCTAGCATCGCATACCTCAAGAAAAGTGCTGTATCTCGAAAACCAGTAAAAAAAATGGGGAAATCTGCTTCGAACACTCCCTAGAACATTGTTAGGGCTAGGTACAGGCAAAATTTTGTGTCTTTCCAACCAAGGGTAAACCTTGAAAATGAATCGCCGCTCGCAATGTCAATCTTATGGGCAGCAAAAAATGCACCGTCAGGTATAGCGGACCCTTAAGAGAAAACTGTGTTCTTTAGTGTTCTTAATGCTACAGAATGCTCTAAGCTCTAAGTGTTCTAGAACGTCAAGACTTCATGAATATCGTCAACTATGGCGAGATATCCCTGTCTAAAAATTTCCACGGGCGGTAACTGATAGATAAGAGCTGTTTAACTGGAAGCCTTCTTATCTAGTCCTGGCTACGTCACTGTCTCACGTCCACTGTACTTACCGTAATGAGCGCCCTTGGATAGGGTAAATCAATGGTAGCCATTTTGAACTTGGGGGTGGTGGGGGGCACTTGATTATCACTACCCTCGCGCAGTTATTGTGGGTCGACAGAGCTTCCTGACGCTCCCCAACAGCTGACCTTCTATAATTCTGGGGAGTGCATATTGTCCTACCCCTCCCTTCCCTACCCCTAACTCCCAGCTACCCCCAACTCCCGGCTACCCCGTAGCGTGAATACAAAAGGAGAATGGGTTCCTGCTGGGCAAAGCCTTATAAATTATGCTACAGCTTTAGAGGTAATCACCTCGGATCTGGAAGGTCAGAAATTGGAGTGTCAAAATTTCACGCGGTACTTACAGGTTTGCTAACTGGTTTTTGGGCTGTAGATTAGAGTATAAGGGTGCGGGAGACAAGCTCAGCTGGCCCGAAGTTTCAGGTAGGTAACGAACCACCACCACCTCGATATACATCGAGGGGGTAACCACTCCAGAGATTCCTTGAGATTCCTTAAAGATTTCCAAAGATTCCCAACGATATTCATAAAAAGATGAACCCCGAAGGGACAACCACTCCAAAAAAATTCCAAGATTCCCTGAGATTTCATAAAGATTTCCAATGATTCCCAACGAGATTCCCAACGAGTGGTTAACCCCTCGACATACATTCGGACATATCGCTGCATGGTTAATGTCGAACGGAATTTTTTTTGATGGGATTCAGATCGAACCAGTGTGACCCGGCTCTAAAGGCAAACTTTTAGACTACTGGTCTATCGAGGCTCTTGGGGTCCGTAGATTATTTGGAGTCAATTAAGATTAGAAAAACAATAATTATGTAATTTAAAAGTTTGGGTATAGTACGACCAGCCTGAAATGCCTGGCCCGAGGGCATTCTGCACTGTTCACCTTACACATAATGCCCTCGGGCCAGGCATTTCAGGTTGGCCGTACTATACACGTATACCGCTGCGCCTGCGAAAATAGTGATTATGTAATTCAAAACTTGGTGTACACCTATTTGCCTATACGCTCATTCTGAGCTAGGCACGGGTTACCTATTATTTTGTAGTTCTGAATATTTTATATTTAAATGTTCGAAACGCCCGAAAATAATAGGCTATGTTGTGATTTCACGAATAGTTAATTTTGGCAGTTTTTTATGGACAAAAATTTCTCGATAGAGAAATCACAACACAGCCTCTTAATTTCAGTCGTTAAAACGACATATTACACTTCAGAACATATAAATATCTAACGGTTTTATCCAGCAGGCCCCTTTTTCCACTAAGGATTGAAGAACTTATTATTTTTCGTAATAAATGAGACCTAAAACGGGTCCGCCCGGCTTGACACATAAATCTAAAAAAAGAGGTAAAAATAAGATTTAAAAACGTCTTTGCTGAGTTGACAGGACTAACAAGACGGCAGGTGTAACAATGGCCCCCGCTCTCCTCCTCAGCAGCGCTGACAAGCGCGTTATCCATTATATCGGGAAAAACTCTATAGGTGCGGGAAAAATCCGTGCACCCTAAAGTTCGATATGGGATCGATATTCTATTTTGATATTTTTTAGTGTTACTTTGTTTCTTGTCTAGTTCTAAGGACCTCGATAGTTGAGTGGTGACTGTACTATCTTTTTATTCTTCTTAAAAAAATAAAGTTAAGGGTCCACTGGTCTACTGGTGCTTATAGCCTGAAGAAACTGATTGTCCGATGCCAAATGAATATTTGGTGTGACATCTATGCGATCAACAGAAAATTTTCCGGTACCAGGATTCGAACACAGGACCTCTGTCACATACGTTCACCTAAGAACTAAACTGTTAATATTTTCCACTTACAGCATGGATGAATTACTTCAGCCTATGACTTTTGAAATGCTTGCCCAACGGGGCACCCACAAACAAATTCATTCATTCGCCAAAGTTCCAAATTATCTATGATTGTCTCTTTCTAAAACCGTAGATACAGTGCTGTTGGTCCTAGGTCCTAGGTGCCTGTGTTTTGTTCTTTGGCATTGAAACCTTTTTCTCAAAAGTTTGTTGACACTGCTGAGTTCTGACCTTCTTCTTCTTTCTTCTTCTGCTTCCAGCATGCCCTGCGTTGACGAGCGAGTGGAGATCGGTTCCGGCTTAGAATAAGAACGCTTTCCCGATTAAAGCACATAGGTAAAGCGTAGGAATTCTAAACCAGAACGGATCTAGGTTCATCCATATCGATCGATGAGTCAGCAGTCCAGTAGTGGCTCTTCTTTGACTTCATTTGAAGTTTTTTGGTTAGTGAATCTTTTCTATCTAAATTACAGGTATTTATGAAAAAAAAAGTGCGGAAATGGAGTGATTCGAAAATATAGGCCCCAAAAAAACATTGGTCTTTGAAAGAATGCTTTGAAAGAAAGAAAAACACAATGGAGCGGAAAAAATAGCGATTCAAAAGAACAAAATGTATAGGGATTCTTGCTGAAAATATTTACAGGGGTGGCCAAAATCATCGATCACCTGGTGTCCCCCATACCTGAAACAGGTTATCTAGAAACTACCTGAGTTGAGTCGCTGAAATATCTACATCACCAACTTCATAGTAAAAAAAATTACCCACATTCAACGGCTTTCGGTAGTTTAGGAGTTGGGACAGGGGCCTCACGGGGCGGAGGTCCTGAGTTTCGTTCCTGGTACCAGAAAATTCGCTGTTGCTGAGTACCTACAGGGTACCTTTAAAATTAAAACATGAAACTAGCTTGTGACGTTTAAAACATATTATATTTCAGAACAATTGCATCTACGGTCTTAAACTTTACAAAAGTCCTACAGTATTTAGTGGAAAATATTCTATTTCGTTCAAAATTTCTTGTTCTCAAACTGAACAATGAAACTAGAAACAAATATGCTATTTGAATATACAATCTAGACAAACCTAGCGATTAATTGCGCCCCACCTCCCTAAAAGATGGTTTTTGATAAGCGCGATTTCGAAACAATAGCTGAAAGTTAAGCAACTGTAAAGATATCTTACGGAGCAAACGCCTTTGCAAGAAATAGAAAGCACTTAAACGTGGCAAGTTGTCTTGTATTGTTGCATGCAGTGTTGCTCCAGAGACAGGGAAATAGACAGAGTATATGAGAGTAAACGGTGGGAGAGAATGGTGAGTATAGCTGTATGGTGACAAAGGGCTCCCGACGAACTTAAAGAACACTTCTGTCCTATTCGCGTCTATTCAAGAACGTTAGAGCGCGTCTTTGTCGAGGGAAATGTCTCAAGTGCCCTTCGTACGTCCTATATTCTATACGTACCAGATACCACCGATATTTTGGATTAAGGCTGAATATACATTCGCTACTTTTCCAAACTTTGCGAGAAAACTGTTGGATATTTAAATATTTTGAAATATAATATGTCTTTTTAGTGTCATTACTCATGAGGCTATGTTGTGATTCCACGATCGGTTAATTTTGGACAATTTTTTTGGTGACGAAAATCACTCGATCGTAAAATCACAACATAGACTCATGAGTAATGACGTTCAAAAGACATAATTATATTTTAGAATATTTATACATCCAATAGTTTTCTCACAAAGTTTGAAATCGGAACGAAAAAAATAGCGAATGTATGGTGGCCCTTAAGCTGTTCGATTCAAAAGTAAGGGGGGACAAGGTCAGCAACTGGACCATTTCAAGAATCCGGAAGCACTATGTAGGTCATATAATTTCCCAGTCATCGTATTTGTACACGATGGGGACCTACAGTTTTACGCGGGCTCCGAACCACTTTAGCTTTGATATGTAATTCACTGGTAGTAGATACAGCAAATGTTTCCTTTGGTAGTGAGTGGTTCCCTATCTCATTGACTTTCGACCACCCTTAAATGTTTTTCAAAGGATGCGAATAAGGTAGCACAATTTTATCTCTCTCTCTCGTTAATTTTAAAAAGTTTACCTGTTCCTGAACCCTTTCTACCCCGGTCAAATCTGAAACGAGAGGTGGAATATTTTGAATGATTCCTGGAATAGCTGAATGATTTCTGGAAAAGTCAGCTTCCCGGAAGACCCAATTACCTAAATACGGACTGCTTCGCGTTGAATACAGCTTAAAACTTATAACTTGCAAACTATTGCTGACAAATCCTCCCTGCTCTCCTATAGCAATTCAATTATAAGTTGGACTCCGTTTGGCCTTCTCACCCTGCTGGTCTTCTCACCCTGGTCTGTGTACTCCAACCTGCCTACTGTTGTTAACCTTACTGTGTTCTTCAAATACCGGGTTGATTTACCTTCTGGATATTTAAATGTTCTAAAATACAAGACGTCTTTTTATTGACCGAAATTAACGCGCTGTGGCGATTTTACGATTGGTTAATTTCGGACAAATTTTTCGTTGACAAAAATCACTGGGCCATTAAAAAGACATATTATATTTCAGAACATTTAAATATCTTTCCTCGTAAAGTGTGTGCAGAAAAGATTTAAACAAAAAATAGGGAGTAGTTCGACCTTAATAATGCTCCAAGGAGAGATTTAGACAGATTCCGGGATATCTCAGCGATTTTTTCGAATTCAACCGTTTTGGAAAACTTAAAATGACATAGCTTACTGTTGTAAGTCGAATATGTGGGAGATATCGCCAACCAGAGCCGAAAGCTGAGTCCAGTGACATATTTTGAGGTTAAGAACGGATCGTTTTGGAGCAAGGGGATAGTAAATTCTGTGCTAGTAGCTTGGGGTCTCTTCCCTCCTACGCTCTGAATAAGGTTGCCCTCCTTTTGTTGGACCCTTCAGCCCCCTCCAGTTCCGGCCAGCCTTCCCCACCCCAACTTTAGTCAAAGACAAATAAAGGCCCCTGCCAAAAGGTCACCCTACTTGCACCACCTTCGCACGAAGCCGCCGAAACACCCCAATACCCGAAGCGTAAAGCGAATACTCGGAAGCAACGCGAGGATTCATTTGCTCAGCTAGTTAGATAAACCCCCGTTTGTGTTACCGATTAATTGACGGTGTTGCTCAGCTCACCGTATTAAACCTGAAATACGGAGATGTAAATTCATAAATAATTTAGTTCTCTCCGACGTGACGTAGAGATATTGTCTCGTTTTCAGTTAATTACTTTTTATTATACGATTGAGTTTCTCTGCACTGGAATATGACCGTGAGTAATAACGGTTTTTATAGTGGTTTGTTGTCAGTTATCTTTTTATTTTCTTTATTTTCATTTGTATATTTATCACATCTTAAGGCTGAATATACATTCGCCACTTTTTTTACGTTTGGACTTCAAACTTTGTGAGAAAACTATTGGATATTGAAATATTCTGAAATATAAAATGTCTTTTTAACGTCATTATTACTCATGAGGCTATGTTGTGATTTCATGATCGGTTAATTTTGGACAATTTTTTTGGTAACAAAATCGTATTATCACAAGATAGCCTCATGAGTATTGACGTGAAACAGACATATTATATTTCAGAATATTTAAATATCTAATAGTTTTCTCACAAAGTTTGAAGTCCAAACGTAAAAAAATAGCGAAATTCAGCCTTAAAAATTTTTCGAAAAAAACGTAGTTGTGGAAAGAAAATTGACAGTGATAATGTGGACTTATAGCTTAGACCGACTTTACACTGTAAACCATGTTTAAGTACAAGTTTCTACACTGTTTTCTAGGACAAAAGACACTTGTAATGTACAAAAATATGGTACTATAAAGACGAGAAAATATGCTGAAATAATTATGTAAGGTTCGATGAGGGGAGAACACAAGGCCGGAAGCTGTGACGGCAATGGAGACATCTTTTCAATTTTCATTGAAAAAGCACCGTTCCCTTTCAATGAGAGCTCCCCCTCCCCCAACCCCCTTCCCTCCAAATCAACACGCTGTCTGAGGATTATTTGTTTTTCTTTTTTATGAATAGAAACACCCCTTGAATGCGAATAAAAAATTAACGATGAAAACTTGCTATTCGACTGCTTCTGCTAGGTATTTCCGAGGGGTTAACCACTCTTTGGGAATCTCGTTGGGAATCATTGATAATCTTTATGAAATCTCAGGGAATCTTTGAATTTTTTGGAGTGGTTACCCTTTGGGATTCATGTTTCTATGAATGTCGTTGGGAATCTTTGGAAATCTTTATGAAATCTCAGGGAATCTTGGAATTTTTTTTTGGTGTGGTTACCCCTTTGGGGTTCATTTTCCTATGAATATCGTTGGAAATCTTTGGAAATCTTTATGAAATCTCAGGGAATCTTGGAATTTTTTTTTGGTGTGGTTATAGCCCTTTGGGGTTCATCTTTCTATGAATATCGTTGGGAATCTTTGGAAATCTTTATGGAATCTCAGGGAATCTCAAGGAATCTCTGGAGTGGTTAACCCGTCGGGTATTTTCAACGAGTTTCTCGCAGTATGACTTTTTGTATATAAAATGATCAAGCAACTCAGTCACTTCTCGTTTTTTATATACTTCGTTGGAAAAAGAAAAATTCGGGAGATTACAGCTGGGTCTCACGAACTCTCCATAACCTCTGTATAGCGAGCGGATTGATATGGTCTCTTGACAGGTTGTTATTGAGAGAGCCGTGTTCAGCCGTAGAGTTCAAATAATTACTACCAACCAGACAGTTCTATTGTTATTTCGACTTCAAACTTTGTGAGAAAACTATTGGATATTTAAATATTCTGAAATATAATATGTCTTTTTAACGTCATTTACTCATGTTGTGATTTTACGATCGAGTGATTTTTGCCACCAAAAAGCTGTCCGAAATTAACCGATCGTGAAATCACAACATAGCCTCATGAGTAGTGACGTTAAAAAGACATATTATATTTCAGAATATTTAAATATCCAATAGTTTTCTCACAAAGTTTGAAGTCCAAACGTTAAAAGATAGAGAATGTATATTCAGCCTTAAGAGGACGTGGGAGGAGTTTGTGGTACCGGAATTGGGTTTTCAGTAGACTTTACGACTGAATTAAGTTGCTCCTGTGTCTAATTAGCTTAACTTGATAGGTGGGAACAGCTTTTGGGTGGATCTGTTGCACTGCGAGTTAATTTAATGTTTTAAATGTGTGACAGAACAACTGGGCTCGCTACAGTTAATTACAGAAAGTCGATGAATGAAAATTTAGTAGGTCAGCAGCACCGATGACAGAAAATTTTTTATTGCATATTTAAAACTGAATGAAAGCAGTAATTTCAACAGCTTTTGAGCTCAGTTTTTCAAAAAATTCACCGGGGGGTCGTATTTTTTCTATGCCATGAATACTAGTACTTCCACAGCACTCTTGAAAATTAAATGTGATAAAGTTCCTTCTTCCTGTTTATTCGAAAAATAAAGTTGTTTACATTAGTCATCGTTAAAAATACAAAAATAACAATAAATCGCTCGGAGGAATTGATTGAAGTCTACTTACTCGTAAAGAAATTTGAATTTTTGAAGCTTATTCTAACGGCGATGAAGAGTTAAGTATGTTTAAATGAATTATCCATCGTGCTCTACTGGCAGCACAATCAAATACCAGCTACCCAGGATGGGCTCTGGGCTCTGTGACTCAGGAAATTATTGGACCTTAAGTTGTTGTGGTAGGTGAAAATGACGTCACCATTTGCTAAGCTCCCCGTCTTCTGCTACCTATCTCACTGTAGGAACCATCAACTATATCAAATATTGATATATCGATAACAGCTGTCTCAACTATGAAACCGGAAACCAAAATTTTCAACCCGCTATATCTTCGAAGGGAGAAGACCTTTGGAACAAATTTAGAGTTCGACAAAACCACTTGGAAGTCCTTTATCGCGGATGATATAATATATCGATCCTCCAAATTCGATACCATATGCAACAAGCTCATTCACCCGAGATTCTAAACGTCGGGATCGAACCGGTGTGCTCCGGCTCTCACAGCAAGCATCTACACCACTCGGGTACGGAGGCTGTTGTGTTTACAGAGTAAATCCGTTCCTCTTTTAAAAAAAATGAAATTTCACTCATTAAAAAGCAGCTAACGTCAGTCAAGATTATCGCCACCGTCCCGGTCCCCCAGGGGCCATCGAAAAATGAAGAATTAAGGACTGTTTTGCAGAGCCTCGGGTTGATTTTAAAACGCCGTTAATATGAAGTTCTCCGCCCAGCTGTCGCTAGCTGCCATGTGTCCGCTACCGTCTCTTTTTTGAGCTCTGCTAAAAAAACTGCCTTGTTTTTAAGTTTTTTCTTTTTAACTGTATAAAGATATCATTTGTCATGAGGAAATGCGATACTTCGACTCCTTTTATAATATCAAGAAATATTTAGGTTAAAAATCTTCGTTTTTACGGTGATAAAGAAATGGCTTTGTTTCTAGTGGAGCAGAAAATGAGTTTTTTGTTTTGATGTTTTGAATTTTTAATTTCTGGAAGAGAAGGGGTAAGTACCTACTGCTTGTTTACAATGAGGTTGTTGCATGGTACTTATCGAATTTGTAGAATCTATATATCTATCAGCCGCGATAAAGGACTGCTAATGGGTTCTGTAGAACCCTAAATTTGTTCCAAAGGTCTTCTCCCTTCGAAGATATAGCGGGTTGAAAATTTTGTTTTCCTGTTTCATAGTTGAGACAGTACCGTAGCTGTGTACTTTGATATACCGATATATTTATGGTTCCTACAGTTAGCTTATACATCCTGTACCGTACCACCCAAAAACCCGGCCACTTTAGAGTGTAATAACTTTTAACTTAGTGGTCAGAATCTAAAGTGAGATATAATGTAGAAAGTAAGTCACCCAACAGGCTACATAATCCAGCGAGGGGGTAGCCACTCTAGGAATCTTGTTGGAAATCTCGTTGAAAATCTCAGGAAATCATTAGAAATCTTCATAAAATCTCAGGAAATCTTGAAAATTTCAGGAATGGTTAACCCCTTTAGGTTAATCTCTACAGGATATTCGCTGGGAATCCCAGGAAATCTTTGGAAATCTTCACGAAATCTCAGGAGTGGTTACCTCCTCGTAATCCAGTGATTTCAGGTACAGATGTTCCCCCATTTGACCAGTACTGGCTCAACTTCTTGTAGAAAATATAATAGCCAGACCATCTAGCGTTGAAGGTGATGCCTTACGTTGTATTGTGTCATAGGTACCTCTTAGAGAGAAGGAAAATTTAGATTGTATTTCTTCAGAAGATAATTTTGATGAAAATTTGAGAAGCTTGTAAAACAGTTAATTAGAAGTTCCGCGGCAGCTTACACGTACAAGATAAAATAAACAAAATTATATTATTATTATTTTCCATTCTCTGATTTCCTCCTCTGCTTCCTTTGTTTACTTTTAATATAAAGTATTCTTACTTCTAACGGAAAATAACAATTAAAACGTTGCTTGAACAAACTGAAAAGTTGCTGGATAAATCAATGAACTTACGTTTTTCTAGATAAAACATTTTGTCTACGCAGTCATATTCGTTAACGTTTTTTTCTGCACTTAAATGTTCTGATATATAATAAGTCATCGTAAAATCACAACACAGCCTGTTAATTTTGTCCGTGAAAAAGACAAATTATATTTCAGAACATTTAAATATCCAATAGTTTCCTCATAAAGTGTGCGGAAAAAAACGTAAACAAATAGCGAATGTATGTTCGGCCTTAAATAGGTTTGTTGCTAAAAAAAATAAACACCGCGTTGCTAGCGCCCTAGTCGAGTTTCCCCCCAGCAGGTGAAGGCTAGCCACCCGTCAAAAAAAAATTTCGACAGTCCGGGACTAGATCTCCGATCCTCAGTACTGCGGAAATCGGAAATGGAAGCGCGGAAAATGGCATAATTATAACAACGCACAAATATAGGGAGAGCCAGCTTGCACTTGAAAAGCTTTCAACTCAGTAATGTGATTTGCAGGTCGCAGACGTGGTTGCTGACTCGAGCTGGACGGTTCAAGTCTCCCCCCACCACTTCCCTGGGCCAAGGTTCAAAACCCAGAACCCTTTCAAATTAATGTATCTTCTGTATACGGTCAACTTCTGTCAGCACTCGTCCCGCGCAAACTGCCCTAATGAGTGTTGCTAGTATCGTGGCTTGTTCGCCTCTCCGACAGACGATTTTTCATTTAGAACTGCTGAGAGAAGTTTGTAGTAAAGCAGGTTTCGTGTTAGGATTCAAGCACAATGAAACGGATGACATATCATCCCTCAAACCCTTAGCAATGGAAATAATACTGTTCTGCTAACGGCCTTCCGTATTGTGAGGATACTTGACGCCCATTAGTTGGAAGTTCGAATCCTGGCATATCCTTTTTGCTACTGGTGTCCTCAGGTGCACGACAAATGATTGGCATTATCTTCTGAATCGTTCTTCTGCCCTAACCTAACCTAACCTTTCGTGGCCTTTGTACAAAAGAGGATGATTTGATTAGACTCACATCAGACAGTCAAATTTTCTCCTGGCTGGTGAAGCCTAGGTTATAAATCAAAGTGCCCTGCTTCCAAAGCAATACAATAGGGATACATAGGGACTTGACATTACTGTATACAGCTAGTAGGTATAGACCCAAACAGTCATTTTTTTGTTAAATTTTTGCCCCATTACCCGTTTTTTAGTTCGCTGTATGACCCCAGCCTTTTTGCCCACAGCAAGCTCCAGATTAATTTGGGTGAATGGAAAAGGTTCAAGATAATTTCGAAGGAAGTGCTCGCTAATACGGAGAAAAGGTTTCGCCAAATAAGAATGTAATAAAAGGCTGGAAATCCTTGACGGGTTCGCAGAAACCATTTAATTTAAAACACATTTGGTGTGTATTCGGAAAAGGGAGAAGTCAGAACGTGAGGCTCCAGTTGCCGTAGGGGTGTAGGGGGTTTGTCAGGTAGGGTGGGGGTGGGGGATGTTTCGTGTGATATTGGACGTCCTTTGGCTTGACAGTCGAAGAAGACAAACTGGTGGTATACCGGTCTCAGGAAACACTACCAAGAGGTTTCATCACCTCTGAGATTTTTTATCATATTTTTCTTACAAGGTCTCCTCAAAGAATGGTCCGAAAAAAGCATAGACAAACCGGATTGTGTGGTGGCCCTTAAGCCCCGAAATTCGGGTTTTCTATCAAATCCTCGGTGGCGTCTCCGATCAAATTTCAATCAATCGAGCCGAGGACAGAACTTTTTTTTCTCTTTTCAAGCATATGGAATATTGGAACTCATTTTTTATTTTAAATATCCAGATTTTTGTCATAGTAATTTTGGTAGCTTCATTCGTCCATTTTATTATTATTTTTTTAAAACAAAAAAGCTATGAGACTGGTCCACCATTTGATTCAGATCTGCAGAAGAGCCTTCTAACTTTGACTGAATATTCTTAATAAATTTTCTAGCAAGTGGGAAGAGTTTTTGAATTACTTGATTCATGACCCTCCTCCTCACAGGTGTCAAATCAACATTCGCTATTGACATTTACATACGTGCATGGTGGAATAACGCGATGCAATCTCGTAGGAATGAAAAGTGAAGAGAAAAATTTTCTGATTGTTTGCGAACAAATAATACTGTACCTATAGAGATGATAAATAAACATGTATTGGATTTTAATAAAGGGTCCGACAACAGTCGCACTTAACTTTCTCGCCCCGTATGATTTTTTTTTTTTTTTTGGTGGGGGGATTTTTTTGATAATTTTTTGCGGGCGTAATTTTTAAGCAATCCAAAATCGGTTGAAAATGACCCAAGAGCATCTATCTGAGATCACTTCTACCAAGTTTCATGGCTGTCATTCTATTACACTGTAGTCCCAAATGCGTTCCGACCATTCAAAAACGTGGTTTCTCATTCTCAACTCATTTTCAACACTTTTTTGACAAAAACGGCCGTAATTTTCAAGATAACAAAATTCTGTTCGACAAATGTTTAAGTTACGTAGTTTTAAACAAATGTACCGAATTTCATGACAATCGGTCAATATATGTGAATGGCGCCGAAAGGATCGAACTTTGGTCCAGAACGGCCGTAATTTTCAACCAATTCAATTTTAGTTGAAAATGACCTCGAAGCATCTACTTGTCAACACACTTACCAATTTTCAGTGTTATAGATTGAAAAGTGTACCGTCGGCGCTTGTCCGACTAACCAAAAACACGATTTTTGAATTATTTTGGCGGTTTTTTGACAATAGCGGCCGCAATTTTTGACCAATCAAAAAATCCTTGAAAATGCCCCTCGGCAGTAATTTTAGACAGGTCCATACCAAATTTCATCAAAATCGGAAGAACGGTATAGGTGCTAGAGCACTGCACGGACTGACGGACTGACTGACGGACTGACGGACTGACGGACTGACGGACGGACAGACTTTTTCCAGAAACCACTTTTTTGGACTCAGGGGACCCCCAGGATCATGGGAAACCCAAAATCTCAATTTCGAAATTTTGCACGAAAACAATACTTTCTCGCCATATATGGCTAGCGAGAAAGTAAAAATAGTTATTGACGAATCTCTGCCTCTGTAATGTCTCCGAACCTTCTTCAGGGAAAGGTAGTTCGTCTGGAATTGACGTACGAAAAAAACTGGAACTCAGTGGGTGAAAATGGTGATAACGTTCACCTCAGATATATTCAGCACCTCTAACGAAATGTACAGTAATCTAGGCTGTGGCTCGGAACCCACCTGTAACTGTAGGTCTCCAACGAGTAACACGATGGCATTGGAGCTTCACACAGGGTTACCAAAATTATTTTTTGTCCAGAACCAGATAGACTGGTGAAGAAGGGGTCCTGCAGTGGTAGTTCAGTGTGTAGTGTAGTCTATCCACCCCTGGATATGACTGACTCTACTCTCGTCCTAGAGTGAAGTGGAGTATAGGTCAAAAGGTGAGGTATCATTGGTTTTTAGAGCGAAGGATAGGGGAGCCTGTGTAATAGCAGACTCGCCGACACGCGGAATCGAAATACGCGACGTCCTAGCTACGACCCGAGGGACTTTCGAAGGGGGATGGGAGAGGGGTTTTTAAATTGCGTTACCTCTTACCGGATATTGGGACCGAGATAAACAGGCGTCCCCCCCCCCCCCCTTCTAACCGCTAGCATCTCTTATCCCCTGTCATCCTTTCTATTCAGGAATCCGGTTCCATATCTGTACCATCTCCCTAATTTCGAATTTACTAATGCGTTGGTAGTAATCTACCTGAAGATTTAATATACTCGTACAGAAGGTTTGGCAAGACGAAAAGTGTCGAAGGAATTGTTTTCTTCTGTAACTCCCTTGTTTTGAAAGATACTGTTACAAAACCAGGTAGACCATCTAATTATAGGAGCCCACATGTCTGTGTAAAATTTCAGCGATGTGGGGGCAATCAGCTCCGAGATAATTACATAAAACGAATTTCTTTTAGTGGAATCAAACAAGGTACCGGTTTTCCCCCCCGAAACAGTAATGAGGATTTTTCTAACGAGAACCCGTTATTTTAGAATAGATATAGAAGGAGATTAGTGATGCTACCCTTATTTAAAATTTCCCCTAACAAGAGGCCTTTTTAAAGGGTAACGTATCAGTGAGCAGTCATGGGGAAGCCTACCTTAGTCTACTCACGTAGTTGGGCGTAGCTGAGAGCAGTGCTGAAAAACGTATTCATATAACCGCATTGACGCTGAGCCATTGTAGTCCCGCGTGGAGCATGAGGCGAGCAGAGATGCAAAATGGAGATTTCAAGGCCTTCGCGTTCCTTCTTTTAAACTCATTATACTTGATAATTGTCTTTGTTTTACATTTCCATTTGGATAATAATGAATTCCCGCCTAAAACTCTCAGCAATCCGTTAATGATCCCGGCCACCTTAGCCCGGAGCATTTATATTCCAAACTCTACCCTTTATCCACTAACTGGAACCTAGCTTTAAGGCTGCAGATACACTGCTGTTGTTTCTTAATTATGTGTTTTTGTTCTGAAATATAATATGTCTTTTCATCGTTAAAAACTAGTTGTGTTTTCTCGACAGGCTGAGGTCCGGGTTCGAATCCCGCAATGAGCATTTTTGTTATAAGGACACACATATTCTATTTCAGAACAAAAACGGTTCATTCTAAAACAAAAGAGTGCACTGAAGTCTGAACACGAGGGGTTAACCACTCCAACGAATCTCGTTGGGAATCATTGGAAATCTTTATGAAATCTCAGGGAATCTTGGATTTTTTTTTGGAGTGGTTACCCCTTCGGGGTTCATCTTTCTATGAATATCGTTGGGAATCTTTGGAAATCTTTATGGAATCTCAAGGAATCACCGGAGTGGTTACCCCCTCGTCTGAACATATTCCTGGGGAATTTACTGGGTGATCTGCTGAACTAGGCTATGTACGCGGTTCAAAAGAAAAGTGCAGTTCTGTTACAAAAGTGAACAAGCCATCATAGTGCATTGTGCTTCGTGAATGCTGAGCGATGCTGTTGCCTGAGGACAGTCTATTGATTTATCAGTAGAGCAACACGAGAGGGAAGCTTCTTTCTAAGAGCTGGGAGGCGCATCGGCAATGCGGTGATCCATTTTAAATTCAAACAAAAAAATAAGCTTTTAAAAAATGGATAGAACAATCCTTCGACCCTACCACTCAGAATATTCAAGTAGGAATGCTGATGGGTTTTGATGGATTGCCAAATCGAAGAAAGCATTTACCCTCCGCCCATCTCAGCTCAAACAGTGGCGGGTCGTGAAAAAAGGCGTGGCGCAACGTATCATGGATCTTTAAAAATTTCGTATGTTTTAGTCTATAGTATTGTTAGGTAGTACCGGTCTTCTTCCTTCTGCGATACCTTCCCACGACCTAACGAACCAACGCCAGACTGAACTCTGGCTCTCAGTAAATAAAATCCGAGGGGGTAACCACTCCAGAGATTCCTTGAGATTCCATAAAGTTTTCCAAAGATTCCCAACGATATTCATAGAAAAATGAACCCCGAAGGGGTAACCACTCCAAAAAAATTCAAGTTTCCCTGAGATTTCATAAAGATTTCCAATGATTCCCAACGAGATTCCCAACGAGTGGTTAACCCCTTAATAAAATCCGTAATGTTTTTCCGTTAAAAAAGTCCTTGTGTATTCGAATTTTACCTGTCAGGATCGAAAAATTGCGGCTCTCTGTCAAACATCCCTGATTGGACCAGACTAATCAACGCAAGGTCTATTTCAGAAAAGAATTTTTTGGCCTATTCCAAGCTACATTTTACGGCGGTTCTTTTTCAAACCTCAGCCGACTCAGAGAACTCACAGTCAAATCACAATGCATCAAATTTACACGAGGGGGTAATCACTCCAGAGATTCCTTGAGATTACACTGAGATTCCATAAAGATTTCCATAGATTCCCAACATTATTCATAGAAAGATGAACCCCGAAGGGGTAACCACTCCAAAAAATTCCAAGATTCCCTGAGATTTCATAAAGATTTCCAATGATTCCCAACGAGATTCCCAACGAGTGGTTAACCCCTTCAGCTTGAGCTGAATTCGATAGATTCCTCTCAAGGCACTTGCTGATTGAGGTGGATTAACTATTTAACTGAAGCTTAGTTAACCAACCATGAAGTTTGTAATTTTAGTTGGGGCAAGCCGCCACTGCTCTCCAATGGCTCCTTGGTGCCCGCACTTTTGGATTAGGTTTGATATAGCGTGCCTGACTATATTTGATGGCTCTGATTATGATCGATGATTTGTACCTTTGCCTTCCAGGTTTTTCTCCAGCATTTCCTTCATTTCTTTTTGGTATTCTGAAATTTAATATTATCAATATTTACTCGTGATTTTTTAGGTAAATTTTTTGCCTATAATTGAAATGTATTTTTCCAAAGCTTCGTTGGGTTCCAACACACTCGACACAGTTTTTACTTGAAATGCTGAACATGTCAGAGGTGGAAACCGATCAGAAAAACTTTTGATAGGATCGGGATCGAACTGGTGGACCCCAGCCTAAAAATGTTTTTAGAAGATTCGGAACTGAACACTGAATGGACGAAAAAAAAAAAGTTACATATAGATGCAGAAAAAAGTTTAGTGCTGATTTCCGGAAGCGTCAATGACTTCAGCTGAGGCGATTGTAGGCAAACTTGCTATCTGGAGGTTAGTTACGACATCAGTAAACGCCACTACCCCGAGGAGGGTAATTGTCAAAACACACAAAAATGAAATTTTTATGCCTATTTCTCTATCGGCAACTGAACTGACTTCGGGTTCAGGGACCGTGAAACGAAGAACCACGGAGAATTTTTTCAGTAGTCGTAGCACTGAATTTTACACTGTATTTTTTCGAATTATCGCTTAAGAGGACGCTATACCTGACGGTGCATTTTTTGCCGCCCATAAGATTAACATTGCGAGCGGCGATTCATTTTCAAGGTTTACCCTTGGTTGGAAAGACACAAAATTTTGCCTGTATCTAGCCCTAGCAATGTTCTAGGGAGTGTTCGAAGCAGATTTCCCAATTTCTCACTGGTTTCTTTTATTGCAACTGTTTTGCAAATCGCATACCTCAAGAAAAGTGCTGTATCTCGAAAACCAGTAAAAAAATGGGAAATCTGCTTCAAACACTCCCTAGAACATTGTTAGAGCTAGGTACAGGCAAAATTTTGTGTCTTTCCAACCAAGGGTAAACCTTGAAAATGAATCGCCGCTCGCAATGTTAATCTTATGGGCGGGAAAAAATGCACCGTCAGGTATAGCGTCCGCTTAAGGCCGACCATACATTCGCTATTTGTTTACGTTTTTTCTGCACACTTTATGAGGAATTGGATATTTCAAATGTTCTGAAATATAATGTGTATTTTTAGCGGCCGAAATGAACAGGCTGTGGGGTGATTTTACGATCGAGTGTTGGACAAGGTGGCTATTCTAACTCTACCACTATAGTAGTCAACGCACGCTGTTAACGCTGCCTTCGTTGTTATGTTGACTATAATCACAGAACTTGAATATTTCCTTGATTGTCAACTTTTTCAACTTACCTAAGTTTTAATAAGACCTTTATAAAGTTTGGAAGTTATCGAGGGATTTATTTCAAACTTAAATCAATGACAGTTTTTGGAGACTAATTTATTACAGTTAAAGTTTTTCTATAACCGGGCTTCAAGTGATATTAAGGGTCCGCTATACCTGACGATGCATTTTTTGCCGCCCATAAGATTAACATTGCGAGCGGCGATTCATTTTCAAGGTTTACCCTTGGTTGGAAAGACACAAAATTTTGCCTGTACCTAGCCTTAACAGTGTTCTAGGGAGTGTTCGAAGCAGATTTCCCATTTTTTTACTGGTTTTCAAGATACAGCACTTTTCTTGAGGTATGGGATGCTAGCATTTGCAAAACAGTTGCAATAAAAGAAACCAGTGAGAAATTGGGAAATCTGCTTCGTACACGCACTAGAACATTGTTAGGGCTAGGTACAGGCAAAATTTTGGGTCTTTCCAACCAAGGGTAAACCTTGAAAATGAATCGCCGCTCGCAATGTTAATCTTATGGGCGGCAAAAAATGCATCGTCAGGTAAAGCGTCCTCTTAAGTACTTTTACGTAAGTGGCGTATTGAGTTACTTGCCTATCCACACTCACATAACTCGATCAGCAATTTGCATACGTAGCTTACAAATTAAATTGGGTGCTAACCGACTTTCAATTAACATAATCGTGAATTCGAAGGGGCGGCTTGAAAGTGAATTTTTGGTGTAAACCGACTTTCAAATCAGACACTAGTGAAATTTTGATGTTAGCAAACTAATTATGAATTCACAGCTGGGGTTTAGAAGCGAAAGTTTCATGTTATGAACAGGCACTGGTGAAAACGAAATTTGGTGATGATCACTATATCGATTTATTTGGTCGTAAATCCTTGTCCATGGTGAAATCCGGAGATATGAACTTTTACATGACTTCTATATATAACGGTTATTTTCGCCAGAATCACCCCTGACAGTCGATTTTTTCCTGTACAGTTAGAAACAGTCTTCTGTGGCTCTGTGACTTTAAAGAAAAAGGGGTGACAAACAATAGTTAAGGTTAGTGTTTGTTTTCGTTTTTTTCTTCACATTTTATGAGGATACTGTTGGATGTTTGAATGATCTGAAATATAATAAGTATGTGTTTTTAGCGGCCGAAATTAACACTTCCCTCTTAATTCAAACTTTCACTCTTATAAAACCCGGTCGTGTTCAAATATACATGTAGGCAAATTTGCTACCTCCCTTCGTTTGAACAGTCCTCCGATTTTAGGTGCTCGTCTATATATAATCAAATCTGAAGAAAGTTTAAAGATATTTAAAAAATTGCTAAAATCGTGTTTACTTGAAAAGGTTTTTTATAGTTTTTAGAAATTTCTCAATTTGTAATTTAACTGGACAACCAGGCGTTTTATACTTTAGATCCATCTATTTTGGGCGGGACATATGGTGAACAAAACGAAAAAAAAAAAACAAGCTTAGTTTTGATTTTACTATCGGTTAATTCCGGACGAGTTTTTCGGTGACTTTGGAACATTTAAATAGCCAATAGTTGACTCATAAAATGTGCAGAAAAAAACGTAAACAAACACGACTGCGTTGATGCCCTTAACTGCAGGTTAGTGGTACGCTTTGTATGTTATGTAAAACAAAATCCTTTGTTGTAGTGAAAATCTCCTGAGGGTAATCCTTTCAATGGTTTTGCTACGCTTTCCCGTCCAAGTAATTGGCCAACAATCCATTCGTTTTTTTCACACTTACGAAAATCGAGTTGGATTTTTCTGTCCCCATGTACAAATCCGTTTTAAATTTTTATCTAATTCCCGAATGTGCGTGAAAAGTGTATAATGGGTGTGACAATCATCACTGAATTTATTCGGGTTTTTTTGTTGGCTGAAATTGTATTATTTCGGGTGGAGATTTAGATTAGGGAGCGGAATTTGTGTGGAATTTTCGTATTGCCATTCAGTACAGCAGAGCGGACTCGATTCAAATACCGCATTACATGGTTACATGCTACTGCGAACTCAGTAAATACGTTGAAGTGTTCCAGTTCTTAAAAGTAAAATATTTATATTTTTTAAACTTACCGTATCAGGAGAAAGTTCTGCTCATCTTAAAGTCAAAAATATTTTGGGTAATCCCTAATTTTTTTTATATCGAAATTATAGATTTTCGCTGGTGTTGGTTTCGCTGGTTTAGAACGATTTTTATTTTTTTTCTACCCAGAATCCTCAATTTCCAGTGATTTTTTTTCGATTTTTGCATTGGGAAATTTCTGAAAATCTTGAGTCTTTTTTTTTCCAGGGAATGAAGTTAAAAATGTCAATCTGGCAGGTGACATAAATGCTTCATCAGCAACAACGTTGAAATAAAATTCTTGAGCTGAATAAAAAAAAATAAAAAATTGACCCTACCTGAAGGATAACTAAGTCTACTGGAAAATCTTATGTAGAAACTTCGGGCATTTTATTTCGACTCTTTGAATGGGAAGAAGACAAAACACAGGGTAGTAGACTTACGAAGAAGGAGTCACAATGATCTAAAAAAGTTTAGCAACGACAATTCATATTTGTGTAGTCTATCGAACCCTGGATATCGCTGACGTTACTCTCGTCCAAGAGTGGCAGATATTCCTATTCTCTTAACGCCAAAATAGCACCGTGAACCGTCAACATCCAATGTTATTTTCCGCACTCCTTGGTGTGAACTTTGGTTGTCAAAGAACAGGAATAGTCCCCCTGGTGACCTGAAGGTATATGCTGATTTCACGCTACTGTACAGGTTTATGTGACGGCCAATGGTTTTGTCAGATCACACGAAACAAACGACTAGGTGAAACAAAACAACGGATTAGTCTCCTCTGTGCAGTCCAGCGGACCATACCTGTAAATACGATTTCCCGTGAATCGTGAAAATAATGAGCAGCTCTGATTCAATGTTTAACATGCATCTAATTACAGACTCTATGGTCAACATTAGGTATAGGCTGCCGGGATTATCATGTTGGATTAATTTTGCTATTTGTAAATTTGATATTCTACTGATATTCTTCTTCGAAGTTTCTGTTCCTCTCAGTGTCATAGCAATCAAAGTGGAAAGTTTTTGTGAAGATTGTGAGGGTACTTACATACAAATTTTGTTTGAAGAATTTTTTTATCATGCCCTTCATATTTAGAGGGGGTAGAAAAATACAAGGGTTGACGAAGTTTGAAAATTTCGAAATCTCCCTACGCCTGCGTCTTTTGGCCTTGCTGGAAGGAGTATTTTGTTATATTCATATTTTTTTATTAATAATAAATTTAGCTATTTGGAAGTTAGTCCAAAATGTACCTTACCCTGATAGTTTAACGGAAGATAATCGCATTCATCCTAGACTATTCGTAACTTACAGTTCAGATATTTATCAGATGTTTTTTCTTCAGCACACTTGACATTTTCCATAGATTTCAGTATAGGCGCCGTCCTTACCTGAAAAGAAATAACGAGTTATTCAAAGTAGCGTTGAAGAAGAAGGAAAAAGCTTCGTGAGAAATATTTTAATTGCTCTGTAAAAACTCGAAAATTCGAGTCAAACATTCAAATACATTTTTACAAGCTGAGAAACTTGCCAAAACATCGCATTGCTTATTTACATAAACGAGAAAATTTAGCGAAATTACTTGTGAAGACCGTCTCCGGTATCAAAATATTCCCGGGGACGCTGAGCTGAAAAACTCTACGAGAAGAGAACGCACACAAAAGCGAAAACTCTACTTCAAGGACATAGATGGAGGAGCGAGCGCTTTCATTTCGGGTAAAACCTTGTCGACTGCCGTTGAGAGAAAAATTGATTAAGGGTCCGTTCATTTTGAGGCATATTTCAGAAGCCCTTTAAAAAGGGAATTCCCATTAGGAGTTTTCCCAAAACGAAATATCGGAAAAGTGCCAAACATCTGTCTTTCTCTGAACCAGTATTAAGGAAGTACGTTTAGCTGAGCTAGGGCCTATGGTAGTGATGCACGAAAATTTCTTGTCTTACTTTTGTTCTTGCATTTCTTGCATGCTAGAACAAGAACATTAGTTGATTTAGGCTGCAAGAACAAGAACTCTTGCAAGAGTCTTGCATAAACCCAGGTAGTTTTTTTCCAAAGATTCATTCATGGATTGCAGTCCATATTTTGTGCGAAAAACTCTGCAGACTATCCGACGATAGATTGCACTTTAAAAAAGGCAAAAAACCACATTTTAACAGCAGAAATTAATGCGAGAAATTGCAAGAGTCTCGCAGCAAGAACAAGAGCAAGAAATGATTGCTGCTGAAAGAACAAGAACAATATAGGATTTTTACTGCAAGAACAAGAGCATGAGTCACTTTGCGAGAACAAGAACAAGAAATTCCGTTTCTTGTTCTTGTTCTTGCATCGTGCATTGGGTGCCATGTTTCTTGACCTCTGTATACAACAATATAAAACACACCTAGGGGTATTTATACATTACCCTATGTGAAAATACCTCTTTCAATACTAGTTGAATGAAAGAAATGACATTCTGACGGGCTAGTTAGTCCGGAGAAACACTGAATAAGGCCCTTACGGGAGTGAGCGTGGAACGCCGAAATGGGTTCCCAAATGAATGCCCCCTTAAAGCCCTGTCGAGTGCCTCTGCCGTAGAGAAAAACTGCTTAATGCTGTTTACTTGAGAGAGAAATGTTTTTAAACGTGTAAATTATTCTCCCATTTAAATCCCTTCCCAGTCTGGACTGCTTACTGCTGCTATTGCTGAGATAGTCATCTCCCTCTCAGCTGCCAACTGTACCTACCTTTATAGGGGCTCAAAAAATTAAAGCTTTTGAACCGATTTAGAATTCACTACAACGCTTTATTACCCGTTTACTGTTCCCAACAAGGAATAGATAATTACTTTTGCACTGCTCTCACAACAGGCAACTGAAATACTTTTTTAGAATTCTAAACAACCGATGCTGGATAACTTTGAATTAGAAATTAACTCTGTAAAAAAGGTTTTCACTCAGACTTGAAAGAAAAGTAAGTAGAGAAAGTTGGCGCAACTTCTGACTTTCGAGTTGCTATCACTGCTGACTTAGAAAGGACTATACATTATGCAGATTCTCGCAAAGCGTACAAGTGGATTGCTTCCCTCTGTTTTGCCCTGGCTGAAAAATGCCTTGTACCTTTGGAGACAGGGGCACCGTGCCGGCGCTACAAAAAACCCTCGGACGGCTCCCTAGGGCAACCCTTCCTTGCCTCAAGGGTCCCATTTCTCAGGCATCCTACTACCCTATTTGCGTCCCTTCTTCAGTGTCTGCAAGATGCTCGGAACACAGGTTTCTCGGCTATTTCCAAACAGTAGAGATAGGTCTGGAACGTCGAAAGGATGTGGCACATATTTATCTTCAAAATTAGATTTTTCCCACATTTGCTGCCCGCGGGATATCGGCTGACAATTTACAGAAACCGCGTTTTCGATTTCGGAAACCTGTTAAACCTAATAAGATACTTGGAGATCAGATTTTCACATGTCTGCTCTACTTTCTCGCCTTTTGGCAATATATAGCGAGACAGAAGAGTGAAATTATTGTTTAGTTATGAATTCTTAGGACCTACACTGGTCACTCTGGTTCGATCTTTATCCTGTCAAAATTTTTCTGATCGGCGTTCACCTCTTATATCTTCAGAGTATGACGAGGCTGTGGTGGTTCGGAACCTACCTATAACTGGACTTGGGAGGTGGTATTTGGTAGTGCTGTAGTGCTGAGCACGATGGATAATGTTTGAAATGGTCTAGTTGTTGGGCTTGTCCCCCCCCCCCCCCCCCAACCCTCCATTTGTTTATTTTATTCCATTAAAAATAGTAGGTTGTCCCAGAAGTGGTTACTACCTGAGGGGGGGGGGGGGGGGGGGAGAAGAAAAAAAAAGGTCACCGGTCACAGGTTATTTAAATATTTATCTCGGATACTCTGCAATGATTGTTCGCGTTGTATATTTATGTCAGGTACCTGGGTCGCACTTTAGTCGGATTTTTGTCGCACTTTTGTCACGGCGAGCTTAACTAATAGCCTCATTTCCATAATTGCGACATCCATTGTTTTGTCTCTTCAGTTTCTGAATGCGATAGCACTCCCCCGACCTTTTTTATTCAGGCCATGCGACACAATTTTATCGCTTGTAGGGTTGGTATTCGTATCAGATTAGTCCCTCAGTTTTCGTTTTTTTTTTTTGCTTTAGTATTTTCAGGGTAAGTATATAGAAGAGGCAGTAAAATGGCTTTTAGTATCAATTTTCTCAGGACACCGTGTCTTCTCAACGTCCGATCGAGTAATTTTTTACTTTTTTTTTATTGACAAAACTCACAGCTTAGGCTGAATTTCACCACTTTCCGATAGTGTCTTTTAACGAGAGGATTTAAGGAACGGATTTAAGTAATCGTATGTTTAGCTTACGACAAACGCCTTGCGCTTGCACTTGTTTCTCTGCGATCGCACTTGTCGTAAGCTAAACATACGATTACTTAAATCCGTTCGTTAGAAGACACTATCGGAAAGTGGTGAAATTCAGCGTTAGTTAGCTATTTTCTGCCGTTAAAAAGATATGCTATATTTCAGAGCAAATGGGGGGTCTGCGAAGCTGGGTACGAACTGAAGATTGAAACAAACGAAAGTTCTCCCTTTTTTCCGAAAAAATGACAGAAAAGGGATTGAGATTAAAAGTTGGATGAGTGGAAATACCTCAACTTGGACATGGGGGGGGGGGGGGGGGGGGAGGGGGGGCGATCACTATCAAGGAATGAGCATCTATTATTTATAAGCTGGTCTCCATCGGCCAAAGAAATAAAGAACCTAGACATGTTTTATTGATGTCACTCGACGACCTTTCGCCAGTCCGTGGTTTTCCACATGTTCCCAAATAGAACTGCAGCCTTTTCAGGCTCAAGAAACCTGAAAATCAAAGATCTGTCATGACGAAATAGCCTGATTCTTAGATCTATTTGAATGGAGTAGGTAAATTAGATTCTATGTATAAAAAGGTTTAATCTGGCCTTTTTGTACCTTGGGGGTTGATCCTTCGATCAAAATAAAAGTAATTCTATGCTAATTGTATGCTTTGACTATCAAAATCCCTATGCCCCTCCAAAATAAGGTATAGAATAAAACTCCTGATATTCCAGCAAAAATCATTCTGGCCCAAAAATCACATGACAGTCACATCCTAAAGGCTGAATTTCACCACTTTCCGATAATGTCTATAACGAGAGGATTTAACGAACGGATTTACGTTATCGTATGTTTAGCTTACGACAAGTGCGATCACAGGAAACAAGTGGAAGCGCAAGGCATTTGTCGTAAGCTAAACATACGATAACTTAAATCCGTTCGTTAAATCCTCTCGTTAAAAGACAATATCGGAAAGTGGTGAAATTCAGCCTAACTCCAAGAAAAGTCATCATTGATTCGAAATAAAAAAATCAATTTGATTTGGAATTGATTTTTCGTGGTGAAAATGACCCTTAGTCAAAATTACCGATGTTAAAAAGCAATATTATACTTCAGAACACGTAAACATACATTTTTTTCATATCTTTAAGGAACGTGAACGAACAGCATTGTATACCTACAGCCTCGGTAATTAGAGATATTATATATGAATAGATCAGGAAATTTTTGGTAGGATCGGGATCGAACCAGTGCAGTGATCTCAGTGTTCCTCTAAAGTCGAGGGGTTAACCACTCCAGAGATTGATTGAGATTGCCTGAGATTGCATGAAGATTTCCAAAGATTTCCTGAGATTCTCAACGAGATTCCCAACGAGATTCCTGGAGTGGTTAACCCCTCGTCTAAAGTCGACCATCCAGCGAACACTTGACTATCGAGGTACTGAGGTTCAGTGCAACTGGGTCTCGAAGAAATACCTGGCCTATCGTCTATCACAGAAAAGGAACATAACTCAATCCTTGAAGTTTGCTGGATAGGTGTGAGGGATCAGGTATTCTAGCATTCCATTGGTCGATCGGATACCCCAAAGTTGGCTTATTTATTGGCCGACCCCATCCTGTTCGGGGTCACATCTCAAAGCTATTTCCAAAGAGCTTCCACTAATTGCGAATTAAAGCTGATGACGATGAGAATTTGGGGGAGACAGTTCGGGTCTCAAAGCCAGGGGAATTCGGTTCTCTGTAACGACTATCAAGGAACCATGTAAGTTTAAGCTCGCTACAAAGAGAGTTCGCTATAGAAAGGGTCACAAAATGAGTAGCGTTCAATGTTATAGTGTCGCTATTGGCATATATGTTGTTCAAACTGTTCAAAGCAAGTGTCACAAGGCAGTTTCAAACACTTAAAACTATACTTAATATACATAGGACCGATAGGTACCTGCAGTTTAAAGTGGTTATGAACCTCGAAGGTCTTTGTCCAATTAGGTCGCTTAATTAACGAGGCTTACCGTTGCAGAGTACATCTTCGCTTCTCAAAGCAAGTAGGTACTTCTACCAACCTAGCCTAACCTAACTTAAATTCTCTTAACTAACCAAAGCTCATTAGAAATTGATTATGGACTAAAATCAGAGCACTAAGACAAAGAAATGTACGAGGGGGTAACCATTCCAGAGATTGCTTGAGATTACATGAAGATTTTCAAAGATTTTCTGAGATTCTCAACGAGATTCGTGGAAAGATGCAACCCCGAAGGGTTAACTACTCCAGAAATTTCCAAGACTCCCTGAGATTTCATTAAGATTTCCAGTGATTGCCTGAGATTCCCAACGAGATTCATGGAGTGGTTAACCCCTCGGAAATATATTTGAGTGAAGATAGAATAGTCATTGAGAAGAACTGGCAGTAGTGTTGGAGAATATAGGATAAACCCCAGGGAACACCAGGAGAGATACAATTGGGCGTGAGCAAGAATATAAGGCAGTGAAGAAGTCTGAGAAAGATACAACTTTAAACTGGGCCATAACCAACCGCTATCTCGACGTAAACGGCCAATATCCGAGTTATCGAGCACCGACATGAACGGAACTCCACTTCCAATTGCTTCTCTCAGCCCGCAAGCCCACTGCTTTGAGGGCTTGCCTTGGGATTTTCTTATTCAAATAAGAATGTTGTGAAAATCCCTCGATGTTTCAGAAGACCCCGAAAGTCCGAGGAATTTTTAAGGTCTACTTTATGGGGAAGAGGCCTCAATAACCGTGTGGACTAAATGGTTGACTTTTGAGGAGCAGTGAGAGCCGGGTCACACCGGTTCGATCCCGATCCTACCAAAAAGTTTTTCTGCTCTGCATTCACCTCTGATGTTCAGCATGTCAAGTGAAATGTATATCGAGGCTGTGGTGGTTTGGAACCCACCTAAAACTGTAGGTCCCCATCGTTTACTCGATGGCTGGGGAGCTGGTATTTAGTAGTGCTGCCAGCTGAGCACAATGGATAGTTCTTGAAAACTATTTATGGGGAAGATATCTTTTGG
The DNA here is from genome assembly GCA_950004255.1 of Mesopsocus fuscifrons. Classification (NCBI taxonomy): domain Eukaryota; kingdom Metazoa; phylum Arthropoda; class Insecta; order Psocodea; family Mesopsocidae; genus Mesopsocus; species Mesopsocus fuscifrons. The sequence continues at coordinate 14,259,982 of OX465379.1, forward strand.
AGGATGTGGATTTCGCCAGTTGCTAAAGTGTACTCTAGTGTCCCTTAAAAGTTCACTATAGCGTTATCCTCCCGAAAAGAAACGTTGGTGCCTTTCGCCATCCTGCAGATAGCGCCCTTATAATTAACTTTATCTGCACGGCATGAAACTGGAAACAACCACCATTACAGAGCACATTGCTGAGAATAGTAGGGGTGGTTGTACCTGGGAAGCTACTACACTCATGTCGCTCGCGGATGGGGCTTGATCTCAGACCATTAGGCAAGTAAGGGGCAACGTAATGAACCACTCTCCCACGGAGAGTTGGTGCAACTGTTTCCTTGTAAAAACGTCAGAGTATAATACGTAAACTCGGAAACAGTCCGTAAACCAGGTGCCACCGCCCTTGTACCTGCTCTTTCAATGGTCAGGCACGCTACCATGGCCTTGATTTTGAAGTGAGGGGAAGAAGCATACCTGGAGAGGGTAGTTTTCCCGCCGTCCCTACCTCTCAGCTCAAATTTGACTGACTGCTTTCGAGTCCGCAGATGTGATTTCTTTTTAACGCTTTTAAAACTGCATTGAAACAATACGACAGTATTGACGTAGGTAACGCAATATTGATGAAAGTCAGTGTTTTTGAAACAATGGGGTCATAAGCGGACACCGTCTGGGTGACTATAAATTCCCAACAGCATATTTCACCCTGGAATGTAAATATGAGTGGGGACTAAGGGGATAGAAGGGTGAATGGGGGGAGAGGAAGAGGAGAGGGCTAATCTTATTTTAAGGAGCAGTGACATATTTCACAAGCTGCTGCCGCTGGACATGCCACGACTCTTAATTACCTCCTTAATCACGTTACCACCAGCCCAGCTGACCGCTCCTGTCTGCAACAATGGAAACCGAGCAAAACGGTACAAGAATAAGAACAAGAAGAAGGTATTGTTCTTAATCTGGTCATTTGTGACTCTCAATAAGTCTGTACTTTTTCTCGTTCCTCAGGGGGGTCTCTTCAAAACTCATGGAGTATTATACGATAGTTGTCACTCTCTAGAATGACCCTGTCTCCTCAATATCGCACACTCTCTGTAGCGAACTCTCTTTATAGCGAGCACCTGACGATCGTTATAGAGAGAAACCACTGTATAACCAAAAGACAAGAAATATGCTGCATCCATTTTTCTCGAGATCGAAAAAAGGGTTTGAAATTATAAAAACGGATCTTCTTTCAGATTATGTTGATCTTGCTCTTATTTCAGAAGCGGTTTGTGTACAGAAGAACCATATTTGTAGGCTCGATGAAAAAACTGGAGCTCAGTAAAAAACGCTTACGAGTTTTCTCTTCCTTCTAGTCGAAAAATCTTTGAGACATAAAATGTCTTAACCAAAACGCCCGAGAATCCGAGCCGAACTTCTCTTGAACTGGAATCTATCACTCGGACATTGAAACTGATGAAATCGAAAGGTAACCCAAAGGTTTTTTCTTTTTTGCCTTGGACGTTTCTCAACACTGCCACTGCGGACCCTCCGTTCATCCATGATTTTCCCCAGACAAGCCAAAAGTCCGTCGGAATGAAGACACATTGGCGTTGATCTGCCTTTCTATTTAAAGTGAGAAAATCCCACCAACATTTGGAACTCCTAGGTTTTCTCTATTTTAATTTCTTTTTTTTATTGCTAGGGTCGGTTTCACCAGTTTATACGATGAATTAAATAAATATTCCGAATAACACACGTGTGTGTTATTATAAGATTTAAGGGATTCACCTCTTCCCACCATAAGCTAAACATAAGATGAGACAAATCTGTTCTATGGAGACTCTATAGTATACTGGTCCAACTTAACGATAAGATAAAGTGAATAAATATTGCAAGCATATATTTAGCTTATGACAAGTGCTTTCGCAAGGTTTAGAGAACGGTTAACCTCTTCCCGTAAGCTAAATATCCGACCAAAAACACTCCGTGTAAAAAAAACAGCCAAGTTTATAACCCTCCAAAAATTAGCCTAACTCAACAGCCCTTAAAAGGGTTTGATATCAAAAATGTTGGCCAAGTTCTCAACATACCCACTATCACTCGGCCCCCAAAATTAGTGATATCACTTATTACAGGGCCAAGTCCTTGGCGCAAATCACGTAAGCGTCACAGCCGGTCATAGACACAGACTTTAAGGTTGGATGGGGGCTGCGGACCGGGGGTATTGGAAAGCAGGTATATGACAAAATATGTCGCCAACATCCTTGTGATTCGCGCCAAGGACTTGGCCCTGTAATAAGTGATATCACTAATTTTGGGGGCCGAGTGATAGTGGGTATGTTGAGAACTTGGCCAACATTTTTGATATCAAACCCTTTTAAGGGCTGTTGAGTTAGGCTAATTTTTGGAGGGTTATAAACTTGGCTGTTTTTTTTACACGGAGTGTTTTTGGTCGGATATCATATAATTTTTGTAAGGTGGTACAATAGTTTCTACCAGTAGGTAAAACATCAATTGGCTGTCGAACGGACTCAAGTTTTCTTGCCATACCTGGAAAGTACCTACCAGTACCTGAAAACCAATTCCCTGTCAACCATACAAAAATTACCAATCTCATACCTGAAATACCTGAAAAGTACCTACTCGTACCTGAAAATGAGTTCCCTGTCGAATCTCCACAAATTACCTTCCCATACCTGAAATGTACCTAATCGTACCTGATAACAAGTTGACTGTCGAATGGAGTCAAAATACCTTGCCATACCTGGAAAGTACCTCCCAGTACCTGAAAACCAGTTCCCTGTCAAATCTACACAAATTATTATCCCGTACCTGAAATGTACCTACTCGTACCTGAAAGTAAGTTGCCTGACGAATCTACACAAATTACCTTCCCATCCCTGAAAATATAGTACCTTCTTGTACCTGATACCTGAAAGTAGTACGTAATCGTACCTGAAAGGAACAAGGAGACATATCCACATTTCACAACATTGTAGGTAGGTATAGGTAGGTATTTATTTTTATTGTTAGGATATTGTTAGGACAAGGAGCTGGAGGCAGTATTTGTTTTGTAAATATCTGCCATAAGTTAGTACGGGAACTTTGAATCGAACCTGAACCTATAATACTGAGGGTACTTCGGGTTTGCGATTTTTCTGGGTGTCCATGGGATGGTACCTACAAGTGTGCTGAGTTTCAGCTCTATCGCACTGCTGGAACATGCTAATAATTTGTATAGGTGAGTGAGTGAGTGAGTGAGTGAGTGAGTCAGTGAGTGACCCTCAAAAACAGCTAAGTTTGGTATGTCACTGCTCAGGTACGGTTGGACGTTGAAGTTTGAAATTTCATTTAGGAGGTCCCGTGCGACCCTACTACAGGAAAAGGGTACCCACTGTTCGAGCCACGCCCCCTTGCCTCCTGTAGAGAGGCACGAAAAGTGCACAACTCTGGTTCCTGTATAACATGCTGGCAGTGCTCGAGGCTTTGTCGCGCTTTCTTTTTCTTTAAAACTTGGCTGCATGCACTGCCGTGCATGTTGATATGCGCCATTTGTTTATAAATTTATCTTATCGTTAGACTAATTCAGCCTTAGACTCATCCAGTATAATTTACACTTATGTGGCACTAGAGTCTAAAGGCTGGATTTAGCTAATTTCGGAATGGAATTTACCCGATTTTTTTTTTCTGTAAGTTAAACAAGGTTGCCATGCGTTGATAAGGTAAATAAAGTCGGAATTTTGTTTCCCTAGCAACACATGGCAACCTGTTTAACTTACAGAAAAAAATTCGGGTGAATTCTATTCCGAAATTAGCTAAATCCAGCCTTACAGAGATTCGGTTCGTATTAATTTGTCCATGGATCAACATGTGTAAGTGTCTTCCCCTCCTAAAATGACTGCCATCTGTTTAATAGGTATAGGGGGGTTGTTTTGTGAAAGCGAGAGGGTGTGTCCTAATGAAGACAGGATTCAGGCCCAATTTGAGGGTCCGTTGAGGGATGAAGCCTTTAACCCGTCCCTCGAAACCAAAACCAGGACATAAATCATTCAGCAGTCGTATGCAGACTACAGCTTTCCCATTGATCTGAAGCGAACCATAAATTTAACTAGATAAACTCTACGCCTGACTCAAATTTACCTACCCTGTAACTATCTAGTGATTCTATCCAGTAGGGTCACATATCTATCCATTGTAACGGTTGCACCCTCTCATTTTGTATGCATTACACACTGGTTGGGATGTGATTATTATCTGCATAATAGGTGTGTGCATGCTGCTGTACCTTTAAAATCCGTCGCAGTCGCACCTCAGGTGCTCTAAATGGGCTCTACTGCCTGAAGGTCCATCTGCATGATGAAGCCATTACGGAGGATAGGGTACCTATATTCTCTCACGTTGTTTATGGTACAGAGCAACGGCGGAATCACGGTTCAGTGCCTGGTTACCTTCTGGTTTACGCCAAGTTATCGCGACTATACCGTGACATTTTTATAATGGTGGGGACTGTCCAGTGACTTAAGGGGAAATATAAGTACTTGGTTTGCAATGCTACGTACCTCAAGTCCTTCTCCGAAGTTACAGGGCGAGTCAAAGGTGTTTATTGGGGGATATAAACCTGAGACTCTTTGTCGTGAGGCAGCGTTTGGATTTTTGCATGAAATGGAGTAATAAGCCCACAGGAGCGGTTTTAAGTCAACTACCAGTCCACGTAAAGATAACTTGAGTCCACTCACGGGCCAATGAATAAATACCCATCCGAGATAAAAAAAAATAAAAAACCTCAGACCCGCGTGAAAAATTAAGCAGAAAAAATCAGATCCATGAAAACGCGCTATCAATAATTCTTTGTGTTAAAAGGGAAGCTTTATCATTGAAAAATAAAAGAAGAATAGGGGAGGGGGTTGAGAGATGGGTTGGGGGAACTATGTGGAATGGTCTGGAGGCTGAAGAGGTTGAAGAGGCTCTGAATATACAGAGGAGAGCTTTGCATTGTGATGGGAGGTTGAAACTGAAGTAGAGAGTATAGGTAGTGTACAATATTTTTGTACACTACCTAGATCCTTGAGATTCCACTGAGATTCCATACAGATTCCAAACGATATTTATACAAAGATGAACCCTGAAGGGGCCGGAAAAAATTTCAAGATTACCTGAAATTTCATAAAGATTTCCAATGATTGCCAACGAGTGTTTAACCCCTCAGTAGTATGAGTTTGTCGATGGACCGTACCGTAGAGAGTGACACACTGAGAAAAGACGCGTTTTTCCATTTGAGGTTGCTGAAAGCGGTGCTGAATTTCAGTGACTTCCCTGAATACTTCCACATAATTTTAATTAATTTAAATTATTTGATGTTGACCATGTTTAGATATGCTATGTTGCATGCAATTAAATCGTATAAAATATTCGTTTGACCCCGTTTGATTACTTCGATAACTCCATAATTATATTTACATAATATGCAATTTGAAATAGTAATTATTCGTATTCTACTGATTATTGGTTGTAGAAATGTTTTTAAATTGATCTAAGCTTGGCAGACCGTTATTGGGGTAGTATCGAGAGTGAGTATTGGATATCGGCTACATCCCTTCCGTGACCTTATATACCTAACCATCCCCTTCACGCAAATATTTTCCTGTATCCCTCAAAGGGTATAGGAATATTTAACGATTCACCCTATCATGTTGCAGACTCACTACAAGTCTATTGGATCTATTTAAGGGTGTGCTTCACCTGAGGATGCATTTCGGCAACTCATATGACAAATTTAATTACCCTGGTTTCACGTATAGACGTATAGGGTTTGTTTTGTTCTTCAGGGAATGATATTTCTTACTTTTCCCTCTTCTCAAATTAAGTATGCTCAAAAAACCACTGGAAAATTGGGACCTAAAGGCACTACTAAGACACGGTTTCGTACCAAACGAATTGAAAATATGAAAGATCTCGTTAGATCGCTAACGCACGGATAATCTACTCGATAAGGGCGCTATCGTCAGGATTGTGAAAGACGCTAACTTTTCTTATCGAAAGGATTAGTGTACACTATAAAGTGGGAAATCAGTGGTCGTATTATTTTTATTGCACAATTTTCCTGACTCACTGATTCAGCTTGAGAGCTTCTGATTAAAATCACTGACATGAATCACTTGAGTGAATCTGAGATTGAGGGGGAGTCTGACACAGATCCGAAAATGGAACGACTTAGACGACCAGGGGGGAGCCGGTACCAAAAAGCTGGTTTCCGAATGAATCTGTGAATTTACGGACGTACTGGGATTTAGAAATGGACTTGCTTACCCCGCACTCTCATAGCAGTGACCTAGAATACATCGAATAAAGTATTTGTGCTGACCCAACTAAAAATAATCACTGTGACATTCTTTTCTGCACTTACCCAGTCTCCATACAAAACGGAAAAGTGCTGAGCTAGAATTCTAATCAAACAAATGCAATGTTCCCGGGAAATCGTAAAAAGTAGGTAGCAATACCATAAGTGCGAGTGATGACAAATAATTTGTCTCTTTTTTTGAGGTTTTTGAGGGATTTCAGCGCTTTAATTTAACGTCTTAGGAAGTCTGAGCTTCAGCCTCGCAACCGGGATAGCGTTTTTGATTTTCCATTCAAAATTGCTCCTCCAACAACACGGGTCTTAGAGGAAAAATAACTTAATATGAAGCATAATAATTACAGTTTCTTCGTTAAATATGTTTTTGCCGAGCTAAATGAGTTTAAGATGTAGTAATTTTGAAAACTAGGTTGCGACAGCTGGTCTCATCCACATGCGCAAGACCGCCACATCCCACTCCCACTCCCATATTTGAAGTCACGCTTGCCAGTTAGAACTATTGATCTTCTATTTGACGTCATCGCGTGACCCTGAATTTTAACCTTAAGTAATCCTAATTGGTCTTTGTCTTCATAAAATTTTCTTCAGGTGATGAACCTTGCAAATGTATAGATCTTGGATTGTGACCTCTTTTGCCTTGCAGTTGTGACCTGCGGTGGTGGCTTGACATTTAACCTATCCTTCTGTGACCTCACGTCTACCGATAATGTTCCCTATACACCTTACTCTTCTTTAGCCTTAACTGGCCTCTAGTGGCCTCCTATTCTTGCTATTCCACTCTATATCAAACACAGGTAAGCTCGCCAGCAGGGAGACTTGCTACTGGCCTTATTTGGCCCCTTTTGCCAAAGTGCGGAGCTAAATTCGTGAAATTCTCTAAATATCTCTATGGTAACATCCATCTACCATACGTATCACTTATTCAGTGAGGTAGGTCCCTCAATCCTTGATATATGCAGAAACTAACCTCAAACTGATGATCTACAGCCCTAAATTGCGAGGAAATATGCGGACGAGCCTTTTTTCTTCCGGGAAAAGGTATACCTTGGGAGATTGATGGAGATCGCCGCCCCGCCGTGGCTCACACAGGGTGATTCATGGCGCCTGGGATGTGAGCAGGAAGGGGTAAGAGGGGGCAAACGGAGGAAGACTTGGAGCGTCGGAAAAGGAAATAGGGGTGCTGCGTGAATTACGACTACCTCAAAGACCCTAGACCTCTTATGGCTTAGACGAAAATACCCTGAGGTCTTGCAGATAAGGATACGCGAAGTGTTTTTTTTGTCACTGACGTTATCAATAAGATATCCAAAAAAATCTGGGCTAGCTGATCAAGCTAATAATCAAGGCGAGGGGTTAACCACTCATTGGAAATCTCGTTGGGAATCATTGGAAATCTTCATGAAATCTCAGAGAATCTTGGAATTTTTTGGAGTGGTTATCCCTTCGGGGTTCATCTTTCTATGAATATCGTGGGGAATCTTTGGAAATCTTTATGGAATCTCAAGGAATCTCTGGAGTGGTTACCCCCTCGAATCAAGGTGTAATGTTATGATATGATAGTGCATTTCTGGCACTCATACGATTCGAACTACGAGCCATAAATTATTTGTATAGTGGTTTCGCCTGAAAGCAGCCTCAGTCATATCCTCGAGTTCCCTGTGTTTTTCGTGGTATCCACTTTTACTTTCTCGCCCGTATGTAATACATGGGCTGAGAAAGTTATGTTATCGTGCAAAATTTCGATTTTGAGATTTTCATTGCAAAAGGCGTTTCAGAGGTCCTAGATACCAAAAAAGTGGTTTTTAGGTCATGTCCGTCCGACGTACGTACGTACGTACGTACGTACGTCCGTCCGTCCGTCCGTCCGTTTGTCTGTAGCGCGGCTAGAGGTCACACCAGTCAACCGATTTGGCTCAAATTTGGAATATGGATGTCTAAAATCAGTTCCGAGATACATTTTTAATATAATTTTGATTACTCAAAAATTCCGCCCACTATTGTCAAAAAAGTGTCAAAAAAAATTCAAAATCGTGTTTTTGTCTACTCAAGATGCATTTCACGGTACGGTAATAAAGTTAGAACCTTCAAATTTTGCAGTCGTGTTCCCAGATAGATGCTCCAGGATCTTTTTTTATTGTTTTGGAGATGGGCCTAAAATTTGGGCCAAAATTGGCCCATACGTGAAAATCTTGGCCCCATGAACAATATTAGCCGGAATTTCACAAAAATCCAGACACTTGTGCTTAATAACATTACTTAAAGATTTGTCGAAGAAATATTCAATCATTTCAAAATTGCGGCCAATATAGGCAAAATAAAGTCAAAAATAGGAAAAAAAATTAGAATCTCGTTTTTGATTGGTCAAGACGGATTTGGCACTACAGTTATTAAGTTAGATCCTTGTAATTTCGCAATAGTGTTCCCAAATAGATGCTACAGGATTATCTTTATTCTTTTTGAGATGGGCCAAAAATTTGGGCCAACATTGGCATTATCGTAGGAAAAATTTTCCAAAAATGGAAATCACGTTTTTGATTGGTTAGGTCACATTTGGAACAACAGTAATCGACGGATTTTCTTGAAAATTGGTGAAAGTGGTCTCAGATAGATGCTTCAATGGCGTTTTCAATAGATTTTCATTTACATAAAATTTAAGACGGTGACATGCAAAATAGAAAACATATACTTTGCGCGTCGAACGACACTTCACTGTTGGACGGATATGTTTGAAATTCGGTATGCAGGTGCCTAAAAGTATCGCCCATTGTGAGGCAAAATACTTTATAGCAAAAGTTGAAATTCTGACAATTATTTACGTAAAAAAAATCAAATTTTCGATAAAAATTGCGAGAAAGTCAAGTGCGACCATTGTCGAACCCTTTATTTTCCTTGTTAAAATAATTAGTTACACCATGGGAGCAGTGGCAAAACATTACTTAATAAGAAAAATACCTGGAGGGGAATTGCTCGGGAGTATTCTAAGAAATTACTTTTGCTACATCTTTAGGTAAAATTTGAAAACTTTCCAACCAACGAACGGTCACGTCTTGCGACACTCTGTTCTCTATCGTCCGTATAACTGCCCTATTATCTGTGCGTGGTGTTTCCAAACCCATTCTCGAACCAAGCACCGACATTTGGCTACCCCACCAACCCCTGAGCTTCCCAACAACCCAAGAGTGCTACAAAAGAGGAAAAAGTGTAATAATGGTGCCTTTAACCGCGAAGCACCGCAATAGAGAGTTTCGGTGTACGGCAAATGCATATACCTAAATTGACCGCAAATCTGGGTGGGTCATAACATCATGAAAGGCTGCACCGCCTGTTAGGGGTTGCTGGGGGTGGAACCAGAGTGAAATAAACGCCCTGCTGTACGTTTGGGGTTAACCCAAGGATCAGCGACAGCACCCGCGTGTTCCAATTAATAGAGCCCACGGCAGATGTGTCAGCAACCCCCTACCAGCCATGCGTCATGTCTGCTGACCGATGCCCACTCAACCCCCTGCATGGACCAGGGGCGTTCATTAAGAGGGACATAACTGAGGGGGGAACCACTCCAGAGATTCCTTGAGATTCCATAAAGATTTTCAAAGCTTCCCAACGATATTCATAGAAAGGGGTAACCACTCCAAAAAATACTAAGTTTCCCTGAGATTTCATAACGATTTCCAATGATTCCCAACGAGTGGTTAACCCCTCGGACATAACTGAAACAAGGAATTTTAAAAAGTATCTGCGTTGGAAGTGTAGGCTGACTAGAGCAACAAAAATGTTCCCCTGAGCTCTTGAGCTTGTCTTTTGTTTTTTTCAGAGAGCATATGCGCCGATGAGTTGGTTTATTAGATATTTTTGGCCGAAGCCGAAGACGAAATGGCCGAAGCCGAATATGAGTGGGCCAGTTTAGGAGTGGGCCGAAGCCAATACATCCATGTCGGAAGCGGAAAATTTTTCCTTTCCGCCAGGATTCGAACCCGGACCTCTCAGGACACAAAGCGGACCCCTTGACCACTCGGCCACTGAGAGGCACAACATGAGCTTTTTGTATGGCACCGAATTTGGAGAATCTATATATCAGCCGTGATAATGAAGGGCTTCCAAACAATTTTGTAGAACTCAAAATTTGTTCCAAAGGTCTTCTCCCTTCGTAGATATAGCGGGTTCGAAATTTGATTTCCGGTTTCATAGTTGAGGCAGTAGAGTAGCTGTATCCTTGTCAGACTTTGATATATCGATATTTATATCGATCTTCAGTTGATGGCTCCTCCAGTTAGCTTACAGTGAGATAGGTAGTATCTTAGCAAATGATGACGTAACCAAATGGTGACGTCATTTTGAAGGAACGTTATTAACACCTAAAGATTTTCTTGATACAATTCTTAGCGATTACATATTTAATCAAAAAATGACCGGTGATTAGGGCCTTAGACAGCAGTGGCCTTGATTAGGGGGTGATGTCCTGGCCGTTATCAAAGCTAGGTCAGCACTGGATCAATGGGCCCAGTCAACGTGCGTCATTGCGACTGACCACTATTCCATTACTGCAATCTAGGTAGCAAAATTAACCAGACTAGCATACATTTATTTTTACCATGTATAAAAGAAAAGAGTATATCATTCACATTGTTGACTGTGGCACCCCACTTTATCACAAAGAAAAAGTTCTGCGTATGAACGTAATATAGTTAGCCAGGCAACAGCATACGAATAATTATTTACTTTTTACCAATTATGAAGGTATGTCATGCGTATTTCAAAGGATGAGGACTATTCATATTGCTGAGTGTACTTGTTGAGTGTACCTACTTTTCCTCTTATAAAGGAAGATGTAATATCAAGTGTTCAGCCACTCGAAAAAGCTTTTGTAAAGTGTTTTAATTTTCTATTGTAACTTTACTATGTAACTTATATGGGAACCTACATGACTTTAAATAATGTAATTGGTATACCTATGTATAGCCATTCAACATAATGAGTTTATTCTTTAATTTTCTAACAAGCCAAGATTCTGGTTTTCCTACCTACCCCCGTGAAATCATGAGGGAAAATTTTTTGGAAGACGGGACTCGAACCTGTGGCGTAGGGACGTGACGACCCCATCGCCCGGCATTCTATGTCGCAAGCAGTCATGACCGAGTCCTGGCGGGATAACCGGCAACACTGGGGAGCCTGAGGAAATGCAGGCTCGCGGCGTGGCAGACCATCAGCCGTCCTTCGCCAGTAGAGGACACCAGCGTGGGAGCGGGCGCTGCGAGGGAGACCACCGCCCGCTGTCGTTGGGCCAATCACCCGCACAGCGTATAGCTGATTCATAGAACAAACAATGAAAGCCTCGGAATTGGACGGACTACTAGACGACGAATACGCGAGAAATACGGATTACGAATTGCTACGTGGAATATTACAACACTAGCCGGGAAGGAGGCTGAGATCGTGGAAGAAATGGAAAAATACAAGGTAGATGTACTGGGAATCAGTGAGGTCAAGAAGAAAGGTGAAGGCCTTCAAACACTACATGGAAATTACGTCCTAAGATACGTGGGAGTCCCATGGGACACAAGAGCCAAGGAAGGAGTTGGAATAATAGTCACGGAAGCAATGGACCAAAAAGTCACATCGTGGCAGGCAGTAAACTCAAGAATTATGTGTCTTAATCTAGAACTGCAGAGACCGATAACCCTGATTCAGGTGTATGGACCGACGGACGACATGGAGGTTGCTGAAAAAGAAGTCTTCTTTGATGAGTTGCAGCGCCAAGTGGACAGAGTGGAGGGAGATGGTAGAAAAGCAGTGGTCATGGGAGATCTTAATGGAAGAGTGGGAAAGGATTACCGAAACAGCAGAGGGGTACTGGGACCCTTTGCAGGAGAGCAGACCCTCAACAACAATGGTAACAGAATCCTGGACTTCTGCACAACCAACCAGATGATCGTAGCCAACTCATACTTCGCGCATAGGCTCATTCACCAAATTACATTTGAAAGCACGCAACACTCAAGTATCATAGATTATTTTCTGATCCCGAAGGACCTCAAGAGCTCGTTTAAGGATGTGAAGGTGATTAGAGGAGCAGAGTTATCTACAGACCACAAATTGCTGGTAGCCGATACGATCTTTGTGAATGCGAAGCCCAAGAAAAGGACAAGTTACGCAAGGGTGAAATGGGAATCGCTGAGAAACGAAGACACCAAGGCTGAATATGAAAGAAAGATTTGGTTGGAAAGAAGAGATCTGCCTGCGGGAGTTGATGAGGTTGAGGAGAGATGGAAAAACTTGAAGACTGCTATTTTGAAGGTGAGCGAAGAGGTGTGCGGAATGAAAGTGGTGAAAGAAGGAGTCAAAAGCACCAAGTGGTGGAGTCCGGAAGTCAAGGCTGCAGTGGCGGAGAAGAAGGCAGCTTGGCAGAGATGGAACAGAACTAGAGGTCGAGTGGAATATGAAATATACGTCCAGAAGCGGAATGACTGCAAAAGGAAGGTGAAGGAGGCAAAGCGAAGGTCGTGGGAGCAGTTCGGAGAAAAGCTGGAGGAGAATTTCAAGCGAGACGACCGACAGTTCTGGAAAGTAGTGAGGCACCTTAGGGGAAAGTACGGACGTAAAGTCAGAAGCATAAAAGACAAGAATAACTGCTTAAAAGAAGACCCGGAGGAGGTTTTAGAGGTATGGCGATCACATTATGAAGAGAAGTTCAAGGAGAGTAGACCACAGGGGACAGATGTAACGCGAAGGAGGCAGATAAGTCAACAGTCTCAAGAGGTGGAACAGCCGATATCGCTCGAAGAAGTGAGAAACGCAATCAAAAGGATGAAGAACGGGAAGGCAGCTGGAGAAGACAATATAGTGCCTGAAATGGTTAAGGCTGGTGGCAGCGCCTTAGCTGAAGAAATACAGGACCTCTTCCAAGCTGTGTGGCAACTCGGACGAATTCCAGAAGATTGGCAGCGTAATATAATAGTTCCACTGTACAAGAAGGGAGACTCAGCGCAATGCGAAAACTATCGTGCGATCTGTCTCATAAGCGTCATTGCGAAGCTGTACTCTAGAGTGCTGGAAAAGAGACTGAGAGCATGTGTGGAAGCAGACCTCGATGATGAGCAAGCAGGGTTCAGACCGGGGAGACAAACACAGGACCTGATATTTTCCCTACGATGCATCACTGATAAGTGGATAAGTAGGGGGAAGGCTGCGTACCTTGCATTTCTTGATATGCATTCCGCGTTCGACGAAGTGCCCAGGCACGAACTGTGGAAAGCACTAGAGGAAAAAGGAACCCCCCCGCAGCTGCTGCGAGCCATCAAGTCTATGTTTGAACAAGTCAAGGGGGTGGTGAGACTAAATGGACAGTCTTCTGGCGCATTTTCTATGGAAAAGGGCGTGAGACAGGGAGACAGCTTGTCGCCATTGCTCTTCGTTATCTTCATGGACGAGGTAGTCAAGACATGCAAAAGACGAACAGAAACCTCTGTGGTCGGAATGCTGAACCTGAGACCAGTCACTTGCCAAGCTCTAACATATGCGGACGATGTTGTCCTTATCGCTGATTCTGAGAGGAAGCTACAAAAGGCCGTGCTAGAATGGACCGAGACGCTCAAAGAGAGGGGCATGACCTTAAACAAGGTCAAGAGCCAGGTTATGATGGTGGCACGGACTGAAGAACAAGTTGAAGCAATCAATATACAGTGTGACGGTCAACAGCTCAAGCAGGTGGAAAGCTACCAGTATCTGGGCACAACAGTGCACCAGACGGGGAAGTTGATAGGGGAGGTGCGCAACAGGGTAAACAAGGCAACGAACGCATATTATGCACTAAGCAGATGTGTCTTCGGCAAGGATGAAATCAGCCGTAAAACGAAAACAAGGGTTTACCAGGCCGTCATAGAACCTATACTAATATATGGCAGTGAGAGTTGGGTGCCGACAAAAGAGAGCGTGAGCAGAGTTAACGCAGTTCAGATGAAAGTCCTCCGAAGAGTTATGGGAAAAACCAGGAGAGACAGGATCAGGAATGAGCGTATCCGCGATGAACTTGAGCAGCAACCGGTGGAAAAGCGAATGGAGGACAGGCAACTTTCCTGGTTTGGTCACGTGGCAAGAATGGGGAGAGAACGGAAACCGCGAATGTACATGGAGGCGAAGGCACAGGGCAGGAGACCGACCGGAAGACCAAGGAGAACGTGGGAGGAGGGAGTGGAGAAGGTCGCAGCGAGTCGGGGAAAGAACCTGCAGCAGCTGCGCAGACTCGCCAGGGACAGAGTGGAGTACAAGAGCTGGGTCCGAGGTGATCCCCCAACGCTGCGCTAGCGGCATAATGGGGCAGAAAAAGAAGAAGAAGAAGGGACTCGAACCTGGCTTCTATGGCTTACAGAACTGGATGCCTTATCCGCTCGGCCACCCTTCAGCTGTTATTATTGGTAGTGTTAGCGAAATCTCGACTAAAAGATGAAACATTCGATTTTCTTTTCGATAAACAAAATATCGATATATTTCCTCCCATCCCCTGTTTAGATAGCTTACTTAGAACTATTTGAGAAGATTTCCAGAACAAAAGCCGCTTTGACCCCAATAAAATACTGAGCACAACTCTAAAATTGTTGAGAGAGAGGCAAGGAAAAAATAGCAACGACGACTGTCTGTAAAAGGAAAGTAATTGCGGGCAGATTCTCTTGAGGAGTGGGGGGTGGAGGGGTGGCGGGGTGGGGAAAGATGATTGAAGAAGCATGGGGATGATGAAAGTAGAACAGTTGTTTGTCCCGGACGGACAAAAACAGCCCTAATGCGTCTCTGTATTTATTAATTGCAAAGTCGGCATTGTGGGGCGCGCCGCTGTTGATTGCAAATATCGGCTTCTTTTGGCCCAAGGCACCATGCGGAAGGGAAAGATCCTCCTTATAGCTTCACCGCTTTCTCCAAAGTCTCTCTCTTATACCTTTGTCTATTTGCACACGGGGCTTTCACAGATATTGCCTTTTTTGTGCATGAGAATTTTATTCAAGCCGTATGAGGGGAAGACTACGAAATACAATTTTCAGCAACCTCGGGTTAGGAAGCATCGCCAAATTAGCTCTTTCGGAATGAAAGTCAAGGGGCAAGTGCTGTCTCCTGCGGGTGGTTATTTTTTAATTTTCTCATTTTTGGTAGGAAATTTGAAGCTGAAACTTTTGTCTTTCGCGTATGTGCTTTGTTCTTTTCGTAGCTCCTGTTTCGATTCACAGTTTAAGGACCACCATACATTCGCAATTTTTTTTGTGCCGATTTCAAAGTTTGTGACAAAACTATTGGTTATTTAAAGATTCTGAAATATAATACATATGTCTTTTTAACGTCATTAGTCATTACTCATCATGAGGCTTTGTTGTGATTTTACGATCGAAAGATTTTTGTCACCAAAAAATTTGTCCAAAATTAACCGATCGTGAAGTCACAACATAGCCTCATGAGTAATGACGTTAAAAAGACATACTTATTATATTTCAGAATATTTAAATATCCAATAGTTTTATTACAAAGTTTGAAATCGGAACGTAAAAAAATAGCGAATATATATTCAGCCTTAACGCCATTCTCCTTTTTTTCCGCACCCTGATCAGTTTTGATGTAGTTTTGAACAAGTAATATTTTTTTGAACTCCAGCCTCGATGGATCTGCACTTCAAATGTATCACATCAGGGGTAAATGCCGATCCGAAGAAAATGGTTGGTATTGGGATCGCACTAGCGGAACCCGGTTCTCGGTATTCCTCAAAAAAGTCAACCAACAAAGCGACTCAGCTATCAGTTCTCCAACTCACAGAAAGCACGGTTACTCCTAGAAATCATTAGCCTCCGTAAAACTGACACAATTTAAATCTAACAGACGAAACTTCAAAGTGAAAGACCCTGATTAGATGGAGTGCTCTCTGGTGGGGGTTTTTTCCACTAGTGAGGGAAGGAAGCTATGAAAAATGGAGGAAAGCGAGGAGCGTCGTGAATACGTAGAGTGACGCTTGTGACGTTAGAGTTATGGCGATGCTCGAAGCGTAAATTCTACTTTGACGTCTCAATCAGTTCCACCATGGCACCGACCTTGCGCCATTTTTGGTCCACTGGGGCGCACTAAATAATGGAGTCAGGAAATTTCTTCGTTCATGTTCTGATCACACGTCCTACGTGAGATCAATTTCATCACGATTACCTAATTTATAACTTATAACCTTGTGGTTTTTTACAGGGATGGGGAGTTTTTCTATATGAAAAGGGACAGCCAAAAAAATAGTAGGGGTTGATTGTCTTGTCAGTGATACAGTATCCTAGTAAATTTTTAAATGGGAAAGAAATTGAAGCCTCTTTAAATTATTTTTTCGTTGTTTATAATGTTAGAAACTATAGTAGTCTCTCTCTATAACGAACGTCAGAGGACCATGTCAATTTGCTCGCTATAGAGAGAGTTCGCTATAGAGAGAGTTCGCTATAGAGAAAGTTCGCTATAGAGAGAGTCCGCTGTAGAGAGGGTTCGCTATAGAGAAAGTTTGCTATAGAGAGGGTTCGCTATAGAGAGAGTTCGCTATAGAGAGAGTTCGCTGTAGAGAGGGTTCGCTATAGAGAGAGTTCGCTATAGAGAAAGTTCGCTATAGAGAGAGTTCGCTATAGAGAGAGTCCGCTGTAGAGAGGGTTTGCTATAGAGAAAGTTCGCTATAGAGAGAGTTCGCTATAGAGAGAGTCCGCTGTAGAGAGGGTTTGCTATAGAAAGAGTTCGCTATAGAGAGAGTTCGCTGTAGAGAGGGTTCGCTATAGAAAGAGTTCGCTATAGAGAGAGTTCGCTGTAGAGAGGGTTCGCTATAGAGAGAGTTCGCTATAGAGAAAGTTTGCTATAGAGAGATTTCACTATAGAGAGAGTTCGCTATAGAGAGAGTTCGCTATAGAGAGGGTTTCCAAATGAGTCAAAAGGAGTTATTTTCCAAGGGAATGTAGAGATGCTTTCTTTACAGAACGTGCCGTTATAGAGAGGTTATTTATTATATTTCAGATCAATTAATTCCATCAGTTTCCTCCATGCAAGCCAACCTGCTTCTGGTCCAGTCGTTACTGAGTAAGCTTACGCCGCTTTGGTGAGCATGGCGCGATTTCAAGTGACATTTCTTACGGAAGAAATAGAAAAATGGGTACGTCTACGAAGGTGATCTCAATCTCTCGGAAATTCAAATTGTCTAGATACTTTTTTCTATCTCTGTTTCCATAAAGTTGAAGAGTAAGCTATTCGTCAATGCGAGAAAAAGTGGGAAAAAAGATAAGATGATGGTTCACTTTGGGTGTGTAGCGTTAGATAAGAAATGACTTTGGAAGATGGACGATCCAGATGCTGCAGAAGGGAAGTCATAAAATTAAAATTCAACTCGAATGTCGCACATTTAAGGCTTAAAGTACTTTTAGGGACAAACATTGTAAAACCCTCCCCATAGATTATCCAAAAATTAGCTGGAGTTAATTCAAAATGGGGTCGCATTTTAAGAAGTTGTTTAAGAATTTTTAGCAATTTTCTGGAGGCTTTTTTTTATAACTATTTAAAATAAAAATCTGAGAATAAAAAGTAAGGTTTCTGAAACTTTGTCGATTTCACAGTGCTGATATTAATCAGGAGAGTACCTATAATTACCTAATGCGAATCTGAAAAATAATTTTGTCTCTTTTCAGGCTGTCTAGAAAGGGGTCTTACCTTTCTGAGGAAGCTGTTGTTTGCCTAGTTGACCCATTGATTTTTTAAACAAAAAAAACCTAGTCCACTAGTTTCTAGGGTTAAAAAGACCGAGTCAGGTTTGAATCCTTGGACAGTAGAAGAACCAGAACCTTGGTTTGCCTTTAAAAAATACATACAGTGGTCACTCTCTATAACGAATACCTCTCTATAACGAACAAATGCTATGGTCATAACATCATAAACTAACAGGCTATGTTGTGATTTTATATGATCGCTTAATTTCGGCCGTTAAAAAAAATATATTATATTTCAGAAGATATCCAATAGTTTCCTCATAGCTGATGTGTTACTTTTTCTGATTTTCTGAATTTTTTTTAAAAAATTTGGTTTGAAGTGGAGGAAGAATATTTCTACATGGGATTTGTTAACAAGGTCAGGAGAGTGGAGGTAGGTACATCCAGGTAATGGTTTTATGGGGGGGGGGGGGGGGGGGGGGGGGGGGTAAACAGAGAGACAGACATGAACAACTGACTACGCTGATTGCCCTACTTCACTTCAATAGCTCACTTCTTATTCACTTCAACGTAATCAAATCCTCTTTTCAACCCAACCAAGTTGTCTGGAAACATGCCTGAAATATAACGAATTCCAAGTAGGTACCTACTTTAACGATTAAGACTTTTGAGACATTTTTGTGTTTTTTCATTATATCTTCCTAAGGAAACGGAGTGGACTAAATGGTCGACTTTCGAGGAGCAGTGAGAGCCGGGTCACACCGGTTCGATCCCGATCCTACCAAAAGGTTTTTCTGCTCGGCATTCACCTCTGATATGTTCAGCATGTCAAGTGAAATGTATATCGAGGTTGTGGTGGTTCGGAACCCATCTAAAACTGTAGGTCCCCATCGTTTACTCGATGGCTGGGGAGCTGGTATTTGGTAGTGCTGCCAGCTGAGTACAATGGATAGTTCTTGAAAACGGTCTAGTTGCTGGGGTTGTCCCTCCCAACCCTCAGCTATTATTATTTAGGAAACGGATATGTTAATGGCTGTTGGACTTAGTGAACTATACCTAGTTCTGTCTAATGTCCAGACAGTAGGCATGCACGACTAGGCTCTGGGGTAGAATCCCAACCAGCAATTTTCACACCAAACGTTCACTTGCCCTCGGCCAGAAATCAGTTTTTCTGTGCCTCTGCCTTTCGGCCAAACAAACCCTTTATCGTAGAAGGAAAATTATGATTTCATTTTTGTTCCTGCCGGTTACAACCATTTTTGAATTACCTAATATCTCTACTCTACAGTTTAAATAATGGTCAGGTAGGCCTCTTCTCTCATAAGGTAGCTCGGCGGCCCCGGCCTGGGAGGGGTATAACTTAGGACGAAAGCCTCTGAAGCCTGAAGCACACGTAAATCATAGAGATGTCAAACCAGAGAGGATTACTCTCAGCCGGAAGTTTAAGCTGAACCGGGATTGTCTCCATCTTAGCCCCACAGCGTTTGAGCTGACAAAGAGGCTACTGGGGGAGTCGGATAAACAAAATACAATTCGTCATATGTTGAATTCATTATCAGGATTTTTGTTGAGTGCTAACGGTGGGTAGGTTGTGCTGACTATACTGACATTTACACGATGGGACCTACAGTTTTTAATGGGTTCTGAGCCACCATAGCCTCGATATCCCTATACATTTTACTTGATATGTTGCATGAATGCCGATCAGAAAAAACCTTGTGACCCCTGTGACATTTTTAAAATACCATGTTATTTTCTTCGCCTTTTGGTGTTAGCTTATAGGCGCTCCAATGGTGTACTAAGATCGGGAATACGCACCCAGCAGGTCTATTTTGGATCTGATAACGCAAATTTAACGTTGAGATAACGACCAATTGGTTGTGTTACGAGCTTAACGCTTAATTAACGACCGAAGATCCGGAGTAAAGACCCACTGGAATCGTAAATTTCGAGGGGTAACCACTCCAGAGATTCCTTGAGATTCCCTGAGATTCCATAAAGTTTTCCAATGATTCCCAACGAGATTCCCAACGAGTGGTTAACCCCTCGGTTAATTTCTTCAGTTAGTTCAAATAGTTCAAACACCTGGTTTTTTATAATATCTTGTAATAATAGCTTTTAACTGTGAAACGTCTTTTATAGAAAGAATGAAATCACGTACTCAGGACAATAAAATATAATAATCCTGAACTGGATGTTCCTCTTTGTACAATGGAATGGAGTCATTACGAAACGCCGGCAATTTGACATTAGTTATTTTGAAATGGAGACGGGTTCTGCGGAGGGAAAGTTGTCGAATTAGGGTTTAGCTCGACTTACGTGAGAAGTTTACGAGTTTTGGACTTGAAGCTTTACGAAATTCACATGAGGAGGTTTGCGGGTGACAGCTGTGAAAGCAGACGGAAATCACGTGTGGCGGTTAGGTACTTCTCTGCCCCATTAGTCGTGCTACAATATGTCCTTCCGAGGGGTTAACCACTCGTTGGGAATCTCGTTGGGAATCATTGAGAATCTTTATGAAATCTCAGGGAATCTTGGAATTTTTTTTGAGTGGTTACCCCTTCGGGGTTCACCTTTCTATGAATATCGTTGGGAATCTTTGGAAATCTTTATGGAATCTCAGGGAATCTCATCTCTGGAGTGGTTACCCCCTCGTGTCCTTCCAATCACACGCTGGTTTGGATAACTATATCACAGAAACGAAGTTTCTGTCTTAAAGTTCAGTATACATTCGCTATTTTTTTTACGTTTGGACTTCAAACTTTGTGAGAAAACTATTGGATATCCAAATATTCTGAAATATAATATGTCTTTTTAACATCATTACTCATGAGCAGAGACAGGCAAAAGATATTTCGATATGTTTTTCCCTAATGCTCCAATTTAGACCGTACTTCGTATTTAGACGTTTTGGGGTCTATAGAGCTTTATCGACCCCACTTGTTAGAGCTATAAAAGATATATTTTGGCCAAAATCCGAATAAAAAATATATTCCATAATAGAAAATATATTTGAAGATATATTATTTGAAAATCAACGAAAGATTCACCCGATTAACAGCTCGAACAAAAATAACTTGTTAACATGAACATGGTTTCTGGAGTCTGCCGAGCGGTAAGAGGGTTCGCAGGTCCCTTGTAAGTTATTTTTGTAACAATGGTAGGTACCTATTAAGGTCACTGGCCTAAGACCTGGTGTTTGTTCTGTCTTTAAGTGGTAGGTAGGTATCAGAATTACCCCACTACCCCAGGTGCACCTACCATTTATTCGATTGGTGACAACCGAACAGTTCAGTCGAAATAGTAACTAACTTTTATCGAAATATATATATTTTTTATCGAGATATATTTTGCGTTTTTTCGAGATATAAAGATATACTATATTTTGGAAAATACGAGATATATTTTGCCTGTCTCTGCTCATGAGGCTATGTTGTGATTTCATGATCGGTTAATTTTTGGTGACAAAATGACTCAATCGTAAAATCACAACATAGCCTCATGAGTAATGACGTTAAAAAGACATATTATATTTCAGAATATTTAAATATCCCATAGTTTTCCCACAAAGTTTGAAGTCCAAACGTAAAAAAATAGTGAGTGTATATGCAGCCTTAAGACCGAACATACATTCGTTATTTGTTTCCGTTTTTTCGTCCGAAATTAACCGAGTCTTAGAGTCGTCGTTGTCATAATGGGGCTATCGGCATGATGGTGAAAGGAGCCTAATTTTCTTATCGGGAGGTTAGCGCTATTTTAGGGGGCTTTATAGTAGACTTTAGGAGCTAGTACAAGCCATCCTAAGAGCTACTTACTTTATTCAGGCTGCATAGAACACTTTAGGTCAAAATGACTTTGATTTTGACATCAGGTATTGAATTCTTGGGTAAGGAAAGAAAGGAAAAAAGGAAAGAGGGAAAGGAATACGGTCGGAATAGTTGGAAGATTTTCCAAATTCGCTCAAAATGAACCTTTCATAGATGGATTCCATGGAATGTGAAATAATAGAAGCCAAGCACTTTGTGAGGAACACCCAGGCGGTCCCCAAGTTTAAAATTCGATAGAAGTCTCTCAACCGGAAGTGGCATTTCGTCAAGTTTCGACTCGGAGTCACGTTTTCAAATTCGCGCAAGAAGTGAAAAGTTGGCGAAACACAGGTAAAGACGTAGCTATAGCTAGAGACTTCGAAAACACAAAACTCCCCCACGGTCCCGATCTCCTCCTCCCTACCCTACCCGCCAATGCCCCGATTTGCATAAAATATGGATGGAAAAAATATGGGACAGCCATCTTGGTGGAACTGTCGAGAGATTTATTCTGTGACTAAATTAACTTTTGGCAACTGCCAAACTGAAACCCGAACATTATCTCATTTTCATTAATTCCGGTTTCGGGGGTGAGGGGCTTTTGTCCCTAGCCAAGGGGTTTCCAAAACACACCCCGCACGTTTCATTTTCATTCTATTCCAATAAAAACGCCACGGCAGGTTTCAAAATCCTGGTGACTTGTGTTTTTCATCGAAACCACACATGCTATTTGTTTACGTTCTCTGAATGTTACTGGATGTATTCCGAAATATAATAAATATTTTTAAGAAGAAAGAATATACACCCCCCCAGAAAGATAGGCAATCGCCGAGGGGTTAACCACTCGTTGGGAATCTCTTTGAGAATCATTGGAAATCTTTATGAAATCTCAGGGAATCTTGGAATTTTTTTTGGAGTGGTTATCCCTTCGGAGTTCATCTTTCTATGAATATCGTTGGGAATCTTTTTAAATCTTTATAGAATATCAGGAAATCTCAAGGAATCTCTGGAGTGGTTACCCCTTCAATGAAACTATAGAAATAGAGCACACGAAAACCTGAAGTCACGATATCAGGTGCAGGGATGCAGTGTTCGTGTAAGAAAACATTTCCAGCTGGAAATAATTCCATCAAACATCCATTTAGCAAATTAAACACGTTTTCACATCGCAAAGAATGACGAATTTATACAATAATTTATTAACACTGGAAAGTCCGCCCTTTTCAAAAAAAGCTGAAAATTCAGAGAATAGCTGGAGCGGACATGGAACGGGACATAACACAATTAGCTGGCTCACATCATAACGCTCCAGTCTAATTGACAGGGTAATTTGTCGTCAAGAAAGGATGTTGGAAAATTTTAGGTACGAGCGAAATAGAACGATTTAGGTTGACTACACTTTTAACTAAAGATCAAATCGCACGGATCAAATGTATTACTAGCGGTCAAGGCGTCCGACCTGTGTCTTGTATCGAATCTCACTGTTAGTAATATTTTCCACATACAGGGTGGATGTAGTGGAGTCTGCCTACTCCTAACCTGGCTTCGGCCAACTGCTCTTCAGCTGCAGCCTTAGCTGAGGGTTGGGGGGGACAAGCCCAGCAACTAGACCGTTTCAAGAACTATCCATTGTGCTCAGCTGGCAGCACTACCAAATACCAGCTCCCCAGCCATCGAGTAAACGATGGGGACTTACAGTTTTAGGTGGGTTCCGAACCACCACAGCCTCGATATACATTTCACTTGACATGCAGAACATATCAGAGGTGAATGCCGAGCAGAAAAACTTTTTGGTAGGATCGGGATCGAACCGGTGTGACCCGGCTATCGAGGCCATATCAGCTGCAGCCTTACTCCCGTGGTGTTATGTTCAACCAGGTGCTCAGGGCAAAATAATAAACTTATACGAGAACTGAGTTATTTTTTCTTCCAACTACACAGCCCACTATTTCCAGATCAGTTGGTAGTTATCTTTGATCGTTAATTGCGTGTTAAGCTCTTAACGCTACACCACTTTTTCGTTAATTTTGCGTTAACAGATCCAGAATAGCCTTGCAGTTGGAACGAATAACTTGTGAGAGCCCTGACTGCGACAGTGTTTCGTACGATTTCGAAATGTCACAATATAACCGGAATAATATCACATATATTGCGCTATCGTACCGACCCAAGGCCCATTTTTCTAAGGCTTCCCTGCCTCCGCATTCAATTTGCGTGCATCGTAAATATTCATAACGTCTTTCCACACGGTTTCCCGCGAATCTCTCCCTCTCTCCCTCCTTCTCTCTATAAACAAATCACACATCTCTGCTTTTCTCTCTCTCTCTCAATAAACAATTTTTAGCTTTCGCTGGGACATTTTTTGTTGGTTTAAACGGTCGACGCCTTATTTTAGAAATATAGAGTGATTTTGAAGGCAGAGAAATATCAAGATGTCTAGGAAAGACGTCTAGATGATGTCTAGATCAATAAAAGGGATATATTGTAGATGTAGCGCTCTGTGAAAAATTTCCCAGTCCACTTAAACTCTTTAGGCTGGATTCCACCACTTTAACGTGAAGACTATCGTGTACACGATAGCGCTATCGTATCGGTAAAAAATGTTAACGGCTTTCACCATGCACCATGCTTTCCAGTGGATTTTCCGTGCGTTAGCGAAAACGATAATTTTCATACCTGCGACTCATTTAGTGTAGTCTAATGTAGTCTAATCAACATTTTAACTTCTTTCACCGAATAAATAGGGGATTTTTCACGTTTATTTCCTCTTTTAGGTTGAAATTGTTGAAATAAATTTGACGTAAACAAAGCAGGCGAATTCTATTGTCACAACAAACCCAACGATGTCTGCTTTTTCTAATCGATAGCTATTCGAACGTTAAAAGGCACTATCGTGAGGTGGTGAAATTCAGCCTAAATTTCTATCTCAATTGAAAATTGGGACTGATTAGTGGCTTCCTTGGGATCTATTTTATTTAGAAATTAACAAAAAACTAGAGGATAAATACAGAATAGTTACCTACTGAAGGCTTCAAATATGCCTAAGAAGACTTCCGGAGGAGACTTTTAAATTTTTTTGCTGCAATAAAATTTTGAAAGCAACATCAAACCCCGTGGACGTTTCCCCTTATGTCTCACCTCGCGAAAGTATCATTCAAAGCTACAGAGAGTCACTTCAAAAACATTTCATAGTTTTGCTTTTATTTCTTGTATCTCTTTTGTTGTCAGCATTGAGTCGTCTCCCGTCCAACAAAGGGTAAAGGCATTGAAACCTGACGATATTTCTTCGGAAATGTCTGTACGGTTGGTGGAATAACAAATATCTAGTGTGTACCTTTGGGTTTTTACAACTTTTTAGTTACTCCTGAACGTTTCTTTTGTATCATTTTTTATGGGTTACTGGGTGAAAATGTCAGAGGAGGGTTTTGTAGACAGATAAAGGGGTGGGACAAGCCCAGCAACCCATCACGTTCAGCTGACAACTCTACCGCCACCTACAGTTTTATGTCGGTGACATGCTGGATACATCAGAGGTGCATCAGAAAAAATTCGGTAAGATTGGGATCGAACCGGCCACCATTCGGCTTCAAAGCCGTTTCTAAAAATTTTTTATAAACCATAAAGCAAAGCTATTGTAGCGCATCTGTAATTTTGAAATATGCCGGAATGGAGCTTGCGAGAAATTTATTGATCTCGCCGGTCAGCCATTTATTATGTAAGCTGTCAAAATTAAATCAGCACTAGAAAATAAATGTCTTCCCATGCAATATGCCAAGGGATGTTTTGAATTATCTTCTGTAACGTTTTTAAGATATCAAGAATAAATATTATGCCACTGTCTCAGTACCTCACCAGGGCGTTTATTTGTTCGTCTTCGCTTAGGTACGATCGCTAACCTGTTCCACTTCAGTTGTTTTTGAGAAATATAAAAACATTTGCCGCTCGCAAATGGTTGGGGGAAAAGCATCACCTGCTGAATGCAGAACCTTAAGACAACCCCCTTACAAGGGAAATGATGTATAGCCTACAGGGTGGTTAGCAGGCCCTTAGGGCCCATTATATGCCCAACGTGAGCCTAGAGTGTTTAAACACCACTTACAAGTCATTAACACTTCAAGCAGTTATTACTCATTAAATTTGTGGGTGTGAAACGTTTGCTTTAGGCTTCACAGCGTGCCTAGTCTTGGTGGGAGTGTGTTCAAGTTTAACCCACTACTTCTTAAGTTTTCGTCTTTTAAAATAAAAGTTCTTAAAATTTACCATCAGGTTCCAAAGTTTCAGTGGTGATAATTTCTGCTAGGCGAAAACTCGACGAATGGTACTTCGCCTGCCAATTCGTGATTATGTAATTTGTAAGTCGGTGTACACCATTCTTTCAAATAGGCTGACTTTTTCAGCTGAACGTCTGAGGGTGCGTCCCACCATACTCTGTTAACGTTAACCTCCAGTTAAATTCCAATTATTAAACTGTAACTGGAGTTTAACTGTTAACCTAGTATGATGGGACGCACCCTGAGTATTCGTGGGAGACATAGTTACGCTCGTCCTAACAGTCCGCCAGGGGCTCTTTACTATCTTCGGCTCCGGTCGCCCGCATACGGTCGTAAAACTGCTGACTTCCATCTTACCTGAAACGAAAGATATAGGCATTATAGTCCGGAAACACTGATATGGCGAAATTTAGGAGCGTGATAACAATAGGTGATAACTAGGTGATTGTATTTAGAGCCAACGGTTCAATCCCGATCCTAACGAGATCTTTCTTATCAGCATTCACATCTGATAAGTTCATTGTGTTTATGGAGGCTGTGGTGTTTGGAACCCATCTAAAACTGTAGGTCCCCATGGTGTGGGCATCTGATATACGGTAGCGCTGCCAGGTGAGAAAAATTGATGATTCATGAAACTGTGTTGTTTATAGGCGCCCTCCTATAGCTAGACCATTTTTGGAGAGACCAGATAATCGACGGACTTAGGCTGGATTTCACAAGTTCAACTTAACGATAAGATAAAGTGAATAAATATTGCAAGCATATACTTATCTTATGACAAGTGCTATCGCAAGGTTTAGAGAACGGTTAGCCTCTTCCCGTAAGCTAAATATTATCTGCACCATTTGTTTATAAATTTATCTTATCGTTAAAGTGGTTTGGTGAAATTCAGCCTAAGAATCAGAGGGTTAAATGTTTCAAATGTGAATATCTGTGATTGAACCATTTCGGAATATAGGGCAGTAACCACCTTGTCTGTTTGTAGGCTCTCGTCGTTGCCATGGAGACGACGCCGGATGACGTCATAGATTGGAAACCCCGCTGATAACTCGGAGACATGGCCCGTTATAGCCCTCGCCACGTGGCCCCTACCTGACTCCCCTTTCACAGTTAGCCTCATTTAGGCACGTACCTATCTCATTTAAGGTTCCGCAACAGCAGGTGATGCATTTCTACCGATATTTTTTCTTCTCAGAATTTCATCTAGGCATAGGCATAGTATTTTTCCAGTAAGGTACCGATTCAGATTTCTCCTTAAAAAGAACTGTCTGTAGCAGTTGAAATTGAAAAAATCACTGAGAAATTGGAAAATTTTTGAAAGACACTTACTAAGGTTTGTCGAAATTTTGGAGTCATTACAACCAAGTTTAAAATTTTCGAAATGCTCATCTTGTGGGTGACAGAAAAGCATCGTCAGCAGAAGCGGAACCTTAAGCGATAACTTTTTTTTTATCAAAGCGTATCATCATAAATACATGGAAAAGTTTTCAGCGAGTGGGATTAGAACCAGGCTTACAACTGGACGCTAAGACCACTCGGAAATTTCGCCCTAAACAAATAAATTGATAATGGAACTGGAGAGAGATGAGCCAATAAACGCGAACCTAAATAAATAAGTGGATCAGGGGAGGGCGCATGCCGACTGCATTTCCAATGATGACGTCATAACTCCATAAGTGGGGGAGCAGGGAGGAGAGACGGGAGGGAGGGGGGGGGGGGGGTTCGTTAGTGCATGCACCCCTTCCCCCCCCCCCCCCCCCCCCCTGACTGTACATCAGGTACTCAACTAATGCTTATACCTCTATGTAGAAATTGTGCTGTATGCATTAGGCATGAAGTGTCGTCTAATATTTGTCTGTGTGTCCCGAGAAGTGTTTTGAGTAGGACAAACCTCGTAAGCTTCGGACAGAAGAATATTTTTGAGATGGAAAAAGTAACAGAGTTTTTCCCGTGTCTGGCTTGTTATTATACCATTTTCTGAATAAGCATTCGTCGTAAATTAATGAGATTTCCACTTTATTTGAAATGCCGAATTTCTGCTCGTATACTCCCTACCGGATATGAATCCCCATCTGTAATGAAAAACGAGCCTTTTACCTTTTCTCTCTTTGTTTCAGTATTAAGACGGCACCGAAATGTTTGAGATCAGTGAAGTTAACCAGACTGAGTGCAAAAAATACTGCGAAAAAAGGTAAGATCAACATTGCCACCTGCGAGTGATTTTTATTTTCCCCCCTTTGGTTGAAAAACATTCCCAATTTCATATAGTAATTTTATTAGCATTTACTGATTCAGTGTTTTAAGAAGGAAAAAAATCACTTGGGTAGCCCCAATACCTGTATACAATCAGGACTAGGCCAACTTTATGGGCCACCATACATCCGCTATTTTTTCACGTTTGGACTTCAAACTTTGTGAGAAAACTATTGAATATTTAAATATTCTGTAATATAATATGTCTTTTTAACGTCATTACTAATGAGGCTATGTTGTGATTTCACTGTCGGTTAATTTTGGACAATTTTTTTTTGTGACAAAAATCACTCGATCGTAAAATCACAACATAGTCTCATGAGTAATGACGTTAAAAAGGCATATAATATTTCAGAATATTTAAATGTCCAATAGTTTTCTCACAATGTTTGAAATTGGAACGTAAAAAAATAGTGAATGTATGGTGGCCCGTAAGGTGCTTCAAGGAACGTCCCTTTCAGAGTAAGTTTGCAAATGCTCTGGCCAGAATTTACCGCAAACGTGACGGTAAACACACCCTTAAAAGCCTATTTAATAAAGCAACGACTCAGGGTACTACCCTTATAGGTTATTCAAACTGATCCTGGGTTTCACAGGGCTCGGCACACGCTTTGTGCTGTGAGCTTTGCCTGCCGCAATACAAGCTGCAGTCTGTATATTCAAGTGTCGGTGTCGCATTCCTACAGCTTTGCACCACGCCCCGAGACTCAGGTTCACTGCTGCCGGCATCTCCCGCATTGAAAATGGGATTAGACTTCTGGGACTGGGACCTTTAGAAAGCTCTGATGATGCATTTCTGTTACTCATTAGGTTAATATTGGGAGCAAGTGTTACCCTTGGTTGAAAAGACCCAGAGTTTCGCCCGTACTCTTTTTACTAATGGAAATATATAATTCAATTTGCGGCTCGCAGTACCAATCTTATGGGTAGTAGAAGTGGATCTTTGGGCAAAGATCCATCAATTTTATGAAAAGTTGAAGAATATAATAATGTTTAAGGGCCACCATACATTCGCTATTTTTTTACGTTCCGATTTCAAACTTTGTGATAAAACTATTGGATATTTAAATATTCTGAAATATAATATATGTGTTTTTAACGTCATTACTCATGAGGCTATATGGTGATTTTACGATCGAGTGATTTTTGTCACAAAAAAAATTGTCAAAATTAACTGATCGTGAAATCACAACATAGCCTCATGAGTAATGACTAATGACGTTAAAAAGACATGTTATATTTCAGAATATTTAAATATCCAATAGTTTTCTCACGAAGTTTGAAATCGGAACGTAAAAAAATAGCGAATGTATATTCAGCCTTATGCCAGCCATTGCGCTCATTGCCAATTGCCTACTGCTCCAAAACAATCAGGAACTCTACAGTTTTGCGTGGGTTTAAATTTTTCTCAGTTATCCGTATATATTTGTAACCTAATAAGGCGATGCTTCAGGTTCAATGCGTCTCGGCCTCTCACGATGAATTATGTAGTAGTGACTTTGGAACTGGCTTAGTAGCTTACAAACTCTCCTAGTCTTCTCTTGCTTCAGTTTGAGTTCTCTCTGTCAAGTCTACTTGGATCAGCTTATTTTCAGCTTACTTGCAGGTAGTTTCAGAAGCCGATGAGAGATCTTTAGGCTGGTTTTAGTTGTTAAGGAATTTTTTTACCCAAAAGTGTTTAATTATGTATACTTTTAAATTAAATGTGGTGCTACATTGGTTCTATGACTTCCAGTTGGAATTTTATTTCCCTAGAAACGCAAGGCAACTATGTTTAACTTACAGGTAGGCGCTTTTGGGTAAAAAATTCCAAAATAACTAAATCCAGCCTTAAAGGAAGCATCAGAGCCGGATGATCAAATAAATATTTGCGAACAGCGTTGAATTTCGAAAAAGTAATGATCTTCCAGTCTATTCCAGTCGATCAAGGATTTGTCAACTTTGATTTTGGCGATGAAACCTTGATTGACGTTGGTGAACCGACTAATTACTTTGATTGCCGTCAATTTGACGCACGTCACAATTCTTCATTTTCCTGGTTAAAATGCCCCATACAAAAATTAAACAGTATTTTTAGTCTACCTGAAAAGCTGATTACCTAGCTCGGAATTGCGTCAAAATTTGATGAAGAATTTTGTACCTGAATTTCCTGGTGGCGGAACGTGGAACTAATTACGTTATAAATTTATAGTCATTTTGACGCCCTGGGTGAAGTGCCTGCAAAAGCTTTAGCTTGCTGTGATTAACGTGACTTTACGCCCTGAATACAATAGTGAATGAATCAGTCAGTATCACACGCTGCAACTAGGCATGGATTGACTTCGGCCTACTCCTAAACCGAGGGGTTAACCACTCCAGGAATCTCGTTGGGAATCTAATTGGGAATCTCAGGCCATCATTGGAAATCATTATGGATTCTCAGGGAATCTTGGAAATTTCTGGAGTAGTTAACCTTTTGGGGTGCATCTTTCCACGAATCTCGTTGAGAATCTAAGGAAATCTTTGGAAATCTTCATGCAATCTCAAGCAATCTCTGGAGTGGTTACCCCCTCGTCCTAAACTGACTTCGGCCCGCTCTTATTCGGCTTCTCATCTTCTCTTCGGTTTCGGCCAGAATCCGGTAGATTTGAACCTAGACCTCTCGGGCCATAATCCGAACCCAAGAGGTTAACCACTCCAGGAATCTCGTTGGGAATCTCGTTGGGAATAATTGGAAATCTTTATGAAATCTCAGGGAATCTTGGAATTTTTTGGAGTGGTTACTCCTTCCGAGTTCATCTTTCTATGAATATCGTTGGGAATCTTTGGAAATCTTTATGGAGTATCAAGGAATCTCTGGAGTGGTTACCCCCTCGTCTGAACCCCTGACTAAGAAGCACTCGAAATTTCGTAAGCCATATTGGTTGGTGAGAAAGTAAAAATGAAAGCTATCAATCATTAACTTGTTAACACTTACCGCAATGCCCCACTTATTCACCGTTTCCTTCAACTTTCTGACCTACTTGTATCTTATTTACAAAAAAAGAAAAAATTTATTATTTCTTTTTTAAGAATTAGCGTGAACTCCAACTTTTATTCCATGAGTTCCGACGTCAAAAGTATTTTATGAGTGTACCTACTTCATTCCTGAAAACTTTAAATTTCCTGTGATCTTTTAGTTAATGAGTTGATTTTCCTTTATGAATTTTTATTATTTATTTTGTTTGTTTTTTCTCTAGACCAGACTGACGCTTCGCTCTCTTGGAGAAAAAGCGATAAGTATTAACAATTGTCACTCTGTGTGATAACACTCTCTATAACGAAAACCTCTCTGTAACGATAGAGCAAGCCTTGAAAAACCCTGACTCATTTTGTAACCTTTATTATAGCAAGCTCTCTTTATAGCGAGCAATGTTACATTGTCTCTTGACAGTCGTTATATAGACGGACTACCCCCAATTTTTTTGAAGGGGGTGTGAACGCCATATTTTACATAACCACAGTAGTCTGGTCGAATCCATTACTTCCATCCCGTTAGGGGGTTTTACCCCAGAACCTCTCAGCACACAAGTTCTGAAGTGGGATCGATTGTTTAGGAATTGATTCTCGAAGATAATCGCCACCTTGCTATTATAAGATATCGAAGAAAAGTCCGGTATATCATTCACGAAATGTCATAAACTGTGGAATGCAGCTGGCTATTGAAAAGGAGTATGAGCCATTTCTCAAGAAAGGAATGCGAAGCAATGCCAATGGGTAAAAGATAGAAAGTGGAAGGCGGCGGCCCATTTCACTTGGAACGACGTCTACAGTGAAAGAAATCACATTCAATGCTAACCTAATAATTTGTAGAGAACTAACAATGGGAAATCCAAAAATCCCATTTCTCGAGAGGGTTCAGATAATGGCCCCCCGTGGCGTTGTCACCCACAGAAGTCTATTGTCCGAACTTCTCAAAATAATGGTACACTATACTTGAAATTATACAACCTTTTTTCCCCTCAGATAGTATGCAGTTTCGGGGATAAATTTTGGGGAGGGCGCCAGCAGCCGAGGTTGTTTTTTGATTTAGGGGTTTTGGTCCCTGTCGTAACTTTCGAAAGTTTCGAAGCCCCCCGGGAGTTATGCCTCTCGATGGGCCAGCGGCAGCGCTTCATTAGGCTTTTCTTTGAAACATCTTCACCTTCACCGCTCCCTGAGGGGTGCTTCACTATGCGGCTACCACAGCAGTGACAAGGGCGAAGACTAGACAGCCTTACATGCCATCAGCTATACTTCGCTATAGGAAGATATTTTATTTATAAAGGATATTTTGGCGCTCTAGTATAGAATATTTAGACCGTTTTCAAGAACTATCCATTGTGCTCAGCTGGCAGCACTACCAAATACCAGCTCCCCAGCCATCGAGTAAACGATGTGGACCTACAGTTTTAGGTGGGTTCCGAACCACCTCAGCCTCGATATACATTTCACTTGACATGCTGAACATATCGGAGGTGAATGCCGAGCAGAAAAACTTTTTGGTAGGATCGGGATCGAACCGGTGTGACCCGGCTCTCACTGCTCCTCAAAAGTCGACCATTTAGTCCACTCGGCTATCGAGGCCGAGAGAGGAATCAGGGTACTGTAGCTGTGTCCTTGATGGACTTGGATAAATCGATACTTATATCGATCTTTAGTTGATGGTTCCTTACAGTTAGGTTACAGTGAGATAGGTACCAGAAGACGCGGAGCTTAGCAAATGGTGACGTCATTTCTACCTCCTTCACCATCACTGTTTCCGATAAGGTACTATCAAACTTCTGATCGACACCTTTTTCTTGGTATTGGCAGCGACAGGGTTAGAAAAAGACGAGGGGTTAACCCTCGTTGGGAATCATAGGAAATCTTTATGAAATCTCAGGGAATCTTGGAATTTTTTGGAGTCGTTACCCCTTCGGGGTTCATCTTTCTATGAATATCGTCGGGAATCTTTGGAAATCTTTACGGAATCTCAAGGAATCTCTGGAGTGGTTACCCCCTCGGAAACAGAATGGCTTCCCTGAAACTACAGAAAACAGAAAAATAATCTAAAGTACGCCGGAAGGAAGTCAATAAGTTTGATTAATTCACCCAATAATGGTAAAATTCATTGGAAAGCCAGCAGCTCCGCAGGCAAACGATTAGAGGTGAAATTGGACAGACGGAAAACAATTGCTCGCCGACGTTGATTTGACCCGAGGCTGGAGCAGAAGAAATAAAGGTTCATGGGGGGTTGCAGGGGGAGATGGGTGAGCTCCATGACAAGACGGATGGGGGGAGGGGGCTGAGTGCCTGCTGATGCGGGGGGAAGGGGGGGACTACCTCAGGCAGTCCCCCGCATCCCAATAAGCCTCTTTTCCACAATGGGACAGGTAAAATAATGGCCAGTCTGCCAGGTCTGTAGTGTGTACCTACAAATCGCTGATTGTCTCAAGAGAACAAAGGAATTGGGTGTGAATTGAATCCGGAATTTGTAACGAAAAAAAATCTGTACCTCAGCAAATGATTTTGGATTATACCTATATAGTCCAATAGCTGACTTAGTTTCTGTATTATCGCATTGTACATTCTGACCTCTAAGGATGAATTTCACCACCTCACGATAGTGCCTTTTAACGTTCGAATAGCTATCGATTCGAAAAAGTAGACATCCTCTCGTTAGGTTTTGTTGTGTCAATAGAATTCGCCTGCTTTGTTTACGTCAAATTTATTTCAACAATTTCAATCTAAAAGTGGAAATAAACGTGAAAAAACCTCTACTTTTTCGGAGAAAGAAGTTAAAATGTTGATTAGACTACATTAGACTACACCAAATGAGTCGCAGGTATGAAAATTATCGTTTTCGCTAACGCACGGAAAATCCACTCGAAAGCTAACGAAACGGTAACGGTGCATGGTGAAAGCCGTTAACATTTTTTACCGATACGATAGCGCTATCGTGTACACGATAGCCTTCACGTTAAAGTGGTGAAATCCAGCCTAAATAAAAAGTTATTACTTACACTCTAAAGTGGCCGGATTTTAAATTGGTATGGGAGGCGAAAATGACGTCACCATTTGCCAAGCTCCGCGTCTTCTCCTACCTATCTCACTGTAAGCTAACTGCAGGAACCATCAACTAAAGATCGATATAAGTATCGATATATCAAAGTCTGCAAGACAAGGGCACAGCTATACTCCGCTGCCTCAACTATGAAACCGGAAATCAAAATTTTCAACCAGCTATATCTACGAACCTTCTGCTAAACCACTTGGAAGTCCTTTATCGCGGCTGATATATAGATCCACCAAATTTGAAACCTTGGAACCTTCCGAGCATGGGCGTAGCAGGACCAGAAACCTGGGGGGCTAAGCCCCCCAGAGATTCTCCTCACCTGGGGGGGTAGGCATGGCTTTATGTGACGTTATGTGTAAGTCAGAAAAATCCTGGGGGTGGCTAAACGATTTCACCCCCCCTCGCTGTGCTTCCGAGGAACAGCCTCAAAGTTCTTTTTCCTAGAAAACAGCACAGAAACTCAGACCCAGAATTTGGGTTGAAAATTTTGAAAAAGAGGAGGAAGAGAGATGTCACCTTCTGTTTTCTTACGCTTTTTATAACAGAATTTTTCTGAAATGAGCAAATGTTTCCACACTACCGTGCGGAAAAGTTTCAAAGGTAACGGTGTAAAAATACGTTCCCTTTCCTTTCTGATCTTCGCTTCGAGCGCCAATAAAAGGTAACGAGGTGAGGCATCGGGAACACATTGCCGAAAGCTCTTTTCTCAAAGGGGGAAACCTAAAAAAATCGGTGTTATTTTTTATGCCTTACTATTCTAGCAGTACTTACCAACGGAAATTTGCCGCACTACCGTAAATAAAAGCGGGAAAAAACACCTGTTCCGTGAGGATTGTTGAGAGACTGTTTTGTGCGTGTTCAACATCCCATTCACTTAGCTGCGCCCCGGAAAAGTGAGGTATACCGGGTACCTATTGGATATTTAAATGTTCCGTTGTATAATAAGGCTTTTTAACGGCCGAAATTAACAGGCTATGTTGTGATTTTACGATCAAATGATTTTTGCCACCAAAAAAATTGACCAAAATTAACCGATCGTGAAATCGCAACGTAGCCTCTTGAGTTATGACATTAAAAAGACATGTTATATTTCAGAATATTTAAATATCCAATAGTTTTCTCACTAAGTTTTGAAGCCCAAATGTAAAAAAATAACGAATGTGTGGTGGCCCTTAACCACATTTGGAGTTTATCTAGAAACCTGGAGAGATGACTAGCTACCCTGCCCGTCTCCAAATAAGACATCAACCTTCAAAATAAACAGACGCTAGATATTGATACATTGCGGGGTATACTACTTGTGAAGTAAGTAGTTTTTAGGTAGATTTCGAAGAAAAATCATATATATACCTATATATATTTCACTTTCTTATGAACACACTAGGAGCCGTATTTTTGAAAAATAATTGGTTTTGACTATTTGATAAAATATAAGGGACTAAAATCTCGGTCGAGTTCGTTAATGGAGGAAATCGGACGAAGGGGGGGACTTTTTCAAAATCAGGTTTTTTGGCCATAACTCCCTTAATATTGCAACTAATGAAACGGGGTTTTGTCTGAGGGTCGTGTAACAGTACTACCTACAACGTTTCTTTGTAACGTTTTTTGATATCACCCTTAATGGTTGAATAAGTGTGGAAAAACAGGGTTTTGCGCACAAAAAAATTCATAACTTGTGTCCTAGGGGTGCTATCGAGTTTTTTTGTTTTGTAGTGCATTTGCCTCAATATTACCTACAACTTTTGGCTGAAAAAGTTTTTTTCCCGACGCACCGTTTAGGCAGGGGGTGGGGGGTTGAATTTTCAAACCGTCATAACTCACTTATTTGTTGAGATATCGAGTTTATTATTTTCGATATGAATTTCTATTAATAATATCTACAACTTTTGTCTGAAAAAGGTTTTTGTAAAATCACTTTCATTTTCTTGTTCGGGGGGGGGGGGGGGGGGGTGAAATTTAAAAACTCAATTCCTCCGTTGTTATTGTAGAGAATGCATTTGGGTCAACTGAAAATCTTCTTAACCGTCTTTCTAAATGATTTTAGACTGCTTTTAGTGGATGGAAGTATTCTTTGAAATCTACCAACGCCTTTCGGGGCTGCCGAAAGGGATTTTTCGAATAGATCTACTAAATGAGCGCATATAATTTTGTCTGCAGAATCAGAAACCGCAACGCTGGGAAGTTGTGGAGTATGCAAAGGTTTAATCTGCAATTTTATTGGTAACTAACCGTCCGGCCGTTTCTACTCATATAGTAGGAATTAAAGTAAAGCTCCCAAGCAGCGAACGTTTCAACTGGTTATTACCTTTTTTGCTAATATCCCCATTCTCAGTAAAACCCTCTTTCAGAGTGGTTCTGAGACCCTAAACCTGCGGCCTTCTGTTAATCCCGACCAACGCAAATCGGCTGGATCCAAGGACTACTTATTATGCAGGTTACCTTCCTCCAACTCTCTCACACCATGTCGTCATATCACACTCACAAATCAATACCTCATTTCCAGGGATCAAAAACACAGCGATTGGTTTGCTTAGTCTGACGTCACAATAGGATACGTCTTCACAAACAACTTGAAGAATAAACAAACCTTGGATCGTACCTACCCTGTATTTTTTATTCCGAACGATACATCAAAAGATTAAAACATATTTTAAAATGGTCAATGTGTTAAAATATACATGAAAAATATGTGTGTGGTTTCGAATGGGGCTACCACAGGGGTCAGCACTGCTGCTGAGCAGGGGATTTTCCCAATGAGAATATCAAGGTATGTGTGCTGACAGGACTACCGAATATCTGTGAAAGGGGAAAAAGGTTGAAAACTTTATCTGTCAGCTGCCGGTCTTCAGTAATGAGTTCAAACCAAAGACGTGACATTTTTTCGTGTCAAACTATTTAAAGAATTTTTTTACTTTTTGCTCTATTGCAAGGTAGGGTTTTTGTGGTTTCATTGGCAGAGGGGACTAGCCCTGCTACTTGACCCGATGGGGACCTACAGTTTTAGATGGATTCACCATACCCTCGTGGTGAATGCCGATCGATTGATACTTGATTATTTCAAGCTAGAAGGTTGCCCTGAAATTGAAATTTTGAATTCACAGAACGTGATGCTTCAACTGCTGAGAATCCCCTGAAAGTGTTTATACATACGCCAATGCCGAAAGATACTGAGAAGCACAAAACCATTTCGTTGTTTGGAAAATCCCGGTGAAATCTAAATCCGAACATGAGTTTGCGACACGAGAAATACCTTTTCACCGTTTATCGAGTCGTCTCCCATTACGAGAAGAAAATCTGTTATGAATAGAATGAAATGGTAGAAGGGAAAGGAAAACGGTATAGGGAGAAGATGGGAAGCGAACTCGGCTTGTATTGGATAGAGTGCGGATTTCGTAAGATACCACTCGAGCAGGGTTGCCAATTTCGATTTCAATTTGGAATTGCCTGAGGCTTTACTGCTCCGAATCGCCCTGGATTCCCCTTGGATAGGTCACAGAATAAATTATCCTGTTTTCAATTAATATCTTGCGCTAACTTTCTAATTTTATTGGATTGTGGCAACAGCCAATCACTGGCCTTCCTGCGGTTGTCTTTGACTATAATTCGAAAATGGATTAAAGCATTCCACCATTTTCTCCGAAATTTTCCTGATCCTTATAAAACCCGGTCGTGTTCAAATACATGTAGGCAAATTTGCTACCTCTCTTCGTTTGAACAGTCCTCCGATTTTAGGTGTTCGTCTATACAACGCTCTCCCGGTTGAAATCCAATCTGAAGACAGTTTAACAATATTTAA
Source organism: Mesopsocus fuscifrons (assembly GCA_950004255.1). NCBI lineage: Eukaryota > Metazoa > Arthropoda > Insecta > Psocodea > Mesopsocidae > Mesopsocus > Mesopsocus fuscifrons. The sequence goes on from OX465379.1 coordinate 14,298,160, forward strand.
AAAATTGCTATAATCGTATTTACTTGAAAATGTTTTGTATAGTTTAGAGGAATTTCTCAATTTGTAATTGAACTGGACAACCAGGCGTTTTATACATTAGTTCCACCTATTTTGGGCGGGACAAGGTCAACAAAATGTAAAATAAAAAAATAAATAAAAATAATTCGAATTTAACAGTTTTGTAAAGGTTGTCTAATTTTGCCTTGTCCCTATAGGAGATAATTACGGTTACATCTGGGCAAAACTCAGTGTCGTTTTAAGCTAAGGGTAAAATTTAAAATGTCTACGTTATGGGTGGCGGATAAAATAGAGGCTGAAAAAAAAAATCGCTATCAAAAGGTTCTATAATTTCACGTCTGAGGACAGTAGTCTGCTTGTCAGACCGTGTTTTTGAAATTTAATCCATCATGTCGCGAACGAGGAAATAAAACATGAAAGGAAAACAAACACAAATTTAAAGTTCTTTTATGTCTTATTTTACTGTTCTTGTGATGATGGATGAAATTTTCGAAACTAGTTTCGAGATGGTATGAAATTTTGTGGTATTTGTGTCAAGACGCTTTTTATGTTTTTTTGGAAGAGGGAGGTTGAAAGTTGTCTGAAAGAACCGAGGGGTTAACCACTACAGGAATCTCGTTGGGAATCATCTTTATCGAATCTCAGGGAATCTTGGAATTTTTTTTTGAGTGGTTACCTCTTCGGGGTTCATCATTTCATGAATATCGTTGTGAATCTTAGGAAATCTTTATGGAATCTCAGTAGAATCTGAAGGAATCTCTGGAGTGGTTACCCCCTCGGAAAGAACTAACCATTTCAAGATTTTCCATCCCGCTCAGCTGGCAGCACTACCACACACCAGTTCCCCACCCATCCTTTTAGTACACACCTACAGTTTCAGGTGGTTTCAGGTGGGTTCCGAACCACCACAGGTTGAGGTACTGAACTGTATCAGAGGTGACCCGGTTCGCATTGTTTCCCTAAATACAAACATCAAAACTGTTTTTACCGGGAGCTACACAACGAGAATTTCCGCCAGAAGCAGGCCACTGATGTATTCCTGGCTATTTGTCAAATTGCTGACATGAATGATGAAACGAAGCAAAGGAATTTGGGAGGGAAATAATTTGAGAGTGAAAACATGTATCCAGGGAAAGAAGGATGAAGCAGAATGAGAGACCCTTGTTTTCTAAGGAGAAAAATGTTTACAAGTTTGTAAAATTTCCAGCGGCGTATCCAAACTATCCAAACTCTATTCTTATGGATCAGTATTGTTTTTATTATCATGTTGACTCCCTTCTAATGGATCATTAGTTATTTTGACTCCCTACTTGCGGATCAGTAGTAGTTGCATTACTTTGCTGACTTGTACTGATCTGTCCTGATCAGTATTGTTCCTATTATTATGCTGACTCCTTTCTTATAGATCAGTAATTCATTATTATCTTCTTTGAAGGAAACTGATATTAGTTCTGTAATATAGCATACATTTTTATAATCCGAAAATTAGTTCCTAAGTCGAGTGGCTTGTCAACAGTCAATCGTTACTATATAGTTTCTGGCGTTTCATAACAGCAATCCCTTTGAAATCTATTATTGAAACCCCGCTTGTGGTTTTAGGCAAAGTTTTCAGGCTCTAAGAAGACGTGATAGAAGAAAATGAGCATTATAACCTAAACTCGCGAGTTCGAGGTCTGAACATTCAGGTATTAATATACATAAAGCCCTCCCATCCTCCCCATACCTGATGGGTACTTTGCGCTATACAAGAGAAGTGCAATATCAAGTAACGTGGAAGCTAGAAAATCATTTTACCTAAGGTAAGTGAAGTAACCTGGAGAATGAATACAACATCAAAATGGCTAAACCCATTATGAAGGTGGCAGCCCACATTACAATTTATATACCTCCGAGCACCACTCAACCGTAACCTCTGCAAGGTTGTTTGAAAAATGGCGGGCACCTCAAGTACAAGGTGCCCAAAAAGGTAGGCCCATAACTCAGGGGTGAAGGATGCATGGCATTAGTCAGCCCCCCCTCTTCCTCTGCATTTGATCTATTTATCACGTTCACTTTTCTGTAGAGTGTAAGATTGTGGGGGTGCTTCAAATTGATGTGGCTGAAAATTGTTGTAGGAGGGTGGTACAGCGGTCGAGCGGTTCAAATCCCATCTGATGGAGACTTTTTCCTTACAAATCACTCTTGGTAGGTACTGTATATGCTCTTAAGTGTACCGCGGGCAAACAAAAAATAAATATTGGTATCTATTTATTGGCTGTCCAGTACCGATCCGTGTGAACGGGCCATTAGGGCTAAGAACTAGTTCAGTACGATTTGGACCTACAGTTTTAAGCGGGTTCCGAACCACCAGAGCCTCGATATACATTTCACTTGACATGCTGAACATATCAGAGGCCTTCCAGCCTTCCAGAAAAAGGTTTTGGTAGGATCGGGATCGAACCAGTGTGATCCAGCTCTCAGTTTACTTCTAATGTCGACCACACCACTCGGCTAGTGAGCCTGCTATTGCCTAACAGTTCAGCGACTAGCTTTTAATCGACCCTTAAAATCTGACGGCAAACGCATTAGTAATTGGTTGCGTTATGTTATAGAAATGGAAAAAGTTTTTTCTCCTTCCCGAAAACACGTAACCACGAATAAGAAACCTGGAAAACCGTGTAATAAATTCGAAGTCCTACTAAGCATTTTTGAATTGAAAACCTATTTCTTCCGATACAGTGAAAGAGAAATTTGAAAATACTGAATGGAGGCGATGAAAAATGTCGCTGCTGAGATGAAAACCGAACGAAAGCGGCAGAGAAGGATAACTCGTCAGCCTACGATATATCCGAAATTTGGTAGTCAGGTAAAACTGTTTTTTCAAATAATTATTCAACTGAACGAGTTTTTTAAGGCAACCCGAGGGGGTATCCACTCTAGAGATTTCACTGAGATTCCATAAAGATTTCCAAAGATTCCCAACGATATTCATAGAAAGATGAACCCAGAAGGGGTAACCACTCCAAAAATTCCAAAATTCCCTGAGATTTCATAAAGATTTCCAATGATTTCCAACGAGATTCCCAACGAGTGGTTTACCCCTCGGCGCAACCCCTATTTTTGGCAAATATTTATGGCAATGAAATACATTTGTCCCTCTCTATATTGATCCCTTGACAATCTCTGACTGATTGTGAGTACCGCTCTGTAACGAACACTCTTTAGCTAGAAAATTTACGCTGCTACTTTATCGCCCAGTATGGCCCACTTTGATCTTGTATGGGGTAGGGTGGTAGAGTCCATTGTGTGAGCAGCAGCACTGCTGAAGGCTGCTTTCGTGGGCGAAAGTAGGTACCTACTGGCTCTAGCCGACTATTGGGGTCTTCATATTTTTCATCCGTATAAAATATAGGTCAGAAATAGGAGTTATTTTTGAAAAATGATAAAAAAGCACCTGCACTACCTGATTTGGCTGGTTGAGGTGGTTATTGACAGTTTGCTGTCGTGTCAAATTGCATCTGGTTCGCCGTTTCCCTATTATCACTGCTCAGCAATGTCAGCGACAATCTTTTTCATCTCTTTTCTTCGCTTTTTATCAGCGGTAAACCCTTTCCCAATTTTTTTGGTACAGTGAGAACGTAAAAAACTGATTTCTTTGTATTTTATTCAGGAACCATTACAACAATACTGTTTGTTGAGATTTTCTGAGGAAATTGTATGATTTTTATTGCATTCGTTCTGAAATTTAATATGTCTTCTTAAAGGAGTTAGGGTGACTGCGTAGATGTGAAAAAGGACGTCAAAGCCCCATAAAATATTTAGAAACAAATATAATTCTTTATCCAGTGTAAATCTAAAATTTCAAAATGTCGATATTGGAGTAATACGAATGAAACCAGGGAAACTCGGGATACTCAACCCAATCATTTTGTTGAATTACAGGCTTTAATTACAAATATTTGGTGTGCACTGAATTGTCAATGTCGAATGACGTCAAAGGGTTGACTACCCTCTTAAAGCTTGAAATTGTGAATTCCGCTTTTTGCAGGTGCAGTGTCATACATACTTTGTGCAATTTCGCTTCGGGATACCTCAATTTAATAATGGCCTGAACTCTGAGCCTGATCCACTAAATATAATTGCTAATTTTGAATTCTGTTAATTAACTAATGGGTGTCGGAGCTATTTCAGACAGAAGGGATTTGTCGTTGAGAGCGTGAGGGGGGGCCACGTCCGTTTGAAATAGGTGTAGGGGTGAGTCTGGTGCAGACAGCAGTCAGCAAGAGGCGCTCTCCTCAAGGTCTGACAGCCGACAGCGGTTGCTAAGCGACTATACAACGCGCTCACGACCTCCTTTCAATGGGATCTGCTAAACCCAACACTGCGGCCAACGCCCAGTGGCGCACGCAATGGAGAGACTACGTCTTCTGTGTTGAGGGATGATAAAACTCATTTGTAAAAAACACGGGGCCTGTTAGTAGGGCCTCCTAAACCCAACACTGTGGCCGACGCCCAGTGGCGCCCGCATCGGGAGACTACTGTCTTCTGTTTTAAAGGATATTACTGTTAATATCATAGGGCGTTTCAGTGGGTCCTACCGAGGGGGTAACCACTCGAGATATTTCTTGAGATTTCCTGAGATTCTCAACGAGATTAGTGGAAAGATGAACCCTAAAGGGTTAACTACTCCAGAAATTTCCAAGATTCCGTGAGATTTCATAAAGATGTCCAATGATTTCCTGAGATTCCCAACGAGATTCCTGGAGTCCTGGCGTCTTACTACACCGAACTGTGCTGCCGACGCCCAGTGGCGCACGCAACGGGGAGACCATACTGTCTTCTGTGTTAAAGGGTAATGTAATAACACAATTGTTAATGCAACTTACGCGCTTTTGACATTTCAGTGGGTCCTGCTACACCCAAAATTCGTTTGCTTTGTTTACGTCAACTTTGTTTAGGTGTTCATTGTACGTTTCAATAATTTCAACTTAAAAATAGAAAATAAACGGGGGAAAACACACTAATTTTTCGGAGAAAGGTATTAAATTGTTGGGTAGACAACAATCCCTGCCCTTTTCCCTCCCAAACGAGTCGAATAAGGTATGAAAGTTATTGTTATTGCTAACGCACGGATTCACTAACGATAAGATCAGGGTGCTATCGTCAGGATGGTGAAAGCCGTTAACTTTTTTTAGCGATAGGATATTGCTATCGTGTACACGATAGTCTTCACGTTAAACTGGTGAAATTCAGCCTTAAAGAGTCAAAAAAATAAGCGTCCCATTTTTAAATTTCTCGGCAGGTAAATTTTATTAATTGGGAGCAACTACATAGAGACAAAAACAAAGTTGGTCCTCATCCGCAGGGAATGTATAATTACTGCGTCAAATAATTTCATCCCAAAAGGGCTGTCACGGACGAAAATCGAAAAAAAAAAAAGTTTTTAACATTAAACAAAAGAGTGGAAACATACCCACCCACCCACCCTCTTTTATTTCAACTTCTCTCGTATATACTTTTCCATTCCTGAAGGGACTTTTCTATATATTTTATACTGAGAAAATAGGTTAGGAGGGAACGTCGAGAATGACAGACGCAGATCTTCCAGCATTAATTATTTCACTCAGTTTGCGAAAAGGGCTTTTCTTCAATCAAAAACGTCCTGAATCACCTGTTTGGAATTTATTTTGCCACTATCCCTGATGCTGTGAAGTAGGTACAATAGTTTATGCCTTGGCGCCGATGTTTGGGAGCGAGGAATCCGCGCAAATTAAAAACTGATATTCAAAATTTTTCCTGTCAACGTTTTGAATAAGGTTGTACCTACGCCCCATACCGTACTAACACCATGATTGGGGAGCTGGCTCGGTTATTACCGAGGGGTTGACCACTCTAGAAATCTCGTTGGGAATCTCAGGCAATCATAGGAAATCTTAATAAAATCTCAGAGAATTCTTCGGGGGTGCATCTTTCCTTGAATCTCGTTGAGAATCTCTGGAAATCATTGGAAATCTTCATGCAATCTCAGACAGCAATCTCTGGAGTGGTTACCCCCTCGGTTACTACCTATTAAACTATTGTCGAGGGAACCAGTTAAATGGTCACTTTGAAGGGAGGCATTCCGAGAAAAGTTCCCCTTCCAGGTAGCAGTTCCCCTTCGTGCTGCAGTGGACAGTGCAGTGTAGCCAATGGAAGGCTGGCAAAAATATTAGCCACCCTGAGTTCTTCCGAACGTAGTGGTGGTAACCACTAGGCGGCCATTGTGGCCATTATTTCGCTTCTTCGACAATATACTATCAAATGTTTGCATCATACTTTATTATCTCTACCTCGCGTATGTGAGAAACTACAATATTCTCATTTCTCCTCGAAATAATTAAAGAGAAAAAGATACAAAAAAATCCACTCTCTTCATTAATCAAAGGAGTGCAGGTATTACGTTTTATACTCCCGACTCATAAAGCCGTAGCCCCAAAAACCTTCATTATAACATAATTACTGCGATATACAAACGTGGAGGATGGAGAGAAGGGGAAATTAAGTAAGTTGGGCTTGGCTCAAAAATCAACAGAGAAAACCTGAGTTAGATATACCTGATTTCCCATCATCTGACGGGGGAAAGCTTAATTTCCGGTGGTGATTAAACACACTGACGGATGACGGATGTAAGATCTCAAAATTACAAAAGTTTGTCTTTTGATCTAAATAATTGTGCTTCTAAATGACGTAAATACCCTGACCAATCGGAGCGCTTAAGCACTTCAAAGCAAAACTCTCTGATTGGCCAACATTATTTGACGTAATTTGAACGAGTTACTTCACAATCAAAACAGACAACCTCTGTAGTGTATAGACCTTGCATATGACGGACGGTATTGAAATTCCTGCGCTCATTCATGGCAAATGAAGTGGCGTCCATTTTGAAATACCACCGGTCCCATTTTCACATCGTTCAGCTTTTCAAATAACAATTAGGTTTGTACTAATCAAATAATTTACAGTCTAGGTAGGTTATTAACGTTTGTTTCAACTTGGTTGAACATATGAAACTGATACAAGGATTGGAGTTTATTGAGTTTCAGACGGTGGATTTTTTCAGGATGTGGTCTTTACTAGAATGCCTGGTGCTTTAAGAACCCCGTCCACATGTCCACTACCTTTATAGAACCGAGGGGAACCACTCCAGAGATTCCTTGAGATTCCATAACGATTTCCAAAGATTCCCAACGATATTCATAGGAAGATGAACCCAGAAGAGGTAACCACTCCAAAAAAAATTACAAGATTCCCCGAGATTTCATAAAGATTTCCAATGATTCCCAACGAGATTCCTGGTGTGGTTAACCCCTCGTTTAGAACTATGAAAACCATTTTTTGATACTTCTTCGTACCTGTTTTTCCCCTGTATAAGAAATTAGACTTGGGGGGTAACAGTCTGTCTTTGAATGTCTCAAGGTGTAACATCCTCGATGGCTTTCTTCAAAGAAACATGAGAGCCCAGTCACACTGGTTCGATCTCGACCCTGATCAAAGTTTTCCTAATCGGCATTCATCTTTTATACGCTCAGCATGTCAAGTGAAAGGTGTGTGGGTTCGGAACCCATCTAAAACTGTAGGTCCCCTTCGTGTACTAATATAATAATAGCAGAGGGTTGGGGGGGACAAGCCCAGCAACTAGACCGTTTTCAAGAACTATCCATTGTGCTCAGCTGGCAGCACTACCAAATACCAGCTCCCCAGCCATCAAGTAAACGATGGGGACCTACAGTTTTAGGTGGGTTCCGAACCACCACAGCCGCGATATACACTTCACTTGACATGCTGAACATATCAGAGGTGAATGCCGAGCAGACCTTCGTGTACTAACATTGGTTGTATTTGGCTCTCTGCTACGAGTACTTCTTCCAAGTTCTCGAAGTTCTAGGTGGTGAACTACAGGGGAGAAACAATGAGCTATTCCATGTCGCGATCTCTAGGTATCCATTCGCGTCACTTAGACACAAAATTCACTCTGAAGTGGATATTAAGTGTGAACTTCAAAATGGTTTCCCTACCTACTTAATAATTTTCCATGAGGATGAAGCAAACGGAAATGCAGTCTGCAGTAATAATGCGAAAGTAGCGGTCTCAAGATCTATGCATTCAAGAGGTTACCTCTTCTAAATCTGAACCTTACGTCACCAAAAAACCTATATCCAATTGTGTAGTTGAATATAAGGAAGGTTTGATAGGTCAGTGTGATTGGGCGTTGTAGGAAGCTCAAACTTTATTCTAAAACGCGATAACTTCTTTAGTTAAAATACCTTGGTTGTTTTCTCTGCCGAATGTTTTACATAATGTGGTAATGTAGATGGGAGACTCTGGTGGAAGGTTTTGAACTAGTCTCTCAGCTTTCCATTTGCAGGTTTTACTATTTCTGGTAACCATGTTGTCGTTGTCAATTATTAACAAACCCCTCACGAACCAGTTAGGTACATCCTTCCTGAACAATTCGAAATATCGGGAGGACTTTGTTTCATTGTAGTGAGAGATTTATAGAACCTTGTTTGTAAGGTTAACCGTGTTAACAACATGGTCTCATTTGTGTTACTTGCTCTGGGGGATACATTGACTAATGTTTGGTTCAATGAGTTTTTATCGGTTTTTTATCGTTTTATGGGAAAATAGAGAAATCTCAAAAAGAACCTGCTTCGGTACATTGCGACGGGTTAACCACTCGCTGGGAATCTCGTTGGGAATCATTGGAAATCTTTATGAAATCTCATGGAATCTCAAGGAATCTCTGGAGTGCATGGTTTCCTCCTTGGAACATTGTTACATTACTGCATGGGCTACGGCTTGGTGAATTTTTTTGGAGTGGTTACCCCTTGAGAGTTCATCTTTCTATGAATTTCGGTGGGAATCTTTGGAAATCTTTATGGAATCTCAGGGAATCTCAAGGAATCTTTGTAGTGGTTTCCCTCTTGGTACATTATTACATTACTGCATGGTGAAATTCTGAGACTTTCTGACCAAGGGAAAACATAAAAAAATTCGAGTAATTTGCCGCTTGCAGTTTCAGTCTTGTGGTTGGCAGCACTACTTCAGCTGAAGCTAAAAAACATTACTTAGTTCATTTTTCACGTTCTGTTAGAAAAACCCATGGTAAATTCGCATGCTATAAAGATAGGGTCACGCTGTGAAGATAGGGTTAGAGAGGTGTCTGTTATAAAGAGTGACAGCCGAGAGGTTAACCACTCGTTGGGAATCATTGGAAAATCTTTATGAAATCTCAGGGAATCTTGGAATTATTGGGAGTGGTTACCCCTTCGGGGTTCATCTTTCTATGAATATCGTTGGGAATATTTGGAAATCTTTATGGAATCTCAGGGAATCTCAAGGAATCTCTGGAGTGGTCACCCTCATCGGTGACAGCTATAGTTTAAATTGTTATCCAGAAAATAAATTGGTACTCCCACACGTCAGAGAAGCCGGTCCAAGAAATATTTCGTAAGTCCCTTGGATTATCGCCTCGCAATTGATTGGGTGTATTCGAAGATGACAATATACGTAAGCCAGTGTTGAATTTGTGGTTGTGGGAAAGGTGATGGCATTTGAGTATTTGTTGTGGTTTTGGCATTCACCCTTAACTGCTGAACTTTCCAAAATGCCAACAGTTGGAATGCTCCAACTCGAAGCTAAACTGTTATAGTTGTTCTTTCAAAATTCACCTTTGTCCCCCCCGATTTTATAGTCCGGTAAGTTTTGGATTTATTTGTTTACATTTAAGGGAGAACTAGGTATAATAATAGCTGAGGGTTCGGGGACTAGACCGTTTTCAAGAACTATCCGTTGTGCTCAGCTGGCAGCACTACCAAATACCAGCTCCCCAGCCATCGAGTAAACGATGGGGCCCTACAGTTGAAGATGGGTTCCGAACCACCACGAGTGCTAGGCATACCTACCATCCCTGAGTTCCCATTCCAAGCCTGTCATTCCAGCCTTCCCCTGTTGAAAATGCATCGGATTTGGCCAGCTCCAGTGGCGAAGGCGGGTAAAGTTACGTAGATAAAAAGTCCTGACGTGTTCGAAATCGAACCTAGGCCATAATTACTGTTTTTTGTTGACAAAAATCACTCGAATGAAAAATCACAACCCAGAACAGTTTCCTGGGAGAAGTGTCGTTAATAACGTAAACAAGCCGCATTGTGTGTGTAACCTGGAGGTGAAGCTTGCTGTTTACCGAGAGGTTTGATTTGTAAAAGAACGAATTACACCGTCTCCCCCCCACTCTAAAGTTGACAGTCAAGGCTCCAGCGTGAAATTCTGGAATTGACAGGACGAAGCAATGACTATTGTGTTGATGCTGATGGCTTCCAGCAAAATGGCTGTTGACAGTTCGATCAATCAGCAAACTGCCTCCTCCCTAATTTTAGTCCGTGATGGATCGACATTTTCGGCAAATAGTAGAAACTAAAATTAAACCCCCTAATAGAAAAATTCAGTGATAATATTGTGAAAAATCAGTTTTTTGGGGAATAAATAATATACAGTGGACGCTAAAAACTTGTAACACCCATGCACCTTTACTATGTTAGTTTTTATAGTGTTTTATTTCTGTTTATAAAGACTGTATGTGTGCCTCTCAGTGGCCGAGTGGTCAACGGGTCCGCTTTGTGTCCTGAGAGTTCCAGGTTCGAATCCCGGCGAAACGGAAAAATTTTCCGCTTCCGACATGAATGTATTGGCTTCGGCCCACTACTAAACTGGCTTCGGCCCACTCATATTCGGCTTCGGCCAAAAACATCTAACAAACCAACTCATGGGCGCCTAATGTTCTCTGAAAAAAACAAAAGACAAGCTCAAGAGCTCAGGGGAACATTTTTGTTGCTCTAGTCAGCCTACACTTCCAACGCGGATACTTTTTAAAATTCCTCATATTCGGCTTCGGCCACTTCGTCTTTGGCTCCGGCCAAAAACATCGAACAAATCAACTCATCGGCGCACATGTTCTCTGAACGTTGAGCGTTTAAAAAAAAAAGACTGTATGTGGGTATATTTGCTATTTCTTTACGTTTTTTGACCATTTTTTGAGGGCAATGTTTGATATTTAAATATTCTGTCTTTTAACATCCAAAATTTACAACTCCTGGCGCAATTTGCCTACCAGTACCCACAGAACAGGGAGTTGAAAATTATTCCAAAAGCTTGGTATCACCGCTAACTTCCATTCAATAGGAGCCATCTTGAGAGGAATAACGGCGGCAGCTCTAATACAAATTAGGATTATTCAATTGCGATGGGTCGAACAACGTTTGCATTATTTGATTAATCGACGAATAATTTGGTGTGCGGTCTTTGCTGATTATCTCCGAGTCTTTTCCTTTTTTCCTTTTCATACTTCGTGACTTGACTTATCTGCTTCTTTAGGTGATTTAAATATTGGTGGAATTTTTAAGCTCTCCTTCACAAATGGATTAAGAGTCCGCTATACCTGACGGTGCATTTTTTGCCGCCCATAAGATTAACAGGTTTACCCTTGGTTGGAAAGACACAAAATTTTGCCTGTACCTAGCCCTAACAACGTTCTAGGGAGTGTTCGAAGCAGATTTCCCATTTTTTTTTCACTGGTTTTCGAGATACAGCACTTTTCTTGAGGTATGCGATGCTAGCATTTGCAAAACAGTTGCAATAAAAGAAACCAGTGAGAAATTGTGTAATCTGCTTCAAACACTCCCTAGAACATTGTTAGGGCTAGGTATACAGGCAAAATTTTGTGCCTTTCCAACCAAGGGGAAACCTTGAAAATGAATCGCCGCTCGCAATGTTAATCTTATGGGCGGCAAAAAATGCATCGTCAGGTATAGCGTCCTCTTAACTAGTCGTAAAAAGACACATTATATTTCAGAACATTTATATATCCAGCAGTTTCCTCATAAAATCTGCAGAAAAAACGTAAACAAATACAACTGCGTAGACGCCCTTAATAGTACGACATACGGGAATACTTTGGTGCGCGTCAGCACACCTTTTGGCGCGTATACACAGTCGCAGTTCATTTTAAGATAACACGGAGCTTCGCGTTAGTATGCTAATATCGCAGATTGGATTCTTTTGTTCTCGATGATGTTGGCACCGGGGGGTGCCAGACGGTGATGTCAGCTTCTTCGAAGTTCAAACTTTTAATGGATAAAGTTGCTTATAGGGAGTGAAGCGGTATTCGTATGTTTGCTGGTCTCCCAGGTGAATAAGAACGAGTACAAACAACTTGTCGTCGCTATAGTTCCCCCTCATTTCCTTCCTGTCTCCCCCCTATGTTCATATTGGAAATCACAAAACATATCAACTAAAAACATTCGGGCTAATGTTCACTTTAGGGCACTAGACCGTGGGACGTAATTCCCATCCTATACCATACATTCACTGTTGGATATTTAAATATTCTGAAATATAATATGTCTTTTTAACGTCTTCTCATGAGACAATGTTGTCATTTTACGATCGAGTGATTTTTTTCACCAAAAAGTTCGTCCAAAATTAGCCGATCGTGAAATCGCAATATAGCCTCATGAGTAATGACAATTACTAATGACGTTAAAAAAACATATTATATTTCAGAATATTTAAATATCCAATAGTTTTCTCACAAAGTTTGAAGTCCAAACGTAAAAAAATAGGGAATGTATATTCAGCCTTAAGGGTCCGCTATACCTGACGGTGCATTTTTTGCCGCCCATAAGATTAACATTGCGAGCGGCGATTCATTTTCAAGGTTTACCCTTGGTTGGAACAACACAAAATTTTGCCTGTACCTAGCCCTAACAATGTTCTAGGGAGTGTTCGAAGCAGATTTCCCATTTTTTTACTGGTTTTCGAGATACAGCACTTTTCTTGAGGTATGCGATGCAAGCATTTGCAAAACAGTTGCAATAAAAGAAACCAGTGAGAAATTGGGAAATCTGCTTCGAACACTCCCTAGAACATTGTTAGGGCTAGGTACAGGCAAAATTTTGTGTCTTTCCAACCAAGGGTAAACCTTGAAAATGAATCGCCGCTCACAATGTTAATCTTATGGGCGGCAAAAAATGCACCGTCAGGTAATAGCGTCCTCTTAAGGGTGACCACAACACAGCCTATTAATTTTTGACGTTAAAAAGACGAATTATATTTCAGATCATTTTAATATCCAAAAGTTTCCTTTTGCAGAAATAAGTAAACAAACACGACTGCGTAGATGCCCTGAAGATAACGGTTATCTCAATGCACATAAAGTACATTAAGTCTGAAATATAGAGCTTAAAAAAACATCACTACAACTGTGAAAATTTCCCCAATTGTAAAGCATGCTTTCTAGAGCTATTCTGGAAGAAAAATACTCTCATAAAAAAACTCCAAGTACTTGAAACTTGGCAAGCTTCGTAGCTTCTCGAAAAGAGAAATATGCGATCTGAGGAAATTCTAAAGTCCAATTCATCAAGGTAGTTGCCCTGGGCATACTTTTCGCTAAAACTTACGACGTAGTTAGCAACACCGCACCTCTGTCGCAGTGTAAATACATAAAGAACTTCATTATGAAGTTGTAGCCGCTAGCGACTTCACAGGCATACGAGCAACATCAACGGCTACCGCTTCGATAGCTGAGTGGTCTAGGTGGCTGTGTTTAGAGGAACACTGGTTCGATCCCGATCCTATCAAAAATTTTCTTGTCGGCATTCACCTCTGATATGTTCATCACAAGATGGTTTTTTTTTTTTTTTTTTTTTTTATTTATTTATTTATTTTTTTTTTTTTCAGGGAGTGATAATTATTGGAGGAAAATCGAAGAAAATTGTTGGTGTATGGCAATAAGGTAGGTGCATAAGAATAAGATTTTCACGTTCAGGTTTGGTGCACTCAGGAGCTCCTACATAGGGCAGACATTAGGCACTAGGTTCTAACACCATCATGGTGAAATTTTGTCAGATTAACCTAGCCCGGTCTAGGGAGGTTACCCTATACCCGGCTTTTACTGAACAGGGAAAAATGGACTGTCGAATGTGATTTTGATGAAATCAATCACGTAAGTCAGGCCTGTGTATTGCACTATTCCCACAACACCCGCTGACCTTCTACCTGGTATATTATGTACCTATAGGAAATCGTTTTGGTCTCGCCGAAATCTTAACTGGAAAAGGCGTTTCACGGGTCCCATGCAGACAAATTTTAGTAGTCTCTCTATAACGAAGAACCATGTAACTTTTCCTCGGTATAGAGAGAGTTTCAAAACGAGTCAAAGTAGGCCAAGTGACCGTAGCGTCTTAGAGAATGCTGTGTAGTGGCCATGAATTATTTTGGAACTGAGGGGTTAACCACTCCAGAGATTGCTTGAGATCACATGAAGATTTCCTGAGATTCTCAGCGAGATTCGTGGAAAGATGCACCGCGAAGGGTTAAATACTCCAGAAATTTCGAAGATCCCCTGAGATTTCATAAAGATTTTCAGTGATTGCCTGACATTCCCAACGAGATTCCTGGAGTGGTTAACCCTCGTTTGGAACCTTCCTCGGGGTGGTAGGATCAAAACCGAGGGGTTAACCACTCGTTGGGAATCTCATTGGGAATCATTAGAAATCTTTATGAAATCTCAGGGAATCTTGGAATTTTTTTGGAGTGGTTTGGGGTTCATCTTTCTATGAATATAATTGGGAATCTTTGGAAATCTTTATGGAATCTCAGGAAATCTCATGGAATCTCTGGAGTAGTTACCCCCTCAATCGCAAATCCATTGTCGGAAAAAACGTGCAACCAGTGGGAAACGTATTGTTTTCCTATCACTGGTAGAGGGGATGTTAGGTTGAGTAAAATGTACATGAGTAGGAGGGTAAGTTTTTTTATACGTGTTGCATAGTTTACGAGCCTGGCGCTGGAATTTTACAACCATCCCATCCATTCTTGGTTTACAACTGTTTTATGGTTGATTATTTCATGTCTGGTTGTTATGTCCCATTGCCCGGTCTGGTGCTGGGGAACTGTTCGTGAAACTCCCGTACAACCGTAATTATCGAAACGCGTTTTATGAGTTTCAAACTATTCTACTGTTAGATTGATGCTGTATATTTGATTTTAACGCTAAAAATCAGTATTTTTCTGCACACTTTATGGGAAAACTATTGGATATTTCAGTGTCCTGAAATATAATATGTCTTTTTAAGGCCGAAATTAACAGGCTGTGTGAAAATCACGAAATCACACAGCCTGTCAATTTCGGCCGTTAAAAAGACATTATATTTCAGAACATTTAAATATCCAATAGTATCTCCATAAAATTTGCAGAAAAAACGTAAACAAACACGACTGCGGAGGCGCCACTTTCTTTGATGCGCTTACCTATTACTAGATGGTTGAATAAGGCTGGATTTCACCACTTTCTTATAGTGTATTATAGTGTCTCCTAACGAACAGATTTGATGACGGGATTTATGTTTATCTTACGACGAGTACCTTGCGCTGGCACTTGTCATAAGCTAAATATATGATAACATAAATCCGTTCTCAAATTCTCTCGTTAGGAGACACTATAGTCTACTAAGTCTACTATAAAAAGTTGTGAAATCCAGCCTTAATCGTAACATTTCGTTAAATCTAACATACTGAGGCAAATCCCTTACCCCATTTATATAATCCTGTCAAATTGTGGACTAAGGGTGCATCCCACCATGCCCAGTTAAAATTAAACTGGAGATTTACCATGTTAAACTTAACTCAAAAGTTAAATTTAACATGGTAAACATAGGACAAAATCTCCAGTTTAATTTTAACTGGGCATGGTGGGACGCACCCTAAGTGGACTATCCACTTAGCGTTGAATGCTAAGTGTTTTTAGTGCCGTGACGTCTGTTTGCAGTTTTTCATTCGAACCCACAACCTTGGTCCAGTTAACCGGTCTTTGTTGTAGCCCGGCGTGGTTTGGGTGTTTTTGCTTCAGTTGTTTGGCTTCGAATTTCGTCAAAACAAATGGCCCTCTGCCAAACAGCTGCAATTTCTCATGCACTTCCCACCATATTGCTTTTGTAATTGTTTTGTTCACTGTATTTTTAAGAGTAACTGGAGCTTTGCCCATATATAATTTTTTATTTAGTAAGCATTTTCTTACACTATATATCTTTGTGGGGGGACAAGTACAGCAACTAGATCATTTCAAGAATTATTCATCGCGCTCAGCTGGGAGCACTACCAAATACTATGGCGTAGGTAGGTACTGTATTTACGTATTTTTAATAGTGTTCTCAAGAGGAAGCTAAACATAATGTCCTATTTTTCGTTCGAATAGCTCACTATGTTTAGCTTTCAGAACAGCCACGGTTATTGGTGGCCGTGCCATTACCAGTGTTATCCAGCTCCGTACCAAATACCAGGTCCTCAGGCATCGTATTAGTACATAGCGGGGACCTACGGTTTAAGTTAGGCTCCAAACTATCATCACACCCTCGATATACATACATATGCATACCACCGTTGATTACCGATGAATATACTGAGGTAGAACTAATGTATGACAATGAATTAAATGTTAATTACATTCCAGAAGAAATTAATATGGAACATAACAAAAATGTCACGTATAGGCCTCACCAGGCTCGGTTAGGTTAGGCTAGAGATAAACGACGATTTTCTTGGAAATTTCGCCCGGTAAACATGGGAGAAAATCGACTTGGTACCTGGGACGTAGTGGGACGCTTCGGGGTTTTCCGGCCAAGGGAAAAAATTAAAAATAATTCCTAATGGGTGACGGAAATGCATCATTAGATGAAGCGGAGCCTTAAGATGGAACTATACGTCGAGCGTCTATTGTGCAAAGGTGAAAGAGAGGTTTCGCCGGGAAAGTGCTTAGGAGATATCTATAAACCCTACCTAATTGCCCTCCGGTCCTGTTGACATGTGCGCGACATTTTGTCCCGGGAAGTGAGACCCCGATGACCCTTCCCTAACGAGCCTTTCCGAAAAAATATCACTGACCCTCTAGCAACCCTTACACGGCCCCAACCCTTCTTCTCTTCTTCCCTCTCCCCCCCCTCCGTTGACACTTTTCTCCCCGTCTTTGCCCTCATTTTGTGGTTTCCACGACACTTTACTGTCTCAATGTGTCAATATGTGGTCACCTCCATTGATTAGGGTCACTCTGTGGTTACAAATTGTGCTAGAGTTCGAAAATCCGCATTGTTATTCGCGTTTGGGAAACTGAAGAGCGCCATCCTAAGGTTTATTAAAAAGGTCCAGCTTAGGCTGCTTCCAAACCTCTAGCCTCATTTTAGTGAAAATTTCCAGTGCTGGACAATATGTCAGTGAATCCATGACTGTTTAAACTTTAATCTCAGCGGGTTTACACGTATTTCACTTAGCCTGCAAAAATCATGATTCGTGTACAATTATTTCCGTACAGCTTCAGACCACGATTGCGTTCGTCAGATATTGGCTAGTGAAAAAAAAAGTTTTTTTATTTTAAATATTTCTCTTCAATTTACTTCTTTGTCAAGGACATTTTTTTAGGTGAATCGAATTTTCTAAGTCACGCTAAGAAAATGCTTTACGTCTGAGCTTTCAGCGTCTCAGCAACAGACTTACGGACTTGTCTATTTGAAGGATGCCTCTGAAGGTCTTTGTTTTTGTTCTAAGTTCCTTGGTTCGAATCCCAGTATACCAGAAATTTTCGGTTGTCAGACACGACAAGGGCTGTACCAACATTGCCCAGATTTTTAGTAGGAACCTCTAACTATATGTATACACCAGGCAGTGGCAAAAACGTAGTAATGGCCAAAATTCGCACTATTTGTTGAGCCTTTTGGAGTTTCCAAAAACCATATTTACCCAGCTCGGTAAGGATTCCTTATACTGACTGCACCGGAATTCCACATCGTCTGTTGGAATATGTTGTGGTCGTAAGCAGGGTGGGTTATCGGATACCAAGATCAGTTAAGCCCAGAGGTTGTCTCGTTTGGGTAATAATGACGTCTCAAAATGGCGTCGAATCCGACTGTCAGTGTGTCTGAGGGCTTCAGTGAGAAGTGCTGACACGGGTCAACGTTTTCTGACGTCACCGAGAGACCTTATTCACAGTTAAACTAGGTAACCTCTGTAATATGTAGATTTTGTGTGTAAGCACCAGTGGTTGATCGGCTACCCAAACAATGTGAGGAACAACACACCTGAATCAGCAAAACAGTCTAACTTTACGGATTACTCAACTTGTATTTCAACTAACAGCGGAATATTCTCGAAACTTTTTCGCTCTCTCATTCGGTTAAGCGGATGTATCTTTCGCACAGTACATTGTCAAACCTGCTTTTTTTATTTTACAATTTGAGTTGTTACCGTTATCAACCGGGTTCAATTTAATTAAAACTGAAATTTTAATGGTTTTTTAGGATAATTACGAAGTAGGACATTGCAAAAATTCAACGTCTCGGTACGGCAACATTCTGTTTGTTGGTTTTGTTGTTTGTGATTTATTCTTTGAAGTATATAGAACCGTTATTTTAACTTTAACTGGTGTTAATTTCATTCCGGTCTTCAGTTTTAAACTTTCTGTACTGTTGCATATATTATGTTAATGTTACTTTTCCATACAAGATTATTTGCTGAATTCCTAAAAAATTTTCACTTGCCTCTATACTCAAATTCGTACCTTTCTCGTTCAATTTAACAAAATACCTATGAAGGAAAGTGTGTAGGTTGAGAATTTTGAAATTTTGAATGCTTCCGTTGATACTTCAAGCTATGCTACGGTACTTCACTGAACGTTTGAAAGGGCTCGTAGGAAGTCCCTATGGAAGACCGTCATTGCGTAAAAAGAGAAATACCTACTACTAGTCCCGTGGTCGTATGCGCCTCTGGAGGAAATTTTACAAGTTGCAAGAAAATTCGGATGAAAGTTATGAGGGTCTCTTCGCGTTTTATTCTTTCCTTCCTACCGATATTTTCATAGATAAAACCAACAGCCAGTTTCTATTTTGGGTGGGGGAAATTTAGAGTTAGTAGAGGAGTTGGGGAGACAAGCATAGCAACGAGGGGTTAACCACTCCAGGAATCTCGTTGGGAATCATTGGAAATCTTTATGAAATCTCAGGGAATCTTGAAAATTTCTGGGTAGTTAACCCTTCGGGGTGCATCTTTCCACGAATCTCGTTGAGAATCTCAGGAAATCTTTGGAAATCTTCGTGCAATCTCAACCAATCTATGGAGTGGTTAACCCCTCGACAGATACTTTATATGAGGAAGAAAAGTTTTTCATCTAAAAGGGCTAGAGTTTTCAGAAGACCCTAACACTGTTTCTTTCTCATACAGAGTGTCTGTCTTCTTACATGAGAGAGGCTTGGACAGGTATGAGATTAACGTGGTTCCACTCTAGAAGAACCGTCAAGATTGCTATTCTGGAGTGAATATCGAGCCTGATAGGTTCAGGTTCGTGCTCTCAGTGCTCCTGAAGACAGTTCTCGACTGCTGACGCTATATGTTGTTTCCTTCCTGAATTATGAAGTGAAAAACCCCCTATAAAGGGATCATACTTCAAAAGTGGAGACAGCAATCCCGTGTAGCGGCACCGAACACAAAAGGGCGCAGTCAATATTATTGATGGCCTCTGCAGCCTCCTCCCCCGCTCATCCCCCGAATGTCCCACTGTCCCAATCCCCAGTGTGCCAATGTTTGTTTTCCATTTGTAGAGGGGATTGAGGACTCAAAGGGGGAGAGAAGGAGGAATCTGCGTCAATCGGTCCCCCTTATGTCACGTTCTTCCTCCCCGCCACCTCCCAAAATGGCTCGTTTTGTCACTGAAATCTAACGTTTGTAGGTGTGACCTCACTGACCCCACCTATCAGTACTATCGCGCATGGTGACTGAAATATTACTGACCTTTCCTCCGCACTGTCACTTATGGTGCCTGAAATCTAATACTTATACTAGGGTGCAAGGGATAAGGAAATGCCTGAGGCGACGACCCAGCAAGGGGCAGGGTGACCAAAGTGTACCGAAATGTAATAGGAATAACCGGTGGTGACGTCACCAGCCTACACTGGGGTGGAGTTGTTTTGGTCACCCTGCCACTTGCTGGGTCGTCGCCTCAGGCATTTCCTTATCCTTGCACCGCAGTATAGATATTACTGACCTCACCTGGCTATACTGAGCTTTTAGGGATAATGCAGTGGATTTCACGAGATGGTAACCACTCTTGAGATTTCCTGAGATTCCCAACGATATTCCTGGAGAGATTAACCCCCAGGGGTTAACCACTGCTCCAACGATTCCCAACGAGATACCTGGAGATACCTGGAGTGGCTACCCCCTTGGGATTTTAGTAACTTCTAAAAGACACCCTTATAAAATAGGAATAATGTTCTTAGTTGATTAATTAAAAAACGGTGCTCATAAACAAAGAAAGGAGCAACAAATGGAAGGAAGGACGCTATGAAAAAATGCTCAGTATATAATTAGTGAAGAAACTGCTCTCGCATTTAAATATTTGCATTTTTTTAATTGCCGGTTTGCTCTTGTTCTTTAGCCTGAGCTGTTCTCCAAATTTTAAAATCCTATTGGCTGAAAAAGTTCACGAACTTTAGCAGTAATTCATCTAGGAACAAGACTGGGCCCTGAAAAAAAGAACAAAACTACAGAACAACATCACTTTGTCACTTTCTTTCGCCTTCGACTGGATTCGGGTTCAGTCGAAACTGTCTCCGTAATCTTCTTTATTTAACGAAGTCAGATGAGATTCTCATGAGTCCATTAGTCATCATTAAAAACAAGTTAGCTACTTTCGCTGACAAAAAACAATGGCGAAAGTCAAAGGAAATTCTTAGTGGGTCACTAGAAGGTGCTGAACTGTGTTGCTCTTTCCACCAAGGCTGTTGGGTAAATTTTCTGGTTTGGGCTAAGCTGTCAGCACTACCAAATACCTGCTCCCACGTACGAGTACACGGTGGGGACCTACAGTTTTAGTGAGTTCCGATGGGACCTATAGCTTTAGTGAGTTCATATGGGGACCTATTATATTTTTAGTGAGTCCCTGTGGGGACCTACAGTTTTAGTGAGTTCCGATGGTGACCTACATTTTTAGTGAGTTCCGATAAGGACCTACAGTTTTAGTGACTTCCGATGGGGACCTACAGTTTTAGTGACTTCCGATGGGGACCTACAGTTTTCTTGAGTTCCGATGAAATGCTGAACATATCAGAGGTGAATGCCGACCAGAAAAACTCTGGTAGGATCGGGATCGAACCGTTGTGACCCTCCTCTCAACATTTCTCTAGTGACGGCCAACTATAATTCTAGAATATTCAGCTATCGAGGCAGGTATTCAAAAAAACAGAGGGTTCCCAAAAAATTTTCTTGTTCAGAACGTGAAGTAGACTTGAGAAAGGGTCACAATGATCTGAAAGAGTTTAGCAATGACAATGTCAATACAATGTCTATCCACCAGGTGTATTCCCTTTCTCGAACGCCAGAAAACCCACCCAACTAACGCCTTCAAAATTTATTGTAAGAAGAACTGTTCCCCGCATATTGCATCATGGCGTGCCTTATCTTCTTACAATAAATTTTGAAGGTGTTAGTTGGGTGGGTTTTCTGGCGTTCGAGAAAGGGAATACACCTACTGGATATGACTGACGTTCCTCTCATCGAAGAGTGAAGTGGAGTATATACATAAACGTTAAATGAGAAGGCATAAAAAATATCTTGCGAGTGAGGATTCTGTTGAAAATAAAGGCAGCAAGGAGTACGGCGAAGTAAAGTTTGTCCGATAAAGACGGATGGGGGGCCATTCGTAATTTCAGGATCGATCGGTTTGGGTGGATAGAAGACTGTGGAACAATAGGCCAGTGGAGGAATGATAGCAAGACACGGACTAATTATATGTGCCAATCAATGGAGCTCAATTTGAAAACAAACTAACTCCTAAAACGCTTTCATAACCCTACCATTCAACGAGGAGCGCTTTGTAATAAAAACTTTAGTTTCAATAAAAACTACTTAAAACACTTTAAGTAATTTTCTCAGTATCCAAATAAAAAAGGGGGAGTGAAGTGAAATTGAGAATGGGGTAAGCACAGTTGAACAAGTTGCTGTTTCCACCACTTTCAAACTCTTTCGAAACTCATTACAGGGCGGGCTAGTCCCGATGAGGGAAATTATATCTCTGCTTTATCACAGTTCAAAAAAGAGATAAATTATATTAGCTACTCCATCACAATCTACAATGGAATATTATTAATTTCGCATAGGCGTAGCCAGGGGGGCTGGGGGGCTTACCCCCCCAGAAACCGTTTAGCCACCCCCAGGATTTTTCTGACCTACACATAAGCCATGTATGAGGAGAAAACCTGGGGGGCTGAGCCCCCACCCCCCAGGTTTTTGGGTCCTGCTACGCCCATATTCGTCTTTGTACCACTCTTATTATTAACAGTTATACCCTTTTATGGAACAAAAGGCACACTGACGATTTTCGCCTTACCTTAAAACTTAGAATTGGAGTTGAAGTGTATTATACTTCTTTAAGACCGAACTTCACTATTTGTTTACGTTTATGAGGATACTATAGGATATCTGAATGTTCTGAAATATAATATGTCTTTTTACCGTCATAACTCATGAGGCTATGTTGTGATTTCACGATCGGTTAATTTCGGACAATTTTTTTGGTCACGAAAATCACTCGATCGTAAAATTATAACATAGCCTCATGAGTAATGACGTTAAAAAGACATATCATATTTCAGAATATTTAAATATCCAATATTTTCCTCACAAAGTTTGAAATCGGAACGTAAAAAAATAGCGAATGTATATTCAGCCTTAATTCATTATATAAATCGTAAAAAAACACTTCGTTGAAATTTCGTATTGACAACTTCCAAGCCAACCTGAAGGGTAGAACTTTTCTCAGCCTCATTATGAAATTGTCACAAGTAAAAAAAAAAATTAAAAAAATTTGCCCTTAAAAGTTTGCAGCCTAATTTGGAGAGCTATAACTTAACGTCAATTTCCAATAACGTATCCGTGAGTTCTTGGATTTCTTGAAAAAGTTCGAGTTTGTGAAAAAAATCTGTAAAACAGCGTTTATTACATTCTCCATATTAAAATTGGGTGATTAAGGACGCCTCCCACCATGCCCAGTTAAAATTTAACTGGAGATTTACCATGTTAAATTTACCTGAAAAGTTAAATTTAACATGGTAAACATAGGACAAAATCTCCAGTTTAGTTTTAACTGGGCATGGTGGGACGCACCCTATTAATGTTGTTCTGATTTTATAATCTCAAGCATTTTAGATACTTTCTATTTTTCTTTTCTTTAGTTTTCTTTGTAGATAAGTGAAAGCAGTTGTTTCTTTACCTCACACATGAAAAACTTTTCAGATACAGGTAGGTCTAGTAAACCTGAAAGGGAGCTATTTTCAAGTACCTTTTTGGCAGTGTCCCTAGTATGTACCTAGGCATATATAATCTCATGCAAGCACTTTCTATATTTTCTTTTCTTTAGTTTTCTTTATAGATAAGTGAAAGCAGTTGTTTCTTTGCATCACATACGTAAAACTTTTCAGATATAGGAAGGTCTAGTAAACCTGAAAGGGAGCTATTTTGAAATACCTTTTTGGCAGTGTCCCGTACCTAGAACCTAGACTTACATATAGCGAGCATTTCCTAGGAAGCATGCCTATCTATGACATTGTTTGATAATAGGGCCTCTGGCGCATGGTCTTGTACAACTATGTATGAATTTTATGTACCTATAATTTCGTTCCTGGGTTAATTTTATAGTGATGTTAGTAGCAGTTTTTAACTACAAAACTACAAAACAAAAAAATGAAGCGATTTCAAGAAAAAATAAAAATGATAGCATATTATATTTTAGACCAAAAAATATCCAGCAGGGTTTTAAAACTTGTTCTACCTCAATAAACTGTGGTATTCTTTACCATGGAACCTTCCCTATGGGGTAAATATGACAGTGACATATCCTGACTGATGGAAAGCTTCCAAAATTAAATTGGTTGAGGGAGCTGGGAATATCCGGTTGTAATAGGTGGTGAGCTGCTATATTGGACCCTGTGGTCTGCACCACGATCCTGCTACCTCCCCTTTGTTCGTCAAGTTCAGAATTGCACTATCGTGAATCTGCGAAAACCACATGCATGAATATTGGCAAAAAAGAACGTGGCACCAGAGTGGTTTTTAATTCTCAGGAAACGGTTGGAGTTTGTTCTGCTCTGAACCTTATCTTTTTACTAGTTTTCCAAATTATAATTTTTTTGGGGGAGACTTAACTGAGAGATAACTATCCTGACCTTGGTGGCGAAGGTGCAGGGGAAGTTTACGAAGAACTAAGAGGGGCTGCAGGTTGAAACTACGGTACACCTAAAGGTGGCCACATACGAAGCGTTTCGGACGGCTTCCTGGCGAAGATGCATCCCTGGACGCCTCGAAGTGGGGAGGGATGGACAGTTTTGAAGGGATGCCGTCCCGATATTGGAATTCCAACTTGACCGAATTCCACGCATCCCAGGTGGCCGTCACAATAAAATGAAGGTCTCATCAATTTCTCCCAAACAAAAGACAAAGCACAGGGATGCAGGTCTAGAAGTATCGTCTGTGGGCACCAGCCATCCCTGAGTTAACATCCCCAACCCCGCATCCCAGCCAGGGAGCCAGGACGCCGTCCAAAACGCATCGTGTTTGGCCACCTTTTGCCCTGCCGTGATGATGGTACCAGCATTCTATTGCCGACTCGTCTGCTATCGATTTATCAGAATTTTTCAGCTTATATTTTCCTATACGTTGCATGGCGACTTGAATCTGAAAAATATTACTTTTAGTAGTTTTTCAGAGACCCTGAAACTTTCTTCAGATTTGGGAGAGTGATGAAAATGGTACAGGAATACTCACCTACTTCTTTTTCCATACTAGGGATATCACAACCTGGTAAAGCCTCAAGTGAGATAAATCTGAAGTTAAGTCATGCTAAATAGCATCACTAACTGAAGGTATAGCAGTATAACTGCATTGTGGGTAGGTTCCATGCACTTCATGCAAACTATAAGCAAACAATTACATAATCATGAATTTTGGAGGCGAAGAGAAGAGCGCATCGCTAGTTAACAACTGTGCTTGAACTGCAATACTCAACATTTGCAGTTTCTAATGTTATACACGTATAATATTTTGCATAAATTACATATACACCACCAGTATATCTTAACGATAAGAAAATATTCCAAGCGAGAAGACGCAAATCATCGTCTAAACCTTGAGATAACACATGCGATAAGTTAAACCGAACCTTTAGCAAACCAGGTATAGTTGCCACCCTCTCTAACGAATACCTCTCTATAACGAACGAACGCTGCGGTCTTGTGGAACCCTCTCTATGGTGAACTACTCTTTTTATAGGGAGCAAATTTAGACGGTGCCTTGGCGATCGCTATAGACGGAGACTGTGGTTAAGAGGACGCTATACCTGACGGTGCATTTTTTGCCGCCCATAGGATTAACATAGCGAGCGGCGATTCATTTTCAAGGTTTACCCTTGGTTGGAAAGACAGAAAATTTTGCCTGTACCTAGCCCTAGCAATGTTCTAGGGAGCGTTCGAAGCAGATTTCCCATTTTTTTTACTGGTTTTCGAGATACAGCACTTTTCTTGAGGTATGCGATGCTAGCATTTGCAAAACAGTTGCAATAAAAGAAACCAGTGAGAAATTGGGAAATCTGCTTCGAACACTCCCTAGAACATTGTTAGGGCTAGGTACAGCCAAAATTTTGTGTCTTTCCAACCAAGGGTAAACCTTGAAAATGAATCGCCGCTCGCCATGTTAATCTTATGTGCGGCAAAAAATGCATCGTCAGGTATAGCGGACCCTTAAGGTGGACTCGTGAACGCCACCCTACGTACTCTGAGCTTGTTTTAGGTCGGTTGGTTACATAGCAGTAATGATGGACCTGCTATCCTGCTTCGGTCGACTAAACTTGGGGTCGAACGTGTGTTAACCGTACTCTGGTGCATCCACATCCACTTGTGCATCGTATGCATTCTGCTGCCACTTGCGTTTTTATGAGAGCGAGCTGTTTCCCCTTACTTGCAAGGTAGAAAATAATGTAATTTGGATCAACCTTGATAGCCAAGTTGTCTAGCTAAATCGTGGGAACACCCTTTCGTAGTTTTCCTAAATGGCTTTCTCTCTTTAAAATTGTCTCGTTCTGGCTTTCTCTCTTTAAAATTGTCTCGTTCTGGGCTTGTACCCTTCTTCGAACTGACTATAGGTCGATAATTTTTTTAAATACGGTTTAAAAATGCGAGAGGTGGCAACCAACTTTGGGAGTTGTATGCTGGAGGATTTAGTCTCCATTTAAAAAGCCTGGACGTGCTCTGTCTAAAGCGGGGGAATGGTGGGATGCTGGGAGAACTAAATCCCTCAGCTCATCGTGGCGGCTATCCATGTCTATGAATTCCATCAGCGTCCGCACTGCCATTATCTACCAATTTAAATATCAAACAGTTCCGAAAAAAAAAACTCTTTTCTGATTCCCGAATGTTTTTTATGCCCAAAAAATGCAGATGGTGACCTGCTTTCCCCTAGCTCCCCTACTTCACTAAAAAGGTTTCGATCTGGTGTAGGGTAAGCTGGGGTGAAGGGGAACCTCGCGCCACCTCTTCGGCTTCAACTGAATTTAATGTCAACTCTAATTTTGTGTGTGAAGCCTTCCTGGGAAAGTTTCAATGTTGAAATTTTCGGGGTTTGTCTTTGAGTTTAATCTTTCGCTGAAGTTTCGCTGAAATATGTTCTTCTCTAATTTCTGCCGGTGGGAATTTGAAATGGGCACCATTGGTAAGTGAAAAGTTAAAGAGAGATAATTTTACATAAAAACTGTAAGGTATTGAGGTTTTCTTCTTATAGTAGGGTCTCACGATGACGTCGAATAAGACGAGCCTATTAAAAATTGTTACCTGCTTGAAGGTCAAGATTTGCCGTAGTTCAAATTAATTTTACGTCACAGTGAGACCTATAAGACGTCACGTTTGAAGAAGT
The DNA here is from genome assembly GCA_950004255.1 of Mesopsocus fuscifrons. Taxonomy (NCBI): domain Eukaryota; kingdom Metazoa; phylum Arthropoda; class Insecta; order Psocodea; family Mesopsocidae; genus Mesopsocus; species Mesopsocus fuscifrons. The sequence continues at coordinate 14,325,190 of OX465379.1, forward strand.
AATCTCTAGAATTTGCAGTCCTTGATTTTATCTAACATTTTTTTGGGGGTAAATTGCTAACGACTCCAGAGATTCCTTGAGATTCAACTGAGATTCCATAAAGATTTCCAAAGATTCCCAACGACATTCATAGAAAGATGAACCCCGAAGGGGTAACCACTCCAAAAAAATTCGAAGATTCCCTGAGATTTCATAAAGATTTCCAATGATTCCCAACGAGTGGTTACCACCTCGGCTATAGTATGGTGAGTCAAATTTTGAGTTTTGGAAAGTTTTCTCCTTACCCAAAATATCAAAGGTGAAATTCGATCAGACAAATTTTGATATGATCGGGATCGAACCGGTGTGACTCAGTGTGACTCAGTGTGACTCAGTGTGACTCAGTGTGACTCAGTGTGACTCAGTGTGACTCAGTGTGACTCAGTGTGACTCGGTGTGACTCAGTGTGACTCAGTGTGACTCAGTGTGACTCAGTGTGACTCAGTGTGACTCGGTGTGACTCGGTGTGACTCAGTGTGACTCGGTGTGACTCAGTGTGACAATCTTCTTTCTAGACCACTCGGCTATAGAAGCTGTTCTCATAGAAGTTAGTTCAACTTGATTTTATCGACCTAGAGCAAGAAAATTCTGTCAAGATGATGATGAGCACAAACTAATATTATTTTCTAATAACTGTGTATTGTGAATAGAATAGAATAGAATAGAATAGAATAATTTATTTAGGCTATGCAACACAGAGAGTCCCCCCCCCCCCCCCAATTACATCGCACAGCTGAACAACTTTTAAACAGTCCTAATGTGTACAGTTACAAGGTATAGGTACAATAGAAGTATAAAATAATAATAAAAGAAAAAAAAAAACATAGTAAAAGTAAATTAAACCATCTTTCTTAAAAACACAGTGAAAGAGTAAAAAAATTTGCTTTTTCGCATATTCTTCTTATGGGTGCGTTGTCTAAATAAGAGCAGAGACGAGGTATAGCAATCACAATTTTCTGGGCTGTCGTTGTGAGCGAGAGAGGAGGCACTTTCTTAATTACAAGATTTTTAATAAACACAGAGGATTCAATGTAGATGAGAATAACAAGAGATCAGCAAAGTGGGCCAAGTGGGGGTGGGGAGAATCTCTGTCGAGATTGAAATACTAAACAACTGCTATATTAAAACAACAAAAGTAATTGGAGAACGGTATAGGCGTCGAAATAAGAACCTCGACTCGGATGGGTTGGCTCAGAAGAAGAGCGACAAGGTGTAGGAACTCAGGTTGCCCCAGATCGACTCGTCGCCTAATGAAAATTTCCCGACATGGGACTTAAGAGGCCGCTATACCTGACGATGCATTTTTGTCGCCCATAAGATTAACATTTTCAAGGTTTACCCTTGGTTGGAAAGACACAAAATTTTGCCTGAACCTAGCCCTAACAATTTTCTGGGGAGTGTTCGAAGCAGATTTCCCAGTTTCTCACTGGTTTCTTTTATTGCAACTGTTTTGCAAATGCTAGCATCGCATACCTCAAGAAAAGTGCTGTATCTCGAAAACCAGTAAAAAAAATGGGAAATCTGCTCCGAACACTCCCTAGAACATTGGTAGGGCTATAGGTACAGGCAAAATTTTGTGTCTTTCCAACCAAGGGTAAACCCTGAAAATGAATCGCCGCTCGCAATGTTAATCTTATGGGCGGCAAAAAATGCACCGTCAGGTTTAGCGGACCCTTAAGCGGGCCTTGGTGGGTAACTCAGATTCATTGACCGAGTATCTACGTATACCTACTATAGTCCAAGTCAGGCTAGGAGCGTACCGATTACTCATAATGTCTTGCAAATCTAGGGCTGATCAAAACTTTTTCTTGATCAGGGAAATATCTGCTCAAGGTCGGATTGGCATTTTTAGCGTATGGTAGGATATGGAACCCAAATTCGGATCGGCGTCAACTGAAAATCTTCAAGAAATTATGAATAATCGGTACGCTCCCAGCCTGACTTGGACTATAGTAGGTAGGCAGTTGTGTAGTAGTCATAGTATCCTTCGGTACAATTTTTAATCAGCGAGCGACATCTTGGAAAATTTATTTTATAGTTCTGACTATTTTCTCAGTTCTGATTTTTACTGGAGAGATTGGTTTCCTAAGTCTGATCTCTTCAGAAGAGACAGGGTCAACAAAACCTGTACCTAACAAGCGGTACGACACGGTCGGACATAACTTTACCTGCTTATTTGCGTGATTCCTAGAAAAAAACCCTTGGTTAAATGATTGGAGACGGAAAAACTTTTTGACGAAAGGAATGGCCCTAGAATGTTCCCCCGAGTACTTAGAGACCCCAGACGACGTACTTCGGCAACCACCCAAAACTGCCCCCAAAACCAGGTGAGGTGGATGGGGAAGCTCGGAAAAACTTTTTGACAAAATAAATTGCCTCAGAACGTTTCCCCGAGCATTTTGATACCCCATACAACAAACTTTGGAAAGTAACGAAAACTCCCCCCATAAGGGGGGGGGGGGGGTGGCGAAAAAACATTTTGACCAAATATATTGCCTCAGAACGATCTCCCGATCATTTTGAGCCCCCACAACCCATATTTCGCAAACGACTCAAATCTACCCCCCTTAGGGGGTGGGGTGCTTGGATACGTTCAGAAAAACTTTTTGATACAAAAAATTGCTTCACAACGTTCCCCCGAACAGTTTGAGACCCCATAAGCCGCACTTTAAAAGTCACTCAAAATTGCCCCCTCCCTGGGGGAGGGGGGGGGGGAGGCTTGAAATAAGCCATATACCATTTGTGACGAGTATGGCCGTTGTCACGTGTCATATCCAGAACTACTCATATACCACAAACAACTGAATCCACTGATTTCACCCTCTTACAGGTCCAGGGGGGACTTCCCCCCTTCCAGGGAGTTATGCGGGGGTAGTGGGTGGTATCATTGGATTCGTAATTATTTGTTCTATAATTGTCCAAAATTTGATCAAAATCGTTAGAGCCGATTTTGAGCAAATATTTTTTTTCTACCTTTTGGGGGAGTTTTGGGGGGGTAACCCCCCTTAATTTTAAAGGGGGGAAACTGGGCTTCCGGATTCTGATTTCTTCCAATTTTAGAAAGGTCACTACCGATTTTGAAGAAAATCGGTTGAAAAGTGCGCCGTCCAGGTCAATGCCACATACATAGCTAGCTAGCTACATACATACATACATACATACATACATACATACATACATACGTACTGACACGGAGTACCTGACCTCTTCTAAAAATTCCTGTGGGCAAACTTTTCGTGGGAGGAAAAAAGTGAGATGGTTTTCATATTCCGAAGGAATGGACGTTTCCGAAATGTATATGCAAGTTTCAGTTGCTTTTGAGGTCTGGGAGCAATGACGGTTCAAAGTTGAGGTTTGCCGAAAATTGGCCCGCACGAATACAATACTTTACCTTACGTATACTTCGTATACAGGTAAAGTAAAAAGTGATCTACTTCGTCTAGGCATGAACATTTTTTATCAGTATGACAATTTACTGTACCCTGAGTGTGACAGGAAATAGTGGTAGAGATGTTGACAATAGGTTTAGGAGCGTTAAAATCTTAAGGAATTGATCAAATAGTTGTTGTTTATGCCCGAGGGGTTGACCACTCCAGAGATTGCTTGAGATTGGAAGAAGATTTCCTGAGATTCTCAACGAGATTCTTGGAAAGATGCACCCCAATGGGTTAATTACTCCAGAAATATCCAAGATTCCCTGAGATTTCATAAAGATTTCCTATGATTGCCTCAGATTCCCAACGAGATTCCTGGAGTGGTTACCCCCCGATTATGCCTTTGTTGGTAGGCCACTCTAGTTTGTAGTCTGTAGTTTTAGTGAGGCACCACTTTTATTAACTAGACCTTTGTATGTGTTATTATAAAACAACTGTAAATGTTCTTTGAACGTTGAACAGAACAAAAAATGTAAACAATTATGTTGGGTACATTAATACATCGTTTGAGAGAAATAACTCCGCAGTTTCGCAAGTCTTTGTAGAGTTGTAGGATTAGATACAGCCTGAGTGAGTACGAAGATTACATAAGTTCGTCTGTGGAAAAGCGGGAGCGGTACCCTAGAAGTAACCATCTGAGCTACTTGCTTTGTTGCCTGTCCAATTAGCAAGTCACAGCAGAGATGAACGGAAAATACACAATTTGTTCGCTTTGTGGTTCCCTTTATACCGTAGGCAATTTCGCTCAAGTCTCACGATTCTGTCTCCAGCCATTATGACTGCTTCTTCCTTTATTGTAAGTTTAGTTAGTTCGGGATACCTACGTGCTTTTGCTCTCCCCTGCTGAAACTTCGTAAGATACCTCACCGGTAGTTGCTTGCTGAGGACTAGGTACAACTTTGTCTTGAAGATGAAGTTGTATTGATCTGCCGCTCTTAAGGAAAGTTGGAAAGTGTCCGAAATAGGGAAGAAACTCTTTTTTTCGATATTCTCACGACCAAAAACTGTGAAATTTCTGTATAACTGAAAAAAGTAAGTGTAAAAATACCGTCTCTCAAAGTTGCCCTAAAAGAACCAGACAGTTGTGACACTAGGTCAGAAAGATCGGGCAGCCAGTATTAGGTATGATATGTTTTATTAAGAACTGACTGAAAAGCTGAATTCCTAATGCATTTCCCATTACCTTCATATCACAGCTTTCTATCATTTTGATGTTTTCATATTTTATCTCTATAGGTATATACACCTGCCTGTCCCAGTTCTACCTCAGTTTTATTTAAAGTTTTACATTTATTTTCCTATGTCTGTCAGTTCTTTAGAACTGTGTGTACCCAAAAGTTGGTGATTTTTTTGGTGTCTGAATATTATGGAGGGTGTAAATAATAAACCTACCCTTGCTCCGGCGCCGTCTGTATACGGAACAGTATAACACTGGTAATTGCATGACCGCCAATGGCAGTGGCTTCTCTAAAAGCTAAATATAGTGTGGTATTTGAACGAGAAACAAATGACTGCGAATAGGACACTATGTTTAGCTTTCCCTGGAGAACGTATAGAAATGGTGGTGCAATTACCGTCCTATACCCACTAAAAAAATGCCATCCCTAACGATACTTCCGGGAATGCGAACATGCCAGAACTGCCGTCCAAAGCCAGTTGTAAGCAAAGCTTCAATGCATGTTTATGTAACAATAGGCAGAGATTGGGGGTGGTCCCTATGCGGGGGTGCGTCCATTGTAACATGCATTGTTTATAACCGCTCTGCCTCCTCACGCCAAGAGGCAATCATGGCGTGGGCATTAGTTATTTACAACCCCTGAGGCCTCGATACATTCATGCCCTATACAACCTCAGGCGGAACAGGGTAGGCAGTCGCAGTCCCGACGATATTTGGTTCTATCCCACTCATCATGAAAAATTTTACTTTCCCATATACTTATACGAAGTATAGGAAAGCATTGTGATCGTGCAGAAAATCGATTTTGAGTCCCAGACCCCAAAAAAAGCGTTGTGTGTGTGCGTATGTACGGAGAGCCAGGCGCCAAAACGTTCGGCCGATTTTGTTCAAATTTGGTGCACGGGTGTAAAAAAATAATGCGCAGTCTCAGTTTTTCCCGATTTTCCATTGGTGGAAATTGGGGGGCCCAGCTCCCCAAAAACCTCAAAAAATTAGGTTTTTAATTTTTTTATCAAAATCGGCGCCTACGATTTCGTTCATTTTCTCAGGGTTATAGTGCATATTATGGGTAAAAATATCCCATTAGCGGCATATCAGGGCAAACTCGAATTTCTGAGAATACGACCCCCAAATATGTGAGTTTTTTTGTTATCACGAAATATATCATGTGGGTACTCAAAATTCTCGGGGGAACTTCCCCAGGTTGTGTTCTAAAAAAATTATAAACCCATTTATTAACCCATTCATCCCCCATCCGGGGTCAGTTTTGGTAGGTTGACAAAATATGCCATGCGGGTATTCAAAATACTCGGGGAGACTTCCTGAGGCTAGCTGTTTTGTCTAAAGGTTCCTCCGAGATTCCCCCCCCCCCCCCCCCCCCATAGAGTAAACCTCAACACAACCCTCAGTAAACTTTCGTGTGGTGTGGCGACAATATAATGTTATGAAAATGGAAAGTTGCACCCTGTACTGTCGCGGTTTCTAATGAAGGGGCTTATGTACTTAGATCAACATAAAAATAAATTTTCATTTCACGATACAATTCTCTATTTGAATGATATTTCCTATAAAATCATTGAGATATTTTCAAGAGTAAATCCAAACATTGTAAATTGAACTCAGAAGAGGAGTAGGCGATCCAGTAATGGTGAAACATTTGAAAGCCGAGGAACCTCTCCCCCTTTTCCCCCTCTTTTCCCCCCCATACCCCCCCTTAGCACAAGCGAGGAGTCCTCTCCTCCAAAAGTGCTTTCCCAACTTTTTAAAGATGTTTTCGCAAGTCAACACAAGAAATTTACAAGTTCTGTTTTTTGTGCCGATTTCTAAATTTAGAGAGCTTCTGCAATCGTCTGTTGGATCAAAATATTTCATTTATCTTAGTCCCACCTATCCTATAACCCGGAGGAAAATTTTTAGGTTAGGTTAGGTTTCTTGTTGGGAATCTCGTTGGGAATAGTTGGAAATCTTTATGAAATCTCAGGGAATCTTGGAATTTTTTGGAGTGGTTACCCCTTCGGGGTTCACCTTTCTATGAATATCGTATGGAATATTTGGAAATCTTAATGTAATCTCAGTGCAATCTCAAGGAATCTCTGGAGTGGTTACCCCCTCGGTTTTTTTATAATTTTTTTTAGCGAAGTATTGGTTACTTTGCTAACCGTCATTTTGCAGGGCTGTCTTTGGGCCCACCCCATGCAGTCTTCCCTCAGACGATTTCTTCTCAGCTCCGCCCAAAAATACATCTGAGCTGTGATTTGAGCCCTCCGGGAGCTCCCACTTTCCAAAAAAATGGTCCTTTTGCTCATTTTTATTATGTTTTCGATTATTGTTTTTAAACATTTCGTAGGAAGGACGTGGAGGAAGGTATCACAGGTAGAAAAAGGTTGTCTCTGCCTGGGCGTGCACCGACGGCTCTCGTAATTCAAGCAAAAGTTGTCCGTCACAATCATACAACAGCAGAAAAATCGCTTTTCACTTTTTTCAGGACCTAACGAAAAACTTTTTTTTACAAAAACGAATTTCTAATTGGACACCAGACTCGGGAAATGATCCAATCGCAAACGCTCGGCACGTCTCCATTCCAATCGCATATCACTCAAATAAATAGTAGCGTATTGTTATTATTGAAAATCCAGCGGATGGGGAAAAAGTTGAGCAGCCAATTAGCCATGGTTTTTGATTTGCATCGTTTCCAATAGAGATCCGACATCAAAGTATTTCGTATGGATTGCGGGGAAAATCATTGAATCAAATTTTTCAATAGAGGCTGCTATGGTGAAGCCAGATATCAGTACGTCTACAACTTTTTGCTGTCATTTTATTTTATTGATGAATCCGTTCGTCCTTTTATTGCAGGCATTTTTGTTCTATTTTACATGGTTTGAAAATTCGAAGGACAAAAAAAAATCCCCATATACCTAGTGTGCCTTCGGTAGATTGAAGGCGTTAGCGTACCTAAGGTACTGTAACAAAAACCAAGCTTATTTGACGCTTGATATATCATACAAAGGGGAAACCGAGGGGTTAACCACTCGTTGGGAATCTCGTTGGGAATCTCGTTGGGAATCATTGGAAATCTTTATGAAATTTCAGGGAATCTTGGAATTTTTTGGAGTGGTGACTGGTGACCCCTTCGGGGTTCATCTTTCTATGAATATCGTTGGGAATCTTTGGAAATCTTTATGGAATCTCAGTGGAATCTAAAGTAATCTCTGGAGTGGTTACCCCCTCGGGGGAAACTTCGTAAATCCATGAAAGTACCTGAAATTTTTTATGTAGGGAAATAATGAAATCAAATTTGAAGAAAGTGAAACAACGTTTACAAACTTACTAATCCTATTTATTTATTATCTTTGTAACTTATTTTACATTTTTCAATTTTTTATTATCACTGGAAAGTCAGGCTCTTCATTGTTAAAACCGAAAACCATGTTAGAAAACCACAATGAAACGGAACCTTCCCAGGTACCGTAGGTTGGCGTCATAGCCCAGGTCTTTAGTGCAGCCTTAGGAAACTCATGGCTTGCTCTGCGCAGCCTTCATAAAAGTAGGTAGTTACCTCGGTTTTCTGTAAGCTACTATCTTCTTTTAAAGTTATTAACCGTGGGGGTTGAAAATGGACCTACCCAGTGCTGATTTGAAATAGGGCAGTGTGTAACACTTGGGATAAAATCGATGGTAACGATTTGGAAAGGAATCAGGGATTTTGGCACGAAAGCAATTCTGTCCCTTCCCTTTTTTGCCACTTTCACCTCGTCCCTTTTTGCAACAAATCAACTCTGAATCCCCACTTGTTCAGTCAGATGCAACTCTGCATTTTTCAGCCATGTCGATGATCCATTATAATATATTGCGAGAAGGAAAAATTCATCATTCGATTTTGTGATAAAGGAAAAAGTACAGACTAAATTTTTCGCTTCAAACTCAATAAATCCACCCTCCTAAGGTTGAAGTCAAAGAAAAAATTTCTCACCCCTTAGCTTTTACTGTAGAGTACGTAGGCCTCAATTAAATTAACATCAGCTTTTATGGAGCGCCCACTTTTACAATTATCGTCACTATAGCACTGCAGAAGTTCGTTTTCCCTTCTTGTTCTAGTCGTACGCTTAAAGACTTCAAATCGGGTCGTCATTGGCGGCACTGGCGTTACAAAATCCTGAGCCGGAGGGCCCACTGCCTTGACCCAAAGGCACAGGTATTAGTTTAAGGAAACATCCCGCTCAGAAAATTGGTTGTATCCGCTGATGGTCTCCCTGGGGCAGAAATGAAGAAATTCCTCAAAATTCTCATAGATCAGTTGGTTAATAAATGGCGAAGACCAAGAAGTCATGTGGCTGCCTATGTCTGCGTTCGAGTGACCATGGCTGTTTTGCGTGCGGCGAGCCATTGTATTCGGGGGACCAGGAGGTGGTTGATATTGAAGATGGTGCGGGGTTCTTATAGGAGCATCTAGTCAGCAATTATCAAGAGGATGATGAAGTTCAGTTAATTTTCAATTTTATTTAAGAAATGAAAGCTGCCAAGAATGTGATGGATTCCTTCGTCACAGAACCTCCCGCTCCCGCTCTTTGTTCATGCAAGTTTTTGTTTTGTTGGATATTTATTTGTTCTGAATTATATTACGCTATATCTCCCCACAAAAAAAAAAAAAAATCGGGATTCGAACCCAGGACCCCAGTCGTGTGAGTCTAGTATTTTCCCACTAGACCACAGTAACACCTCTCCTTTTCCTTTAATTTATGTCCAGGTAAAGTGAAACTTCAAACTATTTAGTGGAGCCAAGTCATTAGTGCCGAAGTCTCATTATGTAGAACACTATCTGAAATAATTGACTAGTAACACTAGAACACCACTACATGTATTGTTCACTTGGCAGCTCATTCTTGTATTGCTTTCAATTATGTTTTGCCCCCTAAAACCCCCCTCTTTCCCCCCGGCACTGATTGGGTCCCAGCGTCCCATCGACAGACTCCCCCCCACTCTCAATTTATAATATGAAGAGGGTTTGCCCATTTGAGTTCGGGAAATGGGGATGGTTGTTTTTTGCTAGTACACGCCACCGCAGGAAATGGACTGGCGGCCATGGTTTACATAACAATTATCGAAAATTTGTTGCTACGGCGCGGCGTTGTTTGCTGGGCTCTCAAAGTGTGCAATTAATTTTAAGTTTTACAATTTCATTTGGGTTCAAATTCCGTTTTATCGCTCTTTCCTGCAGATTTATTTAGATGTAGATAAAATACTTCGTCCTTTCGAGGAAATTGCTTAAGTTTAATCTCAGTATCAAAGAGGATACATTTATTGACATGTACGACTTTAATTGGGACCTACAGTTTAAGATGGGCTCCGAACCATCACGTACAAAATGCTCCATTACTCTATTATTCACTAGCCAAAAGAAATGGAAATTCTATGAGGAAAAATCTCGGTACGGTGGAGTTCGAACTCACAAACTTTTCTTACCAGTCTGACATTTAACAGCATGACCATCGTGGAAGACCGTATGTGCAGGTTCGTGATAACAGCTGATAAGCCTGAGTAGGAGGGAACGGAATTGAATTGACGTTCAGTAGCAAACTCCGGCAGTAGACCACTTAAGTTTTTTTTCCATTTTTTTATCCAATTTCCTAATAATGCCGGCGTTCCGAACTTTCCCAGTCTTCGTGGAATAAATAGCAGAGTTCATTCGAAAGTAGGACAAAAAACGGGAGCTTTTGAAGAGCATTGAGTGAGATATTTCATATTTCTCCTCTCTACCACCCTCATGAATTATAATGGAATGGTAAGATAGGTTTATGGCGTGGAAATGATGCCTTTATGAGTGAATTGTGCTCATCGATAGCTCTCGCTATCACACTCAATCTGAATTTCCGGAAAAAAAAAAGAATTTCTTTTCAATATCTTTCTGATGGCACAGTCTACTAAAGGCTACTCTACAGCCTCGATAGCCCAGTGAACTAAATGGTCGACTTTTGAGGAGCAGTGAGAGCCGGGTCACACCGGTTCGATCCCGATCCTACCAAAAAGTTTTTCTGCTCGGCATTCACCTCTGATATGTTCAGCATGTCAAGTGAAATGTATATCGAAGCTGTGGTGGTTCGGAACCCACCTAAAACTGTAGGTCCCCATCGTTTACACGATGGCTGGGGAGCTGGTATTTGGTAGTGCTGCCAGCTGAGCACAATGGATAGTTCTTGAAAACGGTCTAGTTGCTGGGCTTTTCCCCCCCAACCCTCTGCTAACAAGAGGTGTGCTGGAGCAAGCCCAGCAACTAGACCATTTTTTTAAATTTTTTTATACATTTTTTTGACCTTATCCCGTTCAAAAAAGGTGGGATTAAAGTATAAAACGCCTGGTTTTCCAGAAAATTTACAAACTGAGAAATTCTTCTAAACTATAAAAAAACATTTTCAAGTAAATACGATTTTAGCAATTTTTTAAATATTGTTAAACTTTCTTCAGATTTGATTTCAACCGGGAGGGTGTATCAAGAAGTATCTATCCAATCTTGCTCCGCTGGTAGCACTACCAAATACCAGCTCCCAACCCATCGTTTTAGTACGTGATGAGGACCGGACAGGTATGACCCGACTCCCAGCTATCTATAGTCCAAGTCAAGCTGGGAGCGTACTGATTATTCATAATTTTTTGAAGATTTTCAGTTGACGCCGATCCGGATTTGGGTTCCATATCCTGCCATACGCTAAAAATGCCAATCCGACCCTGAGCAGATATTTCCCAGATCAAGAAAAAGTTTTGATCAGCCCTAGATTTGCAAGAAATTATGAGTAATCGGTACGCTCCTAGCCTGACTTGGACTATAGCTGTTTTAGACAGCAGTACGATTTGCTTCAGGCAAGTTGCTGAAGCAGGAAAGGTATGTCCACGGTGTTTGCTTACACAGGATAGCAGAGAGCGTATGTACGGAAAAAGCAATATGAAAAATGACAGGGGGCCTTTGAGGCCTTTGAGCTTCTATGCACGGGAACACCGAGCACCGTTTTTCCACCCCCCACCCACCCCTACCCATTAATGTAAAAAGTAGCGCCAGAAATGTTTACAGAACTTGAAGTAAAGAAAACACGATAACGCAGACAAATTGGGCTCTATTAAATATAACGACCTTTTAAAAAAATAAATTACGAACAGCGCTAGCGCCGCGCTAGCTCAGACGGGACCTTACGCTGGCACAGTCACCCGACCCATCCTTCTTATTTATAACTATTTTTATTTTAGGCATATTTTTCTGAATCCTCCTTATGTCATGCTGGTCTATTTTTACCCGCGAGAAAGTATTGTCTTTCCTATATATAGATTAAGACCGAACATACAATTGCTGTTTGTTTCTGTTTTTTCTGCACACTTTGTGAGGAAACTATTGGATAGTGGAGGGTTGGGGGGGAAGCGCCCAGCAACTAGACCGTTTTCAAGAACTATCCATTGTGCTCAGCTGGCAGCACTACCAAATACCAGCTCCCCAGCCATCTAGTAAACGATGGGGACCTACAGTTTTAGGTGGGTTCTGAACCACCACAGCCTCGATATACATTTCTCTTGACATGCTGAACATATCAGAGGTGAATCTCGAGCAGAAAAACTTTTTGGTAGGATCGGGATCGAACCGGTGTGACCCGGCTGTCACTGCTCCTAAAAAGTCGACCATTTAGTCCACTCGGCTATCGAGGCCGTCAACTATTGGATATTTAAATGTTCTGAAATATAAATTAACAGGCTGTGTGGTGATTTTCGTCTACAGAAATTTTGTCCGAAATTGACCGATCGTTAAAAAGTTATATTATATTTCAGAACATGTAAATGCAGAAATACAGAAGTGTAACCTGATTCCATTAAAACAGCGAAGCAGCAATTCTGATTTTTCCCCCGAGACGATAAAAAGAGTAACGAAGTATTCGTTAAGCATTGTAAGGAGCTCAGTTAGCTCACAAAGTTGGATTATGTTCGATAACCTTTTTATTTCGCACCTGAGCAATTCCACCCTGATTCCATTACTGTACTTACTGTCTTACTAACGACTTGGCTGCGGAATTCTTCTACCTTCTTGCCATTTTCACCCGTGCTCAGAATAAAGGGAGCTCTAGGTTTATTGCCACTGGTGAAAAATGGCTCTACGTCTTGCATTGTGCTTTCGTCGATTCTAGTGCAGCCTCGATGATCAAGTGGTAGTCTATCCATTGCAAGGGGTCCTAAATTTTTTCCTCTGTGGACCCTAGACGGTGAACCAAGGTTGGCTTCTCCGTGGTCCAGTGGTCAAACACTAGACTCACACGGCAGAAGTCCTTGGTTCGAATCCCGGTATCAGCAGTTATTTTGCCTTCGGACAAAAATAAATTTTCTTGATGATGGGCTGTAAATATATAAATATTATATCACATATGGCGGGATATTTCTGCCATAGCGAGCTGAACCTCGACCAGGGAAATCTTTCACGGACTACATGTGGAAACTCTACAAAACCACGGGGGTCTGGGGACCATTCTCCCGCAAAACTTTTCTTATCGACATTCGCAAACTTCTTCTGCTGAACTTCTTCAGCTGGTTCATTTTCCCTGGAAGATATCAGTGGAGGTTCAAAACCGACCTAAAGCAGTATTTGCACGGTTTTTAAGGCTGTATATACATTCTCGACGAACTCCACCAAAACCGCTGTGCGAAAGTAAATATTCGACAAAACTAATGTTTACATATTAGTACTGCCGGAGACTGGTAATTGCAATATCGTATTGGTTGTGTCTACTCTAAAAGCTAAACATAGTGTGCTATTCGAACGCGAAACGAACGAGTGAAAGTAGGACACTATGTTTAGCTTTTACAGGAGAAAAAGTAGAGAGATGCTGTTGAAATTACCCACTTCCGTAAGTGAAATAAAAATTGTCAAAATGCAACATGGCTACGGTAATTAGTACAAACATTTATCAAGCCTTTCTACTAAATGTGACGATAAAATCATAGATTTTGTAGTCTGAAACGTTACAAAAAACTATTCCGCGTGAGGTAGTGTTGTGTTTTCGCGATCTGTCAAAAAAACATGTGGACTGGTAGTTGACTGTTTAAAATCGCTCCTGTGGGCTTATTACTCCATTTCATGCAAAAATACAACACTACCTCACGACAAAGAGTCTCAGGTTTACATCCCCCTATAAACAGTTTCCACTCGCCCTGTAACTTCGGAGGAAGGCTTGAAGTACTTAGCATTGCGAACCAAGTACGTGTAGTCGATGAGAGAAAAATCATCAGGCGCAGAAAATACGTGTACACCGACCTTTAAATTACATAATCACGATTTTGCAGGCGTACATGTACACCAAATTTTACACGGCATAATCGTGTGTATTAGTTATGTAACTTGCCAGATTTGCAACTTGTTGACTATCATTTTTCTACGCAAACCCACGAGAAAGAAAAGGTAAAAGAACTATGAAACAAATCAGAAATAGAAACAAAGTGCCCCAACGCCCCTTCCAACAGTCAGATCTTTCTTCAGGTCTACAAAACAAACTCTGCACTCTAGTGCGGCCATTATAGGGATGCTGAGAGCTGTAGAAGCGGTGCTGAAAATAAATAACACCGTAAGAAGGGGTAACATGGAACCAGGGGCAATTTATTCGGCAATATTCCCCTCCTGAGTGTGGACTATTTATTTAGTGTAACGGCATTAAGACACACCCTGGCCCACATTTCAGCTCCAATCGAGCCACGGTGCACGCTACCTCCATCCATTTCTCCAGACTCTACATTTCTTTCTTTGCCAAGGTGCTGGAGCACTTTTCCGGGAGTTCTTCTTGGTTGGTTAATGAAATAAGTTAGTGATTTACGACGAAAAATCTGTCTGGAAATATTTTTTTGATTTTTTTTATGGGTGTGTCTGCTCCATAACACCTCTGAAGTCAGTCCGAAACCGAGGGGGTAACCACTCCAGAGATTTCTTGAGATTCCACTGAGATTCCATAAAGATTTCCAAAGATTCCCAACGATATTCATAGAAAGATGAACCCCGAAGGGGTAACCGCTCCAAAAAATTCCAAGATTCCCGGAGATTTCATAAAGATTTCCAATGATTCCTAACGAGTGGTTAACCTCTCGTCCGAAACCGAAAAAGAGCGAGTCGAAGCAATGCCGATAGTGAAAAAAATATCGCTTACGCCGTGATTCGAACCCTGAGCTCTCAGGACACAAGTCGGACGCCTTGACTGCTTGGACACTGAATAGTTGTCTCTTAGCCTCAGGTTTGCGACGCGATTACAACTACTTAACTGTCTATGACGTTAGTTCTCGCCACATGGTGATAAATGGGCGTTAACGTATCTCCTCAAGAACAGGACATAGTCCCATTAGTCTCCCCCCAAGATTAGCAGTAGATATTAGAGGGATGGGGGGAAAAGTCCAGCAACTAGACCGTTTCAGGAATGATCCTTCCTGCTCAACTGGCAGCGCTTTTTCCACAGAATTGTTCTATGTTATGGAAATTTGGGCTGTCACCAAAAAACATTTTATTGAAAAGAAGGGCTCGGTGGACATTCCTTTTTAAAATATAAACTTCATTTCACTCAAAATATCCCATTTGTTTTTTGAAAGGCACAAAATGAAATCCATTTAATTTTCAAAAATAAAACCACCCACACATGACAACATATGCGGCTTGTTAACAAAACTTTTCGACAATACTGAAGGTATTGCGGGCAAAAGCTGTTGCCGGCACCGAAAATCAGCAGAAAATATACAGTAACAGATGGGGGTGGGGGGGGGGGGGGGACAGATTTAACCCTGAATAAATTTAAATAAATAATAGTTTGATCACTGAAATCCGTTTTATACCAAAGAGTAGGACTTTAAGGCAGCCATGTTTATGTTTCACCTGTTTCTATTTGGTCTGTTGGCGGTGGGGCTTGCCCACATGAAAGCAATTCATATCAAAGGCGCAAAAGCATATGCCGGGGAGCCACTGTTTACATTCGGGGAGGAAGGGGGGGGGGGGAGGGGGGAAGCCACACCATATTGATATTCAATGCGCCGCTACCAGACTGGGTAACCACCCTACGTATTTGTCCATATAACGTCCATTTTAATTTCATGGTTTTTTTCGATAAATATTTTATTGGAAATATGTAACCTAGGGAGCATAGTATTGGTCAGTACCGTGACCGACAGCACTGTCGGCTATCTCTCTTTTTTTATTTTTTTTTATTTTACGTTTTGTTGACCTTGCACCCACCAAAAATAGGTGGAACTAGAGTATAAAACGCCTGGTTGTCCAGTTAAATTAAAAATTTAGAAATTCCTCTAAACTATAAAAAACATTTTCAAGTAAATATGATTTTAGCAATTTTTTAAGTATCGTTAAACTTTCTTCAGATTTAATTTCAACCGGGAGAGCGTTATATAGACGAACACCTAAAATCGGAGGACTGTTCAAACGAAGGGAGGTAGCAAATTTGCCTACATGTATATTTGAACACGACCGAGTTTTATAAGAGTGAAAGTTTGAATTAAGAGGGAAGTGTTCTGGGTGTTCGCGAACAAATAATAATACCTGATAAATGAAAACACAAGGAGCAGGGAGAATAGAGAATTTCTGAAAAAGTGACCTGCAGGAAGTACGCGAAGTACCTCACCGCTTAAGACTGAATTCAAACTTTGTGAGAAAAACTATTTGATATTTAAATATTCTGAAATATAATATGTCTTTTTAACGTCACTACTCATGAGGCTATGTTGTGATTTCACGATCGGTTAATTTTGGATAATTTTTTTTTTGGTGAAAAAAAAATCACAACATAGCCTCATGAGTAACGACGTTAAAAAGACGTATTATATTTCAGAATATTTAAATATCCAATAGTGTTCTCACAAAGTTTGAAGTTAAGATAGAGACATACTGTCCTCTCGACAGCATGGTGGTAGCCACCAACTTTTCTTTTCAGGAGAATGACTAGTTCTGTCGTTAAAAATACATATTATATCCAACGGTTTTCTCAGGCCACAAAAAATGTCAAGAAACGGCGTTGTCTGGCATAGGTACCAAGCTTCTATTTACGGCTATATACAAAGAAAAATATCACCCTGATTTTTCTGCTAGCCTAGATATGAAACCAGGAAACCATGGAGATGAAAAATCGATGAACTTAACCCATTGAGAAGGTTCAGACAACAAGGATGATCCCTTGAGACGGCTTGATTAACCTAAGTGCCTGTTTGAGGGCACTGTAGGACTAATAAACTCGGAAAGAGGTCGTTGACTCGAAAGCTGAACGGAAAATGCAATTAATGTGCATAAGGAATACAAAAAGGCTAATTTGGTTAACGAGTTAAGGGGGAAGTTAACTTGGAATTCTTTTTCAGGAAGAACTAGTCATCTCTGAAATGGTAATGTAAATTAACAGCAGAAGATACTTTGAAGAAATCAGAATATCCGGTCCGGTAATGGGTAGCAGGTACTTTAATACGTACAGTAGTTTCATAAGGGAATAATTCGAGGGGGTCACCACTTCAGAGATTCCTTGAGATTCCCTGAGATTCCATAAAGTTTCCAAAGATTCCCAACGATATTCATGATGAACCCCGAAGGGGTAACCACTCCAAATAATTCCAAGATTCCCTGAGATTTCATAAAGGTTTCCAATGATTCCCAAAGAGATTCCAACGAGTGGTTAACCCCTCGGAAGAATTGTTTCGTAATTCTTGGACTTTTCAGGACTATGAAAAAATCTGAAATACATTTTTTTTCAACGTCAGAAATTAACTGGCTATGTTGTGATTTGACGATCGAGTAAGCTTGGACAAATTTTTTATCTACAAAAATCACTCGATCGTAAAATCTTACTGACAAAAAGACATATTATATTTCAGAACAGTTTCTTCAAAAAATGCTGTGGATAAAAATTGAACAAACAGCGGGCCTATTACGGATCTCGTATCACGCGAAACACGCCTTTTTTCCACGCAGATATCACGAAAAATTGATTTTGAGATTACGGATCGGTTTTTGACGGAAGGCGACCGCCCTTTTATCACGAAAAACTACCGCCACCTCTGCTAGGTGGCGGTAGGAAGCGGTAACAAGGTTTTGGAGTGTGAAAAATGCTATTGTGTGTTTTATTTTAATATTTTGCATGCTAAAAAAAAGAATTTACAATTTCAAAACTTCAAATACACGCTCTTTGGTTTGTTTTGTTTACTTTCCAGTTATGGTTAAAATGAAATTAAAAAATGATATTTTAATGTTTTGTACTCAATAAATTAAATAATATTACATTTTAAACTGTTTTTGAAGTTAAAACTCTGAAGATTATGAGTTATTGAAGATTTGCGACGATTTTAAGTGAGCCAAACAAAAGACTGTCGGAAAACGCGGCGGTAGCTACCGCCGGCGGCTTAGTTATCACGAAAAGATCCATAATCGCAGTTTTGAGATGCCCGCGGTATCTAAATGGCGTGTTTTGCGTGAAAGCGCAGTTATCACGATTTTTAGTACACGATCCGTAATAGCACTGCGGGAATGGTGACAGGCGGGGACCCTTAATATAAGGAAGCAATGCGGAAACGCTAAAGCTAATTTAATCAGCAGCAAAAATTAAGCAGCCTTCTCAGTGCGGAAGCAAGAGAGTTGATTGGGCCTTATTAGAGCTGCCTCACATTCCACCCCCGCCCTCAAGAATGCAACCCCTAAGATTTATGCGTTCCAAACCCCCTGATATCCCTAATTGAGGCTGCGTTATTCGTCAGAGGAAACCACACTGGGTGCTTCATTCATGCATTCCTAGATCTGGAATGCCTAATAGGGGGTTCTTTGATAATTAGTACAGAAGATCTTAGAATGCTCAGTTGCCGTGTCTACTAAGTGCAGTGTCTTCGTTCCAGGTATTCCTGAATGTCTCTTCCTCGACTTCCTCCTATAGAAACTATTTTCAGACTCCGGTATTTGATAGAACTCAGGTACTGTCTGTTTACTATTGTCTTCCTCAATCTTGGACGGGAGTAAATTCCGCCATAACCAGGAGAGATTGAATATTACAGAGATGTGAATTATTGTTACTAACCTCTTTTTAAATCATACCTAACCTAACCTAACTATGCCCCTACCTTCTTGTAAGAGACATGTCGGCATTTAAAAGAATATCGTTTGTTACCTGGGACCTCTGGAAATTTTCATAGACCACTCAGAGAGTTACAGAGTCTTATTATTATTAACACGCTTCTTGTGTGCATGTTCACGATGTTCTGAAATATAATATTTCTTTTTCGGGCCATTTCTCTTACCCATTTACCGATTTAATTATTTTGGGCATGAGGTTAAAATGGTATATTATTGTTATCTTTCAGAAGAAATAAATATTCAAAATTCCCTTAAGGGTCCGCTTAACCTGACGATGCATTTTTTGCTGCCCGTAAGATTAACATTGCTAGCGGCGATTCATTTTCAGGGTTTACCCTTGGTTGGAAAGACACAAAAATTTGCCTATACCTAGCCCTATCAATGTTGTAGGTCGTCATCGAAACAGATTTCCCAATTTTTTTACTGGTTTTCGAGATACAGCACTTTTCCCCATAAAAAATTGAGGTATGCGATGCTAGCATTTGCATAACAGTTGCAATAAAATAAACAAGTGAGAAATTGGGAAATCTGCTTCAATGACGACCTGCAACATTGTTAGGGCTAGGTACAGGCAAAATTTTGTGTCCTTCCAACCAAGGGTAAACCTTGAAAATGAATCGCCGCTCGCAATGTTAATCTTATGGGTGGCAAAAAATGCATCGTCAGGTTAAGCGGACCCTTAAATGCGATGAAATGTAGACAATCAGTATTGTAGGCACCGCGATAACTCGAGTGTACTTCAAGTTTTAACAGTCTTCAATCTCCATCTCCTTGTTCTGAGCGTGAAAAGCCTCAAATTGAATTTGGGAGTATTGATGTGCAAATTCCGCACTAATAGTACGGCAGACACTAACCGTTATTGCAGATTCTTCATCCCTCTCATTTCAGATAAGATTCGGAGTACAAACGTTAAGATGCTCCACACAATCACGAAAAACGTGGCAGCAGAATCCCTTAATTTTCACAATTTTGTAGTGAAAAAAATCACTTAATCGTATTTCAGAACATTTAAAGTTCTCAAAAAATGGCATGGCCCATTCTACTGCTGGTTTTTCTAGTTTGAACGAGTACTTCGCAAGATTTTTTGTCGTTCAGCAACTTAGGTTATGTAACTTCATAGTGCTGACACCAAAACGACCGTAAAATTACATTGAGTTACATAAAGACGTAGGGAGGGGGGTTAAATTACTTAACATACCTAGCGAAATACCTATATATAGCTGAGGGTTGGGGGGGACAAGCCCAGCAACTAGACCGTTTTCAAGAACTATCCATTGTGCTCAGCTGGCAGCACTACCAAATACCAGCTCCCCAGCCATCGAGTAAACGATGGAGACCTACAGTTTTAGGTGGGTTCCGAACCACCACAGCCTCGATTTACATTTCACTTGACATGCAGAACATATCAGAGGTGAATGCCGAGCAGAAAAACTTTTTGGTAGGATCGGGATCGAACCGGTGTGACCCGGCTCTCACTGCTCCTCAAAAGTCGACCATTCAGTCCACTCGGCTATCGAGGCCGTTAGCGAAATACCTAACTCTCAGGCACAGACTCTCAGGACTGAGGCTTGCTTATTGTTCTCGATGATTCGGTCTATCCCCTCTCTTGTACCGTCTCTATCTTTAACATTAATGGTATTGCTGGATTAGGTCCAAAATGTGTTGCCAGGCCCCCCGGGTCCGTCTTCAAAAACCCCAAGTGCCTCAACATGGAAACGTCGTAAAAGAAACGATTGTAGACGTTGTTAAAGCGGTTTGTACGAAGCCTCGAATGTTCTGTACAATTTGAGTTCAGTCTTATTACAGTCATTTGCTGTTTCCCCCAATATGCTATGCCTGAGATGCGGTTAAAGTTTTTGCTATCCTCTTAAGGACGACCACACAATAGTGTTTGTTTACGTTTTTTTCTGCACTATTGAAACTATTGGATATTTAAACACGATTGTAAAATCACAACATAGCCCGTTAATTTCATCCGAGTTAAAATGACATATTATATTTCAGAAGAAATATCCAAAAGTTTCCTCATAGAAAGTGTAGAAAAAACGTAAACCAACACGATTGTGTAGTCGCCGTTAAAGGCTTTGTTATCCACTTAAGCTGCATTTTTGGAACTTGTATGACGGTCGCAAAAGACATGCAATTTCGTTAGAACGAACAGTACATGGTTGTGCTTTCAAGGAATTACTTATTTTAGACATGATACAATTAAGCGGTCCTGTCACGCACTGTCTGATATCTACCACTGGTCAGAGTTTTTTAGTGACAAAAGAGAATACCAAGGGAGACAATTCTGTTCTGTTGGGTGCCCCAGTTTACGTTCCGATTTCAAACTTTGTGAGAAAACTATTGGATATTTAAATATGCTGAAATATAACATGTCTTTTTAACGTCATTACTCATGAGGCTATGTTGTGATTTTACGATCGAGTGATTTTGGTCACCAAAAAAATTGTCCAAAATTAACCGATCGTAAAATCACAACATAGCCTCATGAGTAATGACGTTAAAAAGACATATTATATTTCAGAATATTTAAATATCCAATAGTTTTCCCTCAAAGTTTGAAATCGGAACGTAAAAAAATAGTGAATGTATATTCAGCCTTAAAGGTTCTAGTGGTACGTAGGTACGTAGGCTCCCTCTTAAACCCTCAAGATAGCAAGGTACTACCATTATTATTCTTTTTTAACGTTCGTTATCTTTCTCCTGCATTAAAATGCAGGCAAATGAACATTCTAATTGCTTCCGTAATTGTCGAGGGGTAAAGCTGTCATTCGAAGCCGCGAAGTCAGGTCGCCGGCTGGAAAACGGAATAGGTCTGGGGACCCCAGTGAGGACCCCAGTGACTTGTGAGATAATTACAAGATAATACTCTGGGAGGAGAGAGAGGTTGGAGGTTGAGGCCCCCGGCGTGGAAACTGTGTAGATTCGCTTAGGTGTTTCGTAACACCTCCGGGTGTTTCCAAACACCTGCAGGAGGTATAGCTTTGTTTCGCCTAACCCCCACTATTCCACCAATTAATCACGGAACTTCTTCATTTGGAAATCTGCTAGGATTAGTTTAGTTTACTTTGGAATAATTCTGTGGTTTGATTTTGCTTCGCAGATACCGAATCCCTGACCGACAGCCTCGATAGCCAAGTGAACTAAATGAGGAGCAGTGAGAGCCGGGTCACACCGGTTCGATCCCGATCCTACCAAAAAGTTTTTCTGCTCGGCATTCACCTCTCATATGTTCAGCATGTCAAGTGAAATGTATATCGAGGCTGTGGTGGTTCGGAACCCACCTAAACCTGTAGGTCCCCATCGTTTACTCGATGGCTGGGGAGCTGGTATTTGGTAGTGCTACTGCTGAGCACAATGGATAGTTCTTGAAAACGGTCTAGTTGCTGGGCTTGTCCCCCCCAACCCTCTGCTACCGAATCCCTGCCATATTTTTACTTTCTCGCTAGCCATATATGGCGAGAAAGTATTGTTTTCGTGCAAAATTTCGAAATTGAGATTTTGGGTTTCCCATGATCCTGGGGGTCCCCTGAGTCCAAAAAAGTGGTTTCTGGAAAAAGTCTGTCCGTCCGTCAGTCCGTCCGTCAGTCCGTCCGTCCGTCAGTCCGTGCAGTGCTCTAGCGCCTATACCGTTCATCCGATTTTGATGAAATTTGGTATGGACCTGTCTAAAATTACTGCCGAGGGGCATTGTTAAGGATTTTTTGATTGGTCAAAAATTGCGGCCGCTATTGTCAAAAAACCGCCAAAATAATTCAAAAATCGTGTTTTTGGTTACTTAGACAAGCGCCGACGGTACACTTTTCAATCTATAACACTGAAAATTGGTATGTGTGTTGACAAATAGATGCTTCGAGGTCATTTTCAACTAAAATTGAATTGGTTGAAAATTACGGCCGTTCTGGACCAAAGTTCGATCGTTTCGGCGCCATTCACATTTATTGACCGATTGTCATGAAATTTGGTAAATTTGTGTAGAACCATGTAACTTAAACATCTGTCGAACATAATTTTGTTACCTTCAAAATTACGGCCGTTGTAGTCAAAAAAGTGTCGAAAATGAGTTGAGAATGAGAAACCACGTTTTTGAATGGTCGGAACGCATTTGGGACTACAGTAATAGAATGACAGCCATGAAACTTGGTGGGAGTGATCTCAGATAGATGCTCTTGGGTCATTTTCAACCGATTTTGGATTGCTTAAAAATTACGCCCGCAAAAAAATCTCAAAGAAATCCAAAAAAAAAAAAAAAAAAAAAATCACATGGGGCGAGAAAGTTTAGTGCGACTGTTGTCGGACCCTTTATTTTTACTTGGTATAAGTACTCCATGCGCATCTTGGATGACAGTAACTTCACACATTGTTTTAAAAAAACACAGGGTTCCCAAAATTATTTTTTGTTCAGAACCAGAAGTTGACTTGAGAGGTAGGGTCACAATGATCTAAAAGAGTTTAACAACGACAATTCACACATCTGTAGCCTACCCACCCTTCGGTAAGTCTGAATTTACTATCATCCAAGATGCGCGCGGAGTATAAGTAGTTACAATGACCTTTTTCGCCTTCCAAGCTGTTTTTGTAGAACTCTATAAGGTTGTTTCAAAGGTCTTCTCCCTTCGTAGATATACCGGGTTGAAAATGTTGATTTCCGGTTTCATAGTGAGCCAGTATAGAGTAGCTGTGTCGGTTCCTTACAGTGAGATAGGTAGCAGAAGACGCGGAGCTAAGCAATGGTGACGTCATCTTCGCCTCCCGTTAAAGACGTTATTTTCGCCTCCCGTACCAACGTAAAATTCGGCCACTGTCATAACTTTTTATTTAGTGGTCAGAATCTACCGTGCAATAATACAGAAACTAAGTCACCCATCGGACTACATAATCCAATCATTTCCTGAGGTACTGATTTTTCCCCATTTTGGTGAGTTGTATTTTTGAACAGTTCCAAGTGCACTGTGGGAAGAGGGTTGGAACAAGGAAAATTATACCTAGTAAGTTAGACGAGGCAGTAGCGGTCAGTCAACTGGCGCACCCTTTGGCGTTCTGAATAAATTAGAGAAACGGGATTGAACCCCCAAAACAGGTCCGAATTTTGGTAAGGGTTATTTCCCCTTTTCTGTACCTCTACCTGCTTACTGACTTTTCTTATAGGTGTCTGAATGAATCGATGAAGAGCGCTGACGTGGCATTGTCAATTTTTTTTTTTTGACATTTTTTCCCTTTTTCAGTTTACTAGGAAGTAACTTTGTATTTTGTGCTGAGAGTGATGGAGCACACCACTCTGCTGAATTTAAAGTAAGTAGATGAACGGTGTACTATTTGTCTTCGTGGAAACTTCTTTTTTCTAATTTTCAAGCAATCCAAAGTCATCTCACAGGAAAGTATGTGCGACCGTTGTCTAATTACAGATATGTTGTAAGCTAATGGTGCAGTTCTCTTTATAAAGTTCATTTGCTGACGAAGCAGGGGGTATTGTGGCTGCCTGGAGGAAGGTATTCCACATCTCTGGGGTAAAAAAAGAAAATTTCAAAAAACGGGATGCTGGGGAAAAGTAGGGGGCTCATGGGCCTAGCAGTTCCGGACAAAAGAGGGAAGTGGGCGTTGGGGGAAAGGGTTGAGGGGAACAACAGGTTGGGCAGGATCCCAGAGCAAATTATCCCTCAAGACTGGAAAGCGGGGAAAAAAATTTACAATACTCGAAAAACTCCCTGCGTTTAAAAAACGGTGAATGGTGTACTGGAAAATTCGGTTCCTCTTCGAAACAAAAAAAAAATAGGTTATAACTGAAATTTCACACTACAAAAAACTGCGGTCCATTTCGAAATTTGATTTTTTTTTTTACATCAGTACTCATCGATATATCAAACAGAAGCAAATGCTGACACCGTCTCTGTAGTCTATGTCTATGGCATACTGTATTTGTTACGGTAATTGCACCACCATTTCTATCTTTCGAAGGAATTCGTTCTCCAGTGAAAGCTAAATATAGTGTCCTATTCGCAGCCATTTTTTCCCTGTTCGATTAGCACACTATGAGCGACCACACATAGTGTTTACTTACGTTTTTTTATGCACAACTTACGAGGATAGCATAATAGCAGAGGGTTGGGGGGGACACGCCCAGCAACTAGACCGTTTTCAAGAACTATCCATTGTGCTCAGCTGGCAGCACTACCAAATACCAGCTCCCCAGCCATCGAGTAAACGATGGGGACCTACAGTTTTAGGTGGGTTCCGAACCACCACAGCCTCGATATACATTTCACTAGACATGCTGAACATGTCAGAGGTGAATGCCGAGCAGAAAAACTTTTTGGTAGGATCGGGATCGAACCGGTGTGACCCGGCTCTCACTGCTCCTCAAATTTACGAGGATACTATTGGATATTTAAATTTTCTGAAGTATAACATGTATTATCTTTTTAACGGCTGAAATTAACAGGCTACGTTGCGATTTTTGTCACCAAAACATTGTCCGAATTAACCAATCGTAAAATCACAACATGGCCTGTTAATTTATGACGTTAAAAAGACATAATATATTTTAGAACATTTAAATATCTATTGTAGTTTCCTCATAAAGAAGGTATGCGGAAAAAACGTAAAAAATAGCGAATGTGTATTCAGTCTTAATTCAGGTTGATATAAAAGGATGAGACCCCACCCCTTCGTTCCATTTCGAAAATTTGCAGCAGCATTGTTGTACGCACCAAAGTTTGTCTCCATTCTTCTTTCATTTCTCTGCGAACCCATTTTATTGAAGAACGAATGTTTTAAGCACAAAGCACGACTAAAATATATTCAGAAATTAAAATAAATTAATTAAAAGACAAAAAAATAATTTAGGTAATTTAGATTGTTTGATGATTCAGCAATGCCCGTAAATGAGAAGGGTCAGATAATTGGAAGGTATTGTTTCTGCCTCGGTTTGGCAGAGGTTGAAGGATCAGGTGCAGAACAACGCAGACTAAGGCAGAATTAAGAAGAATAGATTTTAATTAGGCCCGGAGCCCCTCCCTGACTTTTTTCCTCCACAAAAACCTTTCTCAATCCGAAGATCTAGAAGTTTTCGAGGTCATCCGGTTTTTTTGAGAAGCGGGATTTCGTGATTACTGCAGAATTTCTCCGACCAATCACAAGTTTCGAAAGCTTAAATGTCAAGGTCTGTGAGTGTTTGAGTGATTTGACGTCACCTTGAGACCTTGCTTGTCGTTCAAACGACGGCACCTAAAGAATGAACAGATCTTGCGTTTCGGCGTTAGCAATCAGCAGTCTTTCTTTGCATTTTAAAACAGTTAGTTCTCATCCCGTTATCTCAATGGTTTCCCTATCTTTTTGGAGCCCAACTGTTTTTCTTTTATCAATATTCCGAGGTCTCAGCCAATTCGGAAGCAGGAAATTCTTGAAAATCTCAAGAAACGTCATCGCTTTCTGGGGCAGATTAAGCAAATTTTCGTATTGATCTGTTTGCCTTGCTTCAAGCTTACGTGTAATGCTTCTCTAAATAACCTTGCGATTCAAATAGGAAAGATGTTGAAGTTCCTGTACGTCTTTGCTACTTTCAGGAGATGGGAGAAGAGGATATGTCATACTTTTTTTAACATGAAATTTTGAAAAGTTCTTTGGAGTAACATACAATATTTTAATATTTTACATGCAAGCATTTTTATACCTATAATAGTTTCTTTATCGAACAAGGAGAATAGGAACAGATAGAAGAGGTCTAATAACCATCGTATGGTTTCGCGTATAGTACGGCCAGCCTGAAATGCCTGGCCCGAGGGCATTCTGTGTAAGGTGAACAGTGCAGAATGCCCTCGGGCCAGGCATTTCAGGCTGGCCGTACTATACCTATACATGAGGTATCAGACTTGCCAAACCCGCCATTACAATTTTGCCTAGCTATAGAGGCTCATAAGCAGAACAGGATTAACCTTAAATGAGGCCCCAGCTAGACTCGACTTCTAGGCCCTTTTATTTTATTATTTTTGTCATTAATTGAAAAGCGAAGGAGAATGTGGGTGGGAAAGGCAAAAAAGGAACCTGTTTTTGATTGAGCGAAGCGAGCGAGCCGAAAAATTCACTAATCTCCGTAAAAATCTCCATATTTCCTAATTGTTTATTAAGTTGGTGCCAACATTTGTAGGCCCCTTCAGAGCATAGGCTCTAAGCTATAGCTTATTTAGCTTAATGGTTAATCCATCACTGCTCCTAGATGAATATTAATGTCTATATTTACCTTACTGCGTGACCCTACTACTTAGACAGTAAATCTCTAACCTAAAAAAACGAAAAATCAACATCAAGAAAAATACTCCACATGGAAGTAGAAAAGTAAAGCTTTTTGAAGTACACCAATGACGTCACTTACTGCTCATCAGTCTCACCATGACGTAATTACAAAATATCTAGAAGGAAGTGCATCCTTGGGCACTAAGTGACGTCATTATCCCCTATTGTATAAGATATACCTACCACAGAATCTAGTGCTTAAACAGCACTTATTATTGTACTAGGGTGTGATGTAGTCTCTACGTTGAAAGCATTAGGGCCTCCGCATATTATCGATCCCTAAAGCTATTTTTCAGACGGTAAAAATACATGGTGCGTGCGTAGTTCAATTAACTCTACACAGTCAACTATTTCCTTGTTAAAACGTTGACACCAAATGGTCGAACAGAGTTTGATCGAAATGTACTGCGCGTGGTTTTGAAATTTTTATAAGCCACAGGGTTTTCGAGCCCCCCTAAAGCTGTACGTACGGATTTTATCACCAGACATTCGCTGTTTTTTACGTTTGGATTTCAAAATATTCTGAAATATTTTTATTTATTTTTTAACGCGCGACGTTCAGAGAACAAATGCGCCGATGAGTTGGTTTTTGGACGAAGCCGAAGATGAAGTGGCCGAAGCCGAATATGAGTGGGCCGAAGCCAGTGTAGTAGTGGGCCGAAGCCAATACATCCATGTCGGAAGCGGAAAATTTTTCCGTTCCGCCGGGATTCGAACCCGGACCTCTCAGGACACAAAACGGACCCCTTGACCACTCGGCCTCTGAGAGGCACTATTCTGAAATATAATACGTCTTTGAACGTCATTACTCATGAGGCTATGTTGTGATTTCACGATCGGTTAATTTTGGACAATTTTTTTGGTGACAAAAATCACTCGATCGTAAAATCACATCATAGCCTCATGAGTAATGACGTTCAAAAGACATATTATATTTCAGAATATTTAAATATCGTATCACATCTATAGGAGTCCTTCGGGTCCTTCTGCTGGCAAATGTTAAAATATAACATACATAAATCAACAAAGTAATCAAAAGTTTGATGTGGTGGGTTCAATATACTCGAATAGAAATATGATGAAACAGCGGATGTTTTGAAGTGAAGCGAGTTTTCCCCTGCCGAGGAAAATGTCACGGGTCACGAGGTTGCGAGGCTTTACACGAAACAAAGGAAACTGTATACCTCAGTATATCTTTTGTATATTTATTTGTTTGTACAAGGGCGCCCGGTAACAGCGATCCCGCCGACTCGCATTTCGTCGACTCCAATTCGTTCTTTTCCTGAGTGCTCAAAAGAACTCTGTCGCCATGACGAAACCTGTGCGCACTAGGCTTTTAGCTGACGAGTATTACTATCTTGCTAATTTATTTTTACATAGACGCCTTCATAATATGTGTGAAAAATTGCACTAATGATAGTGAAGTTGGATGTACATTTGTGTGCAAGTCTATTTGTTGATGTTTGGTATTTCAAAATTCTGTGAAGTAGCCAAAAATCATTTTAACGACTATTTACTTACATTATATTCTAAAAAGACTAAAGATTATTTAGTATATGTGCCTAAATCAATATAGAAGTTATTTTCTATAAGCTTGGAGCCAGGGCCGGATTAGCCATATGACCAGGTGTGTGCATGGACACCCTATTTTGGTCGCAGGGGCGCCATGTGTAGGTAAAAATAAATAAAATAATTGTGATTTCTTGAAATTAATTATATTTCGTTGTTTATAATTCTGCGGAATAATCAAGCACTTAAAACTTTTCCCGCGCTTGTGGAATAGTGGACAAAACCAAGTAATGTCAACAACTTCTTGTCATGGATGAAGATGGGGAGCTTCGAAGATGTGTACCCGAACGTGGAGATTTTACTTCGAATTTACAAATCTCTGCCATTGGCGAACTGCTCAGCGGAAAGGAGCTTTTCGGTGTTAACGCGAATAAAGAATCATTTGCGAACTGCACTGGGGGAAGCCAAACTGTCGGGGCTAGCGCTTCTCTCGATCGAAAGTGAATTCACAATAAAGGGTTCGACAATGGTCGCACTTGACTTTCTCGCAATTTTTATCGAAAATTTGATTTTTTTTTTACGTGAATAATTGTCAGAATTGTAACTTTTTCTAAAAAGTATTTTGCCTCACACTGGACGATACTTTTAGGCACCTGCATACCGAATTTCAAACATATCCGTCAAACAGTGAAGTGTCGCTCGACGCGCAAAGTATATGTTTTCTATTTTGCACGTCACCGTCTTAAATTTTAAGTAAATGATTAAAATGCCCTTGAAGCATCTATCTGAGACCACTTTCACCAATTTTGAAGGAAATCTGTCGATTAGGGTTGTTGCAAATCCGTCTTAACCAATCAAAAACGTGATTTCCATTTTTGGAAAATTTTTCCTACGATAATGCCAATATTGGCCCAAATTTTTGGCCCATCTCAAAAAGAATAAAAATGATCCTGTAGCATCTATTTCGGAACACTATTGCGAAATTACAAGGATCTAACTTAATAACTGTAGTGCCACATCCGTCTTGACCAATCAAAAACGAGATTCTAGTTTTTTTTCCTATTTTTGACTTTATTTTGCCTATATTGGCCGCAATTTTGAATTGATTGAATATTTCTTCGACAAACCTTTAAGTAATGTTATTAAGCACAAGTTTATGGATTTTTGTGAAATTCCGGCTAATACTGTTCATGGGGCCAAGATTTTCACGTATGGGCCAATTTTGGCACCAATTATTGGCCTTTCTCCAAAACAATAAAAAATGATCCTGGAGCATCTATCTGGGAACACGACTGCAAAATTTGAAGGTTCTAACTTTATTACCGTACCGTGAAATGCGTCTTGAGTAGACAAAAACACGATTTTGAATTTTTTTTGACACGTTTTTGACAGTAAGTAGTGGGCGCAATTTTTGAGCAATCAAAATGATATTAAAAATGTATCTCGGAACTGATTTTAGACATCTATATTCCAAATTTGAGCCAAATCGGTTGACTGGTGTGACCTCTAGCCGCGCTACAGACAAACGTACGGACGGACGGACGGACGGCCGTACGTACGTACGTACGTCGGACGGACATGACCTAAAAACCATTTTTTTGGTATCTAGGACCTCTGAAACGCCTTTTGCAATGAAAATCTCAAAATCGAAATTTCGCACGATAACATAACTTTCTCTGCCCATGTATTACATACGGGCGAGAAAGTAAAAAAAGTTTCGTTTGACAGCGCTATTCTCAAATTCGCCCATTCCAAATCAAGAAAAAAGAGTTTTTCCGTTTAAGAAAAAAGGACGAACTTTAGTGCATTGACTGAATAGATGGTAGGTAAGTGGAACCAATTTAATACCTCTTTTCCTTCAACAATATACCTACCCTTCCAAGTTAGGGTGCAGGCTTGTATTGAATGCAGGAGGGAAGGGGGGGGGGGGGGGCGCCAAAACGAAGATTGGTTTACCCTAGAAAAAATTGTTAATCCGGCCCTGCTTGGAGCTTAGAATAGATCACACGGTTTCCAGCTACTCTGCCAATAATAGCGATTTACAGTAGAAATAATAAAGGGTTCGACAACAGTCGCACTTAACTTTCTCGCCCCATATATACATATATATATATATATATATTTTTTTTGAGAGAGACTTTTGTGATTTTTTTTTTCCGGGCATAATTTTTAAGCAGTCCAAAATCGGTTTAAAATGACCCAAGACCATCTATCTGAGATCACTCTTACCCAATCTCATGTCTGCCCGTCATTTACTGTACCTACTACCAAATGCGTTCCGACTATTCCGACTATTTTGGCGGTTTTTTGGCAATAGCGGCCGCAGTTTTTGACCAATTAAAGATTTCTTGGACATGCCCTTCAGCAGTGATTTTAGACAGGTCCATACCAAATTCCAACAAAGTCGGGTCTAGAGCTCTCTAGAGCAGTGGCGGACGGACAGACATTTCCAGAAACCACTTTTTTGGACTAAGGGACCCCGAAGATCATGGGAAACCCAAAATCTCAGTTTCGAAATTTTGCACGAAAACAATACTTTCTCGCTAGCGAGAAAGTAAAAACACTACTGTGTATGGTTTTTCCATTATGTACAGGTCAACCACAGACAATTAATTTATTATAAAGAAAATATAACTGAGCATGTAGGTGACATTTTTCACGGCAATTTAAGTTAAATGCAGATGCAGACGGGAGGGCGGACATGTCCATTGCATGCATGGCTGCATCCAACCTCGATACCCCATTCATAAAATCAAATCATTTCTAAAAATAAAATGTGGAACTTTTGTTTTTTATAACTTTGACGCAAACATGCTGCTGTTTTTTTTTCACACCACCGTCCGTCGCGTCGTTCATTACTAGTCGACCTAGTCGAAAATGCGTGAAATTTTACTCTTTTTTCTCTATCCCTACTTTGGTGTTGATGCCGTAGGAATATCATTTGCAAAACGTAGGACTGACTGTTTTTACGGTAATTAAAGTTAAATGCATCTACAGACCTTGGCAACCATTGCTCGCATGACGGCACGCAGCCTCGATACTCCATTCATAAAAAAAAATTATTTCTAAAAATAAAAATATTTTCTTTGTTTTTATAGCTTTGACACAAACATGCTTATTTTTTTTTTCACGCCACCGTCCTTCATCAGTGACTAGTTAAAAATGGGCAGAACTGCATGAACGTTTGAAAGAGGTGTCCTATTGCTCTTTTATAGCGTGCACTTCATCATTAACCCTTTGAAGCACGAATATAGTAATACTGACTCTGAATTTTGATGCCTTTGATGTATCATACGCGATTATGAGCAGAACAAATCAGAACTTGCTGATTTTTTTTTTTTTTTGACCATTAAGTCCAGCAAAACGTTGATGTCAGCAGGTCTCAGCACCGTTTAAAAGCAGGGGTTAACCACAGTTGGAATCTCGCTGGGAATCCCATTGGGAATCTCAGGTAATCATTGTGTCATCAAAATCGTTCTTATGCCTTTATGGGTTAAAGCTGTATTGTTAGGAATAATATTTGAAGCTGAGTTATGGACCCGAAATAAGAGTTAAAAGGAATCAGCGATATGGGAAAGACGAAGCTGAATACAATTTACTTTATTACGGAAATCAAATCCAACAAATTTTATCACCATGGGGTTGAGAAAGATCTCGAAAGTGAGATCTCGCAATCAGCGGTGCGATAGAACCATGCATTTTTCTTTTTTATTTGAGACAGAAAAATGCTTTTTGACAAATAGGCGGTAGATCACTTTCAGATGCTCCGCACTATTTCAGACTCTCGGTCTTGAAAAATCGAGGAAATAGCTTCTTACTCTAGTAAGATATGTCTCTTCACGGTAAGGATTTACTCCAAAGGCGCAGCATCACTTTTGGAAAACCTAGAAAATCACTGTCGTTGGTGGGTATACCTATACACAGCTATAACATACTTTGTAGAAGTAGTGGTGTGGAGGGGCAAACCGAGGGGGTAACCACTCCAGAGATTCCTTAAGATTCCACTGAGATTCCATAAAGATTTCCAAAGATTCCCAATAATATTCATAGAGAGATGAACCCCGAAGGGGTAACCACTCCAAAAAAAATTCCAAGATTCCCTGAGATTTCATAAAGATTTCCAATAATTCCCAACGAGATTCCCAACGAGTGGTTAACCCCTCGAGACAAACCTAGAAGCACTACCGAATACCGACTCCATGGGATCTACATTATTGGTGGGTTCCGAACCACCACAGCCTCGATTGGCATTTCATTTGATACGCTGAACATGTCAGAGGTGTTAGAAAAACAGTGGTACCTTGTTGCTTGTTGGGGACGCGATAATACTTGATTTATTCAGATTTCAGGTTCAGAATTATCTGAAATTAGGTTATAATCTTGGATTAACGAAAGAAATCCGCTGTGAAACAGGCTTGACTCCCTAATCCAAAGTTGGCAGGTTGATTGAAGGTTGCAGGTCTTCTTGCAGGCAGCGTGCCAAGGCTATAGTGAAGACAGCTTGAAATATATTCACTTGAGTCCTGGGCCTCCAGCCAAATTCTGAAACACCTTCCTTCTTAATCTCAGGTACTAACTCCTGTCAGGGTTCCTAAGTTTCCACTTGAAATATTTTTTTTTTAGGAACCTATTGATGCTTCCAGCCCAGGCGTGACTTTCAAGCTACCAGCAGAAAATTTTTGGTATACAAGGATTCGAACTCAGGACCTCAGTCGTGCGAATTTAGTGAGGCCACGTTTTGAAATATGGCACACACTATTTTTTTTTTGTGAAAAAATGGTTGTATTTTCTGGAACAGACAGCCAGGATTACATCCTCCGCTTTGTCCAGTAGGTAATTGCATTCATGTGGACTCTAAAACAATATACCTGGACTTTTCCATTAAAACCGAAAACGTTCTGACAGTTTCGAAATTGGCAATTGGCTTGAAAAGCTATTTTAGTCAGTTGCAATGAGCATCCTCCATGAGAGCTGCTTCATTGTTTGGTACTTAAATCTTTCCAACACGATTTCTCGACTGGGAGGGTGTTACAAAAATATAAAATTTCATGATTTAGTAAAGTGATACCCCGAAATCACTAGAAACACACTTAGAGACTAGTAAGGCAATAACGGCTCTTCTTAAGAGGACGCTATACCTGACGATGCATTTTTTGCCGCCCATAAGATTAACATTGCGAGCGGCGATTCATTTTCAAGGTTGGAAAGACCCAAAATTTTGCCTGTACCTCGCCCTAACAATGTTCTAGTGAGTGTTTGAAGCATATTTCCCAATTTCTCACTGGTTTCTTTTATTGCAACTGTTTTGCAAATGCTAGCATCGCATACCTCAAGAAAAGAGCTGTATCTCGAAAACCAGTAAAAAAAATGGGAAATCTGCTTCGAACACTCCCTAGAACATTGTTAGGGCTAGGTACAGGCAAAATTTTGTGTCTTTCCAACGAAGGATAAACGTTGAAAATGAATCGCCGCTCGCAATGTTAATCTTATGGGCGGCAAAAAATGCACCGTCAGGTATAGCGGACCCTTAAGGGCGTCTACGCAGTCGTGTTTGTTTACTTTTTTTCTGCAGATTTTATGAGGATACTACTGGATATTTAAATGTTCTGAGATGTTAGTATGACTTTTTAAGGGTCGAAATCAACAGACTAGGATGTAGAGCCATCCTTTCGTGATCTCTGTAATCAAGGGGGTGATTTGATCGGAATTACGCTTGACAGTTGAGTTTTTCCCCAGCCGTTGACCCCATGGACAGGAACTAGAGTAGATCTAGATCGAGACTAGCAAAAATTTATAAAAAAAGTTTATATTATATTTCAGAAAAAATATGCATCAGTTTTCTCACACAAGTGTTGTTATAAAAAAACAACGGCAAACGGTATTGTGTTTTCAGCCTTAACGAGTCTTATTGCTAAAGTACAAAACAACAGTACACTTGATTTTAAGGAAACTCTTGTATTAACTTACGGAAACCATAACCAGGGATGATGGTAGAGTTGACGACGCCATAAACCGTTAACAACCCCCCCCCCCCCTTATACTCAGTAGGTCTTGTGGAGCTGCCCCCAGAGAGCAACCCCCCCCCCCCCCCCCTCCAACTCCCCCTTCCCGCCCTTTCCCTACGTTTTGTCCTGACTCAATTATGAGCGAGTTCTTGTTTTGGTAAAGTGCTCCAGACCTACTTATATTTCTACATTATTACTGTTATTTCTTTTTGTACATATATTCTGTATTATGTTCTTCCAAGAATTCGCGTACACCAGAGAGTAGCAATTTGTAAGCTTTCGTGTTTATTTCACTTTGAGAGAGCCAACCTTCATACTTTTTAATAATTATATACGAGGTTACTTTCTGAAAAAAAAAGTAAATAATGTGTCCGACAATGGTCGCTCCAGACTTTCCCATATTTGATATTAATTTTGAGAAAAATCAGTATGCTATAGCCGAGGGGGTAACCACTCCAGAGAGTCCTTGAGATTCCAATGAGATTCTATAAAGATTTCCAAAGATTCCCAATGATATTCATAGAATGATGAACCCCGAAGGGGTAACCACTCGAAAAAATTCCAAGATTCCCTGAGATTTCATGAAGATTTCCAATGATTCCCAACGAGATTCCCAACGAGTGGTTAACCCCTCGGCTATAGCCGAATAGCGTGTACCGTGGATGGATCCTCAACCGTCATATTATATTATTTGCAAAACGTTATGGAACTGTAAGGTAAGGTATTTTCGTCGCCATATTGAAAATTCCCTATCCCATCGGTTGAAAATGGAGTCATAATATTGACTTTCCTGATGGAAATGTCAACGACTCTGGCGACAAATGGCCATGATATGATAACATGGATGCAGCTCCTTACAAATCGTCACCAAATTTTGGTTTGATTGAAACAACCTCGATTGATGGTCGTCTCTATAGGGACATCGGTTCGATCCCAACCCAACCAAAATTTTTCTGATCAGTTTGCAACCCACCGAAAACTGTAGGTCCCCAAATTGTACTAACACGATGGGTGGGGAGCTGGTTTTCGGTAGTGCTGCCAGCTGAGCACGAAGATTAATTCTCGAAATGGCATAGTTGCTGGACTTGTCCAAGCCCTCCCTAACCTCCTAACCTAACCGTAATTACTTAACTGTAGGTAGTCACTTAATAAATTTAAACTCTCTTTTATACTGGCGGGTAAAAAATTCTCCAGGAGTATCTAAAAGGAGCTTTTCATAACAATTGATGATAATTTTGAAAGCTTTTACAGGTTTTTAAAATATTCTTTAGTACTGAAAGTTTGAGTTTGAAACAGCTGGGTGAGGCACACGGGTGTCAGCCTACCTGGGGGGTTGCCAGAACAAAATGACAATGAATATTTAAAAGCCAAAGTGTTGGCCGTTAATGAGCTTTCTATTGGAAGCTGTATCAAACATTCATGGCCCCCTAACCAAACTTTGCAATCATTTTGAGTCCTTTGTTTTGAGTTTAATCAAAAACCGTTGTTGGTTCGCGTCTCCCGCACCGTTTGAATACGTTGCTGTCTATGCAACACTCATCAAATATTGATCTTTTTGTTGTCTCGTCTGCAATTTTCAGCTTTGACACATTGATCTAAAATCTAAACTATACTTAGATACTAGGTGTTATTTAAGGGTCTGCTATACCTGACGGTGCATTTTTTGCCGCCCATGAGATTAACATTGCGAGCGGCGATTCATTTTCAAGGTTTACCCTTGGTTGGAAAGACACAAAATTTTGCCTGTACCTAGCCCTAACAATGTTCTATGGAGTGTTCGAAGCAGATTTCCCATTGTTTTACTGGTTTTCGAGGTACAGCACTTTTCTTGCGGTATGCGATGCTAGCATTTGCAAAACAGTTGCAATAAAAGAAACCAGTGAGAAATTGGGAAATCTGCTTCGAACACTCCCTAGAACATTGTTAGGGCTAGGTACAGGCAAAATTTTGTGTCTTCCCAACCAAGGGTAAACCTTGAAAATGAATCGCCGCTCGCAATGTAAATCTAATGGGCGGCAAAAAATGCATCGTCAGGTATAGCGTCCTCTTAACGAACAGATTTATCATGTCGTATGTTTCGATTATGACAAGTACAAACGCACTATAGCAGTGGCGCAGATTTTGAAAATTCTGGGGGGGGGGGGGCAAGAAATTGTAAACATCAGATATTCAATTTACTTATCAGTCTGATGGGTCTCTGCGCCTCTCAGTGACCCAGCGGCCAAGGCATTCGACTTGTGACCTCAGGGGTCTGGATTCGAAGCCCAGATTTACCGGCAATCTCGCATGTAATTAATCAGCGAAAATTATTATTTATATCTTGCTTTTTTTACGTGATAATGAAGTTAACGCCAAATATTTGACATGATAAAAATAATTGTCCCCCAAATTTCCGGGGGGGGGGGGGCTGCCCCCCCAAGATGGCGCCCCTTCACTATAGTATACTTAAAGAATTGACGAAATCAAGCCTTATTGATTTTTCATTCGATAGAGACAGCCTTTTTATTTTATTTTTATGTTATTTTCTTCTCCGACTCAAAATTTCACTTTTGCAGAATCAACATAGATTTCTGAAAATGAAATGAACCTTCCGCGTAAATACCTAATTTTTGGAAGGCGTGAAAGCCTGGTGTGACATATCTGAGGGGTGGGGAGGGTGGGGGTTGGGCCCGAGGCATTAACAAGATTACCGCGCTAATTCGAATATGCAATCGAAGGTTCCATTTTTTTTTTTTGAAAATAGAGGAAAAGGTTTAAATCCTCTCTCCCTTTAACGGAAATTAGTCTTCTGGTCGACAGCCTGACTCCCATTTGACATCGCAAATTGCTTCCGTTCAGGAATATCTATTTACTTGAATGGGGCTGTAGATTAGACTTGCCCTGGTCCAATACCAACCTTTTAACCTCGGCAAATCAGAAATGGAGGTGTGTTCCTCAGTGGCCGAGTGGTCTATGGGCCCGACTTGTGTCCTGAGAGATCCGGGTTCGAATCCCGGCGTAAGAAAAATTTTCCAGTTAGGGAAACTCCTAGTTTGGCTTCGGCCAACTCCTCTAGACCGTTCAAGAATTTTCCATCGTGCTCAGCTGTCAGCTGATGGGTTCCGCACCACCACAGCTTCGACATACATTTCCCTTGAGATACCAAACGTATCAGAAAAGCTTCGAAGGGATCGGGATCGAACTGGGGACCACTTGGCTACCATCGGCGCCAATGTACCAGGCAGCAGATTGAAGTCAAGTACGTGTACGTCATTCTTTATTTAATTTCTAGTAACTGAAAGAAGGTAGGTAAAAAATTTGGTCTAGAGCCGGTTTTTTATAGGCGAATTTGACTCTACTGAGTTTCTGTCTCCAGTTGCGTTAAAATGATATCCGGGAAATATTTGGATTAGCCAACAGAAACATAAGTCAGGTTACTGGAAGTGGAGCAGGGCATGAGACTGCTTACCTATGCTCTATTTCATATATCCAAACTTTAAGATTAAAACCAAAGAAAATGGAGGGAAATACTGAGTTCTCGCAATTTTGTAGTCGAAAGTTCCGAGGAAGAAGTTTCAGCTCTGAACGTAAATGAAAAGAACACAGAAATAATGAAAAGGAGTAATTTTATTGAACAAGAGCGTGATTAAAAATTAATTAAAAATAGGAATAAAAAAAAGTTCATGGAATGAAATACGTGGTTAATTTTTTGGTGAAAGAAATAAATTACTTTTCCCACGCAAAAGCGTAATTGTGGTGAAAAATCGTGCTACGGTCAATCTCTTTCACATTTTTTAATCCTTAATCTTATCCAGATGTTTTGCGTGCAATTTCATGTCCTTTACAAACACTTGGTACATTTGCTACCAGAAAGTTTCTCGGAAGTAGGTACGGATGAGAAACGGCCTCGATAGCCGAGTGGACTAAATGGTCGACTTTTGAGGAGCAGTGAGAGCCGGGTCACACCGGTTCGATCCCGATCCTACCAAAAAGTTTTTCTGCTCGGCATTCACCTCTGATATGTTCAGCATGTCAAGTGAAATGTATATCGAGGCTGTGGTGGTTCGGAACCCACCTAAACCTGTAGGTCCCCATCGTTTACTCGATGGCTGGGGTATTTGGTAGTGCTGCCAGCTGAGCACAATGGATAGTTCTTGAAAACGGTCTAGTTGCTGGGCTTGTCCCCCCCAACCCTCTGCTAAGTAGGTACGGATGAGTGGGTTGTTAGATTTTTTGGCCGAAATAGGCGTAATCTCCCTTAGGCACCCCATATTTAGCACTCTTACCTTATTTTTGTCAGTAAGGGACTCTACAGACTATAGCGTTCCTTCATTATAGAGAGTGTCGTTATACAAAGTTACAATTGGTTCATCTTTCTATGAATATCATTGGAAATCTTTAGAAATCTCTATGGAATCTCAGTGGAATCTCAAGGAATCGCTAAGAGTGGCTACCCCTTCGAAGAAGTGTATCGTCACAACTATCTAGATTTTAGGACCTGGGTGGGATTTCGGGGCAGACTTAACAAAAAAGTTCAAAACGAGTGATTAAATAATTGTTTTCGGAAGTAGAGACAGAATCCTCCAAGCGGAACATGTGAAAACCGGAAGTGAGTGTATACCGGAAATACGCAAGCGTTTTGTCTCTCTCTCCACCGGAGTGCGAAAATTAAAAATTGGAGTTTTCACAGCTAATGTTATAATCTAAACTCTGAAAATAATGAACTCTACTTATGGACCTTCCAATAAATGATGCATGGTAATAAATAGTAAACCAGATTAGTTCCCAAAATCTAACAATTGGGAAAAATCAATACCTCAGGAAATGATTCGATTATGTAGTCCAATGGCTGACTTAGTTTCTGTATTATCGCACTGTAGATTCTGACCACTAAATAAAAAGTTATTACACTCTAAATTGGCAGGATTTATGGTAGAGAAAAATGACGTCACCATTTGCTAAGCTCCGCGTCTTCTGCTACCTACCTCACTGTAAAGATCGATATAAATATCTAAAAATCACACAGCTACTCTACTGTCTCAACTGTGAAACCGGAAATCAAAATTTTCAACGCGCTATATCTACGAAGGGAGAACACCTTTGGAACAAATTTAGAGTTCTACAGAAAGTCCTTTATCGCGGCTGATATTATATAGATTCTCCAAATTCATTGTTGGGGTTTATGATACAGACAAGGTTCTTAAAATTACGCGATATCACGCGAATAAAAGAAAGCGATCTAGCGCAAGGGGATATTTGATAGGTGACATTGAATTTACGTCATCTCGTGACCCTACTCCGTATACCCAAAATGGGGGACGTGGATAAATTTTGCTGGCCGTGAGTGTTTTCTCTGCGGAAAAATCTCTCCCAATCAGATAGAAAGTGGGAAATTTGGCGCAGGCGAACAGCGACAAATTTCCCGAATATTGTAGAAACTTTTTAGGCTAGAATGTAAAAAAACAGCCTCGATAGCCGAGTGGACTAAATGGTCGACTTTTGAGGAGCAGTGAGAGCCGGGTCACACCGGTTCGATCCCGATCCTACCAAAAAGTTTTTCTGCTCGGCATTCACCTCTAATATGTTCAGCATGTCAAGTGAAATGTATATCGAGGCTGTGGTGGTTCGGAACCCACCTAAAACTGTAGGTCCCCATCGTTTACTCGATGGCTGGGGAGCTGGTATTTGGTAGTGCTGCCAGCTGAGCACAATGGATAGTTCTTGAAACGGTCTAGTTGCTGGGCTTGTCCCCCCCAACCCTCAGCTATATATATATAGGCTAGAATGTAAATTGAGGTCGACGGCATATAAACGCGTTTGTTAGCGTCAACGACACTCACCTGCTCGAAAATCGCTACCAACTTTTCACTTTTCTTCAGTCGCCACGGGGCAAGTTTTTCCGACTCCTGCTGTGCTCTGGAAGGGGGAAACTTTTCGCTTACCTGCAATAATAAATAATAACTTTATGAATGCCGATTAACACATAAAAAGGCTCGACTCTGGCCTTGAAGGGTTCATTTAAAAGAAATTTACGGCTTTATTCCTAATTTTATGTCACTAGCAGAGAAATTTTCGAGTTTATGATCGCCTTTGGGTACACTGAAAAATTTTCGGAACTCGGAGGAAGTTATATTTTCAGGCATACACCCCCAAAATCTGGTTGTAGATTTTTGCCACTTTCGAACTCCACACTTTCCCATATTATTCTTTTGTAGCGGAAGGATGAGACTAAACTACATGTCTCACGAGGGAAACGAGGGGTTAACCACTCGTTGGGAATCTCGTTGGGAATCATTAGAAATCTTTATGAAATCTCAGGGAATCTTCGAATTTTTAGAGTGGTTACCCCTTCGGGGTTCATCTTTCTATGAATATCGTTGGGAATCTTTGGAAATCTTTATGGAATCTCTAGGAATCTCAAGGAATCTCTGGAGTGGTTACCCCCTAGAAGGGAAATTTGGAAACCTGCCTCGATAATCCCCTGAACACTACTAAGGCTACGTGGAAATGTATAATTTGCAGCTCGCAGTGTTGACCTTATCGGTGTCTGAAGTAGAGCTATAAACCGAGACCACTTTTCTATTATCTTTTTTATATCGTACTTCCCCACACCAACCATATCGTCAGTCCAAGATTTATATCATCAACTTTCCTCGTCTATCTGTCTAGGGGTGCGTCCCACCATGCCCAGTTAAAATTAAGCTGGAGATTTTGTCCTATGTTTACCATGTTAAATTTAACTTTTTAACATGGTAAATCTCCAGTTTAATTTTAACTGGACATGGCGGGACGAACCCTAAATCAGTTAAATCGTCAGTTAACTGAACGCAGTCCAGAAGGGAAGTAATGGTTTCTGACATTTGATGTGTAAATTTTCTTCAGTTCTTGCGTTCTAAAATTTTCAATAGAAAACATATGTAGTGTAGAATTTGTTAAATTCGCCATTGTAGTTTGCAAACATTGTGGAACTGGGCGCTCAGGTAGACGACAGGTTTTACACATGGTAGGTACATTGTGCCACAGAACAAAAACGACTCCTCCCGATTAGCAAACCCAAATTACCGGCCGAGAGAGCAAAGTACTCGAGCAAGAGTAAGTTTTCATGCCTCACGGATTCCCTTCAGGTGACTAATAGAAGCGAGCCTATATAAAATAGTAAAACCACTGGCGAGCGGTTTGCATGAGTGCATCAGCTATAGTAAAACTTGAAATGGTCTGTGTGAGCGCGGATGAGCGCGGAATATCTTATTGTTCGCGTATTTAAGCTTGGGTGAATATTCCCGAGGATTCTCGTCATATGCATTTTCATGAAAATTATTAATATGGTCCCAAAGAGCTTCTCCTTCCCCCAGAATTAATTTCTATCCGGCGGTAACCCCTCAATCGGAAAATTAGAAATGGTCGCTTAATCCTACGTTTTCCCCCTTTAAGCCGTGGGTTTCCTATTAGCCAACATGTAGTTAAAATTAAAATCACTGGATTTTCGAGATGACGGAAAAAATACTTAGAGGGTTCGGACACTTTTCCAGTAGTCTCTCTCTATAAGGACCGTCAAGGTACCATAGTGTCCGTTTCGTTATAGAGAGGTTTTCGTTATAGAGGGTGTCGTTATAGAAAATGACAACCGTCTATCTCCAGGAAGATGGGTAGATAGTATGTTTTCTTTGATTTTGAAACTTTGGCTTTTTAGGTTGTCTAAAAGGGACAATGACCATCCTCTCGTCATCCTTTCGTTAGCTAAACCTCGGGTTAATGAGTTCTAAGGATGCAGATAAAGTTAGTATATTCATCTCCCCGAAAAAGTAGCCGATAACTTTTTAATTTCCGTTAATAGTCCACTAGCAATAGTTAAGGTTAGGGAGTTATCGGCAGGTGGTGAAAGGCACCTACTTTTCTTTTCGGGAGGATAGCGATATAGTCAACTTTTAGGGGACACTATTCTAGACTTTAGCAGCTTATGGGATTAGGAACCTGACGTTAAGGGTCCGCTATACCTGACGGTGCATTTTTTGCTGCCCATAAGATTAACATTGCGAGCGGCGATTCATTTTCAAGGTTTACCCTTGGTTGGAAAGACACAAAATTGTGCCTGTACCTAGCCCTAACAATGTTCTAGGGAGTGTTCGAAGCAGATTTCCCTTTTTTTTTACAGGTTTTCGAGATATAGCACTTTTCTTTAGGTATGCGATGCTAGCATTTGCAAAACAGTTGCAATAAAAGAAACCAGTGAGAAATTGGGAAATCTGCTTCGAACACTCCCTAGAACATTGTTAGGGCTAGGTACAGGCAAAATTTTGTGTCTATCCAACCAAGGGTAAACCTTGAAAATGAATCGCCGCTCGCAATGTTAATCTTATGGGCGGCAAAAAATGCATCGTCAGGTATAGCGTCGTCTTGAGCTAAAGAACGGGTGGTCGCTTCCAACCTTAGGCTGAATCCCGTTATAATCGGTTAACGGTAAAAACTCCGTTGAATATGGTATTTGACTAAACCAGACATCTCATGCACTCTACATCTAAAATGTACAGGTACATCACTCACACAATCAAAAAGAGAATAAAAAATTAGGGACCACATATTTTTGCGAAAATTTTCTGTCATATTTTTGAAAAGCCAAAAATAAACCGAAATGTAATGAAACGTGAATCAGTGATTGCCTAGTGGTCAAAATGCAACTGTAAATGCATCTGCATATTACATGTTAACGCTCTCCGCAAGGACCAAACCTCATTTTTCAGCACATATACTGTTTTCAGCTTTATCAAACCAACAATTCCATTGTAAATTCCATAAAAATGAAACTGACCATTTCATCAGATCCCCTCTTCATACCTGATGGACACTTCCAGTATTTTGTAGCTTGTTTTGTGTTCATATGAATAATACAGCTGAATGTCTACCTGAATATCCCCTATGCAGTAGAAACGTTATCCAGTTCACGTGGAAAACAGTGTATAAAAAATGAATGGTCCGAACAGCTTCGATAACACTTTCCCGTTGCCGTTCACATTCGCGCAATAAGCTAAATAAAAGAAAGATTTTTTTTCCAACAACTCTCCCAAAAATTGATTTGGCCATTTTGATTTTGCCCCTTGTCGAGCCTGGGAAAGCCAGTGAGATTATTTGAACTACTATTTACTATTGGATATTTAAATGTTCTGAAATATAATATGTCTTTTTGACGGCAAAAATTAACAGGGTGTGTTGCAATTTTACGATCGAGTGATTTTTATCAACGAAAAATTTGTCGGAAATAAACCGAACATAAAATCACAACTCAGCCTGTTAATTTCGGCCGTCACAACGACATATTATATTTCAGAACATTTAAGTATCCAATTTCCTGATAAAGTGTGCAAAAAACGTAAACAAACACAGCTGCGCAGGTGCCCTTTAATTTTTATCAAAAAGTGTCTGACTAGTTCAAGAACCATTTTTTGGACCCATATTTTTTTTGGACCGCTAAAACAGTACTTTCTCTATATACTTCGTATATGAGAAAGTGAAAAATCCATGGGCCTTTTTATGGACTGTTCCGTTATTACTCGTAAATTTTTGTTTTATCTCTGAGGGTTTTTCAGTAAGAATTAATGATTTGGAAAATGTACTATCCTCATCAAAATTCATTTTGCTCGACAGAAATCATCGTTCTCTTTAGAATTCGGACAAAGCCGGAGTGACATTGTCTCCGTGTTTCCAATTTATCAGAACTCCCCCCCTCCCCCCATCCCCTCCTCCCTCCCCCAAATCCCCTCAGCCCTCCGACCACGCAAGCACCCATCCTTT
The DNA here is from genome assembly GCA_950004255.1 of Mesopsocus fuscifrons. Taxonomy (NCBI): domain Eukaryota; kingdom Metazoa; phylum Arthropoda; class Insecta; order Psocodea; family Mesopsocidae; genus Mesopsocus; species Mesopsocus fuscifrons. Next base: position 14,369,524 of record OX465379.1, read on the forward strand.
CATCAGATTTTTAACAGTGGGTTGAAAACAATACAACGGTCGATAGAAGCTGCAGGGGCGCAACGACTAGAGGGGGCACAGGGCAATATCCCCCAAGCCAAAATTATTTGGATAGCACTGGGGGTAGAGCTAAGAGAGGTTAGGTATTCCAAGTTATTAAGCAGTTTTACTCTAAAAGTTAAGGCTGAATATACATTCGCTATTTTTTTGAATGTATATTCTGCCTTAAGGTTCCTCTTGAGATAGCAGCAAATTAATCTTCCCCTTGCCCATGATGGTAAGCCTTAGAAGTCAGGTTCGAATCCTATTCGTCACTTCTAAAAACATTGCTTAACTCCTTTGGCGATTTTTCTGGCAAATATACTCTTATTGTATATTGAAGACCATTGTGGTGGCCACCATCCTTATATCATCGTCATAACTCCGGGTCAGATCTGTTGTAAGAAGACGAAAAAGTTGTGAGATCCGCCTGCGTCAAGAAGCACTTTGCACGTTTTATCATTTTCAAAAGTGAACTCTAATTCAATAAATTTATTGCAATGATAAATGTGCTTTTCCTGACCAAGCGAACACGTCAAGCCAACAAAGGAAAAAGGGAACTTGGATATTTAGGACGGGTTGCGAGTATCAAACTTTTTGATAAAGTAACAGCGATCCTTGCCCGATATCTTCCTGTCGTTTTTTACAGATAAATCACGCTATTTTCAGACATCGCAAAAAAAAACCTTACAATCAACCTGAAAATCTGAAACCGATTTCGGAAATCGTTCCCTCTTTTTTCATTCTTTGTATCTCTCCCTCTCTCCCTGAGTCTATCCTCATCTTCCCTTCGCCTCTGGTCTTTCCCTCTCTGTCAGTTCTGCCCGTCTCCGAATTTATTTGTATTTCACTTCATTAGGCCCCATCTGACGCGCCTCGATATCCTGAAAAATGCAAGTTGTGCTTTTTGGATTTTTCCGGATACAGGATCGATCCCAGCCTGAGGTCGCGGAAGGAACCCGTTATTTAAGGCTGTATATACATTCTCGACGAACTCCACCAAAACCACTGTGCGAAAGTTAATATTCGACAAAACTAATGTTTACATATTAGTACTGCCGGAGACTGGTAATTGCAATATCGTATTGGTTGTGTCTACTCTAAAAGCTAAACATAGTGTGCTATTTGAACGCGAAACGAACGAGTGAAAGTAGGACACTATATTTAGCTTTTACAGGAGAAAAAGTAGAGAAATGGGGTTGCAATTACCCACTTCCGTAAGTACAATAAAAATTGTCAAAATGAACATGGCGACGGTAAATATTACAAACATTTATCAAGCTTTTCTTCTAAATGTGACGATAAAGTCATACATTTTTTTAGTCCGAAACGTTACAAAAATATATTCCGCGTGAGGTAGTGTTGTGTTTTCGCGATCTGTCTAAAAAACATGTGGACTGGTAGTTTACTGTTTAAAACCGCTCCTGTGGGCTTATTACTCCATTTCATGCAAAAATACAACACTACCTCATGACAAAGAGTCTCAGGTTTACATCACCCTATAAACACTTTTCACTCGCCGTAACTTCGGAGTAAGGCTTGAAGTACGTAGCATTGCGAACCAAGTACGTGTAGTCGACCTTAACTCCTTGAAGCCCAGCCCTGGACGAAACTATGACGAAACCAACTTTACCGCAGACTTGTCTATCTGTCTCTATCTATATTATAAGATTGAAGTGTACTGACACACTGACTCACTCACTCACTGACTCATTTATCATAATTCATTTTCTTCGCTCCTAATTGCCCGATCGCAATGAAACTTTTTGCAGGTTGTAGGGGGTCCCAAACGGAGTTGAACGGGGGTTAAGCGATCCCTGTCAGCAATTTCTGAGTCAGCAAAAAATCGAAATCAAAATTTTGAGCCGTCCTATTTATTGAGCCAGCGCGACGGTACTTGCAGGGTAGAGTGCCCCAATGGCCCCCATGACGAATATGATGTGAATTCGCGAAAATTGTAATTAGCCAGGGTCGTAGCCAGGGTCATCCGAAGGTCATGACACTTTTCATTTATTGAGCCACGCGGACGGCAGTCGCAGGGTACAGAGGCCTGGTGGCCCCAGTGACGAATATAGTGCGAAATGGGGGAAATTCGAATTAGCCAGGGCCGTAGGCAGGATTAACCGAGTTCGATGACCGCGTGTTGTTTATGGACGGATCGTTACGATGGTCACAGGGTAATCTCTACTGTTGGTACCAGTGACGAATATGGAAAAACCACCGGAATGGACGCATTATTCAGGGGCGTAGCCAGGATGGAAAAAGTTCGGACTTTTCATTTATTGAGCCACGCGGACGGCAGTCGCAGGGTACAGAGGCCTGGTGGCCCCAGTGACGAATATAGTGCGAAATGGGGGAAATTCGAATTAGCCAGGGCCGTAGGCAGGATTAACCGAGTTCGATGACCGCGTGTTGTTTATGAACGGATCGTTACGATGGTCACAGGGTGGTCTCTACTCTTGATACCAGTGACAAATATGGATAAACCACCGGAATGGACGCATTATTCAGGGGCGTAGCCAGGATGAAAAAAGTTCGGACTTTTCATTTATTGAGCTAGGGGGGCGGCAGTCGCAGGGTGCAGAGGCCTGGTGGCCCCAGTGACGAATATAGTGCGAAATGGGGGAAATTCGAATTAGCCAGGGCCGTAGGCGGGATTAACCGAGTTCGATGACCGCGTGTTGTTTACGGACGGATCGTTACGATGGTCACAGGGTGGTCTCTACTGTTGGTACCAGTGACGAATATGGAGAAACCACCGGAATGGACGCATTATTCAGGGGCGTAGCCAGGATGAAAAAAGTTCGGACTTTTCATTTATTGAGCCACGTGGACGGCAGTCGCATGGTATATTGTCCTACTGACCCTCATGAGGAATATGTTTAGAAGTGGTGGAAATTCCAATTAGCCAGGGCCGTAGCCAGGGCACCCCAGATTGTGCACATTCTGTTCATCAACCGATCGTCATGATATTCACTAGGTGTAATATACTGGTGGGAATATGTTTAGAAGTGGTGGAAATTCCAATTAGCCAGGGCCGTAGCCAGGGCACCCCAAATTTTGCACATTCACGCGGACAGCAGTCGCAGGGTACAGAGGCCTGGTGGCCCCAGTGACGAATATAGTGCGAAATAGGGGAAATTCGAATTAGCCAGGGCCGTAGGCAGGATTAACCGAGTTCGATGACCGCGTGTTGTTTATGGACGGATCGTTACGATGGTCACAGGGTGGTCTCTACTGTTGGTACCAGTGACGAATATGGAAAAACCACCGGAATGGACGCATTATTCAGGGGCGTAGCCAGGATGAAAAAAGTTCGGACTTTTCATTTATTGAGCCACGCGGACGGCAGTCGCAGGGTACAGAGGCCTGGTGGCCCCAGTGACGAATATAGTGCGAAATGGGGGAAATTCGAATTAGCCAGGGCCGTAGGCAGGATTAACCGAGTTCGATGACCGCGTGTTGTTTATGGACGGATCGTTACGATGGTCACAGGGTGGTCTCTACTGTTGGTACCAGTGACGAATATGGAGAAACCACCGGAATGGACGCATTATTCAGGGGCGTAGTCTGGATGAAAAAAGTTCGGACTTTTCATTTATTGAGCCACGCGGACGGCAGTCGCATGGTATATTGCCCTACTGACCCTCATGAGGAATATGTTTAGAAGTGGTGGAAATTCCAATTAACCAGGGCCGTAGCCAGGGCACCCCAGATTGTGCACATTCTGTTCATCAACCGATCGTCATGATATTCACTAGGTGTAATATACTGGTGGTACTAATGAAGAATATGTGACGAAATAACAGGAAGTGCGCATTAATCAGGGGCGTCACCAGGATTGGTAAATTATTTATGGACGTAGCAGGACGGGAGTCGGAGGGTGTAGGGCCGGAGTGACCCCGAGGAAGAATATGTTGCGGAAAGTGGCGCAAATTCAAGGAAGCCAGGGCAGCATCCAGGATTACGAAACATTGTGCGATACATGATGTTGATGCACCGGACGTTGTCACTGTAACGAGGTGCTCTCTACTGGTGGTACTAACGTGGAATACGTTAAAGCAGAACCGTGTACGAGTTTAACTGAGGCGTAGCCAGGTTGGGAAAGTTCTGACTTCTCATTTTTCAACCTAGCTGGACGGAAGTAGGAGCATGTAGTGCCCCAATGGTCCTAATGAAGAAAAGGCGGAAATTTTATGGAAATACGTGGTAGGCGGATAAGGCGGATCATAATTTATTAAAAAAAAACATGTCCACATATTTACATTAGGTACTTACCTACATATCGAATTTGAGCAAAATCGGATGAACGGCGACAGACTGTCGTACGTATGTACGTCGGATGGACATTTTTTAAAAACCACTTTTTTGGACTCGTGGGACCTCCAGGATCATGGGAAACCCAAAATCTTAAAATCAAAATTTTGCACCACGACATAACTTTTTCAGCCCATGTATTACATACGGGCGAGAAAGTAAGAAGACAGGAAGGTCGCTATGTATATTTCTCATGGTATGGTGACAATTCTCAGAGTGAAAAATCTAACTATAGGAAAAAGCAAACGCAACAATCTGAACAGTCAGGAATTACTATAAAAAAACGTAGAGATCTCGGCCAAAAAACCATTCCAGTGACACCTTCACAGTGCCAAACTCCTAAAAAGCGCGGTCGTCCTAAGTTGTCTAATCTAACCCGAGAGCAAGAGCTAACCGAAGCAAGCAAACGTTACGCTAAACAAAATCCAGAGGTACACAAAAAAGCGGTAGCTAAATATACAAAAACCAAACCGGAAATTCACAGACAAGCAGCAGCTAAGTATGAGAAACAAAACCAACAGGTCAATAGGCAAGCAGTAGCTAAGTATGAGAAACAAAACCCACAGGTCAATAGGCAAGCAGTAGCTAAGTATGTGAAACAAAACCCACAGGTCAATAGGCAAGCAGTAGCTAAGTATGTGAAACAAAACCCACAGGTCAATAGGCAAGCAGTAGCTAAGTATGTGAAACAAAACCCACAGGTCAGTAGGCAAGCAGTAGCTAAGTATGTGAAACAAAACCCACAGGTCAATAGGCAAGCAGTAGCTAAGTATGTGAAACAAAACCCACAGGTCAATAGGCAAGCAGTAGCTAAGTATGTGAAACAAAACCCACAGGTCCATCGCCAAGCTGCAGCTAAGTATCAGAAAGAGAAGTCAGAGGCTCATAGGAAAGCAGTCGCTAAGTACCCCAAAACGAAAACAGACGAGACGCGTAACCGAAGGAAGGTGAAGACACTTTCCGTGACTAAGGGTGCAGGTTTTGACTACGATCCTTTATGTAATTACTCCAGTAATAAATCTATGGAAATTGGGGAAATGAGCGAGGTAAGACAGGGTCGTACCCAGGATTCAAATTTGTCGAGACGTCTCACTATTTATTTAGCCAGGCGGAAGGTAGGCATAGGGTATATTTCTACAATGCCCCCATGACGAATATTTGATAATACGGTGGCAAATCCAATTCGCAATGGATCCTGTACCCAGGATAACTCATATTGTGCAAAAACTGACGCCGCTGAACAGTGGCACCGATAATTTCAGGAACGGCGGTGCCGCTGGGGCGGCGGCGGACCAATACAAGACGCCGAGCGGCGCGAAGCGCCGCGAGGCGGCTTGTTATCCTATATGGCTGAGGGTTGGGGGGAACAAGCCCAGCAACTAGACCGTTTTCAAGAACTATCCATTGTGCTCAGCTGGCAGCACTACCAAATACCAGCTCCCCAGCCATCGAGTAAACGATGGGGACCTACAGTTTTAAGTGGGTTCCGAACCACCACAGCCTCGATATACATTTCACTTGACATGCTGAACATATCAGAGGTGAATGCCGATCAGAAAAACTTTTTGGTAGGATCGGGATCGAACCGGTGTGACCCGGCTCTCACTGCTCCTCAAAAGTCGACCATTTAGTCCACTTGGCTATCAAGAAAACAGACACTTTGTTCCAAAAAGAAGCAGTGTTCTTGTCTTTTTAAATAACAGGCTAAGAAGAGGAGTGCATAAGGGTAGGGTCTGATCGGGTTAACCTTGTAAGGGTGCGTCCCACCATGCCCAGTTAAAATTAAACTGGAGATTTTGTCCTATGTTTACCATGTTAAATTCAACTTTTAAGTTAAATTTAACATGGTAAATCTCCAGATTAATTTTAACTGGGCATGGTGGGACGCACCCTAAGATGGCCCAGTAACATCTGTTTGCTTATACACATTCCATCAGTCTTCTTAGTCTGTTATTAAGAAGACAAGAACAATGATTCTTTCTCAAATAAAGTGTGTGTCTTCTTAGGACAAGAGCGACAGATCGACAGGTCTGCGCTAAAGTTGGTTTCTTTCGAGGGGTTAACCACTCCAGGAATCTCGTTGGGAATCTCATTGGAATTTCAGGCAGGAAATCTTAATGAAATCTCAGGGAATCTTGTAAATTTCTGGAGTAGTTAAGCCTTCGGGGTGCATCTTTCTACGAATCTCGTTGAGAATATCAGGAAATCTTTGGAAATCTTCATGCAATCTCAATCTCTGGAGTGGCTATCCCCTCGGTTCCATTATAGTCCTCTGTAAAGAAGGGGTTGATTTGGCCAGACTCAAGCCTGAAATCCTGTTGGTGAAGGCCAGGTACCCATCAGTAAATATCTCACGAAGTCTGGACTGAAACCCCTTCTTCAAAGCTCACTGCTCACCTATACCTACAATAACAAAAAACTACCGAGAATTTTCATTTTATAGACAGCTTAGAGAAAAGTCGTTTTGTCAATAATTCGTTCTGAGATACCTCTGGTTCACGATTGAAAACATTTTTCCGTGATCCAGGTAGGTAAGTTACTTTGGGAATTTGTTCCCTGGGCAATTAAAACAATTCTTCTGAAGCACATAAGACCCCCTTAGGGACGCGATGTCGTTTCTGCCACCGGACAATAAATATCATCCAATTCGTTACATTTCCTATAATTGAATTTTCGAGATTGTCAGCACTGAGACCAGCTCAAGTGGAGGAGGGGGTGGGTCAACCTGCCTGCGCTTACACAAACCTTAAAATTCAGCTATATCGCCAAAGCAGAAAGCAAGGTATTTGAAACTTCTGGAACCGAAGCAATTAGAAAACAACGTTGGAATTGAACCTGCACTAAGTTTGGCCTCAATCGGGCCCTGGGGGTTTCCGCAACTCCGAGTGGGGGGGAGGTTATCGAGAAAAACTTAGCAACGTTGTTTCCGATAGGACGTAGAAAAACCTGGGGGTTTTCGCGCAGTAAATGTCATTGTAGAATTCAAACGATTCTTTATTGGTCTGCTGTACCGTTTGTCATGATTGTATTACTTCCATTTGCAGAGGCTATTAGTGCGCTTTGTCGTATGTTTCCCGACTCCACATTGGACTTTTAATATACTGTTTTTTTTTTCGTCTGGCGCTGAGGTACACAGAGGTGATTTTTGTCGGGTTATTAGGTGTAAAAACGATTGAGTTGGCTGTGGGTTACGAAAACCAAACTCACACAGTCAGTGTGAATCGTATTTGGAGCGATTGCAGTCAGAAGCGAGTACTTTTCGTTACCCCGGTGGTAAACCGTTTGGCTCCATTTTTTCGGATTTGGGTTCCCGGTATAACATTAATGGAAATGCCCTAGCAAACTCTCTGTAAACTTCAAGTGGCAAAACCTCGGGCGAAACTAAATAATTCAGCTCAAGTGAGCGTATACTATTAAATACATTGCTGTCTTCCCTTTATTAGTTAAGGAGAGTTCGACAACATTTGGACGTCGAAGCTCTCGAATTTTCTTCAGTTTAGTTGATAATTATTTAAAGGTGGGGCAATAGTGGCATTTCCACTTTAGGGACCTATATGTGACACGGTCTTTTGTAGAGGTTCAACTTCCAAAGAAGTACGAGCCTCAGAAGTTATAGGTAAAATCGGAATGGTGGCCTTCGTAAGTCAAGTATACGCTTAAAAATATGTGGCGAATAGCACACTATGTTTAGCTTTTCGAGCAGCCTAAGAGCCTCCAATGGCCGTGCAGAGACCCCGTATATTTAGGAATCCAACACTGTGTTTAGCTTTCGAGGGGAGGAAATTCAAAGGAGACTTTACACTGAAGTATCGATACTCGATGGTAATTGCACCTCCATTTTTATAGTTCGATAATATTCCTTCACCAGCAAAAGCTAAACATAGTGTGCTATTCGATTATCACACTATGTTTAGCTTTTAGAGCAGTCGCGGCCATTGGTGGGGACTATAATACGTACCAGTATCATTTCGAACTTGCACATTAAAGGGAACAGTTTCGTTTGTGATTAAACATTTGTAAATTGCGAGGTCACTTTTCAAAGGCTTCCACGCTCCATTTAACTCCGTAATTGTATCTATCTACCATTTACCAACTTTCAATGGCTGGTTTAACGCCAAACGTGTGAAGCAAAAGGATTCAGGTTCTAGTCCGGGCTTTCCCAGATTTTTTCTTTCTGATCAAACTACCCTCCCTACAGTACAGAGGTCGGTTTGGAATTTGTGTTTTTTTTTTTACGCGCGACGACGCGACGGTTAGAGAACCTATGCGCCGATGAGTTGTTTTTCTTAGATGTTTTTGGCCGAAGCCCAAGACGAAGTGGCCGAAGCCGAATATGAGTGAGCCGAAGCCAGTTTAGTAGTGGGCCGAAGCCAATACATCCATGTCGGAAGCGGAAAATTTTTCCGTTCCGCCGGGATTCGAACCCAGACCCCTCAGGACTCAAAGCGGACCCCTTGACCACTCGGCCACTGAGAGGCACTTTGTTGGTATGTACCTAAGTGGACTGGCAGCGATCCCATCTATAGCTTTGGAAGCCTTAAAATTTTGGGGGTTGAAAATTTGGGGTCACACGTATAACCGTATATTACAGGGGAACAGGTTGTCATGAGAGGGGCTGAGAGAGGGTTGAATAGCTTAATTATTTTGGTTGTCACCGCTGGAGCCCCATGGGTGCTGGTATCTCACCGACAGACTCTAATATTTAAACCGCACGTTTCACGCAAAGCTCGGCTTAAAATCAAGGCTGCTGGGATAGGTCGCTGAATTATGACAACATCTGCGCTCTATCAGGTCTAGGATTATTTGGATTTACAAAGGTAATGAAACATTCCTCGATTCCAAACTGAGTGCTGAATATTTTCGCTGGTTTGAGAAAATTTGTAGTGAAAACTATCGAAACTCGATCGAGGTCGATCACTGCAACGCCATTTCTATCGTTCGAAAGAATTTTTTGTTCTCTAGTTAAGGGTCCGCTATACCTGACGGTGCATTTTTTGCCACCCATAAGATTAACATTGCGAGCGGCGATTCATTTTCAAGGTTTACCCTTGGTTGGAAAGACACAAAATTTTGCCTGTACCTTAGTCCTAACAATGTTCTAAGGAGTGTTCGAAGCAGATTTCCCATTTTTTTACTGGTTTTCGAGATACAGCACTTTTCTTGAGGTATGCGATGCTAGCATTTGCAAAACAGTTGCAATAAAAGAAACCAGTGAGAAATTGGGAAATCTGCTTCGAACACTCCCTAGAACATTGTTAGGGCTAGGTACAGGCAACATTTTGTGTCTTTCCAACCAAGGGTAAACCTTGAAAATGAATCGCCGCTCGCAATGTTAATCTTATGGGCGGCAAAAAATGCACTGTCAGGTATAGCGGGCCCTTAAAGATCAACCATAGTTATACAATTTTCTTGCATCCATTAAACCTATTGAGCTTTGAAATTAGCGGAAAAATTATGGAAGCTGCGTAGTGTTCCAGTTACTATAGAAGACTTCTGGATGTCCTTTAAAAGTTTTATCTCACTCTACCTTTAAGATATCTCACGAGAAGGGGAAGGGTTTATTTAGGTCAAAAGGTCAATTCGGAGAAACCTCATCTAACCTTATGGAAAGAAGCGAGATGTTCTTTTGTCATTACGCTTTCACTTTAACACTCTGCGGACGGCAAAAGCTTGCACCCGTTAACGACGGGCAGTGTCTCTCAGACACCATGTCCAATTTCTATGTTATTCCTTGTTTCTAGCTGGTCGTAGGTTTTAAAATTATGAACTACTCTTTATTTCGATGTAATTTTTGATGTTGTTTGCATTGTGTGAGTAGATGCGAATGAGGTAGCCCATCTAGCCGCGGCGCGCCACGCCGCCGGTTTCGTTAACACGGGGTAGGGTAGGGAACCTGATGAAGCAGTGCAAATGCACCCGCCACAGCCAGTCATGCTCCTTATCCTACTCCTACTTGTCCCCTTGACTTGTATCACCTTCCTTGTTGGTCCTCTTGCCTATATTATCAGTCAAAAGATGACGAAAAACAGGAATACTTCTTCTGAAGCCGTATATGATATATCTCGTAAGACCTGCCATTGAATATTGTGAGTTTCCCCATAAGTGTCTGGTAGACACTGTCCGTCGTCTATGGTAAGAGAATGTCCCACAACTCAAACTACTCACGCAATAAAAATAAAAAATAGTGCAAATGAAAGATGTTGAAAAGTTAGACAAAGTCATAAAATATCAATACTGTACCTGTTACAGTTTAAAAGAAAATTAAAGTTAAAGTTGAAAACAGTGTCTGATAGACACTGCCGTCCGCAGAGTGTTAAACCTTCCGGTTTATGCCTTATTACAGAATCCTACCTAACCTTTTGTAATATTTAAATTCTGCAAACCATTGAGGTGAGTGAACGAATCCTACTACAGTGGCCTTCAAGCTGTCAAGCACTTTTCCTGGTGCTCTTCAGATTAAAACTAGAAATCCTCTGAGGTAAACCAATCTTGGTTTCCGGCCTCGTATCCCAAGAACCCCAAATTTTTCCAATAGTCCGATATAAAGGGATATTCAAAAATTACAAAAACACACATGGTACGACCCCCCACATTGGGGGTATCTACATTTTTTAGCAAGCTTCTCCTTGCGTTCTTCAGACTTGATATTTTCTTAGTTGGAGGGCAAATATTTGCCGTGAACGTAAAGTAGCTGTCAGGAGGACGGAGCCAGCCCATGCAGAATTCAGTACCATTTTCCATCGTCTAGTAGATTTTCTAGAGATCTGGAAAGCGCAACTTTTAAGTCTAGTAATAATTAATGCCTCCAGCTCCAAAACAAAAACTCCCTGAGGCGTTTCTTGGAGGAGTATTCGAATAAAACATTACTTAAATTGTGTACCTAGCTATTGTTCTCATTTTTAGTTTTGTTACTGAAAAATTTACCCTAAACAACCGAAACCTGAATAGAAAAGTTTGAGTTTACTTTGGATGTAAGGAGTCGTGAGTATCAGGGGCGTAAAGTTTTAAAATCCCAAGGGGGGCTGAGAAAAAAACACCAACCTATCGTGTACACGATAGTCTTCACGTTAAATATAAATATGGAAGCAGAGCACTGAGTAGAGTGACCAACTGACCGTAGCAAAAGTGGTGCGCGCCAATTTTTAAAATCAATCTTAATTGCTACCTAACTGCATTTTAAGTTTTTAAATTAGGTACTTCCCCTGAATTCCTCATTTAAGGATTAATTTTAAAAAAAATTAAAAAAACACAGTACAAATTTCAAGGGGGGCAGAGCCCCCCTTGAAATTTTTCAAGGGGGGCTGGAGCCCCGCAGCCCCCGTGTACTTTACGCCCCTGGTGAGTATACCTGAAAATGTCAGAGTAATGGAAGTAGATATGAATTTCCCGAGGGGGTAACCACTCCAGAGATTCCTTGAGATTCCCTGAGAATCCATAAAGATTTCCAAAGATTCCCAACGATATTCATAGAAAGATGAACCCCGAAGGGGTAACCACTCCAAAAAATTCCAAGATTCCCTGAGGTTTCATAAAGATTTCCAATGACTCCCAACGAGTGGTTAACCCCTCAGAATTTCCGTTTGGTCTAAAAACTTTTGGAAGTCGAAATACACGTGCAGTGTCACTCTATGAGTAGAACCTCTCTATAACGAACGAATGCTGTGGTCCCTTGACAAACCTTCTCTATATCGAACGATTTTGGGAACTCAAAAGTCTCTGTACGTTATAGCTCTGGCCACTCACTGAACGAGCGCTCTCGTAAGGAAAAAATTATCTCTAGGATCTATATATTTAAGCTGTGGTTATGAAACGTCCAAGATAGACTAGGATGAGGACCTACAGTTTTAAGCATTACCCGAGATAAATGGAAAATCTATGAGGAAAAATCTCAAACAACCGGATTCGAACTTGCAAGCTCCTGTCTGACTTTAGTCAGTTCTGAACAAATAATTTTGGAAACTTTTTTTTTTTTTTTAAACAATGGGGTGGTGGCTTCCATCCAAAGTGGACTCTAGGTCATTGTGCATATTGTCGACAAGTACAACGTACGAAGTAGAGAAAGGAAAACCTAGAGTAACAATCAGAGTAGTGAAAGAATAGGTCCGTTAAACCTTTCCTGGCCGGGGATGCAGCCATTACCAGCGATGGCTCCCTGCCGGACTTTTACAACTCGCTCTGCCTTACGACCCTTCCGCTCATAAAGGCGACTCACCCCCACCCTAAACGGTAACCACTTCATTAGAACTCAGCGGAAATCCATCCCCTACCCACTTTCTCTATGTAGTTTGAAAGGAACAAATTATTTACTTCTGATTCCGAAGGAATGAAAATTTTTTATTGTGAGACGAAAAATTATTTTCCCCAAGATCGGGGAACTACTTAAGGGTCCGCTATACCTGACGGTGCATTTTTTGCCGCCCATAAGATTAAGATTGCGAGCGGGGATTCATTTTCAAGGTTTACCCTTGGTTGGAAAGACACAAAATTTTGCCTGTACCTAGCCCTAACAATGTTCTAGGGAGTGTTCGAAGCAGATTTCCCATTTTTTTACTGGTTTTCGAGATACAGCACTTTTCTTGAGGTATGCGATGCTAGCATTTGCAAAACAGTTGCAATAAAAGAAACCAGTGAGAAATTGGGAAATCTGCTTCGAACACTCCCTAGAACATTGTTAGGGCTAGGTACAGGCAAAATTTTGTGTCTTTCCAACCATGGGTAAACCTTGAAAATGAATCGCCGCTCGCAATGTTAATCTTATGGGCGGCAAAAAATGCATCGTCAGGTATAGCGTCCTCTTAATTAATCAGAGGTGACTATTGATTGATAAGCTTGTAATCGAACTAGAGTGACCCGTTGCTTATCAGTCAGCATTGTATGTGTATAGTTTTATTACCTGCCTATCCAGCAACAGGAGGCCGCTGCTGAGGTCACCAAAGTGAGTTTCAGCGTTCTCCCCTTGATTGGTCTGATACCTAATTAAAGGTTGTGAAAGGGCAACCCCTGCCACTCAAATATAATTATATTAACAGACCCTCCCTCCCCACTATGCGAGCGCGAGGGGTTGTTCAAAACACATGGTTATACTCTGAGAGGACCCGCCATTACAAATATGATGGCGTAAGGTTGCTTGGTATTGAATTTGGAGAATCTGTATATTAGCCGCAATAAGGGACTTCTGAGCGGTTTTGTAGAACCCTAAATTTGTTCCAAAGGTCTTCTCCCTTCGTATTGTATAGCGGATTTCCGGATTCATAGTTGAGACGAGTAGCTGTGTCCTTCTCAGACTTTGATATATCAATATTTATATCGACCCTTAGTTGATGGTTCCTACAATTACCTTACAGTGAGATAGGCAGCAGAAGACGCAGACCGTATCAAAAGGTGACGTCATTTTCGCCTCCCATATACTTACTTCAAATCTGGCCACTTTAGAGTGTAATAACTTTTTATTTAGTGGTCAGAATCTACAGTGCGATAATACAGAAACTAAGTCAGCCATTGGACTTCATAAGATATGACTTCATAGATATTACAATAATATTGTTTATGTTTCTCATTGATATTTTTCTAATGCCTCATAACGACACTCTCTATAACAAGATCCTCTTTATAACGAGCAAACTCTACGGCCTCTTGGCAAAACCCATCTCGACAATGTCACCTCACCTCTCGAACTTCCTTTGTAGCTAGCCAATTTATGATCTCTTGATGGTAGTTGTGTAAATTCGCTTGCTATAAAGAGAGTTCACTATAGAGAGGAGACATTGTGACATCGTTAAAGAGAGTGATAACTATATGACCAGTAGGGATAGGTTTGTTTAAGTGAGACATTAACTATGCATGTGAATGGAATTGGAGCATTAACTCTCGACCGAACGTCTGAGCAAACACATGTTTCCGTGAATTGGGGCAGGAGCTGTACGAAATTACCAACAAAGTACAAAGTGCCCTACTGGGACCCCTTATAGCTTTTCCAACGAGTTCGCTATCACATTCTTATTCTCGGACTTTCTTTCTCTGCATTATCCGACATTTCGGTACCTATATTACTTTTCCTTCACTCCATAGCCAAGAGTACAGGATGGTTGCCCTTAGAGGAAGATTACACCGGTTCGATCCCGAACCAACCCTAAGTTTTCTATTTTATTTTTTTTTTTAACGCGCGACGTTCAGAGAACATATGCGCCGATGAGTTGGTATATTAGATGTTTTTGGCCGAAGCCGAAGATGAAGTGGCCGAAGCCGAATATGAGTGGGCCGAAGCCAGTTTAGTAGTGGGCCGAAGCCAATACATCCATGTCGGAAGCGGAAAATTTTTCCGTTCCGCCGGGATTTGAACCCGGACCTCTCAGGACACAAAGCGGACCCCTTAACCACTCGGCCACTGAGAGGCACCAGTTTTCTAATTATCACTCATTCTGCATCGAGGCTTTGTTCGTACTTCGTACTGTAGGCTAATCGACTACATTTCTTCCTCGCCACTTCTATAAATTGCCTGTACGGCATAGGCGTAGGCGTAGGGGCTTAGCCCCCCCAGAAACTGTCCCCCAGGATTTTTCTGATCTACACATAACGTCACAAAAAGCCATGCATGAGGAGAAGGCTCTGGTTCTGCTACGCCGATGCTGTACGGTTACTTATTTGACGAATATTATAGATAAAAAAATTTAATAAACAATACTGTTTTTTTCCACACCTGCGAATTCATGTTTATGCAATTGTTAGCACGTTTTTGAGTTGACGTTGACCAGCGGGGCTATTACGGATCTCGTGTCACGCGAAACGCCTTTTTTCCACGCAGGTATCACGAAAAGTTGATTTTGCGATTACGGATCGGTTTTCGGCGGAAGGCGATCGCCCTTATATCACGAAAAACTACCGCCACCTCTGCTAGGTGGCGGTAGAAAGCGGTAGGAAGATTTTGAAGTGTGAAAAATGCTATTGTGTGTTTTATTTTTATATTTTGCATGCTAAAAAAAATTTACAATTTCAAAACTTCAAATACACGCTCTTTGATTTGTTTTGTTTACTTTCCAGTTTTAGTTAAAATGAAATTAAAAAATGATATTTTAATGTTTTGTACGTAATAAATTAAATAATATTAGGTACATTTTAAACTGTTTTTGAAGTTAAAACACTGAATATTATGAGTTATTGAAGAGTGGTGACGATTATAAGTGAGGCAAACAAAAAACTGTCGCGAAAATGCTGCGGTAGCTACCGCCGGCGTCTTAGTTATCACGAAAAGATCCATAATCGCAGTTTTGAGATGGCCGCGGTATCTAAATGGCGTGTTTTGCGTGAAAGCGCAGTTATCACGATTTTTAGTGCACGATCCGTAATTGGCCTGCTGGTCTAAAACTCCCATTCCGACTATCGTGGTCTTAATCTGTAACTGTAGGTCCCTACTAAATGTGTAGCTTATCCTGGCAGACCCACAAGGGATTAAGAGCTAATTACTTTTTTAAGCCCTTAAGAAAGCCAGAGAGATTTTTTTCCTTAAATCTAAAGAAATACCTACTTGGAGATTTCCTCGATTAGATATCGTGAAACCCCATACCGGCTTAGTGAATGAAAGAAGTTAATGAGGTATTGAAAGGAAGCAAACTAAGGAGCAAGCTCGAGGTGAGGCGAGAGAAGACCTCGCTTATTAATTCGGAAAACTTGGTAATTGCACCGAAATAATCACCCAAGTTTGTACAAGTTAATATTAACATCAAAATTTTACTGTTCCCCGGAGGTTTGGGGGCGCTAGCCGCGAAACTCGCAAGTTTACATGCTCAACTGCCGTGTATACAGCTGCAAAGGGACCTAATCCGCTCGTAAGACAACGCCCGAGCTTGTCGTTACCTCAAAGATAAAACAACTTGAAATAGGCGGCTGTTGTTTTGGGCCCGAACTTACGGAAAAATTAATTTTGTTGGTTTTTTCTTTAGAAACAAGAAAAAGACAATGGTCGACTTTTGAGGAGCAGTGAGTCACACCGGTTCGATCCCGATCCTATATACCAAAAAGTTTTTCTGCTCGGCATTCACCTCTGATATGTTCAGCATATCAAGTGAAATGTATATCGAGGCTGTGGTGGTTCAGAACCCACCTAAAACTGTAGGTCCCCATCGTTTACACGATGGTTGGGGAGCTGGTACTTGGTAGTGTTGCCAGCTGAGCACAATGGATAGTTCTTGAAATGGTCTCGTTGCTGGGCTTGTCCCCCCAACCCTCAGCTATAAGCTGTATATAGTGGCTAGACTGTCGTAGGCTAGAATAGCTGATAGGGTAGGGAGAAAGTATCCAAATATTTATAGAAAAAAAAAAATTTCCCGCCGCGGAATTCGAACCCAGAACCTTAGACCGCTCAGTCACTGAGAGGCACATTTCTTCCTTTTACTACAATAAAATACTACATATTTCTCGGTTTTAATTTTTGATATAATCCCATTTTTTTTCCTTTATTCTCATGCACTTTGTTGCGTAGGGTCATGACCAACAAAATTCGTACAAAAAAGACCTGCTATCGTCAGAAATTCTGCTGGAATAAATGTGTACCCGAAACCTGTGACCGTCGGGAGATTTTTTAGGTATCTGGCCCCAGCCCCAGCTGTAATCTATAAAGTTGAAAGGAATCGCTTTAGTATATATGAGATCCTTTTTCGCTTTAAGCCTGATTTAGTGATGCGTTAAAAATACGGTAAGGCAAAAGCCTGGTTTTATCAGAATTGGACCCGTTAAATAATTAATATTGGTTTTGTGCGTGGCAGGAGAAAAAGCGACGCTATTCAGCAGGAGGAACCTTTGAGTTCAAAGAACGGCTTTCCCATATCAAATTGTGGGGGATGGGAAGGCAAGGGGTCGAACTGGCTCATACAAGAAATTATTTGACATACCTACCTCGAACTTAATAATAATAGCGGAGGGTTGGGGGGGACAAGACCAGCAACTAGACCGTTTTCAAGAACTATCCATTGTTCTCAGCTGGCAGCACTACCAAATACCAGCTCCCCAGCCATCGAGTAAACGATGGGGACCTACAGTTTTAGGTGGGTTCCGAACCACCACAGCCTCGATATACATTTCACTTGACATGCTGAACATATCAGAGGTGAATGCCGGGCAGAAAAACTTTTTGGTAGGATCGGGATCGAACCGGTGTGACCCGGCTCTCACTGCTCCTCAAAAGTTGACCATTTAGTCCACTTGGTTATCGAGGCCTTGAGGGGACAAGCCTACTACCGAGGTGTTAACCACTCCAGGAATCTCGTTGGGAATCTCACGCAATGACTGGAAATCTTTATGAAATCTCAGGGACTCTTGGAAATTTCTGGAGTAGTTAACCCATCGGGGTGCTTCTTTCCACGAATCTCGTTGAGAATCTCAGGAAATCTTTGGCAATCTTCATGCAATCTCAAGCAATCTCTGAAATGGAGAACCCCTCGCCTACTACCAAATACCCAGCTCCACGTGAATACTGATCAGAAAACTTGTGATGGGATTGGGATCGAACCGGCGACATCCGGCTCTCAGGCCACTCGGCTATGAAGAAAAGACGTTCCTGCCCTTCCCTTACTGGCTAGCTACGCCCGTGGGCTTGCTGTTTCCACTGCGGGTGTGGTTCATGAGGCCGAGGGGTCAGGTTAGGTTGGTGTGGCTCTAAAGATGGCGGATTTTATTTGTTCAGTTGGCAGTGCTGTGTTTGCCCTTCCTGCTGTGAATTTCAATGCACCCGCGCTGCCGCTGCCGCACCCGAGCCGGAATGCAGTCGATAAGAACCCCGAGAAAACCATTTTCACGCGACAAAATATATTCATCATCTTGCCCCGCGACCCATCTCGGTTTTCTAATTTATGATAGAACCTCGACTGGTTTTTGGGTCAAATTGGGGACGAAGATTTGAGAAATGTCCTGGGTCCCTTCTTTTGCAAAATTTCATCAAATTTGAGCTGCTTTTGTAGTTTTATGGCCAAGTGGCTTCTCGGCAAGCTAATAAATAGCTCCTAAGTCCTAAAAAAAACCACCGAATGTGAAGATAGAGCTAAAATAAAGTACCTAGTTGGGTACAAATACTTAGAATGGATAGTATATCACTCGTTCCTAAAGTGTACTCTAGTGTCCCCTAAAAGTCCACTATAGCGTTGTCCTCCCGAAGAGAAAAGCTAATGCCTTTCATAGCAGGTAAACTTAACAGCAAGATTTTTGGGACGATAAATTTACTGACTTTATCTGCACATTAAGGCATTGGTGAAAGCCAACCTTAGCCATCAGAGTTTCAACTCATGGAGCTTTAGCCGTTCGTATCCAACTGAAATTTGAGGTACAGAATGAGAGATATAGCTACCGTACAGTACCTGAAATAGTCTGAAGGCCTATATTCGTGTTTCTGTAGAGAACCTGACCTGCAATTTAAAAACGTCAAAATGACTTTGTTTTTCGAAAGTGTGACGTTTTAGGGCCAGGAGAGGTTAGAGAAGTAATGTTATTAAGGACAGATGGATGAGCGGGTAAGGGGGGGGGGGGAGTTTTCTTTCGGTGAGGGTGAAGGATCACCCCTCCCTCTCCCCCCACCTCAACCCCCCCTGACTTTTGTGACATTATTAAGGATTTAGAACAAGGGCGCAATCTGGTGAGTAATATTAAAACTATTTAACAACATCCCCCTGACTGATGTACCGCATTTGTCAGCAGTGTTACCTCCCCGTTTCATTAGATTACTTACTTTCCCATTTGTTACGTGAACTTATAAACTTTGATGTTTTTACGTAACTGCTTGATGTTTATATTTAACAAATTATGTTTGTATTATGTACGAAATAGTGGCACTAGAGTAGTATTTGAATATTTGGTCCACTCGTTGGGAATCTCTTCGGGAATCACCGGAAATCTTTATGAAATCTCAGGGAGTCTTGGAATGTTTCGGAGTGGTTACCCCTTTGGGATTCATCTTTCTATGAATATCATTGGGAATCTTTGTAAATCTTCATGGAATCTCAGGGAATCTCATGCAAGGAATCTCTGGAGTGGTTACCCCCTCGATTTGGTCTATGTTACAACAGAAAATCGTTGGTACTGTGAATCAGACCCAGGACCTCAGCCGTCTGAGTGTATTGTTTGCCCAGTATATCACGATGAAGGAGAAAAAAAAATATTTCAGAACAAAAATCGGAGCAATTTTCTTCTGGAAAATATCATTACGAGACGTAAACAAGTGCATTAAATGGACGTTCTTAACTTCGTTTGATCAGGCAGGCGTATATAAAATATCAATTCCTCAATTTACTTTTAATGATTTTTGAGCGAAGATTTCAAATTATGCCACGCTTACTTCATCCCCCAGAATTTCCCTTCCTTTGAATTATTCGGGTATTATTTTATTTTACATTCGTGGAGGATACTAAGTGTATTTTCATTCGTATCCTGATGAATTCGAAAGAAATAAAGAAATAACGGAGAAGAGGCATGTTTTTGTTGAAAATGTTTTTCTGCTATCTTGAAATTTTCTTCAAGGGAATCAAGGAAAAAGGAGCTTTTCCTTAGAAAAAGCAGGGAATATACCACAACAATAAAAACATAATGAATGGTAAATTCTTACTGCTAAACTTTTCAGGGAAATATACCTACGGAAGCATTCATAAAACGTTCTAATCCAAAAATGTTTTAGGGCGTCTACGCAGTCATGTTTGTTTACGTTTTTTCTGCACATTTTATGGCGACACTATTGGATATTTAAATGTTCTGAGATATAATGTCTTTTTCCGACAAATTTTTCGTTGATAAAAATCGCTCGATCGTAAAATCACAACACAGCCTGTCAATTTCGGCCGTCACAAAGACATATTATATTTCAGAACATTAAAAATCCTCATAAAGTGTGTAGAAAAAAACGTAAACAAACACGGTTGCGTGGTCGCACTAAAAGGGACTTATGTAATCTATCGCAGACAGAACTTACCCCACGAGGGGTTCCTCACTCCAGGAATCTCGTTGGGAATCTCGTTTGGAATCATTGGAAATCTTTATAAAATCTCAGGTAATTTTTTGGAGTGGTTACCCCTTCGGGGTTCATCTTTCTATGAATATCGTCGGGAATCCTTGGAAATCTTTATAGAATCTCAGGGAATCTAAAGGAATCTCTGGAGTGGTTACCCCCTCGTTATACCTCAGTACCTCAACGAGAAAGTAAACACGCGAGGACGAAAAAACAACGTTATTTGCCCCCAAGTATGAAAATGAGGAAGGAACAACCAACGCAAGTAGGGGGTCGGGATGTACGCCACAGGGGGATAGGAAGGGGGGGGGGATAAAAAAAAACAACAAACAACAAAAGGAGCTATCAGTAGCAGGCATCACAGCGGGCCCATTGTGGCTAGGTTTGTGGTCATTGGTTAAACACAGGTTGAGTCGGAGCTCAATTCCAGGTGGGGTGATACTTTTTTTTCTGCTGATTTTAATCTAAATTGAACCGGACGTAATGGTTTGAAGGAATGCAGTTTTTTTTCCAGATTTATGGATTGGAACCAAAAAAAAATTTGATTCGGCGTGTTGCTTTAAATTTATTTGCATAGAATACCTACGTATTTTGTTATTGGAGCAGTTTCGTTGAAAAAAGGCGGGTTTATTTCGGGAAGCTCCCATTTAGTGTCACCGTAAGCTTCCGCTTCCGCTTTCGTCATTTCTTTCAACATTAAATTAAAATTAAAAATTCTCTCTGTGAATTTTTGTTATCATTTAAGTTACCTCTGAGAGTCTGAGATGTTATGGGAATTGGTAAGAACTAACAGTAAACAGACTTTCCAGGTTCAAAACCGCTTTTAAAACCAGTTCGTATAATCTCAGTTCATGGACTTATAGCTGCTCTTAACTCCAGCATAGTCTTAGATTTCATTCCTATAATATTGTCGAAGAACTCCTACTTTTTCCCTAAAAAAATCAGGTTATACATTTTTAACGTTTGCAAAAGGGTTGAGATCGAAAAATCCACTGGAAAATTGGGAAATCTGTCTAGGCGAAATTCCGACGGGGTAACCACTCCAGAGATTCCTTGAGATTCCCTGAGATTTCAAAAAGATTTCCGGTGATTCCCAACGAGTGGTTAACCCCTCGTGAATTTCAGAGTTCCCTCAGACAAAGAAAAAATTAAAAATAATTCGGCTGTCGCAATTTTTATCTTATGTATCACATCTTTGATTCATTTTTTTGAAGCTCCCCACTATAACAATCAGGAAAGGCTAAGAAAGACGTAGGCATTCTGCTTACTCAAACATTAAGTTCAAGTGCGCTTAGTTAAGAACATCTTCTGCATGCTCCTCTAACTTCCAGTTAACACAGTAATCCCAGGTGTTGGAATAAAGGAAGTATTTCAAACTGAGGTAGATATTCAACTTTACCACACTTTGTGAACTTCGTTTTTGTTGAAATTGCATAAAAAGGTTTTTAATCAGAGTTTCAAAAGTTTAATCGAGTCGATTGGCTTAGGGTAGATAAGGGTAAAAAGTTTAAAACAAAAACTACCTACCTACCAATAGTTTTATTAACTTTGCGTACCTAGCTTTATTTAAAATGACCCTGAAGTCAGACTTTAATTTAGAGTTAGTAGGGGTAGGAGGGGCAAGCCCGGTCACTCGACTATTTCAAGAACCATGCATCTTGTTCAGCTGGCCCTACCAAATATCAGCTTCCCATCCATCGGGTAAGTACACGACGGGGACCTACAGTTTTAGGTACGTAAGATCAGGATGGAACGTCTCCATGTGTTCCTCAAAAGGTTTGTGCTCTTATCGCTATATCAAGACTAAACTTCAGCAAACTTGGTGTAAGTACCTATTTATTCATATTCAGGGATGTCCCACCAAGTACCTACCTAGGTATGTCATATCATTATTTCTAGTTTCTTGTTTACGAATATACCTACCACTCTTAGGCTGAATTTCACCAGTTTAACGTGTACACGATAGCGCTATCCTATCGCTAAAAAAAGTTAACGGCTTTCACCATCCTGACGATAGCACCCTGATCTTATCGTTAGTGAATCCGTGCGTTAGCAATAACAATAACTTTCATACCTTATTCGACTCGTTTGGGTGGGAAAGGGAAACGGGCAGGGATTGTTGTCTACCCAACTATTTAATACCTTTCTCCGAAAAATTAGTGTGTTTTTCCCCGTTTATTTTCTATTTTTAAGTTGAAATTATTGAAACGTATAATGAACGTACACCTAAACAAAGGTGACGTAAACAAAGCAAACGAATTCTAGTGACACGACAAAGCTAATGATAGGATAAGTTTAACGGCTGGTTTACCGATTCGATAGCTATTCGATCGTTAGGAGGCACTATTGTGAGGTGGTGAAATTCAGCCCTAGTTAGATTACTGCCAGGCTAGGTATACACTTATTGTGAGTAGAGGGGTAGATAGGGTAGGTATATAGAAGCCTGCATTGGTAACTTTATAATGGCTCGTTAAAGTACGTACATGGAAGTGGGCTTTGAAGTTTTTTGCGACCTGTTTCGAGTGCCTGATAAGCTGTTTTTAACAATCTCTCCTTATGTGCACTTTACAGCGAATCGTATTGGCTCCCGTTGTATCTCGTATATCCTCACATACAGTGACATCCTAAGACCTACAAAAGATGTAGGATTGTAGGATTGAAAATGCACCGCTGAAACACAGGACTACGAAGGGTTAACCACTCGTTGGGAATCTCGTTGGGAATCATTGGAAATCTTTATGAAATCTCAGGGAATCTTGGAATTTTTTTGGAGGGGTTCATATTTCTATGAATATCGTTGGGAATCTTTGGAAATCTTTATGGAATCTCAGTGGAATCTCAAGGAATCTCTGGAATGGTTACCCCCACGCAGGACTACTACAATAGTCTACCTAGACTCTAGACTGCTGGAGAACTTGAACTTTTGCGTACCTGTAAGACATCAAATGGGTAAAATAAGTCAGACCCTGTTGTTGAAAAACGACAATGAGCAGTTACGTTCCACAGGGGAAAATTGGTACCTATAGGGGTTGCGAAATTTCAGCGCTTGGACGTCCCACACTCATGAATTTACCTTTGGCAACCTGATCCATTTATGTGATCGTTTGACGGGACATCAAAAGCAGGTCACCTGGCGCCACGGGGTCAGCGCTCAGCAATCACTGTGAGTGATTTCAGCTTCAAGTCAGCAAGCTGGGTGGGAGGGGAAGTGACGTGCCATTGATGCCTGACTGTTGAGACGCTCCGGACGTTTCAAGAGATAAACTTCTCGATTAGTTGCAGACATCCTCAGCAAAGGATACGGCGAACTCAGGGGCGGTATCTAGGAATCTTCTTGCAAGAGGAGCTGAGTCATGGAGACATTTTCAAACTTTTAAATTAAATCTTCAGAAATAGTCAAAGGATAGTTCTAGAAGAAGAGATAAGTACTTGGGAATGTTAAGAGTAAACTAGGTTTGGGTTTAGGTATATACTAGGTACTAGGTTTAGGTACCAAGAGGTGAGGAGGGTAGAAGGCCTAAAAACCCTCATACTAGTACCTACTAGTAAGCTACAGCTTCAAAACGGAAACAGAGTCCTACCTCTATACACAAGGGAGTCATTTAGTCAGGATCACTCCCGAAAGTCGAGTTTTTCGCCAGCTGGCGAAGATCAGGTATCCATCAGGGCTGGATACACCGGGGGGTTAACCACTCGTTGGGAATCTCATTGGAAATCTTTATGAAATCTCAGGGAATCTTGGAATTTTTTTTGGTGTGGTTATCCCTTCGGGGTTCATCTTTCTATGAATATCGTTGGGAATCTTTGGAAATCTTTATGGAATCTCAAGGGATCTCTGGAGTGGTTACCCCCTCGTTAAAAGTATTCTTACATGTTTTTAGGGTGTTCTACCACCTAAGGGTGCGTCCCACCATGCCCGGTTAAAATTAAACTGGAGATTTAAGTACCATGTTAAATTTAACTTTTGAGTTAAATTTAACATGGTAAACATAGGGCCAAATCTCCAGTTTAATTTTAACTGGGCATGGTGGGACGCACCCTTAGTAATGTTGTGCGGAGTGCGTAGGTATATTTCTGTTGGAACAAGGGTGAGTTTGGGAAATGTGTGTAATGCGGATAAAGAGAAGAGTGGAGGCACCCTAATAAAGCTCTCCAAAGGTGGTTTTTAATCTCCCCTCATTTGAAAAGGTACGGTCCGATAAAAAAAAAGGTTTGAAACTGTTGAAAAAAATCCGAATGTCCACCGAAACAACTTCAGACAAATTTTCTGCAATGCGCAGAAAAGTGGAAAAAGAAGAAAGACCCATACTGGACGGGGAAAGCTTATTTCAGTAATCTGAACAGGTAAAAGGGGATTATGGTTGATTGGTAGGTACATCTGAAAACTGCTAGTCCCATCTCCGAGACTACCTAAAGGTGCTTCCACACATAACGAAATATTTGGTGTTTTTGAAATATTTTTGTACGATTTTTATTTTATTTTTATTCTAAAACGACCACCATGTAAATTCGTTCTTAATAATAAGGAGAGTTCGATATAGAGAGAGCGGCATTGTGTTTGCTCGTTATAAAAAGGTTTTATAACAAAACAAAAACTTTTGGGTCTCAGGGTTTTTTGGAGTCACCTTGTGAGTAGAGAGACCTTGCAAGAAGCAGAACGTAATTCTTAGGTTTATTTTAGGGTTCGCAGTTCTAAAAGGCTCCTAACGAATCGGGGAGAGAAAGGGAAGCATCTCAGGTCGCTTTACGCAGCCACTGAAGTGAGAGAAGGAGTTTGAAGGGGGGGGGGGGGGGGGGGGGAGATGAACCTTCATTGCGTTTCCTCATAATGAAGGTAAACTCACTAAATGTTTCTTCTTTCTTTTTAAATGGGAGTGAGTGAGGTTGGGTATAACACCACAGAAGTTTGGCCGAAGCCGAAGAAGAGATGGCCGAAGCACCCAGGCACCCACAAGGTTTTTCGAAAAAGTTATATGGATTAAAAGGGAAAAATTCAGGTCTAAACCCCGGTTGCTGAAAAGTCTTTAAAAAAAAAAAAATACCGGCCATTACAAATATAAATAAATTAATAAATATTATAGCAATATTTCTGTCAAGAAGGTCAGAATCACGCCTGGTTTAGTTATTCAGGAATTTTTTTACCTGTAAGTTAAACATGGTTACCATGCGTTGCTAGGGAAATAAAATTCCAAAACTGGAATTCATAGAGCCAGCCCATGCTTAATTTACAAGTAGGTAACCACTTTTGGGTAAAAAATTCTAGATTAACTAAACCCAGCCTAAGGTTGGCAGTTACAGTTTCTTTTAAAGAAATTACCTTGGGTAACTTACAAATGAACCCCTGTTCTAAAGACTGCGGGGAAAAAACGCTGAGAATATTTTTTCAAACCCCTTCAAATAAAATATGTAAAAGGGAATTTTTAAAAGAATTCCTTGATTAGATGACGGGAAAGGCGCCTATTACGCCTTGTTACTTTCTTTTCTTCTTCTGTATTAAAAAAAACCTGAGCCTGAACCTCTTTTTCCACCCTATTGCCTCTTATTCCTTACTCACTACATGATGAGAAATTATTGTTATTGGTGGAAAATCCCGGGTGATAATGAAATTTCTGTCGTTTTGCTATAGTAATAATTTTTGCTCTTGAATTTTCTTTTTAGGACAGGTGAGTTCCGAACCACCAGAGCCTCAATAGACACACCCGGTAACCAGAGCTGATATTATATCAAAATATGTATGTACATATATAATATAGCTGAGGGTTGGGGGGGGGGACAAGCCCAGCAACTAGACCGTTTTCAAGAACTATCCATTGTGCTCAGCTGGCAGCACTACCAAATACCAGCTCCCCAGCCATCGAGTAAACAATGGGGACCTACAGTTTTAGGTGGGTTCCGAACCACCACAGCCTCGATATACATTTCACTTGACATGCAGAACATATCAGAGGTGAATGCCGAGCAGAAAAACTTTTTGGTAGGATCGGGATCGAACCGGTGTGACCCGGCTCTCACTGCTCCTCAAAAGCGGCTATCGAGGCCGTAGACCACCCGGTAACCGGAGCTGATATATATCAAAGTATGTATGTACATATTTAAGTAAGGAGTTATCCGCAAGCCCAAAAGGTTGAGTAACTGAGTATCCGACATCACAACCTGAACCTTCAAGCGCCCCTCAAAGGAATTGCGGCTTTCCAGCTTTTGCATTCAAATTCGGCATTTTAGATGGAAAGGAGAACATTTTACGGCCATTGGAAATTCTCTCTCAAAATTTTGTAAGTATGTGTGAGCTTTTATATACCTTGCGGCTCCCCACCTTCAATTTCGACCCCCGCGACCTGAAAACCTAGGTTATTGCGTCAGGTCCTGAATTTTCCTGTTCAAACTCTCGTTTTTGTTTGTTTCTTGTTTGTTTTCATGAACATTCCGGAATGATACCGACATTACCTCACCGTGGCCTTATGGGAAAAAACTAGACTCACATGACTGAGGGAATTGCAACACCATTTCTCTACTTTTTCTCCTGTAAAAGCTAAACATAGTGGCCTACTTTCACTCGTTCGTTTCGCGTTCGAATAGCACACTATGTTTAGTTTTTAGAGTAGACACAACCAATACGATATTGCAATTACCAGTCTCCGGCAGTACTAATATGTAAACATTAGTTTTGTCGAATATTTACTTTTGCACAGCGGTTTTGGTGGAGTTCGTGGAGAATGTATAGTCCCCCTTAAGTAGCAACTACACACCAGTTCCATGGATTCATAATGTGTAGGTAGGTACTATCTATTGCATGGGTAAATGAACGTGGCCCTCTACTACCTGATGTTCCATGAAGGGTATAGTCCAAGTCAGGCTAGGAGCGTACCGATTACTCATAATTTCTTGAAGATTTTCAGTTGATGCCGATCCGGATTTGGTTTCCATATCCTACCATACGCTAAAAATGCCAATCCGACCCTGAGCAGATATTTCCCTGATTAAGAAGAAGTTTTGATCAGCCTAGATTTGCAAGAAATTATGAGTAATCGGTACGCTCCCAGTCTGACTTGGACTATAGAACTAAATTTATTTCAAAAGACGTGTTCCGACTACAGAGCAAATATTCCAATATGATTCTTTATTTCAGCCTGATGAAATATGGATATGTAAAATATATTACAGAAATGTTAGCGGTTTGCATAGTGATTTTCTACCCGTATTTGAGAATTTGAGTTTGAGTGGCAGAAATACCGTGGCACTAGAACGCTCTTGAGTGGCAGCAGATGTCAAACTCACGTTCAGTTTTTGAATTTCAATGAAATTCTCCAAAAGCGAGCTAGCTTTTCACTTTCGGTTGAAAATTTCAATTTCTCTCAGAAGTCGGTAGGCACCTATTTTCTTAAATATTATCTTAGGGACTTAGGGGATTATTTGGGAAGTAGATAATCATAAATAGATAATCACACTGACAAAATGAAGGGTGAAAGATGAATGAAGGAAGGTGTGTCTATCTATAAGACTATCTCTAGATCTATAGATAATGCAAATGATGCAACAAAAAAAATCACTTCTATAATCTTAGGGTGCGTCCACCATACTCGGTTAACGGTTAATTTCCAGTTAAAATTCAAATATAGTACGGTAAAAACTGAATTTAACTGGAGATTAACCGTTAACCGATTATGGTGGGACGCACCCTTAGCCTGAGTAATATTATACAATAGATTTCCCAATTTTCAATTTTCACTGTTTTTTAGAACGCATAGCCATAAGATCGAAGACTATTTGGGGGTAGAATAGAAAAATATGAGTTAAGTTTTTCAGTGCGTCCATCCTCTTGCAACATATTTTTGAAAAGGAAATAAAAGAATGTAGGTAGGTGCGGCACCTCTAAGTAATAAAAAATGAAGGAACTTATAGGCTGATGTGCCCGTTGGGAATAAAACTTAGATTGAAGTTTGTGGGAAGTTTGAAGACCTCAGAGCGTTTTACGGTCTATTTTGGAATGACCGGCCGTTGAACTGTTCTGCTGCACCCCAGCCTGAATCGAACTTCGCCGAGATTGAATGCTTGATGTCCGACACACTTTATGCCCCTTCCTTTTATCAATCATTCGAAATAGCTTTGGGAATCACTCAAGAGGGTATTTTCTTCTTAGTAGCAAATGCTTTTGCCTGTTCTCTTTCAATGACTGCATTCTGGCACGTTTCGAGGTTTTGGCAGATTGCCTGTTTTATTGCGTTGCCCATGACGCCGACGGCAAGATTCTCCACCAAAAGACACTATTCTGGAAAAGTACTTTAGCTGTCAAACTGGGGGAAATCTATTAGGTAAAAGTTCAGGTTCTTGAGTTATTTACCCTGGCAGAAGATTCTGTACCTACTCAAAAGTGCTCGTTAGTTTTCAGACTGAAGGAAATTTATTAGGTGGGAGTTCAGTTTTTGGAGTGATTCACGTTGCCATTAGGTCCAGGAACTATAGGTTCTTGTACCTGTACCATATAATACTTTAACTTTCTACTGAAGGGATTAAGCAGGAGTGCAGGTCGAGAAGTTTTTAGTTCCCAGTAGTAGTGGTATTGGAAGAAGAATTCCCTTATATACCTATACCCCTTTTCAAAAAAGTTCTCGCAGGAAATCTAACTCTAAGGGAGATGTAGAGAGATGTAGAGAGATGAAGATTTTCAAAGAGCCCAAAATTGTATCCCAATCTGAAATCAAGTCCCTAGTGAAGGTAGATAGACCTAAACGACCGGCGAGGGGGCGGAGGAAGTAATAATGCGAAGAATAAGGCAGGTCATGATCAATTTTTTGTGAACACATTTAAAAATTATCATCACAGGAGGATGGTTCACGCAGGCAGGTTCATGACAGTTTTATTACAAAGTTTTCTTGTGATAATTTTTGAACTAGAATTTTAGTGTGTCCAAGATTTGAAGTTTTTTTTTGACTCACCTCTTTTGACGACAGCGGGTGACGCCAATGCCAGCGACAGTAGAGCCAGGCTGGCCAGCCCGAGCCCCAGGCCGTGCAGTTCCATGGCGTTGGGGCGTCAGGCGGGGGCGGCATGTTGTCGGGCACCCATGGTACACACAAGACCGTCCTCGGTGGTGCGGCCGCGACCTACCGCCGGCGCGCCATAGCCATGCCGAATACAAGGGCGTTGCGCGCAAACCCCGTGCCCAGATCGGTGCCGCGAAACGCGCAAGTCAGCCCCAAAAGGACTCCAGCCGAAAATTCGGAGCTCCACCACACCCTCAGGGCCCCAAAGATTTAGCGCAACTTACCACAGACCTCCTTCGTCGAAAATTAACCAATAAAACCTATAAAGCCGGTAAAAACCCACTGGAAATGATGAGCGAAATAACTCCGGACTGGAACACCGTCCTGTGACAGCCCTACACTCACTCCGGCTTCCAGCGCGCCGCACATTCACAACATTTCAGCTCACTGCTTACTCCCGCCTCTCACCCGAGTCGATAGCTCGTCTGTTGTGTCCCTATTCCAGCGCTGGAAACAAGAGACGAGAGGTTATATTCTCAGGTAGTCGCGAAATCTATCGTTCCTTTCTAGATACACTTGCCGTCAGCACCGGATTTAGTCTCGCTACAAACTTTTCAAATGCTTCCTCGAGTTTTTACTACCAATCTTTCTTCCTCAGTAGTTTCTCTGTTTACTTACCTACTGCCTGCAGTTTTATGATACCTCTATACTTAATCCCAGTTGTTAGAAAGAAGTCGGTCATTGCTCGGTTGGAAGTTTTACCACGAGCAAGGTAGTTCAGTTCTATAGGTTACCTTTGAATTTCAGTTAAGGTACTGTGACGTCACTAGGTACACGAGGGCTTCAGAGCAAGTTAGGGTTCAGGTTTGTTATGATGATTTCGCTTGTAGTTCGATTTATAATGTCATTTTACATCAAATTCTGGTTAGATTTTACAGTAAAATGAGTTTAGAACTATTGAAGTAGTTCAAGAATTTAAATAAAGTCGCAGACGGTTTTAATTAATTTTAATTATTTCATATTATTGCTAAATTTGTTTCGGCAAAAATAAAGAAAGAAGAAAGTTTTAAAATGGCGCGAAGGCGGGAAACATTCGAAATCGTTTTCTTCTGCTGCCACGACTATTCTGCAGCGGCCATTTGTAATTTTGCACCAAACAAACACAACGAGCATGGTGTGTTTCACTTTCTCGGTAGTGTCATTTAAAATATCATAGAATGGGGTTTGAAGTTGAAGAAACGTATATTTCTTGTGGGTGCAACCAAACACGCCATGCAGCTGATTGGGGAGCAAAAGGAGAAATATGTTTTGCCACAAATCACGCTGTGGCTGTTTTCAAACCGTCTAAGGTAAGCGACAGCGTTACATGGGAGTTCACATACAAGCCTAGCCACGTTCAACAGGTGTACCTACCATTACTATGAGCATCGGTTCAGTGGTACTTAAAGCCCTCATGGTAGCATGTGTCAGGTTCAAAATGGCCCATCGGCGACCACTGCAGAGACGGGTCAGTACGTACCACTCTTGGCCACGAAAGCAACCTTCACCTGTGCTGCTGCCCTTCGACTGGCTGAGGGTTAGGACGGCAACTGCTGACTTTCACAGAACACCCTGTCTTCGCTGAAGAACTACTTAGGTTTAAGGTGAAAAATTGTTCCTAACACGAGCAAGAGAACGTCTGCCCCACAATAAAGCGGTAATATTCATTTCAGGGTGCTGACGAATCGAGCAAGATTGAAAAAGTATTCTTTTCCCACAAGGACAGAGTGAAGGCAGTTCGTTGGATTCGAGATCACTTGCAGACTCCTGTTGATGCATTTCTGTCGTGTTCTGTAGATAAAAGAGTCGTCCTCACTTCTCGCCCCGTGGGCGGGTCCGAATTTTCAGTAGAAGTAAGTTGTTTTTAATTTACCTAAGTATAAAGACAAGTAACTCAAGAAATAATCTTTCTGATATCCAAATTTTTTAATCTAGACGTCGTAGCTACCATAAATTGCCCCTAAGCACCTCTTCAAACTAAAGAAATCCATCTTTTGTATAATTTCAGGCTGTGCTGGTTGGCCATAAGGACTCTGTGCAAATTGCGGACGGGCTACTACTAGGAGAAACAAATTATTACATTCCACACAAATCAGAGATCATCGTGGCAACAGCCTCAGTCGATTCAACCGTTAAACTCTGGACCCGAGTCGATAATCAAAGTATGTAGGTACTATACTAAGGCTGAATTTCACCACTTTCCGATTGTGTCTTTTAACGAGAGGATTTAACGAACGGATTGAAGTTATCGTTTGTTTAGCTTACGAAAAATGCCTTGCGCTTGCACTTGTTTCTCTGCGATCGCACTTGTCGTAAGCTGAACATAATATGATAACGTAAACCCGTTCGTTAAATCCTCTCG
This sequence comes from Mesopsocus fuscifrons, assembly GCA_950004255.1. NCBI lineage: Eukaryota > Metazoa > Arthropoda > Insecta > Psocodea > Mesopsocidae > Mesopsocus > Mesopsocus fuscifrons. The sequence goes on from OX465379.1 coordinate 14,401,241, forward strand.
TTATAGACACTATCGGAAAGTGGTGAAATTCAGCCTAACTATACTAAGTGGATCATAGTCCGGAGACCTGCCGTTGAGCTCTGAGACAGCAGCACTAGCTGCATAGAAATCACATTTGTAATTGAAATTTGCCTAAAAAAAATCACGTAACCTACGTAGAAAATTCTTTTGTTTTCTAGGTGTGGATTTAGATGCAGAAAGTAGATTGACGTGTCAGGAGACAATAGACTTCAACTCAGGACTTGTGCATGACGTCCGGTTGGCCTTGGTCGGGTCATCATTGCTGCTGGTCTGCGCTACTGATGACTCCAAAGTTCATCTCTTTGCCGAGGGCCAGGACCACCGATGGAGCAGAGTCCACGTCCTGACTGGTCACGAGGACTGGGTCACTGCTATGGATTTCCGCTGGCACTGTAAGTGTAGAGTCAAACCTGAAGAAAATTTAACCGTGTATACACATTTTTCACCTGAATGGTATTTTCTTGGGGAAATTCTTGGATATTTAAATGTTCTGAAATACAGTATGTCTTTCTGACGTCTGAAAATTTGTCAAAAATTACTCGATCGTAAAAACACAACATGGTCGGTTAATATCGGACGTTAAAAAGAAATATTATATTTCAGAACATTGAAATATCCAACAGTTTTCTAATAAAATAGGAAGAAGAATCATTCTGCTGCCACTAGTTCCATGATTGTATATTTCGTCTAACTAATCAAAATCAGCGCATTGACTATTTGGACCCGAAACTAAAAAGCCCTTTATGTATTTCAGGTGATAAGTTATACCTGGCGACGGGGAGTCAGGACAGCTACGTTCGAGTGTACCGTATGTCAGTAAAACAGGGAGATGACGAGCCTCCAAACGTGATGGAAACTGTTCCCAACTTCGTGGAGACCGAAGAGACTGAGTTTTCTGTGGGCAGAAGCCGTGTGGGAATTCGTCTTGATACGGTTCTGTGGGGCCATGAGAGCTGGGTATATGGCGTTGCCTTTCATTCATCGTCACACACTGAAGGTTCGTTAAAATAAGTTAATCCCTGAGAAGAGTGATTAGGTTTTGAAACTACCGGTATAGGCCCATAGTTAAGGGCCACCATACATTCACTATTTTTTTACGTTTGGACTTCAAACTTTGTGAGAAAACTATTGGATAAATATTCTGAAATATAATATGTTTTTTTAGCGTCATTACTCATCTCATGAGGCTATGTTGTCATTTTACGATCGAGTGATTTTTGTCACACACAAAAAATTGTCCAAGATTAACCGATCGTGAAATCACAACATAGCCTCATGAATAATGACGTTAAAAAGACATATTATATTTCAGAATATTTAAATATCCAATAGTTTTCTCACAAAGTTTGAAGTCCAAACGTAAAAAAATAGCGAATGTATATTCAGCATTAAGAGTGGATATACAAAGCAGTTTCCTAACATTTCTAAGGGCCCAAGAGACATTATATTTCAGAGCACAACTTATCCAACTGTTTCATGGGAAATATGCCAGAAAGCGCTGCTATTTGTGTATAGGAGTATTAAAAACAGAAGAAGCACCAGGATGGTTTTTATGGCATCTTTATAAGGAAACTTCTGGATAGCCTGAAATATAGGATGCCTTTTTAGCATCAGGGTGTTGTTTGGTAAAGTGAGATTTAAGAACTGAGTGATTTTTAGAAAAACGCTTGATGTTTAAAACTGTAGGTCCCCATCTTGTGCTGTATTGCTACGATCTTCTTAATATATTGCAGGTGAATTACGGCTGGTGACGAGTTCGATGGATAGAAGCATGGTGATTTGGATAGAACGAGATGGACAATGGATAGAGTCAGCGCGGGTGGGGGAGGTGGGCGGTAACACTCTCGGCTTCTACGGTGGCAAATTTTCTCCTGACGGGAAGAGTATCATGGGTCATGGTTACCAGGGAGCCTTCCACATCTGGCGTGTAAATCAGGTCAGCTATTTTCTCTGAAGGGTTTTGAAAAAAACGTGGCACCATAATAGTTTTTTTATCCCCATTATTCGACGAAACTGTTGAATATCTATATGTTTTTTTTAATGTCGGAACCTGGCTGACTAAGTTGTGATTATAAGATCGAGTCAATTTTTTTGGTAGAAAATGACTCGATCGTAAAATCCTAACATAGCCAGTTGGAAGGTACAAAGACATGCTATATTTCAGAACATATAAATTTCAAACCAGGATTATGGCCACTATTCCCTTTGGGGATGTCAGAAATATCTGTTCTGTTGTAAATTGTGTTGTTACCCGCTTCGGCCTCTCGGCAGTGTTACTAAAAACAGTTGTGACGTTGCAGGAAGAGTTCTGGGAGCCGCAGGTGGTGGCAGGCGGCCATGTTGGACCAGTAAAGGACCTGTGCTGGTCCCCCAGTGGGCGGTACCTGCTGTCGGTTGGTTTTGACCAAACCACTCGTCTCCACGCCCCGTGGGTTCGCGACGGAAAGGTTCGTACAACCGTAGAATAGATAAACGAACTTAAAATCTCATCAGACTATCGCAGTCACTCACACCTTTTTAAGGTTCACTGCCTATAAGTCAGACCCAACTCTCGTCTGTAGCACAGAGCATAGAATTGGTGCATAGTACCTAATGCTGGTGCGTCCTGGAAGGCCGTTCTGGGTTGTTGGCATCCCCGGACGTATAGTTAGTGGGGAGGGATGTCAGTTTTTGTGTGGGGACCCGACATCCCTGAGTTGCCATTCCAGCCCCTCTATTCCAGGACGTGTATGGCCAGCTTTAGAGTTATGTTCCTGCTATCGAATACATGGAATGTAATGTAATTCCTGTAATTTAGTCATCCAGGGTTAAGATGAGGAATCAGTGACAGGCTGTGGTTTTGGATATCTAGAAAAGACGAAGTAAGTCGTCCCTGTGTTCGAGTCGCGATTGGTGTGTTCATTCGGGGGTGGATGAACTACCCTTACCGTTGCAACCAGCCTCCAATCCTCAACCTCTGCCTTCTGGTCATTTAGTTCAGAGATGAAGCGACAGAGGGACTCGTAGTCGAACACGCTGATCGTGGCAGGACCTACAGAAACAACGATGGGTCGTTATTAATTTTTTGATACTTGATAGAAATTTTTGAGAGGGTGCACATGTTGTGAGTCGCAGAGTTAGTTGAGATATGAATTGGCGCCGTGAACGTTTTACCGGAAATTCTTGACTATGGACGGAGGCTGAATATTGCAAAGTTTGGTTTATTGTTTCACTGAAACTAAAAGTTCCATTGGGTAATATTATTTAATATTATTGTTATGGTTACTTACTTCAGAGTAGGTACTTGAATTTCACTGGAATAGAGAAAATTGTCATTGACGAACTGAAATACAGGGTAAAAGCTCGGATGTCTGCATCGAGCCGTAGATGAAAATGTTATAAAACATGGCAGTTTTGATCCAAGGACTTGTATTGGAAATTATCGTACAGTCATACTTCAGCAGTAGTGATCATTGTTTTCTAACCAGAAGCGGCAGCAGCTGCTGCGGCAGACCTCTTGTGGGCGAGAAGGCTGGCAGCTCGGTGTGGGACTCCAAGTTTCTTCAAAACTGCGGCTTTCTTCAAAACTGCGGCCTTCTTCAGAATATTGGCAGCACGGGGCGAAACTCCCAATTTCTTCATGATGGCCTTCTTCTTGAGGATCGCGGCAGCGCGGTGAGAAACTCCCAGCTTCTTCATGATAGCTTTCTTTTTGAGGACCGCGGCAGCTCGTGGGGAAACTCCCAGCTTCTTCATGATACTTGCCTTCTTCATTGGTGAAGCATGTCCAGCCGTCTTCTTGATCATTGTAGCTGCACGCTTAGGATGGACAATCATTCCTTTCTTCATCATTTTCTTCAGGACTTTGACTGCGCGTTTGCCCTTCGCGACAGCGGCACGTTGGTTAACGGTCAGTGCCTTGCGGACTGCGTGAGCAGGAGCTGAAGGCTTGTGAAGGCTTCGGATGATGTGTTTCACTGCCGCTTTCTTCATGGGAGAGCCTGTCTTCTTCATGACTGCGAGTTTCTTGAGGGTGGTGGGGAGGGCGCTCTTGACGAGGGTGGCCGCTGCACGGTGCTTGACATTAGCTGCTCGGTGTGCGTGCTGGGCGTGCTTCTTCAGGGCGATTCTTTTGACGGTGGGTGCCACTGCTGCGTGCTTCTTGAGCTGCGTGGCAATCTTTTTGAGGACGACTCCTTGCTTGGCTATGTCCACGCTTTTCTTGGTGATGGCTGCGGCTGCGGCTTTCTTGACCATTGGACTGACTGGATGGTTGATGAGCGCTTTCTTCAAGGCGCCCACGGCAGAGATGCGTTGAAGTGCCGTCCCCTCACCTGTAGAGCAACCAATTAGTAAGGCAATGACACAAAATTTTTGGCTGAAATCACTTTGTCATACAATTACTACATAATAAACTATTTTCTGACGTTAAAAAATACAATATATTTCAGAAAAAAATAAATATCTAACAGAAATTGGCTAGAAAAACAAACAGCATTGGGTCAGATGTCTTAAATCGCAACTTTCGTATTTGACTACAGCTTCCTTCAAATCCAACAGTATCCCCAAAACATGTCATTAAGAGACCTAAACAAACAGCCTGTATCGTGAGCCTTAACTGACACTTTCCCTTTAACTTAACTGGTGGGGTTGAATCTTAAGTTAGCAGGGCTTACCTTGCACCAGGGCGGCTCCCAGGAAAAGGGCCCAGACTATGAGGATAGGCTTGTTCATGTTGGTGTGTCTGTAGCTGCTACTGAACAGTGCCTGCTGAGGAACCTGCTGCTCAATTTATGCTCCTCGCTATGTACCTATTAGCCCTTTTTCGTCTGTTGTTAAAGTCGTAAAGGTTGCTTGGACCTAAGAATGATAAGGTTTTTGCTGAGATTTGGTCGCTGTGCTGTTGTTTTCTTTATCAACGCCTAGGTTTTTTGTCACCGGTTCGTTATGTTGAAGGAGTTTAGGTTGGTTTTTTTCGTGAAAGGACCTAAGGTTACATATTGGGCTGTAACTCCTTTGAAACTTAACAAATTCTGTTTATTCAGCTATAAAAGTTGATAATGAAAAATGCTGTGAGTGCAGACCAAGTTCAAATCTCGGTAGTGTCAAATTTGCACTCTTAGTTTTACTGTACAATAGTTGTTTTTGGAATTCCCCCCGAACGTTTTTTAATGGAAGCTGTTGGATATTCATTTATTCTGAAATATAATATGTCGTTTTAACGTAAGAAAAATAATTGTCAAAAATTACTTAAGGGTCCGCTATACCTGACGGTGCATTTTTTGCCGCCCATAAGATTAACATTGCGGGCGGCGAATCATTTTCAAGGTTTACCCTTGGTTGGAAAGACACAAAATTTTGCCTGTACCTAGCCCTAACAATGTTCTAGGGAGTGTTCGAAGCAGATTTCCCATCTTTTTTTTTACTGGTTTTCGAGATACAGCACTTTTCTTGAGGTATGCGAATTGCAAAACAGTTGCAATAAAAGAAACCAGTGAGAAATTGGGAAATCTGCTTCGAACACTCCCTAGAACATTGTTAGGGCTAGGTACAGGCAAAATTTTGTGTCTTTCTAACCAAGGGTAAACCTTGAAAATGAATCGCCGCTCGCAATGTTAATCTTATGGGCGGCAAAAAATGCATCGTCAGGTATAGCGTCCTCTTAATCATAAAATTACTACTTAGTTTGTGACGTTAAAGAGACATATTATATTTTAGACCAAATTAATATTACTCAGAAAATAGGAGGGAAGGGACTGAAAAATGTAGCGCGGGAAGAGCGGAGAGGGACGCGCTGAGGCGTCTCACCCTGTGGTCTCACCCCTCGACTGCAGTCGAACTGTGGCCGTCGCTCGCGCCGGTTGTCTTTATCCTCCGCTCTGTTCCCCATTATTTTGTGGCCTGTGGCATCCCTGTTGTGTGATGCCTTTCTCTTGTGCTTATTTCTACCTTCGTTTTCGGGAAGCGAAGTACCTCCCCTTGTTCAAATCAAATATAATCAGCACAATGTGCGGCTAGATGGACCAAGTGTCCATGGTCCTTAAGGGTCCGCTATACCTGACGGTGCATTTTTTGCCGCCCATAAGATTAACATTGCGAGCGGCGATTCATTTTCAAGGTATATATTCAAGGTATATATTCATATATATTTCAAGGTATATATATATTCAAATATAATCAGCACAATAAGACATCGAATGTTTATGGCTTCGTATAACGGTATGTTTATTGCATTGAAGGCCTACTTTATTGCGCGTCTCGGACTTTTTGCTTATTACCGAAAGCATTTTTAAGACAAAATTTGTAGTGTTCTACACCGGTCAGTCTTTTTTGAGGTTCTCCTCCTCAGCCTTAACCCAACTACCCAAAACCAGTTAGTACACAGTACAGCCCCTGAGCATTGGGTCCTTTGTCTGGGAATCTCCCTTTGTGCGTTCACCCCTTAGGAGGGGTGCTGAAAGAGGGCTTGAGCAGGGGAGAGGCTCCCGCCCTTTGTTCAGACCCCTTGTGACGTGAGGGTGTTTTGAGTCCTTGGAGGTTCTGATGCAGAAAGGGCACATGTTTCTGGGCCTCCCCTCCTGTTTTGAATTGCCCCTGGTGTTCTTTACTGCCTTTCTTCATCCGTGGGGTTTGGACATAGACGCTTCTTCCCAGATTATCTTGAGATGAGGTTTTGAACCTTCAGAAAATATATTACCTGTACACAGCTGGCAACAGAATGGTTTTTATCTGGCCACTTTTTGAAAAAACTGACGGAGGTTTAAATGAATTTTGATATTACGTCTCTTCAATGTCAGAATTTAGTTTCTATGCTGTGATTTTACTTCCGACCCAAAATTTTGAATCTAGCTCCTGATACATAAGTAGTGCAAAACTACTGGGTTTAGAACAGTAGTTAGCTTATGCACATAAGCGAAGCACGGTCCTAACCTACCCGGCCACATACAGCCCCAAGCCCGCCGCCTGCTGGCTGGCCTGTCTTACACAAAATGGCCAACGAGGCCCCACATGTAAGGGTGCGTTTAACCGCCCTAAACATAGCCTCAGATGCTATCCTTATATCCATTTGAATAACACAGTTTATTCAAGTAGATATTTTTTAAATAAAGTACTAAATACCTGGGTGAACGAGGGGTATGACGTCACCCATGTTATTGTTATGGCTGGCCCATAAGCTAGGGGCTTGGGGCGGTATGGGGCCGGATGGGTTAGGGCCGTGCTTCGCTTATGTGCATAAGGTAACTATTGTCCTAAACTCTGTAGTTTTTCCCTACTGTTATATCCTCAGACAATGGGAAGTAAAAAAGCCTGAGAAAACGGGATTGTGTGGGATCATACTGTGAAAACTGCAAATATTTATTTACATTACTGCTAGATATTATCGTGGTAGCAGACTGAGAGACTTTATGTTTTTTTTAGAGTACGTGGCACGAGATCGCACGGCCACAGGTGCATGGACACAACATGTCGTGTATCGCTGCGCTGTCGGACACTGCCTTTGCGTCGGGAGCTGAGGAGAAGGTCCTACGAATGTTTCGAGCTCCCACCAATTTTTTAGAGAACTTCCGCCGGATATGCAAGATGGAAGCCTCCGATCTGATCCAGGTACAATTTCGAAAACAGTGCTGTTTGTTTACGTTTCTTTTCGATATCTTTTTGTAGACACTGGTAGGTCCACAACTATTAGTGGCCATCTTGAAGTAACGCAATTGAAAGTTGCTGCCACGTACTGAGCAATGGTTCTAAAGAAATCCGTACAACAGTCAAATGCAACACTCTCTTGTTCAATGTGCCATAACATATAGAAATACAGCGGTTACCATGGAAACCATAGAGTTTTTTCTCGATATTATCGATCAATAATCGCGACAAGATGGCGATGCTCATGTCAAGATTCGATACGCGTCTTAAGGCTGAATATACATTCGCTATTTTTTTACTATTGGATATTTAAATATTCTGAAATATAATATGTCTTTTTAACGTCATTACTCATGAGGCTATGTTGTGATTTCACGATCGGTTACTTTTGGACAATTTTTTTTTAATGACAAAAATTACTCGATCGTAAAATCACAACATAGCCTCATGAGTATTGACGTCAAAAAGACATATTATTATATTTCAGAATATTTAAATATCCAATATTTTTCTTTAGCCTTAATGACACGTTTCTGAGGAAGTGGATTGGATAGCTTATGCTGTTGCTTGAACCCAGAATACTCGGGATGGTGATGTTGTTAGTCTAGGTCTAGGAAATATAGATCAACATATTTTGGTTGTGTTTGCAGAATGAAGCGCCTGTAGGAGCGGCAGTACCGGCTTTAGGTCTGTCCAACAAGCCCGTGTTCCAGAATACCACCAATGACGTAGGACAGAGGGACCCAGAAACGTACTTCTCCCCTCTCCACCTTGACAGTAAGTATAGATAGTTTTTAATCTGGGGCCACATGCTCACAGTATTTGGGGAAGTCCCTTGCAACATGTTAGCTGTGGCAGTGCTCAAGTCTGGCTTTGCGGAATAGCAGGTGAAAACATATCAAACAGCGCTCGATGGTCCCCCATCCAAGATGTAGGTAGTTTAGTCCAAGTACGGCTGGGAGCATACCGATTAGTCATAATTTCTTGAAGATTTTCAGTTGACGCCGATCCGGATTTGGGTTCCATATCCTACCATACGCTAAAAATGCCAATCCGACCCTGAGCAGATATTTCCCTGCTCAAGAAAAAGTTCTGATCAGCCCTAGATTTGCAAGAAAGTATGACTTATCGGTACGCTCCCAGCCTGACTTGGACTATAGTCGCTACGGATGAGAGCGGCGAAAGCACCATGTGAAACACGTGGCAGCAGATTACACCATCGTGAAACGCGTGGCAGCAGAGTGATTTTTCTTCCCATTTTTTGAGGAAACTGCTGGATATTTAATGTTCTTAAATATAGTATGTCATTGTCGTTGTCAGTTTACGATCCAGTATTTTTAGTTAAATTATTTATTGACTAAAATCACCGGTTAATTTCTGACGTTCAAAAGACATATTTCTGAACATACTTAGTGGTAAAAAAAAACATAGAGTGTAGTGATTCTTGATTACTTAGATTTCCCGATGCTGACATATTGCAATTCGTGGTTTTCTGTTCTAGAGCCGCCCACAGAAGAAGATCTGATACAAAACACACTGTGGCCCGAGGTGCAGAAGCTGTACGGCCACGGGTATGAAGTTCACTGTGTTGCCGCAAGCCCTGACGGCGCTGTCATCGCCTCGGCTTGCCATGCCACCAATGAGGAGCACGCTTCGGTCATTATTTGGTCAGTAATAGTGTTTAGTGTTCAGTAATGCTGAAATACAATGACTTCACTTAGGGCCAGACTCCAGTTACAGTTTTGACTAAACAAAACCACAAGTATCAGTTTCAAGTTCTTTAGTTCTGTCACTGGACATTCCAGAAGTTTATACTCCAGAGTTTCCACATGCAGTCCACACTGAACACACACATCAGATGCAGCAAGATACTAAAATACTTATGAAACCGTTGCTAGAAGAAATAAGAGAAGAAAATAGATACCTATTCTAACCAAGTAAATTTCCTTGAATTTCCAGGACTCCGTTACCGCGTGAGGGCACTACAACGCCTTGGGAGAAAGCACAGACGCTGAGTTTCCACCGCCTGACTGTCACTCAGATGGCGTTCTCTCCAAACGGACGCCATCTTGTCACCGTGTCACGTGACCGACGCTGGTGCCTGTACCGCAAGGACGAGAGCTCAGGGGGTTTCGTCACCCACGTCACCGGGGAGAAGGTGCCCCACGCGAGGATCATTTGGTGCTGCGCCTGGTCCCAGGTGTGTGGAATTAAATAGGATTTAGTGAAATTCTTAAGAGGAGAGTACACCTTTACTTAACAGCCTCGATAGCCCAGTGGACTAAATGATCGACTTTTGAGGAGCAGTGAGAGCCGGGTCACACCGATTCGATCCCGATCCTACCAAAAAGTTTTTCTGCTCGGCATTCACCTCTGATATGTTCAGCATGTCAAGTGAAATGTATATCGAGGCTGTGGTGGTTCGGAACCCACCTAAAACTGTAGGTCCCCATCGTTTACTCGATGGCTGGGGAGCTGGTATTTGGTAGTGCTGCCAGCTGAGCACAATGGATAGGCCTTGAAACGGTCTAGTTGCTGGGCTTGTCCCCCCCAACCCTCAGCTATTATTATTATACCCTTACTTACGCTTATTGATTATAGTTAAGTACAATCCTTTCTTGATTTATTACAAAAAAAACCAGAGGTCTCTATCGTGATTAGTTGCTCAGCAATAATTTTTCGAAAAAATCCTTGCTTTTTTTACCTTACCTTTGGTTTTTCGCAGTAAGGAAATAAAGGATTGTTGTATGGCGCCAAAGGGTATACTTTCCTCTTAAGGTGAGGTTGAGCTCAAAATGACTTCCACTACAAAAAGACAGTCATCATTCACTGTACCGGAAATTGTGCATATTCAGAGGTAGTTTGGCTGGCGTTTTCCTATCAAGAAACCGTCATTCTAATGTTATACAGACTTTCGTATTTCTGAACCAAAAATAGTTAAAAGCCTTATGCACTTATATTTTTGTCCTTAATTGACAACGGACATTTGATATTTCCAGGATGGAAGCGTGTTCAGCACAGGGTCACGGGACGGCGTGGTTTGCGTGTGGGACCCCCATAACGGTGACCTTCTGTGTTCCGTCACTGTTGGTGAAAGTGTCACCGCCTTGGCCTTCTCGCCCATCCATAACAACGCTGTGAGTACCCAAGGTTTCTTTATTCTAGAGGTTGTCCCATCGGAATAAGTGAATATGGTGGTGTATACCTACTGCCTGAACATACTAGCCCTCTCTGATCCAAAATGTCGAGTTTGTTGATATTTGGCAATTCAAACACCTTGAAATGACCAAAAGTCATTTTAATGAATTTTTTCTTGCTTTATGTTCTTAAAAGAATGTAATATGAATTTACAATGTTTTTATTTAAAAAATGAGGTTAGTTTGTATTAGGTGTCTATGATAGTGTAAAACTAGCGAGAAAGTAAAAAAAGTGCTTTGTTTTGGTTCAGCTGAACGTAAATAAACATCGCTTGTCACCCGTTTCATCTTAGACTGTAGAGCTAAATTAACATACAGTAACCGATGTCTTCTGCTTTCCAGGGACCTCTCCTGCTGGTGGGCACAGACTCTGGCCAGATTATTATACACCGTTGGGCTGATCACCAGTTACATCGAATTCACGACTTCCAGTCCCACGGCTCTACCGTGCGTCGCATACAGTTCCGCCCCGGCAAGCTACTAGACTTCGCTTCGTGCTCGACAGACTCCGCTGTACGAATATTCCGGGTAGTTTGCCCTGAATAAGGACAACGCTCAATTCCCTTGGTCGCGGGGTAGGGTGAGTGTCTTTTTCTTTCTTTTTACCTTTTCTTCGGTTATGTCGTAAGGTTCAGCAGTGACCTTTAAGACCTTCCACACAATTCTGTTTATGTTTTTTCCAACCATTTTCTGAGGATACTATTGGAATTGACCATGTTCCGGAACATAATATGCCTTTTTAACTAAGTTGTGATTTTATCCAACTGGGTTCTGACTTTAAAAAGACATATTATATTTCAGAACATAGAAATATCCCACAGTTACCTGAAAAACTGGGAAGAAAGATCATTCTGCTGCCACGTGTGGACCGTCTTAACCTCGTTTCAAACAATGAATAGTCATAGGTTCGTAAATTGGTATAATATCAAATTTAACATCACATTATGCAGTATAGTACTCATGTTATATTTTGTAAGATTGGGATTCAGGACAATGTTAAGTACTTTTACTTTGTAAAGTACCTTGTTAAGGTAAAATGCCGATGGGGTTTTGTTTATAAACAATGCAAATTTCGTCAAAACTTCTCAAATATGGAGATAATTGCGTCTTCTGCTGTAGAATACCGTTTGTTGATGTTTCTTAATGATAGACTTTTGTTCATTGGCAGTCAGAGAGAGAGAGTTCACAAGTAACATATCCCCATAACATCATATATTATTTCTTACTTCTTAAAAGTTGTTGCTCATCTGGCAACTAGAGAATTCAATTACTGTACGGCTTCAGCTGTTGATTTTCTACTTCGGGCAGTTTCCCCATGTAGAAGTTCTATTACTTACTTGTACTTTTTTTCGTAGCAAGTGGACACTTCAGCCGCTCACGGAAGCTGCATCGTACCGCCTACCGGAAGGGCTCGGGGGACACCACCCTGGTCGAAGCAGTCGCCTGGATCTCCGACCGCAGGAGCGAGCTGCCGCAGCAAGGGGTCGTGACCGTGCCGAGACGCGGGAAGAGATGGATGGTGACAGTGCCCCTGGGAAGAACGTGATGACTGATGACTCATCCCGGGGGTGAGGGAGGGTGACCCGATAGTGGGTCCGGAACCGGTTGGGGTGGTGCGACGACACCCCCGAAATATGCGATCGTCTCATGCATGAAGAGTGAGACAGAGCCGAATTGGGGTACTTCCTCCCTGACATTGTGATCGCAAGGATGCTGTAGTCGGAGGAGTGGTATGCCGTGATGGACTAACTGCACTGGAACGGTGGTCGAAGGACAGGAGGTAAACAGGCATACGATGCGACTACAGATACTCCGTGGCCGGCAGTGTTAGCTAGCGCCACCGAAGCTTATAATGGTAGTGCAATCCCTCGATCACCCCGAATGCAGCTGACTAGTAGTGGCTGCAAACCTCGCTACTGCTGCGGGCGACTCCATCGATACCTCGTCACCGAATATGTACCCTCTGGTTCTCCACGTCGGATTACAGCGGTAGAAAAGATGTTCCACCGTAGAGTCGGCAGTTCGTGTCTCCAGTTGCCGCACAGATCCTTCTCAGGCGTCGGAGAAATGGGCCATGGCCGGTTAGCGACATTACCACCAGCCTTAACCTACGCCGATCCAGTTTGAGCAGTTTCCTGGTCCACCTAGCCCCCAGTCACTGCTCTTCGTTCTTCCGTACCGTAAAGAGGCCGCGGCGGTAACCACACGATGCGACAGTCTCTGACCAGTAGTGTTGGCCTAGCAGCGGGGAGGACCATTATCTTCGCAGACCCCACTACATTTGCCCTGCTTCTTCGCACTCGCCTTTTCTTCCACATCGGAGTCACTGAGTCCTGCGTGCTGGTGCGTTGAGCTCCCTGCCCCGGATAGCGCGTTTCTGTCGAGAATGGCCAACGCGCTGTAGAGGTGTAGAAATGTCAGTGACCGGAAACGCGCAAACCTCTAAGCGAAGGCGCAGGGCGAAGGGCAGTATTAGGAGGGACCGCGTCACATCGGCTGAACCCACCCGACCACGCCACCACCCGCGATTTAAAAGAGACAAGAAGTGCTACAAATCTCGCTACCGCTGCGGGCAACTCCATCGATACTTCGTCACCGAGTATTCTCCACATCGGTAGAAGAGATCCTCCAACCATTCGGGGTTGGTAGAAGGGCGAATGTTTATAAGCTGTTCCCGTATTTCAATACACGCGCCTGCCAGGAACGAAGAAAAGTTGTGGATTTTTCATTCCGGGCCGTTCACTGCAGTTTGGTAGTTACTATACAGCTGAGGTAGGTCCGCAGAGTTGAAGATCTTGTTGTACTTGTAGTAATGGACACTACAGCTGGGCTAGTTCTACGCTGTAGTGTTGCTGCCTCTGTTAAACATTTTCTTCGCCTGCTGTTGGGGCTGTTGACCGCACGAACTGAAAGCAACAACAGTCCTGTTCACATTACGACTAACTCACAGCTGTTTAGATTCGATTAAGGTGAAGTACCATTGTGAAGTTGGGTTTAGAATCACGTAGCAATGAAAACACCGACAGAATATCTCCAGAAAACTTTGTAGCTCGGTGAGAAGAAACCAGAAAGTATGTTCTTTACTGAGATATTCCTAAAATCTCCAGTTAACTTTTTGAAGGGACGATAAGGATCCCTTCCAACTAGCCGCGCCGCCTTTTTTTATAGTATAGAGGAGGATAGAGAGCTTGGCAAGCTCCGGCGGATGCGCCTTGCTGCACCGCACCTATCGTACTCCTACTAGGCGGTGCGGTTTGGTGGACGGGGTGCTTTTTGTGTGAGCATAGTTTTGCATGTTACAGGTTAGTAGGGTAAGGTAGTACCTGACGTACCGAAACCGTGGTGGCGGTGCAGGAGTTGGCGCGATTCCTATACACGGTGAACTGGTAACGGCGTTTTACTTGTGCTATCACCTGCAACAGGAAAAAATTATTAGGTACGTATAATAGAAAGAATAAATTCTGTTTTACCCAAAATGGTTCCACGACTTTTCCTGCTGGGGTATTTCCGTTTTCTTGACACCTTACACTAAGAAAGCACAGTAGATCACCAAATTTAAGTGCTTTTTTCCGCACCACTTGGTGTTAACCTGTCCGTGAAGCCACAGATAAAAGAAGAATCATAGCAGGAAGAAGGGGTGTACAGAAATTCGCTTTTTAGACACATTGTACTTACCTCTCCGTTGCAGAAGCAAAACAGCGTAGCGACGCATAGACCCTGAAAGAAAATATATTTTTAGGTACATATCTGTTGTAATATAGGTATATTTATACCTACAGTGATCCCCAACAGCGAAGTTCCAAGACGCCACCCCATCATTGGCAAATGTCAAATCACCCGTATCTAGATCTACATATGTAGGAATCTACTTCCTAGTGATTAGGTAATCTCTAACATCTTAATGGAGACCCAACATTTGGCATAGCTTTCTGGGATAAACAAATATGTTCCAACATTCGGCCTTATCTTTACGTTTGGGAAAGAGCAAAACTGCCGAAACTGAAAAATAACTATACCTGTAAACCTGCCGTAATGGCCGAGAGAACTTCATAGGCGTACTCCCAGGGGTGATTCTTCTCTGGCCTGAAGGGGGTGAGTAGGTAGTGGAGACCTAGCAGCGGCACCAGCAGCAGAGTAGCGCGGAGAGCCTGCAGCATGGCTTGCGAGGGCCGCTGTGACCCTCCAACGTGGGGCCCTGCGGAACAAAATAAGAAAAGTAACAAATCCTATTGGTACCTACGCGGATTGTGCGAGCGAAATGTGTCTAGAAAGAGTCCAGGAGGTGTATTCCCTTTCTCGAACGCCAGCAAACCCATCCAACTAACATCTTCAAAATTTATTGTAAGAAGAACTGTTCCCCGTATATTGCATCATGGCGAGCCTTATCTTCTTACAATAAATTTTGAAGGTGTTAGTTGAGTGGTTTTGCTGGCGTTCGAGAAAGGGAATACACCTACTGGCTTTTCAAACAAAATCAGTTTCTCTCTACCAGCTGAAAATTTGCTGCGGTCCATTTTCTGGCCTAGTAGGTCGTCTGTATGGTTCTGTTATCGTTGCCACTGATTTTCTTGTCCCGGGTAGAATTTTGGAAATGCTTACCTGCTCTAAGTTTGGTCATAAGGACCCGGACGATATTGCAGAGGAAGACCAGGTTTAGGATCATGGACGCGCAGACCGGGACAATCAGGACGTTCTTGTACCCCGTCTCGTTCATCCAGCAACTAGAACAACAGTTAGAACGCTGTAATTTTGAACCTTTTCATCCTTTCGTTGGTCGTAGGTACGGTTCTAGTAGTTTTTGGATAGGTAAGTATAACAACTGCCTTTCGTCGACCCTTTTAGTGGTGACCCTGGTCCCTGGTCTAACTACTTATTGTCTTTAAAAGGAACACATACTTACAGACAGATTAGGTACAACGGTTCGAGCCCGATCGTGTCAATTGTTTTCTGATCTACAATAAATATAAATAAAGCCTTACTGCTGAGTGTCAGTGTCATCCCCGTGGGCCCTCAGACTGGCGTAAAGGATGACAGCGGCGGCAGGTACCCCCCAGCCCAGGCAGTACATCCACTTGAGGAGGCGGTCCTCCCGGAGGAATGCGTGAACCAGCATGGTGTGCAGGTACAGCCCCTCGCAAAGCATCCAGCTGTAGTTACTCACAAGGAAATAGTGGAGAACCACGTGAATTATTCGGCATAGTACCTGAAACAACATCGGAATATGTAGGTACTTTCAAAATTTGAAATCGGGGGACTTTGGAAAATTAGGAAACAGACTTAAAATATTCTTTCTTTGTGGCCTTTCTATATATCTTGAAGACGTTGCGACCTCTTTGATCCTTAGTAAGGTAGACTACGAATAGGTATTGGAGAACCTTATAATTGTAAATGGTCCCGACATTCATTATTTTCGTCAAATGATTCCAACTTTGTGCCTGTCGGAAAGTTGGTGCACTTTTTGCTTCTGAAACGTACCCAAGTAATTAGTATGTCAGCTACAAGTAAGCACATTGTGAACTCGAAGTAATTATCAGAAGTTTCAGGTAGTATACCTGAAACTTCTGAAGTGCCAATTCTCGATCGTGACAGAGACAAGTTCCTCGACTGCGTCTAGCTCAGGCCCTGAGTTATGCCCACTGGCAACAAAGGGGGGGGGGGGGGGGGGCAAGAAGCTGAGAGACCCCCCCCCCAGCAAAACCAAAGTTATATACAAACTTCCTATAACTTGCTTCCCCCAGAAACCAACTATTAGTTTCTTCCTGCCAAGTCAGTGGTTCTCCAAAACCTGAGCTGAAGAAATTTTGTCAGTACTGAAAAATATAGTTTGTCTAATTATTGAGGAAGCAATATACCATTGTCAGAAACAATACTCGCCCAAAATGACTGTCTCCAAAGAATCTGGGATATTATTTATTATTATTTTAATGTAAGTACCCCGCCCCCCCTTTGACCCCTCTCAAAGGAGTGGGGAAGTGTGGAGCCTATGGAGTTAGTGAACAGACGGCTATGAAACAATAATTGCTCTGAAAATTTCCATAATCGTCATAAAGTCAAGAATAATTAGGTATAGGTAGGTACCTAGTCCAAGTCAGGCTGGAAGCATACCGATTAGTTGTAATTTCTTAAAGATTTTCAGTTGACGCCGATCCGGATTTGGGTTCCACATCCTACCATACGCTAAAAATGCCAATCCGACCCTGAGCAGATATTTCCCTGCCCAAGAAGATATTTTGATCAGCCCTAGATTTGCAAGAAATTATGACTTATCGGTATGCTCCCAGCCTGACTTGTACTATAGACGGTTTGCAAGTAGGTGGGTATGGAGGATTACAGTTTTGTTCTACCTTATATGAAGGTAAAGAATATTGATCTTACCCCGTTCTCCTCGGTGACTTGGGGCTGTAAAATGAACCTGTACCAGATGAGCCAAAGTGTGTTATTCACCGCGAAACTCACGAACAAATGAATGTGGAGAGTTGTTCGTGAACACCTAAGCGATCTGAAACAGTCAACAAATAAAATCCAAACATTTTGAACAAGAGGAATTGGGAAACACTTGAAAAATGATTGTCACTACTACTTACTACTGTCTACTTTTTGATGATGAACGGAAATCTATAGGTCTTCATTTTTTTTTTTTTTTTTTAACGCGCGACGTTCAGAGAACATAATGCGCCGATGAGTTGGTTTGTTAGATGTTTTTGGCTGAAGCCGAATACGAGTGGGCCGAAGCCAGTTTAGGAGTGGGCCGAAGCCAGTACATCCATGTCGGAAGCAGAAAATTTTTCCGTTCCGCCGGGATTCGAACCCGGACCTCTCAGGACACAAAGCGGACCCCTTGACCACTGAGAGGCACACATATAGGTCTTCATAATATACCTATATATTATGCGGTCTCTTGTAGAAGGTAAAGGATCTCGAGGGGAGTCATAGGTGGTTGCCTCCACTGTGAAGTTAATGCTACCAACAGAAAATCGCAGAAACCGGGATTCGAACCCGGTCCCTCCGCCGTTAGAGTCTATAGTAGTATTTTCCCACTGCCACTACATATCGGGCTATAAGGTCATTGGGAGACTCTGTGGTAAATTTTGATGCCGTTGGGCGTACCTCACAAAATTTTATTTTCAAACATACGATTGATACAAGTGTATAGGTAAGGTACTTACTTGAAGTAGCTGAAAATTCCTAAGGATGCTAGAAGAGCTACGAGCGATATGAGGTATCCGACTTCGTAAATTTGATTGATTGTAATTCGATTCTGTAAGAAAAAGAATATTTAAATAAATGTCGGTGAAAAAACTCTGACTTATGTACAGATGACGGTTGTTCGCCTGCAGATTCATGATTATGTAATTGTAGAGTCGGTGTACACGTCAATAAGAATAAATGCTGCAGGTAACTTACTTCATGTTACATTCATATATTATGTTGTAGAAAATAAATAATTTTTTTTTTTTTAGATTTTTCAGGGGTCTGTGGAGGTATTATCTCCAAAATGAGGTTTTGAGAGCTAAATTATCTCGATCACACGGCAATATTGTCAGTTATGAGTGCTATGACTTATACCTAACGATGCTACTGATCATACAGCTAGCTATTGGGTTTATCAGTCGCCAGACTGGAGGCGAGTTTGTAAATTACTAAAAGTCAATGAAGCCTCGGTCAAAGCTCCACAAAGCAATTATATCTCCATACACATTAATTAGGCATGAGTTCATTTACTCAATGAGGCCTACGCATTATTTATTTGTTATTATTAATTTTGGGTCTTTCAGCCAATATGCCAATCCATCCTACAACAGAAAATTATTGGCAGGTTCCTGGATTCGAACCCAGGACCTCAGTATTGCGAGTTACACAAACTGCTTACCTGTAGGTCTTCTTGGTCTATGCACGACGTGTAGTTCGACCACGGCCTAAGTGATTCCGGATGTATAAACCACGACCCGTTCGGTTCGCATATTTTGTGGGCAAATCCTGGAAGCAAGAAAAGACATAACGTTATTTTTTATTGCTTGGTTGAGCCGCCTGCTCGGTATTGTACGAATTTGCACCTGTTTTGTATTTTCCTCATATTCCACCGAAAACGTCCACCTGTCACTGCGGTTTTTGCTTGAAGACAATCCAATGATCCAGGGACGTATCGAGACAGAGTCCTCCGAGGGGTTAACCATTTCAGGAATCTCGTTGGGAATCTCAGACAATCATTGAAAATCGTTATGAAATCTCAGGGAATCTTGAAATTTTCTGGAGTAGTTAACCCTTTGGGGTGCATTTTTCCACGAATCTCGTTGAGAATCTCAGAAAATTTTCATACAATCTCAGACAATCTCAAGCAATATCTGTAGTGGTTAACCCCTCGGAGTCCTCTACTTCCTCTCTTTGGGTGAAATTCAGAGTCATTTCAACCAAGAGAAAAAATTAAAATTGGCAGAATTGCATCATTAGCTGAAGCTCAGCCTTAAGCTTAAATGGTATGAATGTGTCTCATAAAGCAGAAGAGTCAGTGAATGTTAGCACTGAACTGGAGGGTGCTCAGCTATAATTACAGTCTGGTGCAACTGACGCTAATATAATTAGACTGTCAGCTACTCTCGCATTTCCTGAATTCCGATTTTATTTTACCTTTTTGAAAGCAATCAAGGGTGAATTCGTTGTCACAAAAGGGAAAAGGTTTCCCGAGTGCCTGAGGTACCCTACCGACCTTTTAAATTTAAAATCAGTGGGGGAGAAAAATTGTAAAGCGTGTTTGGTTCTCCGTAACAAAGGAAAGCTAAGCAAAAACCAGATAAATGTGCTTAATTCCGTCGGCAAACATTTAAGTACAATTTTGGTTAAATATTTGGAGGAGGAATAGGGGTTGGGTAACGGTAAAGGGTTGAAAAAGGATGGGCGAAATCGCTGAAACACTCGTGGACCTATTCTATCAAATCCCACATTCGTTTTCCTCGGGCACTCTATAGAATTTGCAATGGAAACAGCACCCCTTGTCGGAACCTAATTAACTAACGAAGGTTATTCTGTTTTTTTTTAGACCGTGAATAAATGTTCGCGGGCAGGACAAAAAACTTTCTGTCTCTTCCATTCTCTTCTCCTTTTTATTTTCTCTAAAACTTTTAGGGAATATACTTCGGTACATTGTGGTCATGCAATAAATTATTTATGAGAATTTGGATTTTCCGTAGTGATACACGATGCAAGAACAAGAACAAGAAACGGCATTTCTTGTTTTGTTCTCGCAAAACGACTCTTGTTCTTGTTCTTGCAGTAGAAATGATTTCTTGCTCTTGTTCTTGTTCTTGCTGCGAGAGTCCTGCATTTCTTGCATACACATGGAATTTTCTGCGGTTATAATGTGGTTTGTTGCCTACCGAACGGCCATTTCAAGTGCAATCTATCGTCGCATATTCTGCAGAGTTGGACGGCAATCCATGAATGAAGCTTTTGGAAAAAACTGCCTGGGTTTATGTAAGACTCTTGGAACTCTTGCAAGAGTTCTAATTCTTGCATGCAAGAAATGCAAGAACAATATCAAGACAAGCACTTTTCGTGCTTCACTAGTTTTCCGCTATTTAAAATGAAATGTTATTTTATGATTTTGTGCACCCCTGAGTCTAAAGATGCAATTCCGATCCTAGCGACCGCGACCTAGCACCAAGAAGGAATTTTACAAAGGAGTGACGGATGGAAGTGACAGCGACCGATGACCAGTAGTCAGATGAATTTGTGCAATTTAGTGAGCCGCGGACGCTAAGGTCCGATTCGTACCTTGCGGAAGTTTCCTGTGTCGGAAAATGTCAGCCCACCCACCGTTCATTTGTCATTGACTTTAGCTACTCTGATTACATTCCCAGACTAATTACAGTGGCTGCTTTATTTGCTGAGAGCAGGCAACAAACCTACGTCATATCCAACCTAGGGAACGATAGCAAGTTCATGGAGCCAAAACGAAAATATCCATGACGTATTTCAGAATACAGAGGGTCTCAGTGATTTTTTTTTTTGCGAATGGTAGGTAGTAATAAATAATATGGACTGACGCCAAACAGCACTTGACCTCACAGATGATATTAAAAAGTAAAAGAAAATCATAAACTATTTCCATCGAAACCACTCAAGATCGGAGCAATGAAAACTAAAAATGCTGAAGCGTGCAAAAGCAAAGTGATGGGATCTGTATTGCATCGGGCGATTGATTGCCTCAAACCAGATTGCCGCCATTTGTTGGATGTGTTGCTCTTGAATGGAGCCAACATTCAGACACATTATTTGCAAGGTCTATAAGCTGAATAGGTTGTTCCAATAAAATTAGACTTCCAGAACCCACTTTTTCGACTTCCAGGATCATGGCAAACCTTGAATCTCGATTTCGAAATTTTGGACGAAAAAATAATTTCTCGCCGTATTGGCTAACGAGAAAGTGAAAATCACACTGAATTATAAAAATCCAGTGATATTTTCCGCACCCATTGGTGTTAATTTTGGTGCTCAACTGGCTGAATAGGTATACATTCGCTATTTTTTTTTTTTTACGTTTGGACTTCAAACTTTGTGAGAAAGCTATTGGATATTTAAATATTCTGAAATATAATTTGTCTTCTTATCGTCATTACTATAATGAGGCTATGTTGTATAATCATATAGTTCGCAATTCAAAGCGAAGGACATCCAATACAATACAATAATTCAGAACAAATAAATATCCAACAAAACAAAACAAAACAAAAACTTGCATGAAGAAAGAGCTATGACAATGAGGCTATGTTGTGATTTTACAATCGAATGAATTGTCCAAAATTAACCGATCGGCGATCATGAAGACATATTATATTTCAGAATATTTAAATATCTAATAGTTTTCTCACAAAGTTTGAAGTCTAACCGTAAAAAAATAGCGAATTATATATATTCATCCTTAAAGGAACGGGAATTGCACCCCAGGGTGTCTTTAATTCTGAGATTAAAAATTCGTAGTTATTATATTTCAGAACAAATAAATATCAAACAATTGCCTCAGAAAAAATTCTACAAACACCATTGTGTCGACAGCCATATCAGAGCATCCTACATTTAGAAGTAGGTTAAAAGGAGGCAACCTATTAAATAAGCATGCCTTGGGCTCCACGAAACGTCTGAAACCTATTTCCGGATTTTTATTCGTGCCTGGTACAGCGATTTACCCAACAATGGCTTCTTTGGGAGGGGGGGGGGGGGGGGGAAGGGAACTTTGAAATTTCCGTCTCAAGTGGCGTCGCGTTATAACGAGCTCAAGAGCTTGACGTTCCCAAATCCAACGTCACGTCTTCTTGACTTCGTGTAGGTACCATACGGTATATTTACCTACCTACCCAAATCCAGCACAATTAGAGTTGTCATCTTGCTCAAAATCTGTTTCTCTTGGTAGCAATTGGCAATACATGAACTTCCCCCGACTACGTCATTGCTGATTATGGATATCGTTGATTTTTGACGAGGAAACGAAATATATTGAGATACTGTAGCTTGTAAGTAAAAGAAAATTATTTCTCAAGAATTTTTTTCTACAGTAGTCTCTCTTTATAACGACCGTCTACGGAGCTTGTTATAGAGAGGTTTTCCTGTAGATTTGATTTCGAGAGGGGGGGCTTTGTATTGGGATAGCGCTATTCACATTGGTGTTAGTAGTACCTGTCATTACTAGTTTGAAAAGGTTTCGTGCCCTTCACATTCAACTACCCTGCTGCTGACAGGCACTATATAAAGCCCTTCCCAACCTTTTCATTCAGGAGACTCAGCAATAACCTGTCCAATCAACAACTGACTAGATCTGAAGTGTAGTGGAGAGTTAGCCAGTTAGCAGAGGGTTGGGGGGGACACGCCCAGCAACTAGACCGTTTTCAAGAACTATCCATTGTGCTCAGCTGGCAGCACTACCAAATACCAGCTCCCCAGCCATCGAGTAAACGATGGGGACCTACAGTTTTAGGTGGGTTCCGAACCACCACAGCCTCGATATACATTTCACTTGACATGCTGAACATATCAGAGGTGAATGCCGAGCAGAAAATGTTTTTGGTAGGATCGGGATCGAACCGGTGTGACCCGGCTCTCTCTGCTCCTCAAAAGTCGACCATTTAGTCCACTCGGCTATCGAGGCCGTTTTTGGAGAGTTAGCCAACACACCATGGGGGTTTTCATTGAAGTTTAATGAAAAAATAGTTTGTCGTGGTGACAATCCTTTGAGACAAAGGTGGTTAGCAATACCTAGGAAATGACACAGTGTCTCACTGCTGAAGTTTTGTTCACTGGTTAGAGGTGGGCAACGCGTTTTACTTCTAATGAGAAAATAGTTCTGTTGTAGCAAAAATTCTGCCAAAGGTATTGAGGCAGACAAAGGCAGGATCCCGCTTTACTTTGTTACAAACTTCTGAGCTTTTAGTGAGTGTCAGTTTTTGTGGAAACTCCGTTTTCTCGCCTCTAAAAGTGAGAAAAAAAGCTCTATATCACACATGAGGTCCCTGTCTGTGTACTACAAATATGGGGTACGACGTACGACCAAGCCCTGCGTCACGACGCGGAAAACCTAAACGATTGCTACTTATTGATTCAGCAGAGCTGACACCGATAAGTTTTCGAGCTGAGACATAAGACGAAGGGAGTGGAGGAGACTGAGGAGCGGTGATCCCCCTATAAAACAACGGCGTAAAAATAACATCATAAAGTTTTCAATTAAGAGGGAGCGTTACGACATGCAAGCAAGCAGGGTGTACATTGATTCCCCGGCTGAAACTTCGAAAAACTCTTTTAAACATTGATGTTCTTTAGTCCTTTCGGTGCTGTACCACCTAAAAAAGAAACGGGAAAATATGGAGGTACCTATAGGTACAGTTTTCCGTACAACACTGAGTGAAATCCTGCGGAACCTTACGAAGAAGAGAGAGCTCGAAGTTGGGTAAGTATAAGGTCGAGGGGGTATCACCACTCCAGATATTCCTTGAGATTCCATAAAGATTTCCAAAGATTCCCAACGATATACATAGAAAGATGACCCCGAAGGGGTAACCACTCCAAAAAAAATTCCAAGATTCCCTGAGATTTCATAAAGATTTCCAAGATTCCCAACGAGATTCCTGAAGTGGTTAACCCCTCGTATAAGGTACTTCCTAACCTAGAATTACTTAAAGCTTGCCGTAAAAATGGTTTATTATATTATAGGTATTTCAGAACGAAAAGGAGCTTCATATTCTTTTCTTATGTTAAAAAAAAACTCTTCAGGCAGGTATTAAAAAATATGGAAAATGGAACCTAAAATGTACCAAAGACTTATGGCTCAAGTGGAGTGACAGCCCTACAAGGTTGTATAGTCCAAGTCAGGCTAGGAGCATACCAATAAATCATAATTTCTTGCAAATCTAGGGCTGATCAAAACTTCTTCTTGAGCAGGGAAATACCTGCTCAGGGTCAGATTGGCATTTTTAGCGTATGGTAGGAAGTGGAACCCAAATCCGGATCGGCGTCAACTGAAAATCTTCAAAAAATTATGACTAATCGGTATGCTCCCAGCCTGACTTGGACTATAGCTGGAAGGGCAACATGATGGCACTGACCAATGAGAGACGTTCGTCACCAAGCATTCTTCTCCTATTGGCCATCACCCTGTACCTATAGGAGGCTTTTGGAATCTGGAGAAGTAGTAGGATATAGCGTAAGGTTTTTCCAGCTGGTGCCAGAAATCTGAATCTTGGGTGAATAAGCGATAAGGCGATGACGCCACGATCCTCAGCCCGCCGTAAAAATGGCCATAAAATTTTTTGTTCGGAATATAAGTTAAGTAATAACGTGGTTTTTATGAATGGGATGTGCCAGCTTGGCGGATGTTAAGGGGTCGTGGTCTACGCATGGCAGCTTCAGCCATTAATGGCTCATCAGTGGTTAGAGAAGTGTAGTCATTCATTAATAATTGTTACTAATTCATTAAGGCCAAACATACATTCGCTATTTGTTTACGTTTTTTCTGCACACTTTACGCGGAAACTAACGGGTATTTAAATGTTCTGAAATATAATATATCTTTTTAAGGCCGAAATTAACAGGATGGATGTGATCGTCAGGGGTAGCTTGGCTGCTGAGGGTTGGGTGGGACAAGCCCAGCAACTAGACCGTTTTCAAGAACTATCCATTGTGCTCAGCTGGCAGCACTACCAAATACCAGCTCCCCAGCCATCGAGTAAACGATGGGGACCTACAGTTTTAGGTGGGTTCCGAACCACCACAGCCTCGATATATATTTCACTTGACATGCTGAACATATCAGAGGTGAATGCCGAGCAGAAAACCTTTTTGGTAGGATCGGGATCGAACCGGTGTGACCCGGCTCTCACTGCTCCTCAAAAGTCGACCATTTAGTCCACTCGGCTATCGAGGCCGTCTCTGGGGTAGCTTAATACGACAGGAGTTTCGCTGAAGCCGAAGAGGTGTTGTTCGAAGACAGTTCTGGAGTGGGCCGAAGCCGTTACATCCATGCCGTAAGCAGAAAATATTACCTACACCGGGATTCGAACCCACACCTCTCAGGACAGGACACAAGTCAGTTCCCTTGACCACTGACTGAGGTAGAGGCACTGCAGGCATTCATATTTCATGGAGAAGAGAAGAGAGATTTCCACTATTATTTTGCGATTTTGCTAAGAAAAATTGTGCAAGAAAATAAAGTGTAAAAAGCAAGGCTGGTCTTAGATAATGGAATAGCGTTATAACAGAGGGTAAGACTACAGTGAAACGCGTTTTGTTATTTTGTGTTTTAGTGCATCGTAACTGGCATCCCGAAATAACATTGGACTTTACTGCTTTGCTCTGCTCTGCATGACTCCGTTCCTCCAGAGCCGCCCTAACCATCACTCAATGGTTTTTAGAAAATACCTAAATATACTCCACGTGACTCTTCGATCATTGTCATGGTAGAGAGAGTTCGCTATAGAGAGAGTTCACTATAGAGAGAGCTCGCTAGAGAGAGTTCGCTAGAGAGAGTTCGCTAGAGAGAGTTCGCTATAGAGAGGGTTCGCTATAGAGAAATTACATATACTCCACGTCACTCTTGGATCATTATCATTGTTTTCAAAACAACACAGGGTTCCCAAAATTATTTTTTGTTCAGAACCAGAAGTAGACTTGAGAAGGGTCACAATGATCTAAAAGAGTTTAGCAACGATTCACAGTAGGTATGGTATTCTTTACCTCTAATGTTGACTTTAAGAAACTGGCGATATAGACGAGGCTAAGGGTGGATCTAAAGTCTGCTATAGTCCCCTAAAAGTTCACTATAGCGTTATCCTCCAGATAAGAAAAGACGGGGCCTTTCTCCATCCTGCCGATAGCGCTCCAACCTTAACCCTAGCTAGTGATGCACGATGCAAGAACAAGAACAAGAAACGGCATTTCTTGTTCTTGCAAAGCGACTCTTGCCCTTGTTCTTGCAGTAAAAATCCTATATTGTTCTTGTTCTCGCAGTAGAACTCATTTCTTGCTCTTGTTCTTGTTCTTGCTGCAAGACTCTTGCAATTTCTTGCATACACATGAAATTTTCTGCTGCTAAAATGTGGTTTTTTGCGGCCATTTAAGGTGCAATCGATCGTCTGCAGAGTTTTTCGTACAAAATATGGACTGCAATCCATAAATGAATCTTTGGAAAAAAATTGCCTGGGTTTATGCAAGACTCTTGCGAGAACTCTTGCAAGAGTTCTTGTTCTTGCAAGTCACTTCTTGTTCTTGCAGCCAAAATCAACTCTTGTTCTTGTTCTTGCATGCAAGAAATGCAAGAACAAAAGCAAGACAAGAAATTTTCATGCATCACTACTAGTGAACTTATAACGGCAAGATAAAGTTATCGGCTGCTTTTTCGGGAAGATAAATTAACTTATCTACACATTAAGAAACCGGTGAACAAAAAACTTACGACTTGGGTCGAATCCGACGATGAACTCTGGACACGGCGTTGTGGCCACTGTGCCATTTGCAGTGTCTCCCCAGCATGACCATCCGTCAAACAATCCAGGACAAAACGGTTCTGTAACAATAACATGAATTAAGATACAGAAGTCTCTCTCTATAACGACTGCCAAGGGACACTGTAAATGTGGTTGCTATAGAAAGAGTTCGCTATAGAGAGAGTTCACTATAGAGAGTTCACTATAGAGAGAGTTCGCTATAGAGAGAGTCCGCTATAGAGAGAGTTCGAAATAGAGAGAGAGTAATTTGACCGTGAGAGGCAAGGACGGGCAAGACGCAAGCTTTCTCCGGGGTGGCTAGAAAATAAGTTCCAGGCATTTTCTTATTCCTCTGCCACAGGTGGTCTGGAGCCGAAATATATTTCCTTGAAGCCAGGGGGAAACAATCGTTGTGCTTGGACTTGAACCCAGACCACTTGAACAGCTTGCCACAGCTCTCCTATACCACAGATAAGTGACAATTGTCATTCTCTATGCTAAAACCTCCTTATAACGAGCAAACGCTACAATCTTTTGATACACCCTAACTCATTCAGAAGCCCTACCTATAGCAAACTCTCTTTATAGCGACCGTTGTTATAGAGAGACTACTGTTACTAACTACTGCACGTTTAGGTATTGTCGAAGTTTTCGAAAAATTGAAAAAAAAATGATAGTGACTAGGTATAACATAGGTCACAACCTTATTTTTGGGGAAAATAAATGGGATTTTTTTCTTACTTCCCCTCTCCCCCAGAAAAAATCTTGGTAAGACTTCCTACTCTCAGAATCTTATCCCCCTGATAAAAAAGTAGTTCCTTTACCCCCACCATATTTTCTTGCAAGAGGAAAGAGAATAAATCGTAGTAATCTCAACGTACAAGCTCCACACCATAATTTTTCTTTCCTGACACGTAGTTTCCAGCCCCATCTATTTTGCTTATTTCGTACTCGTAGACAGCTGTTGCACGCTCAATGCATCGAAATAGCACATCACAGTTCTGTCTTCTGTCTAGTCTTCAATGCGGCGCATCAATCTAACTGCCAGTTAGATAGATTGACGTTTATCCGCATAATAAATATACTGTCGAAGTTGTCTAGTTTACAATGAGCTGAACTGTACAGATTAGGTACTAGTAAAATAAAATTAATTTAGCTGTTTCCAGAACTAGGTACCTATCAACTTTCGCGTAAAATTTGCAGACGCACAATTCGAACTCCTTGAACAATCGGCCAGTGAGATGCGTAGGTACCTCCTGCTAGTTTTTTTTCAACTTTTCAAGGTTCCTCGGACTAATGCTAGGTATGACGATAGTTTTTAAATTTGATTTCAGTGCGGTTTGGTATAAAGAGCAATTTCTTCCCAGGTTTTATAGGTAACTTCCGTTTCTTCACTTACTGCACGAGAGTTTTAATGCTTTTTGTGGTAGTAACCTGGTAAAATAAGGTACCTACAAAGTTTCGGTGCTGGGTTATTTTGACTTTATTACTTTCCCTTTTTTACCTTTTTTTGGGGAGAGACAAACGGTTATTGCCTCCCTTTACGTTGGACCCTCCGAGGGGTTTTTGTGTATAGGTACATACTATAGGGCCCACCCCGGCTTGATCCACGTATTACCTTGGGGGGGGGGGGGGGGGGGGTGTTTTCCCTGTCCCTCATCAGATTTTGAATTGTTTTTTGAGTTGATGTCTGTCAATATGTTCCTTTATTGGAATTTTCGTAAAAGGCTCTTTTTTTAGGGACCACGGCAGGCAAAAAATGGGTCGTAAGGCTTGGGTCTATAAGCTTAGGGAAGACATATTCAGCAATATGAAGTAGGTAGCTATGTTAATCTAATTGCCCTGGAATTTGAAAATAATTGTGTATGAAACTTTCAGTTAAGGTCGACTACACGAACTTGGTTCGCAATGCTACGTACTTCAAGCCTTACTCCGAAGTTACAGGGCGAGTGAAAAGTGTTTATAGGGGGATGTAAACCTCAGACTCTTTGTCGTGAGGTAGTGTTGTATTTTTGCATGAAATGGAGTTATAAGCCCACAGGAGCGATTTTAAACAGTCAACTACCAGTCCACATGTTTTTTTGACAGATCGTGAAAACACAACACTACCTCATGCGGAATATTTTTTGTAACGTTTCGGACTAAAATATGTATGATTTTATCGTCACATTTAGTAGAAAAGCTTGATAAATGTTTGTAATATTTACCGCCGCCATGTCACTTTTATTTCACTTACAGAAGTGGGTAATTGCAACACCATTTCTCTACTTTTTCTCATGTAAAAGCTAAACATAGTGTCCTACTTTCACTCGTTCGTTTCGCGTTCAAATAGCACACTATGTTTAGCTTTTAGAGTAGACACAACCAATACGATATTGCAATTACGAACCAGTGTCCGGCAGTACTAATATGTAAACATTAGTTTTGTCGAATATTTACTTTCGCACAGTGGTTTTGGTGGAGTTCGTTGAGAATGTATATACAGCCTTAAGTCTCGTAAGATGACAACTTTTATTATTAATTATAAGAGCAGCGTCGAGTGAATCCAATCATCGCTCATGATTTTAATATCCTCACATTCTCCGTTCTGGCTTTGTAAAGCTAATGTTATTTATTAAAAACTTATACTTTCTCATTACGGTGCAGGAATTCAGGGAAACAGAAAAATGAAAATTGTGCTAGGAAGATTTTTCAACTACTACTTAACTGAAATATTGCACACTGTCATGAGGGAACTATATTGGAAATATGTTCTGAAATATAATACGTCTTTTTAACTTCATAAATTATAAGGCTATGTTGTGATTGTGGACAAATATTACCTACTCGATCGTAAAATCACAACATAGCCTCATAATTTATGAAGTTAAAAAGACATATTATTATATTTCAGAACATTTAAATATCTAATAGTTTCCTCATAAAGTGTACATAAAAAAAAACGTAAACAAACACGATTGTGTGGTCGCTCTTAAGTCCACACGATCCTTTTAGTAGGAGTTTTGGAAATTGGTGGATATTTATTTGTTGTGAAATATAATATATTTTTAACGGCAAAGAGTAGTTTTGTTTTTGATTGCCGCGGTAATACCAAAATATAATTGCATGTCAGAAAATCAAAGTCACGAAGCGGTATTGAAATTTAAAAAAAATAATCTAAAATTTAATCAAGTAGATATCAATCAAGAGGACTGCATCGACGGTTCCATAGAAATTCCTGTATACGAGAAATTCTCCCTTTATGAGAAATGAAATTTTTGAAGGGTTTTCAGAAAGACAGGCTTCAAAGTTGAGGCCCTGGAATCGAGTTAAGAGCTAAAAGCCAAAATAAAAGAGAGAGAAGGTAAGAAGGTAAAATAGCTGAGAGCTTTATCCTGTTGCTGATGTTTATTCCTCGCTTCGCAGCTTTCCCAGAGCAACACTTAGCGGCTTAGTTAGTTTTTTATTTAATTTACCATTGTCGTCAAACAGAGAAAAACACTGTTTTTTTTGTTGGGAATTTTCCTCAGCTGATGGGGAGTGTTATTATTTTTCAGATTATCCGCAGATCCTGTTTGTTGATGCTTTCTCTGTTCTGTAATATAATATGTCTTTTTAAGTTCAGAAAGTAGTGGTCTAAGTTGTGACATAAGGGCCACCATACATTCGCTATTTTTTCACGTTCCGTGCCTCTCAGTGGCCGAGTGGTCAAGGGGTCCGCTTTGTGTCCTGAGAGGTCCGGGTTCGAATCCCGGCGGAACGGAAAAATTTTCCACATCCGACATGGATGTATTGGCTTCGGCCCACTACTAAAACTGGCTTCGGCCCACTCATATTCGGCTTCGGCCACTTCATCTTCGGCTTCGGCCAAAAAAAAACTAATAAACTAACTCATCGGCGCATATGTTCTCTGAACGTCGCGCGTTAAAAAAAAAAAAAAAAAAAATACGTTCCAATTTCAAACTTTGTGTGAAAACTATTACATATTTAAATATTCTGAAATATAATATGACTTTGTAACGTCTTTACTCATGAGGCTATGTTGTGATTTTACGATCGAGTGGTTTTTGCCACCAAAAAAATTGTCCGAAATTAACCGATCGTGAAATTACAACATAGCCTCATGAGTATAATGACATATTATAAAGACATATTATATTTCAGAATATTTAGATATCCAATAGTTTTCTCACAAAGTTCGAAATCGGAACGTAAAAAATAGCGTATGTATATTCAGGATAGAGTAATTTTTGTTTTCAGCGATTGTTTTCAACAGAAAAATTGCCAAAAATTACTCGACCGTAAATTCACAACTCAGAATTGAGTGCTCCTTGGTGCTGAGAGAACGGGAGTACACCCCCTGGACTTAAATGTTGTTGAAAGAGCTGACAAAACTATGTCAGCATTGTTGACCCAACCACGTTTCGAATTAAATTTCCGAAGTTTCTTGAGACCAAGGAATGAGAACGACAAAAATAATTGCTGATTGTTTAGGGAATTTTCGCGCTTGCTGTAATTTGTGGTGTTTCGGATTTCGAGCCCCCTTAAGGGAGCTTTGTTCCCTATAGACCAGTCCGAGCTTTCTTCACTTCTCTTCTTCCCTATATAACCTTTATTGCCCTTTCTGTGTATATCAACTCTCCGTGCTCACTTCTTTTGTTATAGGACCCGCCGGCTTGTCCCGTGCTTCTCCCCTTTGATGTTTTTTTTTTTTTTTTTTTTTTTTTTTTTTTTTTTTTTTTTTGGGTGTTTTACGCGCGAAGTTTTCCAACCCATGCTTTTTTATTACGTCCAATAGGTGCTTCGAAAAGGTAAACATTCTTCCCACCTTTTTACCATATTTAGCTTCCCAGGACAGGACCTACAATTTTAGGTGGGTTCCGAACCACCAAAGCCTCGACATACATTTCAGTTAAGATGCTGAGCATATCAGAGGTGAAAGGCCGATCAGAAAAACTTTGGTATGATCGGGATCGAACCTGTGTGACTTGGCTCTACAGATCACTCGGCTATTTGAACTATTTTCAACTGAAGGTAGGTATATCCCGAATAAGTACCATTATGAAGGCATTTTCATCATGGAGGAAAAATTCCCCGCAGAAATGAAATGCAGCATCTCTCACCTCTCCCAAGTTGATTAATTCTTTGTGTTTACATTTAATTTGAAAGCGAAGGAATTCTGTTTTCGCCAGAATACCTTAATAGTTCTAGAGCCTTGTCTAGGTGTTCTATTTCGTGATGAAGAAAGCAGGCGTACATAATGAGGAACCTGGGAAAGAGACCCGCAACTTTCTGCGAATTATTCCTATTTCCATTCCCAAACTGGAAAATCCATCAAAAGAATATTTCCAAAAAAAAAAATATTATTATTCTCCATTTTCAGAGCAAAACGTTAACTTTTTTCTGAAATATAATGCCTATTTTTAACATCAGAAAATAGTATTGTGACTGGTTTTGGTGCTTTCAGTAGAATCACACACTAAAAACCTTGGAAATCTTTATGAAATCTCAGGGAATCTTGGTATGTTTTGGAGTGGTTACCCCTTCGGTTTCTATGAATATCACTGGGAATCTTTGGAAATCTTCATGGAATCTCAAGGTATCTCTGGAGTGGTTACCCCTCGTGTTCTGTGGTAAATACGTAACGTAGTATAAGCACCACACTAGTATTACCCAAAGGAAGCATTTAAGCCAAGTTAAACCCGCTTTCGAAAGCAATGACAAATGGAAATTCCTACGGAGATTCAGGAGATTACTCAGTTTTCAAGAGATGGGTTTGTTTTTTGATGAGGATTTGCGTGCTTGCGCTAGAGCGAACCGCCCGTTTTGGGTTTCCCCTCTTTAAAATTAAATATGTATGGTTCTTTTTAAGAGGACGCTATACCTGACGATGCATTTTTTGCCGCCCATAAGATTAACATAGCGAGCGACGATTCATTTTCAAGGTTTACCCTTGGTTGGAAAGACATAAAATTTTGCCTGTACCTAGCCCTAACAATGTTCTAGGTCGTGTTTGGAGCAGATTTCCCAATTTCGTACTGATTTCTTTTATTGCAACTGTTTTGCAAATACTAGCATCGCATACCTCAAGAAAAGTGCTGTATCTCGAAAACCAGTAAAAAAAATGAGAAATCTGCTTCGAACACGACCTAGAACATTGTTAGGGCTAGGTACAGGCAAAATGTTGTGTCTTTCCAACCAAGGGTACACCTTGAAAATGAATCGCCGCTCGCAATGTTAATCTTATGGGCGGCAAAAAATGCATCGTCAGGTATAGCGGACCCTTAACCCGCCTCACAGTGCCTGAGTGGTCTGACAGGCTGACTCGTACCCTGAGAGGTTCAGGTTCGAACCCACATTCAAAACAAATTTCTCGGTTGTGATATGGCTCTTCACTAGTGATGTTGTGCCCTATGGTGTTTGCTCAAACCCATTCAAATTTTATTTCTGAATTAATTTATTGAGCTATTGATTCGGTAATAAGGGAGATATTCAAATCAGCAGATGAATTATGATGGCACCCTTGCTAATGATCATCAATCATGATTTATTATTCATTTATTCAAGTTTTTTGTTCTAAGGGATGGCTTTCGAAAGTTACTTGAGCTCACTATTGTGTTTCCCCTTTTACCCTTCTAGACTACGTGCAACGCAACGCAAACAAATAGTAAGTTTTCTTAAGGGTCACCATACATTCGCTATTTTTTACGTTCCGATTTCAAACTTTGTGAGAAAACTATTGGATCTTTCAATATTCTGAAATATAATATGTCTTTTTAACGCCATTACTCATGAGGCTAGGTATGTTGTGATTTTACGATCGAGTGATTTTTGTCACAAAAAAAATTACCAAAAGTAACCGATCGTGAAATCACAACATAGCCTCATGAGTATAGGTAGTGACGTTAAAAAGACATTAGGTATTATATTTCAGAATATTTAAATATCCAATAGTTTTCTCACAAAGTTTGGAATCGGAACGTAAAAAAATAGCGAATGTATATTCAGCCTTAAGTATGCAGGTATATGGAAAAACAATACAGGTGCGTCCAGAAGAAAGTGCACACGAAAAGAAAAATATAGCCTTTCAAACAGGTTCTTCTAAAACACGGACATGGACTATCTTCAGGCTCATAGTGCTTTAAATAAAGGTGTAAAATACCTTATTGATGAAGCAGAGGGAAAGGCACACACCGCTGAGAACGAAAAAAGCACAGACCGAAGCGCACGTCTATCTGCACCGCGCATCCGGAACTAACTGAAGCTAGAAGCCAGCGCCCGACGCGACGCGACGGCGCGGCCACCCGCTCAGGGAGCCCGAGCTCGATAAGGGCCCGCGCGCCCTTTCTTTTAAATTTTTTATTTGAATTTTGCACTGCTGAGGGTTGGGGGGACAAGCCCAGCAACTAGACCGTTTTCAAGAACTATCCATTGTGCTCAGCCGGCAGCACTACCAAATACCAGCTCCCTAGCCATCGAGTAAACGATGGGGACCTACAGTTTTAGGTGGGTTCCGAACCACCACAGCCTCGATATACATTTCACTTGACATGCTGAACATATCAGAGGTGAATGCCGAGCAGAAAAACTTTTTGGTAGGATCGGGATCGAACCGGTGTGACCCGGCTCTCACTGCTCCTCAAAAGTCGACCATTTAGTCCACTCTGCTGTCGAGGCAAGTTTGAATTTTGCACTACTGGCTGCTGCTTTATTGGTTTGGGTGAGGTTTGGGTGTGTAACGATTCTTCCGTTATGAATGTATCACACAGTTGTGACAACATGTTCACAATATATTCCATGAAAGTTATTTCTTCAAAAAATTCCCCAAGCATTGTCCTTGACAATAAATACGTTTTAGAAGGAACCGAGGGGTTAACCACTCGTTGGGAATAATTGGAAATCTTAAAAAATCTCAGGGAATCTAGGAATCTTTTGGAGTGGTCACCCCTTCGGGGTTCATCTTTCTATGAATATCGTTGGGAATCTTTGGAAATCTTTATGGAATCTCAAGGAATCTCTGGAGTGGTTACCTCCTCGGAAGGAACCTATGACTAAGGGAACAACATAGACAAGAATAATTAAATGTTTGGAAACTTCGTCTTCAAACTTAACTCGCACAAGGTTGAGTCATCAGACGTGATAAAAAGGCAAGTTTGCAAAAAAAGGAAACTTTATATCATTGTGGAGGCGAGAAAAGTTTTGTAATTTTAACTTGGTAGCACCCGAGCACAAAGCAGGATTCACAAATTTATAATTGGAGCGGGTTGAAACCGTGAGCTTCCTCATCCAAAACTCCAAAAGCCTATTCTTCGTTCGTAATCGAACTGGGGGCATTTTTTTTTCGTGGCAACAACACTACCAAATAAGACGATGGGGACCTACAGTTTAAGGTGAGTTCGGAACCAACACAGAGGTAATAATAATAATAGCTGAGGGTTGGGGGACAAGCCCAGAGACTAGACCGTTTTCAAGAACTATCCATTGTGCTCAGCTGGCAACACTACCAAATACCAGCTCCCCAGCCATCGAGTAAACTATGGGGACCTACAGTTTTAGGCGGATTCCGAACCATCACAGAGGTGAATTCAGTTAAGAAAAAAATTTCATAGGATCGGGATCGAACCTGTGTGACCAGGCCTTCAGGCCTTCTCTATAAGGACCACTCGTCTATCGATGCTGTCCCAGTTTTCAGTAAGTACCTACAAAAATTCAAGTAGGTACCTACACAACCTTTTTGAACAAGGTTTTCATCCGATATCTGCAAATATTTACGAAAGGCTGAATTTGGAGCACCTAGGGGGTTGTAAGGGAGGAAACCAGAGAGAAGGGTAAGCATTGCAAAGCATTGCTTATTCATCTGAATCAACACCCCACTTTCTCACTAGCTGCAAATTCTTCTACCAGCCGAATGCTTTTGTATAAAACAGCCCAAGGTCTGTAAGTTCCTTAGGTTACTTCGTTTGGAAGTGAAATACGGTCTCACAATGACGTCACACATCAGTCTAACCATTCCTCCTTTTCAGAGGTATCAGGAAACTAGAGAATTCGCTAGGTATAACCCTGGAGCTGGAGCACTACTAAGTTTAGGAAAAATTCAAAAATAATTCGCAATGTATCGGTGAAAGAAACGCATCATCAGCCTTAATTGATCTGACGTCATCCGGAGACCTTTATCACATTCTTCCGTGGAAACCTCTACAATTTATAGATCATATTACAAGCCGGCAGCTTCATTATACGACGACTTTAGTTTTAAATAACCGAGGTAACTTTGTGTACGTGAGAAAGGAAATGTTGGGGCAATATTATCAAAAGCTACAAGTGGAGGGGGGTTGAATGGGAGTTCAAGAGAGTGGGGGGGGGGGGGGGGTGACTTTTGTTTTAGAGTCAGCAGTCAGCGCTATATAGGGTCTACCTTAGGAACATAATTTATTTTCCCTTCTGCTTTTCTAAAGTAAACAGTTCAGATAACATTATCTAACTTAACAAGGTTTCCATGAAGTTTCTCTGAATAATCCAGTGCGTGTGTGAGGTTAACTAGGTACTTACTTCTTATAGGGCGGTTTGAGGGGGATTTATTTACTAAACTTGAGATTATCTTAGTACTTCGGGGTTCATCTTTCTATGAATATCCGAGGGGGTAACAACTCCAGAGATTCCTTGAGATTCCACTGGGATTCCATAAAGATTTCCAAAGATTCCCAACGATATTCATAGAAAGATTTACCCCGAGGGGGTAACCCTCCAAAAAATTCAAAGATTCCCTGAGATTTCATAAAGATTTCCAATGATTCCCCTTTAACCCCTCGTGAATATCGTTAGGAATTTTTGGAAATCTTTATGGAATCTCAGGGAATGTCAAGGAATCTCTGGAGTTGTTACCCCCTCCAGTTTTCAACTACTTTTACTACCTGTAAGGAACTGTTAATAGACACCCTAACAAGTACAATTATTTGACCTGAAGACCAAAAACGTGCCAGTAAGAGCAATTTGGTAAAGGTAGGTACGCAAATTTCTTATCCTAACCTAACTGTTTTCCCTGGAGTTCCCGAACGTAATTTATTTAAAAAATTACACCCTCTTCGAGATAGTTACATGGACCTTAACCGTGAGTACCTATACCTAAACAACTAGACTTCCGTCAGAGCGTAACCGATAACTGCCGCTATAGCTGATTTCTATTCACCATAAGCTATTCCACTTTAAGCTGAAATGGAACCAGTAACTCAATATAACGGCTTGTAATCTTGCCAGTGGAAAGAATTGCGGATTTCGGATTGCTGAGGGAAATGGGATTATCGGATTGAGCATAAGGGGAAGTAGAGTGAGCCGGCATAGGCGACGACATGGGGGACCAGAGATAGATTTGGAAATTTAAAAATTTTGAAACCACAACGGGGAGCTAGGATTTTTTTGTGTGCACCTGATTTTGAGGACTTGAGACATAGAATTTAATGCTGTAACGTTCCCAGAAGACCTCTTGGAGAACCCTAGTCAGAAAGTAGGGTAAACCTGAAAATCCTCCCCTCGGTCCGAGTGGAGACCTGGGAAGATGATTACTCCGGGTATAGCCAGCCCATCCTGGTCCCATATACGTTCTCTAGGTCGCACTGACATTGTGAGCCATCAGGTTGGCAAACCAAACCACAGGTATTCAAAATATTTTCCTAAACTTCATCAAGAACCAGGAAAAAATTAGGATTTTAAGCTAAGCAATCTTTACATTTTTTGCGAGCCCCCAGTTTTGAAATAATTAATTTTGGTGCCCTTTTTATGGAACTATTTGTAACTGTGAAGAAAAACAACCTCCCCCCCCAGGTTCGCCTATGTTCCACAGGTTAGTAAAGTAATGGGATCAATCTGCTGGATAAGGTATATTGGCAACCACGCCGGGTGGACGCCTGCACGGATCAGGGCTTGATGAGGTCAGCCAGGATTGCGTCCGGGAACTTATCTTGGATTGAATTAATTGAATTCGTTCTTGGCAAATGGAACTAGAATTCTAACATTGTATTTTCAATAGAATTCCCAAAAGCCCAAACCAATCGGACAGATTGTTCATGAAGATTTTGGAAGGAAACCAGAGGTTTTGAAGAGA
Source organism: Mesopsocus fuscifrons (assembly GCA_950004255.1). NCBI lineage: Eukaryota > Metazoa > Arthropoda > Insecta > Psocodea > Mesopsocidae > Mesopsocus > Mesopsocus fuscifrons. The sequence continues at coordinate 14,439,118 of OX465379.1, forward strand.
CCCAATTTTTGTGTGGTCTTGTAAGCAACCAGCAGGTTCTAGTTCCGACCGGTAGAGATTTTTCCAGGTGAATCTTGCCCAGTCCTGGGCCTACCTAACCCTGAAGGGTACCTGGCCTTCACTGGCCGGGGGAAAACTGACTCTGGCCGAAGTACTACCTAGTGCAAGAGCCCTAGCTCATCAAGGGCGGTAGCGCCTAGGAGTTCCTATTCCGTGGGGTTAACCACTCGTTGGGAATCTCGTTGAGAATCATTGGAAATCTTTATGAAATCTCAAGGAATCTTGGAATTTTTTGGAGTGGTTCGGGGTTCATCTTTCTATGAATATCGTTTGGAATCTTTGGAAATCTTTATGGAATCTCAAGGAATCTCTGGAGTGGTAACCCTCTCGTCCTATTCTGTCGTGAGGCTCAAAAGCTCAAAGACGGAGCTTTACATCTAAATATTATTTGTACAATAGTCGTAAAGGTTGACACGTATAGCTTTCTTCTTAACTTTGATAGCTCTGGAGACGTTTTGCAAAGCTCACTATTTATTTTCACTTCTACTCCCATCTTCCCTGTGTTTATTTTTTCTTGAGATCAAACGTCAAACTAAGAAGACACTTTTTTCTTTGCCTAGAAATTCCAGAAATTTTTCTTTTCCACTGCTTTAATTTCATATTGAAGGTGGGTCCTGGCTTTAGGAAGGATGAAAATCATATTACTAGCCGGACGAATCATTCATTCATTCAGGAGTAGTGGTTTTAGAGAAAAGCAGGACCGTCTTTTGGGAATATGCTGTCTTACGGCCTTTTCCACTGCCATATTTCTTGTTGAATAACGTCTAGTTTGGAGATCTTGGTGAAGAGCTCTATGGAACGGTCTTTTCCTTTGACTCATTTTCCTTTGAGGGATGTCTCTTTAGAGGCAGAGGATCACGGTAGTTTTAATATCGACCATGTTTACAAACTCGGTAGCGTTCTGCGTTCTTATGCACATATTATCAAATTTGGTACGTCCCTTAGTTCAGTGTTTGTCTATGTCTATACGATGAATTTTTCAATATGTGATTTTACTGGATACTAAGGTGTTTATACATTTTCTAATTCTAACGATAATTAAAAAGATTATAGGTATTTCAGAACAAAATGTTACCCAACCTTGGAAATATGTCAGAAAATCATCTCTAATGCCACTTACGCCCTTGCCGTACTACACAGATTTAAATTAGTAGAAAACGTTGCATGGTTTGTAATCCGAGCCCTATCAGTTAAGTAAGAGCTTATGAGGAAGAGAAGGGTGTAAGTGCCATTCCAGAGTCTCCTATATCGCCTGTAATAAAAGGAGAGCTCGGGTTAGGATCTTCAGCATTAAAATAACCAATAAAAGCAGGCTAATCGAATCCTTATTCCTATCTGCTTCACTGCTTTTCTCTTTCCTGTATCATGTTCCATTGTACTGCGATCTCTTTCATATTAAACCTAATAGGAGATCTTTCCTTCTTATTTCAGGTATATCGGGTTAAAGGGTCGGGGAAAAAAAGTCAGCAACTAGACCTTTGTAAGGAAGATCCGTCGTAATCAGCTGGCAGCTCTACCAAAAACCCTTCCCCAGCCGATCAAAAAAACTTTCATAACAGGTGCTCTTTTAGAGACAAACTCCTAAACTACTTGACTATCCTGGCTGTTTAATCACTACCCAAATAATTAAATAGATATTTACTAATAGCACTGACTTAGGTGCTTATGGACCCTTGGGCATATACTTACCTTTGGTTTTAAGATTGTTCACAAACTTTGATCCATTAGCTTAGGCCCTAAGCCTTAGGGGACTCCCAGGATCATGGGAAACAAAATCTGGAATTCCAAATTTTGCACAAAAACTAATAAGCCCGTGGTGGCTATAAAAAAAGACGAATTTTTAGGTACCGACGTACCAAATTCGACGAACAGTCGTGCGACAGGATTCCAGATGTACTTGCTTCGGACGGACCCGAGGGTTAACCACTAGAGATTGCATGGAGATTTCCAAAGATTTCTTGAGATTCTCAACAAGATTCGTGGAAAGATGCACCCCGAAGGAATAAATACTCCAGAAATTTCCAAGATTCCCTGAGATTTCATAAAGATTTCCAATGATTGCCTGAGATTCCCAACAAGATTCCCAACGAGATCCCTGGAGTGGGTAACCCCTCGGACGGACCTTTCGGAAAAACCACTCTTCTATACTCGAGGGACCTCCAGGATCACAGGAAACCTAAATTCTTAAAATCGGAATTTTTCACAATTACACTTAGGTAATTTCTCAGCCTTTGTATGAAATAATGGCGAGAAAGTAAAAATGGTTGTAGGCAGAGTTTTAGCGCTACTTCCAATATTCGCCGGTTTAAAAACTTGCGGAGTTTCCTCAGCAGCCGATAACGGGTTACCGGTTTTTGTGTAATCTCGCGAGATTGACGGGTGGCAGTTTTTTGTGCTCGTCTACGTCTAGATCCTTCTGGAAGGCTGCTTGATGCCCCACGCCATTTCTCATCCCTCCAACCTTTTTAATTTTATCCTTCACCAACAGCCATCGAACCTTTCTGGATCATTAGTCTAAACGTTTGTGGTGTTTGGGATGATTTTGGGGGTCTTCACTGGATGGGAGGGGAATCAAAGCATAACAATAAGAGTGGACAGAAAATTCTGCTCACTCCTGGATTCGAACCCAGCCTGTCAAGATAGAAACCAGACGCCTTGAATGCTCATACGAGACGCGAAGAGTCAGAATTAGAATTTGTTACTTACCACCTGAGGGCATATTATCTACATAGTGCTGATATAGTTACAGGATCTCTATTCCTGTATCCATACCTGAATGTATTCAAACGGAAAAAGGTAGAGTACTCGTAAAATGAAATTCACGTATTCGTAATTTATTTTTGAGTGGCTAGAGGCACCGAGCGTTTTCGTTTGAACCCAAAAGGGCAATCTAGATAAGCAGGTTCTGCACATTTCCTGTGGGTTGAAAAATTATATTTTCAGGAATGAGCGGACATCGCTGACAGGAGGGGTTTCTAATTTTCCTTTTTAAGGTAGAACTTCCTTAAAGGCTGTATGGCCCAGCGTTAGCCAGTACGTACCACTCTAGCCCACGAAAGCAGCCTTTACCAGTGCTGCTGCCACACAATGGACTCTACCACCCTACCCCATACACAGTGGGCCATATAGGACCATGCTGGGCGATAAAGTAGCAGCGTAGGCCAGCTGAGCTGCCTACATAATGGAGATAGCTTACACTGGCTGAGGATCGCCCAGTGTATTTTAGGTAGAAACGTCAGGGCACGCGTTCAAATTCCAAACACAATGGGCAGGACGTTGTTTCAGAATTTTTTTGAATAGGGGGGGGGAGGGAGTTAAAGTGGCAGGGGGTTGGTGGTGTGGTTTGGAGCGATAACGCGCTGTGTAAATGATACGCCACTTCGTAATTGCGGTTCCTACGTGATGGACTGACCTGCGGGTCACCAGGGGACGATGACCCCCACCCCTGTTTTCAACCCCTTCTAGAGGACCTCAGTTTCGGCTTCTTAAGGCAGGATAATGAGCCTGTCGCACGGTATCGAATTTGGAGAATCTGTACCGCGATAAAGGACTTCTAAGCGGTGTTGTAGAACCCTAAATTTGTTCCAAAGGTCTTCTCTCTTTGTAGGTTGAGCCAGTAGCTGTGTACTTGTCAGACTTTCGATATATCGATATCTTTTGTTGATGGTTCCTACAGTTAACTTACGATGCGGAGCTTATAGCAGAAGTAGCCAAAGCTTACGTCACTTTCGGTGTTTTCACCTCCTATACCAACCGAAAATACGGGTAACAACTTTTTATTTATTGGTCGAAATCTAAAATGCAATAATATAGAAAATAAATCAACCATCAGACTACCTAATCCGAGGAGTTAACCACTCGTTGGGAATCTCGTTGGGAATCATTCGAAATCTTTATGAAATCTCAGGGAATCTTAGAATTTTTTTTGGAGTGGTTACCCCTTCGGGGTTCATCTTTCTATGAATATCGTTGGGAATCTCGGGAAATCTTTATGGAATCTCAAGGAATCTCTGGAGTGGCTACCCCCTCGACCTAATCCAATCCTTTCCTGAGGTACCTACAGATTTTCCCCCATTCATCGGCGATCGCTGCGCTTATAATGAATCTCTTTTGGATTTTTAGGGAATCGGCTGTACTTCTCCTTAACTCTTCCCCAGAAAAGTGGGATTTATAGCGATACCTTTGGGAGTGTCTGCTGAGGGTAGGAAAGTGAAGGCACTGTGTGATAGCTGTCTGTCAGCTAACTCCCTATCTGTCAGCTAGCTGCCTATCCCCCATCTTGATCCCCTGGGCATTACGCTCTTCCACCCCATTTCTCAATTTTAACAATGTCTTTCTTATTTCGTTATATGACTCCGCCGAATGGAGCGGAAACTATAAAACGTTATTTTTACTGAGGGGAAGAATTCTGGTTTCCTATACTTATTACCCCACAAAATGTAGAGCAAGACTGTCTTAAGATTTTTCGCTTTGGCACTGGGCTATATAGCTCAAATTTTATACCTATACCTGTTGTAACGGTTTAAAAACCTGTCGTTCGGGATCTCACTCCTTGCCCGGCTACTGTGGGGGGTTCTAAAAGTTTCGGATTATTATTGTTTATTGTTTGCTAATTTTAAAATTTATCGTATGGCGTAAAGCTGGTTTTTTTTATTCGGGGCTTGAAGTCACCCACCATAATGAAGGGCTAATCTAAGGAGGGGCATGGGGTGAGGCCCCGAGCGGCTGGGGCTACTGGAATCTGTATATTCTTTCGGACTAACTTTCAAATTTCCCGTTATCTACTATACCTACCTCCCGTTCATGTATTAAATGAGAACCCTCAAGAACTCAAGATCTTTCCTATAAATGGAGTAGGCGATTATACTGTCTTAGGTGTATCATTTAAATTTGGTGGCTATAAAGAGAGCTCGCTATAGAGAGGTAGTTGCTATAGAGAGAAAAAGCTGTCTATACCAACCTTGAAAAATAAGTACATGCACACCCACTTTTTAATTACATAATCACGTTTTTGCAGGCGTGGTACAATCCACGAAAAAAGGCTGCTGAACTTGTAGCAGCGTGTGGGTGGGTTACGCCTTTTTCCCCCAAAACAGCTACAAACACCTATAGGGTGTACCAGAATAATGTGTTGATGTTCGCTAATGAAAATTATAGAAATGAACCCCCCCAGGAAGTATGGAGAGTTAAAAACAACAACATAAAGTGAAAACGACCTGGAGGCTGGAATTATCAAATAACACCTGAAAGCGTAGGTAATCCTCAAAGGGAAAAAATACACCCAACATACCGCTGAAACAATTTTGGGGCTTCCTGTATGATTTAGGTTTGATCCACGGCCTCGATAGCCGAGTGGTCTAAATGGTCGACTTTTGAGGAGCAGAGAGAGCCGGGTCACACCGGTTCCATCCCAATCCTACCAAAAAGTTTTTCTGCTTTGCATTCACCTCTGATATGTTCAGCATGTCAAGTGAAATGTATATCGAGGCTGTGGTGGTTCGGAACCCACCTAAAACTGTAGGTCCCCATCGTTTACTCGATGGCTGGGGAGCTGGTATTTGGTAGTGCTGCCAGCTGAGCACAATGGATAGTTCTTGAAAAACGGTCTAGTTGCTGGGCTTGTCCCCCCCAACCCTGTGCTAACTAACTAGGTTTGATCCATGATATTGAGTTCGAATCCCATAGCCCTCAGCAGTAATTAATAATTTTTCGTCCTTGGTGTATCAGATTTCAATATATTTCGTTGCAAAAAAAAGCTGAATATGAAAGGAAAATATATTTTTTATTATATAATTTTTTAATAACGGGCATAAGGGGCAGACGGAATATTGGGAGAGTACAGTTACTTTTAAAAATTCATTACGGTTTTTTTTTTCCTATTTTTGACTTTATTTTGCCTATATTGGCTGCAATTTTGAATTGATTGAATATTTCTTCGACAAACCTTTAAGTAATGTTATTAAGCACAAGTTTATGGATTTTTGTGAAATTCCAGCTAATACTGTTCATGGGGCCAAGATTTTCACGTATGGGCCACTTTTGGCCCAAATTTTTGGCCCATCTCCAAAACAATAAAAATAATCCTGGAGCATCTCTCTGGGAACACGACTGCAAAATTTGAAGGTTCTTACTTTATTACCGTACCGTGAAATGCGTCTTGAGTAGACAAAAACACGATTTTGAATTTTTTTTACTTTTTTGACAATAGTGGGCGCAATTTTTGCGTAATCAAAAATATATTAAAAATGTATCTCAGAACTGATTTTAGACATCTATATTGCAAATTTGAGCCAAATCGGTTGACTGGTGTGACCTCTAGCCGCGCTACAGACAAACGTACGGACGTACGTACGTCGGACGGACATGACATAAAAACCATTTTTTGGTATCTAGGACCTCTGAAACGCCTTTTGCAATGAAAATCTCAAAATCGAAATTTCGCACGATAACATAACTTTCTCAGCCCATGTATTACATACGGGCGAGAAAGTAAAAATAGCGAATGTATATTCAGCCCTAAGTGGCATCAAATAAATCCAATATCCCTCCCAACTGTTTGTCACTGCATCCGAAAATTGAGTCAATTATTTTGGCTTCTCCCTTTTGGAGGGAACCGTATTCTGCGGTTTCACAAAAAGCTTTTTGATGTCGCTACAATCGGAGACTAACTAAATTTGCTACACCGAGGCTTTTACACGGAGTTTCTCGTAAATAGGTTGTCTCTGATGGATTCTGGATTTCAGCGGCTTATCGACTAGTCAAACAATACAACAGCAGTAATTGAGAAGCATCACGGCTGTTTGAATTGGTTTGTGGTCTATGGGATTGAAGCGAAACCCAATAAAGTGGGGTTCCTTGGTTGCTATACCTGGGAAAACCACTTTACCCTGAACTGAGTCAAAGTATATTTGTATATGAATAGCCAGTTTTTATTTCCGTGAATTGTTTTGTTAAAAAAATGGGAATAACATAATTTTTCATGCCCATAGGTAGCAAAAAAAAATGCATTCGAAAGCTTTGAAAAATCATAAAAAGAAGGAGGAAAAACATATAAATAATAAAGAGAAAACGGTTGGGCTGATTATTTTAAGAGCTTAGAGCTTAGAGCTTAGCCCGAAGTTAGGACCGAATAAAGGTTAGGCCAACCTATAACATCCATTGTACCGTCCCCAGTCACTGATATCAGTTAGGTACATGATGATCACTCGCGAAGACACCAATCCCTATGGAATTTCCCCCAGTATGTGTCTGACTGATATTGATGGGGACCTACAGTTTATAGTGAGCCCAAATAGCCAGGTACGCACTGCTCAATTACCAACTACCCAAGATAAAATAAATAGTGAATCGAAGAGGAAAAATCTTTACCCTCCTGAGTTCGATCTCGTAAACTCCTGCACGTCTGTACAGTCCGTCATTTAACCAGTCTAGACCATGGTATTCTCCTTCAAAAGTTCAAGGAAAAATTTTCTAGTATCGGGATTTGAACCCTCCATGGACGGAAAGCCACGAGGGGGTAACCACTCCAGAGATTCCTCGAGATTCCACTGAGATTCCATAAAGATTTCCAAAGATTCCCAACGATATTCATAGAAAGATGAACCCCAAAGGGTTCCAAGATTTCCTGAGATTTCATAAAGATTTCCAGTGATTCCCAACGAGATTCCCAACGAGTGGTTAACCCCTCGGAAAGCCACAAGTTTTGCATGCTGCTCATCGATTAGGTACTTCAGTATCAATGGGTCTTTGGAAGAATTCATTTCCCAGTATTAGGTACTTAATTTTGTTCCTTTTACCATAACAATTAATTTTCTCGTTGGCGGAAGAAACCAACAAGGGAGAAAAAGAAGAATAATGGTGCAGGTCACGCCGTGGTCGAATGTCCGAATCCATTTAACCATGTCTAGTCCCACGTCGAGCTGTCTTTTGCCACGTCAGGCCAACTAGCTGTCACGGAATGACAGCAGTCAAAACAAATGGCCTCGTATCGTATTCCATTTCAAATTTAGCTGATTTCTTCGCTGACTCCTGCCACGCCCTTTTGACCTATTCGATGTCGTTTGCATTTGAAAAAAAAGTTGTTCCGGGAATTTCAATCGCATACTTCACAGGTTCGATCCCGATCCTATCAAAATATTTTTTTATTGGAATTCATTTCTGGTATATTCAGTTACGTAAAATGTATATCGAGGCTTTGATGGTTTGTCCCACCCAACCTTCTATAGCAGGCAAGGTACGTCCATGTAATTCTAATAGTAAAATCACATAATCCCTTTGACCTTTTGGACGCATCAAATTGAGAAATTTCCAACAGCAAGGGTATAAATAAATTAATTGACTAATCAAAATGCAAGGTGGCCAGCAAGCGGCAAAAGATAATATGGAAAATATATTGCGTGAACCTCGCTATAACTTTTTCTTTGCTCGGATGTCCCCCAAAAAAAGTAATTTATAACAGTGTCATGTTCCATATTCATGTTTCACCGTAAGCCATGTCATAATTACTAATTAGATAGATACGGAATGAATATTTATCTTTATGGACCGGCTGATGGTGCACTATTTTTACACGATGTTGTTCCAACCCTGATTTGCAAGCTTTTAGAAAATTGGGGATTTTCAGTATTTTCCTTGAAAAACCCCCTAAAAATGTGGTACCATATTAAAGTTAATAGTTGAAGCTAGGGAACTGACGGTTTACATTTTGACTTTACTATCCCTGGGCTCAACAAAGGGCGGGCAAACCTTGGGTAAAAACTCCGAAAATTATACCTCTTTTCAAAAATTTATAAAGAGGTTCACATATAGAATTTGAAAATTCTAAAACGTCAGCAAACTCAGCTCATTTTTCTTCTTTTAGGAAAAAAAAATTGCAGGTCTCTAGCTACTGCCGTTTAATAAATTCTATGGAAGGAATTCTTAGGAATAGAACAGGCCCAATTCTAGGTATCAGGTACACTCCCCTACACCGCAGGAAAAGAACAGGGCCAAATGTATAGGTACGTTCCCCTACAATGTAGGAAGAGAACTGGGCCAAATGTAGGTACAAGGTATACAGCGAAAATTTGCTATTATTCTTCGCAGTATCAGGGGTTTGTTGTATGTAGAAAAACATGGAAAAGCAAACAAGGAAAATTCCTTTATTTTCTGCACAGCTAAACATGCAAGAGGAACTCCGAGAGGATGATCGTGCTGACTACGAAAACTCAAATTGTAAACAATGTTCAGAATAGGGGTTGAAGTGTTCTTTATGGCGATGACCATATTATTATTCAATGTTTCAAAATGGAAATGAGCCCTCTTTCCCTAACTGGATGATTTTATAATACCATAAACAAATAAACGCTTAAAAATAGAGGGGTTGTACGCATGTGAGGGTGAAATTGTATTGTTTGGGAAACATGTTTGTGTATATTATAATTTTATGGGTAAAATGTAAATTGGGGGGGGGGGGTGCTTGCCCTATATACCTACCTTCTTCTACGTATAGCGTGCCACAGGAAAAATAGACAAGAGCTTTCTAGTCGTGAAAACACAAGACGAACACAACTGAGGTCCCAGGTACAGCACTACCAAATACTACCTTCCCAGCCGTCGTGTTAGGACGATGGGGTCCTACAGTTTAAGGTGTTTCCGTACCACCACATCCTTTAAATACCTACTTCACTTGACATGCAGAACATATCAGAGGTGAATGCCGATCAGAAAAACTTTTTGGCAGGATCGGGATCGAACCCGGCTCTCACTGCTCCTCAAAAGTCGACCATTTAGTCCACTCGGCTATCGAGGGTGTTTTGGCTGTCTCTGAATAACTTACCTGTTAAGTTGGCACTGGTAGAGTTGAGTAACGTACTACATTCTTCAGTTCGAGCGGAAATTATTCTCTCCAGCGTAGTCTCATTTTTCTGAAATAAGAGAACAATTTTTAGTTAGACGGTGGTAACATTTTTTCTGGAACATATTTCCAAATTTTTTTATTTGATTTGTATTTTTTCGCTGGAGACATTTTTCTCTTATCTAAAAAATTTTTCATGAAACTTTTTTTTAAAACCATTTTCCATAAATGTTCCCTCCATTCTTTCCTCATCTGGTTTGGAAAAGAAAATTTTTCTCGGTATGATATCGTGACATTTTTTATCAGCCTGGAGGAATTATCAAAATTCAATTCCGAGCGATCACAATTTCTTCCGCAACAGATGGGAAAGTTGCGGAAAAATGAGGGCGACGACGAAATATATCGAAAAAGGTGGAGTCAGCGAAGCGTAGCTCATGGAACTTGCTAAGTTACTTAGTAACTTAGCAACTTAAGGCGATCGACGATCGTTAGAGCTGCGACGTGCCTGCCAGGCCGCCGATCTATCGCATACCTAAACTTCCCGTATGCCTAATTTTCACAGTTGAAAAGTGTAGGTATCTACAGAGTTTTTTATTTTTTGTCTTGTTTTTTGGGGCAGGTAGCCCATGGCACTGCGACCTACAAAAGTGTATTGTGCCGTTCCCAAGTCCGTACGGTGATGATCACATAGATCTCTCCCGTAGAAACCAATCCCTCCGGAGTTTTTCCACACCATGGCCATCATCACTCCCATGTGGGGAGAATTTATTCAACTCAATTTCCGTGTGTTCTGTAGCCAAGGGGACCTTGTTATAGCTGAGGGTTGGGGGGGGGGGGGGGGACAAGCCCAGCAACTAGACCGTTTCAAGAACTATCCATTGTGCTCAGCTGGCAGCACTACCAAATACCAGCTCCCCAGCCATCGAGTAAACGATGGGGACCTACAGTTTTAGGTGGGTTCCGAACCACCACAGCCTCGATATACATTTCACTTGACATGCTGAACATATCAGAGGTGAATGCCGAGCAGAAAAACTTTTTGGTAGGATCGGGATCGAACCGGTGTGACCCGGCTCCCACTGCTCCTCAAAAGTCAACCATTTACTCCACTCGGCTATCGAGGCTGTAACGGGACCCTGTTACTGTTATCGAACGATATACACAGGTAAGTAGCTACTGTCAACTATAATATTGTCCGTTGTATATTTACCAGAACATATATTATTTTAAGGTTTTGTACCTTCATGTGATATAATCTGCATAGCTTTCCAGGTGTCCAAATGTTGTGATTTTATTTTTTCCTAAAGTGGGACTACGCCTTAAAGCGAAATAGAGATAAGGGTGGAACGCTGTAGTGTATAGGTACTTAATTTTCAAGCCGGGCCGTTGTACGAACGTTAGGATGGCATGGGAGAGCAAACAGCGAATGGCAAATGACACCATCTGGAATATTACTTCCCATTCCCCCCCCCCCCCCAACCCCCAACCTCCCCCACCGACATTAACACCCACGGCATCCTAGGGGTGGCCAGTTCAACTCCCGGGGTACATAAAGTTTTCGTAAAACCTTCAATAGGTACGAACGCCAGTTTTACATGATATGCTGAACATATCAAACACCGGCCAGAAATTTTTTAGTAGGATCAGGATCGAACTGGTGTGTTCCGCCTCGCAACTGTCTAGACCTAGACCACTCCAGCTTTCGAGGCTCACGTCTTTGCCTCGTCAGATGCCGCAACTGCCCCAAATACTCCGTAGTTGAATTCTGACCACTGTATCAGTGCGCTAGCAATGCGGGGGGTGACCGACAAAGAGCCATGACAGCAAATAACGTCTGTCCCCCCCCCCCCCCCCACATAGTCACTTAATTGCTCATTCTCCTGTTAATTTGATTTATCACTGATTATCAGTCTGTTGGTAGATATAAATTGGAAGAAGCTCGCTGAAAATATTAGGAAACTCTAGCATAGCTGACCCAGCAACTAGATCATTTCCAGAACTATCCATCCACCACGACAGGGACCTACAGTTTTAGCTGGGTTCCAAACCACAAATATTACATTTCACTTGACATGCTGAATCTATCATAGGTGTATAAGGCCTCGATAGCCGAGTGGACTAAATGGTCGACTTTTGAGGAGCAGTGAGAGCCGGGTCACACCGGTTCGATCCCGATCCTACCAGAAAGTTTTTCTGCTCGGCATTCACCTCTGATAAGTTCAGTGTCAAGTGAAATGTATGTCGAGGCTGTGGTGGTTCGGAACCCACCTAAAACTGTATGTCCCCATCGTTTACTCGATGGCTGGGGAGCTGGTATTTGGTAGTGCTGCCAGCTGAGCACAATGGATAGTTCTTGAAAACGGTCTAGTCGCTGGGCCCCCCAAACCTCAGCTAGCTATATCATAGGTGTATGCTGATCAAAGAAACCTTGACAGTGTCCCTCGGAAGAAACCCATCGTCTGTTCATCTAAGTATTAAAAGCCAGGTTAGAATCCTGGTCGCTGAAAAATTTTCTCCTGCATATGTATAGTAAGGAAAATTACGGTGCGTTTTCCTATAGCACCTATCAAACGATTTCTATGCTGAAAGCTTCATCGAAGCCACCCCACTCTCTTAAAGAGAGTGCAAAATGGTTTCACCTTTCAAGAAAAAAACAATGTTTGCCCTCGTTTTTGGATAAAATCCAAACGGGGTCCAATTCTCTGTTAAATGATCTGAAAAGGATAAAAATTCGAAAGGAGCAATATTTTCAAATGGACGAAATTTTTCACGAGGGGAAGAATGGAAGAAGCTCTGAATTGTGAAAGGAAAACTGGAAATAGAATGGAACTGAATTGTGAAAGGAATTTCCACTTGCTTCAACGTGACATTCCCTTTCAAAGTGATAAAAACCCCGTAATACCTACCACTTGCGTATACGATAGACCCAGTCATGGTGAAAGCAATAGATTCTCGATTTCAAGGTACTTTTCAAAGAAAAAGAAACAAAGTTTTATCTGTTGTTATGCGGTTACCCTTTGAAGTTTTGTGGCGGAATCGGTTTTAGCCCCTTAAGGGGTAAAAAACGTGGCACTGGAACGAGGTTTCTTCCAATTTTATTTTAAGAAACTACTCAAAATTTATAAGTACAAAATGTTTTGAAATTTTTAAAACCTCTTTTTTTTTGGATCTCCTGGATGATGGGAAACTTAAAATCTCAAAATCGAAATTTTGTACGATAACGTAAATAGACGTTTTTACAGGCTTTTAAAAGACCACATTACATTTTATAACTTTAAAATATCCAGCAGTTTCTTCAAAAAAAATGGACCAGGACCATATGGTGACCCTTAAGGGGTTGGGAAATCACCGCGGCCTATATCTCCACGTAAAACGGTTCTGCTGCCACTGGTGTGTTTACCCTTAACTAAGGAAGACCATTCCAGGTCTGGGAACCCAAATGCCCAAAGGACTTGGGGGAAAACCTTGATTAAAGAACAAGGCTGAGACTTGGGACACAAGTGGCCCTAAAACAAATAAAACCTTTTTCCTTCCCCTCATTCCGGCGGACCAAGTTTAATTTTCTCATCACCTAGGGAAATTAAGGGGATATTGTCCTGCCCCTAACCAGGTACGAAATTGTTAATTAATTCCATGTTGCGCTTAAAATGTCAGCGGTCCATGTGCTGCCTGGTTTGCCCTTAATTCGGCGTTGCCCTCAAAACGTCAAGCTATCTAATTTTCGAAAAAACCATACCTGGCGACCTAACAGTCAGTTTAGTACAAGGTAGAGGGGAAAACCTACCAACTGGACCGTTTTAAGAATTGTGCTCAGGCAGCTCAGGTAGCAGCACTACCAGCTCCCCAGCCAGAAAAATTCCTTTCGGCAGCCCCGAAAGGCGTACGTAGATTTCGAAGATTACTTCCATCCACTAAAAGCAGTCTACAATCATTAAGAAAGACGGTTAAGAAGATTTTCAGTTGACCCAAATGCATTCTCTACAATAACAATGGAGGAATTGAGTTTTGAAATTTCACCCCCCCCCCCCCCCTTAACAAGAAAATGAAAGTGATTTTAAAAAAACTTTTTCAGACAAAAGTTGTAGATATTATTAATATAAACTCTTAGCAAAAAGAATAAACTCAATATCTCACCAAATATGTGAGTTATGACGTTTTGAAAATTCAACCCCCACCCCCTGCCTAAACGGTGCGTCGGACGAAAAACTTTTTCAGTCAAAAGTTGTAGGTAATATTAAGGCAAATGCATTACAAAACAAAAGAACTCGATAACACCCCTAGGACACAAGTTATGAATTTTTTTGTGCGCAAAACTCTGTTTTTCCACCCTTTTTCAACCATTAAGGGTGGTATCAAAAAACGTTACAAAGAAAAGTTGTAGGTAGTACTGTTAGACGACCCTCAGAGAAAACCACGTATCATTAGTTGTAATATTAAGGGAGTTATGGCCAAAAAAACAGATTTTGAAAGTCCTCCCATTCCCCCCCCTCAACAGCAAAGAAAAACGAGGAAATTTAGAAAAAGGCGTGGTTGGAAATAAAAGGACCTTATCTCCGTTTAATGATTTAGCCTTTAGGTGAGGCTGGAACGAAGAAAAGTGGAAATGATGTGAAATAACAATGTAATAAAACGAGCCCCCTCAGTTTTACAGCGAGGGTTACAAACTTATACTTAAGTTACAGGATCTGCTCTTTTCAACCATGCTGATAGAACTAAATTAGAAGGCTTTAAATTAAAAAGTTTGCGCAATATCTAACTTTCGAGCGGGGGAGACGGTGGCTTTATGAGGAAGCTTGCGGCCTCACCGCTCTGGGTTCGAATCCCGGTAGCAGCAATTTTTTTTTTTTTTGTACCAGAGGTTTATTTGGCTTCGACCTAACAATCACGTTCATTCGGGTCTACAGTACTGTAAGCACCAACAGTCTCTTTGTTTAAAATATTCTATATGCTATATGCTATTTGTTATTTATTTTATTAACAACATATGAGTAAAAGGAAGTATCCGCTCTGCTCTTCTTGTTTGCTTGATATGTTTCTACTTCCGTATCCGGTTGTGCATCCTGTTGGAGCCCAAAATTCAGAAAGACTCCCCGTGCAACTCAACACATTCTAGAAACTTACAAAAACCGCCGCTGCTGTTCTTCTGAGAACCTTGGAACTTTTGAAACATGCTATAGAATCGCTCGAGGGGGCAACCACTCCAGAGATTCCTTGAGATTCCATAAAGATTTCCAAAGATTCCCAACGATATTCATAGAAAGATGAACCCCGAAGTGGTGACCACTTCAAAAAATTCCTAGATTCCCTGAGATTTCATAAAGATTTCCAATGATTCCCAACAAGATTCCCAACGAGTGGCTAACCCCTCGGAATCTCTCGTAACCATTTTTACAATATTCCATAGTTCTCTTGCGGAATCTTCCGTGAGAGATGTTACAATATAGCTTACAAAGTATTTTGAGACCTTACCCCAGAACTCTCAGATCCACTTCCCTCGCTCCGTATAGGAAAATGTCAGTTGGCGTCAGCAGCATTAGCTGTAGCTCATTTCCAATGCGTCAAGCTGACGTTAAACTCCCCAAGCTTACCGCCGTCTGTCGCGGCAAATCCGCTGATATTCGGCGTTTATGCACAACTAAACCCATGTCTTCATTCTTACAGCGCCAGCTTCTCACAGCTGATCCCTAGTCGGAGCTGACTGCTGACTGTGTCGTACTCAGGAACATTATTTGAATATTCCGAAAACATAGCTAAGTTATTTCGTATACAACAACCGGATGGTTCATTTTCGACTTTCGAGCGTTATCAGATTAAGGCTGAATTTCACCACTTTCCGATAGTGTCTTTTAACGAGAGGATTTAACGAACGGATTTAAGTTATCGTATGTTTATATTACGACAAATGCCTTGCGCTTGCACTTGTTTCTCTGCGATCGCACTGAGTAGACTTGTAGACTCCAGAGATTCCTTGATATTCCACTGAGATTCCATAAAGATTTCCAAAGATTCCCAACGATATTCATAGAAAGATAAACCCCGAAGAAAAAGGTAACCACTCCAAAAAATATTCCAAGATTCCCTGAGATTTCATAAAGATTTCCAACGATTCCCAATGAGATTCCCAACGAGTGGTAACCCCTCGGGATTTCTCGGTAACAAGTAGTGTAGTCGCAAGGTACTTGTCATAAGCTAAACATGAATTAGACCGTTGAATATGTGCGTCATGGTATGTTTAGCTTATGACAAGTGCCTTGCGGTTGCATCTGTCATCAGCTAAACATAAATCCGACAACGCTATAGTGTAGTGTACAGTGTACACTATAGTCTACACTCTACAGTCTACACTATAAGTGGTGAAATCCAGCCTTAGTACATAAAACAAAAAATTAAAATTTCTGTACCTGGTAGGAGTTTGAATGACCGATAGATGTTGAACCATGAAATTTTCATTTTCTACTTGGATTTTCTACAAAAACCTTGAATATTGAAAAGTCTGACAAAACTGGTTGGAGAGAGGTTAATTTTTGTGTTAACAACCTTTTGACGTGCTCAAGCCTCAGTGGTTTCAGAGGAAGCTCCAACTCGACGTCTTTGAGAAATTATTTAATTACCTCATTATTTTGTCATAATTATTTTGGCTTGATAACTCCTTTTAAAGTAGAAATAATTTTTTAATGAGATAATTTATCAATTTTATAATCCTATGTTCATTTTCATCAGTGCCATTTTTTTTCTTACTAAAAGTCTCATCGAGACTGCTTGGCTTGCCTGGCTGGTTTATACCTAACCACTTATAGATTTTTTTTTTTTTTTTTTTTTTTTCACCAAAACAACAGCAAGGCAGTAGCGGGTAGCCTGTAAGCAGGTAAGCCTGTTTCCTGTTGTACAGAATCTATCTGTTTCAAATGGCAACAGGTTTAAAAATTAAAAAACGAAAAATAAAAATTACATGCAAATCCGGGGCCCCAACCCTCCGAAACAAATGATGTTCCATACCAATAAAATAAAGGTGGTGTCTCTCTATAACGACGACCAAGTACCTATATCAAGAGAGCTCGCTATAGAGAGGGTTCGCTATAGAGAGAGAGTTATAGAGAGGGTTCGCTATAGAGAGAGAGTTATAGAGAGGGTTCGCTGTAGAGAGGATTCGTTATAGAGAGAGTTCGCTAAAGAGAGGGTTTATCAAGGGACTATATAGCGTTCTCTCGTTATAAGGAGGTTATACAGAGTGCACGTAGTGAAACGATGTTCCCCGTTTCGAGTTCGTTATAATCATTCTTCTAATTAGTTGGATTTTGTGCAGAACCGGGGGATGATAATTATTTCGTATAATACAAAAAGCATTAGGGTCCACTGACTAGAATATCCCGCGTTCTTTTAATTGAATTACGAGGTAATTAGTTGCCTTGTTTTACCGATTTCTCGTTAATTCTGTCATTGTACTACGTTAAAATAAAATCAGTCATTGTTGTAATTCCAACGTCAGTTCCAGTATTGAATTTTCCGGAAAATCGAGTTTTCAGACTGTTTTTTTATTGACACACAACAAATAGTTAGTTGGAATTTTTTCTTTCCGCTAGAACTCTTGCATGTTCTGTGTCCTGACTTGTGTCCTGAGAGGTTAGAGTTCGAATCCCGGCGTAAGCAATGTTTTCCGCTTACGGAGTGAATGTAATGGCTCTGGCCAATCTCCGAGAAACCTGTGATTTGTCAAAAATCGCAGCCAACGAATGGCATACTCTACCTCACGTAGATACTCCATTTAAACAGCAAAAAAATAAAAACAAAAACTATTGCTATCGAGCCTTCCCATGCACTGAATCGAAAATTAAAAATGCCGCAAGCGATTCAGCCTGTATTCCTTCCAAGCCCTTTACTGGGTAAACATATCTACATGTATTCATAAACAAAGTTTCAATTCCGTCAACCCGTCCACCTCTTAAATAAAACAACCCTGGACCACACGGTGAGAAGTATTATTTTTCAAATAAACAAGGTACCTACTTTTAGAGACAAGTTTTATCAACATTTCGCATGTTTGTTTAGTTTGTTGATTGGCTGAGTGAGACGTATACTCACTATGTGAGATTTCTCGTATGTCACTTTCGAATTTGACTACATTTCGGTGGTGAGATATTTTCTGCATGGCTTGTTAGTGAGGACATCATAAAAGCACTGAATTTCTGCATATCACTTTTTGAGTCAAAAAATTTTTTCAAGCTGGTGACCTCGGCCTCGGCCACTATCTAACTTATTATATCAAACAGGAATCATCTTTGGAGGGATATTTATTTATACGTATAGTTGGCCATATTGCGAGGGGGTAATAACCACTCCAGAGATTGCATGAAGATTTCGAAATATTTCCTGAGATTCTCAACGAGATTCGTGGAAAGATGAACCCTGAAGGATTAATTACTCCAGAAATTTCCAAGATTCCCTGAGATTTCATAAAGATTTCCAATGATTGCCTGAGATTCCCAACGAGATTCCTGGATTGCGGCATATTGTGGACTATAGCCTCCTAGCTAGAAGTTGCTAGAATAATTTATGGTATACGGGATGTATAGGTATACATACCTAATTTATCACATGTTTCGTGATAAACTGCCTAGCTATCTAGGGCTAAGACAACTCCTCCTACAAAATCAAAGTTTTGAGGCTTACCCTTGTAAAGAATAGACTCGTCGTTTCCTCTGGACCCACTTGTATTTTTAATAATTTACATTAACACCACATTACGGCATGAACAAAATCAAAGTTAAAATCAGGATGGAAGTGCCCTCTCACAGGTTTTGCCCCTGCATTTATAGCTGACTTCCAAGCTGTTAGTAAATGTTTCTATCCATAAGTTATACACAGGTTTCATCTTTGAGTTTCTTTGTTTCTCAAATTACTTTCTAAATGTCAACTGGTTTTTACCCACTTAAAAGAATGAAATGTGTATGCACCTATAAGTGCAGTGTGGGTCCTGCGTTATTAATACCTTAGTCTCTGGTGACCTTTAAAAGTGGGTCGAATGCTGATTTCTTTGTTCTGCGATTCCTAGTATTCTGTCTGCGGGTTCAACTACCGTTAAAGGTCAAATCATAGTGAACAGTACCGAGAGCACCCCGGGCTTATGATACGCCCCGACCGAGTGAAGGACCCGATGGGGCCAGAACGGCAAAACAAACAAAAACCAAAAAAAAACGAAGAAATACCATAAGGACAGGGTGCCCTCGCCCAACAATACATGAGAAGGAGAAAAAAAAGTGGTATCCAGAGGGTAAGATACAAAGAATACGAGTCCAGGGGGAGGGGGACACACACACGCACACCTCGGAGCACTGGGGATGGGCGCAGACGGGGGCGGCGTGGACGATAGGCGTGTAGCGGCGCAGCCGGAAAAAACGGGGGCAACTCACGTCCCCGCCAGCAGCGTGCAGGCCAAAACGGCCTGCCCCGTTCGTGGAGGGCGGACGTCCGTGGTGGGTTAGGCCAGAACGCCCTCAGAAGAGGAAACATACGTCGGGCAGGACAGGCGCCAGCCGGTGGGTGACAGCGTCTGGGCCCGTATCCTGGGACATCAGTCGCAGGTATGGCCGACCCCGAAAACTGGGGGGCAGGACGGGACCGCCGGAAGACCTAAGGGGCGCGGGGGCCGTCCGTGATCACCCAGACATGTGTACAGGGCGCGCGGTGAGTGTGGCAGGCGGGCTGCATGGACCGCGGGCCAAAAACGTCTCGTGGGGCCGATGTGGGGCGGCGCCGCTGTGGCACCCCGTCGCAGACACGAAAGGTCCGCCCGTACTCTTGGAGCCCAGTATGTGGCGCGCGTGTGCGTGTGGTAAAACGAGGGGTACATGAAAAGAACAATAGTATATAAAACCGATAAAGTGAACAATGTGAACTTAAAGTTAAAACTAAATGTAGCCGTATAGTGATGGCGTGGCACCACCAGGAAATGAGTTAAAAGTTATTATGTGGGCACTAGAACGAAACCCAAAATATGGTGAAGATAGCAAAAAAATAGGTGGTTAGTATAGGTGAGTAAAGTCTAGGTGGTTAACAAAAAATGGGTAAAGCTAGGTGGTTAAGTAATATAAGTGGTTAAATGTAGGTGGTTAAGTAATATAAGTGGGTAAAAGTAGGTGGTGATAAAGTAATATATAAGTCGGTATAATATATATATATAAGTCGGTAAAATCGCGGAGGGACGGAAGAAAATAGCCGCTATAACGCGAGTGTTGGATGCTGTCAAAACAGCCACAAAGGGAAAAAAAAAATATGGGGGGTTAAAAGTGCATTATATGAGAGTGGTAAAAAAACAACGGAAAATGAGATGGGGAAAAAAGGCGCCCGAAGATACCGAAGGTAAGTGGCACATGTAACGTTTTTGGCATGGACGCTAGGGAGGTGACTGACCGAAAAGTCGTAGTCCTGGGAGGCAAAAGTTTCCCATAGGAGGAAAAGGGGAATGTCCGGAGCGATGGGAGCGAGTATATGCGCGGTCAGCAATCAGCCAGAAAGCTAAGAAAAGGTGAAAAACGCCTTGAAGAAAGAAGAAACAGAGGGTAAATCAGCAGTGAAGGAAAAAAAAACAATGCCATTTGCTGTAAGAAGAAGAAGGGGGACCGTAGTAACGGATGTGGCTGCGCGACCATCTCGAGAATGGTACCTGGCCTGTCAGCAACAGCCCGTGCTGCTGCCGGCGCGGCTTGACCGGCCAGTGTCTATGTGCGCGCGCGTTCGTGACAACATGACGGTATATTGGTTTGACACCGATGAAACCCTCACCCTGTGGGGGTTGATCCCCTACCGAGATCATCCCCACAGTTTGCAAGTCTCTGCGGGGGCGATGTCCGTCTGGTTTGCTTATATCAGCGGGCACCAGCGGGTGGTCCGGTCAGTCGGACCCCTGGCCCACGCGTTGGACCGCCGGTATACGGGGGTCCCCGGGCTCTACCAGCGGGCCGATGGAGACTATATCTTCCTACTCCAAGTCCGAAAACGGGATGTGAATCCCTGGAATGCCCTGGGGTCCCGGGGACAATACCTCGAGGCCCCGTGGGGCTACCCGCCCCCTTGCGTCGGGGGTTGCTTCGTGCACGTGAGTCTCGTGAAATTATTAATCGATGTGTGGGAGAATAGGAAGGCCAAAACAAAAAAGTGAGGGGTGAAAAGAGAAAAAAAATCGGGCAGGGTGTAGTGTGTCGTACATACGAGAAATGCATAATCATGTAGTTGCAGGCGGGTACCGTGAGCAGGACCCTCTGTGGAAACAAAACAGGAATGCAGGTGTACGTAAAAGGAAATCTCCCAATGGCTTATATCTTGTTGTAGGATGTGAGGACGGCGTACGAAATATATGAGACCTGCCGCCACCCCCCTCCTCCGTACGAGCCTGAGGTCCCTCGCCCGGTGCCTGATCTGCTCCCCATGCCCCAGTGGCTCCAGGCCCCAGGGGGCGAGGAGGATCCCCTAGCCCTTCCAGAGGTCCCGGATCCAGCCGGGGGGGGCGGACCCCAGTGAAATGTGTGCTAATAGTGTAAATAGTGAGGGACAGGAGTGAACATTATGTGAACCCCGGGGAAGACACTGAGGGTGCGTACGAGACGGCATGGAGGCGGCCATGGGTAAGTGATCAATGTAATAATGTAATAATGCAACAATGTGAAATTACCTATTGGAACGGTGCCTCGGCCAACCCGTAAGGCGGGCTTAGCCAAGGGCCCTCTTGGCCTGTTGGAGGGCGAAACAAAACAATGCTAGTTTGAAAAGAGTGAATAGACCGATGCCAGTAAACAGGGTCGACCAAAAATGTGACGTCATATTGCTGGCATGGGGTAGGTATAGGTCAAATGTGCCCGTAGTGGGCACTACAGATTCCAGATCTGCCAGAAATCCAAAATCCTGGCTGATAATGTCGATAGTGAGGAAAGGGGTGGAGGAGCCGTAGTATGAGAGGGTGCAACGGTCCTTGCACCCCAAACAGGTGAGGTGGGAAGGCTGTCCACAGTGGACCATGTGTGTAGAAAATTCACAGTTGCTCTGAAATTTGAGGGAACCCTCAAGTCCCACGTTCCTGCTTTCCAAGACAATCTCCGTGTTCCGTTCACAATGGATGCAGCTGAATAATGAGAGCACCCTGAACTCACAGCGAGGAGCGGAAAACAGCTGCTGGAGGAGGGTTTGCGAAGAAATAGCTACTGTGGCCGATCGTTCGACGATACGTGTAGCCGTTATGGTGGAGTTGTCCGATGCAATTATTCGAAGTTGTGGCAATTGCCGTAATACTTTCGGTTCCAGTATGCTGCGGGTAATGGCTTGAGGTGGGAGTTTGAAAGGGTTCTTACGGTCCGTAGTGCGCGGGATGAGCGTGAGGGGAAATAGGAGTTTATTGGAAATTATTTGCAGTTCCCCGAGGATGGAAAGGTTTGGTTCCGATTCCGGGGCTGCCACATGGGGATATGCGATGTCGTTGATTGTAAAAAGGTGACTATTGAGACTACTGTGGTAGCCCTGGGAAGCAACCAGCTCGAGAGATTCATCAGCCGAGTCCCTTGCATCAGTAATGTCCAACACACGGGTGCCATTCCTGTCCGTGATACTGAACGTGTATTGGTAGACATCGCTAATGATCTTGTAGACAGGATATCTTGGTCCTATCGGTGATATAACCAACTGGGAACTAAAACACCCGACACCATAAAAACATACTCCTTCCAAATTAGGCTCTATGGTGCACGTGGAGATGGACAAGTGAGGAGTCTGCTTAATTTCTGGGTAATATGTACTGCGGTCATTTCCACACGAACGCCGCGTACACTTCGCAGCGTGTAAACAATTGAAATGTGTCCACACCTGGGATTTGTATTTGGCCGTGTGGTAAAGAAGAACGCCGTTCACGATTTGTTGAGTGCCTAGTAGAGAGACCGTAGTCGTATCATTGTTGGAGTTGACGAAGCAGACAGATTGACCGACATGTAGCTTGAAAAGGACCGATGTGGTATGTATGCAATTGGAACCTTCACAAGAAGATACTCGGGATTGATGATAGATAACTTTGTCACAGGGGTATACTGAACCTACGCATACCATTAGGAAAATCAAATATAGGGAGACAGGGAAAGTGTGATGCCGTGGGTGAAAAGCTGGAGGACGAGCCAGAGGATGGAGTTCAATGACCTCGGGTTCCTCCGCTGGAGAATGCTGTGGGGAAGGGTGGCATGCCGTGAGGTCGGGTGGAGTAGGGGTCGGTGTGCGAGGTGGAGTCCCTCGTCCCTTGATGGCAGTGTACACGCGTGTGTGTAGGCCCTTGCGTTGGGCGTACTCGTAGCCCAAGATGAAGAGAATGGTTGTGATGATGCCCAGAGATACTGCAGCGAAACTAAAGATCGGGAGGTACTGCCGTGTGCAATGGGGAACATAAGGCGCATTTTCCAACGTGCAGTGCTTCAAAGTCCCAAAAAGATCGGCTGTCGGACAAGTGCTGTAATTGACAAGAATGCGGCCGAAGTAGAGACCTGTGCAGGCCAAGTCGCAATCGGTAGAAGTTGAGTGTCCGTCCATCTGTAGTGTGACGTTATAGGCTGGTTGTGAAGCTGATATGCGACCATTGTCCATATGCCAGATAGGGCATAGCTGTTGCCGGCCTTGGCAAACTGCCACCGCCGCAAGGAGGAAGAGAATGTTCATAGTAGAGCTGAGTAGGCAGATGAGTAGGCGCACGTGTCGCCGGAATCTGCAATTCAACACAATGTTATTATTGGAATTAACTGAGAGGTAACCAGGCCCAAAGCAATATACAACCCTCAGGGAGATAAATGAATTATTTACAG
Source organism: Mesopsocus fuscifrons (assembly GCA_950004255.1). NCBI lineage: Eukaryota > Metazoa > Arthropoda > Insecta > Psocodea > Mesopsocidae > Mesopsocus > Mesopsocus fuscifrons. The sequence goes on from OX465379.1 coordinate 14,462,836, forward strand.
TATTGGGTATGGCCCACTGACACATCGTAGACGATGGGAGCATCAGCCCATCGCCGAAAACTTATCTAAATAGACTTAATATAGAAACGTCGACCTGGATCGACTGTGTATATGTATTGTAACCTAAGAGCTAGTGAATAATGAGGCCTCATGCATTCATACTGTTAACCTACTTATGCTATTATATGAGTAAAGAAAGGTGTGTACCTAATTCGAATAATACCTTAACTGTAATAGCGCTGTAACCTATAATGTACCTTACATAGGGGGGGGGGGGGGGGGGCGCGCCTGGTTGTATATGCTGAGCCATGTACCTGCAGTCTTATGTATCGACGTGTGTAGTATTTCTACCCAATGGGCTAAGCTATTCTCGTAACTGTTCGAGTCTCTTAGCCAAGTGTTGTGTATATTCTATTAATGTCTTACGTTGTGTTCTGAGAACAGGATCGCCTTGCATGGGGATACTATCGAGCTGACATAAAATGTGCGTAATCGATTCGTTGACTCTAGCCACGTTATGAGTGTCCTCATTCTTAGGGGAGAACTGTATTAAAGTAATGCTTCTGGCTATATCGTTGATCCTTTTAATATGAGGTGCCATAATAGGTGAGTATGATGTTTCGTGCAGAACAAACACCTTGTTACGCGTCATAGCCCGGGTGACCGGGCGATGAGATACCGGAAGAGGCGCAGGTAGTGTCTGTACCGAGGGGGCCGGGGGTAAAGGAGGTACCGTAATTGGTGGCTCTGCCTCTGGTGACGCACTACCTGTCGCGTTTACTGGCTCCTGAGGTGTTGTAATGTCTGTCGTATTGTCGCTGATCGGGTGGGGTGGACCCCGTAGATGGACCGGCGATTTGATATGTATTTTTGGAACGGTGGTGACTTTGTTCGTTGCCAAATGTTTAACTGTCACCCCGTAAGGCGTCTCACTAATGGAGATATAAGGTCCCTTATGGGTGCCCCTGGTATACTTTGATTCGGCCTTGGTAATAGGGGCTAGGTTTTTAACGTACACAATGCTACCCGGGGGAATCGAAACGGGTTTTACGTTGTGCCTGCTGTCGTGGGTCTCCTTGATTCTAGCCTGATACTTGGAAAGGCGGGCCTGTATCTCCTGGTATGTATTGTCCAGGGCCGCTACCGCTATTGCACTCTCGTCATCTGTTTCAAAATATTTCCTGCGGGCCTCAAAAGATATATCTCCGAGAGATTTTTGAGGTCGCCCAAAATAGAGCTCGTATGGCGTGAGGTTAGTGTCGAATACATGCCTACTATTGATTGATGCGACTGCGTAGGTGAGATACTGGGGCCAATCATCGGCTTTATTTAAAAGAAATGTCCCGAGAATTTGTTTGAAAGTGCCTATCGCACGCTCGGCCCTAGCCTGACTAGTAGGTTTGTAAGCCAGACCAAATTTTGCCTCTATTTTGTAGCAGGTGAAAAATTGCAGGACTGCCTGACTTTTGAAAGAGGTAGAATTATCCAGGCGCACTTCGTGCGGGGCCCCGTGGATGGCGAAAACTTCAATAAGTGCCTTTATCATCGTGGCACTTTTGATATCGGGGAGGGCCTTAACTATTACATACCCTGCGAACGAGTCTACAAGCAACAAACCGTAGATAAAAGGGCTTGTAGTTGTTTTAATGGGGCCAAACACATCTATGGTGAACTGTTGGCCAGGGTATGAGATAATGTCAGGTGGACAGAGTGGCAATTTGAAAGGCCTGAGGTTGTGTTTGGTCCTATTACATATCTCACATCTCGAGATGTAAAGTTGAACCAGCTTGTCCAAATTACGAATGTATGCTTTGCGACGGATAAGTTTGCATGTGTTGATGACCCCCAAGTGGTGGTTGATGGGATTTTCATGAAAATATTTTATAGTGGCAGTAATTAAAGTTACAGGGATAAGCAACTGAAGCGAGTTATGTTTAGCCCGCCGGAAGAGTAAACCGTCGTCGTCCATTAGGTACCTCGGTCGCCGCGATCTGCCCAATGTTTTGCTGATTGTCTGTATGGTCGGGTCCTTTTTCTGACATTCCAAAATTTTATTCCGATCCAGAGCCGGTATCGAAAATAACTGGTGGTCGTTGTTGATGTTTATCGTGTCCGTGCTTGGGGTGGTGGGTGACGCGGAGGGTTGAGTTAAAAAGGTGGTATCTGTGTGCGGTATGGATTGTCTACGTATGACTGATGGTGCTGTGTCGCTTGAAGGTTTAAGCTTGCCTGTTGGGACTTGCTTGGCGAGGAATTCGTGATAGAAAGATAAAAAGGTGTCATAGGAAATATTGTTCTTATTTTCACCCGTTGTTTCGGGGAGGAAAGAGACTGTTCCATTTTCAATTTTTATCCTACTGAACAGGTCTGCTGGCATGGATGTGCCTGGTAAGTGGCGGATAATAAACGAAAATTCGCTGAGATTGTTTAAAATCCTCGCAACAACCGAAGGTACTGCCTTCTGAGAGCTGAAAGCATATAGGAGAGGTCGATGGTCCGATTCTAGAATAAATGTCCGGCCCAAAAGATATGTCCGGAAATGAGTAATCCCATCATGTATGGCCTGCAGTTCTTTGAGGTATACACTCCTCTTAATTTCGGTCTGACTCAGTTTACGGGAATAAAAGGCCAAAGGGTGGAGGATCGAGCCAGAGAACTGGCTCAGGCATACCCCAATGGCTGCGTACGATGAATCCACAGCTAGAACCATTGTGTTTTCCGCCCCCTTATCTGTCGTGAATTGAGGGTAAGCGAGTAGGGTGACATTGGCGAGATCGTTTTTTAACTTTTGCCAGCTTTCTTCGTGCTCGGTTTCCCATCGAAAAGGGGTATTGTTGCGCAGTAGATTATACAGGGGCACGCTTGTGGCCCCAAAATCCTTAAGGCTCATGCGATAGTAGTTAAAGGTTTGGAGAGCTGATTTGAGCTGTTTTTGTGTAGTGGGGGTAGGGAGATTGAGTATTAATGTGACCTTGTCGGGATGGGGTCGAAAGCCCTGGCGTTCTAGTCGAAAACCGAGGAAGTCAAGGGAGGTTTTATAGAATGTAACCTTCTTAGGATCTGTTTTCAAGTTGGCGGCCCTCAGCATTTGGAGGCATGTTTCAATGTCTTTCAGGTGCGCTATTTCGCTGTTGACCTTGGTATAAATCAGGATATCGTCCGCGTAATTAGCTATTCTGTCCTGAGCTTTCGCCATTTGGATGGCTTTGGTCAGCACGTAATTCAGATAGAACGAGCTGCACTTATTTCCTTGGACCAGCTGCTTAAACCGATATCGGCGCCCGTCTGGTGATTGGAACGCGAAAAGGTCTTTACTGGGGTCTGAAAGGGTAATCTGAAAAAATGCATTGTGGAGATCGAGGCTGGAGTACCAGCTGGTGTCGTGTAGACGATCCAGAATTTCGCGGGTTGTTGGAAGGGGAAAGGAAAGGGGTTCTATGCAGGCATTTACCCGGCGGAGGTCAAGACAAGGCCTATAACTTACCTTATCGGCCTTCTTGACGAGTATCAAGGGTGAAGACCACAGACCTGGCCCGCACTCCTCTATGACGCCCGTGTCAACCATTTGCTGTATATATTCGATAACTTCTGCATGTTTATTTCTGGGGATTGGATAGGGGCGCGTGTATGTTGGTACGGCGCCCGGCTTAAGTGGTATGTGTGCCGTTACTAAAGGTGTTGTTGGTAAAACATCCCCTTTGAGCATAAAGACATCTGAGTATGCGAGCAGTAAGTTTTGTAATGGTTGCCTGATGGATTGTGGGACATGTGCCGCGTTGGCTAGCCCCTTAAGCGCGGTGGTGAGAATTTCGTCGCGACTGGGCCCCTGGGTTGTAAATAATGTTGTGTCGTGTTGGTCCGTGTCTCCGCCCTCAGTTCCCTGGCAGAAATGCACCGTTCTCGTGTCTGAATGGGGGTAGAAATAACCTATTTGTTGTCCTGTTTGGAAGGTTAGAGGACCGTCTGTATGATTAGTTACTAGGACCTGTAAATTTCTGTTTTTCCGTTTGGGGAAGGTGTGGCAGCTGTGGGGAAAGGAAAACTGTGTCGCTGAGGTGTCTCTGGGGCAAAAAATCCCTTGTCCGACGTGTCCCGGGTGGATCTTTGCTTTGAGAAACACCGTCTGTTTGGGTCTTATGGTCACCGTCCTGAGGGCTGTGACCCTGGACGAGCTAGAGTTTGTTGTCCGCGGCGTCATGCTGCGAGGCGCCTGGCGCCTCGTCTGGGAATGGTTATCTGTCGTATCGCTGCATAGATCGCTATCATCGTCTGTTGTCGCCATCATAGATTGTGCTGACGACTCGTTGTTCAGGACTTGGAATCGGTTCGCGGTGGGAATAGGATATGTCGCGTCGGCATATTTGGTGTTGTAGGCTCGACTTGTTGTGATTGGGTGTTTGTGCTGGGGTACCCGACCTCTGGTGTGACGTTGTAACAACAATGGCTGTGTCTGGGTTATCTGGCGCCTGAAGTCATGCTGATGGGGCGGCCTACTTTCATGTTTCCTGTTATTTGCACCTTGGAGAGGTGCTGAACGGGAAGATCTGGCCTGAGTGCTATTTACTGGGGTTGTCATGTTGGTCGATCCGATGGTGCTGTCGTTGTTCGTGTGGGCGACAAGAACATCCCGATACGAGGGGGTTCCTATGGGATGTCTATGTGCAACTCCTGTTTTATGTGGCATACGTTCCAATGGGCAAATGGTACCCTTATAGTTAACGGCAGTGTTATCATTTACTATGTGTATATGTTTCTGGAACATCGTGTTCCGGCCCAACAGGCCGCACACTGCCAGTGGGCATTGGGCATCAGTAATAACATTGAATTCTACCGTGAGCTGTTTCCCTCCAAGCAAAAGGTTGAGGGTGTATTTTCCCATAACCCGCAGTGTTGTCCCTGATATGCCTGAAATTGCTGTGGTTGGCGGGCGAATAGTGTTCCTAACAGTGATTGGGAGGCAATTGTAACGGATAATGTTCGTACTGGAACCTGAGTCCAGTAATAACATATATGTGGAACCTGTGTCGGTGTGTTGGAGAGTAAGAACACTGGGGGCGTCATCTAATTCCTGTGTGGCGAAACAATCGGCTATCAGATCCTGGTGTCCTGTATGGGTGGGGTGAACCTCTATCCCCTTTAGTTCCTGCGGCCACCCCGGCCTGACTCGTTTTTTTGTGTATATTCAATTGCCTTGGGCCGCGTATCCCTCGATGGCGCCCCTTGCTGAGTTGTGGGGTCAAATGCGCGTCTCTGTCCTGTGTAGGCCCTGCGAGCTGGGAAGTCATTGTCATAATTCCTACGCGGGAAGTTGTACGTATTGCGATACTGGGGGGGAAAATTAGGCCCCTGTCGCCTTTGGAAATTTCCACGATTATTATAAAAAGGAGCGGTTGGCTGTCTGTATTGGAAAGGGGAAAAAATCTGCCGTGGGCGGTTTTGCCCGTTCCACCCAGAATTTTGCGGGTAATGCTGTTGTGGCCTGTAACCTTGTGGAAAACCTGTAGTTCGGAAAAACTGGCGAGGCCGTGAAAACTGTTGCTGGTGGGGTCTGGTAGCCCAGTAATTCTGGGGAGCCCTACTTCCCTGTGCCCGCTGTTGCTCTGCCGCGAAAGAGTGATCGTATGGTACGACGTCCTTAGTTTTTGGCGGTTCTATTGGGGTGACTTTGAGCTTGTCCTCGAGTAATTTTGCCAATTTGTCCACGGCCTGCTCAATGTATGCTACCTCCTGTTTGGGGCCGTCGCCCCCTGGCAGCCCGGTTGGTGCCGGATTCTGAGCTGCCGTAAGAGATTGCAGCAGCTCTAGGGCTCGTGCCAACGTATCGGGTTGTTGTAGCCTTATAATGGGACCATGTTCTTTAATGCCTGACAGAAAAATGTTTAGACAGTCCTTGTCCACGATCGCGGATTGTGCCGCGGCATGGGCCTGGTCTGTGTTAGAATTTTTAACCCGTTGAGCTAACAGGAGGAGTCTGTCGGCATACTGACCTGCTGTTTCATTTTCCAATTGTCGACAAGAATAGAAAGCGCGCTTTAAAGCATCTGCAGTTATCTTACAGTCATATTTGGTGAGCAGGGCCGTTTTAAAAGCCTGCCAGGTGGCTGCCTCATTGTTATATTCTGGCAGCAAACGCGCCGTTTGTTTCGCGCCCTCTGACATACGGCATATAGTTGCCAGCTTTTTCAATTTGGGGGTGTACCCGGCAAATTCTGCAGTGTCTTCCACATTCTGAAGGAACTGCGAGATGTTGTACGCGGGCCTATTAGGCTCATAAATCGGTATTTGGTTGAGAAAATTCGGGACGTGAGCCTGCGGTGGGTCTGGAGGGTTTACGTTTTCTTCCCTACGATCATTCATTGTTAGTTCTAGTTTTGTAACGGTATAAAAATGCAATAAAGCGAGGATTGCCTGTCGTAATGCTAGGATGTCGTTACGGGTAAAAGGCAAGAGATGAGCCCCTGGGCTCGCGACTCGTGCCCCGTATTGTATATCCAAAAATGTAAGGCGAGCTAACAGAGCCTGTGCCCCTTCGTATTGATTTGCTATTTCCACTAATATTCGTGGATCATGGTCTTCTAACAGGGCTGGTAGTTCTGTTTGTACTTTGTTTGAAAGTCTTTGGGTACCCAAGCGGATGCTTTCGAACTCGAGGGCCAAATTATCCCTGGCTATTCGTGTTAATGGCATAAGCTTTAGCAGTGGTGCCCACGCTTACGGTATCGTCGTCGAATTTTTAATTGGTGGAGGTTATTCTCATGTCTCATAATCTCCGTCAGAATGTGTTGACGGGCAAGGGTAACGTTATTGTCAAATGCACGTATGTATTCGCTAGGGAGGAGTTGATAGTTAAATCTGAGGGTATGAACCTGTACTTCGGCGATTTGGATTAGAAGCTCCAAGTCGAGGTCGAGCATTGAAATCCCTGTACCCTATTATGGGGGGTTGTCGTTGTCTTTAAAATTTTGTTTCCATAAAATCCAAAATAAAACAAGGGGGGGGGGGGGTGTGTGTGGTTCTAAAAAGGACTTCTGACACCAGTTTTTATCACATGTTTCGTGATAAACTGCCTAGCTATCTAGGGCTAAGACAACTCCTCCTACAAAATCAAAGTTTTGAGGCTTACCCTTGTAAAGAATAGACTCGTCGTTTCCTCTGGACCCACTTGTATTTTTAATAATTTACATTAACACCACATTACGGCATGAACAAAATCAAAGTTAAAATCAGGATGGAAGTGCCCTCTCACAGGTTTTGCCCCTGCATTTATAGCTGACTTCCAAGCTGTTAGTAAATGTTTCTATCCATAAGTTATACACAGGTTTCATCTTTGAGTTTCTTTGTTTCTCAAATTACTTTCTAAATGTCAACTGGTTTTTACCCACTTAAAAGAATGAAATGTGTATGCACCTATAAGTGCAGTGTGGGTCCTGCGTTATTAATACCTTAGTCTCTGGTGACCTTTAAAAGTGGGTCGAATGCTGATTTCTTTGTTCTGCGATTCCTAGTATTCTGTCTGCGGGTTCAACTACCGTTAAAGGTCAAATCATAGTGAACAGTACCGAGAGCACCCCGGGCTTATGATAAATTACATTTTCCAGGCTCGAGGCGTGGCCTGAAGAAGGCATGCTTACCAATTTGGGATACGCGAAGCTGGTAATAGCTTGGACAAATCCGCTGCTCATAGGAGTCGCTGACTCGGAAAATTATGTTCGCACCCCGTACCCGGGAAAACCCGCCCGGAATCAGCCCCGTATCCCTCCCCTCTCCAACTTTTCCGGGGACGCCATATGGCTTTTGGAATGGAACGCCACATTTTCCATCAAGAATAATTAATAATAATTTTTTGCTTTGCCATTGCACCTCTTTTTTGTCAGCAGTGCGAAGTGGCATATGAAGGAAGGCTGCAAAGCAAGGAGACCCTGGATCTTTTCTCGCCTTTGCGAGACTTTTTCTTGTGCACTGCAATCTACTATAGACCTTTCTAGGAGTTTAGCCACGTCAGCAGTAAGTAGTAAGAAAATTTGAACGTCAAATTTCACTTTTCCTGTATTCAAAATGCTAACGTGCCTACTCGGAATGTAAATCCGAAGTGTGTGAAGCAACCGTAGAATCAATACTACTGACGCGTTGAAGCGCCTATGGGGTTTTGGTCAGCATCGGGAGGCTGGTGCAGTCAGGCGGTCAGGGGGGGGGGGGGATGTTGACAAAGCGGCCGTGGTGCCAGAGGATGTGGGGTATATAAGAGCTCCGGTGAAGCTATACGTAGCTCCCCTTAAGAGGTTTTGTTTTTTCCCGCCATATTGCAGTTTTTTTTTTAAATTTTGGATCCCTTATACTTTTTGATCAGTATTCTACGTAAACTGGAGTATAAAATTATTTTTCTGATTTTTTTTTTAGGCATTTTTACCCACCGCTGAAAAATGGCCAAACTGCCAAAAGTCGAGCCACCCCGGTCTCTTCCGAAGTATTGCTGGTAACTACCAGGTGGCCATTGTGGTCATTAATTTGTTCCTTCGACATCAGAGATTTTTACCTTAGAAGTAATGTATTATCTATTGAAGTGGGAATGACACACAATATATGGCCTCTTAAGGCAGGATCCTCCCCCTGTAGGAGGAAGAAGGAAGTGATATATTGGGGGGGGGGGGGGGGGGAGAGGGGGGACTGATAGGTTGTGATGCTGTGTACGACTAATGGACATCGGATCCTTGCTTCCTACCGATATCGATATCGATAAAACCTTATGCCCTGTGTATGCCCTGCGATTGCCTCCACGTTATGGCTGAGAGCACGACCATAATAACAACTGACTAACGACCCAATTATTTCCTACAGATAGATTTTATCTGACATATATGATATGTTACGCAATCAGTATAGAAAGACTAAAATTTTTTACCTCGAAGCTTGCGGGATATACGTAAAACCTCTGGAATGGATTTTTTTTTGTTTTCCGACAATTTTTTTTAGGTCGTTGTTGGATATTTATATGTTCTGAAATATAATACGTCTATTTTACGTCAGAAATTAACTGAATTTGATGTGATTTTACGATCGAGTGATTTTTGTCAATAAACTAATTTTCCAAAAATTACTCGTAGGTAAAGTCACAACGCCTTCTCTCTGGGTGTGAGCTGTGTGTGAAGCTGGGCCGAAGCTGAAGAGGAGCTGGCCGAAGCCATCCCATACATACCTTAAGCGGAAAATATCACTTGCTCCGGGAATCGAACTCAGACCTCTCAAGAAATAAGTCGGGCCCCTTGATCGACCGAGAGGCAGGCCTGGCAGAAATCGTTATAGGGAAATAGCTTTATAGGTATGCCGATATAGCTTTTCTCAAAAAGGTCCTGTCTACAAGGAAATATGAACAGCTGGCAGCTGAGCCTCGTTAAAGAAAACAAGAACTAGGATATCCGGAAATTTGCGAGGAGGCTGACGCAGAAAATTCGAAAGGTGACAAGAAAAATAATGCTGGAAAGCGGGAAACGAAATTTAGGAAAGGAAAGAAAGATGTTGACGAAAGAGTTTGTTTCTATCCGGAAAAAGAAATTTTTACGGCTTGCACTTTTCAACTTTCAAGAAGAGAAAATTAAAGGAACTTCTTAACTTTAGGGCTTAAGAAAATAAGAATGAAGCCCACAGTCGGTATCATCTCTCTCTGAAGCAGCGGGAAACTTATTTAGAAGTGATTTTCCTACCTCTTGAAATGTTTTCTTTGCCAGATTTATCTGGGAAGGCCGAGGTACTTTTTTCCCTTGGGAAAGAGTAACATCAGTCCCATCCAAGAGTTGATATAGGTATAGTCCAAGTCAGGCTAGGAGCGTACCGATTACTCATAATTTCTTGCAAATCTAGGGCTGATCACTTTTTCTTTTTCTTGATCTAGGAAATATCTGCCCAGAGTCGGATTGGCATTTTTAGTGTATGGTAGGATATGGAACCCAAAGCCGGATCGGCGTCAACTGAAAATCTTCAAGAAATTATCAGCCCAGCCTGACTTGGACTATACAGACGTGTGAATTATCGTTGCTAAACTAACCCAGGTTATTGCGACCCCTTCTCCTTAAACCTACTTCTTTTTCTCAACAGGAAATAATTTGGAAACCCTTCGTTTTTTTTTAACAGTGGGTTTCGTTACTCTTCCCCAAGAGTGAGGTGCATGGAGTACCTATACCTCTGTACTGAACTGTACCTTCTCCGTGATAACTGATAACGACAGAAAATTTTGTTGGAACCAAGATTCGAACTCTGCCATGACAGTCCGAGGCTACTCTCATAATCAGAATCAGGCAATATTTTAACGTTTATACACGTACTTATGCTATCAAGTACCAGCTCTCCACCCATTGCGTTTTGCGTTAGAGACCTACAGTTTAAAGTGGGTTCCGAACCACCACAGTCCCGATATACATTCTTCACTTGAGGTGCTTAAGGGCCACCATACATTCGCTACTTTTTTTCGTTCCAATTTCAAACTTTGTGAGAAAACTATTGGATATTTAAATATTCTGAAATATAATATGTCTTTTTAACGTCATTATTACTCATGAGGCTATGTTGTGATTTCACGATCGGTTAATTTTGGACAATTTTTTTTGTGACAAAAATTACTCGATCGTATAAAATCACAACATAGCCTCATGAGTAGGTACAAAGAGATACTATATTTCAGAATATTTAAATATCCAATAGTTTTCTCACAAACGGCCTCGATAGCCGAGTGGACTAAATGGTCGACTTTTGAGGAGCAGTGAGAGCCGGGTCACACCGGTTCGATCCCAATCCTACCAAAAAGTTTTTCTGCTCGGCATTCACCTCTGATATGTTCAGCATGTCAAGTGAAATGTATATCGAGGCTGTGGTGGTTCGGAACCCACCTAAAACTGTAGGTCCCCATCGTTTACTCGATGGCTGGGGAGCTGGTATTTGGTAGTGCTGCCAGCTGAGCACAATGGATAGTTCTTGAAAACGGTCTAGTTGCTGGGCTTGTCCCCCCCAACCCTCTGCTAACTAACTAACTATTTCTCACAAAGTTTGAAATAGGAACGTAAAAAAATAGCGAATGTATGGTGGCCCTTAACTTATCAGAAAAACTTTGATATGGGGATCGATATTATTCCCTCATAGACGTCTTCTAACTATTCTTTACATTTTATCGAGCTTTTTACTGTCAATCCTCACAATCTGTAATCCAAAGAGCAGCCAAACCCAATTGTACTCAACAAAAAGTAAAAAGAGACAAGTAAATACTTTAACCCTAAAGTGGTGAGTTCGTAAAAAAGAAAAAAGGGAGTTTTTGTCTGTTATTTGACTTGTTCACGTCCTCCTTCGAGTTATCTTGAGTCCAAATGGATTGTTCACTAGAGAGAGGTTCAGTAAGGGAGGGATATGATTACCGCCTTCCTTTGTTTTTCTTCCGAAGGACTTTTGGATTTTCTCCTCCAACTTTACAAAGTTATTTTCTATGTTTTTATAGCCACCCTGTCAAAGGCTCAACGATAAAAAGAGAATCAGGCTCTAAGAAATGGTCGAGGGGTTAACCACTCGTTGGGAATCTCGTTTGGAATCATTCGAAATCTTTATGAAATCTCAGGAAATCTTGGAATTTTTTGGAGTGGATACCCCTTCGGAGTTCATCTTTCTATGGATATCGTTCGGAATCTTTGGAAATCTTTATGGAATCTCATTGGAATCTCAAAGAATCTCTGGAGTGGTTACCCCCTCGGAAATGGTATAAAACATTTTTTTGTTTTTGCTTTCCCGCAGTATACCTTCACGATTCCTATAGGATAAGCACTGTGGAAGTGCAAATCGATTATTTACTTTCTCGGTGTGTGTAGGGCGAGAATTTTGAGTCGAAATTTATTAATGATAATACGACGCAGCCAAAGTGCACAGTTCTGCACTCGATAAAACCGAGGATAAAACCAAACATATCCGCTATTTGTTTACGTTTTTTCTGCACGCTTTATGAGGAAACTATTGGATATTTATATTAATACGTCGCTCGATCGTAAAATTACAATATAGTCAGTTAATTTTTGAACTTAAAAAGGTATATTATATTTCAGAACATTTAAAAAATCCAATAGTATTTTCATAAAAGGTGCAGAAAAAACGTAAACAAATAGCGAATGTATATTTGGTCCTAAAAGTTCCGTAAATATATTGGACGCAGCCAGTGTGTTCTTCAATCGTTAAGATTGGAATCAGTTAAAAATGTTTTCAGACAGAAAGTCATTTTCAACCTATTTGGAGTTCTGTAAAGGTAAATGTAGGTACGCAGTTTCCGCTGACACTTGCTAACGATTATGTGGAAATTTACCTTACAAGTTGAAAACTTTCTCTAATGTCACACCAACGGATGAAAAACAAAAATTATGGCTCTTCTTTTCTCTTCTTCTTGAGATAGAGATGAGAGAGATAAGATAATATCTCATTAAAAAATGTTTACTGTTTTCTAGAACTTACCTTTGAAGTTTCTTCACTGCCCATTTCGTTCTGAAAACAAAGAGATCCTCATTATTGACTAAAATCTAAGTAGATTGTACCTTACTTTACTATTTTATTTTATTGTATTATTGTGCTTTAGTCTTATTTCCTAATCCATTGCAGGTTCAAGTTGGAGTCTATGGTGCTTTCCGTATTGCCTCTTCGTACCTATAAGTACTGGGTAGGTAGAAAACCGAGTGCTCTAGTGCTAGCCATGCATATTTTTAAAAAAATACACTCTCTTTGTAACGGCCGTTAAGAGGACGCTATACCTGACGGTGCATTTTTTTGCCGTCCATAAGATTAACATTGCGAGCGGCGATTCATTTTCAAGGTTTACCCTTGGTTGGAAAGACACAAAATTTTGCCTGTACCTAGCCCTAACAATGTTCTAGGGGGTGTTCGAAGCAGATTTCCCATTTTTTTTACTGGTTTTCGAGATGCAGCACTTTTCTTGAGGTATTCGATGCAAGCATTTGCAAAACAGTTGCAATAAAAGAAACCAGTGAGAAATTGGGAAATCTGCTTCGAACACTCCCTAGAACATTGTTAGGGCTAGGTGCAGGCAAAATTTTGTGTCTTTCCAACCAAGGGTAAACCTTGAAAATGAATCGCCGCTCGCAATGTTAATCTTATGGGCGGCAAAAAATGCATCGTCAGGTATAGCGTCCTCTTAAGCAACAATTCAAATTTCCTCACTATACAGAGAGGCTTGTCGGGGGACGGTATATAGCGGCTCGTTATAGAGAGGTTCTTGTTACAGAGAGAGGCAATTGCTCCTGTACATGTCGCTCAACCTTGTTCCTATTAGACTTTTCTTAACTGCCTCTGATTTGGTTTAGTTTTCTGGAATTTTTTCACCCAAAAGTGTTTACGTGTAATGGTTGCCATACGTTGCTATGGGAATAAAATTCCAGCTGGAATTCATAGAGCCAATGTACGTAGCACACCCATGTTTAGTTTACAAGTAAACACTTCGAGTATGTCACCAAGCTATTCCAGAATTTTCTTAGCCTGACCTTAATTTTAAGAGGAGACGTTTCATGGTGAGAGGAGACAAGAGCTTAATTAAACCAGCATAGGGGGAAAGAGGGGTTGGGGGGGGGGGGGGGGGGGAGATGAGACCAGGGGGAGCGTATACATCATGTTTATATCCCCCTCACTCTGTTTATTCATCCTCTCCAATACTTAAGATCCATCGACTATGTGGTTGAGGCAATATCTCTATACCCCTTGCTAGATATATTGGTAGCTATAAATTTTGGTGGGGGGGGACTCCCGTCTTTGCAAGACACAGGATGGTAGCGAGTGAAAATGTCTGCTTAATGGCCTCTTGACTCTGATCACGAACATCCTGAGCTCGAATCCCGGGACCAGCAATTTTTGTTTTGCCATAGTATGTAGTGATGCACGATGCAAGAACAAGAACAAGAAACGGCATTTCTTGCTCTTGTTCTTGTAGTAAAAATCCTATATTGTTCTTGTTCTTGCAGTAGAAAGCATTTCTTGGTCTTGTTCTTGTTCTTGCTGCAAGACTCTTGCAATTTCTTATATATACATGGAATTTTCTGCTGTGAAAATGTGGTTTTTTACCTACCGAGCGGCCATTTCAAGTGCAATCTATCGTCGCATAGTCTGCAGAGTTTTTCGTACGATATATGGACTGCAATCCATGAAGGAAGATTTGGAAAAAAAATGCATGTGTTTATGCAAGACTCTTGCGAGAACTCTTGCAAGAGTTCTTGTTCTTGCAAACCACTTCTTGTTCTTGGAGCCAAAATCAACTCTTGTTCTTGCTCTTGTTCTTGTTCTTGCATGCAAGAAATGCAAGAACAAAAGCAAGACAAGAAATTTTCGTGCATCACTAAATAGTATGGAATTTCGGGCGTTCGATCTACCCTCCCGAATCCCGAATCAGAACCTAGCTAGACCCAAAAATAATGTAGGTATAGTAGGTTTCCAGAAGTTGTCAGCAGGGGTGACTTCAGGCGGGCGAAAACCCATGGCTTGTTATCCGCTGCCCCATGAGAAAAACCATTTATGTAGTGACGAAAAAAAAATCCGTCCTCTGTCTGAGTTCAAAATTTTTCGAATAAAACACCAACTAGGAAAACCAATCTGCGAAACTTCAATTTGGTGCTCTTTTTGTTCTTCTTGTAAGCAGCATGGATTTTTTCATTTTGTCTAACTGTCTGAGGGTTTCTTTGATTGTAGAGCTCTTGGCCACAGGGCGTGGCAGGCGGCCATGGTGGCGTCAGCTGCGGCTAAGTGAGATGAATGCGACTGCTGACCCAGCTAAGCCGATATTCTATACCCGCTACCCGACGTCCCATTGGTTGTCCTCCTACGTGCACTAAGACAGAATTAAATTACGAAATAGAAGAGACACAAGATGATATTTCCGAGGGGGTAACCACTCCAGCGATTCCTTGAGATTCCATAAAGATTTCCAAAGATTCCCAACGATATTCAAAGAAAGATGAACCCCGAAGGATTAACTTCTCCGAAAAATTCCAAGTTTCCCTGAGATTTTATAAAGATTTCCAATGATTCCCAACGAGATTCCCAACGAGTGCTTAACCCCTCGGATGTTTCAGTGGTATACCCTATGAACTTTGCCCCTCCAAACAAAGATAAATTAAAAATTATTTTAAGGTTGCTATGCTAACCTTATGGGCGCAGAAGTGAGTCATCAGCAGAAGATAGTTTCACAACAAAAATAAATAAATAAAAACTATATTTTTATCAAGCGTTGCTATATCTTACTCTCAGTCTTCCCTTTTCAATAAGTTGGGCACTTTTTCTATGGGGCGCAGTAAAATTCCTGCATGCACAAATTCCTTAGCTGAGGGTTGGGGGGGACAAGCCCAGCAACTAGACCGTTCCAAGAACTATCCATTGTGCTCAGCTGGCAGCACTACCAAATACCAGCTCCCCCGCCATCGTGTAAACGATGGGGACCTACAGTTTTAGGTGGGTTCCGAACCTCGATAATATACATTTCACTAGACATGCTGAACATATCAGAGGTGAATGCCGATCAGAAAAACGTTTTGGTAGGATTGGGATCGAACCGGTGTGACCCGGCTCTCACTGCTTCAAAAACTTCGACCATTTAGTCCACTCAGCTATCGAGGCTGTTTACCAATTCCTTAGTCCACCCCTGTAAAGCATGAGGTCGGATAGGGAACGCGGTACAGCAGTGCGCATGCCAAGCTTGATCCTACTCCATATTTTCAGAAACTGCGGTGCGGCTGGATGGACGGCCTTCTTAACCTCCTTACATAATGTGAGTGACCTCGCTGTAAAGGGTGGCCATTAGTGGCCCAGCTCAGAGAACAAAACGCTGGGGAAAGCAATAGGAAACCCATTGTTAAGGGAACCAAGGTTAAAACAAGTATTAGTAAACTGCTTATCAGCGAGCCTAATGACAGCTGACTCAGCAGGCCACCTGAAACCTTACTAGGGGGATTAATAGCTAAACAAACCTATTGTTAAGCAAACTTTGCCCAAACTATTGTTTGTGAGTTATCTGGCTTTTGTCAGTGACGCTGCTGACTCAGTGTAGTTTTACCCTTAGCCGAAAAGTAAATAAAGGGATTATGGAAATTATGTTATTCGTGGAAACTGTGCCAAAACAATTTTGTTGGACTATCGGAGTTTTGTCTACAACGCTTGTATTTACTGGATACCAATATGTTGGGTTTTTAATTAAGGTTCCGAACCATTTTCAAACAGAGTTCGCTTATTCGTAGACCACTGAAGTTAACAAGGTACGTCGAACTGGCTACCTTTTTCGGACACCAGGCTGGGAACCATTGGGGTTGCATTACGCCTGCAAAAATTTTGATTATGTAATTTCAGAGGTGGTGTACACGGACTGCGCTTCACATGTAGAAATTTATTGACCGTTATCAGGTCTTCCAAGGTCACCATATAAGCCGCATTCAGGTACGTATATTATTTTATACCTTTTTCTAGTTTTATGCTCATTTATTTACTCCTATTGTTTATGCCACTTCTTGATGTCAGAGGTTCCTATATCTACTTATCTAAACATATATCTACATATTCTTACATTTATCCAACTTCCGAGGTCATGACGAGGGACGAGGGGATCCCCTCGTTCAGAAATAAATTCAAAAAATGCACTTCGATCAGAAGTTTTTTTTCTGCACACATTCCGAGGGAACTATCGGATATTTAAATATTCTGAAATATAATATCTTTTTTCCGAAATTAAGAGGTTGGAGGTTCCAACCCTTGGTTGGAAAGACACAAAATTTTTGTCTGTACCTAGCCCTAACAATGTTCTAGGGAGTGTTCGAAGCAGATTTCCCAATTTCTCACTGGTTTCTTTTATTGCAACTGTTTTGCAAATGCTAGCATCGCATACCTCAAGAAAAGTGCTGTATCTCGAAAACCAGTAAAAAAAAATGGGAAATCTGCTTCGAACACTCCCTAGAACATTGTTAGCGCTAGGTACAGGCAAAATTTTGTGTCTTTCCAACCAAGGGTAAACCTTGAAAATGAATCGCCGCTCGCAATGTTAATCTTATGGGCGGCAAAAAATGCACCGTCAGGTATAGCGGACCCTTAATGTCGGCCATTAAAAAGACACATTTTAGTTCAGAACATTTAAATAATGTGCAGACTACTGCGTAGACGCCCTTAAGCCTAGATCACCAACATCTTAATCCACAGAGAGGAGCTCTAAGGCGAAGTACCTCTAGCTAATCCTTATACGGAGGGGTAATAGCCCGTAGCGATCTCTATGAACCAGCGCAAACAGCCCTCTGTGCTGATTCAGGGTATCATCCACCCTAAAGCAAACCTCAAGCCCAACCCGAATTACCAAACTCTGACTTAGACCTAATTAGTGTATGGTACTCTCCCTTGATTGATCCTTTCAGTTAATATTGGAGCACCCTTTTGAAAAGACAGCACAAACTTGACCTTCTCCTTGTTATTTCCAAGATTACATGAAGTGTGAATTGCTGTTAAGGGCATCTACGCAGTCGTGTTTGTTTACGTTTTTTTCTGCGCATTTTATGAGGATTCTATTGGTTATTTAAATGTTCTGAAGTCTTCTTTAACGGCCGAAATTAACAGGCTATGTAGTGATTTTTGTTACCAAAAAATTTGACCAAACTAACCGATCGTGAAATCACAACATAGCCTGATAATTTATGATGTTTAAATGACACATTATATTTCAGAACATTTAAATACCCAATGGTTTCCTCATAAAGTGTGTCACCCTTAAGGGCCACCGCACATTCGCTATTTTTTATACGTTTGAACTTCAAACTTTATATTTAAATATTCTGAAATTTAGTATGTCTTTTTAACGTCATTACTCATGAGATGAGGCTATGTTGAGGGTTTAAGATCGAGTTATTTTTATCACAAAAAAATAGTAAGGACGTTAAAAAGACATACTATAGGTATTTCAGAATATTTAAATATCCAATAGTTTTTTTGCAAAGTTTGAAGTCCAAATGTAAAAAAATAGCGAAAGTATATTCAGGTACAGGATTTTTCCGAAAAAAATACCGGCTCGTTAGAACACGATGGTGATTTTCAGTTTTAGGTGGGTTCCGCACCACCACAGCCTCGATTTTCACTCAACTGAGATATCAGAGGTGAATACAGATCAGAAAAATTCTGATGGGATCGGGCTTGAACCGGTGTGCACGGTTTCTCGGTGGTCCACTAAAGACGACCAACTCGAACTCGAGAACACTGTAGTCTGCCTCCGTGCAACTCAAATTACGTCAAGTCAAGAAGGTCTCACTCCCCCCTCCGTTTCTCCAAACCTTTCCTCATAGTAACAAAGCAAACTCACTCACTAATGTGAGGTGTGCTGCTTAAAATTGCGTTCCTATTCAAAACTTGGAATCTTCAAAGTTTCGTGAGTTTGAATATTTAGTTGTTGTCTTGCGCCCAACATGGCGGCCCCGCATAGTTATGCACATAAATTTGGAAGAATACAAAACTATCTTGAATGATAAAACGAAAGGTCAGTTTGGTTTTTTGAAAATCTGAGAAAACCAACATCGGTAAGCACTTTACTCAAGTTCGCAAGTTATTGATAAAACTTGGACGGACAACTTGAGCCCCTTTTAAGTTCCATCTCCTTGAAAACCTCCCCTTTTTCACCCCTCCGGAGCTTTCACTTAAAACAAAACGGTAAAATTTATAAAAGGTGGACTTTTCATTTTTCAAACTTTCTTCGCTTTTTGACTTGGCTGTCATCTTTACCTATAGCTTTACGTCTTAGTTCCCTACCTACTTGACGGCCTCGATAGCCAAGTGGACAAAATGGTCGACTTTTGAGGAGCAGTGAGAGCCGGGTCACACCGGTTCGATCCCAATCCTACCAAAAAGTTTTTCTGCTCGGCATTCACCTCTTATATGTTCAGCATATCAAGTGAAATGTATATCGAGGCTGTGGTGGTTCGGAACCCACCTAAAACTGTAGGTCCCCATCGTTTACTCGATGGCTGGGGAGCTGGTATTTGGTAGTGCTGCCAGCTGAGCACAATGGATAGTTCTTGAAAACGGTCTAGTTGCTGGGCTTGTCCCCCAACCCTCTGCTAACTAACTGCTGCTCCCTACCTACTTATTTTAGCAACTGTAGAGTGCTCTAGACGGTTGCCTTTGGAGGAAAACTCAGAGCCAGGTCCCATAGCGGTTCGATCCCGGTCTGCCAAAGTTTTTCCGATCGGGATTCACCTCTTTTTATCGAGGCTGTGGTGGTTCTGAACCCACCTAATACTGTACGTCCCCGTACTTATACAATGGCTAGCAACGAGGGGGTAACCACTCCAGAGATTCCTTGAGATTCCCTGAGATTCCATATAGATTTCTAAAGATTCCCAACGATATTCATAGAAAGATTAACTCCGAAGGGGTAACCACTCCAATAAAATTCCATGATTCCCTGAGATTTCATAGAGATTTCCAATGATTCCCAACGAGATTCCTGGAGTGATTAAGGCTGTATATACATTCTCGACGAACTCCACCAAAACCACTGTGCGAAAGTAAATATTCGACAAAACTAATGTTTACATATTAGTACTGCCGGAGACTGGTACTTGCAATATCGTTTTGGTTGTGTCTACTCTAAAAGCTAAACATAGTGTGCTATTTGAACGCGAAACGAACAAGTGAAAGTAGGACACTATGTTTAGCTTTTACAGGAGAAAAAGTAGAGAAATGCTGTTGAAATTACCCACTTCCGTAAGTGAAATAAAAATTGTCAAAATGTAACATGGTGGCGGTAAATATTACAAACATTTATCAAGCTTTTCTACTAAATGTGACGATAAAATCTACATGTTTTAGTCCGAAACGTTACAAAATATATTCCGCGTGAGGTAGTGTTGTGTTTTCGCGATCTGTCAAAAAAACATGTGGACTGGTAGTTGACTGTTTAAAACCGCTCCTGTGGGCTTATTATTCCATTTCATGCAAAAATACAACACTACCTCACGACAAAGAGTCTCAGGTTTACATCCCCCTATAAACACTTTTCACTCGCCCTGTAACTTCGGAGTAGAGCTTGAAGTACGTAGCATTGCGAACTAAGTACGTGTAGTCGACCTTAACCCCACGGCTAGCAAATAAGATTAGTGAGTTGGGTGCTGGAATTGGTAGTAGTAAAATATTCAGGTACAAAAGATACCCAACTCACCGGAAGTTTCGGTAGAAATGTAGCTCAAAGCTTATGAATACGTAAGCACTGAATCTTTTTGGCAGACAGCCCCCCAGGGGCACAGGAAGGTGTGGCGATATATTACCTACTACCCATTACGTCAAAACCTGACCCCGTCGAGAATTGAAAACTCTATCCCGCCTCGAATCGATCCCAAGACATTTGAAAACCGTCTGGTTGAATTTTGTATTCATTCCCTTGAAAATGTGAATATTATGCGGGTAGAGGTGGGATACATGCATTTCTCTTACAAGATTTTCTCATGGCAGCTTATAAATTGGGTTTTAATGCGGTCGAGTGAAACAGGATGAATTTTTTTCCACACTGCCAACAGTGTAATGTGTTGGAGGTTCGGAATAGCCCAAAATATCGTCTAGTATGAATGGGCCAAGCGCTTAAAGGGTTCAACTTGGTCTAGGTCCAAATCCTGACTTCGGCCAAATCCTAAACCGGTCTCCGCTCCTATATTCGGCTTCGGCCGAACTCCTGCGGTGTTTTGCACAACTGGGCGCTCATAGGACTAAAGAAAGTCTAACCTAACCCAATTGTGGAGCAATTGAACCTTTCCATATGAATAACATAGGTATATTCAGGTATACGAGTATGGTACCTTATGTATAGGTAGTCTTTCCCATATCATCCCCTGCCTGGTAAACAGGTAGTTTCCCAGGCATTATACATATTTCAGCGTCTACGCAGTCGTGTTTGTTCAAGTTTTATTCTGCACATTTTGTGAGGATACTATAGGATATTTAAATGTTCTGAAATATAATATGTCTTTTTAACGGCCGAAATAAACAGGATATGTTGTGATTTTACGATTGAGTGATTTTTGTCAACAAAAAATTTGTATCGTAAAATTACAAGATAGCCTTACTAATTTTATGACTCCATACGAGACATATTATACTTCAGAACATTTAAATGTCCAATAGTTTCCTCGGAAAGTGTATACAGAAAAACGTAAACAAACACGATTGTGTGGTTGCTCTTCCTAACCAACTTCATTTGGAAAATGATCTAGTATTTATCGCCCTATACCTTTAGCTGTACTTTCTTGACAAAACCATCAACCATCTTTACACGTAATAATCAATTTGTGATGAAAGGTTTGCCGCAAAGTATACCCTCAAAGAACCTCAAAAATTGTGGTTTTGCCAGCGCGTGGGATGTGAAGAAGGCTGTCAGCAGTAGATGTGCTCACTGGAGCAGCTCTTTTCCTTACAATAGCGCCTTCGCCCATTCCCTCTGCTATCGACTCTATACGATCCATTAGTTCAGCAATGTGTCAGGTTCAGTGCGTGCTTTGCCTTTTCAATTATTTGTCTAAAAAAAGAAGAGGGCAGAAGAGGAAAAAAATAGGGTATTTAATTCAATTTAGTTAGTAAATGAAATTTTTTTCGATAGCCGAGCGGTCTAGCCTATAGACCGAGGGGGTAACCACTCCAGAGATTCCTTGAGATTCCTTGAGATTCCATAAAGCTTTCCAAAGATTCCCAACGATATTCATAGAAAGATGAACCCCGAAGGGGTAACCACTCCAAAAAATCCCAAGATTCCCTGAAATTTCATAAAGATTTCCAATGATTCCCAACGAGATTTCCAACGAGGGGTTAACCCCTCGCTATGGACGGTTGTTGAGAGAGCCGGGTCACACCGGTTCGATCCCGATCTGAACGAAGTTTTTCTTGGATTTTTTCGCCCTATGTTGGGGTTGGGAGGGGCACATACTGTGTTCAAAAGAGGACTAAGCACTATAATAATCCTTCGAAAGGTCTTTTACCTCCCTTCCTCCGACAAAAACTCGCCGGAACGGGGAGTCTAAATAAATATTCGTCATCATAACAAAAATAAGCTGTTAGCCCCCAGTCCCATCAATTCGGAAAGGAACTTGAAAAGGAAAAATCTGCCATCCTTGACGTTTTCCTTTGAAGTGGCTCTGGTCTTTGTCGAATCAGCTTGGAATATAGATCTAGTTTTATCAAAATAAGCCCCAATTTTTCTGCTTTAGTATACACTGAAAGGCTTTTCAATATAGCTGGCTACCTCTCTGAGAATATTGAAGATTTTATTTCCATGGCTGGCTTTAACGATGTCGTCCACCTAGCCGTGAGACAGCGGGTCCCGGGTATCGATCTTGCTGAACCGGAGAGCTCCACCCCATCAGTTGATGAGGTAGGTAAGGGAGTTCCATCACTTGAGTGTTCAGTTAACCAAAAACACTCATTAAAAGTTTTACCTGACTGCACAATCATCAAAGCAATTTCGAGTGTACCTTCACATTTTGAAAGGAAGCGTTTTCACAGAAAATGGGATTTCTAGTCGAAAAGTCAGTTTAAAATTCAGCAGCTAGATTCGGTATTCCGTCCTCAATCTAAATTCAGCCTTTCTATCCAGGATTATCCGCAGTTGTGTCGTTTTGCATTTCTCTTGGCCTTTCTCTCGCCTTTTTCAGCTCCTCCGAGCTCACAGCAATCAACAGAGCTCCTCCTTTATCTCCCAGTCGTCGCGTTGAGTTATCTAAATCAGGTTTTAGAGAGAAGGACCATCTAGGAAATTGGCTGAAGTCACTCTGTCGGAATCTCAGTATATCACCGCAGAGATGCATCTCTTTGCTGACTTTTGAAAGGCTGGGGAAGAGGCATTGTTATTTCACTCATCCACCCGCAGCAAAATTCTCTATCCTGAACATTGTACAACACGGCAAAGCATGAATTTAACATCGCTTTCGCCCTACGGCAAAGCTCTTTCACTTCAATTTTTAAATTTTCATTTCTTACACTGGCTGTCACTATTATTTGCATCGTGAATGTTACTGTCATTCTTTTACGCCTTATTCTTTTCCTCCTAACATTCTGCCGCTGAGCACTGTCATTCTTAATTCATAGGATATGCTCGGAGAGTCACCAACAATGCTTTTGTTGTTTGGAAAACTCTCTCCACCCCTTTGAGACTCCACTGAGTTTTGCCCATGAATGCGTGGAATTTTCTTTTTTAGAATTTATTTAGGCCAACTGACGCTACCAAGAGTTATGAACCAGAGGTTTCTCGGGGGAAGTTTCCCCACGGATGTAAGTACACAATTCAGAAATACAAATCCCCCAATGCCAAAAAAAAATAGGTACACTGCATTCTGCCAAAAATAAGGTTAACTCACCTCCCCTGAGAAACCTGTTTTCTTTTTTACCCACCACGCTTTCGTCCCCTTTGCAAAATATATCGAAATATTAAGGGAGTCTATACGCAGTCGATGAGGCTGTGTTGTAATTTTAGGATCGGTTAATTTTGGACAATTTTTTTGTTGACAAAAATTACAATCATAATTTCAGTCGTTAAAAAGACATATTATATTTCAGAGCACTTAAATACCTATCCAATAGTTTCTTCATAAAGTGTGCAGAAAAAACGTAAACAAACACGATTGTGTGGTCCGCCTTAACAACTAGTGAGTGACAGTAGACATGGAATAGCCATTTGAACTGCATCTGGAGCCATTAATAAATTACAAATACAATGTCTAGTCTTGTTAGTTATACGAGAGCCAATTTAGGTAGCTCTGATTCTGGGTCAAGCAGAGGAGAGGTCACACTTGCTTAGAGGATAGTAGGTGAAGAACGTGTAGTTACCGTTAACATACTGACTCACTTGTGAAAATTTTTCAAAAAGCTCTTGAATAAAAATACAAGAAACGTTATGGGTGTCTACCATACGTAGGACGATGTCCTTATTAAGGGCGACTACGCAGTCGTGTTTGTTTACGTTTCTTTCTGCACACTTTTCTGAGGAAACTATTGCATATTTAAATGTTCTGAAATATAGTCTGTCTTTTTAACAGTCAAAATCATTCACACATTATATTTCAGAATATTTAAATATCCAATAGTATCCTCATAAAATGTGCAGAAAAAAAACGTAAACAAACATGACTGCATAGACGCCCTTAACTGCAGGACGAAGCCGCGGAAAATAATTTACATTTTACCTACGCCAAACCGACTGCATGGTGAAAAAGATTTACTGAAGCTGGGAGTTGAGCCCCAGCAACTCGGCATTGTCAGGAGTCACCTTGCAATGGCGCCTTCCAACTTATCACCATTGGGGTCGTATATCAAATTGTATATTTTGGGTCAAAGTTTCCGCCTATGGCTATTGGGTACTTATATTCCATACAGCGTCCGGAGAGCCTATTGCCAACATAGTCGTAAATGTCCGATGGGATTCAACACTTGCCAATCGTGTGATGGCACACCTGCCATCCCTGACTTGTCATTCCAGTTTCTCCACTCCAGGACGTCAGTTTTTAGCCACGGACGGCCTCTGAAGGTTTGGGTATAGGTAAAAGTTCGAGCGATGTCTTCAATCCTCTGATACTAAATATTTTGAACCCCCCTAATAACTGCGATAATTTCAGATGTTAGGTAACTCAAGGGTAGGAAATTCGATTTTGCTGATTACTTTAGTGAAGTCAACCTTTCGGAAACTAATTAAGAAAAGCTATTTCTGGTTCCATTTGATAAGCGAAGGGTCTTTTGGGACACGAAAGGGAAGGGAGGGTAGCTAGAGCAGGTCAGGCCTTTTCAAGGGTCAACAATAGGCAAAGCAAACTCTAAATTATTTAGTAGAGACCGGATAGCTTGGAAATTTGGAGGTGACAGCCCCTGCAAAAGGCACACGAGAGTTAATGCCATTTCCGGCGAATTTAACTTTCCCACAACTCCGCGCCCACCACATCCCCATCCTTACCCTTTGGACGTATACGGTCACTCTATTTGTACTTTTCAGAGCCTTTCTCATACAATTGGTACACTGAGATTTAGCTTCCTGTTTACGTTTTGTTGACCCTAAAAATGTGAGACGAAACTCTGAAACTTCTGGCTTATAATAAAAATAACAAATTGAAAAATCCACCCTAATTAGTACATTGAGTGCAGACTTATAAAAAACACCCTTGAATCTCCAGCCATATCTGAGGGTTGGACCAGGAACGGACCATTTCAGGAACTATCCATCGTGCTCAGCTACCAGAGCTATGATATTAACGTGATGGGGACCTACAGTTTTAGGTGGGTTCCGAACCACCACAGCCTTGATATACATTTTCCTTGAGATGCTGAACATATCAGCTGATCAGAAAAAGTTCGCTAGGATCTGAATCGAGCCAGGGCAAGTGACCCGGCTCTGTTCCTTTCCAGCTGAGGATTCGAATGAACTTTAGTCCGATATTTTGAAAAAAGTACCTACGCCAGTGGGCTTCCCCCTCTACTGACGCCCATGGGTGTCGACACAGGCGACCGTGGAATATCAATAGCGAGCTTAACATATCACGGAGCTCCCGCACAGACACATACCGGATATTTCCCCATGCCAATCCCCTATTCCAGCCAATATCCCCACGTGAAGCCCCCTTCATCTACAATCCATGCAAATAAAAATGCAAGGGTTTACAAATACACAAAAAAAGGGGGTGCGACTACGGTTGCACAAACTTTCCCATCCTATATGTTTCTGGGTCCTAGGATAAACTTCTAGACGAGATAACTAGCATGAGGAAGCCTCCCCGAGTATTTTGAGTACCCACATGACATATTTTGCAAACCTTCAAAAATTCAACCCGGTGGGCGTGGGGGGTCGGAAATGCTTTGAGAATTTATTTGACCACATAACTCGCTTGAGGAAGTCTCTCCGAGTATTTTAAATACCCATATGGCTATTTTGTGAACATCAAAAAACTGACCCCTGAGAAAATGAACGAAATCGTATGCGCCAATTTTGAGAAAAAAATTAAAAACATGATTTTTTGAGGTTTTTGGGAGGCTGAGCCCCTCAAATTTCACCAAAGGATAATCGGATAAAACTGAGTCTGCGCATAATTTTTTTTACACCCGTGTACCAAATTTGAACAAAATTGGCCGGACGGTTTGGGCCCTGGCTATCCGTACATACACACACACCTAAACACACACCGCGTAAAAAACGCTTTTTTTGGAGTCTGAGACCTCTGATCGGCGCTTTACAATGAAAAACTCAAAATAGATTTTCTGCACGATCACAATACTTTCCTCTATTCTTCGTCCTCTATGGGAAAGTAAAATAAAGGGTCCGACAACAGTCGCACTTAACTTTCTCGCCCCGACCATTCAAAAACGTGGTTTCTCATTCTCAACTCATTTTCAACACTTTTTTGACAGAAACGGCCGTAATTTTCAAGATAACAAAATTCTGTTCGACAAATGTTTAAGTTACGTAGTTCTAAACAAATGTACCGAATTTCATGACAATCGGTTAATATATGTGAATGGCGCCGAAAGGATCGAACTTTGGTCTAGAACGGCCTTAATTTTCAACGAATTCAATTTTAGTTGCAAATGACCTCGAAGCATCTACTTGTCAACACACTTACCAATTTTCAGTGTTATAGATAGAAAAGTGTACCGCCGGCGCTTGTCCGACTAACCAAAAACACGATTTTTGAATTATTTTGGGGGTTTTTTGACAATAGCGGCCGCAATTTTTGACCAATCAAAAAATCCTTGAAAACATGTCTCGGCAGTAATTTTAGACAGGTCCATACCAAATTTCATCATAATCGGAAGAACGGTATAGGCGCTAGAGCACTGCACGGACTGACGGACGCACTGACGGACGGACAGACTTTTTCCAGAAACCACTTTTTTGGACTCAGGGGACCCCCAGGATCATGGGAAACCCAAAATCTCAATTTCGAAATTTTGCACGAAAACAATAGGTACTCTCTCGCCATATATGGCTAGCGAGAAAGTAAAAAATAGCGTCGCCTGGAACTGAATCAGGCTGGCTGTGAATGTAGGTACCTAGCTAGGAGGGGCCTTGATATCCAGATAATCCAGAGCCTAGCTAGGTACAGGGCATCTGCATCCCTTTTATTTTTCAAAACTATGCATACCTAATAGGTACCTAGAGCACCTATTCTAATTTTACGATTTTACTTTATTTTTTAAATCAAGGTAGGTAGGTAGCTAAAAAGGTAACAAAGGTAACTATACAAAGAGAACGAGGGGTCTGGGGTCAATTCTGCATACTTTAGTGTCTCCCTATAACGATGCCATCTAATAAATTTGCTCGTGATAAAGTGGTTCGCTATAGAGAAGGTTTTGGAATGAGTCAAAGTTTGGCAAGGTGGTCGCCCGTTATACAGAGGTGTTCGCTATAGAGAGTGACCACTGTAGGTAAATTTTTGAGAACTCCAAGCGGATGACATAAACCTAATAACCTCTACATCACTACGGCTACTACTAGCACACGAGTAGTATGTATCCCTGACCACAGGGAAACTGCCAAATATTATCAACAGCAGCGCTGGAAACTCTGCTGTGTAGGATTCATTCTGCCACTATCAGCGTTCAAGGCTCTGGCAAGTCTGCCGTGAAGCCATTATCCAGACTGTCTTCCTCTCGTTTATCTCTCCTTTCAATTTCCGCACGATCCTTCCATTACATCTAACTGATGTCTACTCCCTTTAAGGTGATATGTATTCTCTTCTGTAGAATATTCTCTCTTTTGTACACTTCGTTTGGGTATTGCTTATTGCGTCCGATTATTCCCTCAATTCAAGGCTATATGCTGTACCTATTAAAGACAAATAAGTATAAATATAAAGTAAATATTAAAAATTTCCCATTTCTAAACGCATAAGAAGCGAAGTTTCACAGTTTGGCGCCAAAATCACCCTCGTGAACGGGCCCTGAAAATACATATGGAGGGCCCTAAAAAATGGCTGACAATGTAAACAAACAATATTCACGCTGTCAAATAATGAATCGACGAGCCGTAAAGAAGGAAATAGAAGGAAATAGAGGTGGGTATGATTTTAAATAAATATTTCTCTATTTCTTTTTTATTTGGGAAGGTTTTGATTGTATTGTGATGACTATTCATTGTTTATTAAGGAGAGAGAGACAATGCGTCCATGTCCACGCGCTACCGTCCAGCCGTTTGTAACAATCAACTGGGTATGTTATAAATAAATCTCCTTAAAATGGTAAATAGATCTTGCAGAATGGAGAAGTGTTAGCGAGAGACTTT
Organism: Mesopsocus fuscifrons; assembly: GCA_950004255.1. Taxonomy (NCBI): domain Eukaryota; kingdom Metazoa; phylum Arthropoda; class Insecta; order Psocodea; family Mesopsocidae; genus Mesopsocus; species Mesopsocus fuscifrons. Next base: position 14,491,112 of record OX465379.1, read on the forward strand.
CTTAAGACAATATGGTCGAAATTTTGCACGAAAACAATACTTTCTCGCGATTTATGGCTGTGGCAATGTTCTTTACGGTTTAATAGGTACTGTGCCTCTTCATAACGTTGACATTTTCAGATTTGAAGTGCGTGAACGAAGAAATAGAAGATGGAAAGTTGGTATCAGAATGTGAAGACAAAGATGGAAATGCGCCTACATCTCCCCCTGACGAATTTGCAACCTTATCATCGCCCCGACATCAGATTAAGTCTAAGTCATCAAGCTCTGGCACCAAAGGTAACTTCTCATGCGCCCATTGTGGAAAACATTGTGTAATCAAATCAAAAATGTACAGTCACATGCTTATACATATTGGGCACAAGCCCTTTTCCTGCGATGTCTGTCAGAAGAGATTTCAACATAAAAGGGATGTAGATCAACACCTTCGAACGCATACTGGTGAGAAACCATTTTCCTGCGCCTACTGTGGTAAGAAGTTTACTGTTAAACATGCCATATTGGAACATATTAGAATTCACACTGGAGAACGACCATTCTCGTGCAGTGTCTGCGGGAAGAAATTTCGGCTAAAACGGTGCCATAAAACTCATAACTTGATACATAGCGGAAGCAAGCCTTTCACTTGCGCTGTGTGTGGCGAGAAATGTCGTCAGAAAGAGAACTTAAGGAAGCATATTATATCATTACACACCGGCGAAAAAAATTTCTCGTGTGACGTCTGCGGGAAGAGTTTTTTACACCGTTGCTACCTTCAGAAACATATTTTAATTCACGCTGGAAACAAACCATTCTCTTGTGATGTTTGTGGCAAGAAATTCGCACTTAAGGCGGCTCTCAAAGTCCATAATTTAGTACACACGGGAGAGAGGCCCTTTCCGTGCAACGCCTGCGGGAAAAAATTTAGACGCAAGGAGCACCTTAAAAGACATACTTTAATTCATACTGGGGTGAAACTTTTCTCATGCGACGTCTGTGGCAACAAATTCAAGGATAAGTGGACTCTCAAGAGGCATGGCGCAGTGCACACCAAGGGTGATTATTTCTCTTGCACCATCTGCGGGAAAAAATTGAAATACAACAGTCTTCAGGGGCATATGTTGACTCATACTGGGGAGAGGCCATTTCGTTGTACTCTTTGTGGGAAGAGATTTGCACTAAAACACAATCTTGCGAGTCATATTTCGACCCACAGTGCTAAAAAAACATTCTCGTGCACCATTTGCATGAAGAAGTTCGCGTCGAGAAGCTATGTCAAAACTCACATCATTCAAACTCATGCCGATGGCAAGTCATTCACTTGCGGCGTCTGTGGGAATCAATATACCGTTAAGAGTACCCTAAAGATTCACATTGTATCAAAACATACTGCACGCCCTTAAGGTGGCCACATATGGTGCGTTTTGGACGGCGTCCTGGCGAGAATGCATCCCTGGACGCCTCGAAGTGGAGAGGGATGGGCAGTTTTGAAGGGATGCTGTCCCGATCTTGGAAGTCCAACTTGATCGAATTCCACGCATCCCAGGTGAGCGTCCAATTGTTGAAGAATCCGGTTTAGTTGGACTTCCAAGATCGGGACGGCATCCCTTCAAAACTGCCCATCCCTCCCTACTTCGAGGCGTCCAGGGATGCATCCTCGCCAGGACGCCGTCCAGAACGCATAGCATGTGGGCACCTTTATTACTGCAGACATTCTGAGTGGGCTGTGATGTGGAAGGTTCGGTCCGTCTAGCCGCTCCGTGGTTTTTTGTAGAATGGAGTAGGATACAGAGCTTGGCCGGGCTGACTCACAAATCAAGGAATCCTGAAGTCATAGGTATGGTTAGTTGTAAGATGCTTAAGTGTATGTGCTCTTAGTTTTCTTCGATATTGTTGAACACGTGCCTTAGGACGGAATATACATTTGCTACTTGTTCACGTAACGGCCTCGATAGCCGAGTGGACTGAATGGTCGACTTTTGAGGAGCAGTGAGAGCCGGGTCACACCGGTTCGATCCCGATCCTACCAAAAAGTTTTTCTGCTCGGCATTCACCTCTGATATGTTCAGCATGTCAAGTGAAATGTATATCGAGGCTGTGGTGGTTCGGAACCCACCTAAAACTGTAGGTCCCCATCGTTTACTCGATGGCTGGGGAGCTGGTATTTGGTAGTGCTGCCAGCTGAGCACAATGGATAGTTCTTGAAAACGGTCTAGTTGCTGGACTTGTCCCCCTCAACCCTCTGCTAACTAACTAACTACTTGTTCACGTTTTCTCTGATAAAAATCACAACAAAGACAGTTAATTTCGGACCTTAAAAAGACATTTTATATTTCAGAACATTTAAATATCCGAGTGCCATCAAAAAATGGTCGGAAAAAACGTAAACAAATAGCAAATGTCTTTATATTTTTTTGGTTTACTACTACACTCACGCCTTCGCGTTTTGACGAATATTTTTTTATTCCATTGAATACAGGAAATAGTCTAGGTATTTAAATACAATTCCCTATATCCTGCTGTCTCTGTGCGTTAATTCTGCAGATCTATATCTAAAGCACGGTTACTACGCAACAAATCGTACCTGTCTCTGCATACTAAAGAGATGAGTCAAATCAACAGTTGCTACTGGCGACCGTGAGCTCACTGCCAATTGGGTTTCATTAAAAACTGAATGTGGAAAATCCGTACGGAGATTTGGGTGGGTTCTATTTACCTGGAAGTTAGTGCACTCCTATGATTAATTAACCTGACATTAACTATAAGAACAGCTGAGATGACTAAGAATATGCATTTGCTATTATTTGTTTACATATTTTCAGAGAGTTTTTGAGGACACTGTTGGATATTTAAATGCTCTGAAATATAATATGTCTTTTTACTGATAGAAACTAACTGACTATGTTGAGATTTTGCGATCGAGTAATTTTGGACAGATTTTTTAGTGACCAAAAAAATGACATAAAAAGTGGTTGGAAAAACGTAAACAAATGGCAAGGTGTGGGGACCAGATTTTCGAATTCGGAGTGATGGTTAAAATTCAGGGCTCAGGGGGTTAATAGCTGATGGTTGGGGGGGGGGGGGGGGGGGGGGACAAGCCCAGCAACTAGACTGTTTCAAGAACTATCCATTGTGCTCAGCTGGCAGCACTACCAAATACCAGCTCCCCAGCCATCGTGTAAACGATGGGGACCTACAGTTATAGTTATTTTTTTTAAAAAATTGCTAAAATCATATTTACTTGAAAATGTTTTTTATAGTTTAGAGGAATTTCTAAATTTGTAATTTAACTGGACAACCAGGCGTTTTATACTTTAGTTCCACCTATTTTTGGTGGGACAAGGTCAACAAAACGTAAAAAAAAAAAAAAAAAAAAAAAAAAAGGTTCCGACCACCACAGCCTCGATATACATTTCACTTGACATGCTGAACATATCAGAGGTGAATGCCGAGCAGAAAAACTTTTTGGTAGGATCGGGATCGAACCGGTGTGACCCGGCTCTCACTGCTCCTCAAAAGTCGACCATTTACTCCACTGGGCTATCGAGGCTGTTGCTCAGGGGGTTACCACAGTAACACTGGTTGAAATATAATACACGTCTTGACATGCCCAGTGCTGACGTTCGAAAATAAGCGAACAGGCCCGCAGGCTCGTTAAAAGTAAAAAGCCCCGGGCTCGTAACCGAGTTTTACTGTGTTATCATCTCACACCCCGATCAGCGCCCGTATTCTTACATTTAATAGTTCAATCATATCAACAGACACGGCTTGCATATAAACATGTGCTGAATTAGCGGTCCCACAATTCGGTCGTACTATGTGGTTCTTTTTCGTCAGTGACTGGTCTGATGTATTCGAGGGGGTAACGACTCCAGAGATTCCTTGAGATTCCATAAAGATTTCCAAAGATTCCCAACGATATTCATAGAAAGATAAACACCGAAGGGGTAACCACTCCAAAAAAAATTCCAAGATTCCCTGAGATTTCATAAAGATTTCCAATGATTCCCAACGAGTGGTTAACCCCTCGGATGTATTGGTAATGCTGGGAAGCTTCCAGAAGGCGTCCCGGGGCTTTGCTGATTTTGTTCTTGACAACTAACCGTAAAAGGCTGAATAAACATTCGCTATTTTTTTACGTTCCGATTTCAAACTTTGTGAGAAAACTATTGGATATTTAAATATTCTGAATATAATATGTCTTTATAGCGTCATTACTCATCTCATGAGGCTATGTTGTGATTTCACGATCGGTTAATTTTGGACAATTTTTTTTTTTTAGACAAAAATCGCTCGATCGTAAAATCACAACATAGCCTCATGAGTAATGAGGTTAAAAAGACACATTATATTCAGAATATTTAGATATCCAATAGTTTTCTCACAAAGTTTGAAATCGGAACGTAAAAAAATAGTGAATGTATATGGTGGCCCTTAACTGATAAATACAGAACATACATTGTTTATTTGTTTACGTTTTTTCTGCACACTTTATGAGGAAACTATTGGAGATATTTTAATGTTCTGAAGTATAATGTGTCTTTTTAACGCTATTGTGTGGTCGCTCTTAACTAGTCCAACTTATCCTGGATTTTCCATAAAGATTATATTAAAAATATAGAGCCTGATGTAGAGCCATATCAACGCTAAGCTTGCGCTGGAAAGAATGTCTCCTGCCCGATTCCATACACGCTCGGAAATTCTAGAAGTACCTATAGCACGTTCCTCTATCTTTGAATCGAAATAAAAAGTGCAACCGACATACTAGGCACAATTAGCATGGTCCATGACCTGGCAGAACCTTGAGAAGATACCTGGCGAAGACTGGGCCAAAGTTCCTTCATGACGGATGGCAAAATTACGGAGAAGAAAAAGTGGTTGTACCTATAGGTGTACTCCTCACATACCGACTCTATTTCATTCTTGTGACATTGTGTCGCTATCGTACTACCGTACCTGTGCTATGTCTGTGTGTACCAGACATATCTTTAAAAATTGGATGCGTCGAGTTATGTTAAGGGTCCGCTATACCTGACGGTGCATTTTTTGCCGCCCATAAGATTAACATTGCGAGCAGCGATTCATTTTCAAGGTTTACCCTTGGTTGGAAAGACACAAAATTTTGCCTGTACCTAGCCCTAACAATGTTCTAGGGAGTGTTCGAAACAGATTTCCCATTTTTTTACTGGTTTTCGAGATACAGCACTTTTCTTGAGGTATTCGATGCTAGCATTTGCAAAACAATTGCAATAAAAGAAACCAGTGAGAAATTGGGAAATCTGCTTCGAACACTCCCTAGATCCCTAGAACATTGTTACGGCTAGGTACAGGCAAAATTTTGTGTCTTTCCAATCAAGGGTAAACCTTGAAAATGAATCGCCGCTCGCAATGTTAATCTTATGGGCGGGTGCTACATTGGCTCTATGAATTGCAGTTGGAATTTTATTTCCCTAGCAACGCATGGCAACCATGTTTAAGTTACAGGAAAACACTTTTGGGAGAAAAATTCCAGAATAACTAAATCCAGCCGAGTAGGAGTGAAATAAAAAAATATTACTTACGCCCTGATTTGAACCTAGACCTCTCAGGACACAAGCCAGACCCCTTGACCGCTCGGCCACTGTGAGCCATGGGGGGAGGTAGATTGTTATCTTTTTTAATCGGAAGTGCGCGTTTTTGGTAGTGAATCTGTGCATCCGTTGTATCCGCTTCCGGGTTTGTTTTCCATCCCTTCCTGCCTAACTGCGCTTGGGGATCTCAGAGAGTTATAAATGGTGAGCCATGAATCATGACTCTTGATCTCATGAATCATGACAGAGTTGCACAGTCCCAGCCCCCCACGTTTATGACTTTCCCCCACTTCCCAGTGCACTTTTTGATGATAGCTCTGTTGTCATTATCTGTACACTTCATGAGGAAACTATCGGATATTTAAATGTTCTGAAATATAAGTACCTAATAGGTATTTTTAACGGTGGAAATTAACAGGTTGTGTGATTGGTACCAACGAATTATTATTTAAAAATTATTTTTACTTAAATTATTTTCCATATTTCTATATCTTAATTTTTACATTCTTGCCTTTAGCATGAGCCGCCTGATGTCGAAAAACAAACGATCCTTATTTATTCCTTAAAAATTAATATTAACAGGAGCAGGGGACTAAACAATTTACAAAATGTCAAGTCACTCAACTCAGCAAATTATTATTAATACTTAAAAAATATAACGAGTGCCTACCTAAAGAAAGTGATGAAAGAATGGCGCTGAAAGTGAAGCGTTCACGACAGGAAGGAAAACAATTTTTGAAATTTACCAATAAACTTTACTTATTGAACACGCTGCCCTCGCAAATTGCCAGCAAGAGTAAAGTAATTGTTTTTTTAGGGTGGGAATAGCAAACAACTTGAACTTTTTCAGTTTTGTATATTTAAAAATTTGAAACAAAGGTAGACGTGTATTTTATTTTTTTTTTTCGGTGGTTGGGTCTGGGGATCGCACAAACGTTCTCTGGAAAATTAGTATTTTATATTTTGTCTGTACAGTACGAGTTTTAGGTGGGTTCCGAACAACCACAGCGTATTGATACATTTCACTTACATTTCAAGGAAAAACTTTGACAGGATCGGAATCGAACCTGTGTGACCCGGCTCTCACTGTTCCTTTACAGAAAACCATTTAGCTATCTCGTAGACCACTGAAGCTGTATTTGAGTTTCGTTCATGGGTAGGTAGGCTACGGTAGAATTGCAAGGTCGACTACACGTACTTGGTTCGCAATGCTAGGTACTTCAAGCCCTACTCCGAAGTTACAGGGCGAGTGAAAAGTGTTTATAGGGGGATGTAAACCTGAGACTCTTTGTCGTGAGGTAGTGTTGTATTTTTGCATGAAATGGAGTAATAAGCCCACAGGAGCGGTTTTAAACTGTCAACTACCAGTCCATATGTTTTTTTGACAGATCGCGAAAACACAACACTACCGCACGCGGAATATTTTTTTGTAACGTTTCGGACTAAAAAATAAATGATTTTATCGTCACATTTAGAAGAAAAGCTTCATAAATGTTTGTAATATTTACCGCCGCCATGTTACATGTTGACAATTTTTATTTCACTTACGGAAGTGGGTAATTGCAACACCATTTCTCTACTTTTTCTCCTGTAAAAGCTAAATATAGTGTCCTACTTTCACTCGTTCGTTTCGCCTCTGTGGTTTCGCGTTCAAATAGCACACTATGTTTAGCTATTTTTTTACGTTTGGACTTCAAACTTTGTGAGAAAACTATCGGATATTTAATAATCTGAAATATAATATGTCTTTTTTTGACGTCATAACTCATGACGCTACGTTGTGATTTTACGATCGAGTGATTTTTGTCACCAATAAAATTGTCCAAAATTAACCGATCGTGAAATCACAACATAGCCTCATGAGATGAGTAATGACGTTAAAAAGGTATATTTCAGAATATTTAAATATCCAATAGTTTTCTCACAAAGTTTGAAGTCCAAACGTAAAAAAATAGTGAATGTATATTCAGCCTTAAGGCGGACAAAATCAGCACGCACGAATTTCGCGTGACCCAAAACACTGACGATATTAAATACTGTAGAGTAGCATGGGATACGCCGTAACAAAATCAGTGTGTGGTTTGCATATAAATTCGATGTCACAGAGTATACGTAAATGAGACATCCACAACCCATTAGGAAAATAAAACACAACATGAAAGGCTCGGTGGCTTGACTCTTCAAATGACAAATTGGGTGCACTGAGGCGAGCGAGGACTCGGATTTCAGTTTTACCAATTTCCCATCATGAAGAAAAACCAAAATTTCCAGCGGTTATTCAGTGCGAGATTGAATCTATTCCCATTGCCCCTGATGGGAATATTCATTCTGGATTCTCTGAGCTTTGGAAGGATTTACCCAATCTGATTAGTTAGAGATGTTGTATTGTAAAAATTGGTTGAGCTGAAAAGATTTCTGTTTTTGAACGTATGAACTGAAAAAAAAATCAAACGACTCCTCCCCCCCAAAGAGCGACATATTTTGTTATTGTTTCATCTTCTGGAGATTTTTTCTAGATGAATAACCCCTAAAGTACAGAGGTATCCCGCTATAGGCCCTGGCCCTTGTAAGTCTATGGCACCAAGGAGGAGTTTTTTTTTCTTCTAGAAACCTTTACCAGACATTGCAGAGACGTTGCTACCAATGCGTACCAAATGGGATTGGCAAGTATTGTCGAAGTACCGAATTATTGGCCACAATGGCCGCAGGGTGGTTACCACCACCACCTTTGGATGAGCTCGGGTTTTTGTCAGAGCTTTTCATTGGCTACACTGCACTGTCCACTGCAGCAAGAAACGGGAACTTTTCTCCTTTCAAAGGGGTTCCTTCTTCAACAATAGGTAACCTACTTTTTCCTTCTTAATGAAACTCGTAAGTAGGTAGGTAAGTATATGATGAGAAGAAAAACGCAATTTTGGAATAAAGTAATATGAGCTCGTTTTTACCGTGCTTTCGACGTCTTTGCTTTCCATCGTCTCTAAATATTACATACAAAAAGAGGAGAGAAGATTGCAGGAGCTAATGAAAACCCCACTGGGATGAAAAAAAGAAAACGGGAACACGAGCATCCGTAAAGTTCACCTGACCCGAAGACGTAATGAAAACCGAGCAAATAAACCGTCCACCATCAAGCAATAAAATTCTAACCTCCCCCCGGGCTACCCTGCACAACTTATTGTTCATCACTAACTTCCCTGACAAAATGAAAGGGTTACTGAACTTATTTTGTAGCAAACTCTTTCGGAATGGAGCTTAAAACTTTTGTGATTCTCTGCTTGAGCCATAAGGCCAAACATTTATTTGTTTACGTTCGTTCTGTACACTTTTTGATGATACTATTGGACATTTAAAATATTTAAATGTTCTTAAGAGGACGCTATACCTGACGATGCATTTTTTGCCGCCCATAAGATTAACATTGCGAGCGGCGATTCATTTTCAAGGTTTACCCTTGGTTGGAAGGACACAAAATTTTGCCTGTACCTAGCCCTAACAATGTTCTAGGGAGTGTTCGAAGCAGATTTCCCAATTTCTCACTGGTTTCTTTTATTGCAACTGTTTTGCAAATGCTAGCATCGCATACCTCAAGAAAAGTGCTGTAGGTATCTCGAAAACCAGCAAAAATGGGAAATCTGCTTCGAACACTCCCTATAGAACATTGTTAGGGCTAGGTACAGGCAAAATTTTGTGTCTTTCCAACCAAGGGTAAACCTTGAAAATGAATCGCCGCTCGCAATGTTAATCTTATGGGCGGCAAAATATGCACCGTCAGGTATAGCGGACCCTTAATTGGTTGCTTCGACAATAAGTAGGTGACCTATATGGGAATATCAGTAAAAGAGGTGAATAAGGGACAATTCCAGCAACTAAACAGATTCAAGAATTATCCATCGTGCTCAGCTGGTAAGTAGCACTACCAAATATCAGCTACCTTCAGTTTTTGGTTGTTCCGAATCACCTTGATATACCTACCTACCAAAGCTTTACTTGAGATGCTGAAAATACCAGTAGGCGAAAATATCAATGAGAAGTCAGAGCTACAGAGGCAGCCATTAAAATAGTAGTATACACGAATTACAGTAATTTGCGAACGGTTTCCTTATGAATTTTCTTCAGTGACACCAAAACCAAACAGTAATAACCTCTAACTGTAAAGGAAATTTACCGAAACTCCTATAAGACAGTGGAACTTACCTATTGTGGTGGGAAAAGCCTGTTGCTGCTGTACCGCGAACGCACGATCGGAGACACGCTGGAGCGAAACGTCCCTATAGTACCATCACCAACCACGGCAGCGCGCCGACTGAGGACACACCACGCGGGCGGTGATGAATATAACTCATTCTGCCACCTACTAGATTATTAGAAAAATAAACTATTGTATATTTAAATATTCTGAAATATAATATGTCTTTTTAACGTCATAACTCATGAGGCTATGTTGTGATTTTACGATCGAGTGATTTTTATCACCAAAAAAATTGTCAAAAATGAACCGATCGTGAAATCACAACATAGCCTCATGAGTAATGACGTTAAAAAGACATATTATATTTCAGAATATTTAAATATCCTATAGTTTTCTCACAAAGTTTGAAGTCCAAACGTAAAAAAAATAGCGAATGTACCTATATTCAGCCTTAATTAAAGAATATTCTGATTTCTAATTTTGCTGTTTTTACCCCTACTGCGATGTCACTGGATTGGTTCCAAATGGCACCCCCGTAAGAGCCAATCCAGTGACGTCACTACCAATATTTTTAAACTTTAAACTAAGGTTCGAATTACACTTATAAGGAAGGGGCGTCTTGTCTTAAGTGAATGACGAATGGCATGGCGTGGCGGACAGTGAAGGGAGTGGGATACATACGGATACCCCCTCCCTGATTTAAACCCACGACTCAGTACCCTTATGCTGGCTACATTGTCGTGGAATGACGGGATGGCAACTCAGAGATGGCGGGTACCCACAATAAAGGGTCCGACAACAGTCGCACTTAACATTCTCGCCCCATATGATTTTTATTTTTTTTTATTTTGGGTTTTTTTGAGATTTTTTTGCGGGCGTAATTTTTAAGCAATCCAAAATCGGTTGAAAACGACCCACGAGCATCTATCTGAGACCACTCATACCAAATCTCACGTCTGTCATTTTATTACTGTAGTCCCAAATGCGTTCCGACCATTCAAAAACGTGGTTTTTCAACTCATTTTCGACACTTTTTTGACTACAACGGCCGTAATTTTGAAAATAACAAAATTCTGTTGAACACATGTTTAAGTTACATGGTTCTACACAAATTTACCAAATTTCATGACAATCGGTCAATAAATGTGAATGGCGCCGAAACGATCGAACTTTGGTCCGGAACGGCCGTAATTTTCAACCAATGCAATTTTAGTTGAAAATGACCTCGAAGCATCTATTTGTCAACACACATACCAATTTTCAGTGTTATAGATTGAAAAGTGTACCGTCGGTGCTTGTCCGACTAACCAAAAACACGATTTTTGAATTATTTTGGCGGTTTTTCGACAATAGCGGCCGCAATTTTTGACCAATCAAAAAATCCTTGAAAATGCCCCTCGGCAGTAATTTTAGACAGGTCCATGCCAAGTTTCATCAAAATCGGATGAACGGTATAGGCGCTAGAGCACTGCACGGACTGACGGACGGACTGACGGACGGACAGACTTTTTCCAGAAACCACTTTTTTGGACTCAGGGGACCCCCAGGATCATGGGAAACTCAAAATCTCAATTTCGAAATTTTGCACGAAAACAATACTTTCTCGCCATATACTTATGGCTAGCGAGAAAGTAAAAAAATGTCATCCCCCGAGGATGCCAACTCGCCAGGAACGCGTCTTAATGCTGAATATACATTCGCTATATTTTTACTTTCCAAATTCAAACTTTGTGAGAAAACTATTGGATATTTAAATATTCTGAAATATAATATACCTAGGTATCTTTTTAACCAAAAAAATTGTCCAAAATTAACCGATCGTGAAATCACAACATAGCCTTATGAGTAATGACGTTAAAAAGACAGATTATATTTCAGAATATTTAAGTATCCAATAGTTTTCTCACAAAGTTTGAAGTCCAAACGTAAAAAAATAGCGAATGTATGGTGGCCCTTAAATGGCCAACATTAGCCAGCGCAATTTTGACACGAGACTCAGATCTGGACCTAACAAATACTTTTAAAATAGACAGGTACACAAAAAATTGTTCATTGATACTCTATTAATAATTTAAGATAAAGAGCTTTGCAGTTGCAGTAGTTTTACAAGAAGTGGTTAACACTGTACGTTTAGCTATTAAGGTACGGACATTGGTATTTTTCTATAGGATACATAGTAACACATTGAAAGCCAGAGCCTAATTTATATATTATACGCAAATTTCCAACAGATAGATTCTATTAGGGTTTAACTTGTCTAATGTGATACACCCAAGATAATAATTAACTACCTAATTCTATAACAAATAGGTAGGTAAAGCGGCTTAATAGGGCACCAGTGAAGTTATTAAGGTGATTCGAAAGTCACAATCTCCCACTCTTATCACCAGCAAAGGAAAAAAGAGAAATCGCTGAATGTAAAAAAAAAAAAATATTTTTTTTCTTCCCGTTTTTGTGGAAACTGTTGGCGATTTTACGATCAAAATAATTTTGGACAAATTTTTTATTGAAAAAAATCAATCGATTGTAAAATCAAAGACAAATTATATTTCAGAACAGTACAAATCTCCAACAGTTTCCTGAAAAATTTGGGGAAAAAATGATTCTGCTGCCACGTTTTTCACGACTGTGTGGAGCAGCTTAAGAGTGAACAAATGCTTTGTTAATAAGAGAAACGGCCACATGAGTGTCTTCCCAATCTTGGTGACTTTCCAACGCAGTGAACACATGAATAGGGTAATACAACTCACCTATCTAAGATAACATAAATTATCAAGTTTACTGGCGGTCTCAAGCGATTTCAATTTTTTTTACGAACACAGTAGATTATGTAGGAGTTTAGGTAAAACTGTATTAGGTATCGAACTCTTTGAGACAGTTGTTATATCACTTCAAACTTCTGACACAAATGGGTACCTAAATTTCTTTACAATATTGTCAGCTTAAAAACAAGAGTAGCGGCAACTACAGTGAGATTTTTTTCTGGCGCACGCATTAAACGTGAGCACAAAGAATCAAGCTCTGTGATTGGTGAGTTATGTTACATTTCTCGGTAGGTCTCCAACCAATCACAGGGCATAATTCTTATTCTTACACTTAACTTTCTGTAACCTAGGCATGGAGTAGGTCTGTAACGTTAACCCAACAGAATTGTGGCCGAAAAATTGATTTATCTCGATCATGTTTTTTGAGGTAAATATCCATTAAGAGACTGCCAGTAGGTACCAGGCACTACCTGTAGGTAGCACTTCCGGGACGAAACTAAACCTCACTCAGGATTCGATCACCGGAAGTGCGAACTCCAGTCCATTTACAGTTAACGTTGCGAACCTACTCCTAAAGACCCATTTCATAGTAAAACAGTTCCATGCGGACGATGTGTTTATATCTTGGATCAGAATGGACGCCTAAACAATCACAATATAAGAGAAACTCCTGTATTTTCATGAGACGTCAATTCGATCGGTCTTAGTCCTCTTTTGTTTCTGTTTGTTTCAGCGTCCATAATTATTCGCCCCCGTTTCACGGGATATTTAGGTGTTGTTAAAATATTCGGCTCATGTTTAAGAGGTCTAACCGTTCACGGTTCAGCTGAGGTTGTCTGTGGGAAGTGAAACTGGATTGACACCGTCCGCAGGTGACAGTGTCAGTGTGAAAAGGGTCTAAGACGACATTGGAGATGGAGAAGAATAAATCTCTTCTGTTTTCGTGGCATACAAACAAATGTTTAATAGACGCTTCCAATACCATCTCCATTTGTATGATTCATAAAAGGCCGTAAAAACTAAAAAGTAACAGAAATGAGATATCATGCATCCACATGACGTCACATGCCAAGCCGACTGTGACGTCATAATTCCTTGGTCTGTAGTCAAAGTACAGTGAATATATTAAAATAATTACCGCACTGAACTATACCGAAGCATCAAAGAAATCTACTTGTTTTTTAACCTATTATAATTCCAACTCTAGTGAAGAATAGATACATTTGTCGCTGTACTCAGACCATGGACCAATAGACCTGGTTCAGGTCCCAAATGGAGGTATCATGACGTCACAGACCACCCCGTATGGTGACTTTTAACCCACTTCTCAAAAAAACCACAAAAAAAGGTGAGACCGTAGAGAATTGAGTTTCAACACTAGAAGATTTTTAGGGTTTTCGTTGTGTTGTCACTTTTATTTAAGAGTCCGCTTAACCTAACGATGCATTTTTGCCGCCCATAAGATTAACATTGCGAGCGGCGATTCATTTTCTAGGTTTACCCTTGGTTGGAAAGACACAAAATTTTGCCTGTACAATGTTGTAGGTCGTCACTGAAGCAGATTTCCCAATTTTTTACTGGTTTTCGAGATACAGCACTTTTCCCCTTAAAAAATTGAGGTATGCGATGCTAGCATTTGCAAAACAGTTGCAACAAAAGAAACCAGTGAGAAATTGGGAAATCTGCTTCGATGACGACATACAACATTGTTAGGGCTAGGTACAGGCAAAATTTTGTGCATCGTCAGGTTAAGCGGACCATTAAGAGGAACGCGTACTCCTGGGTAGATATTGATACAATATTATCAAGGTTCACTAGCTACAAGCTGAAATGGCGGGCTCGCCAGACCCGACAATCCTGCAGCTCCCTCAGCTCTGCTTACTCAAAACCCCAAACAAATCGTATAGTATAGAACCTCAAACTCTTAAGCATCATTCACATCTTTTCCATCCCCAATAGCATCTAACTTAGTGGCGACCAAATGAGGTGTTGCATGAGCTTAACAGCGGGTCTCATACAACCCACTGCGGCCAATGTAACGCACCCATTTAATAACATCATGATCCGAATAGTTAAGTTTCGGTTCGAAAACTTTCAAGTAGCGAACTTTGAAGCCCGACGGCGCGAAAGGGACTTCGAAGTTCATCGAGATGGGAGGTCGAGTCCACTTCTTCTTCGTGTCCGTTTCGAGAAGTTCGATTTCAGCTGAGAGTTGCGTTTCTTTCATACCGGCCATACGCTTGATTCTAGAAAAATGAGTGGTTAACGGTTAATCAGTGGACCAGGGTTCGCGTCTCAGTACCGAGAAACTTTTTGTCTTTTTTAATTTCTGACACCGACATATTATATTTTCGAACATTTCAATATCCAATAGTTTCCTTCATAAATGGGAACAAAAAATCACTCTGTTGCCACATGCTACGTTATGGTGGCCACATACGATGCGTTTCGGACGGCGTCCTGGCGAGGATGCATCCCTGGACGCCTCGAAGTGGGGAGGGATGGACAGTTTCGATGGAATTCCGTCCCGATCTTGGGGCCCGGAGGGATTGGATTTGGAGTCAGAAAGAACTGTTTTGAGTATATTTATTGAAATATATCAAGAGACAGACGAAACACTGTGATTATCACAACAAAATCAAGGTCTCATCAATTTCTGCCAAAAAAAGACAAATCATAGTGATGCGGGTCAGGAAGTATCGTGTGTGGGCACCAGCCATCCCTGAGTTAACATCCCAAACCCCGCATCCCAGCCAGGGAGCCAGGACGCCGTCCAAAACGCATCGCATGTGGCCACCTTCACTTACTTCCAGACGATGGCGTTCTCCGATGCCTTATACTTCGCTTTGCCCTTGAGGCAGATGAGCTGTACGCCCGAAGTGTTGAGAGGTGTCGGGATCTTGACTTCAATCTTTTGGCCCAACAGACTCGGTTTGAAGCTGGATTTAAGCACCACTTTCACCTCCATCTTGGTGCGACCAACTTCCCTAACCAGAGGGATGACGCGGAACGGCAGCGAGATGTCCTTGGTTGTGCGGTACCTAGTACAAAACACACGCGGCAGGAAGGTTTACGCAACTGTACAGCTACAATCTTTGTCTACAAGCGGTACAATCAGCAGGTAGAGGGGTGCGGGTTTCTACCACAGAAGGCAGCAGGTTTTAAGCAAATTGTCCAGCTAGGAAGAAGACACGTCTAGAAGCGCTATGGTCACAACTGGTATAACATAGAAGGACTGGAGGGTTTATTTCAGCCCGTGTTATCTATCACTTTCATGTACAGCCAACACTAAAAACAAAAGAGCCCTCGTAGTCGCACCGAGGGTACTTAAAACTGGGGAGGGAGGGTCTCAAAAACATTGTATGGCAAGGGAAAGGTAGGCAAATGAAGTATATACATTTGAAACACATATACCTATGTTACATGCTTACCAGGGTTGGAATTCTCTTCTTACCAAATTTGGGCGATAAGGCAAATTCACTCATGAAAAAGTAAAGGAGGGCCAACTCCGGTTAGGGAATAGTTGTACCTCCACTAAATAGGGTCTCCTGATGACGTCAAATCGGGCTGAACAATCACAGTCTCTAAGAAGTTCACCTCTATAGAATTTATTTTTTTATTTTTCATTGGAACAGTATACCCCCAACTCCTTACTACTGTTTTCTAAACTACAGTCTCGTACCTCAGACTCTTTTTATTCTTTTCCAACAATCCCCACACTTTAGCAGTGATAACCAAGAGATGGCATCCATTCTCAGAACCGAAAATCTGCTGGTACCTACTCGAACAAGGGACCTTTAGGCAAGTAGTCCAATGCTGACACTAGTAAGCCAAGGATATCTCCTACTTCCTCTACTTTTACTTAGAACGTACCTCATGAGCTCAAACTCCCCGTCGGGAGGAATAAAGCTGATGGAATGTTCCGTCTCGAACTTGGATAACTTGACGCACTGGTGGAACTGACAATCGTCGATCACTACCACGGGCTTGCCCGACCGCGTCGTTTCCTGTAAATAAACGAGAAAAATATGGTGTCAAACAACTGTTACCGTTTTCTATGGCTGGATGTGATGCGTTTTGGACGGCCGCTTTGGTGAGCTGACCCCGGACCTACGTTAGGGGGAAGGGATGACAGTTTTTATATGGGTATCATTCCAGAGTTGCCATTCCAAGACGAATCGTCTGTGGCCAGCTTAAGGGTGGCTTTCAGTTCCTAAGTTCACTATAGTGTGATCCTTCTAAAAAGAAGCACTGGTGCCCAGCTACAGTCATGGGGAACTATAGTGGACATTAGCAGCCTGTGAAAGCGAACCTTCGCATTGTGTTTCACATAAAATAAGCCGTAATTTTGGTACCTCAGCTGCGCTGCTAGTCATTCCTTTGCCCTTTGACTCCATGACGATTTTGTCGTTGATACCGAACTTGCACTCAGGCATCCCGGAAAGATACGACTTCATCACCACTTTACCGGCCACGTGCGCTGACAACACTTGACCTAAACAGATAATATAAATATTTAAACATTCTTAAGGAGGCTACAGAAGAATGCTGTCCTGCCAGAACGGTATTCTCGTTAGTGGATGCCACACCGATTCAGGACTTCCGGCTCGACTGAATGCCACTGAGCTGGGCTCAATGTCCAAATGTTACGGGTGAGCCCTTTTAGCAGTGAATGCGTCCAATAACCATTAATTCCTGTGATTGGTCTTGTTGAGTAGCACAATTTGACTAGATAAATGGCTCATGCATTCAGGCTGAAGAGAAGATACAGTACCTTGTGGGCTCATGAGAAGGTTGACGTACTCCAACACATCTAAAAAGAGTTCGTTTCTGCGGTACTTGATACCTTCGCGGCGCCACCCGATCTGGCCCGTGACCTGCGACGTAATCTGCGCTTGCTCTTCCTTTGTTTGAGATTTGATCCCCGTCTGAGTGATGAACGTCTTCAGCACACCCGTGTCTGAGTTCTGGGGGTATCCGAAATCCAGAATCTCTGTGGATTTTAATGGTAACAACCATTTTACAGAAACAATTTGTTAGGACAATTTAATGTCATATATTCTAGGACGTTGTCCCACTAGAGGTAGAATCAAGTCTTCCAGAAGCTACCAAGCTATTTCCAAAGATGGATCGCAGCTCTTTCCTCTCTTCTACCATAGCTACTAAAAAAAACTCTCAACTCACCGTCGAGGAGCTCGTAGATAAGAACGAAGTTGTTCTTGATGTTCTCCTCAGAGATCTTGCCGAAGTAAGACTGCATGAGGTCGATGATCTTGAGAAGGAATTCAAAAACTAGCGCCGCGTTCACATTCTGTTTCGTCACTGCTGCCAACCAAATGTTAGCTCTCTGTAAACAACAATATATCATTACTCCAAAAGGTAAATTAATCAGACGCATGTTCTCCGACCTACAGAAAGTGACGCTGGTCTTTTAGGTCTTTAGGCAATGCCATAAGTATGAGAATCCGAAGTAAATTAAGGCACCTTTATATGGAAGAAGGAAGTACGGGCGATGTTAGTGACTGGGCTGCGGACTTGCTGTCGGGCATGAATCACGTTCACTCGAAATGCGTCAACCGCATTTCGTCCTATGTCATCCCGATAGACGCGGGAGATTAGGACCTCGCCCTTGTGGTTATAGACGAACAGGCCCCCAATCATTTTGCCGCGTCGGTAACCTGTAGAACGAAAGACATCCATTGTAGAAAGATTCTTTGAAAAGTTGTGACCAAATTTATTATTAGACACTCCCAGGGCAGACAAGGTTCACTAGTAAAAATTCTCGACATATCGCCATTCGAACCTAGGTCATCCAGCAAATGTCTTGCTTCACTAACGGCCCGGTAGCATTCACTTACAGGCGTTGCCAGAACCAATTGCGCAACTGACACCATTGGAATATTAGGAGACAATGATGGTTTTGTATCTGTTAAGCTGCTATCAAAAGAGGCGCGAGGGCGGACAGGAACTAGACATCTGGAGAACTGATAGCTGTCCAGATACATGAAGAAACGAAAGCGATTAGGGAATAATCATGCAGGGACAAAAAACCAGTCGGCAAGTTTCAAGGCAACGTAAAATGAGAGCTAACAAATAAACAACAGGAGGTGAGTACCTTATTTGTAGAATTACAATGCCATAACGGTAAAATAAGAACTGTTTATTTAAAAAATCAATAATTTAGCCGAAATGAAAGTGACATTAGGCAGAAGAGCAAAATGCAACGCTGCAATAAACCGTGGTAGCAGAACATTTAATTGTGTCAACAGAAACAGAAAAAAGTAATTAAAAAATTATTTTATTATTAAAAAATAATAAATTAAACTGTTTTTGACATTAAAAAAGTATATTATAAATTAAAATAATAATTATTCAACATTTTACTCGAAAAATTGCCGTCAATTCTACTGCCACTTCATTTTAGAAAAGATGGCCGAAATGTAAATATATACAAACAAAACGCGCGCCAAGAAGCAAATTAATTAAAAATCAAGTAATTTGTTGGTTTCCTCTTGTACTAGCAATATGGAGGCCTTTCTAAAGACTGGAAAACTAGGTGCAAATAGTAGCAAACCTGTTTCAAAACCTGAAACTTCGCGTCAGAAGAAATCTCAATCGGTACCTTGGGTGGAAAAATAGTATGTATTCACTCCAATTAGGTACTTGTGTGATATGTATCTACTGCTGTTAACTAACTTTGTATCAGATCACATCGGCAGTAAACGTAGGTGAAGGCAATTATAAACTTGAATTTCTTTTTACAGCCGGCCTCGAACCGTAGACGATGTCGTAGAGCAAGCTGAAGTTGTATCTGTACTTCGGCAATGTCTTTTAGGAGCCGATTTGCCCAACTTACTGTTGTATGGTCCTCCCGGTACGGGGAAAACTTCGACTATTCTGGCTGCGGCGCGACAGCTCTTTGGGGACATGTACAAAGAAAGAATACTCGAACTTAACGCTTCAGATGATCGGGGCATTCAAGTCATCAGGGATAAAGTTAAAACGTTTGCCAATCTTTCTGCCAGTTCTGTTCGACCCGAGTAAGTAGTATTTATGTGCATGCCACAATAATGACATGACCCTGACGTGCTAGATGAGTGGCAGACGTTACCTAGTTGTCATCTGTAAATTTTTATTTTCGATTGTAGTGGCCGCCCATGTCCTCCACTCAAAATCATCATCCTGGACGAAGCGGACTCAATGACGCACGCAGCGCAGGCAGCTCTTCGCCGTACCATGGAGGTTCACACCCGTAGCACACGCTTCTGTCTCGTTTGCAACTACGTCAGTCGTATCATCCCTCCTATAGCTTCAAGATGCACCAAGTTCCGATTCAAGCCTCTGGGTACCGATCAGTTTTATAAATTTAATTCTTCCAGTTTACCTGCATCAGTTCTGTGGAAGTCTTGTGTATGGCGCAATGAGAGCTCCTTGGCCAAGTTAACTATGTACGAAAGGGGGTGACGGCAGACTAGTTTTCCCCAGACAGGGCTGTCCCATTTTTGTCCCAACTTTGTTAAAGAGATAATATATGTAGTATCTAGCAAACAAAAAAGTCTAGCAGCTTCCTCAAAAGTATTTCAAAGTTACGAAGATATCTATGTACAGTACATTCGCCACTTTTTCAGCCTAATAGTGGTTGCTCAAATAGGACCACATGCGATGCACCCTGGAATGGAGGGGCTGGAATGACAACTCAGGGATGGCGGGTACCCACAAAATTACCATCCCTCCCCACTAACGATACATCTGGGGATACGAAATCACCAGAACGACGGCCGTCCAGGATGCATGCCATTCGTGGCCAGCAGAAGGCCTGATCATGTGATGAACTACGTGGTATATTTCTTTTCAGGAAAGGAGAAGCTTATCAAGCGGCTGGAAGAGATCAGTAAGGAAGAAGGAGTTACCATTTGTGACGAGACTCTGTTGGCCCTCGTCGAGACGTGTGGCGGTGACATGCGTAAAGCCATCACGTCCCTCCAGTCGTGTTCCAGACTGAAAGATCCCACAGACCTTATAACTACTCAAGATGTCATGGAGGTCACCGGGGTAAGTCATTGCAAAGGTGCCTCTACGTACCAGCTGGCTAATCAGTACAGTTCATTGACATTTCTTAATGACTGCTGGATATTTTTTTCCTCTGAACTTTACGAGTAATCTGTTTAACTTCACAATGCAGTTATACTGAGGGTTTAACAATAGGGGGAATTTTTTAACAGTTTCACTGACATCCTTTCATGAAAACTGTTGCGTACCTTTTTCTGCATAACGTATATTTTTTACGACTTTTATTTATTTATTTTCCAGGTGGTGCCGGAAAGCTACATGAGCCGGCTCTTGGACATTTGCCGTGAAAATAAGTACAACAGCATTGAAAGCTTCGTGGAAGAATTGCTGATGGAGGCTTATTCGGCTGCTCAAGTCCTCGAACAACTTACGACTATCGTCATCGCTGATTTTCGCATTAAAGACAGACAGAAGGCTGATATTTTCACTAAGCTAGCAGTAAGTAATCTGTGTTTTTCGAACGACTAAGAACTGTTGATATAGCTTCCAGTTGCCTCAACTGGGGAAATTGTTTCTTTTCTTGGCTGTTCGTTATTTCTTGAGAATCATTTTCTGTCTTCCGATGGGCAGTTTAAAAATTAACTGCTGTCAGACAGCTAGTTTTCTATTTTTGCTTTGGTAATGACAGTTACGACGAAAGATTGGTTCAGATTATCTCCCAAGCATTTTTGAAGTAGTAAGTGCAGAGAAGGTAATAAATCATCCCTGGTTGTTTTAAGATTGATAATATATTGAATTTAAATTATTTAGGTATGCAGCAGCCGGCTACAAGATGGTGCTAGCGAGTACATTCAGCTTATTGACGCTCTGTGTGCTGTAGCCAAAGCTCTCCAAGAAAATTAGCCTACTACCTCTCCTCCAAGGTTTGTACTTCAGACATTCTCATTTTCTTATCCCGATATGCAGGTTCGAGTTAATACGTTTCTGACGTCTCTCATTATATTTGTGGCTTAACCGATGGTTTAATTCTCAATGCAGTCTTCTACTGCCCCTCAACATGAAATGGAGCAAATGATAATGGATGGTACTTCTTCATTTGAGGGTTGTACACCACCTATATGGCATTTCCATCTCGTAAATGCACCGCACTGCACCGGTGCAATAACTAGAAAGCGCTGTTACACTACAATTGTACCTAGGACATCGTTTAAAACGGGTATGAGCTGAGCTCGGTTGGCTAGCAAAGCTGGGGTGGCGGCCATGTTAAATAACGGTTTGGCCACGATGTTCAAAATGTTGCTGAGAAGATCCCCCACTGATCCTCCCCCCGCCAACCCCGTCATGTGAAGCTGTCGAAACAAAATATAAACTTTAAGGTTAAAGGCACAAGTGGCAGCAGAACGGTTCGGAAATGTAATGTGCCTTTTATTGACAATATTTATCGAAGGAACGAATTAGTGGCCACAATGACCGCCGAGTGGTTAGCACAACCACCTTCGGAGGAGCTAGGGGTGGCTCGGGTTTTCGCCAGCCTTTCATTGGCTACACTGCACTGTCCACTGCAGCACGAAGGGGAACTGCTACTTGGAAAGGGAGCTTTTCTCGGAAGTTCAAAGTGGCCATTAATTGGTTTCTTCGACAGTAGTTAACTAATTTCCTTGGCAAGTAGACAATAACAAATGTCAACAAACAGTATTGCCTATATACAGGCTTTGTGACGTAATGGATGGTGGATTTCTACATTATTTATTTACATTTATTCTCTAGCACAGCCAGAGTTGTCAGAGACACTATGTACACTTGATTCTTTGACTATGGAGTGTCCCACTTACCTCAATGGTATCGACGTACACACTCATATCTTGAATTTCTTTGATGTACATTTTTTGCTGATAACTGCTTAAAGTGGCTTTGATGTATAACTTAATTCCCGTGACTCGTAATCTGAAAATATTAGAAACTTTAATTCCACCCCAAAAGTATATGTATCCTAAATCCTAATACATGGAGCTGGAGCTGGAGATTGAGGGTAGAATTGTGACTATTGTGTCCTTATTAGAAAACGTTAACTGCTACCTGCAAGTTTCCTACTACTTTATCGGGTAGTTAAGTGGACGCTATACCTGACGATGCATTTTTTGCCGTCCATAAGATTAACATTGCGAGCGGAGATTCATTTTCAAGGTTTACCCTTGGTTGGAAAGACACAAAATTTTGCCTGTACCTAGCCCTAACAATGTTTTAGGGAGTGTTCGAAGCAGATTTCCCAATTTCTCACTGGTTTCTTTTATTGCAACTGTTTTGCAAATGCTAGCATCGCATACCTCAAGAAAAGTGCTGCATCTCAAAAACCAGTAAAAAATCTGCTTCGAACACTCCCTAGAACATTGTTAGGGCTAGGTACAGGCAAAATTTTGTGTCTTTCCAACCAAGGGTAAACCTTGAAAATGAATCGCCGCTCGCAATGTTAATCTTATGGGCGGCAAAAAATGCACCGTCAGGTATAGCGGACCCTTAAACTAGCTTTATCTTTACGTTAAGGAACTGGTGAATGCCACCTTTAGATAAAACAGCTGAAATAAATTTATTATTGTCATTTGAATACGATATAGGCACAAGTGCATTAGGGAAGGCCAATGTCAGAGAACGTTTGCATTTGGTGCAAGTTTTGAAGTAGGTCGTGAACTCTTATTGGTTTTTGAGTCTGGAGAGCAATTCCTTATTTCCGTCTTGTAAGGAAACTGAGCTCTCTTTGAATCGTAAGGTTTTTTCAAAAACAAAAAAAACTTTTTTTGAAAAATTATTTTATAGGTAAATTTTCCAATGGTGGTAGAGACCACTGGATTGTAAATATGTCGATAACATAAAGTTGAAATTTGATGTGTTAGATAGGTAGGTAATGGTAGGTATATATACTACCATGTTACCTATTCAGTTTGATTACCCTATTTTTAATATTGGAGAAAACCAAGCTCCTGCTTTGATGTACCTAAAAAAAAACAGATCACAAATGAATGACCTCTTAATCACTTTTAGAACTGACTAGAATTTTCGGCCTTTTTAGTTAAAATTTCACCTCATGTCGCCGGCTCCTGATAGTTCTATCGGTCCAGGTAGTTGTAGTTTGTCCATTCTGTAGCTGCCTTCTGCTTTGATGTCATCAATGACGATAGTCATGTTGTTTATTTTCAAGGGGATAAGATTGACGCTCAGGGCTGTGGTGTAGAACTCATCCAATCCGGTTATGAATAAATTTTTTAAGGTTCTGGAAGAAAAATAATGAATTTGTTGCATGTTATCGAATTTGGGAAATCTTTATCAGCCGCGATGAAGGACATCCAAGCGGTTTTGTAGAACTCTAAAATTTGTTCAAATGGTCCTCTTCATTCGTAGATATAGCGGGTTGAAAATTTTGATTTCCGGTTTCATAGTTGAGACAGTAGAGTAGCCAGACTTTGAGATGTCGATATTTCTATCGATCTTTAGTTGATGGTTCCTATAGATAGCTTACAGTGAGATAGGTAGCAGAAGACCCAGAGCTTAGCCAAAGGTGACGTCACCATCCATTTTCACCAACTTAAAATCCGGCCACTTTAGAGTCTAATAACTTTTTATTTAGTGGTCAGAAACTGAGTCAGCCATCAGACAACATAATCATTTCCCCATTGTTGTTGTGTTTATTCACAGTGATTTTAAATGGTACGTACAGGTTCTGGAGTGCTGCGTTTTCCCTGTATACGTCTTTCAGCTTCGGCCTTAGCTGGTCGAAGGCTTTTTGAAAAAAACCGTCGACCAATCCCCCATGGGCCGGTGAGAAAGTTAAGGCCACTACGGCGAGTACTGTAAGGACTTCAGTCTTCATACCTACGCAGATCCCAAAATGTTACGGTTACTATTTTTCTTTGCCCTAAAACTCTTGGCCACTGACCGTGCCTAAAAAGTAGCCGTTAAAAATCCACTAGCGCTATCGGTGGTGAAAGACACCAACTTTTCTTTTTTGGAAAGTTAAGGGTCCGCTATACCTGACGGTGCATTTTTTTCCACCCATAAGATTAACATTGCGAGCGGCGATTCATTTTCAAGGTTTACCCTTGGTTGGAAAGACACAAAGTTTTGCCTGTACCTAGCCCTAACAATGTTCTAGGGAGTGTTCGAAGCAGATTTCCCAATTTCTCACTGGTTTTCGAGATACAGCACTTTTCTTGAGGTATGCAATGCTAGCATTTGCAAAACAGTTGCAATAAAAGAAACCAGTGAGAAATTGGGAAATCTGCTTCGAACACTCCCTAGAACATTGTTTAGGTCTAGGTACAGGCAAAATTTTGTGTCTTTCCAACCAAGGGTAAACCTTGAAAATGAATCGCCGCTCGCAATGTTAATCTTATGGGCGGCAAAAAATGCATCGTCAGGTATAGCGTCCTCTTAAACTGTTACAAAAGTTGGTACTTACTTGAAACGGCTTGCCTACGCGACTAGGCTACGTAGACCTCTTTAGCCAAGTCCAGATATTCTTCCGGGATTGGTTTATCTAAGCGAGAGATAACAATATCGATTATCGATTCGGATAACCCGAATGCCTGCCTCGACGTCTTAACCCCTTTTTATCCCTTTATTGAGCCAATGCTAAGCACTTAACCCCGCCTATTGTGAGCTATAAGCTCTTTTCATTACGAAATGGCAACCTTTTTGGACTGGACCCTCATATTTTTTTTGATACAATTTTTCTTGTATCACCTTCTCTGATTGTTACATTTTTCTGAGAATTGACTGATAAAATGTTAGCATTTTTCTTGGTACAGTTTTTCTCTTCTGACCCGAAAGTTTTCCCAGGTACGAGTAGCAATTGGCTGGCATAGGTATTTGACTTTTACTAACTGAAATTAACTGAAGTTAACCTATTGCGATTTTCCAGTTTTCTCTTAACTGGGCATGGTGGACGCACCCTGAGTGATTTTTGTCACTAGTAAATATTCCCAAAATTACTTCATCGTAAAATCATAATACATCCAGTTGATTTCTGAAGTTAAGGGCGTCTACGCAGTTTTGTTTGTTTACGTTTTTTTCTGCATACTTTATGAAGAAACTATTGGATATTTAACGTCATAAATTACGATCGAGTGACAAAACATTTGTTCGAAATAAACCAATCGTAAAATCACAACATAGCCTGTTAATTTATGACGTTAAGGGTGCGTCCCACCATGTCCAGTTAAAATTAAACTGAAGATTTTGTCCTATGTTTACCATTTTTAACTGAGCATGGTGGGACGCACCCTAAATATATCCAATAGTTTCCTCATAAAGTGTGCAGAAAAACGTAAATAAATAGCAAATGTAAATTCAGCCTTAATCATACACATTACCTATACTATAGTACATTTAAATATTTAAGTGTTTCCTAAAAATATGGGGGGGGGGGGGATTATTCTGCTACTACGTGTTTCATGATTGTGTGGACCATCTTAACTGTAGGATAGGGATTGCCATAGTCTCAAAATTACTTGAAATAACACCAAATTAACACCAAATTAACGTTTTTATTACTGGAAAATGCATTAGTACAGGTTTCAAAAATAGATTCGCTCCATTGATTCCATCCGCAGCCTTTTTTGACCGATGTTCGAAGCAAATTGGAGCGAGCCTATACTATGTTACCTACTGATGGGCTTTCTACCAAACGTCTGGCCCACCTTTCAAGAGATCTTCAGGTGGGGAAGAGTAGATGAATTAAATAAGAAAAATTTCTGGTGTTGCCCAGTTAAGAGGGAGTTCAAATAAAATTCCGAAAGGAACTGAAATTTAAAATTTAATTTAGTTAGGCTGAATTTCACCACCTCACTATAGTGCCTCCTAATAATAATAATAGCTGAGGGTTGGGGGGACAAGCCCAGCAACTAGACCGTTTTCAAAAACTATCCATTGTGCTCAGCTGGCAGCACTACCAAATATCAGCTCCCCAGCCATTGAGTAAATGATGGGCACCTACAGTTTTAAGTGGGTTCCGAACCACCACAGCCTCGATATACAATTCACTTGACATGCTGAACATATCAGAGGTGAATGCCGAGCAGAGAAACTTTTTGGTAGGATCGGGATCGAACCGGTGTGACCCGGCTCTCACTGCTCCTCAAAAGTCGACCATTTAGTCCACTCGGCTATCGAGGCCGTTTTTTTTTGTCAGCTAGTGCAGCAGGCACAAGGCACAACTACAAGCTGTTTGTGGGATTATAGTGCCTCCTAACGATCGAATTGTTATCTTATCGTTAAAGTAACAGCAAAACTTATCCTATCGTTAAACGTTCCCTGTAAAACCAAAAATGGCTTTCACAGTAATATTTAACTTTTTTTGTTGTTTATGGATTCTATAGTACATCCAGCTCCATACTTGGTAATAATTTGGGATATGATTGGTGGTAGGTTTTACGTCAACTTTGTACGTTTCAACAAGTTCAAGTTAAAAATGGAAAATAAACGTGAAAAACACATTAATTTTTCGGAAGCATTAAATTGTTGGTTAGACTACAATCCCTGCCTGTTTCGCACCCAAATGATGTATCGTTATTGCTACCGCACGGATAATCCACTCGAAAGCTAACGATCAGATAAGGGTGCTATCGTCAGGATGGTGGAAGCCGCTCACTTTTCTTAACGATAGGATAACGCTATAGTGTATTCTATAAAGTGGTGAAATTCAGCCTTATTTACTTAAAATTAAAAACCAAGCGGAAATTATTTTTCTACCATTGATCAAAAAAATTCTTTACTATCCAGGGTGGTAAAGACAAAGATCTGGCTTGATTGGTTATGCGGTAGTTAACTTAAACTGAGGTTAAAGTCTTTTGTATTGTAATTCACAAATCTCTAGTTAAAGCGAACCTTTCTATCGTTGTGCTTGGCTCACTTTTACATTTCTGTACTGTTCTTATTAAGAATCAGAAATTTAATCGGAGGTTAGTGGTTGGGTTTAGGCTTTACTATTATTCATCTACTCTTAACCGGACCTTGTTTCATTTCCATATCAGTTAGCTTGTTAGAAGGTAGCGGTTAGCTGTTCAAGTGTTTCTGCTCAAAACGTAAATTAAGAAAAAATGTCTTAAGTTTTAGTGGCTAAAAGGACGAAGTCATTTTTTGTTTTCGTTTGGAGGGATAAAACATGTATTTCCTGCCATTGGGATGTTTGTTTATGTTGGCCTGCAACCAAAACAAATGCCTTTTTACTATCCATGTTTAGTTAAACGTTAGTGGACCCAGCACCGCCTCAACCAGAGTTAGTATTAGGAACCACCACCGAGAAACTGTCAAAAATAACTTAGTCAAAATTCACGCGAAAGAAAATCATTGCTCCACTGCCCAAGATGGGCCATGACCTACTGGGCTACAGGGCCCAAACATTCGTGACCTCTGTTCGCAAAGGGGTGATTTTGTCGAATTTCCCCCCAGCTAGTGAAGGCCGGACACCCATACGTCATTTCGAAATTTTGAGTTTTTCCTTAAACAAATAGTTTACCCTTTTTCTTGGGTCTTTTCGAGGGAGTAACCACTCCAAAGATTCCTTGAGATTCCATAAAGATTTTCAAAGATTCCCAACGATATTCATAGAAAGATGAACCCCGAACGGGTAACCACTCCAAAAAAAATTCCAATATTCACTGAGATTTCATAAAGATTTCCAGTGATTCCCAAAGAGATTCCTGGAGTGGATCTTTTTGGAAATGGCAATCTGTTTTCTTAATTTAAGTTTTTCGCATGAGCACTTTTTGGGATAATCCTGTAAGTGGACAGTCTCATTCCGACTGCCACGAGGCAAAAACTAATGTAGGACTCTAATTTCTTTTTAGTAGTTTAGCAAGCCCGGAGATAGAATCAGAAATAGGTTTGTAAATGAAAAGTCAGTGAAACAGAAACAGGAGCCCTTTGGTTACAACAGCTGTAGGGCCCCAGGTATCATTTCCGATCAAACTCAACGACCTTAACTCTCCTCCCATTTCCATTTAAACATTTGCGTTCATTCAAAAAATATAGTTTGACAATCGGACGCTGATTGATTCCGTTTGAGTGGGTACTGGTCCAACCTAGCTCAGCATCAATCGTCCTAGGCAATTTTGGGTCAATACGAGCAGGGGCTATTCAGGTTCTTTACGACCAGTGGAGCGGTAGAGTGCGCAAAATAACTTTAGACGTTGGAGAGTTAGGAAAACGGGAATTTACCAGCGGGAGGCGTTATTAGGTTGAAAATTAGAGTTTGTGAAAAAGAATTTGAGGGGGAAAATGTTGTGTGTTGTGGTGAAGCGTTTAGTTGCTTTCTATAACTGAGGCCATAGAAATGGACGGCTACCTAGTTTAATTACTAATTACGTTTTCCATTAAAACTGTGATTCTGTCTCCGGCCTCTCGCGCATTTAACAAATGTTGCGTTCGTGACACAACTCAAACCTCGCCATCATTTTGCTAAGAAATAAATAATAGTAACATGTAACGCTAAACAAATTCCAAATATTTTTAACAGTGTTCCCTAATAAAAAATTAACAATTTTATTACAATATTTGGATGGCGTTTTTTTGGTATTCCGTTCGCTTTCGGTAAGCGTCGGAAGGGAGGACCAAAAAAAGCCAATAACTGCTCAATAGAATATATCGCATCGGTCTTATTTAGTGTCTTTTCATGGCTACAGCTGCTCTACGAGGGATCTATACCAACTGTCAAAATGGCCAGGCTCGGAGGGGGCATTTTATACGCGGGGGAAGTGTATGCGGGGTAGGA
Organism: Mesopsocus fuscifrons; assembly: GCA_950004255.1. NCBI lineage: Eukaryota > Metazoa > Arthropoda > Insecta > Psocodea > Mesopsocidae > Mesopsocus > Mesopsocus fuscifrons. The sequence continues at coordinate 14,520,386 of OX465379.1, forward strand.
ACATATGTGAACCCGTCTATGACTATTTATTCTCGACTTTAAATTTGGGTCGGCTGTGGCTAAGACACTAATTAAGAACTGACCAATGGTGCCGTGAGGCAGCCCCACACAATGTCATTGTGTTGTTGTTGTTGTTGTTGTGTTGGCATCGTGTGGGGCCGCCTTTACGTTGCAGTCGCATGTTGCACAGTTTTATCTGTTGCTCAAGCATTGCACGTTACGTTCTCTTTCTAAATCACACAAACCCACATATTCTAAATTGGTTTCATGTCTTCTTGCAACTAAAATACAGCGGTTAGTCTTTTTTAGTTTAATTAACCGTTGTTTACTATATTTTTTAATATATGTTTCGTTAATATTTTTTTTAATAGAATACCACACATATTTATACCTCAAACTATGGTGTAACACACGGAGGGTGGTTAGTAGGAAATGCCCCGTCACTTGGACCTTGCCACCCGGCCAGCCACTGTCCCAGCAGATCCGTACAGTCGAGAGGGGACCCTCTACAACACTTTTTTGTGCGATTCGAGATATTGGTAGGTTTGAGAAGAAGTAGTTGATTAACTTAAGCCTTGCTTTCCTTCTGGCCGCACGGTCCGCGGCGTTTCCGCGTGGTGTCATGGAAGGCGTCGGTAGGATCTCCGCTGGCGCCGACCGGAGGTTTACCGAGATGAGGATGAAGTAATATTGCCATCTCTTACTGTGAAAGTGGGGTGAGGCTGGTTTGGGAGCCCGGGAGGCTAAACAGTGGTGGAGTAGGCGCAGCAGCCGCCGCAAGTGCGGTACCAGGAACAAAAGCAGCGCCACGTCGGCTAAGACGACGCAGCGAAGGTTGAGGAGTACGTAGGACAGAGCGAGGGGACGCGGGACGGTCGCAGGCAGGAGGAGGCACGCCGCTAGGAGGAGGGCTGACGCCGACGCGGCGGCGGCGGACTCTGATCGCGACCAGGCAGGCAGGCGGTCCGGCGAGCTGTACAGGGTGCAGTCCGACGTCGTCGTGGGGGCGGTGGGCGCTTCGCACGTGAGCCCGGCGTTGGCGGCCGCCGTGTAACTCGGCAGGACCTCGTAAGGCGCGGAGTCACAATGGTCGCCCCGGACGCACATCTCCAGCGGGTTGCCTTTCGTGTGATTGGGGCAGTGCGTCACGCAGCATGCGTCGTCCCTCGGGTACAGCGCGAGGACCTCTTGCTCCCCCGTCTCCACGATAGTGGGGTCTGCAAAATAGGATCAGTTGTCAATAATATTTTGATGAAACCGACAGAAAATGATTCCTCAAGTGACCAGTTTCCTTCAGAACCTGGAGGGAAGAGGGTTGTGCGTTGCAGGGCGTGCAAGGACAAGGGATGGGTAACACAAGTGTTCATTACAGGAAGGGCTCTCTTGCTGTTGGATTAGGCCCTTATTTGATGCGCTGTTCTAGAAGCATCGTCAATACTTTCGAAGGAGCTTCATTGACACCTATTTTTTGCTACGAGTTTAATCGTCAAAAATCCGCTACTCTTTCTCCTGGCGACTCCCTTACATTCACCATCTACTTGTCTCCTGATGTCCCCCTTGACACCAATCTTCGGTTTGTACTCACCGCTGCAGAGGAATGTAGGCTCCCCCGCGTACTGCGTGGGGTAGCCGGAGGCCGCGTCCGCGGGGAGGAAGTACGGGCACTGTTGCTCCACAGCCTGGCACAACGATCGGCACGGCCGAACTCGGGGCCTCTCGCTGCTCGCATTGGAGTAGAAAGGCAGCAGTGTCGTACACACCCACCTCCGGTACGCTTCCTGCAAAATTAAAAACAGTATATTTTAGTTTATGAACACTTCATAACTTCTTCCGAGGGGGTAACCACTCCAGAGATTCCATAAAGATTTCCAAAGATTCCCAACGATATTCATAGAAAGATGAACCCCGAAGGGGTAACTACTCCAAAAAATTCCATGATTCCCTGAGATTTCATAAAGATTTTCAATGATTCCCAACGAGATTTCCAACGAGTGGTTAACCCCTCGACTTCTTCATTTTAGCTTAGTGGGTTTGTTATGCAAGTTCATAGTCGTCTCTTGTCTAAATATTAGCACAGTTTGTCTCAAATAAACATTGCGAACAAGGCAATGTTCCCCGAAGTTGTCAGAGACTCATATTTAGTTTTCAGGTACCCAAGATTGAAATTTTCTCACAATTCTAAGATTACTGGGGCTTATGAGGAATTTATTTCAGTAAAGTCCTAATTTGATAAATATTAACTAGTTTTTGTGGGTCAAACCAAGCCAAGTTATTGGCCTGCATGGCCGAACATATACATTAAATAAAATATTAACTAGTTTTTGTGGGTCAAACCAAGCCAAATTATTGGCCTGCATGGCCGAACATATACATTAAATATTTATTTACCTTTTTTCTGCACACTTTATGAGGAAACTATTGCATATTTAAATGTTCTGAAATATAATAAGCATTTTTAAGGGCCGAAATTAACTGGCTATGTTGTGATTTTACGATCGAGTGATTTTTGTCAACAAAAAATTTCTCCGAAATTAACCGATCGTAAAATCACAACACAGCCTGTTAAATTCGGTCTTTAAAAAGACATATTATATTTCAGAACATTTATTTCCAATAGTTTCCTCATAAAGTGTGCAGAAAAAATGTAAACAAATAGTTCCTTTATGTTTTAAGTAAAGATACAGTCTTAGGTAAATAGGGTAAAACGTATATGATATCCGAAGTGCTAGGTAGATGAAAGACACGTCTTACACTTGGGAAGACACGAGACTCATGTAATTAATTTTTCATTTTGTTTCATTAAAAAGTTACCTTATACAAATAATTATGCTCAGAGCTGATGTAGTACTTCGCCTCTGCGTCAGATATGCGGAGGATGTAAGAGAGGTACATACAATAGAACATAGGGCTCAATCTTGTCATACTTCGCCTATAAATAATATGTTGTTGAATATGGATAAAAAATGGAGAAATGCATATTGGATATGCACGGTACATATAGGTTCAAACCTGGTCATACTTTATGGCATATATGACGTTGTTTCGAGGGGGTAACAACTCCAGAGATTCCTTGAGATTCAACTGAGATTCCATAACGATTTCCAAAGATTCCCAACGATATTCATAGAAGATAAACGCCGAAGGGGTAACCACTCCAAAAAAAATGCCAAGATTCCCTGAGATTTCATAAAGATTTACAATGATTCCGAACGAGTGGTTAACCCCTCGAATTGTTCCTTATCTTGTCACACTTTGCCTGTGCATATGCGGTTTTCCGTTGAATATGTAGTTGAATATCGGATGTAGTTGTTCAGATCTCGTCATATTTTGCTGTTGAAAATGCGGTGTGGGGCTGAATATGTGGTTGAATATGGGGGTAGTCTATAGAGTAAGTGGATATTGTATCGTATTGGAGAGGTGGTTGTGGCAGGGGACAGACGCGATCATTGATTTTGTAACCGATGGAGTGTCAGGTGACGATTCTGTCAACTGGGGTGCACTGAATTAGTTAAACCCTGACCGTGTTACACTCAAAACTACACCCATTACTAATCTACCATCGAATCCCGAGGGTATCAAATCTTTTCACTCTTTGATTCAGTCATGCCTGATCCTATTTTGTGGTTAGGCAAAAGTGTAGGTCCTTCTACGGAACTGGATACCACTGGAAATTGCACGACCGCCAATGGCTGTGGCTGCTTTAAATGCTAAACATTTGCTATTTGAACGAGGAAACAAATGACTCTGAGTAGGTCACTAGAAATTAACCGACTGCTTGTTAATTTCGGGCGTTAAAAAGAAATATTATATCGTATTTCAGAACATTTATATCCAATAGTTTCCTCATAAAATGTGCAGCCTTAAGGTCGAACATACATTCGCTATTTTTTTCACGTTTGGACTTCAGACTTTCTGAGAAAGCTATTGGATATTTAAATATTCTGAAATATAATATGACTATTTAACTCATGAGGCTATGTTGTGATTTCACGATCGGTTAATTTTGGACAATTTTTCTGGTGACAAAAATCACTCAATCGTAAAATCACAGCATAGCCTCACGAGTAATGACGTTTAAAAGACATATTATATTTCAGAATATTTAAATATCCAATAGTTTTCCCACAAAGTTTGAAGTCCAAACGTAAAAAAATAGCGAATGTATGGTGGTTACTAGAGGGTCGTATTTCAGGTCGCCGTTTTGACGTCATTTTAATCAAGGGGCAGCGCGACAAGCAATGACTCACCACACCGAAGCCCACAATGGAGCAAAGTTACCGCAATCAGGCTCCAATACCTCACCAGGACAAAGGTTCCTAAGCAACTGAGACGAGACGGGACACTGCTTTCAAACCTATCGCCACCTAAAACAATGCTCCCTTTAAATCGAAAGTTTACAGAAACTGCGCTAACTTTTAGTTTACTTTTTAAAGGTTGAAAGGTTTATTGGGGCGCGTATGAGAGCTTGAGTGGGAAAGTTCTCCAAATAATGCTTCGACTCAGTGTAACTTATGATGAAAATCAAAAGAGCGAAACGAGGGGTTAACTACTCGTTGCATGGGAATCTCGTTGGGAATCATTGGAAATCTTGGAATTTTTGGAGTGGTTACCCCTTTGGGGTTCATCTTTCTATGAATATCGTTGGGAATCTTTGAAAACGTTTATGGAATCTCAGTGGAATCATAAGGAATCTCTGGAGTGGTTCCCCCTCGGAGCGAAACATGCGCTCTGTTTTTCCTTACATTGTTTGATGGTTACTGTAAAACCAGTTAACTCTAGAAGGTTATCTGTAGAGTAACACCGGTTCGATCCCGATTCCGATCAAATTTTTTTCTGATCGGCATTCACCTCTTGATACATTCAGCACCGCAAGTGAAATGTATTTCGGGTCTACTGGGCGCGTACAATGAGTTCTAGAATAAAGAGGCTGGAATGGCAACCCACAAAAAAACTGCCTTTCCTTCCCACTAAAGGTGGCCACATTTTGGACGGCGTCCTGACTCCCTGGCGGGGATGCGGGGTTTGGGATGTTAACTCAAAGATCGCTGGTGCCCACACACAATACTTCCAGACCCACGTCCCTGTGATTTGTATTTTGTTTGGCAGTAATTGATGAGACCTTGATTTTATTGTGATAATCACAGTCTTTCGTCTGTCTCTTGATATATTTCAAGAAATATACTCAAAACAGTTCTATTTGGCTCCAATTTGCAAAAAATACACAAGAAAAATTAAGAACAATTATCGATAAAGTAGTCGATAAAACGAATCAGTGCAAAAAGGGCATATCTGGACGCCCACCTGGGATGCGTGGAATTCGGTCAAGTTGGAATTCCAAGATCGGGACGGCATCCCTTCAAAACTGTCCATCCCTCCCCACTTCGAGCCGTCCAGGAATGCATCCTCGCCAGAACGGCCGTCCTGGGATGCATCCTCGCCAGGACGCCGTCCAGGGCACATCATGCCTGGATCTCCCATCATAGCAGTTAGTAGAGGGTTTGGGGGGACAAGCCCAGCAACTAGACCGTTTTCAAGAACTATCCATTGTGCTCAGCTGGCAGCACTACCAAATACCAGCTCCTCAGCCATCGAGTAAACGATGGGGACCTACAGTTTTAGGTGGGTTCCGAACCACCACAGCCTCGATGTACATTTCACTTGACATGCTGAACATATCAGAGGTGAATGCCGAGCAGAAAAACTTTTTGGTAGGATTGGGATCGAACCGGTGTGACCCGGCTCTCACTGCTCCTCAAAAGTCGACCATTTAGTCCACTCGGCTATCGAGGCCGTTATCTCCCATCATACTTTGGATAGGAACATTCGTAGGGAGTCTTTGAAAACGTGAAGGATCACAGTATTAAAATGTAGGACCATGTGGATGAAAATCTCGACATGAGTTAGTGATTTTCGTGTTTGAATACTCCGAGATGGCGGGGCTGGAAGGGGGGAGGGGGTAGGAGTGGCCCTTAGACGGACCCGCGACGCATCCATCATCCTCGGTGTCAACGACAAGGAGACATGGCTCCAACCCGAGTGTTTGTTCCTCCTTCCGAGTAGGGCAATATGTAGCCACCTACACATCACACAAAGTAACAAATGTTTCCTTCAAAAATAGGGAGGCCTTTTTTAGTGGAAAAAATCTGCTTTTTGTTAAAACCTTAGCTTCCATGGCTGTCTGAAAGGAGGAATCTGATAGGGGGATTGGCTGCTACTGTACTTATGTACGTGTGACTAATAGAGTTGTCATTCTCTATATAACGAGCAAACTAAACGTACCCTTGACAGAGCCTATATCTTCAAAATTAACTCATTATGACACTCTCTCTATAGCGAACTCTATGGGGATGGCATTGTTTTTTGACAGCTTATCCCCAGTATGTAAAATAAATATACAGCTTGCCTAGTTTATCCTTATACGAAGAAGTGGTTGCGAGTTGGACTCACAACTCAGAGGTCCTCCCATCGAATCCTGGTACAATGAATATTTTAGTATGAGTTTAGTTATCATGGAGCTTTTGACCCCAAAAGCGACTACTTGTAAGTTAAACATGGGTGCTGGTTCTGTTCATTGCCCAGTTTCCGGTCTGAAAATTACGTAAGTGGCGTGAACTTGGGCATGTGGTGTCAAGAAGGCCGTCTATCTAGTCATGCTGAGGGTTGGGTGCAGCAGAGCGCGTGCGTCGCCCCAGCCTGCCAAACTCCTCAAGTTATTAGAGGCAGCTATGCGGGTAGATGGACGACCTCCTTTAATACAATTTTTTAATATAAATCATTATATTTTCAGAGTCAATTCATAGAGAATGTTTCACCTAGTCTAATCACCAATTATTTCACACAAATGATCACCATACCTAATTAGTAAATATTTCAGAAAAAAAGTGTTAATCAGCTAGTCAGTTTCCCGTCAGACAGATAATGCATCGTGCACGAACAATGCACTACATTCCCGGCTTCACAAATCATGGCCGCTTTCCATCCACGATGACCCAGTTAAACTCCCCATCAGCCTGATTCCTCTGCCTCCCTAACCTATTTTTCGTCCTTTCCGCCTTCGTCAAAGTTAAGATTGTTTCTTCTTCAACAGCTTGGACAATTAAGGCCCCCTTGTCTCTGTCTCAGTCTTGTTGAAAATTTATTTCAAAATGAATTATTTTTCTTCAGTATAGGATAGCCAAGTAATATTATAGTTCAATGGCTACCACGCAATCGTGTGTGTTGAAATTTTTTTTCTGAATTTTTTTATCTGAAATATAATATGGCTTTTTACCGTCCGGCCAAGGTAAATACAATAATGACCGAGGGGGTAACCACTCTTGAGATTCCATAAAGATTTCCAAAGATTCCCAACGATATTCATGGAAAGATGAACCCCGAAGGGGTAACCACTCCAAAAAAAATTCCAAGATTCCCTGAGATTTCATAAAGATTTCCCATGACTCCCAATGAGATTCCCATCGAGTGGTTTACCCCTCGATAACGACATTCTCTCTCCTACCCCTAAGCTTTCGAAATCGGCTAGATGGACGACCTTCTTCGCTCGTCAGTATTTTTCAGCTTCGGGAGCTGGTGTCCCCCCGTAATTGCATTGCTAGACGAACGGTGCGGTTTAGGCCATACGATTGAAACGAATGAGAGGAATTTAGAGTCCCCCTCTTCGCCCACGCATTACCTTCTCCCCATCTGAGGCCACTTTAGTGACTCAATAGTTTTATTGCAACAGCGGTCTCACGGTGGTCTAGTACGAAAAACACTAGACTCGCACGACTGAGGTCCTGGGTTCGAATCCCGGTAACTGATTTTTTTTCTTGTTGGTATAGCATGGATGTCACACCAAACAATTACTCGTAGTTTCTTCAGAGAATTAAATTTCTTCGCAAAATTCTGGAAGTGGTCTAGTTGTTGGGCTTGTCCCCCCCCCCCCCCCACCCCTCTCTACTATACCGCCCCATAGGAAATCTGAAGGACACATGGACACATCCCCATGCAGGGTAATAAGATAAGATAAGATATTTATATTTATTCCAATGTTTGTTTATATGTTCACTTGAACCAGAACGCAGCACTTTTTCTCATATTATCATTGAAACTAACCTCTTTATTGCAATAAAAACAGTGTACTTACTTAGTCAATTCTTTTAAGAACATAAAGAAAGTAAAAATTCAATAAAATGACTTTTGGTGACTTCACAGTGTTTGCACAACCAAACATCAGTCAACCCACTGATCCAAAATGTGGAGTCTGTTTGGTTGTGCAAACATTGTGAAGTAACCAAAAGTCATTTTAATGAATTTTTGCTTACTTTATGTTCTTAAGAGAATTGACTACGTAAGTAAGTTGTGATTATTACAATAAGGAGGTTAGTTCTGATGATCAGCAGTCGACTTATTTCAACTTAACCAATGCTGCTTTGGAAGAAAGAGAGAAGCAGAATTTTCAATGGGTCTTGTAAAATTGGGTATCTCCCCCCCCCCCCCCCCCCACCGAGCCTCTGGAATTATCTTGAACTGCTGACTTTTCTCCAGGGTCACTCAGCGACAAATGACAATGGTCTAGAAATTCCATTCTTGTCCTCTCCCCCCACATTTCCAGATTCTCTCACACTCAAAGGTGTAATAGGGGTTAAAAGGGCAAGAAAAAGAAGAGATATGTAATGCAGAGGTAGGGGAAGGTTGGGGGGCTGGAGGGGTTAGGGGTTGGCGCCGCCGTTCCCTCCAACGTAAGGGCCCCTTTAGACGGAGCGATTGCTTGCAGCGCAACCGCGGGTTGGTCATAAATAACTCACAAATTTTGACACTAGTTGACAGAATTTTTTCGAGCGGGTGCGTGTAAAGGGATGAGCGGTTCGACCGCAGTTCACTCGACGAAATCGCGAGTCCGCCCCAATATCACCATGGATTTTGTACCTACTGCAATGTCAAAACTAGTGATTTTTATTTAATCAGGAGTTCATTTAACCGAATTTCTTTAATTAAAAGGTAATTGATACATGGTACTTGGATCTCATCAATGGTTAGCTGTAGGCATATTTTTTTCTTAATTCTGCTTTAGTATTCAGAGTGTGGTAGGAGTGGACCTCGATGTAGAAAAATATAAATACTACGTATTGTGGTGATGACAGGATAGGTGAAGCAGGTTGGGTATAGCAGAGCTATCACCCCATTATCCAGTGAGTACCGTTGGGAGCACATTGTTCCTTTCAAACCAAATTTACCTGGAAGGTTCTCTGACATTTCCAATTTTTTTGCACTTGTAAAACTTGTATGAATGAAAATGGAATGTGACTGGTGCTAGGGAGAGGGTGCAGGACTGCCAATGTCCAGTGTGTCCAGTGACACAATGGAGTACGAAGAGGCAGCATATGTGTATTATTACCTTACCAAAAAAAAGAAGGAAGAGGAAAAACAGGGTGTGGGTACGTCGGCTCCTACAAAAAAGAGCGCAGAAGGGGGTTTTCCACACAATCTATGAGGACCTGAGAAAATCGCCTGGTGATTTTTTCACATTCACTAGAATGTCGATACAAAGTTTTGATGAACTTCTGAGGCTGGGGTGGCATATGCAGGTAGTTACCGGCTGGACCCTTCCGTTCAATAGGTAGATACCGTTAGGTAGGTATGATGCCACTGGTGTTGCAATTGAAAGGGGACAATGCAGCTGTCCGCATACCAAGCTGGATTTATTTTTCGCACATACCTTTCTATTGTTATTAGTTGCAGTGATAGTGATCTACTAATTAATATGATGAAAATAACATTTTTCAAAGTAGGCGTCAACGTTTGTGTGAGTATGGAAGACATACTTAACTAAAACAAAGTGTAGATAACTATAATATAACATTAATATCATAATATAGCCCCTTCACATATACCTATTCAATAGAAAACTGTGTCAAACAATAGAGAACAATAGAAAAATCGCTGCAGTCAGTCGCTCCGTGTAAAGGGGTTTTACGGCTTCCATAAGCTAACTAGACAAACAGCCCTCCAGCGGAAACGCGGTCGCAATCGCGATTTGCGGATTTGCAGCTGTCGCAGTCGCGACTAATGCGGGCGGCGATTGGCAGTCGCTACGTGTAAAGGGCTCCATAAGGTAGCATTGGGAGCAGATCGCTATAGCGTTTTCCTGTCAAGGTTTTTGAGTGATTTATTACCCCAACCCGCGGTTGCGCTGCAAGCAATCGCTCCGTCTAAAGGGGCCCTAACATTCACATCGCATTTACAAATCCGTTCTCATTTTGTTTCTTTCCATATTTTTATCCATTCTGCTTTGCACCCGTTGTTCACTGCCTAAAACTGTACGCGTCGACAATGTTACAAAAAATATTTTTATATGACTTGTTAGAAATTGATTACAGTACCTATCATTTTGCAATATTTTAGGTACCTAGGAAAGAACCGGCTTAGGCTGGATTTAGCTAATTTCGGAATGGAACTTACCTGAATTTTATCTGTAGAGTACAAGGTTGCCATGCGTTGCTAGGTAAATAAAGATTGAATTTTATTTCCCTAGCATCGCATGACAACCTCGTCATGAGGCTGTGTTGTAAATTTTGGACAATTTTTTTGGCGACAAAAATCGCTCGATCGTAAAATCACAGCATAGCTTCATGAGTGAAAAAGACATATTATTTTTCAGAATATTTAAATATCCAATAGTTTTCTCACAAAGTTTGAACTCCAAACGTAAAATATATATATATATATATATATTTTTTTACGCGCGACGTTCCGAGAACATATGCGCCGATTAGTTGGTATATTAGATGTTTTTTTGGCCGAAGCCGAAGATGAAGTGGCCGAAGCCAGTTTAGTAGTGGGCCGAAGCCAATACATCCATGTCGGAAGCGGGATTCGAACCCGGACCTCTCAGGACACAAAGCGGACTCCTTGACCACTCGGCCACTGAGAGGCACCCAAATGTAAAATAAAATAGCGAATGTATATTCAGCCTTAAGCCGTCATTAGGTATAGAGTCAAAGTTGTAGTGCACCTCGTTTTTGATAGCATGGACTAGGAAATCTCTAATTTTTGCTTTGGTAAGTGAGAGAAATAGGAAAACAGTGAAATTCCTATCTCGCTGATTTCCAGCCGCTCACTCGGGAACGCGGAAAAAAATCCTGTCGATAGGAGAAGGGAGGCGAGGGGACAACCCCAGCCACTAGACCATTTCGTTAAGTATTCGTCATGCTCCGCTGGCAGCACTACCGAATACCAGCCCGCCACGTTAGTACACGATGACGGCCTCGATAGCCGAGTGGACTAAATGGTCGACTTTTGAGGAGCAGTGAGAGCCGGGTCACACCGGTTCGATCCCGACCCTACCAAAAAGTTTTTCTGCTCGGCATTCACCTCTGATATGTTCAGCATGTCCAGTGAAATGTATATCGAGGCTGTGGTGGTTCGGAACCCACCTAAAACTGTAGGTCCCCATCGTTTACTCGATGGCTGGGGAGCTGGTATTTGGTAGTGCTGCCAGCTGAGCACAATGGATAGTTCTTGAAAACGGTCTAGTTGCTGGGCTTGTCCCCCCCAACCCTCAGCTATATAGCTAGTACACGATGGGGACCTACAGTTTTAGGTGGGTTTAGAACCACCACTTCTGAACATGAATGCCGATCAGAAAAACTTTGATAGGTTCTAGATAGACCACCATCGAGGTTGTATTTTTTGTTACCAACTTTTTAACGTAAATCAGACCTGAGGTGGGGCTATTTTTTTCACTTTGTCAAATTGATTGAAACCCTAAACCAGTGCCTTGAATGGTCGACCATTAATTGGGCAGCCGGAAGCCCCCCCCCCTCCTACCCCCCCCCCCCCCCAACCCCCACCCCTATCCACCTGCTGTACTCGTTCCTGTGAGGCCCCCACTTCCGCCTCCCGCCAATATTCAACGACTTCCTGTTATTTACGTGTACCTCCCTTTTCTTGGAATTATTAAGGTTAAATTAAGAGGAAATGGTACAAAGGCAGTACCATGTTACAAAGAACAGAAATGCTGTTAATTTACGATCGCTTGGAGTAAAATACCGTCTACTTTTCAAAATACCTGAAAAACACATATAGCCAACTCCTTTTTCCCTTTAGGCTGAATTTCACCACCTCACTATAGTGCCTCGTAACGATCGAATAGTTATCTTATCGTTAAAGTAGCCGCAAAACTTATCCTACCGTTAAACGTTCACTATAAACACAAAAAATTGCTTTCGCAATAATATAACGTTTTTTTTGTTGTTTATGGAGTCTTGTACTTCCAGCGCTATACTAGATGATAACTTGGGATGTGATTGGTGGTAGGTATTTGTCGTGGCACGAGAATTCCCAAGAATCATTTATTTAGAAATAAAATAAATAAATAAAATTTATAAATAAATGATTCTTGAGAATTCCGTTGCCTAGGCAACCGTTAACTTTGTTTAGGTGTATGTTTCAACAATTTCAAGTTAAAAATGAAAAATAAACGTGAAAAACACCCTAATTTTTCGGAGAAAGAAGTTAAATTGTTGATTAGACTACAGTCCCTGCCTGTTTCGCACCAAATGAGTCGAAGGTATGAAAGTTATCGTTTTCGCTAACGCACGGATAATCTACTTGAAAGCTAACGATAAGATAAGGGAGCTATATATAGTCAGAATGGTGAATTGTACACTACAGTCGACAGTCTACACGAGGGGTTAACCACTCGTTGGGAATCTCGTTGGGAATCATTGGAAATCTTTATGAAATCTCAGGGAATCTTGGAATATTTTGGAGTGGTCACCCCTTCGGGGTTCATCTTTCTATGAATATCGTTGGGAATCTTTGGAAATATTTATGGAATCTCAGTGGAATCTCAAGGAATCTCTGGAGTGGTTACCCCCTCGAGTCTACACTATAAAGTGGAGAAATCCAGCCTTACCAATTTACCAGACCGACACCTAACTGTGCAATTGTAATAAAACGTTCCCAAACAATATCTTCGCCAGGAAACAACGTCAAAGTTCGAAAAAGCGCTAAAAACTGTGAAGACCTTCCAAACGACAAATCATGTTTTCAGCAAAACTTCTCCACAGACTTCTTATTCATATCACTTTTTGTGGTTTTCAAGGAGGTGTAGGTAAATAAAGAAGTTGCAGTAAGTAGTGACGTAAGGTCTGACCGAACGATCTGGTGATCATGGTAGGTATGGTTACAGAAACCTATTGGAAAACTAGAGGGGGGTTCGAAAACTTTGAAATTACTCTTTCCCTCATATCCTGATTCTTTATTCCTTAAGGCTCTGCTTTCCCTGACGATGCTTTTCGCGGCGAAATATTTTTAATTTTTTCCCTTTGTTGAAAGACTCGCCTAGATGTAGTTTACGTTTTTTTCACATTACTATTTATTTAAATGTTCTGAAATATAATATGTATTTTTAACGGCTGAAATTAAGGGTCCGCTATACCGGACGGTGCATTTTTTGCCGCCCATAAGATTAACATTGCGAGCGGCGATTCATTTTCAAGGTTTACCCTTGGTTGGAAAGACACACAATTTTGCCTGTACCTAGCCCTAACAATGTTCTAGGTCGTGTTAGAAGCAGATTTCCCAATTTCTCACTGGTTTCTTTTATTGCAACTGTTTTGCAAATGCTAGCATCGCATACCTCAAGAAAAGTGCTGTATCTCGAAAACCAGTAAAAAAATGGGAAATCTGCTTCGAACACTCCCTAGAACATTGTTAGGGCTAGGTACAGGCAAACTTTTGTGTCTTTCCAACCTAGGGTAAACCTTGAAAATGAATCGCCGCTCGCAATGTTAATCTTATGGGCGGCAAAAAATGCACCGTCAGGTATAGCGGAGCCTTAACAGACTGTGTGGTGATTAGAATGTGGTTAGTTCGATCCCATATCATATTTTTTAATTTTATTCTTTTTTTTTCATCTTCTGAGCTTCTATACGAAATGAATACCAAAGCTATGGTAGTTCAGGACCTACCTAGAATTGCAGGCACGACCAACATCGAGGTAGTGCTGTCAGGTAGGGAGCATTTGTTTTCTCAGTTGGACCCTTCGACCATGGACATCCAGACAGGATTAGGTCGATACCGTAGGTTTTAGGTAGAAGTACGTGTCTTTAGAATTCTAAGATAGTGATGAATAGAGCACGCGAAAACAAATGATTGTTATTGAGGAGCTGGATCTATCTCGCATAAACCAACAACACAATTCTTGGAATAGCTGCTGGCTGAATTTCATGCCCCGGGGGAGGTCCGAAAGAGGCCTTCATCAATACACCCTCGTATTTTGGATTAAGACAGAATACACGTGGCAGCAGAATAATTTTTCGGCTCGCTTTATGAGGAAACTATTGGATATTTAAATGTTCTGAAATATAATATGCATTTTTAACGGCCGAAATTAACAGGCTATGTTATAATTTTACGATCGAGTGATTTTTGTCAACAAAAAATTTCTCAGAAATTAACCGATCGTAAAATCACAACATAGCCTCTTAATTTATGACGTTAAAAAAACATTATTATATTTCAGAACATTTAAATATCTAATAGTCTTCTCGAAAACTTTGCAGAAGAAATACGTAAATAAATAACGAATGTATGGTCGCCCTTAACGTCAGAGATTAACTGCTTATGGTGCGATTTTACGATCGAGTAATGTAGCCAGTTAATTAATTAAGATATATTATATTTTAGAACATCTAAACATCCCAGCTTCCTAATAAAACGGCTTAGAGAAACCTATGAACAGCTTATGGCCCGTATGTTCACAAGGGAAACTTATAAATATCTAATATTACCGATGCGCCGATGCGTTTCGGTCGGACACATGGTTTGGAAAATTTTCGTCTTCTAGCTGTTTTCAAAATTATTATTTCCTGTATGTGACCCTTCTTACTCTATGATCAATACTTGATTGCAAGATGAGTGCACTGTCAGTAAGTAACTCTCTGAATATTTTATGTAGTCACCTATCGAAATCCTTGTATTCACTTTCGTATTTTCTATTCCGACCATTTTCCATCTATTCCGACTTCCGACTATCTAGTAGTATGATTTCTAAATGATACTGGTGCGTGCACGGCCATTGGCCGCTCTAAAAGCTAAACATAGTGTTCTATTCGAACATAAAGCAAATGTCTGCGAGTAGGACACTATGTTTAGCTTTTACTGGAGAACGAATATTATCAGCTGAATATACGTTCGCTATTTTTTTACGTTCCGATTTCAAACTTTGTGAGAAAAATATTGGATATTTAAATATTCTGAAATATAATACGTCTTTTTAACGTCATTACTCATGAGACTATGTTATAATTTTACGATCGAGTGATTTTTGTCACAAAAAAAATTGTCCAAAATTAACCGATCGTGAAATCACAACATAGCCTCATGAGTAATGACGTTAAAAAGACATATTATATTTCAGAATATTTAAATATCCAATAGTTTTCTCACAAAGTTTGAAGTCCAAACGTAAAAAAATAGCATGTATAGTACTTATGGCCCATAAGTAGATAGCCATGGTGAATTTCTGAAGTCGCTTTGGGCACCCAATCTGAACTTTTGTTCTCATGGATTTGTGACCATTATCATGATGAAATTGTGTTCAAAAAGATTTTAATCCGGAAAATATTTTTGCGTATTTGGTTGCGTATTTGCGTTTCTGGTTCCTTAGGCACTTTTCCATTATAATGATGAAATTGCTGTCAAGAACTCTTCAGAGCAGTCGAACCGAGGGGTTAACCACTCGTTGGGAATCTCGTTGGGAATCATTGGAAACCTTTATGAAATCTCAGGGAATCTTGGAATTTTTTTGGAGTGGTTACTCCTTCGGGGTTCATGTTTCTATGAATATCGTTGGGAATCTTTGGAAATCTTTGTGGAATCTCAGTGGAATCTCAAGGAATCTCTGGAGTGGTTACCCCCTCGAGTCGAACCCACTAAGCAGTCGCATGTTACACTTTGAGTTGTGAACATCCATACTGACCTCTGCACCTCTTTCCTGCCTACTCAGTACCCCCAACCTACCTATCCGCACTTAAAGTTGTCAAAGGAATGGGTACATAAGTCATTTTTAAGTTCATTAAATTCGAAGGACGACAGACATTCCATTCCATGTCATTCCAAATTTTTTGAGTCCCATATTTTGTGGCATTAAAATTCTGATTTTGTTTCCCTAGCAACGCATGGCAACCTTGTTTAACTTACAAGTTAAAAATTCGGGTAAATTTCATTCCGAAATAACTAAATCCTGTCTTAGTATTTGCTCCCATAGGCAATGTCCACCACCCGGAAAAGTGGGAAAAGCGAGGGGGTAAGCACTCCAGAGAGATTCCTTGAGATTCCCGAAATTCCATAAAGATTTCCAAAGATTCCCAACGATATTTATAGAAAGATGAACCACTCCAAAAAATTTCAAGATTCCTTGAGATTTCATAAAGATTTCCAATGATTCCTAACGAGATTCCCAACGAGCTGTTAACCCCTTGGGGAAAAGTGGCTGCGAAGTTAGACAAAAACGCTTGTGTATTGAGATGTCTGGGTTCGAATCCCCGCGTAAGCAATTTTTTCCGCCTACGGATTTAATGCCACCTTGAATGCCACCTAACTCCTAAACTGTTCTGATTTGGCCAAATCCTCGTGAGGTGCTATCATTATGTTTAGCTTTTAAAGAAACCTCCGCCATTGGCGGTCGTGCAAGTACGAGGACCATTTAGATATTGTACTTCTGTCTACTATGAAGGAAGAAACCGGTCAGAACCGGTTGTAACTGTGGCGCCGCCAGCTAAGACGGAAATCGCCATTGAAAAGATACAACGGTCGTAAAATTCGTGGAAATAGCCGTAAAAATTGACGCCTAGGGGTGGGGAGGCCATTTTCCCTGGGTGTCAATTAACAAACAAGCTTGGTTTATAGCACCATATGGCGTCTCTTTACCCTTTCTTATTGGATCCATACAAGACTGTTCCAACACACCACACCAAATTATCACAATACTCCAAAATTATCACAAAAAATCATTCTCATATTTTGGCTGCATGCATGAATCTTTGATGTTGTTCCGACCTCCAGGTAACCTAACCTAACGTCGAAAAGTCTGTCATTGTGACGAACACCCTCGAGTGGTCTAGAGACACTCTGATCCTGATCCTGATCCTGATCCTGATCCTGATCCTGATCCTGATCCCTACATCCACCTCATTCACCATTCCAATTGAAACGTACATCAAAGTTTTTTCAAGCTCACCTGTAACTGTCGGTCCCCATGTTGAAACAGTCTAGTTCGAGGGAATCATTGGACATCTTTATGAAATCTCAGGGAATCTTGGAATTTTTTGGAGTGGTTATCCCTTCGGGGTTCACTTTTCTATGAATATCGTCGGGAATCTTTGGAAATCTTAATGGAATCTCAGTGGAATCTCAAGGAATCTCTGGAGTGGTTACCCACTCGGCCTAGTTGCTGGGTTTATGCCTCCTGACCCGTCTACTAACTGACAACGGAACACTCAGTAACTTTTAGTGCTTGCATGGTAGGTGGAAAAAGCAGGAGCATAGCATGCTTTTGCATATATTTAAATATGTACCGAACACTTTACATCGCCCCCGTCCTGCCCCGTGGATCACACGTAACAAAGTACATATTCGAGGGGGGGGGGGATGTGGTCAACTGCGGTAGTTTTTTATATATATATATTTTTTTTTTTTTTGTAAGTTTTGTTGATCTTGTCCCTCTCCCCTAAAAAAGATGGTGCTAAAGTAGTCAGGTAGTAGGAGGGTGAGGAGACAACCGTGACTATTTCAAGAATTATCCATCGTGTCAGTTCATTTTAGGTGGGTTCCGAACCACCACAGCAACAATTTACATATCACTTGACATACTGGACATTGTATAGGTGAATGCCGATCAGAAAAACTTTGGTATGATTGGGATCGAACCTCCAGTGTTCATCTTGACCCCTCGAAGCTGTAGGGCTCAAGTATATTTTTTTGAGTTGCCCCTGAAGTGACTGCGAAATCATGTTTATGCAATTGGTATCATATGCAAAACTGAATGTATATTATCCCAAAAAATGATACATTTTCGTTTATTTCCGTAATAATATGATTAGGTTACTAAAAGGGGAAAAGAAATTTAATGATGTCGTCAACTCATCCTTTACATAACGTCTTGTCACGTAACACGTGTCGTGTTGTCACATCACGAAACACGTGTCGTCGTCCCCCTTTGGTTACGCATAGGCACGTATCGTTCACGTCAAGAAAACACTTGCCCATTCTTATATCATATTTTCCCTACTTTAAGACACTGTTGAATATTTCAATGTTCTGAAATATAATGTCTTTTTAACGGCCGAAATTAACAAGCGATGTTACGATCAATTTGCCTGTCAATTTTGACCGATAAAAAGACATTATATTTCAGAACATTTAAGTATCCAATAGTTTCCTCATAAAATGTGCAGATAAAAAGTAAACAAACACGGCAGCGTAGACGCCCTTAAGGCTTAATATAGGTACAATCGCTTTTTTTTCGTCCCGATTTCAAACTTTGTGAGAAAACTATGGATATTTAAATATTCTGAAATAATAATATGTCTTTTTAACGTCATTAGTGTCATTACTCATGAGGCTATGTTGTGATTTCACGATCAGTTAATTTTGGGCAATTTTTTTGGTGACAAAAATCACTTGATCGTAAAATCACAACATGGCCTCATGAGTAATGACGTTACAAAGACATATTATATTTCAGCATATTTAAATATCTAATAGTTTTCTCATAAAGTTTGAAATCGGAACGTAAAAAAATACTGAATGTATGGTGGGCCTTAAAATGACCTGTTATATTTCAGAATTAATGAACCATTTGAAAAGATAAACGTTAAGAAACGCCAACACACATCATTGCGTCAATAGGATTGAGCTTCTACTGGAATTTTTCGTTTTAGTCCCAGAAATATTTTGTTAGACCCTTAATCCGTGGTCAGACTGGAAATCGACGGAGACAACCACGGCAGCAAATGCTGGATTGCTCTGTTAAGCACTGAACAGCCCTTTAATTACAGAGACTGCGGTCCCCACTCCCCCTCACAGGTGCAGCCATACAGGTCAGACGACGCTTTAGTCCTTTAGTCATAGTTAGGTACATACCTGCCTAAAGCTAGAAACAGGCTACGCGTACTGATAAATAACGACACAAATGTTACGAAGAAATAAAATGTCTTACATGTACAGTTAGAAGTTCAGGGTCACTGTTATTGCCGACCGATAAATGCGGAGGTATTGATTTTGAAACTTATCTTAATGATTTTCAATCTCTGTTCTTGAAAATTATTCTTCCTGTGATTTTAATTCTATCCTTAACTAGCCTTTGACACAGCTCCTTTGAGGGATGTCTCTGGATGAATATCACCTTCCCTGTCAATACCTTTGACACCCGTGCTATGCCGGTAAAGATTTTCCGGCAGTAGAAGCCTTGCCCATACCATTGTCAGTACCTTTGACACTATTTCGGCAGTAGGAACTTTATACCTTTGGCCAAAACCTTGCCGATACCTTTGACGGGTGTTCTTTCGGTAGAGATCTTTCGGCAGTAGGAGCCTCAGACCTTTAACCATACCCTTGTCCATACCTTTGTCAATACCTTTGACACGTGTTCTGTCGGTAAAGATCGGGGCCAGCTGATGCGAAGCGCGCGCCCGCCAACCGAAGCTTCATCGACCGCGCCTTCTCTGACCTATATATTCCCCATCCCCTCTCTTCCATCCTCTACCGAGGAAATAATAACCGTTCATTCTTTCAACAGCGTATCAATGACCGGAGGGAGACCTTCCCCCCATTTAGAGGGAGTTCCCCCCTCGGCACACCCTCTAAGTTCTTCTGTACCTAGCTTGACACTTCCACTTATTCTTCCAATTGTATGCGTGAACGTTTTTTTAAAAATCCGTTTTGTCTTTGAATTGGTTCTTTCTGAAATTCTCTTACTAGATATATGATTAAAGAATATATTGAAGGGGAAGCTTATTAAGCGTATTATTTCCCAAGAACATAGGTATCTACCTAGCTACTATTTCCTGCTTTCATTTCAGAATATAGTCAGTTTTTCCCCAAGCTAGTTGTGGAAGCCTATTCTGGAGATATTTTTTAAATCTTCAGATTTCTTTGGTTCTAGCCAATACCCGAAGAGGGAACCATGGTCAAGGTTGAGAGGGGCAAGACTGGCAAGAGCGAACTCCATAGGATACCTTTAGATGCCTGGCAGGGGGGTCAAGCCCAGCAACTAGACTATTTCAACAATTATCTAACTTGCTGAGCTGGCAGCACTACCAAATACCATCTCCCCATCCGTCGTACGAGTACACGAAGGGGACCTACAGTTTTAGGTGGGTTCCGAATCACCACAGCCTCGATATACGCTTTGATTTGATCGGGATTGAACCAGTGTGACCCGGTTTTCATTTTCCTCTGACGGAAGCAACTCAATCAAATTTTTTCCCAAAAAAAAAAAATACAATACATTTCACAACTTAGGTGATATAACCTCGTCTAAAGTGAAAGCATATCGGCGTGAAACTGCGGCCTTGTCGTCGTCTAAGGGTGATCGGAAATGGGGGGGGGTAGCCAATCAACAGGGCCGTTAATAAATTGACTCGGAAGGGGAGGGGGGGGGCGGAAGGGGGTGATATTACACTGCCATCAATACGCCAAGCTTCCCCCTTATTCTTGTATGACGGGCCGTATAATTTGGGTTATCATTGTCATTACTATATCCCTCACGCTTTCTACCGTTTCTATCTTATCATCCTGTTGAAGAGTTGAATCTCAAGAGGGTGGTTTACCTTTTGACGCCGAGTATACCGTTAGTTAGTTAATCGCAAGTTAGGCACGCCATGCCCAATTAAGAGGAAACCGTCCGTTTTCTAGGGATTTTAACACTGTAAAAATAGAACAAAATCGGCAGTTTCTTTTTAAAGGTATTGGCTCTATGAATTCCAATTGGAATTTTCTTTCCCTAGTAACGCATGGCAACCATGTCTAACTTACAGGTAAACACTTTTGGGTAAAAGAGTTCCGAAATAACTAAATCCAGCCTAAAGTCAGCTTTAGCGACCTCGATAGCCGAGTGGTCTCGTCGAGATATATCAATATATCGAGTGGTCAAGGGGTCCGCTTTTTTTCCTGAGAGGTCCGGGTTCGAATCCCGGCGGGACGGAAAAAATTTCCCGCTTCCGTAAACTGCCTTCGGCCCACTCATATTCGGCTTCGGCCACTTCGGCTTCGGCCAAAAAACATCTAATAAACCAACTCATCGGCGCATATGTACCCTGAACGTCGCGCTGCGGTGGTTCGGAACCCACCTAAAACTGTAGGTCCCGGCTGGGTACTAATACGATGTTTGGGCTGGTATTTGGTATAGTGCTGGAAGCTGAGCACTTCTTGAAATACGCTATTTTCCTCAGGAAACCAAAATTAGCAACAAAATTAATTATTGCCACGGTCTCAAATAATTAGAAATGACAAAATTGTTGGGGTGAGTCGAATATGAATGTGAAAATAACTGGGGAAATGTGTATAGTGGAGGACTGCCGGGTTCGGAGGTTTAGGGCTCAACTAAAGGGAATAGGGAGGGGGAGTTCATTCATCAGAGTGCGCCACCCTCCAGCACACAAACCTGTTTGCTGAGGAATATTAACTCGAAACATATCGGCCAAACAGCCGGACATCGGACAAACACTGTGGGATTAAAATCCATGCTCCACTCGTGCTGGATCTTTTCGGCGTAGTTTTACTTGCCAAGTCAAGCAACAGCTTTCTAACCCTTGAAATTTACGTCCAGTTTCACTTGCCAAGCCACGCAACAGGGGATGAGACTTATGAGGGAGGACAGTCACTGCTGATTATTTTCCAAGTTTTCGGTCACGTTCTGTAGCTCATGACACCAATAATGTTTTTATTGTGGATGAAAATTCGGTCAGGTCAGTTTTGAACCACCACAGCCTCGATATATACATTTCATTCGATATGCTGAACTTTTCACGGGTGAATGACGATTAGACAAACACCGATAGTATCGGGATCAAACGAGGGGTTAACCACTCCAGGAATCTCGTTGGGAATCTCGTTGGAAATCTCAGGCAATCATTATTGGAAATCTTTATGCAATCTGAGGGAATCTTGGAAATTTCTGGAGTACTTAACCCTTGGGGTGCATCTTTCCACGAATCTCGTTGAGAATCTCAGGAAATCTTTGGAAATCTTCATGCAATCTCAAGTAATCTCTGGAGTGGTTACCCCCTCGGGATCGAACTAAAACTACTAGGCTGGCGAGGCTCCTTACCCATAGTAGACACTCTCTATACCTATGACCTATACCGAAAACCTTTCTATAACGAACGAACATAAACCCTCTCTATAGTGAAGTCTCTTTATAACGAGAAAATTTAGAAGATCCTTTGGCGGCCGTTATATAGGTCGTTATATTGTACAACTGGATATGCCATGGGCAAGGGTGATTTCTTATAGTCCAAAATCAAGGAAACTTTTGTGATTTTGAGGGTCAAAAAATAGATCTGCTGGGGTGGAGTGCAATAATATAAATGCACCGTGTCTGGAGGCCTCTGGATCGCAGACGGGCGTTTACTTAGGTCCAAAAACATGGAAATTGTTTGAGTTTTCGACCACTCGGGGCGCATACTTGGATTGTCTGGCCGGAAAAATAAATCTGGCGAAACCCGGCTGGAGTGGAATGCGATAATACGAATGCACCGTGTGTGAAGGCCTTCGGATCGGAGATGTGTATAGTACAGCGGTGAAGGAGTGTCATGGAGCCCATCGATTGCTGCGTTGCCATGGTAACTCTACAAATGCGCCCAGCTTTTTCAGACATAGTGCCCCTATTCTGTCGTCCTGATTTTCGAATAACTATTTAAGTAGGTATAAAAGTGTATTCTTGTTCTGTTTACATGAATTTTGAAGGTATCCAAGACCTTTGCCGTATAAATTTTTAAATGATAGGTTCGCTACAGACGCTGAATTTATGGAACATTCTGTTTCGTCGCTGCTCTATATTTTTTTATTTTTCCATAGACACTTCTTCTTCATTATAAAATTGTTCGATTATGTAAGAGCGACCACACAATCGTGTTTGTTTACGTTTTTCTATTCACACTTTATGAGGAAACTATTGGATATTTACCTAAAATGTTCTGAAATATAATATGGCTTTTTAACGTCATAAATTATGAAAATATGTTGTGATTTTACGATAAAAAAAATTGTTCAGAATAAACCGATCGTGAAATCACAACATAAGACTTAGTTTCATAATTTATGACGTTAAAAAGACATATTATATTTCAGAACATTAATACATCAAATAGTTTCCTCATAAAGTGAGAATAAAAAAAGGTAAATAAACACGATTGTGTGGTCGCTCTTAAGACCAAACATACATTCGCTATTTGTTAACATTTGGAAACTACTAGATATTTAAATGTTCTGAAATATAATATGTCTTTTTAACGACCGAAATTAACAACCTGTGCTATGATTAAACGGTTGAGTAATTTTTGTCAGTTTGTCCAAAATTACTCCATCTTAAAATCACAATATAGCTAGTTAATTTTGGCTGTTAAAAAGGCATATTATATCTTAGTTAACCAGTTTCTAACTGTCCTAAACAGCTTTGATCTGGGGCTGATAGGGATCTGACCGTTGTGCGGATTAACGTATTGGAGGGGATTTAATGCTCTGGACTAATCTATTTTGAGATTAATCCATCTACTTAGGAAGAAAGATTATTGTGAATAAGCAGTTAGTATGCCCTCTACTCAGTAGTCGTACATGTTAGCCTGCTCTAAACCTTGTTGGAGGTCAAAGTCAGCCCCGCAACAGTACATAGTACAGGTACTCTTCAAAGTTGGCCTGAATCTAGGCGAGAAGAGTTACGAAAACCCTCGCTTAAATCCGAGGGGTTAACCACGTGATGGGAATCATTGGAAATCTTTAAGAAATCTTAGGGAATCTTGGAATTTTTGGGAGTGGTTACCCCTTCGGGGTTCATCTTTCTGTGAATATCGTTGGGAATCTCTGGAGTGGTTACCTCCTCGCTTAAAACGGTACAGCCATGAGAGGTCGGAAGTTAGCTGCTGGCCAAAGCTCTCCCTAGGTTTAAGTTACAGTTTACGTATAGTGTCCTATAGATTTCAATTAGGGGGTACTTGCCTTGCAGTCATTACAGGTGAAATTGGCAGTGTACCGCTGTTGGCAGTCAAAACGGCTCAGCACGTCCGCAAAGTCGCAGTTGATGCGGGCGGCGGTCGCGTCCACGTCAAGTAGCTTGGCGAGCACGTCCTCACACACCGTGCCGTTCTTCATGGTGTCCATGAGCGCGGGTGAGAGCACGTCGAGGACGCGGAACTCGTAACAGTGCTGGAGGTGCATATTGGCCAGGACCTGGCGCTGCCACATGGACGACTGGCTACACACCTTATCGACGTCGGGGAGGGTAAAGTAGTGAAGGCACTGGTGGGTACTTTTGTTGTGCGCCTCGCTGCCGCAGTGGGGTGGCGGTGGCTTAAAGGGATTCGTCGCGGGGCAGTCGCGAGGCGGGGGCGGCTCTCGCATCAAGTCGCACGCGGACAGCCAGGGGTTGACTTTGGCCAGGTATGGCATGACTTCGGGTATCAGGAGGACCAGCAACCAGAGCCGAAGCTTGAGGCTCGCACGAGCCCAGTGCATTGTACGCGGGCCGCGGCCGAGGCGCCGGCGCCTACGTCAGCGACGGGCCGGGTGGGACAGCACCTCACGTCACGAGAGCTGCTGTAGATGCACTGGCCCCGGGTGAGCATCGCTGCAGGCACAGGTAGCACACTGCGGACCTGAAATAACAACAGAAACTACTGTAAAATGGGCTGTCCCTGCTATGGAGAGAAAACGAGGAAGCTCTCCCTACATCTCACCCGAGGGGTTAACCACTCCAGGAATCTCGTTAGGAATCTCGTTGGGAATCTCAGGCAATCATTGGAAATCTTTATGAAATGTCAGGGAATCTTGGAAATTTCTGGAGTTGGTAGTTAACCCTTCATGGTGCATCTTTCCACGAATCTCGTTGAGAATCTCAGGAAATCTTTGGAAATCTTCATGCAGTCTCAGGCACTCTCAAGCAATCTTTGGAGTGGCTATCCCCTCGATCTCAGAGGCCTACCCTGACCAGAAGAAGTGCTTTCCCCTTTTGACCCGGAGACCAGAAAACCTTGTCAATTCTTGAATGAATTACTTGAAAGCACGTGGCCCACAAATTCAACTCACGCAAACATATACAAACTACTCAATGAATGAATGGTAATCAATATCTATTAACTCGAGAGGTTGTTTGAAGCGGTACTATACGCCGTAAAATCATATGTATTGACGTATTTGTCCCTTTTTGTTTGTTTCACACTCAAACGAGGCTGAATTAACAGATCGTATCGATTTGAAGTCCCAGGTATTTTTGGATGGTAATAAATTGAAATTCCTAGAATGAACAGCAGAAGCGTGAACATTTATATTTCAGCCTAAACCTAAATATTCATTATCACGTTAACACCCTATAGGCTGCGCTGGATTAACCTTCAATGCGTCCTCAAGCTAGACTCTATTTCTAGGCCCATTTATTTAATTATTATTAACATTTATTGCCAAGTGAAGCAGAATGTGGGGGAAAAAGAAAAAAAGAAACCTGTTTTCGAGCGAGCGAAAAATCGTAAAATCTCAATATTTCACGGAAATAACTTTCAATTTCCTAATTGGTTGTAGGCCCCTTCAGAGCGTAGGCCCCAAGTTATACCTATAGCTTATTTAGCTTCATGGTACATCCAAATTCATCCTTGCCATTTGTTTACGTTTTTTCAGCGCACTTTATGAAGGGACTATTGGATATTTATTTATATGTTCTGAGTTCTGAAATATAATATGTCTTTTAAAGTCCGAAGTTAACTGACTAGGTACCTATGTGGTGATTTTACGATGAGTTGTCGACAAAAAATTTGTCCAGAATATACCGTCAAAAATTATCAAGATACAATAAGGTGGATTTCACGATTCACGACTTTTTTAAGGACTACTTACTTACTAAGGCTGGATTTCACCACTTTAACGTGAAGACTATCGTGTACATGATAGCGCTATCGTATCGGTAAAAAATGTAACGGCTTTCACCATGCACCGTTATTGTTTCGTTAGCTTTCGAGTGGATCAGCGTGCATTAGCGAAAACGATAACTTTCATACCTGCGACTCATTTGGTGTAGTCTAATGTAGTCTAATCAACATTTTAACTTCTTTCTCCGAAAAAATAGGGGTTTTTCACGTTTATTTGCTTGAAATTGTTGAAATAACCCTAACCCCCCCACCGTGGATACGGCTATGGGTAGGAGGCACTATTGTGAGGTGGTGAAATTCAACCTAATAGTGTCTTTCGAACAGATTTAACTAACAGATTACGATACGATAAAATAAGACACTATAGTATACTATTAGAAGTGGTGAAATCCAACCTCACGCCTGTAAATTTTTTACAGGAGGTACAATATACTGCATGTAACTTTATTGTTTTTAGCTGAGTCGAAAAGTGCTTGAAACTTAAAAGCAGTTGAGCTGTCAAGAAGGCGGATGAAAAAGAAAAATGGGTCATGTATCAAATTGACCGGCTTCTCCTTGTATGTTGGGGTTATCAAAAATCCGAACTTTCTTTTTTTTTCACTCTTTCAGAGAGATCGTCCTTGCAACTAAGGGACGTGATTTCGTTACCGGTTAGTTAAAAGCTTGTCAACAAAATGTTCTTTGTTGACGTTTTTTATTGCCTATCTTCTGTGGAAATTGTTGGATAGGTTATTTGTTTTTTTACGTAAAAAATACCTTTAGTTAACCTATACCTACCTCCGTTGTGACTGTACGTTCGAGTGATTTTTGTCAATAAAATTTTTGTGAGGCTGTTCACAGTTGTGTTATTTTTAAATGGACTTGCCTCAAGGTAGCTGGCTAAGGGTGCGATCCACCATACTCGGTTAACGGTTAATCTCCAGTTAAATTTCAATTATTGCACGGCAAAAACCGAATTTAACTGGAGAGTAACCGTTAACCGAGTATGGTGGGACGCACCCTAAGCAAATTTCAGTTATACCTACGTTATAATGTATACCTAATTTTCTACTACCTATGCAAGGACGAGAGGACTCAGGTTCTCATGCCGACTGGACGAAACTTTTTCCTTGTGAATTTTATCTGGGATTACTCAGTCTCATTTAGTTTACTCTCCGGAGGAAGCTCTAGACACTGTCGGGAGTGATTCTAGATTCTAGCCTAATAACGTCCATTCTCAACATGGTCTGTAGTCCACCGGAGTTTTTAGTTTTAACTGGAAATTTAACAACCTCCCGTTAATTTTAACTCTGGGTCACACCATAGACATCTTTTTGTGTAGTCCTGCGTGCAAGAAAAAACTACGGCTGGAAAGTTGTGTGTGCTTTTGTCTGGTTTTCTACACTTAAGGCTGAATTTCACCACTTTCCAATAGTGTCTTTTAACGAGAGGATTTAACGAACGGATCCACGTTATCGTATGTTTAGGTTACGACAAATGCCTTGCGCTTGCACTTGTTTCTCTGTGAACGCACTTGTCGTAAGCTAAACATACGATAACGCAAATCGGTTCGTTAAATCCTCTCGTTAAAGACACTATCGGAAGGTGGTGAAATTCAGCCTAAGTAGCTTTTGGTTTTTTCGCGCTGTACCTTTAATCTGGGTTTACTTATACTAGGGTTGGATCAAAACGGGACAGTTCCCTTACCCGTCGAAAATTCTAGGTTCGAACCCCGAGTAAGCGATTATATTTTAATCCTAGCAATTTTTCTCCAGTTCTATGCGTAACGGACAAAATTTCCTTACCTAGAAACGAACGGTATGACACTGGTCGCACATACTTTCCCATATGGGACCATTCGACTCTCAACTTCAGTGTGAGAATCGGGCGAAAATGTCCTCAAAAAATGGCACTTGCTTATTTCCAGTAAAATGATAGTTCGTATAAAACTGACACTTCAAAACGTACTCGGGTAATTCTCAGAGTATTTAACACAATGGAATAGTCACCGCGTGCAAATTCATGATTAGATTGTTTGATTGCATTCAAGCAGTTGATGCATAATCCGTTTTTATACTCCTATGATTCCCATTATACGTTGTAGGAGTGAAGAGAATATGGGCTCGATACATGTTTAGAGGCATTGGTTCGAATTCTACTTAGCTTATGGCTGTACTAGAAATTGTGAGCTTAAGAGGACGCTATACCTGACGGTGCATTTTTTGCCGCCCATAAGATTAACATTGCGAGCGGCGATTCATTTTCAAGGTTTACCCTTGGTTGGAAAGACACAAAATTTTGCCTGTACCTAGCCCTAACAATGTTCTAGGGAGTGTTCGAAGCAGATTTCCCATTTTTTTACTGGTTTTCGAGATACAGTACTTTTCTTGAGGTATGCGATGCTAGCATTTGCAAAACAGTTGCAATAAAAGAAACCAGTGAGAAATTGGGAAATCTGCTTCGAACACTCCCTAGAACTTTGTTAGGGCTAGGTACAGGGAAAATTTTGTGTCTTTCCAACCAAGGGTAAACCTTGAAAATGAATCGCCGCTCGCAATGTTAATCTTACGGGCGGCAAAAAATGCACCGTCAGGTATAGCGTCCTCTTAACAGTTCAAGTAGGTGTGATGTAGAGGTGTACCTACGTAGAAAAGTAGTGTTAGTCTAGAATCTATAAAAGGTACAACTTGAAATTAGATTTAATGTAGAACTGTAGAGTAAGGTTTCGAAAAAGGGTTTCAGTTGCTTTTTTGAGAAAATTGCCCCCACCGCATGCGCCTGAAAGGTTGATTCCCTCGCAGTCTCAACTCAGCGCTATCGTACATTATTACCCTGGTATTGTTTTCCAAATGTCATTACTATAGAATTGTTTCTTCTCTTCGCAATTCTGTGTTCTATAGGTATTTACCAACTACGGTGTCACTAGTGAGTCCACTTACAATTTTACTTTTTAAAGGTAGTCTGTCAAGAAAACAAGGTTTCCTACCTAAGAAAAGAAGCACTTTTTTATGAGAACTAGTAGTAGAACTACCCCTTGATTTTTTGGTCACCTGTACCACTTTTTAGGGGTTATTGGTTACCTGTTGTGGACGCCTCGTGACGGGGGGCTCGGCGCAGGCTGACCCTGGCTCCCAGGAGCTTCGTGGACGCTTCGTGCTCTGTACCGGGACCACAGTAACACCAACACAACCAACCACCACCACCCACAGCCTGTCACTAGCGGCAAGGGGCGGGAAAGCGACCTCAAAGCACAGATAGTTCGGCCCGCAGGAACTGCTATCATTCGACCAGGGAACGGAGCTTCAGTTAGTTCCTATCTAGGGGAAATCAGGCCACGCAAACTAGGCGGTCAGATTATCTTCTTGTAAGACAGCCTTTTTAACGTGGATTCATTCATTTCGGATTTGCTTCCCGTACGCCCTAAACGTGACAGGGTCTCCACAACCCGGCGTTACTTCTTGTGCGCCCTGCTCGTCGCGCCATCGCCCGCATTCTCAAGGATATCCAAAAGCAGCACAGCCACTAGACGGTCCAGAACTCGAGACTTTTCACACCACTAACACCTCGCGGGGGCACGTAACCGGGGGCAAACACTCACTGAAGGCCGGGAGGGGACCCTGCACGGCCGGGACAAGCCCCAAGGCAACTTCTTGATCAGCCAAAAGGTTTTTATCAACGAGATATCCTGTCGAGCCAATGTCCGCCATGTTGGAAGGAGCTCGGCTGCACAGGTCTCCGGGATTGCGGGGAGGGGGCGGCTACAGCGCTGACGCCCTAGTGCGCTCACTACCCACCCTTACCAGCTCCCGCTAGAGGGGAACTCGCCACTATCCCCACATTCGCATGTTATACCACGTGAATCTAATCATAGAGCTCAAACTTCATGTTACATTGTTAGGAAGATCTTCAGATTTTACTATCGCTGTGAAAATAGCACCAAATGTTTATAAAATACCTGTACGTACTTCTAAACGGATAAAAAAAATCTAGGTATATCAACTACTTTACTATCTAGGTATATTATTTTATCCTATCAGGAATTTGAAGCCGATGAATTTTTCTTCTCCAAACTTGTTCTAAGTAGGTAGGTGTATAGTTTGATCATGGTAGGTGAACGGTAATAATTGTGGTATAGGTACCTAATCAATTCCTATAACTGTTACCAAATGGGAAGAGACTGCTGAGGTAGGTGTTTACTCCAAATATTCCAGAAAAAAATAATCCGGAGGGCTTAAAAAAAACCTAGTAACATCAGGTCCTCATAGGGTTCGATATTTTCAGGTTTCGTTACAGTCTGTTTATAGCTGGATCTCATCGTAAACGGTAAGACACAGGGACTAGGGGAGTCTACCATGTAAAATTCCGAAGAAAATCGCCGAGAACGTTGTGGATCCAGCCTAACAATAGATGTTAGTACGATTACGTTCAAATTGGGTGGGCAGGGTGGGAGAATTTTCCCCTCTAGATGGGCTCGTGCAAGGCCATGGGATATTATAGGGAGACGGTCCCCCTTGCCCATCCCCTCCACAGACTTACTGGGGATGCAAGACTGCCAACTGAGCCAACCGAATTCCCGACAATGAGTCACGTTGTACTTCCGTGCGCCGGTCAACATTCCATTTCCTTCACTTACCTGAACGCTATAAGAAAAACACGCAGTCGCTTTCTTTCTTCAACTGATTGATTCTTCAACGAATGAAGAAGCTGACAAAAGGTAGAGATGTGAAAGTATGTTTTAAAAAATTTCGCTAACGTGAAAGCACAGAGGGTGAAAGTGAAGGTGTTCTAAGACGTTTTGTCTTTAGGATGCGCTTTTCTTTTTATCTCACAATACTATGCCATAGGTACGAGCATAGGTATTTTGAATGAGTACTTAGCTAGTTATGTTTCAAAATAATATGTTTTTATGGCACTGCTCTCATTTCAACGTCTCATACTGTGAAAAACACATTATACATTCTAGGTATAAGGTACCTAACTACTACGATTAATTTTAAAAAATGCTTTTATATTTAAGATATGTTAAAGATTGAAGTGTAAACTGCTAAATTAAAACAGTTAAATAATTTTTATAAATTATAATAATATTTTAATGATCTTAAATTTATTTAAAGGCAATAAATGATATCCCGAAAAGAGAGAAAGAACAAACTATGAAAAAGGCGGGGAAAAAAGACGTGGCATGAATGAAAAGTGGGCGGCGGCGCCGTGGCAGGAGACACATTGACTCATGTTTTTTGTTTACATCTGAAAAATCAAATTTGTCCAAAATGGTACGTAAAGGGTGTTTTATTCTTTAAATCTGTGTAAAAATGTCATTGAGGTGTAAATTTTTTTTCCTCACTGGTTCAGTTCTGGCTCACGGCTTGAGCTAGTTTCAAATCGACAGGCCTCCAAAAGTTTGACAGCATTTTGAACGGACCAATGCTGAGTTTTTACCTGCAGTAGCCAAGTTATTCAGTGCTATTTTCCTTCTTTATAATAAGTCATAAAATATACATTCTGGACGTTGATTTGGGTCAATACAGTATAATACAGTTGGTGGACAGGCAGCGGAGGTATTTCGCACCTAGTTTTTAGGTTAGGTGTCACAAATTCACGCCAGGATTGACTTTGTTAGTGCTAAGTAGCACGAAATAAGGAGGTCGCTTTGTAAAGTTTTCAAGGATAAGTTCTTTAAGATCGAACAGGTGTGACCAGACTCATTGCTCCTATAAGGAAACCCATCGAGGTTTCTAACAGTTCTGATCTTTTTTCCTGCAGGCGGCGACGCTACGACCGTACCTGACTGCGGTCCGACATACCCTGACCGCCGCCATGTGCCTCGACAACTTCTCATCGCAGGTCGTTGAACGTCACAACAAACCTGAAGTGGAGGTTCGCACCAGCAAGGAGCTCCTCCTCAACCCAGTCGTCATTAGTAGGAATGAAAAAGAAAAGGTACGAAGCTAATCAAGAAAGGAAATAACTTCAAATGAGACATGAATTTACTTAGTGACGTCAAAAAGATAACAAATTCCGTCGATTTATTTTACCTTCCTGAAAAAGTAGTCAGAAACTTTGTCTTGCCGTTAAAAGTCCACTAGCTAACGATACTTTAAGGCCGCTATCGGAAGGAAGATGAAAATCACCCTGAGTCTCTAGGGTACTTGAATCAGCACCTTCGTCTAATGTGTGGTTTTTGTAGGTGCTGATCGAGACATCGATTAACTCAGTGCGAGTTAGTATAGCAGTGAAGCAAGCAGACGACATCGAACATATTCTATGCCACAAGTTCATGCGGTTCATGATGATGCGCTCCGAAAGCTTTATCATTCTTCGGCGGAAGCCGGTCGAGGTACGTGCCTAATTCATAGATACTTAACATAATACTTAACTTGATGGCCTCGATAGCCGAGTGGACTAAATGGTCGACTTTTGAGGAGCAGTGAGAGCCGGGTCACACCGCACCGGTTCGATCCCGATCCTACCAAAAAGTTTTTCTGCTCGGCATTCACCTCTGATATGTTCAGCATGTCAAGTGAAATGTATATCAAGGCTGTGGTGGTTCGGAACCCACCTAAAACTGTGGGTCCCTATCGTTTACTCGATGGCTGGGGAGCTGGTATTTGGTAGTGTTGCCAGGTGCCAGCTGAGCACAATGGATAGTTCTTGAAAACGGTCTAGTTGCTGGGCTTGTCCCCCCCAACCATCAGCTATTAACATACTTACTTAACGCAGTCGTGTTTGTTTACGTTTTTTCTGCACATTTTATGAGGAAACTATTGGATATTTAAATGTTCTGAAATTTAATATCACTAAAACAGAAAGGCTTTTTTACTTTTTTAGTTCGTTACCCACCTTCCCTACTGTGTTAGATTTCACAGAGTCTTTGTACGAAAGCATTCACGTTTCAGGGGTACGACATCAGTTTCCTCATCACGAACTTCCACACGGAGCAGATGTACAAGCACAAGCTGGTGGACTTCGTCATTCACTTCATGGAGGAGATTGATAAGGAAATCAGCGAAATGAAGTTGGCTGTGAACGCAAGAGCTCGCATATGCAGTGAGGAGTTCCTCAAGCGCGTAAGTTAGCTATAGGAAGACTGTATCAGTTGTGAGGAGTTCCTCAAGCTTGTAAGTTAGCTGTAGGAAGACTATATCAGCTGTGAGGAGTTCCTCAAGCGCGTAAGTTAGCTGTAGGAAGACTATATCAGCTGTGAGGAGTTCCTCAAGTTAGCTATAGGGAGACTATATCAGCTGTGAGGGGATCCTCAAAGGCAAAAGTTACTTATGAAGAGACAGTATCAGCTACAGAGATGATGATTCATCTACACGTGGCAGCAGAAGGATTTTTTCTTCTAAATTTTTGAGGATACTGTTGAATATTTTAATGTTCTGAAATTTAATCTGTGTCTTTGATGTCAGAAAGCAGTTGGCTAAGTTGTAATTTTACGATCGAGTGACTTTGTCAGTAAAAAATTTGTCTAAAATCAGAACTACGTTCTGACGTTAAAAAGATTTATTATATCTCAGGATATATCAGTACCCAACAGTTTTCTCAGAAAATAGGATGTAACAACTATTCTAGTGCCACGTTTTTTTCACCATTAACATATTTTTTGTTTACAGTTTTAAAGACATTCCTCTCCTTCAAGAATATGCCAAATGGAACGCAAAGGATACGCGGAACCACAGGAAATATCTACAGATAAACCAAGTAAGATTAAAGTTGATCGTTTTTGTAGTCAGGTTCATTTCTTGTTCCATCCCGAGGGGGTAACCACTCCAGAGATTCCAATGAGATTCCATAAAGATTACCAAAGATTCCCAACGATATTCATAGAACGATGAACCCCGACGGGGTAACCACTCCAAAAAAAATTCTAAGATTCCCTGAGATTTCATAAAGATTTCCAATGATTCCCAACGAGATTCCCAACGAGTGGTTAACCCCTCGTTCCATCCTTTCAAATTAAGTAATTGCGTTTTTTATTGACCTGCACTCAGTGCATTGCACTTCCGGGAATTAAGCTAGTGTACTACGTAAGTACATTTCGGAGGCCTCGATAGCCGAGTGGACTAAACGGTCGACTTTTGAGGAGCAGTGAGAGCCGGGTCACACCGGTTCGATCCCGATCCTACCAAAAAGTTTTTCTGCTCGGCATTCACCTCTGATATGTTCAGCATGTCAAGTGAAATGTATATCGAGGCTGTGGTGGTTCGGAACCCACCTAAAATTGTAGGTCCCCATCGTTTACTCGATGGCTGGGGAGCTGGTATTTGGTAGTGCTGCCAGCTGAGCACAATGGATAGTTCTTGAAAACGGTCTATTTGCTGGGCTTGTCCCCCCCAACCCTTAGCTAAGTACATTTCGGAGAGCATTAAATTCCCCACAGAGGATTGCTATCTACCACTTAACCCCTCAGTCAGGCATCCAATAGGATTGTGCCAATTCCCCCTCCAGGGTTTGTGCGTTAGGTTGGTGATATCCATGAACCATTTCATTCAGTAACCAACGGCACCCCAACACAGATACACAATCTTCGCCCACTAAAGTCAAGGGTTTAAAAACGTCCGCATCAAGTGAACAGTGCCTAAAAATTGGTCGTATCTGGATGAAGTTGGAGAAAACGTTGTATAATGTTTTTACAATTTTTTATGTCCACTTTTATTGCACCAGTGCAGTGCAGTAAATAAAAAATCCCTTTCGGCAGCCCCGAAAGGCGTAGGTAGATTTCGAAGATTACTTCCATCCACTAAAAGCAGTCTAAAATCATTGAGGAAGACGGTTAAGAAGATTTCCAGTTGACCCAAATGCATTCTCAACAATAACAACGGAGGAATTGAGTTTTGAAATTTCACCCCCCCCCCCCCCCCTTAACGAGAAAATGAAAGTGATTTTACAAAAAACTTTTTCAGACAAAAGTTGTAGATATTATTAATAGAAACTCATAGCAAAAAGAATAAACTCAATATCTCACCAAATAAGTGAGTTATGACGTTTTGAAAATTCAACCCCCCACCCCCCCCTTAACAAGAAAATGAAAGTGATTTTACAAAAAACTTTTTCAGACAAAAGTTGTAGATATTATTAATAGAAACTCATAGCAAAAAGATAAAACTCAATATCTCACCAAATAAGTGAGTTATGACGTTTTGAAAATTCAACCCCCCACCCCCTGCCTAAACGGTGCGTCGGACGAAAAATTTTTTCAGACAAAAGTTGTAGGTAATATTGAGGCAAATGCATTACAAAACAAAAGAACTCGATAACACCCCTAGGACACAAGTTATGAATTTTTTTGTGCGCAAAACCCTCTTTTTCCACCCCTATTTAACCATTAAGGGTGGGATCAAAAAACGTTACTAAGAAAAGTTGTAGGCAGTACTGTTAGACGACCCTCAGAGAAAACTACGTTTCATTAGTTGCAATATTAAGGGAGTTATGGCCAAAAAGCCAGATTTAGAAAAAGTCCCCCCATTTCCCCCCCCTTGGTCCGATTTCCCCCATTAACGAACTCGACCGAGATTTTAGTCCCTTATATTTTATTAAATAGTCAAAACCAATTATTTTTCAAAAATACGGCTGCTAGCGTGTTCACAAGGAAGTGAAAATGATATATATATATATATATATATAAACTTTTGAACTGATTGTGGTTTTGGGATCCAGGGGTCATAAAAAGAAGAACTGTGAAGAAATTTTTCAAAAGTGAGACTACTGGTACGACTACAATAGGTAGATTTTTCTTCGAAATCTACCTAAAATGTAATTAGGCGCCTCGTCCAATGAGTACACTGCCTAAAGAATGTCCAAACTACCTGCGTAGTTCGCACCTGTCGATTTACGTGGGTTCTTTGAATTTTGAGTTATCTTTCAAACACACTGCACGGGTTTTTTTTAGAATGCTGACGAACTAGCACCGTTCTCTAAGTTACCTGAATTGTGTGAAAAGGAGGAACTAGCAAGTAGAATGAAATCGTTATTCCTTGCTGGAATTATAAAAAAATACTGTACGTATATTTTGTGACCTTAAAATTACAAAAGCTGTTAAGAGTTGAAAGACATGGGATGGAAAGGACCTAAAAAAATCGGCTGCCGGTTTCTATAAGACCTGAAGTTCACGCTATCCGGTCATCTTTTATTTATTTACTTATTTCCTTATTTATTTTTGGAAAATTGAGTGCCCATTGCTTTCTTGGTTATGGAAATTAGCCACCAGGTTACCCAGGTAGGCATGTTTTCCTGACCAGTATTTTGGAGACAGTGTGGAAAAAACAAATGAATTATCGAAGATGTCGATAAGAACCATTCTGGAGCCACGTCTCTTCGCCCTAATGGATACTTAATTTTCCAAAATATAAAATGAGTCATATTCTTGCTCGTACACTTATCCAGTACCTGCAACCAAAAAATAGCATACCAGCCTACAGATCTGCTTGTTTAGGACCTTTGACTTGACTATGAAATGATTTTAAATAAAGCAGCTGTGATGAGTAGAATTGCTGCTACAGGCGCTGTTGTCGCTGCTGATGAGTTTCCGGACCGGGGCTGGGGGCCTTGCACTGTAGGATCATCCCTGGGAGGTTCATCGTCGGGAGGGTCTGTTTAAAAAATAAATAAATATTTTATTAATTCACCATTGGAGACAGCACAGGGGGGACAGAAAATTGGTAACGTAATCGGCTTATGGGGTTAAGGCCGTCTACGCGGTCGTGTTTGTTTACTTTTTTTCTGCACCAATTATGAGGATACCAATGGATATTTGAATGTTGTGAAATATAGCATAGCACCTTAAATAGACATAATATTATATTTCAGAACATTTGAATGTCCAATAGTTTCGTCATAAAGTGTTGAAAAAAAGTAGACAATAGTTAAAAGTTATCGGACACCACGTCGGGATATTTTTTAAACATTTATTTATTTTTTATTAATTGAAAATAGGCCACAGCTCTAGGCTATAAGGCCGTTTAAACATTTATCTAGCAAGGCTTGAACAGTACGGAAGCTAAGCGCTTTTTAGCAGGTCCGGAAAAAGCACAATGGAAAGCTACCCTTTAGTAAAAAAAAAAAAAATAAGAAAAGGTACTTACAATCACTTGGAAGAATTTCAGTGGTAGCTGTGAAACAAAACAAAATTCCTCATCTTTCAGATCATATATAATATTTCAGTGAAAAGTAATATTTACAGAAAAAGTTCTATAATATAAAGAAGGTAAAATGCGATCGATTAATTAGTTTCGTTAATTTACATATTATGTGTTTATCTCCATGCATTATTGCGTGATGACAGTCTAGTGCTATACCGAGGGGGTAACCACTCCAGAGATTCCTTGAGATTCCATAAAGATTTCCGAAGATTCCCAACGAGTGGTTAACCCCTCGTGCTATACCTATGTTGCCTAGGTACCTACAGTAGATATTCAGGTAACTTTCCCAGAAAAATCTGGGGAAGCCAGGTCCACACTCGTTTTTCAACACCCTTTTTTAATTTATTTTTCGAGAGTCTCTCTATAGCGACCATGTAAATTTCGTCGCTATAAAGAGAGTTCGTTATAGAGAGGGTGACATTTTTCAGAGTTATAGAGAATGGCCGCTGTAGTTGCTTTACCCTTGACGTTTGCCGTTGGGTCCCGTAGCAGCAGCTGAATCGGAGTAGGCTGATTGAAAACAGTTAACCTCGCTGTTATCGCGGATGACTTGAGTTCGCCATCTTGATATTACCTATCCCAAAAACACCCATCAGTATTTTTAACCCATATTTATCAATTACTTCATGCTGATTATTTACGAACATACGTATGAATGAGTGATGGGTGCTGTGGTTCTAAAACAGTGCATTTTAAAGCTAGCCCTAGCTATACTCTTTTTACTTACGTTTTATGGAGAGTTTTATTAGATTGAACTCGTGCCGTTAGAATACCATTTGAGAGTCGCAAAAATTCCGGGGAAAAAGGCACTAAAGTATACTCCGGAAAGAAATAACCTAGCCAATCAGCGCTGAGAATGCATAGAACCAGGTACTTAAGAGGACGCTGTACCTGACGATGCATTTTTTGCCGCCCATAAGATTAACATTGCGAGCGGCGATTCATTTTCAAGGTTTACCCTTGGTTGGAAAGACACAAAATTTTGCCTGTACCTAGCCCTAACAATGTTGTAGGGAGTGTTCGAAGCAGATTTCCCAATTTCTCACTGGTTTCTTTTATTGCAACTGTTTTGCAAATGCTAGCATCGCATACCTCAAGAAAAGTGCTGTATCTCGAAAACCAGTAAACAAATGGGAAATCTGCTTCGAACACTCCCTAGAACATTGTTAGGGCTAGGTACAGGCAAAAGTTTGTGTCTTTCCAACCAAGGGTAAACCTTGAAAATGAATCGTCGCTCGCAATGTTAATCTTATGGGCGGCAAAAAATGCACCGTCAGGTATAGCGGACCCTTAAATTTCCAGCTAAATGGTTCAGGGCTATCGTTGTTATTTCAGTGAGCACTGTGTGAAATCTTGTAGATTCTAGTACTTTTTACCTCTATATATTTGGTTATATTGTCTTGTTATTTTTTTCTAATTTTTTTGAGATATTCCAACTCATGGTCTACTTCTGATCCCGCCTTTAGACGTAAGGAACCTACCTGTACCTGACTTTAACCTAATTTTGGGTACTTCTTTTGGAAAATTGAACATGGCCAGGAGGTGTATTCCCTTTCTCGAACGCCAGCAAACCCACCCAACTAACACCTTCAAAATTTATTGTAAGAAGATAAGGCACGCCATGATGCAATATCAGGGAGAACAGTTCTTCTTACAATAAATTTTGAAGTTGTTAGTTGGTTGGGTTTGCTGGCGTTCGAGAAAGGGAATACACCTCCAGGTAACTATACATACCGCAGTAGTTCCTGCTGCTGGTGGTACCTACTTGTTTTGGCTAAATCTTGGGTAGGTGACTATCCTAGTACCTGTTCTCCTGTATCATATTTTGCTATCAAATTTGAGTGCTGACGTCTGAAGTTTCGAAACATTCCATCCCGGACAAAAAAAAAATGCAATAATTCACCGATCTAAATGTTGGTGGCTGGCGAAAATGCACCGTCTGCTGAAGCATAGCTTACCTGCTTTCTCGGCATCGTAGTTTAACGTCATTATAGAGGACAAAATACTAGAAATAAAACCCAAGGCGGACGAACAAAAGCGCGGCAGATGACGTCATGCAAATCATGCGCGAACATACAAATCGACGTGCACCACAGCGCACGAAGCTAAGTTCCAGGCTACTTTAAAAATAGTTTTCTAAACGTTTTCAGTTCAGTAATAACAATTTATTTTACAAAATCTATACAATTTACCACCCTTATTAGGAGGCGATACTTTTTTTTATCACACTTTTGCTTAAACAACTTAAAGCTGATTGCCAAGTGAAATTACTTGAAATGAATGAGTTTCGACCCCGCTTAATATATTTTTTTAATCGTCCTATAATTTGTATCAAAAGAGGCGAAATTATTTTTATTTTCCGATTAAAGTAACTTCTTAGACAGTTGACATAACAGGCCATGCTTTTTTTAGCACATAAATCTATAGCGCTTTTTAGTTACCTACACTCAGTGTACACTGAACTACAATAGTACCGTAGAAATGTGGCACAGCTATTTTAAATCTGACTGTACACCGGTAAGTAAAAAACGCTATGCACTCAGTCTACAGTTTGTGGTCACTCAAAGTTGCGACTGGGCGGGGAATAGTTTGAAATCAATTTTCAAACGTCAGTTCCCGCCATTTTTCAAACTTTGAGCGATCGGACGTCACAAAAGCAAAGATGGGTTGCGATTACTAATGCGATGTCAGTTCAGAGTGAAGGTGATGATCAGTCTGTTTACGGTAAAATTAACGATTTATTTTATATGCATTTTTCCTACCCGTGAGTGAGATGGTGACGCTAGGTATCTACGAGTAATTCGGCTAAAATTGTGGGGCTATTTTTTTCTTTTAAAAAACAACAAATTGCACTCTCAGATTTTTGGTATACCTAGTTTCTGCCAGATTTTCAAGCAGTTTACTTGCTTCTAAACAGTCTCCGTGTCTGTAGAAAGAAAACTAAAAAACGTAAAAATAGAAACAATTTTTTTTGAAAATAGAAAAACAGGCTCAATAGACAGTTGGGAGATTTTCTAAATGACACTGCATCATTGTCTCCTGCAGCTGGAACATTATTTTTATTTTAAGACGATAAGACGAAATAATACTGACCTCCAAGTCCAAGATTTCCCAGGGTTCCTTTTTTTTTCTTTCAATGATACTGTTTTGGTTTTTGACTCTAAAAAAGTCAATTGCTGACTTACAGCTGAGCAAATAAATGCTATCAAAGAGTCAATATTGTGCGCTACGTAAAGAAGAAGGGAAGAGAGGTATTTACTGAAAGCATGCAAATAGACGAGCGAAAGAGATTGTTGGCACCATTTCCGTTTTACATAGTTTTTTGGACTTTCCTTTATTAATTTGTTCGATTGTTTGAACTCATCGAGGCAAGTAGAAAAAAAATATTTTAGTTTGATCTATAGCTTTGATTGTTCAATTGCTTGATTAACAATAAGACTCGTTCCCACCACACAACGCGAATAATAATTAAGAGTCTCCACAGAAGAAATTTTTTTGATATTTACAAAATACCTAAAATTTAACAGTTTCTCGTGCCATGTTTTCCACCATTTTTCTTGGTC
Organism: Mesopsocus fuscifrons; assembly: GCA_950004255.1. NCBI lineage: Eukaryota > Metazoa > Arthropoda > Insecta > Psocodea > Mesopsocidae > Mesopsocus > Mesopsocus fuscifrons. Next base: position 14,561,189 of record OX465379.1, read on the forward strand.
ACAGAGAAATCCGATTTTATCAAATTTTTCGCAAGAAACTTACTAAACGGTGAAAACGAGTTTTAAATTTTCCAGGAAAGTTTCAGCTCCAGAAGACAGGGAAGCGGTTAAAATCATGGTTAAAATCAGGGTCATGCCGATGTCGATGCTGGTTAGTTGGGAAGTCTTTATCGCGGGTCTCACCTGCGTCTAGGATCAAATCGTCAACCGTTAGGTTGTGGTCGTCACGGTGCTCTGAACTGACACCCATAGAACTGTCGTCACCCGGATTTCTGTAATCTCCCGAAAGGTTACCTAGCGTGCCCTTTGTTGCGGCCTTACAGCCGTACCACCAGAAGGCTGCTGCCCGGGGGAAGGCTGGACTCGCTGCGTCCACCTGTGAACATAAATAGGTATTTAAGGACACCATCCACGTACCATGGGGTAGGATAGGGAAAGCGGAGCAGCAGGGCGCAGGCGCCGCTCCAGCTGGCCAGGCTCTCTATACCCTACTCCATGTCATCCGAGGGGTTAACCACTCGTTGGGAATCTCGTTGGGAATCTTTGGAAATCTTTATGGAATCTCAGGGAATCTTGGAATTTTTTTGGAGTGGTTACTCCTTCGGGGTTCATCTTTCTATGAATATCGTTGGGAATCTTTGGAAATCTTTATGGAATCTCAGGGAATCTCAAGGAATCTCTGGAGTGGTTACCCCCTTGTTGCTAGCCATTAGCTGATTTGATCTTGGTAGTGTGTCGGGGCCCTAACATTTCTCAAAATCTTTCCCAAAGTAAACTGAAATTTTCGAATGACCTCTCGATCTTCTGGGAGTGGTGCATTACGTTTGGCTACATCGGTTTTCTCAAGTGAGTTTAAGAAATCCGCCATATTGATCATATTTACCGTAAAACTTCTATCGTTAAATCGCCAGTAAGCGCCCTTCTTGAAAAAGTACGTGTATCCATTAGTGTACTGGAGCGCAGCGTCGATGTTGGGTGGGACTCCTTCCCAGTTGGCAATAGGTTTTGGATACGTGTCCTTCACTGGAACCTTCAGCGCTGGATCGAACCGCCAGAACTTGTCCCCTAAACAAAACCAAGAACTTGAGGTTCAACAGGCTACTGCACCGACAAATTGTAAGGTCCCACAAGAGATTCCTCTGTTCCCACTTTAGGTGTCTTCTTTCTAAAGCATTTTTTGGAGGTCCTAAGGTAGAAGTGATGAAGAGTGGCCTACCTTTGAAGAAGTAAATTTTGCCGTTTCCACTCCAGACTAGAGCCGCATCAATGTTGTTCGGTATTCCTTTGAAGCCTTCTGTTATAGCTTTGGGATAGTCTCCGTCCATTTTATTCTTCACGTATCTCCAGTATTGAGATCCCTGGAAACAAAATCGCAGGATTATTAAATTTTTGGAAAGTCTTTGGACTATGGACAGTCGAGTTGCATGCCGTTAAGCTTTAAGAAGAATTGTGTATCCAAGACTCCCCTGCTGCCTAATCTGCCATGATATCAGAACGACCAAGCGACTGACCTTAAAGAAGTACGTTTTCCCGTTCTTGTATGTAAATGCAGCGTCTATATTCGACGGAAGACCAGGCCAGCTTTTACTGATAAGCTTGGGGTATCCAGGAGCTACCCCCTCGTCCTCCAGCTTCCAGTATTTGTCCCCCTTAAACACGAAGGTTGCTTCTTGCCCGGATGGCATAGGGCTGTTGAAGATGGTGTCAATAGCACCATTCTTGCACAACTCGAGGTCTTCGTCATCGATGGAGTTGGTGGGCTCGGTCGTAGGTCTGGCGCGCGGCGTCGTCGTTCTTCCGGAAGACTTCTTGCCGTAGAGTATCTGTATTCCTTGCACATCGTCTTCGTCCAGTTCAAAGTAGGGCTGGTAACCACGGTAGAAAGGTGCCATCAAGGCTGACTTTACGTCCGAGTGCGATAGGCCCAGCGAGTGCCCAAATTCGTGAGCTGCCACTTGAAATAGGTTTGTTCCTGAAAGGACAATCGTGTTAGTATCGTTTGTTTTTTAAGAGGAAGCTATACCTGACGATGCATTTTTTGCCGCCCATAAGATTAACATTGCGAGCGGCGATTCATTTTCAAGGTTTACTCCTGGTTGGAAAGACACAAAATTTTGCCTGTACCTAGCCCTAACAATGTTCTAGGGAGTGTTCGAAGCAGATTTCCCAATTTCTCACTGGTTTCTTTTATTGCAACTGTTTTGCAAATGCTAGCATCGCATACCTCAAGAAAAGTGCTGTATCTCGAAAACCAGTAGAAATTGGGAAATCTGCTTCGAACACTCCCTAGAACATTGTTAGGGCTAGGTACAGGCAAAATTTTGTGTCTTTCCAACCAAGGGTAAACCTTGAAAATTAATCGCCGCTCGCAATGTTAATCTTATGGGTGGCAAAAAAATGCACCATCAGGTATAGCGGACCCTTAAACCTTTATCTACTTTTTTAGGCTTGTCTGTTGCAATTACCTCTGTGGGTATCAACTGTCCAGACTTCATCATCGTCGAAATGGGCGTCGCCTCCATACACAGGGAAGTAAGCGTGGGCTAGGGTTCCTCCAGGCCCGTCGAAGGGATCTCCATCACCGTGCTCACCCTTCTCGAACCTTACTTCTATGTGGACCTGGAAACAAGCGGGTAATTTGGTGAGAATCACGCTCGACAGAGTTAGGCATCCTTCAGAGGTGGCTTTCCAGGAAAACCCTCACTTCATAGCTGGGTGCCCTGCCAATGATTTTGAAGATTACTTACTGATCCGCTAGGTTTCTGCGTGAATTTTAAGTCCGTATATTCGCTCCAAACAGCAAAAGCTCGCTTAACTTCACGGTCAACCTTTTCCACACTTAAAGCTTTGGGATACTTGGAGATCTTGTAGGTCAGGTCCTTCACTCGCCAACGACTACCTGTACAGAACAAAAAATAATTCATTTTAATAAAAGTTCTTCAATTTTTTCTAGTTTGGAACTTGGCAAGTTCTCTGTGGTGCACTATAGAATTGTATGACCCTTTGTTGGTGCGAAGTACACACTATATTCTATAGGAACTTAATTCTATTTATTTCTGGAATATTCCTTTGTGTAGGTGCTAGGACTGGGTCGTAACAACTCCGTTTATTTCTTCACGTTGGGGGAATGAGCTGCAGAAGGTAGGGGCTCGTCACGCGAACTGTGACGTCTGTAACACCTCTGTATAGTTACTTTTTATTCCAGTCTGCATTCTGACGTCTTTCTGACGTCATCTCGCTACCCCCTCCAAGCTTATCTTTAGACTTTCACATGCAATACATTGAACTGCTCGCGTTTTTCTTGAAGATAGAAAGTTTAAAAAGTTCCATCCATTCGTAGAAGTGAGCCGAAGGGTCTTGAACCCAGCTCCGACAAGAAGTTGCATTACTCTTTTTGGTTGGCTGAAGGGTCCGCTATACCTGACGGTGCATTTTTTGCCGCCCATAAGATTAACATTGCGAGCGGCGATTCATTTTCAAGGTTTACCCTTGGTTGGAAAGACACAAAATTTTGCCTGTACCTAGCCCTAATAATGTTCTAGGGAGTGTTCGAAGCAGATTTCCCATTTTTTTACTGGTTTTCGAGATACAGCACTTTTCTTGAAGTATGCGATGCGATTATTTGCAAAACAGTTGCAATAAAAGAAACCAGAGAGAAATTGGGAAATCTGCTTCGAAAACTCCCTAGAACATTGTTATGGCTAGGTACAGGCAAAATTTTGTGTCTTTCCAACCAAGGGTAAACCTTGAAAATGAATCGCCGCTCGCAATGTTAATCTTATGGGCGGCAAAAAATGCATCGTCAGGTATAGCGTCCTCTTAATCCACATAAAACTGTAGGTCCCCATCGTGTATACTGACACGAAGACAGGAGAGCTGGAGCATTCTTGGAATGGTCTAGTTGCTGGGGTAGTCTCAAAGGTGGCCACACACGATGCGTTTTGGACGGCGTCCTGGCTTCCTGGCTGGGATGCGGGGTTTGGGATGTTAACTCATGAATGGCTGGTGCCCGCACACGATACTTCCAGACCCGCAATACCCGCATCCCTGTGATTTAACTTTTGTTTGGCAGACCTTGATTTTATTTTATGAATCAATGTTTCATCTGTCTCTAGAAATATTTCAATAAATGTACTCAAAACAGTTATGACTCCAATTTGAAAAGGAAATACACAAGAAAAATAAAGAACAGTTATCGATAATGTAGTATGTAGTCGATATAACGAATTAATGCAAAAGGGCATATCTTTAACAACAGGACGCCCACCTGGGATGCGTGGAATTCGGTCAAGCTGGAATTCCAAGATCGGGGTCGCATCCCCTCAAAACTGTCCATCCCTCCCCACGTCAAGGCGTCCGGGGATGCACACTCGCTAGGACGCCGTCCAAAACGCATGGTATATGTGGGCACCTTCACTGGATTTTTCAATATAGTCACGTGTTACCTTGCCCTTGCCCTGATGGCAAAAGGTCAAAGGCATGGAGATGATGAGGAATGGCTACAAAGCGTGTTGGTTGAAACCACTCGTTTGAGACATAAATTACATGGACACAGCTTCCAACTAGGACTAATGTCACTCTTCTATGATTACTGCAAAAAATCACCGTCAAATAACATACACTCATCGTGAGGGAAACGTGCAGCTGCTGGGGCTTTTTACCGTGGCTTCGTGAAGTCCACAGCCAATATTCTTACTCATTATCTTTATGGGCTTCTATTTAATTTCTTAATGTTACCTTGTTGCTGGGTCAGGCACAGAGGGGTTAACCACTCCATAGATTGCTTGAGATTGCATGAAGATTTCCTAAGATTCTCAACGAGATTCATGGAAAGATGCACACCGAAGGGTTAACTACTCCAGAAATTTCCAAGATTCCCTGAGATTTCATAAAGATTACCAATGATTGCCTGAGATTCCCAAAGAGATTCCCAACGAGATTCCTGGAGTGGTTAACCTCTCGTCAGGCACTGTGGGAAATGTTCAGAAACATTATTTTAGGGGTACCAAGCTGTGACCTGGGGTTAACAGCAAATGCAGGGATCGGGGGTCAAATCAACGCCAACTCTACCTATATAGTAGATAAGAGTAGAAAAAAAAATTCTTGTAGAATTGATCTTCGAAAAGTCACCGTCAGCGTATAATGAATTACGTCGCCACCCATTACTGTCCTCCTTTAAGGGTCCGCTATACCTGACGGTGCATTTTTTGCCGCCCATAAGATTAACATTGCGAGCGGCGATTCATTTTCAAGGTTTACCCTTGGTTGGAAAGACACAAAATTTTGCCTGTACCTAGCCCTAACAATGTTCTAGGGAGTGTTCGAAGCAGATTTCCCATTTTTTTACTGGTTTTCGAGATACAGCACTTTTCTTGAGGTATGCGATGCTAGCATTTGCAAAACAGTTGCAATAAAAGAAACCAGTGAGAAATTGGGAAATCTGCTTCGAACACTCCCTAGAACATTGTTAGGGCTAGGTACAGGCAAAATTTTGTGTCTTTCCAACCAAGGGTAAACCTTGAAAATGAATCGCCGCTCGCAATGTTAATCTTATGGGCGGCAAAAAATGCATCGTCAGGTATAGCGTCCTCTTAAGCTGTAGCCTCCCCGTGGCCACTCTCTGTCCTACTCCATACCATCGAAAACCGCGGCGCGGTTCGATGGCCGTAGTTCTTTAACTGGAGGATTTTCCTCTTCGATTTTCTATTTAGATCAGTGGTACAGTTCCTGCTCGTCAAAATTGACCTGTCCCTAGCCCTCAAAGCATCTGTTGTGTGTTGCCGCTACGGTTGAGCGCGTGCATTTCCGCTGTGCCCGGTGACCTCAAGCTCTCGTCCATTCACGGGCCAGCGATCTGCCGGCTCTGCGCCTCTGCCAGCATGCTAGCCGGACAACTTGGTGAGGTACCTGGCCTTCAACACGCATCCAATGCCTCTTCCGTGTCCTCTTCAAGACGCCAAAAATCAGCGAATTCGTCGTATAATTTGAATTTGCTGATGTACCTTTCATGGAACTTAGCCAATCTCTGGAAAGGAGCCTTGTTGTGATCCCTACTATAGATCGACGGAATTCTTCTTGATGTAAATTCTGTTTTCCAAGGTTAAACCCAACTTTAACGGAGGTTTAACTGCTGAATGCCTTAGGGAGACGTTAACTACAGTTAAATTCCAGTTACTGCACGGTAAAAACTGACTTTAACTGGATTTTAACCGTTTACCGAGTATGGTGGGACGCACCCTTGGTGTGAAGACCCATATGAACTAAGTAAATGTCGAATTTCTAGCCCACCAAGCAAAGAGGCGAGGACTTACTTGACGCAGAAATCGTAGATGCGTCAATGGCTCTGAACATTATCAGTGATGGTATAACCGATAACCACATCCGATTCTAAGTGAATCCGACGACTATTACGTAGCTCATGGACACTGATCTGAATGAATATTTCCAAAATATTGAAAATAGCCGATGATTCATTTAATATAAAACCATCTTCAAGTATTTTCCTACCGCTTGTTCCAATAGCAGCCTTGGTATGTACCCACCTTGAAGTGCATATCGTTTGGCCCTCGAATCCGAGCTAAATCCAACTTTATCCTTCACACCACAACGCGGAGCCTCCATCAGTCGTAGCGTCTCGTCGTCTATTTCTCCTGAAAAAAATAGAAACACAGTTTAGGATGACGTTGGGTTAGGTGTACGCAGGGGTCACGAAAGCCGGGTATGCTTCGCTGAATTTTCGAGGGTTTTTTTTTTTTAGTATTTTTTCATTGACTGCTTATGTTGTACTGAATATTTCTTGTTACCATGCAAGCTGTATACAAGTTGGTGTCTGCGAAACAGTCTCTAAAACGAGTAGGTACCCATAGAACCTTATACATGTACCTACAATGTAGAAATAATGCATACGTGTTGGCTGCTATTTAGTAGAGGTCGATAGTATACCTATTTATATAGCGAGGAAGTTGTGATGTAGAAAAATACATACTATTTCTTTGCGTACATTTGAAAATACGGTTCGTTACGCATTATTACTTAAGTGGCGTCTATTAGACTGATGTCACTTGGAAACTGTACGTCCGCTATAGCCTTGGCAGCGAAACCTGCTATAACAATAACTGGTATGCAGTCCATCATTTAGCAAAGAAGATTTTCCACTCAAAAGTCACGCGGCTTGCTCTCATAGAGCTGAAAACAGTGTTAATTACGTTTGCTTTTGGGATTATTATTGCCTATATTTCCAACTTCACGCTATACCTGACGGTGCATTTTTTGCCGCCCATAAGATTAACATTGCGAGCGGCGATTCATTTTCAAGGTTTACCCTTGGTTGGAAAGACACAAAATTTTGCCTGTACCTAGCCCTAACAATGTTCTAGGGAGTGTTCGAAGCAGATTTCCCAATTTCTCACTGGTTTCTTTTATTGCAACTGTTTTGCAAATGCTAGCATCGCTTACCTCAAGAAAAGTGCTGTATCTCGAAAACCAGTAAAAAAAAATGGGAAATCTGCTTCGAACACTCCCGAGAACATTGTTAGGGCTAGGTACAGGCAAAATTTTGTGTCTTTCCAACCAAGGGTAAACCTTGAAAATGAATCGCCGCTCGCAATGTTAATCTTATGGGTGGCAAAAAATGCCCCGTCAGGTATAGCGGACCCTTAAAGCTAGATCAAGCGTAGCTTCAAGGCTAGCTTTAAGACCGTGATCAGACGATGATCAGACATTCACAGGGATGAGTAGGGCGTGCTTATAGAGGTGTGATGGCCATGACCTTGGAGGCCTTGAGGCTGCCGTGAAATCGTGGCTCATGCTTCTTGAGCGATCAGTGCGTGCAGAAATGCGGGACCTCCCGCAACATAGGCATTCTGGCTATGCTCAAGAGCGCAGCCAACTATTGCCTCGACTGGGGGCACGCATTTTTATCAGTCGTCAGCCCCCCAGAATAGGTCTACAATTTTTTGGACCTTTAAAAAATTGCTTCCTCACTAAAATAGTCTCTCTCTATGACCGTCAAGAGTTCGCTATAGAGAGGGTTTAAGAGGCAGGGGTTGTCAAGGAACCTAGCGCTTACTTACTCTTTATAGAGAGGTCATCGTTATAGACCTAATTTTTAGCTTTTTTTCCTCTTTCTGGTACTCTCAATTTGACATGGAATTTATTTGATGGGAGGCTTTGTTATGACTTATGACCATCCTTCTTCAGCAGTCCATACGTGCTAAAATACCTGTACGTAGGAAGTACGTGAACCTATGGCACGTACCTGGATCGCCCTGAAGATCGAGTATTTTATGGCTAATTATATGCCCGTCGGCATCGTTTCATCTTAATGGGTGGGCAATGTTTTGCATCTTGCCTCATGTCTATGGTGATGAATTTATTAGAAATTGTGGGGCGGTATGGATTAAAATTCATCCCATACGTTGCAATAAAAGGCAATCGATAAAGTCGTGACTTCGATTCATCTTTGCGAAGGCGAAACCCCTTCACCGGTTATTTACGTTCGAATCATGTCTGAAGCAATATATTCCGCGTACGACATGGATGTAAAACTAAACTCCAACTCCATGATCCATGAAAAAATAAAGGGTCCGACAACAGTCGCACTTAACTTTCTCGCCCAGAATGATTTTTTTTTTTTGGGGGGTTTTTTGAGATTTTTTTGCGGGCGTAATTTTTAAGCAATCGGAAATCGGTTGAAAATGACCCACGAGCATCTATCTGAGATCACTCATACCAAATCTCACGTCTTTCATTTTATTACTGTAGTCCCAAATGCGTTCCGACCATTCAAAAACGTGGTTTCTCATTCTGAACTCATTTTCGACACTTTTTTGACTATAACGGCCGTAATTTTGAAGATAACATAATTCTGTTCGACAGATGTTTAAGTTACATGGTTCTACACAAATTTACCAAATTTCATGACAATCAGTCAATAAATGTGAATGGCGCCGAAACGATCGAACTTTGGTCCAGAACGGCCGTAATTTTCAACCAATTCAATTTTAGTTGAAAATGACCTCGAAGCATCTATTTGTCAACACACATACCAATTTTCAGTGTTATAGATTGAAAAGTGTACCGTCGGCGCTTGTCTAACTAACCAAAAACACGATTTTTGAATTATTTTGGCGGTTTTTTGACAATAGCGGCCGCAATTTTTGACCAATCAAAAAATCCTTGAAAATGTGTCTCGGCAGTAATTTTAGACAGGTCCATACCAAATTTCATCAAAATCGGATGAACGGTATAGGCGCTAGAGCACTGCACGGACTGACTGACGGACTGACGGACGGACGGACGGACGGACGGACGGACGGACGGACGGACGGACGGACGGACAGACTTTTTCCAGAAACCACTTTTTTGGACTCAGGGGACCCCCAGGATCATGGGAAACCCAAAATCTCAATTTCGAAATTTTGCACGAAAACAATACTTTCTCGCCATATATGGCTAGCGAGAAAGTAATAAAAAAATAAAATTGTAAAGGTTGTTTACCTGTAATGTTAAGGCCTGCAAAGCTCTGGAAGTCCTTAATGGCGGATGAGAAGGCTTCATGGGACAGTAAGCTACCTGAAGATGGATTCTTTATTGTAGGAGAAAGGTACCCGTAGCTTGCTAGGTAGATCTGAAAACAAACAGAAAAAAATTCAGGTCCGAGAATATAGAGCGGGGGTTGTACAAACCAATAAGGAAAAGTTCAACAAAGCTGTTAACCTACCACATCACAAGCCCAACCTCGTTCTATACGTATGTCTAGGGGTTCATTCAGCATTGTGGATTTCAGATTCTAAAGTTTAGTCGGGCCACTTTGGTCCTCCTTGCCGGACTGAACCAAAAGCCCGACCTGGTCAAGCCCTGATAAATAATATTTCTAGATATGTTAATAATATCATTTCCATTAAAAAGCCATCAATATTATTAATTGTTCTAAAAATAGTCTATACATTAATTAATATGTTCATTAATGGAGATGAGTCGATGTCACGTTATGATGGTGAAAGACGTGAATGTGAAATAGGCAGAAAAGAATGGGTAATAATGTCAGTCCAAGGTCTGGTTCAGGATTCCAACGGAAGGTCGGGAAATGATAGTCATCCTTCTACCTTATACCTTACATGTACCTATTCCCAACTACATCCCATTATTTTCCGCTCCTGTGTTTCTATGAAAAAAGAAAGGAAATGAAGAAATGCATCTCGTATACTTATATGATTATACCTGAATGTACTTTCTTGCCCCTGAGATTTTCTGGCCGAAAATGTTTTGCTAAATTTCTGACCGTACCTACATTACCTCAACCCAGGCCCGTATCCAGAAAGCGGTCATGGGGGGGGGGGGGGGTTAACCCCTTAAACCCCCCGTGGATACGGCTATATGGCTCAACCGATATTGCTCGAATTCAGTCCGCACCTTGGTTGAATTGCTCACGGTTTTTTTTAGCTTAAAAAGCTAAAAAAAATCCCTTTCGGCAGCCCCGAAAGGCGTAGCTAGATTTCAAAGATTACTTCCATCCACTAAAAGCAGTCTAAAACCATTTAGAAAGACGGTTAAGAAGATTTTCAGTTCACCAAAATGCATTCTCTACAATAACAACGGAGGAATTGAGTTTTGAAATTTCACCCCCCCCCCCCCCCCCTTAACAAGAAAATGAAAGTGATTTTACAAAACACTTTTTCAGACAAAAGTTGTAGATATAATTAATAGAAACTCATAGCAAAAAGAATAAACTCGATATCTCACCAAATAAGTGAGTTATGACGTTTTGAAAATTCAACCCCCCACCCCCTGCCTAAACGGTGTGTTAGACGAAAAACTTTTTCAGACAAAAGTTGTAGGTAAAATTGAGGCAAATGCATTACAAAACGAAAGAACTCGATAACACCCCTAAGATACAAGTTATGAATTTTTTTGTGTGCAAAACCCGGTTTTTACACCCTTATTCAACCATTAAGGGTGGGATCAAAAAACGTTAAAGGAGTTTAACTGGGGTTTAACGCTAACCGAGTATGGTGGGACGCACCCTAAGTATATATAGTGACTACTTGCCCCCCCCCCCCCTAAGAAAAACTGAAATGACGCCCCTGCTACAATAGGTAGATTTTTCTTCGAAATCTACCTAAAAAATTCAACATAGGTGATATTTTTTCCGGGTCCGCTTAGTAGGTATTGGCTTTTTGAAGAAGGCTTCGTGACATGGGGAATTAAAGAATATTATAATTATAGTTTCATTAATTTCAGCTGCCTTAATTTCGCAACAGAAATTACTCCCGCCCCTTGAAACTGTACACCAGACCTTCTTCCTCTAAATACATTTTTCTTCGTACTGAGGCTCTAACTTCCGCTTGGCAAAGCTGTCCCTGGCTTCTGCAAGAAAACAATGTCGAGGATATTGTTGAACACCGATAGTTTTGTATTCGAGAGAGGTGTCTGGCAATGCCAGTCCAATGTACCTAGCTACCGTACCTACTGTCTTTGGCTGTTCTCCCAAACGGAAGCCTGACAGGTGTTGAAGGTCTCCGCTGATCGAACACGTGCTATAGTACCAAGCTTGTTGGTATTGTTGGGGATGAAGTGTTTGGCGATCTTACGGAGAAGAGAGGGAAATGGAATAGATATCCGAACTAGGATATAGAGGAAAAGAAGAAGCGGACCTAGACGACAAATTTCTGATCCAAAAAAGATATTATATTTCAGAAGAATGGCGAGTGATGGTGTGTAAGATAAGTAAGGTAACCAGACAAGCTTATCCCCATATATTGTGGGATTAATTGAACGGATTGAAGAAGAAATCCAAAAAAAAAATATCATTCATTCTATAGAGATAACTTAACCCTGGCTGAAGAGTAGGTATGCGTAGGTAGGTACGCAATGAATCGTATAATTCTGAGAAAGGTTTTCTCACATCCCGAAAAGTGAGAATTTATCTCGGGTTAGTGGTAATGCGGCCGTTGTCAACAAAAGTCTGATAATGGCTCTTGAGCAATTTCCCTGTCACTCTCTTCAAGGTTATATCCATGGAAAGGAACCTTCCTTCGTCGTCTTTTTATTTGTTAAGTTTTTTTTTTTTTTTTTTTTTTTTTTTTTTTTTTTTTTTTTTTACGCGCGACGTTCAGAGAACATATGCGCCGAATAGTTGGTATATTAGATTTTTTTGGCCGAAGCCGAAGATGAAGTGGCCGAAGCCGAATATGAGTGGGCCGAAGCCAGTTTAGTAGTGGGCCGAAGCCCGAAGCATGTCGGATGCGGAAAATTTTTCCGTTCCGCCGGGATTCGAACCCGGACCTCTCAGGACACAAAGCGGACCCCTTGACCACTCGGCCACTGAGAGGCACTTGTTAAGTACTTATATCTCTGAAATAACCGACTTGTATTTATGTATTTAACTACCACAGCCTATTATAGATACACATACCAGAGGTGAATGTCGAGCAGAAAAAACTTTTGCTAGGATCGGGATCGAACCGGTGTGACCGACTCTGAGTGTCCTCAAGACAACCTTTCAAGACAGCTCGGTTATCGAGGCTGTTATCAGCCGAATAATCAAAACCTGTGATTCACTGATTCGACTCCTTTAAGGGTCCGCTATACCTGACGGTGCATTTTTTACTGGTTTTCGAGATACAGCACTTTTCTTGAGGTATGCGATGCTAGCATTTGCAAAACAGTTGCAATAAAAGAAACCAGTGAGAAATTGGGAAATCTGCTTCGAACACTCCCTAGAACATTGTTAGGGCTAGGTACAGGCAAAATTTTGTGTCTTTCCAACCAAGGGTAAACCTTGAAAATGAATCGCCGCTCGCAATGTTAATATTATGGGCGGCAAAAAATGCATCGTCAGGTATAGCGTCCTCTTAAGTAAGAATCGATCCCCTTAGTTACTGAAGTCAGCTGCGGCCTGACTCCCCCTATAAGGACGCTATAACCCTGCTGAGTGCCAAGGTCAAAACACGGTAGCAGGCAGTAAGTCACGTCACCCTGAGTCCTGCAAGAGTCCTTCGGCTTCTGCTGTTTGTTTACGTTTTTTCTGCACACTTTATGAGGAAACTATTATAGATATTTAAATGTTCTGAAATGTGATATATGTCTCTTCAACGGCCGAAGTTAAAATCACAACACAGCCTTATATTCCAGAATATTTAAATGTCCAATAGTTTCCTGGTCACAAACACGACTGCATAGACGCCCTAAAGAGATCAAACTCTTCAGGGATCTGCGAACGGAATTTTTGAATCCTTGAAAGAGACTAAGTGTGAGTGGAGAGTGGCAGGTTCAAGGCTCGGTGACTCAGCCTGTGACTCGCCAGGTTCGTAGGTCTCAGGTCTTCGTCTGGCGACACGTTGTCTGAGTCATCAGCGGCCGGTGGATAATTGAATTTCACGAAGTGGCGCCCAACGTGCATCGCCCATCGGATGACGCGCTCGCCGTTCACCCACTTCCAGCCGGGCCAATCAATTGATTGAAAGGCTGTAGTTTATTGGGGAAGGTGGGGGGGGGGGGATTTGTAATAGTTAAAGGCCTAATGGGCTTGCTTTCTACGTAATGGAGCTGCTGTTACTTTGAGAACTCGGTCAGAAAACTCCGAGGAGTTAACCACTCCAGGAATCTCGTTGGGAATCTCAGGCAATAATTGGAAATCTTTATGAAATTTCTGGAGTAATTAACCCTTTGGGATGCATTTTTCCACGAATCTCGTTAAGAATCTCAGGAAATCTTTGGAAATCTCCATGCAATCTCAAGCAATCCCTGGAGTGGAAAACTCATATTTGTGAGTTCCCTAATCTTGGGCCCACCTCAATTTTAAAAATATCCTGGAGCTTCTAGGTACCTAGAAACACAGGAAATTTTAAGGTCCTAACTGATTTTAAACATTTCAAATTCGAGCAAAATCGGTTCAGCAGTGTGACCTCGTATCTGCGATGTAGGTAGATAATTGTGTATACGTGCGGAAGAACGCACGATGTAAAAACCACTTTTTTGATCTCGGGAAACCCAGAATCAGCCTATGGGCAATCAAGTAAAAATGACACTTCTCGAAGAGGCCTGAATAACCACCCAGTTGTTTGAGTAATCGGCGTATCAGTGTGAGCTATGAATCACCACCACTGACAGTCTGTTATGCTAAAGACACGGCCGCGAATATGCCGTTCTTCATTAGGTCGATCGTTACAGATGACTGTGCCTGACTTTACGATCCTACGCCCACGCTCTTTCTTCATGGTACACCCATCACTCTACATTCCAGATGAATAAAAAATTGAGGTCAAACACCCCCTCACGACGAGTCACCATTTCTTAGTAACGTTTTGTGACCAGACGTCGTTCACAGTCCCTTGAGGCCTCATTTGTATAGTTCCTGGAGATGGTAATAAATTTCTTGGAAGGCCTGGACTGTGTTAGTCGACGAGCGTGATTTTCTCCTTCCTGTCTACTCTTCTATAGATTCTTTCTTCTCTCTCCTCACTTTGGTATAGTTGAAGTGTCTGTCGTTAAATTTGTTAAGGGTAAAAACAGTCGTGGCACTAGATGCTTCTTTTTGACTCTTCTCGACTTTCCAAGGGAGCTACTGAGTATTTTTAGGTGAGAACTGTGATTTTTAGGAATTTTTATAATACTGTTATTTAATTTTGCTCTGATTCTGGTCTATCTATGGTCTGATTGACGAACAGTTACGTTGAGATCCATGTCGGTATACCTGTTAATTTTGATCTCAGGTGTGGCCGCCGAAAATGAGGCTCCTTTTATGGGGAAATCTTTCCTTTTTCGGTAACTTGTCTGTGATTAGTACCTGCACCTTCTTACTAACGTAAATGGTCTGACTATAAACGTCCTGTGCGCTATAGCCCTCAGAAGGGGCCAGGGCCATCGCAGGATCAACCCCGATAGTCGAGTTTTCGCCTAGCCAGTGAAGTCTAGGTACCCATCCAGGCCGGGCCGGGCAAATATCACGAAAAAAAATTTCGACAAGTTCGGAATCGATCCTGGGTCCTCTAACTTCATAGCTTACTGCGCTAACCCTGTGAAAAGTCAGAAATGAGGACTTACCATAGCTTTAGCGTCCTGCGCTTGTGTTGGAGCGAAGCAAAGCACCAGTACGAAGAGGAGGCCCGTCCTCAGCAATAGAAACAAATTGATTGAAGTTCTACATGCTGGCCGGTGCCGGCTGACATAGAAGCTGTCCATTTCTATCCGTAACTCCAAAACCACTGACTCACCGTTTTCCTTTCACACAATGTCCGCTGGACGCACTAAAGGTACACAACACAAGATTTACCTACTTAGTACTATTAAATTATTGCACTAACGAAGCCAAGTTTTTGGCTTGTCATGGTGATATAGCTTAGCCAGCAATGATGGGATTTTTAGACTAGAAAACACTGCAAGGTTAAGAGGACGCTATACCTGACGGTGCATTTTTTGCCGCCCATAAGATTAACATTGCGAGCGGCGATTCATTTTCAAGGTTTACCCTTGGTTGGAAAGACACACAATTTTGCCTGTACCTAGCCCTAACAATGTTCTAGGTCGTGTTCGAAGCAGATTTCCCAATTTCTCTCTGGTTTCTTCTATTGCAACTGTTTTGCAAATGCTAGCATCGCATACCTCAAGAAAAGTGCTGAATCTCGAAAACCAGTAAAAAAAAATGGGAAATCTGCTTCGAACACTCCCTCCCTAGAACATTGTTAGGGCTAGGTATATACAGGCAAAATTTTGTATCTTTCCAACCAAGGGTAAACCTTGAAAATGAATCGCCGCTCGCAATGTTAATCTTATGGGCGGCAAAAAATGCACCGTCAGGTATAGCGGACCCTTAATTATTATACGTTATATGACGCCCAACGTGGGGGCTCGAAAATAATTGCTCTATGATCTAGAGCGGCACCTATCCCTTCCCTACAATACCTACTGTAGATATTAATAGGGGTGTGACGGTCCAGGTCCAGGTTCAAATCATGGCGTAAGGAAGTTTCCCAATTTTGAGGGCATGAATGAAACACATAAAGCTTCGTCCTACTCCTCGTCGACGTCGGAAAATTGATTCCGGTGTTCCACGAAAGGTATATTACTAAGACTGGTAGTGCTTGGTACTGGCTACTACAGCTACCATATCATTATCATCTGTGGTCTGTAATTTGAGCCACATGTCATTTAGTCAGACGTGAAGGTGAGTCATTTAGTCAATAGACAATGAAGAATCTCCCATGATTCAGATGGTTGAAAATCGGAAAATTTGTGGAACTTTTCTGATTTTGAGGCTCTGCTACAGACTCCCCAATTTCCTGATAGCTTTTTCGAATACCTAAGTCAGCAGTTTTATAAACGCTAACATGGTCCAATCTATTTTTTTTAGGTAAAAAGTGGGAGATATTAAAAACTACAGAGACACTGAGGAATCTGCCTCGATCTGCCCTATATCTAATAGTTAGTTAGCAAAGGGTTGGGGGGGACAAGCCCAGCAACTAGACCGTTTTCAAGAACTATCCATTGTGCTCAGCTGGCAGCACTACCAAATACCAGCTCCCCAGCCATCGGGTAAACGATGGGGACCTACAGTTTTAGGTGGGTTCCGAACCACCACAGCCTCGATATACATTTCACTTGACATGCTGGACATGTCAGAGGTGAATGCCGAGCAGAAAAACTTTTTGGTAGGATCGGGATCGAACCGGTGTGACCCGGCTCTCACTGCTCCTCAAAAGTCGACTTTAGTCCACTCGGCTATCGAGGCCGTCCTATATCTAATACGTCACCATGGTTATTTGTTTGTTTATATATTTCCATGTGTATACCCCATAAAATCAGAAACGTCAAAGGTACGGAAGGTCTAGGTCTCAGGGTCACTATGCCATTTCCTCTTCTATATTATAATAAAAGCTGAACATAATATGTGGAAGGTAGGATGTACCTACAGCAGATAATAACGTACTATACTGTGTTCTGTTGATTTTACAAAAGCATAGCGATCTGTCATCAGTGTCATTCCGGAAGTAAACCATTATCAAGGTCTTGGTGTAGGTTACAGGTATATGTAGTACCTTGATACCTGCAAAATAGTGCCATACTTTTATAGCTCCCTGTGGGTATTAAGAAAACTTTTCTATGGCCCCCAAAAAAAGATGGCCCCGATGAAGGTGAAAATAAAAATATCGTAATAGCCTTTGAAGGACTATATTTCGACAATTTGTTGCCTTTCGTGGTCAAGAAGTCAGAATCACGCCCAACTGTCGAGATTTCCCCCAGCCGATGAAGGTCAAGTGTCTATTATAGGGCTAGTGGCTGGCCATGATTCACCACTAGGAAAAATCTCGAATAATCGAGGCTTGAACCTGAGTCCTCTTGTTCCATATAGCTCAGTGTCCTCCACACATAGGATTTTGTATGTACCTTTGTGAAAATTCATGTGGGATATATAGTAGGGGTGACTTCAGATGGGAGTGGGAGCTCAGAACTTTAGCGCAGTCTTAGAAAACCCATAGCTTGCTGTGCTTACCGCTGTTTTTTGAAAGCTCAGCAGGTGTATTCCCTTTCTCGAACGCCAGAAAACACACTCAACTAACACCTTCAAAATTTATTGCAAGAAGATAAGGCACGCCATGATGCTATGTATGGTGAATAGTTCTTCTTTCAATAAATTTTGAAGGTGTTAGTTGAGTGGGTTCGAGAAAGGGAATACACCTGCTGCTGTGCTATTTTTTAGCAATCTGCATTACCTAGTGACTGAAAGTGAGTTCTATATTACGCTGCTCAAGTATCGGTACTGCCCTATAGCTAAAGAGGACTGAGAGATAAGTGATAAGATAGCTGTCAGTGGGGAATGATGTCACATAGATCCAGATGATTTGTTTTACGATTACGTGCTATTTTGTGCATGATGGTCTCGCTTCGTTAGGGTTAGCTATAGACCGTTGAATTGGCCCATCCTTCCTGGCCCATTGAACATGTCTAAAAAGAATAGTTCGCTATAGGAAGTTTTCGTTTAGGGCGTTATCCAACGATGGTCCTTACCGCTTCTGCGGGCCTTGCCGAAGCGGAACTAGATGTCGTTACACAAGCGTAGGTATACAGCCATTGTTATTGTTATATGCCTTTCCTATTAGACGATGCCTATGAGGTGCCACTGCGGTTTCTCAGGTTGGTCATCCATGGACTTTGCAGATTGGACCATTTAAAAAAATGTCCTCTTTCTTCGTGACTTCTCGAGCGAATCGCTAAAGTTCTGGACGTGGGCAATTGAAATTTGGCCACGCCTGACTGACTTCAGTTCGCAAGGAAGTAAATTTAATTTACTTTTTGGCAGTTTTGACTATTACGTTCGCTTCTGGATGATGCAAGTACAAGAAATCATGTTTTTACTTTCTCGCTAGCCAATAGCGTTGTTTTCTTCAAAAATTTCGAAATTACTTGATTTCTGTGATATTGTGGGGGTCCTAAGAGTCGAAAAAAGGTGTTTTTTGGGACCTTCTGTGGGAGTTATAGGAGAAAAACTACCTACAGTGAATATTCTTCTCTTGGTGAGCCCATAGTGCTTAAAAAACAGTTGCCACTCGATATAACGAACGAAAGCTACGGTCCCTTGGCAAACCCTGACTCACTTTGTCCCTCTCTATAGCGAGAACTGTCTTTATGAAGAGAGATTATACTGTAGTCGTTTACCGTGTATGAATCATCACTATTAGGCTGTTGTTTTTATATGGGTATAGGTATGTTGTGTTTGAATGGATGAGTATGAAAGTAAACTACCTATGTGATAGTGAACACAACTGTTTAAGAGCAAACAGATCTCTGTGATTCAAAAACGCTATAAAGCGCCTCCGCCTATACTAAAGAGTGTGACTCATTACTTGACTGACTCAGTTCACTCTGTTGTGATTGGGATTTCTAAGGTTTTAATATAAAATAAGGATACTACTGGATATTTAAATATTCTGAAATATGTGATGTATTTTTAATGGCCGAAATTAACAGGCTGTGTGGCGATTTTACGATCGGTAAATTTCGGACAAATATTTTGCTGACATGAATCACTCGTAAAATCACAACACAGTCTGTTAATTTCTGCATCTAAAAGACAAATTATATTTCAGAACATTAGTTTCCTCATAAAACTATTGGATATTTAAACATTCTGAAATATAATATTTCTTTTTAACCTCATTACTCATGAGTCATGAGACTATGTTTTGATTTCACGATCGGTTAATTTTAGACAATTTTTTTGGTGACAAAAATCACTCGATCGTAAAATCTTATGAATAATGACGTTAAAAAGACATATTATATTTCAGAATATTTAAATATCCGACAGTTTTCTCACAAAGTTTGAAGTCCAATAGGATGTCTCTTGCTGTTGTTGAAATAAGTTTCCATAGAGACCTTCCACGTGCGACATGGGCAGTCGACCATGGAATAACAAGTCAGTTGTCTGTCTGTATATGTGGAATATTCTTTGTTATACTTCAGAGTGACTAATAGGCATTGAGCATCATTTGTCTAACAGACCAGCTGCTACCGTATAGGGAACCTGTGCACTTCATCAATCAATCAGTAATCAATACATGTACCTTCGCTATTGCAATCATTCACGCCCAACGTGCGCTACTGGACATTACCGTAATTAGTAGCTTGCCAGAATTTTTTCTATTACTTAAACTTAAACGGTGTCCACCAAAGGGAGGAACCCGAGGGGTTAACTCGTTGGGAATCATTGAAAATCTTTATGAAATCTCAGGGAATCTTGGAATTTTTTGGAGTGGTTTACCCCTTCGGAGTTAATCTTTCTATGAATATCGTTGGGAATCTCTGGAAATCTTTATGGAATCTCAGTGGAATCTCAGTGGAATCTCTGGAGTGGTTATCCCCTCGGAGGAACCTAACCTAACCTAACCTAACTCTAAAAAAAATGGAGCGACTGAAAATCTGGACCTGTTTTTGTAGGAGAGGTGTAGGAGAAAAGCTCAGCAACTAGACCAGCTCCCCAGCCATCGTGGTAGTAGCGATGGGGACCTATAGTTTTAGGTGGGTTCTGAACTCTACAAGATGGTAGGACGACGTAGCACGACTCATTATTTCAGTGATGGTACCTGCGTTGTGTACCTTGCCAGCCTAAGATGGTTTGTTTACATTTGTGTTTGTCTCCTATACAAGGCGATCTTCTGATATGGGACTATCTGAAAGATAAGATAGGATTTTTTTTTGTGATGAGAAAACCACTATTCACTATCTATAGGTACAATACCTAACCCATGCAGCCTGTTACAAACCATCGGTTATAGTGTCTCCTCTGAAAGATTTTTTTACCGTAGGTGCCTCAAACTATTTGTGATCAACCATTAGTACTGTTTTACTGGAAGTTACACCAAATTTTTTCAGTTGTATGTTAGGTCCCCCGCCCCAAAGTAGCATCGAAATTGCAAGTGCGCTATCTCGCAGATTGGCTCTCGAGCGGCTGACATGCAGTCTTTATCACAGCGATATATCCGATTAGAATCGTACCTACAGGAAATGTCATAGTATGTCTTGAGCTGGGTGTCCTAGAATCCTAGATGTTTTCGTGGTTCATCTCGTACTCGTGCCATCAAGTGAAGAGCCTCATTATCTCTTGACTAATATGGAACACCTCCGAAAATCTATCCTAGACTCTGGCAGTGCGAAAATGACCTAGTGATAGATAGAGCTCCATGATATTGGCACAGATATTGGGTATACATATACGTCTCTCTATAACGACCATGTAACGTTCGTTCGTTATAGAGAGGTGTTCGTTATAGAGAAGTGTTCGTTTTAGAGAAGTGTTCGTTATAGAGGTGTTCGTTATAGAGAAGTGTTCGTTATAGAAGGTGTTCGTTATAGAGAAGTGTTCGTTATAGAGAGGTGTTCGTTATAGAGAGGTGTTCGTTATAGAGAGGTGTTCGTTATAGAGAGGTGTTCGTTATAGAGAAGTGTTCTTTATATAGAGAAGTGTTCGTTATAGAGAGGTGTTCGTTATAGAGAGGTGTTCGTTATAGATAAGTGTTCGTTATAGAGAGGTGTTCGTTATAGAGAGGCGTTCGTTATAGAGAGTGGCAACTGTAGTATGTACCGAACCACTGTAGAATTCTCTGCAGCCGGAAGTCTAAAATTGCCAGAGAATTTTTTAATAATATGCTCAACTTCTAGTCGTTAGTACGCGAAGCACGTTGATTTCAACTACTTTTTCCCTAGCGCATACTGGACATTCCTGCATATTTCTTTGATACAGCCTAGAAAATTTCAAAAATAGTTTGATTCGCAATATTACAGAAACTAAATGTCACTCTCTATAATTAAAACCTCACTATAGCGAGAAAATTTATGTGGTCCCTTGACAGTCGTTATAGAGAGAGACTACAACTGTGTCTATGATTCATGAATCGTTTTCCTCATCAAGTTTACTCCTCCTAAAAATTTCTTTTCAAAATTCTAAAATATAAAAAATAAATCTCGTCATTGCTGGCTAAGCAGTTGGTTCCTACTACCCTACTGAATAAATACTTCAAAAGAAAAGAGCCAAAATTGGCGCTAAAAAATTCAAAAGTTTGAACCTGAGTTTCATTACAATTTACATGACGATTTGCTTATACTAGCAAAATTTAAAAACCTGTATAAAGAAGATCAGGGCAAGAGCACCATCTTGAAGTACCGCGGAAAATTAATCACTTAAGGCACGTAAGGTAGAGTAGCTGAGAAGGATCGCGGACTAGTGAGAAATATAGTACGTGTTTACTCCAAAGCACCGCCGCGCCAACTGAGTCCGCTCGCTGATAGCCCACTACTGACACGATTCACGGCCCGTGAGTCACACCACCGCTGTACCTGTTATACCTGCGAGCTGTTTTCTCATTCATTAACCAGACATGGGACAGGTTATGTTAGTTTAAGCTCACCTGAACCAAAACTAAGCACTTTTTCTTAATTTCTTAAGAACGCGCGACGTTCAGAGAACATATGCGCCGATGAGTTGGTTGTTACATTTTTTTTGGCCGAAGCCGAAGTTGAAGTGGCCGAAGCCGAACATGAGTGGGCCGAAGCCAGTTTAGTAGTGGACCGAAGCCAATACATCCATGTTGGAAGCGGAAAATTTTTCCGTTCCGCCGGGATTCGAACCCGGACCTCTCAGGACACAAAGCGGACCCCTTCACCACTCGGCCACTGAGAGGCACACTTTTTCTTAAATGAAAACGTGGTATTTTGGATCAGTGGGCTCGGTAATTCAAGCTCTGTGGATTTGTTTCGGTTCAGGTGAACTTAAATAAATAAATATCACTACTCCCGTTTCATCTTAACTTATCTTCAGTCCCGACTGGAATTCAAGGGCTCGGGAAATTTTCTGGACTCTAGTTTCGAGAAGCAGACCCTAGCGAGTTCGGCATATTCCGCATATTAATTAAGATCGAATATCGATCCATTATTATTCATTGAGTTTCCCTACGTGATTTATAAACAGAATAGCCGTAAGTCAAAGAACTAGGTATTAGGTACGGCTTGGTAGGTGGTCAAATAATTTTGCTGTGATAGGTTCATTACATTCTTGTTGTCCAAAATAGCATGGAGACTTAAGAGGACGCTATACCTGACGGTGCATTTTTTGTCGCCCATAAGATTAACATTGCGAGCGGCGATTCATTTTCAAGGTCTACCCTTGGTTGGAAAGACACAAAATTTTGCCTGTACCTAGCCCTAACAATGTTCTAGGGAGTGTTCGAAGCAGATTTCCCAATTTCTCACTGGTTTCTTTTATTGCAACTGTTTTGCAATTACTAGCATCGCATACCTCAAGATAAGTGCTGTATCTCGAAAACCATTAAAAAAAATGGGAAATCTGCTTCGAACACTCCCTAGAACATTGTTAGGGCTAAGTACAGGCAAAATTTTGTGTCTTTCCAACCAAGGGTAAACCTTGAAAATGAATCGCCGCTCGCAATGTTAATCTTATGGGCGGCAAAAAATGCACCGTCAGGTATAGCGGACCCTTAATGTGCCTATCTGGGCTCCCATGACCATGGTACCTAAGTGCACTACCTATGTAGGTACCTACTTACTGGCCAACAATTTTTTGGCTGACCACTGTGAAGGAACCTACACTTTGAAGGGAGGCATTCCGAGAAAAGTTCCCCTTCCAGGTAGCAGTCCCCCTTCGTGCTGCAGTGGACAGTGCAGTGTAGCCAATGAAAGGCTGGCAAAAATCCAAGCCACCCCGAGCTCGTGGTGGTAACCATCCGGCTGCCATTGTGGCCATTAAATCGTTCCTTCGACAATACGTAATTTCTAAGAGAGTTTGATTGGCAGCAGTCGATACCTCCCATCATTGAGTAATAAAATATGTGGCTCTATTTACGTTTCGTCAGGATACCAATGCCTCTAACTGCCTGTGGAAATTTTATTTTCCATACATCTACAGGCTATAGTTACCCGTTCATGGAGGGTTCAAGTCCCAATATAAGCAAAGTTTTCGGCTTGTTGAAGAAGTTGAGCCCACTTTTTTTCTGACTTCGGCCAACTACTGCTCAGCTTCGGCCAGAATCTGTGGTGTAGGTATGTATCCTATCTTCCAAAATCTTTCTTAACCTGACCAAACAGAAGAAAAAACTTTAAAAAGACTCCAAATTTATTTCTTCCTATGCAGGTACCGAACTTACAGAATCAGCTACATTCGGGGGCAGGCTGACATTTTTGTTCAGGTTTAATTTCTTCAATGAAGCATTCTAGGTACGAAGGATTGCGGAGGCAGCAAACGTCTTGAAAACTTTCACTCGCTACTAGCTTCTCTAAAGCGCAGCACCTTCTGGTGAACGTCATGATGCAGCCTTCTGGACAAGGCGGAGGTGGTGGAGTGCAACAGGAAGGAGTTCGAGTCCGAGGGCAGCGCTTTTTTCTATTTTTTTCACAAGGATCGGGGCAGCACCCACCCTGCTGTTCTTTTTCGCAAGAGTCGCCCTCCATATCACCCATGGGAAACCTTTTAAACAGTGACAACATATTATTGGTGAAAGACTTCATCGGCTGAGGAAAAAATCGACGGTTAGTTTTAATTTTACCTTGAAAGGAACATACCCACCTAGTAAAATCTTCTTCCTTATTCTCTCTTGCGGTAAAGAGCTGTCGCAGACCCTGTTCGGACATGGAAAAAATAGAAATCAATATTTCTGAATTTAGGAAATTGTTTGAAAAATAAATTTTGGGCTAATGTTGTTGGGGGGTGCTAGGAATGTTTTCATTGGAACAAGGAGAGCAGGTGGACCTCTCTTATAAAGTCGCCGCTCTCTCGATAACGACCAACAACAGATCAGTAAATTTAGCCGCTATAAAGAGATGGTTTCAGAATGAGTCAGGGTTTGCCAAGGGCTCGTTCGTTATAGAGAGTATCGTTATATAGAGACTGACAAGAGTAGCTAGTTGGATTGACATCCAAGGTACCCACAGAAACTTGTTGGTGAACAGCTGAAAAATTCTCCCATAGTTAAGGGTCCGCTATACCTGGCGGTGCATTTTTTGCCGCCCATAAGATTAACATTGCGAGCGGCGATTCATTTTCAAGGTTTACCCTTGGTTGGAAAGACACAAAATTTTGCCTGTACCTAGCCCTAACAATGTTCTAGGGAGTGTTCGAAGCAGATTTCCCATTTTTTTTTACTGGTTTTCGAGATACAGCACTTTTCTTGAGGTATGCGATGCTAGCATTTGCAAAACAGTTGCAATAAAAGAAACCAGTGAGAAATTGGGAAATCTGCTTCGAACACTCCCTAGAACATTGTTAGGGCTAGGTACAGGCAAAATTTTGTGTCTTTCCAACCAAGGGTAAACCCTGAAAATGAATCACCGCTCGCAATGTTAATCTTACGGGCGGCAAAAAATGCATCGTCAGGTATAGCGTCCTCTTAACGATATTTCAGAACATAGTCCAATATTTTCCTCATAAAGTGTGCAGAAAAAAACGTAAACAAACACGATTGTGTGGTCGCCCTTAAAATTCGAACCCAGGTCCTCAGTCGTGCCAGTTTTGTGTTTTCCCTCTGGACCACGGCCGTTTATACCTAGTAGGTATCGTAGATGTCTTCCAAGCACAGAAATGTTGACACATCTTCACGCAGGTGCCTTCCTCGACGAACCTTGAATGTCCGTCTTATGTATAGGAAGAAGCTTCCTAGGTGCGTGCATTGCATATAGGCACAGCTGGGCATGTGCTGAGCATATTAGATAAGCAAAACTAGGTTTCTGCCATCAACACTGACATTATCATCAGGAACATCGAAACAATAGGGATGAGACCTGATTGCTGATGGTGAGAAGAAAACAAGTTTGTTGCAAACTGAGGCTATACGCATTTCATTATTTCTTACTAAATACACATTCGCTCTTTGTTTACGTTTTTTCTTATTGGATATTTAAATGTTCTGAAATATAATATATGTCTTTTTAAACTAACAGGCTGTGTTGTAATTTTACGATCGGGTGATTTTTGTCAGCAAAAAATTTGTACGAAATTAACCGATTGTAAAATTACAACAAAGACGTATTATATTTTAGAACATTTTTAATATCCCTTTATCCTCATATAAAGTGTGCAGGAAAAAACGTATATTGCGTAGACCCATTTTGAGGACACTGTTGGATTTATTGGCAGTGGAATTTGATTCAGCAGGACTAAAAAATCGCCAATATAAAAACTGACGGTAAAAAGACATACCTAGATATTATATTTCAGAATAATAAATAAATAACTAGGTACTTATTTCAGTTTCTTCAGAAACTTTTCTATAAGAAATGCAAAACTGCCTACGTATTATTTAAGTACCTACCTAGGTATATTCCGAACACTCTGGAAGTAAATTTAAAAAGGTTATTTTTATTGTCAAAAAACAGTGAAGTGTTGTTGTTGTCATAGTACTTAGGTACTCCTGGCGAGGAAGCTTTCATAAAGGTACGTTCAGCCTCGACAGCCAAGTCATAGTTGTCTTTAGAGGAACACTGAGAGGTGGGTCACACCGGTTCGATCCCGATCCTGACTAATTTTTTCTGATCCGCATGTGTTGGGAGCTGGTATTTGGTAGTGCTGCCAGCCGAGCACGATGGATAATTCTTAGAATTGTTGACTTGTACCCTTTTAGTAGTCAATGGGGCGACAGGGATGGCAATGAGCTAAGTATGATGTCTGGCTGTTCGAGTAGCTTACTATGGGAAATGGGTGCATAACACGCGATTTAAGCAGAGTTAAGCCTGAGGACTGCGGCACACCCACCCCCCCTCAACTCCCCCCTTCCCCTTCCTCCATACCCAACGCCTTAACCTTGACCTCAAGACACTCAAGACTACTGACCATTACATAATGCCTGTTAAGATAGGCCAAGTTGACTCAGGCTATATTGCCGTTTTATTTCGGTGCCACACGCAGCCCCCCCCCCCCCCCCACTCCACTCCACTCCCCCCATCTGGGGGGGGGAGTGGGGGAGGGGCTGGTGTATAAGAATGGTCATTGACTTTAGTGAGTTTTTTTTTTCGAAGTGTGTTGAAGCACAAAGCATATACCTAGAACCTGCTTCTATGAGGGACCTACAGTTTAAAGGTGGGTCCATACACTATAACCTCGATATCGAAAACTCTTATATCAATAGTAGTCAGGAAAATTTTGACACTGAGTGGCATCGAACCGAGATGGCGTTCCTCTTGAAGGCAACAGTCTACAGAGACCACTGTGCTACTGAGGCTGCAGCTGATAGCTTACAACAAGCAACAAAAAATTCATATATGGTAAATATGCCCTTCTTTGCCTAGCACGGAAACAAGAGTAGGTATTAATATCAGTTAGGCAATAGTGAACTTTAGTGCTAGCGTATAGTCTAAACATGAATCATCAGGCGTATTTCCTCAGTAACCATGTCAACTCGCACGCTATAAAGAAAGTTCGCTATAGAGAGGGTACAACTGTATTACAGCCTACCTCAGTCATGAGAGTACCCTAGAGCTCCTTCAGTGAGTAACCACTCAACACAGAAGTTGTTGCTGAAAGAATAAGCAATCATCCGTAAAAAACTGGACAAGGTGGTGTTACTAAAAAGTTGTGTGCTAATCCCGGTTGGTGTCCAGTGTGATGTCCGATCGCTGCATTGGACCACGCCGTGTAACAAATCGACAGGGTCACCAACGTGACACTACCTGACCTACTCTACGAAAAGTCTGTTGACACCGCCATTGGATAAGTAGGCACGTTTTCGGGGAGTACCTAGTTAGCAGAGGGTTGGGGGGGGACAAGCCCAGCAACTAGACCGTTTTCAAGAACTATCCATTGTGCTCAGCTGGTAGCACTACCAAATACCAGCTCCCCAGCCATCGAGTAAACGAGGGGGACCTACAGTTTTAGGTGGGTTCCGAACCACCACAGCCTCGATATACATTTCACTTGACATGCTGAACATATCAGAGGTGAATGCCGAGCAGAAAAACTTTTTGGTAGGATCGGGATCGAACCGGTGTGACCCGGCTCAGCGTGTTCCTCGAAAGGCAACCCACCTAACCCACTGAGCTATCGGAACTGTCATTGATATACAATAGAAACAGTTGTTAACCTGAGGTGGCATAAAGGGTATAAGTGCTTAGCCGGAAGATAGACACCTACACAAGTTAATCAAAATGTCCAGTTACTTTGGTCCGCTGCTCATATACGACAATAAAGGCTGTATTCATTATGAAGGTGCACCGCAGGTGTTGGTCCTAGTTGTGGTATTCATAAGGTGTTGCCCGTTTAAGGCGGCTCGAAACTCACCAAGCCTTCAGAACCATTCTTTGGTTGATTCACTCAGTATCGGAGCAAAGACGGAAAAGATTTCTCCGAGGGGGTAACCACTCCAGAGATTCCTTGAGATTTCACTCAGATTCCATAATGATTTCCAAAGATTCACAACGATATTCATAGAAAGATGAACCCCGAAGGGGTAACCACTCCAAAAAATTCCAAGATTCCCTGAGATTTCATAAAGACTTCCAATGATTCTCAACGAGATTCGCAACGAGTGGTTAACCCCTCGGATTTCTCAGAGGCATTCTTACAGTGGTTTGAAAATCGTCAAAGCTTGTCCTCAGAGTGCAGTTTGTTTACGTTTTTTTTGGCCCATTATTTTGATGAAGCGGTTCGATATTCGTATGACCTGAAACTTGTATTTTTAAAGACCGAAACTAGGTAACTAAGTTATAATTTTCCGATCGAGTAATTTTTGGCAAATTTTTTATTGGTAAAAATACTCGATCTTGATATCGCAATACAGCTTACTATTAAAACGAGATATCTAGGTACCTACTTACTAAGTATAGGTCCCTACTTCAAGAGTATACCTGTATAAATTTAATGTCAAACAGTTTTCTCTAAAAATGGGTAAAAAAACGTGATTTTTTTGAAAATGTACTTCATATTTAACGGCCACCATACATTCTCGACGAACTCCGCCAAAACCACTGTGCGAAAGTAAATATTCGACAAAACTAATGTTTACAAATTAGTACAACCGGAGACTGGTAATTGCAATATCGTATTGATTGTGTCTACTCTAAAAGCTAAACATAGTGTGCTATTTGAACGCGAAACGAACGAGTAAAAGTAGGACACTATGTTTAGCTTTTACAGGAGAAAAGTAGAGAAATGCTGTTGAAATTACCCACTTCCGTAAGTGAAATAAAAATTGCCAAAATGCAACATGGCTACGGTAAATAGTACAAACATTTATCAAGCTTTTCTACTAAATGTGACGATAAAATCATACATTTTTTAGTCCGAAAATTTTCAAAAAAATATTCCGCATGAGGTAGTGTTGTGTTTTCGCGATCTGTCAAAAAAACATGTGGACTGGTAGTTGACTGTTTAAAATCGCTCCTGTGGGCTTATTACTCCATTTCATGCAAAAATACAACACTACCTCACGACAAAGAGTCTCAGGTTTACATCCCCCTATAAACACTTTCCACTCGCCCTGTAACTTCGGAGTAGGGCTTGAAGTACTTACCATTGCGAACCAAGTACGTGTAGTCGAAAATAGCGAATGTATATTCAGCCTTAAGTTTCTTCGACTGCCAATAGTCAGAGAGATTAGTCTCGAGCCGCCTTAAGATGTGATATTAGTTTTGAAGTGGTATTTGCCCATTTAAGATGTGCACCATGGCGGAGGAAGGTAATAGCTATTCCTCAGCACGGCCATGACTCGGCAAAAACCTGAGACCGGCGACAAGGTTCCGTTGCTGCTCACAGAACCTTTGCCTGTTTATAAACAATTCCACACTACTGATGCTACCTTAAGGGCGTCTACGCAGTCGTGTTTGTTTGCGTTTTATTTTATCTGCACCTTTTACGAGGAAACTATAGAATGCAAATGTTCTGAAATATAAAATATCTTTTTAACGGCCGAAATTAACAGGCTGTGTTATGATTTTACGATCGGTTAATTTCAAACAAATTTTTTATAGACAAAAATCACTCGATCGTAAAATTACAACATAGCCTGTTAATTTCGGTCGTAAAAAAAACATAGATATTATATTTAAATAACCAATAGTTTCCTCAAAAAAAATGTAAACAAATAGCGAATGTAATGATTTTTCTTCCCATTTTCTGAGGAAACTGCTGGAAATTTTTTAACGACAGAAATTTACTGACTATAATATGTTGTGATTTTACGATTAAGTAATTTCGGACAAATTTTTGTTGAAAAAAATCACAACACACAACCAGTTAATTTTGGTCGTTAAAATGACCTATTATATATATCAGAGCATATCCAACAGTTTCCTCAAAAAAATTTTGAGAAAAAACCTAAAAACACAGGGTTGTGTGGTGACCCTTAAGAATATAGGACTGTACCTACTTGTAGGTTAAGGTGTAGCTATTTCTCTGTACGGCGAATTCCAGTAGGAACT
Organism: Mesopsocus fuscifrons; assembly: GCA_950004255.1. NCBI lineage: Eukaryota > Metazoa > Arthropoda > Insecta > Psocodea > Mesopsocidae > Mesopsocus > Mesopsocus fuscifrons. Next base: position 14,591,102 of record OX465379.1, read on the forward strand.
GAATACTGGAGAAGGGAGAGGGGGTAAACACTTTCCGTGTAGGTAACCGTAAGTACCAATAGGTACGATACCTTAGGTACCGGGTGAGTGGGCAATAACGACCGCATACACGCACCATCACACTTCGGGACACACTGCTCTCAGTGCTACTTCTGTTGGTTGATAGTGCCCTTGTACCTAATCTTATTGTTAACTGAATAAGGTAAGCATATTTCAAGTGAAGATTTTTTTTTGTGCGGAAAATATTGCATACGACGGGATTTGAACCCCCTAACGACCACTCCGACACAGAGAGGTGCTGCTCACCTGTACCTTTTTGTATTATTTCCACAGAATGGTCAGTGTACTCCATCAAATCTTCCACAGCTACGATGACGTCATGAGAACTACTAAGGGTAAGAAGACCTAACCTTCCATCCCCCTTCACATAGAAATTTTTCTTGCTAAAAAGTTTATTTTAGATTGGTCAATAGAAGTGAAAATTTTCGAATTAACTTAATTAGGTATTCTCTGACGGACACGCGTGCATACTTTATTGCTAATAAGTTTCATTCCATGGCATGGGCGTAGCCGGACTCTTTGCAGGGGGGAGGGGGGGAGGTTATCAATTTTCTTTGCACTTTCCCAAGGACTGCGCCCCAATAATAACCCTTCAGGTCATTTTTACCTCACCCCTCTGTACCTCTCTCGGTACACCCATGTTCTCAGACCTGAATCACCACCTTCAGGTACGATTTTTGGCATGGGAAGGAGGAAACTACACAAGGTAGTTAGTAGAGGGTGGGGGGAGGGCAAAAATTAAGCATTCTGCTCAAGGGTCAGCACTGTACCCGAGGGGTCAACCACTCGTTGGGAATCGTTGAAAATCTTTATGAAATCTCAGGGAATCTTTGAATTTTTTTGGAGTGGTTACCCCTTCGGGGTTCATCTTTCTATGAATATCGTTGGGAATCTTTGGAAATCTTTATGGAATCTCAGTGGAATCTCTGGAGTGGTTACCCCCTCGACTGTACCAAAGACCAATGCTGCTGTATCAGAAAAAACATCAGGATCGGGATTGAACCGTGGTAGTGATCCTCAAAAGTCAATCATCAAGACCACTGGGCTAGGAAACTAAGCACTTTTTGTTTCTTTTTGGATCAGACCCTGAGGTAGACTCATGGATGTTCATGAGCAGTCCTTTGCCAGTGCTGGCTGTTCTGGTCTGCTACCTGATCTTCATACTAAGAGCTGGCCCTCGCTTCATGGAGACACGAAAGCCTTTCCAACTGCAGAGTCTTCTGGTCACCTACAACCTTTATCAAGTTCTCTTCAGCCTCTGGCTCTGCACAATTGTAAGTTTACTTCAACATTTCAATAAAAAAATTCCCAACAGTTTCTGAAGGGGCAAGCAGACACAACAACCTATAGGAGAGCACCTACAGAACAATTTCCGGTTTTCATTTTCTAGGCATTTCGGGTAAAACTGAGCGTTCTGGTTCAAAACGGATGCCACCCAGCTCCTGACGCTACCGATCACTACTCTAAGCAGCTTTCTGTCGGGGCATGGTTCTATTTCATTTCCAAGATGGTCGACCTGCTGGACACAGTCTTCATCGTACTAAGAAAGAAGCAAAGCCAGGTATGGTCCCGAACCTGAGTAACAGCGTTCCCATCATAAGTAATAAGTCCACCATTAACAAAAATCACACTGACGTGAAATAACTTAGGGTGGCGTCTACCAAAATTTATCTTACTGACAAAGTAGCCGAAACCTTTAACTTGCCGTTAAGAGGACGCTATACCTGACGGTGCATTTTTTGCCGCCCATAAGATTAACATTGCGAGCGGCGATTCATTTTCAATGTTTACCCTTGGTTGGAAAGACACAAAATTTTGCCTGTACCTAGCCCTAACAATGTTCTAGGGAGTGTTCGAAGCAGATTTCCCAATTTCTCACTGGTTTCTTTTATTGCAACTGTCTTGCAAATGCTAGCATCGCATACCTCAAGAAAAGTGCTGTATCTCGAAAACCAGCAAAAAAAATGGGAAATCTGCTACACTCCCTAGAACATTGTTAGGGCTAGGTACAGGCAAAATTTTGTGTCTTTCCAACCAAGGGTAGACCTTGAAAATGAATCGCCGCTCGCAATGTTAATCTTATGGGCGGCAAAAAATGCACCGTCAGGTATAGCGGACCCTTAAAAGTCCACTAGCTTGGTTACGATAAGGGCGCTATCGGCAGGATGGTAAAAGGCACCAACTCTTCTTATCTGGAGGATAACTCTATAGTGTACTTTTGGAGGAGACTGCCGTGCACTTTAGAAAATGGCGAAGTCCGCCCTTAGTCAACTATTTTCTGACGTTAAAAAGACATATCATATTCCAGAAAGTATCAAACAGTTCTCTAAAAAAAAGGGTGAGAAAAAAACCACTCTGGTGCATTGTGATCCCTTAATTTTTTACGTTGGGACTTCAAACTTTGTGAGAAAATTATTGGATATTTAAATATTCTGAAATATAATATGTCTTTTTAACGTCATTTACTCATGAATGAAGCTATGTTGTGATTTTACGATCGAGTGATTTTTGTCACAAAAAAAAATTCCAAAATTAACCGATCGTGAAATTACAGCATAGCCTCATGAGTAATGACGTTAAAAAGACATAGACCAATAGTTTTCTCACAAAGTTTGAAGTCCAAACCCTCTGTGTCCAAACGTAAAAAAATAGCGAATGTATATTCAGCCTTGAACAGTAATCCAACCCTGGCAACCCAATTGCCCCCGAAAAAAAACATACCCGACCCATTAAATATTTTTAGCTTAGCATAATTTTAAAACAGGCTTTACTAAATGATACCCCTTATTCACAGGATTAAATACTTAAAATCGAGACGGTTAAACCGCAAATTTTACGAATATGTCGATTCCCCTCTTTTATGATTCAATTTATGGCTCAATATTTTTCAAAGCCTCCATGTACATCACGCACTTTATAGCTCGATATAGCAGAGTGGTTGAGACGGTGTTGCCTTCAGGCGAGCCGGGTCACACCGGTTCGATTCCGACACTCACAAAAATTTTTCTGATTGGCATTCACCTCTGATATGTTCAGGAAGTCAAGTGAAATGTATATCGAGGCTGTGGTGGTTCGGAACCCACCTAAAACTGTACTGGGGAGCTGGTACTTCGTAGTGCTGGTCTAGCCGCCCCCCCCCCCCCTCCCCCCCACACCTCCACTAACTATTTTGTTAATTTTTCAGGTGACATTTCTGCACGTGTACCACCACGTGACTACCTGCTTTTTCTCTTGGGGGTACCTGAAATACCTGCCAGGTGAACAGGGTATCATTATTGGACTGCTTAACTCAGGGGTCCATGTTTTTATGTACCTTTACTATATGATCGCTGCTATGGGGCCGAAATACGCCAAATATCTATGGTGGAAGAAATATATGACTTGGATTCAGTTGGTAAGGAGTTTAGACTTTTTTTTATACTTTTTTTCTGCGCATTTTAAGAGGATATGAGGATATTTAAATGTTCTGAAATATAATATATCTTTTTATCGGCCGAAATTAACAGGCGTTGCGATTTTAGGATTGGTTAATTTCGGATAAATTTTTTGTTGACAAAAATTAGAAGATTTACATATCCAATAGTTTCCTCATAAAGTGTGCAGAAAAAAACGTAAACAAACACGACTGCGTAGACGCTCTTAATGAACAACATATGTTTGTATGATTGCAGCTTCAGTTCGGGATGATGCTTACATACCTGACTCTGCTTTTGGCCTTCAACTGCCAGTTCCCGAAAGGTTTAACCTTATTCTTCGTGGGCAACGCCTTCATTTTCCTGGTCCTCTTCGCAAGATTTTACCAAACGACGTATCAGCTCAAAGCAAACAAAGCTCAATAACCAATAATTAACTGTTATTTGATATATTGTACATACATAAATTATTTCATTTATTTGTTGTCTATGCCTTGTCGTAGTTACCTATAGAGTTGTTCTGATTTCAGATCAGTATACCTACACTATTTCGTGTTGTAGTTTTCAAATATTAAGTAGGCACCAGGCACCAACTTAGGTACGGTAGGTACCCAACTGAATCGGGAGGGGTTCAATGAAAAAAATTTTGATCAAACCTATCCTTACTGGAGATGGTGGGGGTCGCGACATTCGGAACGACCGATTTTCTAACAGTATTCTACAGCATGTAACAAGCGAAATATTACTGGAAGCTAACTAGAATCTTTTGAAAATACTTCAGTAACTTAGGCGGATATAAGAACTCCAGCGCGGCCTCGCAGTGGTCTAGTGGGAAAACAACAGACTCAGACGACTGAGGTCCTGGGTTCAAATCCCGCTAGAAGCAATTTTCTGCTGGCTTCGAGCGACAAACAGTTTCTTTAAGAAACATCTCTGCCTTTGGGCCTGTAAGCATCGACAGGCCCTTAAGGGTCCGCTATACCTGACGGTGCATTTTTTGCCGCCCATAAGATTAATATTGCGAGCGGCGATTCATTTTCAAGGTTTACCCTTGGTTGGAAAGACACAAACTTTTGCCTGTACCTAGCCCCAACAATGTTCTAGGGAGTGTTCGAAGCAGATTTCCCATTTTTTTACTGGTTTTCGAGATACAGCACTTTTCTTGAGGTATGCGATGCTAGCATTTGCAAAACAGCTGCAATAAAAGAAACCAGTGAGAAATTGGGAAATCTGCTTCGAACACTCCCTAGAACATTGTTAGGGCTAGGTACAGGCAAAGTTTTGTGTCTTTCCAACCAAGGGTAAACCTTGAAAATGAATCGCCGCTCGCAATGTTAATCTTATGGGCGGCGAAAAATGCATCGTCAGGTATAGCGTCCTCTTAATTTAGCGGTGTTTTAGAACGTTTTCAAGGCAGTGCGGGCAGGCAGCAACCCCGACGGTCAAAAAATGGAACGAGCTGTTTCTTGAATAATCTGCGTCAACTTCAACTATATAGGCATAGGCGTAGCAAGGGGGGGCTGAAACCCCAGGATTATTCTGACCTACACATAACGTCACATAAAGCCAAGTCCCCCAGGTGAGGAGAAGGCCTATGGGGGGCATAGCCCCCCCCCCCCCCCCCCTCGAAGTTTTTGGGCCTGCTACGCCCATGCCTATAGGGATGAGCTAACACAGTAGAGGGACGTGAGCGCGATTGGTTCCACTCGGGCTTGAGCAAGGCTATAGAGGCAGAGGAGCCCCCGACTGTCATGTCCTGGTCACGCCGCACGAAGACGAAGAGTGTCTTCTGAATGTTGCTGGCCAATCCAACCCAAACCGACGCACCAGTCAGTTCTTAAAAAGCGGAACCTCGGAAAGGTAAGGTACCAATCAATTATTTTTGGGGGGTTCGGGAAATCATGTTGAAATCATGCACGCAACTGCGGAAAACTGTGCGGTGGAAACTTCTGTCTGAAAATCGTTTTAGAGTGTACCTATATATGTGCACAAAGAGATCTGTGAAAAGTTGAGGCAAAATTATTTTCCATGCACGATTTTCGGAATATCTCATTTTCCCATCTACACGGAACATTTTATATGAACCCCCTTTGCACTCCTCTGTTTCCTCAAAAATATATCTTGTACCTAAGACTCTATTGAATTCTATGTAGGTATAGGTTCAATTAGCGTTTCCCAAAGAAAAATAACCTCGAAAAAAACGGCCGAAGATGATTCACCAGGGTAAATTGTTATAGGTAGTAAGCACTCGCTGACACTGGCTCACATAGCCCTCCAGTTGAGGCTATAAAAAAACATTATTCACATGGTCAAGACGGATATCAAGGATTAACTCGGCCTTGAATGTCTATACCGTGGGCAAACATTGACATCTCCATGTTATTTATCTATATGCTTAAAGGGAGGATTCCACAAACTACTAAAGTCAACTTTAGGTATATAGTCCCCATAAAAGTTGAATATAGCGAGACACCAACGTTTCTTCCCTTACCAGGTAAAGTCATCAATCTTCCCGAGAAAGTCCACCAGCTTATGATAAGAGGGGACACTATTGTACACTTAAGGGTCCGCTATACCTGACGATGCATTTTTTGCCGCCCATAAGATTAACATTGCGAGCGGCGATTCATTTTCAAGGTTTACCCTTGGTTGGAAAGACACAAAAATTTGCATGTACCTAGCCCTAACAATGTTTTAGGTCGTGTTCGACCATTTTTACTTTCTCGCTAGCCATATATGGCGAGAAAGTATTGTTTTCGTGCAAAATTTCGAAATTGAGATTTTGGGTTTCCCATGATCCTGGGGGTCCCCTGAGTCCAAAAAAGAGGTTTCTGGAAAAAGTCTGTCCGTCCGTCAGTCCGTCCGTCAGTCAGTCCGTCCGTCAGTCCGTGCAGTGCTCTAGCGCCTATACCGTTCATCCGATTTTGATGAAATTTGGTATGAACCTGTCTAAAATTACTGCCGAGGGGCATTTTCAAGGATTTTTTGATTGGTCAAAAATTGCGGCCGCTATTGTCAAAAAACCGCCAAAATAATTCAAAAATCGTGTTTTTGGTTACTTAGACAAGCGCCGACGGTACACTTTTCAATCTATAACACTGAAAATTGGTATGTGTGTTGACAAATAGATGCTTCGAGGTCATTTTCAACTAAAATTGAATTGGTTGAAAATTACGGCCGTTCTGGACCAAAGTTCGATCGTTTCGGCGCCATTCACATTTATTGACCGATTGTCATGAAATTTGGTAAATTTGTGTAGAACCATGTAACTTAAACATTTGTCGAACAGAATTTTGTTATCTTCAAAATTACGGCCGTTGCAGTCAAAAAAGTGTCGAAAATGAGTTGAGAATGAGAAACCACGTTTTTGAATGGTCGGAACGCATTTGGGACTACAGTAATAAAATGAAAGACGTGAGATTTGGTATGAGTGATCTCAGATAGATGCTCGTGGGTCATTTTCAACCGATTTTGGATTGCTTAAAAATTACGCCCGCAAAAAAATCTCAAAGAAATCCAAAAAAAAAAAAAAAAAAAAAAAAAATCACATGGGGCGAGAAAGTTTAGTGCGACTGTTGTCGGACCCTTTATTTTACTGGTTTTCGAGATACAGCACTTTTCTTGAGGTGTGCGATTGTAGCATTTGCAAAACAGTTGCAATAAAAGAAACCAGTGAGAAATTGGGAAATCTGCTTCGAACACGACCTAGAACATTGTTAGGGCTAGGTACAGGCAAAAATTTGTGTCTTTCCAACCAAGGGTAAACCTTGAAAATGAATCGCCGCTCGCAATGTTAATCTTATGGACGGCAAAAAGTGCATCGTCCGGTATAGCGCCCTCTTAAGCAACTGGCGCCATCCATACTTAGAACCGTAGAGACCGGATGCAAGCCAAATTTGCCGTCGTTCAGTAAGAACCAACAGAACTCTAGCAGATACTCCAAATCGAGCACAAGTAAGCTCTCAACAGGTACGGAAAATTTCGCATCAAATCATCAGTATTTGCCCCCTTGATGTAAACAAAAATAACGTTTGCAGCACTGCGCATGCTAGCACTGCGCACAGTAACTTAGCATACCTATACATCTTATTTTCAGTACAGAATGACATACAATCAAGACAATAAGGTAAATGACCCATAAGTGGACACCTTAAGCACATTGCTAGTTTATATTACTCACCATTCTTTTAGTATTCAATTCTCAGCGTAACGTAATCATATTAGGGACTCTAATGGCATGCATTTTACGCCAGTGTGAGTTAATTCACTCATAAATATTAATTTCATAACGCTTCATGATTTTAAAGAAAAGGTTGCTCAAACCTAAAAGTGGACACCCTGAAAAATGAAAAACCCCAAAGCGGACATACTCGAACTTTAAAGTGGACACATCATGTTAATTATGTGTTTTAGGAGTTTCATAGGGTCACCTGACTTCTAACAAGGGAGTTTTGACAAAATACTAAAAGAAGCTTTGCTTTGTTAGGCATAGCAGAACGAATATTCCGAAATTCCTTGTTCATTCGGCCTTTTTTTAAGAATATCTGGTGAAGTCACCCATAGTCATGCCCAATAACTTCAAGACGCCTTAAAAGTAAGTGCAACATTATTTTCTCATATCGTTTAATCACTAAGGCGATTGACAGAAGTCACAGATGAAGTCCTGGGGCTTTTCCACACCCGAGCACTCCTTGTGTGCCCACTTTTTACAAACCCCACACATGAACCACATCTCCGTCTTTCCGTACTCGTTACAGATTATGCAGCATTCGTCAACTTCCCCCCAGTCAATGTCCTCGTCACTATCTCCTAGCTGGGATTCATTGAAACTTTCTTCAGAGGTGCTATCAAAACTCAGAGCTCTCTTTACTGGCTTCTTCTTCTGCTTCTTCTTCAGCTTCTTCTGAGCAGCGGCGGTTTTTTTCTTCTCCTCATTTTCTTTTTTTCGTAACTCTCTACGTTTCTGCATTTCCGTCCTCTTTTCTATTGCTGCTTTTTTGGCTTCTTCCTTTTTCTTGAAGTACTCTATCATTTCTGGTGACGTCACTACTGCTGGCAGACGAACTTTTTGCTTCCTTGTGCCCATTTTGCTTTTCTCGTTTGGCCGAAATAACAGGTGATTCTTAAATGGTGACGGAATTATAAAATTGTATGCCTTCTTATATCGTTCACTCGGTAGCTCAGCTTGCATGCCCGTGTCCTGCAAAACTCTTGGTCCATCTTCACTGTCTTGGAGTGCATTAAGAGTCGGCGGGTCTTCAGTCGGTTGCTCCAGCAGCATCTCGAAACTCTGTCTCTCCCCACTTGGTCCAGCTATACTTTCTTGCCGAGAAGCACCAACTGGTTCTCTGTCCGGTTTTTCAGTCTGCATCTCGAAGTCCTGCGCAGTTTCACTTGGTCCGTCTTCGCTTTCATTCAAAAAAGTATCATGTGGCTCCCAGTTCAATTCCTCACTTGGCATCACTAAGTCTTGCCTACTTGGTCCAGCTTCACTTTCCTTTTCTTGCTGAACGGCACTCACAGTTTCTTTCCAAAGATAATAAAGTGATTCGTCTCCGGCGTAGCCTTTCCACTCCCCTTCATTTTTAGAGAAATCTTGGATTTTTGCTGCCCCGATCTCCCTTTCAAGGCGAAGAAGGAAACTTCCGGACTGAAGGGTCGGTTCAGTCCTACAGGCCTCAACAGGAATCTCAGGCTCAGCTTGAAGGGGGACAACCACTGCTTCCTTACTCCACGGCACCAAGCCGCACTTCTTAAATCCATTGGTGAAGATATTTTTGTCAATTTCTGTGAGTACGTCATTAAGGAGAGGACAAAAATCTGATTTTTTTATTTCTTTAAAGTCATTTTTCATTCTAAAATCGTGCACTTTGTTTTTCCAGTGGCTCTTGAGACCCTTGAACACAGCGACATCTACTTAAAGGCTGCAAAAGATGAGTCGCGTTGGGGTAGAGAGCAATCAAGACTATGCCCTTCTCAGAACAGAACGTCGCTAAATCTAATGATAAATGCGAAACGTGCCCGTCCATAAAAAACAAAACCGGTCGAGGAATATTATTGTTTACAAGATATGGGTAAAAATAGTTGGACATGTACTCAAACATAGTTTCGGGTTTTCGGCCAATTTTAAGTTCGTCGTGCGGGCGTTGTTTGTGTCTGATGAGGGTCGTCCTGGGAATGCCATATTTTTTTGCAGCCGCTTTTACCGACGTCTCCTTGTTGTCTATTTCTTCTAGTGCTTTAGTTAGTAGTGAACGGTCATACTTCAACAGTTTCCGGGCCATTTTGCCACACTAAAAAAATGAAAAGTTGATTATATTCTCATAACTGCAAAGCGGACACTCACATTCTTCAAAGTGGACACCCTATGTCCCCTTTCAGGTAGGATGGTCACAGTAAAATAATAATAACACCCTTCTGCTAGTCGCAGCATGGGCTCTTTGATTCTTTTTATAGCTCAAGTAAGTGTCAAATCTAAAAGTGGACATCCTCTGTCCGCTTTGTGGGCCATCAGTTACTTTCTGACCGAAAAGTGGACACCCACTGTACAACGCTAACCTAACCTCTTAGACACATTTACGGTAACGAAAATTCTCCTACAAGCTTTCCTGATGAGAAAAACGTTGGTGCCTCTTTTCCTTTTTGATCAATAATGAAATTAACAATGAAAAACTTTAACATACCTTCTTATCCAATATGATAACACTGAGACAGGGATTTATTATTTTTGTGCATCACTTTTGGCGGCAGTTTGTTACTCGGCCATTTTGACAAAGATGTCTTCTGCCACTACTCCACCGCCTTCTCAGACAAGTCAGGCATTTTAGCCAATCGAAATTTAACAGATTCCCGCGGTATTTACCTAAATTTGAAAGAAATTCAGAAACAGTGTCCACTTTGTGGGGTATGTCCGCTTATGAGGCATTTACCTTATGTCGATTGTCGAACGGAGTAATTGTAGTTTTTCCGAGTGTACCTACTTAGTTTAAAAGAGCAAAGCAAAGACAGGAACTGTCTGTTCAGCTGTACCAACAGTAATAAGAAGCAGACCAGAAGCAGAGGGCATCCAGAAGCTGCATGAGGAAGTAAGTACCCAGTTCTGAGTTGGGTAGTTCAGGCAGTGCCTGTAGGCCGCTACAGTACATGTACCTATAGCTGGAACTTATATTGTAAGAATAGTAGTTGTAAGTTTTTTTAATTTTTTTAAAAGAAAGGGCCCAAAAACCTGTTGCTACTTTACCTGTTAATGTCAATATGAAATATTGTACTTAGTTCCAATTAGGTAGATTTCGAAGAAAAATCTACCTATTGTAGTCGTACCAGTAGTCTCACTTTTGAAAAATTTCTTCACAGTTCCTCTTTTTATGACCCCTGGATCCCAAAACCACCGTCAGTTAAAAAGTTTATATATATATATATCTATCTATCTATCTATCTATCATTTTCACTTCCTTGTGAACACGCTAGGAGCCGTATTTTTTAAAAATAATTGGTTTTGACTATTTAATAAAATATAAGGGACTAAAATCTCGGTCGAGTTCGTTAATGGGGGAAATCGGACGTAGGGGGGGGGGGGGGGAATGGGGGGACTTTTTCGAAATCTGGTTTTTTGGCCATAACTCCCTTAATATTGCAACTAATGAAACGTGGTTTTCTCTGAGGCTCGTCTAACAGTACTACCTACAACTTTTCTTAGTAACGTTTTTTGATTCCACCCCTAATGGTGGAATAAGGGTGTAAAAACAGGGTTTTGCACACAAAAAAATTCATAACTTGTGTCTTAGGGGTGTTATCGAGTTCTTTCGTTTTGTAATGCATTTGCCTCAGTATTACCTACAACTTTTGTCTGAAAAAGTTTTTCGTCCGACGCACCGTTTAGGCAGGGGGTGGAGGGTTGAATTTTCAAAACGTCATAACTCACTTATTTGGTGAGATATTGAGTTTATTCTTTTTGCTATGAGTTTCTATTAATAATATCTACAACCTTTGTCTGAAAATGTTTTTTGTAAAATCACTTTCATTTTCTTGTTAAGGGGGGGGGGGGGGGGGGTGAAATTTAAAAACTCAATTCCTCCGTTGTTTCTGTAGAGAATGGATGGAAGTAATCTTCGCAATCTACCTACGCCTTTCGGGGCTGCAGAAAGGGATTTTTTTAAAAGAAAGGGCCCATGCACAAACCTGTTGCTACTTTACCTGTTAATGTCAATGTCAATATGAAATATTGTAAGTTACCTACCTAGTTCCAATTTTTACTTTCTCGCCCGTATGTAATACATGGGCTGAGAAAGTTATGTCTTCGTGCAAAATTTCGATTTTGAGATTTTGGGTTTCCCATGATCCTGAAGGTCCCCCGAGTCCAAAAAAGTGGTTTTTAAAAAATGTCCGTCCGACGTACGTACGTACGTACGTCGGACGGACATTTTTTAAAAACCACTTTTTTGGACTCGGGGGACCTCCAGGATCATGGGAAACCCAAAATCTCAAAATCGAAATTTTGCACGAAGACATAACTTTCTCAGCCCATGTATTACATACGGGCGAGAAAGTAAAAAACATTTTCAAGTCTTAAAGAGGGAAGTGTTCTGGGTGTTCGCGAACAAATAATATTACTGATAAATGAAAACACAAGGAGCAGGGAGAATAAAGAATTTCTGAAAAAGTGACCTGCAAGAAGTACGCAATAACGTAGTGTTGTCCAATGCTTAGTATGTCAGGTCACAGCAACCTTGATACTCATTCAGTTGCCTGTTGACATCAGCACAATGGGCTGAACAGTCGAAGGAGTTGTAAGTAAATTATATCTTATAGTAATCACAAGTATAGGTATGCTCTTATAGCTGACCCACAGTAAATATACATAGACTACAAAATACGTAGGTAAATAGGTCCCCAAGTACCTTGGCCCGAAGGCTTAGACATTAATTTTCGTTCCGAACCACCACAGCCTCGATATACATTTCACTTGACATGCTGAACATATCAGAGGTGAATGCCGAGCAGAAAAACTTTTTGGTAGGATCGGGATCGAACCGGTGTGACCCGGCTCTCACTGCTCCTCAAAAGTCGACCATTTAGTCCACTCGGCTATCGAGGCCGTTACAGTGTCCCCTAAAAGTTCACTATAGCGTTATCCTCCCGATAAGAAAAGTTGGTGCCTTTCACCATCCCACCAATAGCGCATAACGTAAGCAGTGGACTTTTTGTTGGCTAGTTTTTCGGGAAGATGAATTACTGGTAAGCAACTCGTGAAATTCATTGTTTATGGAGTATGGAAAACCCAGGAACTATAGGATTCAAAGGACCACACTGTGCCAATATACTAGTCAGTAAATAGTAAATCAAATAGCAGCTCCCCGTCATCGATGTCAATTTGCACTCGAGCTCAAAGGTGAAGATCGGCCATAAAACCCGAAGTCCAAAAGAACTTACCAACATTCAGTTCATATACGGATGTGTGAAAGTATGTGTGTATGTGTGCACTAGACAAATAAGAAGACGTCAGAAGTGCCCAGTAATTTTAATTCAATAGAAAAAGGGTGCTCTCGGCAGGATGGTGAAGGCACCAACTTTTCTTTAGAGGACACTATAGTAGACTCTTGGAACTGGTGAACCTGTTCTATAGCAGAACGTGCGGTGAGTGGGGATCGTATGTTTACAAATATAAAAAATGTAGAGGGGTTCTTTTTTAAATTTTAGTTCACGTAAATATAAGTAGGTATACTGGAATGAAAATAAACTGGACTTGTATCCACCGAAATAGTCAAGTCAGGTAAGTTTTAAAGTTATTAAAGGTAAATTTTTAAGCGCTGGGTAACTGAAGTTTAACATATTTTTATTTCTTTGTTACAGAATATGAAGTGGAAGAGTGAAATGGCTAACACAACACAAGACCTTTTCAGTGGCATTGGTATGAAAAATTAATATTTGAAATTACTGAGAAAAGAAAATATTTTTCCATTTGAGGCTGCAAGTTCAAAGTTTTGCCGCCTTTTTTGAGTATTTTTGCAAGTTCTTATAAATCAAAAACCTCTAAATGAGGGACAGCTGGAGAGTGAACAGATGTAACTGAGTACTTTCTCAATTTTTCCTTTGATAGTGAGAATACCTATCAGCAATACCTGGGGTGGAGATCCGGGGTTTTTCTCTTACTTTTGAAAAAAAAAATATTTTTTTCAGACCCTCGCGTGGACAGCTGGGTGACGATGGGCAACCCCATCCCTATGTCAAGTATAGTAATGTCATACCTAGTCTTCGTCTACTGGCTGGGCCCAAAACTGATGGAGGGCCGAAAACCCGTCAACCTGAAACCTATTCTGATAGTTTACAACGCGGGCCAAGTCCTCTGGGCTTCCTACGTCCTCCTACTGGTTCGTACATTTTTTGTTATGTAATTCCTTGTTACAGGAACAGGTAGTCTAGTGCTTGAGAGATGGATTTTTAGTTGAGGCAGAGAACTTGTGGCAATTTGGATAGGACACCTCCGTCCAGTGTCCTAACCTCAACATCATGCTAGCGTAGTGAGTTTCTCTTCCCGGTCTCAAGACCGAATTTAAGCAACCTTGGTTATGGTTACCTCCTCGGTGGGAGACCTCCGAAGAAAAACACTTCTGACTGGTTAGTACTTATATGTCAGACTTGAGCACTGGCAGAGTTACCAGAGAATTTCCCGACTGCTGAATGCGATATGGATGATACCTCTGACTACCATCTTTCTATGATTTCAGCCCGTTCAGTTTCCAGGGTTGGTGTCAGCTTTTCAAAGTGACTGTCACCCGTCTCCCGGAGGCCGGACAGAACAGCCTTGGAGTCGGGACATCGCTCACTTATCCTGGTGTTTCTACGTCTCCAAAATCATCGATCTTCTGGATACGTTCTTCTTCGTATTGAGAAAGAAGTGCCGACAGATATCTTTTCTACACGTCTGGCATCACGCAGTCATGGTTCCTTCCGCGTGGGGCTTCTTGAAGTACCTTCAAGGTTAGGCAAAAGGCCAAACACGTTTCGAGGTAGATTTCGAGATAAAAATGCAGCCAAAGGTTTTCGGAAGCTTTGGTTCCGTGATGTAACTGCTCTATGTAGATTCTGGGGCATGAACTTCAAGAAATATGCGTTGGCTAGGTTAGCGCTGTGGTACTGATCTATTAAGGGTCCGCTATACCTGACGGTGCATTTTTTGCCGCCCATAAGATTAACATTGCGAGCGGCGATTCATTTTCAAGGTTTACCCTTGGTTGGAAAGACACAAAATTTGCCTGTACCTAGCCCAAACAATGTTCTAGGGAGTGTTCGAAGCAGATTTCCTAATTTCTCACTGGTTTTCGAGATACAGCACTTTTCTTGAGGTATGCGATGCTAGCATTTGCAAAACAGTTGCAATAAAAGAAACCAGTGAGAAATTGGGAAATCTGCCTCGAACACTCCCTAGAACATTGTTAGGGCTAGGTACAGGCAAAATTTTGTGTCTTTCCAACCAAGGGTAAACCTTTAAAATGAATCGCCGCTCGCAATGTTAATCTTATGGGCGGCAAAAAATGCATCGTCAGGTATAGCGTCCTCTTAAAAGCAAGAGGATGCTGGATCTATCCCCGCTTTCTCGGGATTTTTGCTTGTGAACTTGCTCCTGGCTTCACCGATTTATTTGTTAATTTTTTCCAGAACCTGGATTCCTTCCTCTGGCCCTACTCAACACAGGTGTGCATGTCATAATGTACACGTACTACCTGATTTCCGCCCTAGGTCCCCGCTATGCCAAATACATCTGGTGGAAGAAGTACATGACAAGGATTCAAATGGTATGTAGTTCACTTCGACTCGAAAAATTTTAGTACGAATTCGGTTCGATAAGTGGTCTAGGCTTAACCTGACGATGCATTTTTTGCCACCCATAAGATTAACATTGCGAGCGGCGATTCATTTTCAAGGTTTACCCTTGGTTGGAAAGACACAAAATTTTGCCTGTACCTAGCCCTAACAATGTTCTAGGTCGTCATCGAAGCAGATTTCCCAATTTCTCACTGGTTTCTTTTATTGCAATTGTTTTGCAAATGCTAGCATCGCATATCTCAATTTTTTAAGGGGAAAAGTGCTGTATCTCGAAAACCAGTAAAAAATTGGGAAATCTGCTTCAATGACGACCTACAACATTGTTAGGGCTAGGTACAGGCAAAATTTTGCGTCTTTCCAACCAAGGGTAAACCTTGAAAATGAATCGCCGCTCGCAATGTTAATCTTATGGGCGGCAAAAAATGCATCGCCAGGTTAAGCGGACCCTTAAGCATACGACATGGTTTGAGTTACCACAAAAAACTCGCACGACAGTGCGAGTTCGAATCCTGTACCAGCAATTTTTTGTTGGTAGAATGAAAGTCACACCAAATATTCATTCGGCTTCGGCCTTTCTTTTTACCCAGTGAGACGGGCTGTTAGCACCAACAGGTGCGTGGGACCTTAACTTACTCTGGTACACGATAGAGACCTACAGTTTTAGGTAAGCTTTAGTTTACCGCTTCTACTTCTGTTTTAGGGGCAGTTTGTGCTAGTCGTGGTCTACCTGAGCGCTCTCTGGGCGTACGAATGTCATATCAGCAAAGCCATGGCCACCTACATCATCGCTAACAACATCATCCTCCTCGGCCTCTTCGGTAACTTCTATGTCAACGCCTATAATGCCAAAGAAGAGAAATCGTCTTAGCATTCGGCAGTTTTACCTATAGTGATCCCGCTTTGTAATAGTAATATAAGTAATATTTAGCAATCCGAAACGTGCCTGACAAAAAACGACGCAACTGGCTGACTCCAGCAGCTAAATGAAGGTTGAAAGAGGAGAATGTACCTGATTTTGCACAGGGTAAACGGTTCCGAACAAAGAATACTCTTTGATTATTATTTGACTACTGACCACACTGAATATTCGTTAAGTAGTTAGTAGAGAGAGGGGCAGGGGAACAAACCCAGCAGCCAGACCATTTCGAGTATTAGTATCCATCGTGCTCAGTTGGCAGTATTACTACCGAATACTAGCTTCCAGCGCCTTAGTATACGATGAGGACCTGCAGTTTTAGGTGGTGTCCGAACCTCAGCATAGGTGAAAGCCGACCAGAAAACTCTGATAGGATTAGGATCGAACTAAGCTCTCAGTATTCTAAAATCAACCGTCTAGATCACTCGGCTAACAAGGCTGTTATTAGCTACATAAGGATTCTGGGCAAATAGTCCACACTGACGCTGTACTCAAATCGAACAGTCCAAAATAAGTTCCACACGTTTTTATTTTAGGATGGTTTTCCAAAACAGCCAACAGAGTCAGCCCTGAACCAACCTCAAAGTTCCTTCTTATTCGAAAGTAGGGAATTTTTTTCCCCAGTTCATCAAAGAATATGTATCACTAGGCCCACAACAAATACAACTAGAATAAAAAAGTAAATAAAATATTCCTTTTTATTCACCAACATAGTCAGTGTACACTGCTCCAGTGCAGTGAGATGAAACAAGGCTCAGCATTGCCATCTCGCAAATAGCGCACTAACTAAGCGCAGTAAATAAAAAGCACTAGAAATATGCAAGTCTTTGTTTTGGCCACCCCTGTTTAGACATAGTCAAGATCTATTTCTTACAGAGGTTGTGGGGGTGGAGAAGGTCTACATGACGTCACATTCCATCAAAATGCTTGAGCTTGGGAGGGACAAGGTCAACGTAACGAACTTTACTAAAAATGGGCCGCGTCATCACGAGTCCCTACAATGTATATTAAAAGTAATAATGGGGGCTTTCAACAGACCATGTTAACGGTTAGTTCAATTTATAAACAGATGACGCATATCTTTAGCTTGTGGAAAGAGGCAATCCATCCAATAAACCTCCATCTTCAATGGTTTGGCACTTGGAGTAAGCTAAACATACGCTGGCAATATTTATTACAATTTATCTTATCGTTAACTGGTGAAACCCACCCTAATTAAAGCTAACGAGGAATTGGGGGCACTATTTTAATTTTTCATGCATTACATCAGTTATACCTGATTAGTCACCAGAATAGGGCTCCCAATAGAAACTATAGCACTCAGTCAGGGCTCCCGGATTGGATACATTCCCTTTCTCAAACGCCAGCAAACCCACTCAACTAACGCCTTCAAAATTTATTGTAAGAAGAACTGTTCTCCATATATTGCATCGTGGCGTGCCTTATCTTCTTACAATAAATTTTGAAGGTGTTAGTTGAGTGGGTTTGCTGGCGATCGAGAAAGGGAATACACCTGCTGGTTATATTTACATACCTATGCGAATTGCCACTGGAAGCGGAGTTCATGAATCTGGTCGTCCAGCAGTCTTCCAAATGTTGATCTATGAAAAATAAGAAATAAGTGATCAAAATAAATAGTAACTGTGGAAATAAAACTTATTAGTGCAGCCTCCAGTCTTCTGTCAGTAGATTAAATAAACAACAGGCAGTCACAATACTTACTATGTTTACGTAAGGCTGAATATACATTCGCTATTTTTTTACGTTCCGATATCAAACTTTGTGAGAAAACTATTGGATATTTAAATATTCTGAAATATAATATGTCTTTTTAACGTCATTACTCATGAGGCTATGTTGTGATTTCAAGACCGGTTAATTTTGGACAATTTTTTTGGTGACAAAAATCACTCGATCGTAACATCACGACATAGCCTCATGAGTAATGACTAATGACGTTACAAAGACATATTTCTATTTCAGAATATTTAAATATCCAATAGTTTTCTCACAAAGTTTTAAATCGGCACGTAAAAAAATAGCGAATGTGTGATGGCCCTTAATTAACAGGCTGTGTGGTGATTTATCAGCTTGAACAAACTCAGAGCATGGCTTCTGCTAAACCAGCACTGAGTGCAAGTAAAAAACGCTATACCGAACACAGATTTCACGGTAAAGACTTACGTTAGCTGTGGCTTCAGGGCCTCATGGGCATCAGGGCCGCACCATTTGAACGAGGCGGTCATACGGCACAATCTTGTAAACAACATAGGCAGCGCCGCCAATCAGAGCAAAGCGCAGGGAGGCGCGTAGGACCCTTGACGTCAGAGTAGGCGGTGGGACGGCCATGAGTTGAGCGACCTCGTGTTCGGTTATGCGACCCCAGTACTTCTGGATTCCGGCTACGTGGCCGATCCCTACCACCCCCACCACCCTGCAAGAATCCACATTTAAAGCTGATAAGAGTTATTGCGAAAAATGTCATGTGGGTTCTCAAAATGACTTCCTCGTGCTAGTTATCTCGTTAAAAAATTTCCGAGTTTTTCGAACACAAAACAGATGACTGACCGGAGGGCACTATGTTTTGCTTAATTTAGTAAAAATACTAATTAAGAGAGAAATAGTGTTCCAATTAGCGGTCTCTATACACGTACCTATACCGAAAATGTGTCTTTTTTCGTCAGAAACTGGACCATTTCAAAAATTATCCTTCGTGCTCATCTGACAGCACTACCAAATACCAGACGATGAAGCCCTACAGTTTTAGGTGCGTTCTGAACCAACACAGCTTCGATATACATTTTTGAACATGTCAGAGGCGAATGCCGACCAGAAAAACGTTTTTGGTAGGATCGAGATCGAACCGGTGCTTTCAGACTTTCCAGGTCTTCAGGTTTGGTGGTGTACCTGCAGGGTTCGTCATTTGGCTTGTTCCAGCTGCAGCTGACAGCATTCTGCAGACTGTAGGTGAGGTATTTGTCCCTCTCGGTGACCAGCACCTCCTTCAGGCTGGGGAACTCGCCCCCCATTTCGGCCAGCATGGCTTCTAGGAAGTCCCGTTTCTTCGCGTTCTCCACGTCCTCTTTCCTGCACCAATCATTGAAATAAATTAAAAAGAGAAAAAAAGAATCATCACTTGAATACACCAAGAATTTACAGTGGTTTCTCTCTATAACGGCCGTCAAGGACCATGTAAATAGAGATCGCTATAGGGAGAGTGTCAATGCAGAGATGCTCCCTCGTTATAGAGTGTCTTCATACAGACTAACAACAGGTCTAAGAGGACACATGTCAAAGGCACTGTGATGTTCAGACCTTTGAAATTTGCAATAGAAGAAAAAGTTAAAACACTTGCAAGAACCCGAAGAATCTTTACAAAGAAAGGAAAAATGATTATATCCCCCCCCCCCCCCAATAAATGACTAACATCTAGCTTCAAGTACTGCAAAATATACACAGTTGTACAACAACTGCACCGAACAACTTTTAACCGAAATTTGCGATAACGGATTGGAAACCAGCAGAAGAACACTACTTAGAGAATATACCTATATATAAATAATATATACTAACTTAATGGGTTCTTTGTTGAGGATTAGGCTCCATAGTAGTTTCGCGCATTGCCACCAGGAGAGACCGGCCAGGAGTCTGGCCATGGTGACATTGATAGGGCGGTCACCAAGCAGTAGCACGCAGCCTGGTAGTTTCTCAGCTTCACGAAATGCGCGACGAAATTCACCACCAGGGGCCATCCCTGCAACCAAAATAAAGGGTCCGACAATGGTCGCACTTGACTTTCTCGCAATTTTTATCGAAAATTTGATTTTTTTTTACGTAAATAATTGTCAGAATTTTAACTTTTTCTAAAAAGTATTTTGCCTCACAATGGGCGATACTTTTAGGCACCAGCATACCGAATCTCAAACATATCCATCCAACAGTGAAGTTTCGCTCGACGCGCAAAGTATATGTTTTCTATTTTGCGTGCCACCGTCTTAATTTTTAAGTAAATGAAAATCTATTGAAAACGCCCTTGAAGCATCTATCTGAGACCACTTTCACCAATTTTCAAGAAAATCCGTCGATTAGTGTTATTGCAAATGTGACCTAACCAATCAAAAACGTGATTTCCATTTTTGGAAAATTTTTCCTACGATAATGCCAATATTGGCCCAAATTTTTGGCTCATCTCAAAAAGAATAAAAATGATCCTGGAGCATCTATCTGGGAACACGACTGCAGAATTTGAAGGTTCTAACTTTATTACCGTACCGTGAAATGAGTCTTGAGTAGACAAAAACGAGATTCTAGCTTTTTTTCCTATTTTTGACTTTATTTTGCCTATATTGGCCGCAATTTTGAATTGATTGAATATTTCTTCGACAAACCTTTAAGTAATGTTATTAAGCACAAGTTTATGGATTTTTGTGAAATTCCGGCAAATACTGTTCATGGGGCCAAGATGTTCACGTATGGGCCAATTTTGGCCCAAATTTTTGGCCCATCTCCAAAACAATAAAAATGATCCTGGAACATCTATCTGGGAACACGACTGCAAAATTTGAATGTTCTAACTTTATTACCGTACCGTGAAATGCGTCTTGAGTAGACAAAAACACGATTTTGAATTTTTTTTGACACTTTTTTGACAATAGTGGGCGCAATTTTTGAGTAATCAAAATTAAATTAAAAATGTATCTCGGAACTGATTTTAGACATCTATATTCCAAATTTGAGCCAAATCGGTAGACTGGTGTGACCTGTAGCCGCGCTACAGACAAACGGACGGACGTACGTACGTCGGACGGACATGACCTAAAAACCATTTTTTTGGTATCTAGGACCTCTGAAACGCCTTTTGCAATGAAAATCTTAAAATCGAAATTTCGCACGATAACATAACTTTCTCAGCCCATGTATTACATACGGGCGAGAAAGTAAAAAACCATAAGGTCTCCTTTTCCATTCGTAAATCACCATTCTCTTTCAAATAATGGTTACAACCCATAAGTACTCCTGGCCCAAACGCCCCAGTTAATTTAACAAACTGATTGAATATTTAGGGTGCGTCCTACCATGCCCAGTTAAAATTAAACTGGAGATTTACCATGTTAAATTTAACTTTTAAGTTAAATTTAACATGGTAAACATAGGAAAAAATCTCCAGTTTAATTTTAACTGGGCATGGTGGGACGCACCCTTAGTGTGACATCCATGCTACCAACAGAAAAGTGCTGCAAACCAGGATTTGTACCCAGGACCTCAGTCGTGTAAGTTTCACTAAGGAGGTCGTCCATCAACCCGTTTTCGATGGAATGGGGTAGAACCGAGCCCTGTTGCACTGCGTTCCCTACGCAGCCAGATGGACGACCTCCTTAAGGGTCCGCTATGCCTGACGGTGCATTTTTTGCCGCCCATAAGATTAACATTGCGAGCGGCGATTCATTTTCAAGGTTTACCCTTGGTTGGAAAGACACACAATTTTGCCTGTACCTAGCCCTAACAATGTTCTAGGGAGTGTTCGAAGCAGATTTCCCATTTTTTTTTACTGGTTTTCGAGATACAGCACTTTTCTTGAGGTATGCGATGCTAGCATTTGCAAAACAGTTGCAATAAAAGAAACCAGTGAGAAATTGGGAAATCTGATTCGAACACTCCTTAGAACATTGTTAGGGCTAGGTACAGGCAAAATTTTGTGTTTTTCCAACCAAGGGTAAACCTTGAGAATGAATCGCCGCTCGCAATGTTAATCTTATGGGCGGCAAAAAATGCATTGTCAGGTATAGCGTCCTCTTAATAATGAAATTTATTGTATGACGTACCTAGTTCTTTGGTGACATGGGCGGACATGGTGAGTAGTGTGAGATAGAGGAGGCCTTGAACCGCCCCATTCTTCTTCATTAAACTGACGACCTTTTCTGAAAATATAGAAAAATAATAATAAAGAGTGACTAGTTACAACAATCTGATCACATATGTATTTTTTTTTTCTGAAAAAACCCCAGGAAACTATTAAACCTTTTCAGTTTTTTGTAGTACTTACTGGTTATGATACTACGGTTCAATAAATAAAAAATGTTGCGATGCGTGCTTACGAATGTTTATTTCCTTCGCAGAGGCTAAAACGGCCTCCTCGTCGCAAAGAAAGATGTCAGTGCGAGACCCACACAGCTCCACCACCACACGGTGAGGTTTTACAGCCTGGATCATCTACAACAAAGCATGACGTCAGTAAGAGACCCATACAGCTCCACCACCACACGATGCGGATTTACCACAAATAAATAACAAACAAAAAATAATAATTTTTTTCTTCACTAGAGCTTTCAGAATGGTCCAGGCAGGCATGGCAGGAATAAATACCAAGGTTCCAAGGTTTCAATAAAAATACTAGGAAGACACTGCAAACTGTGTAAGTACTTAAGTTATCATAATTTTGTAAGACTACAAGGTACAAAAAATATACCTAAGAGCAAAAATGGAAACGATAGTAGAAACAGGCGGGATTCGAACCCACGACCTTCTGACTGCTGGTCAGTTCTACAGCTTCATTGCTCTGACAAGACAAGTCACAAACTTACAGTGGAAACGTCATTCTGAGACTCTTCACTGAAGTGCGCAGTGCCGACGACGTAAACTTTGCCACCGTCTGAAGTCCGAAGCAAAGTCACCGTCTCCGGCAGGTTGTTGTCCAAATCCACGCCTTGGACCACATCCGGAACAGCTGAAAGAATACAAAGACTCAGTACAAAGAAGCGGATAGTTGAAAAGTTAGCGGAGCATTTTTGTAAGGACTGCAGTTTTCTACAGTTAAGGGCGACCACACTATCACGTTTGCTAATGTGTGTATGTATGTTCTGAAATATAATATTATGTCCTTTTAACGTAAGAAATTATCTGGCTATTTTGGATTTTTTTCCATCAAAAGTTTGTTAAATTTTTTAAATCATAACTAGTTTGCGACGACACATTAGATTTCAGAATATTTAAATATTTAACAACAGTTTCTTTAAAACAAAATGGGATGAAAAATTATTCTGGTGCCACGTGTGACAGGTTAGTGTGGACCGTCTTAAAACCTCCCAAGGATAACTGAATAAGAAACGAATGCCACTGAGGAAATTATCAATTTTTGCTTCGGTAGGGACAAAATTTCACAAGGGTAGTTTTCTTATATCTGGTGCAACTGCCGTTATCAAGAAACTTGAGTATTAAGGCTGAATATACATTCGCTATTTTCGACTACATGTACTTGGTTCGCAATGCTAAGTACTTCAAGCCCTACTCCGAAGTTACAGGGCGAGTGGAAAGTGTTTATAGGGGGATGTAAACCTGAGACTCTTTGTCGTGAGGTAGTGTTGTATTTTTGCATGAAATGGAGTAATAAGCCCACAGGAGCGATTTTAAACAGTCAACTACCAGTCCACATGTTTTTTGACAGATCGCGAAAACACAACACTACCTCACGCGAAATATTTTTTTGTAACGATTCGGACTAAAACAGTATGATTTTATCGTCACATTTAGTAGAAAAGCTTGATAAATGTTTGAACTATTTACCGTAGCCATGTTGCATTTTGGCAATTTTTATTTCACTTACGGAAGTGGGTAATTTCAACAGCATTTCTCTACTTTTCTCCTGTAAAAGCTAAACATAGTGTCCTACTTTTACTCGTTCGTTTCACGTTCAAATAGCACACTATGTTTAGCTTTTAGAGTAGACACAATCCATACGATATTGCAATTACCAGTCTCCGGTTGTACTCATATGTAAACATTAGTTTTGTCGAATATTTACTTTCGCACAGTGGTTTTGGCGGAGTTCGTCGAGAATGTATGGTGGCCGTTAATTTCTGAAAGCTACGTAGCAACTTACTTGGTGATTTTTCAGCAGCACTGGATTCTTTTTGTGGTGTCATACCTGAAAATCGGAGATCAGGAATAGCAGTTCAATTCTAGCACACTACAATCTAATATAGGGAAAGCAGTTCTCCTCAGCTAAAGCAAGCTTTAAGGACTAAAGGATACTTTTAAAATTCTGCCATTCTGCACATAATATGTAAATAAAATTTATAATAAATACTGTGCATATATTTGGCATTAGACAGCTATCACAGCACCCTGTAGGATTTGTAGTTTAGGTATAGAATGGTTTGACTATTGCCAAAAGCTAAAAGCACTGACAGTTATCTAGCAGTTTAAATGGACTGACCAACAAATTATGCGTCCTATAAAGTTTCATATAAATATTTAAGGTGAGATTAATTTATTAATACTAGCTTACCGGTAGGTTGTTTCCTTCTAGGTTCAGGACTCTCCCTTTCCATCTTAATGAAATCTTCACTCGACGGATTGCTTTCACTAAATCCCAGGTCTTCGTCTGTACAGATAACACAAAGATATCGCTGATTACAAAATTCTAGTAAGTTCTAAATTTAATGGCTGTTGAAAGAAGCCACACGTGATGATTGCCGTTAACGTTTCTGAGGCTTCCAAAATCGTTGACCAAGATCATGCGCTTTGCTGACTGTATCAAGTTATTCAATGTTTAAGGATCGAGTAGTTCAGCGAAAGTTCTACCGGATCTGATTCTGGAAAGGTACACAAAGAGACACGGGTCAAAAAAAGAAGGTAAGTTTCTAAGGGTAAGTAACTTTAACAACTTTACTTTAAGGGTCCGCTATACCTGACGATGCATTTTTTGCCACCTATAAGATTAACATTGCGAGCGGCGATTCATTTTCAAGGTTTACCCTTGGTTGGAAAGACACAAAATTTTGCCTGTACCTAGCCCTAACAATGTTCTAGGGAGTGTTCGAAGCAGATTTCCCATTTTTTTACTGGTTTTCGAGATACAGCACTTTTCTTGAGGTATGCGATACTAGCATTTGCAAAACAGTTGCAATAAAAGAAACCAGTGATAAATTGGGAAATCTGCTTCGAACACTCCCTAGAACATTGTTAGGGCTAGGTACAGGCAAAATCTTGTGTCTTTCCAACCAAGGGTAAACCTTGAAAATGAATCACCGCTCGCAATGTTAATCTTATGGGGGGCAAAAAATGCACCGTCAGGTATAGCGTCCTCTTATTCGAATTAAAACTTTGATGTCACGCTATAGCTCACTTTCCCATCTTTATCTTACTGTAGTGCTGTAATTTTGCGATCGAGTGATTTCTGACGAATTTTTACCAACTGACGTTAAAAGAAACACATTTTCTTTCAGAGGAAAAAATCCAACAATCGGGATTGGAACCCCTCTTCTACGGCTTACAAAACTGGACCGTGCCACCCTCTAATGTCGAATACCTATTCTTCCCAAAGGTAGGTACCTAAGAATGGCCATAAAATATATCTGTCCTTAGTGACCAATAAAAATTAACATTTGCCAAAAATCAAAATTTATTGAACAACTTCAGTGACAATTCAACACATATTATTCTTATCATAAATTATTTCTAAAGCACAGAAAGAACGTTCTGGACTAAAATATAGCCAGTAATGCCGTAGCCGATGAACCAGGAGAGAGCACGGGCAGGCTGAGGGACAACCACCACGGCGTAGACGAGGGTGTGTGCAACCCGTGCAGCGGTGAACGCCCGGAACAGGTTGAGGGCTAAAGCAGGGCAAGGGTTTGTCAGAACGTACAGACCCGCAGCAATCAAAAACACGGGGATGTTTTCGAGGTCGTTCAGGTGTGCGCGACGAACGCGTTCAACGTCCTCATCCACCTTCACCTTGGCTGTTTTGGTTTGGGCGTCTTCTGGGTTCGCGAACGCCTGAAATTAAAGATAAGGTTATGAAGAAAACTGTGTATAACATTTCACCCCAGCAGGTGTATTCCCTTTCTCGAACGCCAGCAAACCCACTCACCTAACACCTTCAAAATTTATTTTAAGAAGATAAGGCACGCCACGATGCAATAAATGGAGAACAGTTCTTCTTACAATAAATTTTGAAGACGTTAGTTGAGTGGGTTTGCTGGCATTAAAGAAAGGGAATACACCTGCTGGGCTCCACTACTTCTCCACAGGAGACCTATTCAACTCTGAAGGTCTTTCCTGGTTGTGGGGTCTTTCCTGGTAGGCGGAACACAATGTTGGAATTTTAGGTCAGGTTAGCGTTCCTGCTACTATACCTGTGTATGTACTTACTACACTCGCCTATCAAGAGTAAACCCCCAAAAGCTAAACATAGTAAGTTATTTGCAGCCAGGCCAGGAACATTATTCAGCTCCTAGGTGGAGAGCAACCAGATGCCGAAGCAGCTGTTTACATAATTTAGTCATTGCTACGGAGGTAAGAGGAAACTCATGCGATGATTAAGGGTCCGCTATACCTGACGGTGCATTTTTTGCCGCCCATAAGATTAACATTGCTAGCGGCGATTTATTTTCAAGGTTTACCCTTGGTTGGAAAGACACAAAATTTTGCCTGTACCTAGCCCTAACAATGTTCTAGGGAGTGTTCGAAGCAGATTTCCCAATTTCTCACTGGTTTCTTTTATTGCAACTGTTTTGCAAATGCTAGCATCGCATACCTCAAGAAAAGTGCTGTATCTCGAAAACCAGTAAAAAAATGGGAAATCTGCTTCGAACACTCCCTAGAACATTGTTCGGGCTAGGTACAGGCAAAATTTTGTGTCTTTCCAACCAAGGGTAAACCTTGAAAATGAATCGCCGCTCGCAATGTTAATCTTATGGGCGGCAAAAAATGCACCGTCAGGTATAGCATCCTCTTAACGGAACGATAGAAAAAAAATGTCATGTCATGTTTTCCTCAGCGCCAGTATTTCCAAATGAAAGATAAACAGTCGATAATGATAACGATAAGAATATTACCTACAGAATAGATACCAACAGAATTTGGGTGCTAGAGTGCATTTTTCTCTTTTACAAATGGAGGAAAATATTGTTATTCCCTGTCT
The DNA here is from genome assembly GCA_950004255.1 of Mesopsocus fuscifrons. Classification (NCBI taxonomy): domain Eukaryota; kingdom Metazoa; phylum Arthropoda; class Insecta; order Psocodea; family Mesopsocidae; genus Mesopsocus; species Mesopsocus fuscifrons. Next base: position 14,618,238 of record OX465379.1, read on the forward strand.
AGGTAGCTAAGGAATCGGATTTTAATCACAGCATCAAAAGTCAAGGAAACGGCTTGGGAATCGCAGAGGTACTATGTTTAGCTTTTGAAGGAGCACGAGTGTGGGAAAGACCCCGATATATTCAGATTACTATCACTCTGTGCTATAGTCCAAGTCAGGCTGGGAGCGTACCGATTATTCATAATTTCTTGAAGATTTTCAGTTGGCGCCGATCCGGATTTGGGTTCCATATCCTACAATACGCTAAATATGCCAATCCGACCCTGAGCAGATATTTCCCTGCTCAAGAAGAAGTTTTGATCAGCCCTAGATTTGCAAGAAATTATGAGTAAGCTCCTAGCCTGACTTGGACTATATCACTTATACATTCGGTGACGTGTCACTTACCTATGAAAATTCGCCTGAAGTGCCAACTCAAAATAATTTGACTTCAGAAGCCGCCAACATGGCAAAAACCCCTTTCAGTAAGATGAGAGTGACTTAAGCTGACCTCACACGATCCGTCCTGGTTGGAGGGGCTGGAGTGGCGAGCTTGGAATGGCAACTCAGTGATTGAGGGTGCTTACACAGACAAAAACGTCCCTCCAACTCGTCCAAAACGCATCGTATGGGCCACGACAACTGACAAAACGCGTAGTGGTGCTTACCCCTTTCTTGAAGCGTTGCTTGGCAGTGAGCAGGGACATCGCCAGCATTTTGACCCCGAGGATGGATCCATAGAAGATGTAGTTCCTCAGAACGGGGTTCGTCAAAGCCAATGGAGACGCCATAGCGAACAGCGAAGAGATGACTTCAACTGCGCTACTACAGTGTTGCTAGTCACACGACCTTGAGTCAACGGAAATGGAAGATGACCCCGGCACGCGAGATACATGATTAAGTTTCCCGGTTTTCGTATGATTTCGGGTAAGACACGTTCACTAGGAGTTGGAGTGAACTTTCGACCATAACTTTAAGTGGCGATTAAAAAAGAAAAAAACTGTCAGTCACATTCTTCACTTAGGTACCTATAAACCACTTATGACATCTTTCCCATGAAACTGTCGGATTTTTTTTCTTTTCTGAAATCTTATACCTTTATCAAAAACCAATGTTAAGTAGTCGATTTTTGTCCAAAAAAATCATCGACTTTTAAATCCCAGCATAGGTACTAAACTTACTTCTGACTTTGTTTCCAAGGAAACTACTGCAGAAACTGGTAGACAGTCGTGATGTAACAATCGAATGATTTACGAGTAGAGACAGTGGAATAACAACAATCACTTGACAGTTAAATGAAGTCACAAGTCACAAAGTTTCTATATTAATTTACTAAAAAAAATTAAAAACACGGCTTCCTAGACGCTAGAATGCAAGAGCGTTCTGCGTTATAAACACTAGTGTTACTTGTCCCTTGTACTCAGGGAACATTAGTGTAAATAACTTGTAACACATGTAAACGTCTAACATTGTTGAGCCTGTGTACACTATCGATGCTCGATAGAGACCGGTAATTGCAACACCATTTCTCTCGTTCGATAGTATATTTTCTCCCGTGAAAGCTAAACATAGTGTCCCACTGTCAGCCATTTGTTTCGCGTTCGAGTAGCACACACTATGTTTAGCTTTTAGAGCAGCCACGGCCAATGGCGGTATTGCAATTACCAGTCTTATTCAGTACCGTTGCAGACATAAGCCTCACATACAGTGGCTTACTAAAAACATAGGTATGCTTTTGAATATTAATTTGTACAGTCTTCTATTTATACGTACGGGCCAACAACTGGGTGGCACTTTATTCGGAGACGATTTTAGCTTAAGCTGAATGGTATATTCACTCAACATGCCATTTGTTCGACGGACCTACAAGCAAACCCCTTTGTTTATACCTATAAGCATGAGGCCTTCCATGTGAGAAGTCATAGTGAGAAATATAAAATGTCTACGCCCCGCCAACTCGAGATGTAGCCATTTTAGACTTGTTAGTGAGATCACTCGGCATGCGGCCTCTTAAACTTACTTTGCTCCATTTCCATCGAGTCATCCCTCTTCCGCTTTGAAGCGGGGGTGAGTTTGGTCGGTGAGGCTCCAGCTGACGAGATGTCCTGCTCAGATATAACCACCACGGAACTTTCTAGATCAGTCATAGACATACTCAGGTCCACCGTCACAGGGGGGGAATCACTCATCTGTAATCATTTCAGTTTGCATTAGTACAAATGGTAGATGTATTGCGACCAAAAACAAATCAGAAACTTGGTCACCGATGTCATTACAGAGGATGTACTGCAACCAAAAGCAACACAACACAGGTCTATACAAAATACTGGGGATAGTTTCACTAAGTTTTTCCTCGTAAGTGACAGAGAACTGATGGCAAAACCCTTCCAACGCACTATACCTAAGTCAGTTATTTCTAGAGTGACAATTCCGTTGGTGACCAGGTTCGACCAGGTCCACCATTCAGTTTGGCAAAAAAAAAAATTGTCGAGAGGCAGGTGCGAACTGGGAAGCAGGAAAATGAAGCAACGCTACAGGTGACAGCCCTAACAAAGGACTTATCCACCTACCTAGGCAGAAGACAACCTACTGAAATCGTAAAACTGATATTTTCGGGGAGTTTTACTACAAGACTGCTAAAAATCATTCAAGATTTTACCTTCTTTCAGAGCTTGTCTACGTGTGCAGTATCACAACCCGTATGGATGTCAAAGCTATCGGCAACAGGTTGGAGCTTCGAAAGTAAACTACAGCAACAGAAAACGTCTACAATAATGTTTACCGTGATTGGCTGAAGTGTGTAAATTAAGTTTTAAAAGACACTGAACAAGCTACTCAACGAGCACTCAAATAATCAGTAGATCAAAAAAATGTTTTATAGATTTGTTGACATTTTTTGAGAAATTTGGCTCGAGCAAGGTGACAACGTAAGCCCGAAAAATATTATGCCCACCATTTGCCCACCACGCCTCAAAGGAAAATGGCGCGCTTTTCAATTTAAAACTATTTATAATATGCCCTGAGAATAGGTAGATGGGAAAATCTAGTCCTTCCTACTTATAACCATATTCGCAATATTCGTATGGTATGACACAAGTATGTGTAGATATCGTTGGGGCTTGACTAATACATTTTTCGTGGGATGCACTACGGCAGTTACGACCGCCAATGGCCGTGGCTGTTTAAAAGCTATAGTTTCCTCTTAAAATGGGAGGAGACCTGAATCTGAAATGGCACTGCCATAAAGATAACCAAAAATGAAAGGAAGGAAAGAGGAGGAGGTCTAGGGCCTAGGGTCTAGGTAATGGGATACTTAGGTGTTAGTAAATTATAACATTCAGATTGTATAAAGATGAAGTAAAAATTTATTTGCCAGCTTTAAAAAATTTCTTCTTTTTCTTTAGCTTTTTGTTCTTGGGCTTGGTAGGGCCCTTGGCGGCTTCACCGAACATCTCATCGTCGTCACTTTGGAATACTTCATCCATGATGGGCAGCTTGTAGCTGACTTCCGGTCTGGTTTCCTTGTAATGCTGCTTCTGCTGTTTCCGGTCCAAGTACCGCTCTCCTTTCTCACGGCCTAAGTTGCGTCGGAACTGAAATACCAATTATTTTTTTACTGTTTTGCAATATGAGTTGGGGTTGGGGTCTTGATATGATGCTTAGTTTGTTGCAATCAGGGTGCACGGTAGGTATCTACAATGGTCGTGGTTTTCAACACACATTTCCTAGTTGAATAGGCACATATTATTCTTTCAAAGCATAAGTATCTATCACGGACAAAATCTTAAAACTCACCATGGATGTGGAGACATAGTTGGGGTTTTCCCACAGAACTTCTCCACCGAAACTTCCAGCAAAGATTTTTATGGGGTTTAGCACAAATCGTGGTCCTGAAAATTCAAGACAGGACAAGGTCAAATGGTGAACATAAAATACAAACAGATCGCCATCTCCATTGTAGCTGGATATTCGCTAGCATCTTTTTTGGACTCTCTGTACCCCCACGACGGTAAGGAAATAATTCTAGACACCACCATGGCTGGCGTCTTTCAGATCACCTGTAGTGAGAGGAGGCTCTTACCAATTTCAACCAAGGCACCGTCCTGCGCCAGGACCTGATAATTGCGAAACCAAATGCGGCCGTCAAGCAGCGTGAAGGAGAGCACGTGGTCTGTGAAGGGCTGCGATTTGGGATGCTGGTTCGGGGTGGAAAAGATCTGAACAAGTAGCTCCTGTATGAGACGGTTCTGCGCCTCCGTCTGAAAGGTCTCATCGAATGACAGCAGCGGCCGCGACCCTCTGAGGCAGTTTCCAGTCAGTTTCAGCTCTCGCATTGTATAGACTACAAGAGAATAATCAATTTGAGAATTTTAAACATACAATGTGACTGTTGCAGTGCCGTCCCCTTGAAAATGGGCTGCTACCGGACGTCTCATCGTACCTACCCTTTCTTTGTTGTAATAGAAGATTGGACCGGTTAGAATAGCACAGAAAGGTTCAATACTGATACCTACTGATACAATACATTACGGTACATGCTTACTGTTTTCAACTTGGAATTTGATAGTCGGTCCACTGCCAATATTGGCCATCCACATATACAGGTCACTTTTTCGTCTATTCTCAAACAATATGCACTTATTGCAATTTTTGGACTCGGCAACTTCATTGACGATGTTGAGTTCTACTCCTTTCTCAATTTTACTGTCCTTTTTGCAATGAGGCAGTAACGTCCTTATATCTTCCATCAGATGCCGGTTCAGGTAAGTGATACCCCTCAGAGCAAGAACAAGAACTCTCTGCTTGTTCACCCATCTTGTCTGTAAAGCAATGGACAGTAAACGTTAAAAATGCCGTGTTAGTCTGAGCGTTGTACTACATTTAAAACCCACCTCCAACACCACGCTGTTGTATCCAAATAGGGTTAATATAAATACCTTTTTGGCGACGGGTTCGTCCGATTGCCGAACAGGCGGCGGGAGGGTCTTTTCCTTCTCACTGTCATTTGGGGGAGCTTTCCTTTTAAGACTTTTCTTATTTTTCATTTTTAATACAGCGTTTCTATGCCAAAGTTCATAAATAGGAATAAACAAATTAACAACTGTAAACAATGGAAAAGGTAGTACTTCAAGATACATATTTACATTTGTTGAATGAAAATAGTTTTATTTCATGTAATATATTAAAACATTTTTCACACAACAAAATTTAAAATGCTTAGCAGACAGCATTTTATTAAAACTAATTTATTGTTTCCTCCAAAGAAATAACGAAAAAAAATATTATAAAATGTATAATATTTTGAAAAATAGTTTGAAACCGTTATGCTACAGTTTAAAATTGGGAAAAAAGAACTGGGGGACTTGCGCAGGTGAACTGCCATTTTTTGACGTTTGTATACGGAATGGAATGGCGACCTCGGCAGAAGCTGTATCAAAGCTATATCGTTTAGCTCAAAAATTCAACTGCTTCTATCTATTTGGTAAGTAAATCATACACTAAACGAGGTGTACTTCCTTTAGCTTCACAAATTGGAGAGTCTGGCCTGGTTCTGTTGCGAAAAAAGGGATTGATTAATTATTGATTATCCCCCTACCAACGCCTTTGCTTCCCCTACTTCATCTCAGACTTCACCGGTAAATGGTTCACTTAAAAACTATATAACAGTTCTAAACTAATATTTAAAAAGTAAGAGGTGAAATTGAGGTGCAAATCTATAGTATTTTGATTATCATCTACATCTCTGAAACCTGATATTCTTATCCAGAAGCATCGTTCCCATTTGGACTTGAACTCAAACCCGAACATTTGTAAAAACTGTTGGGAATGGTTTACGCCTATGTTTTCCTTATCAAGCCACAAATTGCGGACGTTTATCTAATCACTGAGGCCTGCATCCACATGTTCGCCCAAAAGTTTAGGAATAATTTGTTGGGCACCCTGCTTTCGAATGCAGCCATGGCCAAAAACTGGAGATGTGGACCTAAGTAAATGTCTTTGGAACATTTGTGGAAACATTTGTAAGCTTTTTTGATGTGGGCGTTATGAGTCAGAACCCCGAACAGCTTTACAAATGTTCTTGCAACCGTTGTGCCTGACCGGAGACAGACAGACAGGTGTCTGACCTGACTTCATATCTCGGTGTCAGGGAAGTAAATGATTTAAATTATGCCTGATTGACAGGCTTGCTGGCAGTACTTTAGAATTCGGCCATATGTAGGAATATAGGTAGCAATCCCATCTCTTTACTACCTACTACCCTCGGACCCATTACAGCGCACAATAAGAACCAAGTTTAGGTAGACAGGTACTTAGCTGTTGACCTTCAGTGCCACTTGGCAGGCTTACAGGACCTGCGCATACAGTGAGAGTCTAATCAAGGCTGCTAGCACCTGATGCTAGCCTGCTGGTGGTACAGCAGTAGCTAGGCGCGGTGAACTTGTGTTTAAATGTTCAGAAACCCTACCTGTGGCTGGACGAGAGGTACCTGAGCCAACTACTCCCCCTGGGTCACTGTAAAGTGTAAAAAGCTCAATGCTCTAACCCTTTTCGAATAAAATCCTATTTTACGTAATATTTGGGGAAGTAAACGTCCCACAGTTTGAATGTTTTTCACTTGTTGTCATCAAAAGCGTCCTTCGTGACCCTTGCAATTAAATTAATGAGTGAGATAGCGCAGAGGAAAGCGAGGTGGTTGACGTGTTGCCAACATCCCGTGATAAGTTAGATCTGTAAATTGTAGAGGTTATCTAATTTTAATCCAGAGGAAAGTGCAGTCGCGACCAGAGTCGCGACCTATCTGAGTAGTTGAGGGCTTGAGGACCGTGGGCTTTGGTTGGTCGGTGAGGTTTGACGTCATCATTAAGCACCATAACCTATACAATTCACAGACTTTACACTTTTACGGCGTTTAGATTTTAATGAAAGGTGGCTAGGTGCCATGATACTTGCTGTCACTGATCGTCTGTGATACGCTTTATTTAGTACTTCGACAACTGCCTCACATTCGGTCACATTAAGGGTCACCACATAATCCTTTTTGTTTACGTTTTTACTTTCTCGCTAGCCATATACTTAGGCAAGTATGGCAAGAAAGTAGTTTTCGTGCAAAATTTCGAAGTTGAGATGTTAGGTTTCCCATGATCCTAGGTGTCTCCTGAGTCGAAAAGTGGTTTCCGTCCATTCCCTGCTCCACAGCCTAAACCTTTCACCCGATTTTGATGAAATTTGATACACACCTGTCTAAAATCACGGCCAAAGGATAAATTCAAAGAATTTTTGATTGGTCAAAAATTGCTGCTGTTATTGCAAAAAAAACCTAAAAATTCGTGTTTTTACTACAACTATGTTATAAGCGCAAAATATTGCTACGCCGATATCCGAAGCCAGACCTATCAGGACTCAAGTCGGACACTGTGAGGCACTATATTTTAGTTAGAGACACAGTTGAAATTTATTATGCCCGTACTTCATTGATTTTCACCCTGCTGGATGTAGACGCTATACATGGACATGGCTCTGAAATGGCAAAATGCCATGCTTACGGGATGTTTTGTATTGAATCCAGGGTTGTTCTTTTATTAGGTCATTTCTAAGCAGGTCAGATGCAAAACTATTTTACGACTGAGTTTGTCAACCTCTGGGAATATTTTGATATCTACCTGACTCTCTTTCGTTAAAAACAGCTATGCCTACGGTTTTCATTTATTTGTTTTTTGGTCGCTCACTAAGTGTGCAGAAATTAAAAAAAAAAAAAATAGCAAATGTTTATTCAGTCTTAATAGATTCCTAGCCGTCCTAAGAATTTCCTCTCTATGTCTGGATTTGTTTGCAGGGCTGCAGAAAGGAGACTGCCGCCCATTTGTGATCGAGGGCTACCAAGTGGGGCTGATCCGGCCCGACATGCTGAAGAATCTCCTCAAGTACCCGGAAGTATTCCACGTGCAGCCTGAATCTGTGGAGCTTAACCCGGCGTTCCGCGACTACGATGAGAGAACAGCTAGGATGGACTCTGTGCTCAGGGAGTGCAGGGATGCCAACCTCTTCCTCACCCTCAAAGGCTGGCGCGATGAGGTCAGCACTGGTCAGAGGTTCAAATCCCGGTGTCATTGATTTTATTTTGGTAGCATGGGGACCCTTAATGATTGTGTGGGCTTCGGTCAATATCTGCGCCTTCTGGCTACTGTGGCTTGGGTCGGTACATAGCCTCGATAGCCGAGTGGACTAAATGGTTGACTTTTGAGGAGCAGTGAGAGCCGGGTCACACCGGTTCGATCCTACCAAAAAGTTTTTCTGATATGTTCAGCATGTCAAGTGAAATGTATATCGAGGCTGTGGTGGTTCGGAACCCACCTAAAACTATATGTCCCCATCGTTTACACGATGGCTGGGAAGCTGGTATTTGGTAGTGCTGCCAGCTGAGCACAATGGATAGTTCTTGAAACGGTCTAGTTGCTGAGCTTGTCCCCCCAACCCTCAGCTAATATTATTTATCTCTCTTAGAGTACCTGCCCCCAAATTAAACAATTGGTCTGTGTTCCAGTGTTATGAGGTCCGAGCAACGCATTCTGACATTCCCCTGCTGCGTATGGACCGCTCCGCTTTCTCCATTTTCGGAATCAGAAAGTATGGGGTGGATGTGAACGGCTACGTGCGGCACCCTGAGCGGGGACTCTGTGTCTGGCTACAGCGCCGATCCCCCACTAAAGAGACCTGGCCTGGCAAGTGGGATAACATGGTACGTACCCATCCAAGTCCTGGCCGTGGAGGAGACAGGCAGTCGTAACGTAAAAGCCAAATTAATAGTAACAAATAAAAGAAATTGTCCCACAGGTGGGAGTGCATATATCGAGTATTGTTGTCTTACAAGCTGAATGAAAAAATACAGCTCGGGAGACAGAATTTTGCGAGTTTTTTGTCATTACTCGGGTCATCCTGGCCTAAAATGAAAATAATTGTTGGTTACAGGTAGCAGGAGGTTTGTCAGTGGGGTACAGTATTCTGGAGACAGCCCTAAAGGAAGCCTACGAAGAAGCTTCCGTCCCTTCATCCCTTGCGCACAAGCTGCAGCCAGCGGGCTCAGTTTCGTAAGTTCTCAGCCCCTGCTTCATAATTTTCCCCTCTATGTCCACCTGTGGTGGCACTGTTGCCAAGCAAACAAGGAGCCCCATTTGCTACGCCGTACAAGCCAGTTTGGTTTCCCAGTCGCTGGAAAATTTTTCCCTGCGTACTGTTGTGGAGGGAAAACTTTGACTTGTCCTAGCAAAAGTGTACTGAAATAAAATGGGCGAACCGAGGAGTGTATGCCCAGGTGTGATCAGATAGCGACACTGGTTCCCGCTGACTGCTCCTTGGGTCATAAACTCATAACAGTCATGTCATAACACATGAACGAAGAACAGCTTGATCGCTCGTTTCGTTCAGTTTCCCCCGCCAGATCTTGTAGAGACTCCCGTGGAAGATATTTTTTTGAGAAAGAAATTTTGTATGTCCAGAATCTATTTCGAGTCGGAGCGCGGGCTGTTCCCCAACACGGAGTTTGTATTCGACCTGGAGCTGCCGGTGGACTTCGTACCGAGCAACAACGATGGAGAGGTAAGCTATCTTTGTGAATCTTCGGGTGGGATCAGCCACTATTGAGAAAAGTGGACATTTTCCACCAGAAACGTTAACATTGAAGATAGTGTCAATAAAAAACATTGGGCCTACAGCCTTAATTGTCATAGTGATATTTACAGGTGGACCGGTTCGAGCTGCTGCCCGTCGACGAGGCGATCGAACGCGTCCTCACTCCGGACTTTAAAACCACCAGTGCCGCCGTCTTTATCGACTTCTTGGTGCGCCACGGCAGAATATCCCCCGAAACAGGTACCTCAAATGCATGGCCTATTCGTTTGGGGGGTTGTTTTATATCCTGCTCTTCTAGGCACGCGTAGAAGCATCTTCCTTTCTTTAGCAAAGAGATTTTTTATTGCAATGACTATCAGTTCTAAACTTTCTTCATTGGCTCGGCCTTAAGGCTGAATGTACATTCGCTATTTTGTTACGCTCCGATTTCAAACTTTGTGAGATAACTATTGGATATTTAAATATTCTGAAATATAATATGCATTTTTAACGTCATTACTCATGAGGCGATGTTGTGATTTCACGATCGGTTAAATTTGGACAATTTTTTTGTGACAAAAATCACTCGATCGTAAAATCACAACATAGCCTCATGAGTAATGACGTTAAGAAGACATATTATATTTCAGAATATTTAAATATCCAATAGTTTTATAAATATCCTTAAGTTTTCCAAAATTTGTCCAAAACCAGCAGCAGGTGGGTACGTTGATATTTGTAGAGGTTTGCCTAATACCCTGGATAATTTTTTTTTGATATTGCAGAGCGACACTTCCCGCAGTTGGTCGAATTGCTTCATGTTCCACTGCAGAGCCTATACTCCCGTGCGCCGGTCGCCGAGAATGGTCGCTCCGATCACTGATGCTCCGATACTCCCTTCCTTGTTATTAGAATGGCGGAGTAATGACGTCAAGCATCATTAAAAGCCTTTCTTACACGTTATACAAAACCCAGGTTAAAATTTAAAGGCGGTTTTACACGAGATACAAACCCGGGTTAATTGAACAAGTTACGCTTAATTCTCATCACACTTAAACGCTGTTATCGATGTTACTAACTAGAATAGGCACTTGATTGATAACTTCTTTAGCTTACCCAGGTTGTGTTTCTTTTGTAACAGTTCCAGGTTCTTTATGGAAAAGTAACCTGGTAATGGGCCAGTTTCTATTACCTAACCTGCGAACTAAGTTACCCATAATACACCTGGAATTATTCAAATAGTCAACTGAATTGTACACAAAGGTTTTGTTTACCGAGTAATAAGGTCCTAACATCTAGTCCTTCCTCTTTGGGTGCCATCTTTTGACCCAGAAATGAAACACAGCGCTTTTTATTCACTCAGGGTACACCGTTGCAGTGGAACTTGTCAACGGCACTGTCTTCGCGCTTTCTGTTTGCGTTGGCGTGTTGCATTCATAGTACAGTATTTTATTTATGAAGTAGCAGTATTCTATCATGTGTGAGTTCCACTACTCTGGTGTTCGTAAATGGTTTAAAACTGCCGTTGTATCTTTTACCAGTATTAGAGGCCGTGACGTCGATTCGACTTTTTAACGTCTCCAGAATTTATAGCGTTTTCTATTTGTTGCATTAGTGCTACACTCAAAAAGTGCGCCTTGTTCCATTTATTTCAAAATCCGCACTGGCGTGACTCTACACTTTCTGGGATTTTGCTATTTCTTTTTGCTCGCAAATATGCACTGATTACTAAATGAAAACGCTACAGTGCTTACTTCCAGCATTTTTAAACTCAATTTCGTGTTACTATAAATGTCAACAATAGATATCTGGTAAAAAAAAACTACGGATGGTGGTCAGGCAGACCCCAAAGCTGTGATGCCTTACTTCTGAAAAAGTCGCGGACTCCTGCATCGGAGTGAGGCTCACTTTATGTCAAAAATGAACTTCCTTCTTCGAAAGGAAACAGTTTATCTCGATCTGAGGTCTGCCTCAGTCCCCAGTATAAGATAACGGGTCTTTCCGGCTGTGCTTTTAAAAGTGGAAGGACGAGGTTTAAACAAAGTGACGTCATGCTCCTATATTCTATCGATTGTTTGTCTTTTTTTATATGTAACCTCTGGCTTTAATATATTATTAGATTTCGGTTTGGCTCAAATTGTACTTCAATGTTCGGTATTGTTCTTGTAGAATTTTTATTTCCCGAGGATATATTTAGCTTAGAAAACAACAGATTTATATACTTGAGTAATAAGTTATTAAACGTGTATTTGTCAGTTCACATTGCACTATCACCTGGGGTTTTCTTTTGCAACAATCAGCTACTTGGGTAGGTAGAGGAACTGTATGTGTTACCAGCTTCCATTAGAATTGACGTTACATATTAAAAACGCACTTAAGGTCGACTACACGTACTTGGTTCGCAATGTTACGTACTTCAAGCCCTACTCCGAAGTTACAGGGCGAGTGAAAGGTGTTTATTGGGGGATGTAAACCTGAGACTCTTTGTCGTGAGGTAGTGTTGTATTTTTGCATGAAATGGAGTTATAAGCCCACAGGAGCGATTTTAAACAGTCAACTACCAGTCCACATGTTTTTTTGACAGTAGCATAACACTACCTCACGCGGAATGTTTTTTTGTAACGTTTCTGGCTAAAACATGTATGATTTTATGGTCATATTTAGGAGAAAAGCTTGATAAATGTTTGTACTATTTACCGTAGCCATGTTACATTTTGACAGTTTTTATTTCACTTACGGAAGTGGGTAATTTCAACAGCATTTCTCTACTTTTTCTCCTGTAAAAGCTAAACATAGTGTCCTACTTTAACTCGTTCGTTTCGCGTTCAAATAGCACACTATGTTTAGCTTTTAGAGTAGACACAACCAATACGATATTGAAATTACCAGTCTCCGGCAGGACTAATATGTAAACATTAGTTATGTCGAATATTTACTTTTGCACAGTGGTTTTGGTGGAGTTCGTCGAGAATGTATATACAGCCTTAATAGTGACAAGTCGTCGTATAGACATAAATAACACATACATCATGATGGGTTCTTCGGTCGTGATTCTGACCATATCATCCCCTTGTGTACAGGGGTCACTAACCCCTGGGCCGTTCTAGGGCTGTAGTGTTATAATCTCTAGTGGCCAGTACGGAACTGGTAATTGCACGACCGTCAGTGGCCGTGACTGCTCCAAAAGCTAAACATAGTGTGCTATTTGAACTAGGAAACAAAAGATTGCAAATATAAAAAAGCATACGCGTCCCCTTTCATTTTAAAAATAATATATCATTGCCGAAACTTGGCCTTGACAGCAGCGGGGAGCGGAACTAAATAAAGGAGGCAATTCAGCACAAAAAGTCCCAAACTGAAGCCGAGAGCCACTGCGAGTGTGAATCCTGCTTCGGGCATGAAATCTGCAGCTGAACCAAACCGCTCGTGCAGGAAATCCTCCCCGGAGGCGAATTTGCAGAGCAGCGGCTCGGTGCGATTTGTGCACGGCACCCGGGCGCTGACAGGGAGTCCAGTCATACTGTCTGATATCAGTAGTTTGCTGAAAAACAGGCTGAGGTACCGCACTTGGGTGCCATAAGTAAGGTAACTCAACCATTCTGGAAGTCCTGCGTACGATCTGGAACATCGAACGTCAGTTTTGTTTTACTTAAGCCGGAATACACATAGCTGTCTGTGGCAGTGTCTCAGCTATCATGCTTTCATAACCTTAACAAAGCCACTAGTATAGTTTTATTAGTTTTCTACGCACCTGAGGTTGCTACTGGCTAGTATCAGAGTCAGGATGGTAATCGTAGCACTCGTGAGGCCCACTGTAAGTTTGGACTTGATGATTAGCATAAGGACCATTGTCTGATGCTCAGCCAATAGAACTGCAGCCCACAGCGCGCACCCCAGCGGCACCCAATCAGAATCGTCCGCGTTGTCAAATAGCCTGCAAAACAAAAGATAATGTTCCCAACATACTCTGTTAACAGTTCAACCTCAGATAAATTCCCTCAGTGGGTAGGTTTATTGTTAATTAATTTCCCCGTATAAATGAACAATTTAATCTGTTTCTTATAATAACGTGAGGTGACTTACTCCAGTAGTATACGAGAGCCAGCCATGCAAGATAGGAAGGTGAATGGCAGAGAGTAAAAGGACTGGGTGATGTAGAATAGCGGGCCACTGTACAGTCCCTCCTGTGACTCTTGGTAGTACCGAGTCACTTGACCTGAAACTGATCACAAACATGCGGAAATAGCTTTCAAACTACAAATAACTAAGTACGGTAACAGATTTTGAATCGATCATACGGCTACTTCGTATGGAGTACTAGTTATTTTACAAAACCGCTAACCTCCTTATTATTCTACTGAATACCTACTGATAATAGGTCTTGATGAGATGATTACTTACACGTAGCAACGGTGGAGACTATTGACACGAAATAAGAGGCGGCAAGCGTGTTGAACAGAAGGCCGTTCTTTGTGATGAAGGCTCTTTGGAAAGGTTCCATTCGGAAGTAGAGCCCATAAATAAGGCCGAACACTATAGGCAGTAAAAGCAGACGAAGGAACAATTCTCTCAGTCCATGCAACGAGAAACTGAACGTTGACACCAGGTTACGCCTGAAGAAAATAAAAAGTTTCGTACTCAAAATAGGTCTAAGAACACTGTAGAAAATAAATTTGGGAGACCAAAACAAAAGGGCCAGGGCCTAGGGGGATGTAAAGTGCCTTTTGTGACCAGGGCAAGATTCATGAGAAAAATCTCGACCAAACTGGACTCAATCCTGAGTGCTCTTACTTCCGCCCTAATAAAGGAGTGTAAGCCCTGGATGGTACACTCATACTTACGCGAACAGAGAGATAGCCACCTTGAAGGCGCCAGGCTGGCCAAAAGCAGAGAGAGGAACTTTGGCCTCAGCTGCTTGCACGGCTGCGGCAGCGCCCGTCCCCGCCTTTCGGAACGGGGCTCCTTCCAGTTTGAACTTCTCCACCAACGCGCTGATCTGCTGATTTGACTCAATGAACCGTTCTCGAGACCGCCGGTCCACCGTGGACAGACATACTGAAATCAGAGAACAGATGATGAAGTGATTTCAATTTTAGACCCTTTTTTCGAAGAGCCATATCAATAAAGCGGTATTTTTACACAAAACTGAAAAAGAAGCTAAACCATAAGGTGGGTTTTCCCACGTCAGAAACTACATAGCGAACTAGTTTTTGGTCAAAGAAATCACCTTTCTGACATTAAAAAGACGTTCAACAGATGTTCAACAGTTTCTTCGGAAACAGCTTGTACACAAGAAACTTACGGTAGTACATGAGTGGGTTCTCCAGCTCTGGACAAGGGAAGCCAATATTACGGAAATAGTCCAGCATGAACTGCGTAGCACCGGTGTAGACGACGTCGCCCAGACAGAGGTATGTTACGCGGTCCAAGAACGGGAACACATCCGACCTGGACAAAATAAATTAACACACAATTGTACAGTACCGGCGTGGGCCATCAGAAATTTAAGAACTAGAAGAATCGTTATAGAAGAATCTTTTTTTATGGGAAGGAGCGCATGGGCAGAAGACAATGAGGAGTTGGCCGAAGCGAAGAGGGGCGGGTCGAAACCATTACTAAAGCTGGAGGGCTTGCAGTGACAAATAAGGGCCCTTTATGGTGGATTCAGTCAATTCGGATTTTTTTTCAACCTATATTAACATGGATACTACATGGTGCTATAGGCCCTATAGTATAGGGCAATAAAATTCCAACTGGAACTCATAGAGCCGATGTCGCACCCATGTTTAACTTAAAGATAAACACTTCGGGTGCAAAAATTCCGAAATAACTAAATCCCACATTATTTATTATCTTGCTCAACTATCACGGGTATAACAAAGGCCTTTAGAGATAAGAAAATAAGTCCAATTTACCGCGGTTTTTCCATGGTTAGAATGACAGCGCGATTGTATTTTTTGGCGTGGTTGGAGAGAATGGAGACGACGAGGTAAGTGTTGAGGGGGTCCAGGTCCCATGTGGGCTCATCGAGGAGGAGAAGGACGGGGTCTCGTACAAGCTGTACGCCTATGGCGAGCCTCCGATATTCTGATGCACTTAGTTGTTCTACTCGACGATTGGCCACCTGCGTCAACGCTAGATCCGCCACGACCTGACGCACCCGCGCTCGCTTCATGTACTTCGTCACCTGAAAAGGGTACATTGTTCAGTTACCAATGAAAAACGTGGCAACCGTCAGATAACGAGATTTGATCACTTTCTACTGTCCCGCCTAGTTAGGTACTAACTTTTGAGCCAATGGTAAGGTTGCTAGCAAAGTTGAGTGTCTGCATGACGGACAACGCTGGGAGGAGATCACATTTATGAGTCACGTAGCCACAGTTGTTCTGGAAGAGGATGAGATTCATGGGGGCGCCGTTGAGCAGAATCTCGCCTCTGGTGGGACCCTGAGCTCTCCGTGATATCACCTCTAGTAGAGCTCTCTTCCCACTTCCTGCAATAAAAGTAGGAGGTAAATCAAATGCTGTGAGGAGAAGGGGAGTGAGTTACAAAAGAGGACCCAAGTTCACGTCCAGCCTTGACAAGAACTTTTTTATTGAATCGTCCTCACCACTAGGTCTAGCCACCCCTGAGGTATAAAAGCAAAGAAAATTACCTTTGGAGCCCAGAATAGCAAGGACTTCACCACTATGAACTTCCATGGAGACATCCTTCAGGATCACCCCCGACTTTACGTTGTTCATCATTTTCTGCATCCACGTCCCTTGCTCCACCTGTGAACAGGCAACCATAATCAAAAAACATTCCCGGTATCCTACAGTTAGGTAGGAAATGAAGTCAGCCCCTTATTTGAGACGATTATGTGCAGATAACGCCATTTAGGTTTAATTTAACATGTTTGCGTTTCTTACCTCCCCAGTGTGGAATACATTCGAGAGCTGGAGTGTGTACTCGTTGGTAATCATTTTGACGTCTAAATCAGGAACTTAGAACCTTCAACGTTTACTTCTTGCAGAACAGATCATCGGACCGTACACAAAACAACTAGCGCCCTCTACAACTCTTTTTCGCCAGTCTCCGAGTACAATAACATGTGTGTGTAGCATCCAAAACAAAACTATGACTAATAATCTGGAGGTACGGAGCCAATGCAGGTTCACTACGGAGGGGGCAGAGACGAAGAAGGATTCTGGACATAAGGGAAAAGAGACCAGATATGCCGTTCTTACGTTTCTGTCGCTTAATGGTCTGGTACAGGTACATTCCATTCCAGAGGGAACTTGAGTATCGCCATGCTTAGCATGTACGGTCGTCAGTCAGGTATGGCTGCGTTTGCAGGTGAGAATTCTTGCATCCTGAAATGTGAGAAGTTCAGTTCCTATTACTATGTAAAAACCGACGGTTGATGAAACTTTACGCACATACGTAGGTACCTAGGTGCTTCCCTACGACATTTATAGAACTACGTCGACACCCCTTATCCTGTGCTGCTGGTAGAAAGATAATTGATATACCTAGGTATCATATCATTTCAGTTGCGTTGTACCGACTTGTACCTATTCCAACAGCCTTTTTGTGATGATAGATATTTATTATGTGTGACCAACCTATTTACAGCCACAACTATGGACTCATGAAGAATGTTAAACGTGTTGAGGGTGTTCACTTATATAAGCCATAAGCCACAGCAGTACCATTCCAATGTATCACTTGGGCCAGTTGCGCCAGAGTTCGGAAGCTCTTGTGAGATGTTCATGATGTTACGTGCAATAGGGAAGATATCAAGAATTTCAGTCAAAGAACGGGAATAGATCTGCTGGCCCGCTGACTTCCATCCCTTCTTTCAAAACCTTCAAGTAGGTAGGTTATCATTTTGGACGACATCGAAAAACAAAAAGTAAACAAAAAATGAAAACAATGGCGGTAATTTCCACGTGGCACCAGATTTATTTATGGCGGGGAAAAATGGCGGGATTATTTTTAAATTTAAAATTTTCCAAGAAAATTAATTTCAAAGTAAGTACCTACTTAGGTACTTTTATTTTAAAATACATGTGCTGAGGAGACCAAGACTGAACACCTCCATGGTGGAAAGGTGTAGGCAGGGCCGATCCGATGATGCATTTGATGCTTCAGTGTTACCAACTATACACTTTTGTACCTACTCTTGGTAGGTATCATAGAGGAACAGAAATATATAGGTAGGTATACGCAGAGGGTATAGGTAGGGAACTAAAGATAAAATTCGGTACCTACATGGTAGTGAATAGGCTTGGTAACCTGAAAAGCCCTTGTTCATCTTTACAACGGTTAGTACCTAACTATTTATTTTCGGTATTTTCCCTACGTTCTCTATCCCTATTGTCTGTAGTCTAATGGGTAAATAAATTATCTAAAATTACACCACTGGCACCTTGCCCCCAAAAAAAATCCCATATAATGTACACTGAGTCTGTCATTTCCCCCTGTACCCATAGGGACCGCCGATCAACTACCTGGCTCCGCCACTGGCGCCAATTTTTCAGGTTGGCAGTTACGTTGGCAACCCTGTTTGTTTCAGAACATCTCGCGCACCGCCATTCTTCAGGTTCTCGTGGACGCGATGCGTATAGTGAAATTTCGTGCGGTTACTTGATGGTATCGTTTCGACTTACCATCTCAAAAACTTCAGAACCTTTTGGATATTGATATGGATACCCAAATCTTCAAAAAGGTACGTCCCTCAAACCAGTGTGTCGCCCTAACCGCCTTTGTTTACGTTTGGGATGCCACAGGTGTCTCCTAAATCGTAGGTACATTTTACCCTTAGGGATTTGTGGAGAATTTTTGATTATACTGGGAAGTATAGTTTTGGGTACGTTGTATGCAACAACCTTGAAGTAAGTTAGCTAGGTATGGCTGTTGGTGTGTAGGTAGGTAGGCCGGTATCTGAGATGTGCTCCGAGGGTCATCGTCTTCTCATACCGTGACGATTCGCGGCGGTGATAGCTTTGCACTGTCTTAGCTGGGTAGATCTGTACAATAGAGAGGTTTTCTCAAGTTCAGAAGTGAGGTAGGGTCTCACGATGATGTCATATTAAGGTAATCAATCTTGAGTTCGAGCGCTGTGATTCGTCAGCTTCTAGAAGTCTAGAATTTACAGCCTGGGTAGTAGGTACCTATAGCTATAGGATGGAAAGTCTAATTGATGTAAAGGCATTCGCATTCCCTTGCTCATAGTATCTATCAGTGACAGAACCCCCAAGATAATTGCTGCCAAAACCCTATAGTGGATTGGGCTTGCGATGTGGAGTTCCAAACCACTAATAAAAATTCCCTGTAGCGTAAAATAAGAAATGCAACATAGTAGCAGTATTCAGGCCGTTCTAGTACCTACTTTTGTATTTTGTGTAGTAGATATACTATGCAGAAGATCGGTTCTTCTGTGTTTGGTACCTATACCTACTTATCTACCTGCTTACAAGGAAGAGAACTGTGAGAGAACAATGACAACCAGAGGAAGTGCCGACAAGCTTGAAAGAGTGCCTGCTATAAGTAAGGTATTATACCCTACCTGCGCATAGCCAACACAGGTTTGTTGGTGACATTAGAGCTGTACATTCCCGTCTTATAATATGTTCGTTCGGGTAGCGGCAAGACACCTAGCGATGGGGCAAGAGGACTTTCTGGTGAATCCTACCCAGCCCAGAGCGAGTAGGTTCCTGGTTACCTATATCATACCAATCCGTTTGCATAATTCTCTTAAAAGCAGTAATCTGGCCTACACGGGTGACAGGCTGAAGGTGTGGTGTCTGAAGATTCCAGGGAAATATTGCCTGGAGTGGGAGGACAATGCGGCGATGATCCCATACATTCGGGGCAACACACCATCGTTTCAAAATGGTAGGTATAGGTTCTTCCTTTTGTTCCTCGGGTCCTCTTAAACCTTGAAATCTCCCTTCGACACACGTGGTCCCTCCCCAAAATTAAGCTCAGTCAACCTTGAATTTCAGGTCAGCAAAATCTGCCACCAGGGCCCCGACAATCCCTTCCTTTAAATTTCTGTACGATTTTCTAAAACTTCTGTTGGTCTGGTGTAGTTCTGGGTTTTTTATTCTGTGGTATTTGGTTCGATGACACTTGTTTTTGATCGGCGTCGCAGCTGGCTGCTGCCACGGTTGGTGATCCACACGTTTCGGATCACTTCACATGAGCCAGGTTCAGGTGCGTCGACACCCAACCCTAATCTCGTCTGTGCTACAAGTAATGCACTAACCAAACCAGATCTTTCGGTTTCTGCGGTTTCACATTCACCTCTGGTACGTTCAGTATATCATGTGAGATGTATCTGTGGCTGGGATGGTTCAGAACCCACCTAAAACTGTAGGTCCCCATCGTATACGAACACCATGGTTGGAGAGCCGGTATTTGGTAGTGCTGCTAGCTGAGGATGGATAATTGTTCAGGATACTTTAGCCTTTAGCCTATCCTCTTCTTTCATAAAACTGAGTGACACGGCCTCGATAGCCTAGTGGACCAAATGGTCGACTTTTGAGGAGCAGAGAGAGCCGGGTCACACCGGTTCGATCCCAATCCTACCAAAAAGTTTTTCTGCTCGGCATTCACCTCTGATATGTTCAGCATGTCAAGTGAAATGTGTATCGAGGCTGTGGTGGTTCAGAACCCACCTAAAACTGTAGGTCCCCATCGTTTACTCGATGGCTGGGGAGCTGGTATTTGGTAGTGCTGCCAGCTGAGCACAATGGATAGTTCTTGAAAACGGTCTAGTTGCTGGGCTTGTCCCCCCCAACCATCTGCTAACTAACTAACTAACTGAGTGAAAGCGTCTTTATGTACCTACCATGTACTTATTTCAGTAAGTATATACCTACCTATCAAGGTATGTGTGTGCATTTAGGACACAGTGTGTCTGAGAAATCGTGAGCTTTGTTTTCCATTTGTTCGTACCATAATTATCCGGACCTGTAGACGCCGTGTGTATGCATGAGACGTGCACATGCATGCTTGTAAGACAGTGAAATTTCATACATAGAAAATCATTGTCGGAGTGACCTGAGAGAATGTGTGTTTTTGTCATGACCTTTGACAGTTAGGGAAAAATCTGCATCAAGGAACCTTGAAATTTCACTTCGAAAGCGTCTACGCAGTCGTATTTGTTGGCCTTTTTTTCTGCACATGTTACGAAGATACTATTGGATATATAATTTCGGCCGTTAAAAACTCATATTATATTTCAGAACATTTTTATGTCCAGTAGTAATCCTCATAAAATGTGCATACAAAAAATGTAAACAATATCACGACTGCCTAGACGCCTATCATTTTTTCTGGGCCCTTTGGTAGATTTCTACTATAAACAGTATAGCAGGATACCCGAAGGGTTAACTCCTCCAGGAGTCTCGTTGGGAATCTCGTTGGGAATCATTGGAAATCTTTATGGAATCTTAAGGAATCTCTGAAGTGGTTACCCCCTCGAGGATACCCAATATCACTGCAAAACTAGGGACCTAGATATTTGGCAATACATGTCGTACATAATTTTTGGCGATATGTTTGATTGGGCTGAGACCTCGTGCGTGAACTGGTTCACCCACGTGCGAGTGTATTTGCCAATGGATCGTTCTTGTGGGTAGGTTTGTCTAACGAACTTGGCCGGATACCTCTTTCTTCATTCGCCTACAGTTTAATTAATTTTATGTATAATTACGTACCTTCGCTTAGTCTGGTTTTAGCGAGCTATTTGGTGTGAAGTTGCTGAATCGCATAGGTCTTGAGGTACCTTCAATTAGTTAACTATTTTCGTCTTGGTGATTTGCCTCGTGTGAAAAAACTGTTGTGAAATAATATTTTGTAGGTCAGAACTAGTTGAATAGTCAGACAACGCGTCAGAGGTCGCCCAATGAAGAGGTAACGCCTTTTGCAGTTAATTTTCGTGTTCCGTTCATCATTTTTCGAACCCTTTATTATATCCTTCTGAGTCGAGTCCGTCATTAGATCCGGACTTTAAAGCGGACTTAAGAATAATGTCAGTGGGCAAAATCCCTTAGTCTGGCTAGCGGGAGGTCAGGGGTTAAACCCGGGGTTATAGGCTGTACCGTTCTGCACGTACCCAGGTACTGTGGTCCGAGAGACAGAGGGCAATTGCCTTGTGGAGCTGCTTTTAGCCTATGAGAGTTATGGCACTTGTTCGTTGTCTTGACCCTGGCCAAAAGGGGCCAATCTGCCTGCGGGGGTCTAGGTCCATGTAGCCCGGCATTCTTGGGGAAAGGTCACGCCTAACTGAAACTCTGCAAAGGTGAAATGCGCTGTTACAAAAATCCAGGAATCAGTTTTGGGGAAGGAGGTACTAACCTAACCTAACCTAGGGCATAGACAATGTGTTCAAGTCAAGTATCTATAGAGTTGGAAGGGTTGAGGGTCGGTAGTCGTTCATTCTGAACCTGAATGGTGACTACTAGAACAGTGTCTTGGACCTAAGTGGAACAGGAGGTACCTGTAGTTCTACACTCTTAATCCTTAAAGACACTCATTCATACGACACGGAAGTCACAGTGCTCGTTAGGAGGCTAAAGATTAGATAAGTCAAGGGCATGAGCATTAGGCATTGTTCACATGCAGGTACAGGGTGCTGATTCTAGTATCGTCGAGAAGTGCGTCACCGCGTCACCTTCCAAAACTGTATTGAGTGTCCTATTCGAAAATATGTTTTCGGTTAGTTTAAGAATTCGGTCACTTGTAGGAGAGACGTGAATCACCACCCAGGTGCCGATTTACGATTTCGGATATTTTTCTTCGAGGTAGGCCGTTAGCAGTGACGTCAACATCTGTTGCTATATGGGGTGTACCAAAAAACAACTTCCTCTCACCAAAATTCTTCAGTATATTTATAAGGAGAGCCATAAGTCTGTCCTTCCTGTAGGTGTGTTTAGAAATTAAATGAAGACTTTGATACATTTCAGTTTAGTCATGCACCTATATGGTTTACTATGCGTACGCATGTCACTATTTCCTCTGCACCGTCTTCCGCTGCATTTCCGGCTTGGAACCATCCTCTGAATAATAAGCTCCCTCTATCTGACAGTTAGCGACTGAGAGGGTTCTCGTTAAGGGTGAAATTTTTTGGGAATTTAACATGGTGAACTTGATAAAATAATCGACTATTTTCTCTCAACCGACTGTCGTGGGACGCAGTCTTAGGATAGAAACTACCAACTCCCGTTATCCGTTTGTTAGCTTAAAGACAGGTTAATGAGCAGTTTTGAGCTTATGGGGTGGGCTGATAATAGGACCTATCTTTAAGGTTTCGAATGGATGGTCGTTTCCACCCTTATCTACCTCAGGTATGTTGGATGTCAGTAACTTCACCCATTGCCCTAAAAAAACACAGGGTTCCCAATATTGTTTCGGAACAAGAAGTATAGACTTGAGAAGAAGGGGTCACAATGATCTGACAGAATTCAGCAACTGTTTACATTTGTGTGTAGTCTGTCCACCTCTGGATATCTCATCCTATACTCCACGCGCATCTTGGATGACAGTAACTTCACACATTGTTTTCAAAAAAACACAGGGTTCCCAAAATTATTTTTTGTTCAGAACCAGAAGTAGACTTGAGAAGTAGGGTCACAATGATCTAAAAGAGTTTAACAACGACAATTCACATATCTGTAGCCTATCCACCCTTCGATAAGTCTGAATTCACTATCATCCAAGAGGCGCGTGTATATAGCTGGCCTATAGGGAAGTCTTTAGTTGATGTGGTGCGTTGCGTCGGTCTGGAGATTATTATCCAGAGACATAAAATAGCCATTCAAAAGTTGGACTGTATCCAATAGGAATGTGGTAATAAGGCTACCTGTCTACCTTTCAGTCAGGTTCGGTTTAAATGAGGCGTTGCCAATAGTTAGGCAAACACATGCAGGTGGTTGTTGTTCTCTTCACCCTCGAGTCCAGATCGAGTATAGTTAAGACGAAATACACAATTGTGAAACACGTGGCAGCAGAATGATCTTTCTTCCCATTTTCTGAGGAAACTGTCGGATATTTAAATGTTCTGAATTATAAAATTAAAACATTGCCTGATAATTTCTGATTGTATAATAAGTAACCAACAATTTCCTCAAAAAATTCGGGAAGAAAAATAATTCTGCTGCCACGTGTGTGGAACGCCTTAACGGGCATATTGGGAGAGAAAGGCCTGTAGTGTACTGTCTCAAAAAGGTATACGTAACCTAACAGGGAGGTGTACCTCAGCCTGACCTGTTATAGGTTCGCGGTACAGCATTTTGTTCAGGACTTTCATTTGAGATGCTATAGGTACTCAAAAACCGAGGGGGTAACCACTCTAGATATTCCTTGAGATTCCATAAAGATTTCCAAAGATTCCCAACGATATTCATAGAAAGATGAACGCCGAAGGGGTAACCACTCCAAAATATTCCAAGATTCCCTGTGATTTCCGATGATTCCATTAACCCCTCGTCAAAAACAATAATCCCGCATCCCGCCCTCACTACATAGTTTCATTTTCGTCAGTTCTAAAACCTCTTTTCGGTAATACACTTGATAGCTGAAAAAATTCTAACGACCTCATTCACTTTTTCGAATTCTTCGAATAAAATTCAGCACGTCCTCCGTGGTCAAAGTGTGAATGTGAGAGCAGCTATGACAGAAGGTGGGTGGCTGATAACATTCCATGGGCCGTGTATGGACTCCAGAGAACCAGAACCGCTCCAGAAGACACGAGGACCGCGGTAGATATGGGAGGTGCATACCTGTACCTACCTACGGCAGGTACCGTAGGCTGGAGCCATGGCCTCCTTTCTGCACAATCGACGCATCCCGATGGCATCCGCGGACGCATCAGTGGTACTGGCATCCGGTCATCGGTCACCCAACGCCGTTGGGCCAACGGACCATCGGACACCGCGAAAGAACAAAATCGACGTCCACTGATTGGTTGATATGTGGTGGTTTTTCGAACTAAAAAATGACTTTCCCTTCTACATATATTACCCTGATACCCATCCAGCAAAGTCCTCTAGTAGTATGTCCAAGCGGTCAAGACGTCTGACTTGTTCTTCAACACTAAGAGGACGCTATACCTGACGATGCATTTTTTGCCGCCCATAAGATTAACATTGCGAGTGGCGATTCATTTTCAAGGTTTACCCTTGGTTGGAAAGACACAAAATTTTGCCTGTACCTAGCCCTAACAATGTTCTAGGGAGTGTTCGAAACAGATTTCCCAATTTCTCACTGGTTTCTTTTATTGCAACTGTTTTGCAAATGCTAGCATCTAGGGATGGACTCGAGCCGAGCTTTTCGATGAGCTCGGCTCGGCTCGAGGTCTAAAATATTGAGCTCGGCTCGCAGCTCGGCTCGAGTTCAAAATCGCCGGCTCGGCTCGAAGCTCGGCTCGAAATCGAGCCGAACTCGAGCCGAGCTCGAGCTATAGCTCGAGTACTGAATATTAAATCATCGTCAGTTCCCAGAGTCGGGGCTCGAGCCAAGCCTTAAGCTGAGCGGAGCCATAGTTCGAGTAGGTACTATAGGTAAATACTAAATCATAGTCATTTACCAGGATCACGCCATGTGGAATTGGAACTGACAAAAGGGCTCAGTCAGAACTCATTGACCCGACTGACCGACCGACCGGCGATAGGTCCCCTATGCTCAGTAATGAAGAAGAAAATAAATAGACCGGGTGCCCAGGGGGTCTGTTCCTGACGAAGGGGAGGAAAAGGTTTGAGCCTGTGGAGCGATGGGGAGGCTCTGGTAGTTTCAGGAAACCTGTCCGCCGTTGGGGCTTTTGGGGGCTACAAATTTTTTAAATCGTGAAATTTTCGGAAAAATCTGACGAACGGGAGGACGAAAAATTTCGGCCCCTATCGTTTGCAGGTGAAATTTTTTATCCACTCGTTCGTCGGATTTTTCCGGTCTCCACCGATTTGGGATTGCGTCTTAAGGGTAGAAAGCCCCAACCGAAGTGTCTTATTTCCTGGTTTTTATATACTGGGGCATGCCCCCTATCTTCTGAAGGGGAAATTTTTCGTCCTCCCGTTCGTCAGATTTTTCCGAAAATTTCACGATTTAAAAAATTTGTAGCCCCCAAAAGCCCCAACGGCGGACAGTAAGACTCAGGTTTCCTGAAACTACCAGAGCCTCCCCATCGCTCCACAGGCTCAAACCTTTTCCTCCCCTTCGTCAGGAACAGACCCCCTGGGCCCCCGGTCTAAAATAAAGGGTCCGACAATGGTCGCACTTGACTTTCTCGCAATTTTTATCGAAAATTTAGATTTTTTTTTACGTGAATAATTTTTTGGTCTGAATTTTACTTTTTCTAAAAACTATTTTGCCACACATTGGACGATATTTTTAGGCACCTGCATACCGAATTGAAGCATCTATCTGAGACCACTTTCACCAATTTTAAAGAAAACCCGTCAATTAGTATTGTTGCAAATGTGACCTAACCAATCAAAAACGTGATTTCCACTTTTGAAAAATTTTCCTACGATAATGCCAATTTTTGCCAATTTGTTTTATGTTGCATAAATTTCGTTCGGTATAACTTCAAACTAGGTTATAATACACCTCCCTACCAATATTTAGTGAACTCGATCGAACAGTGCCACCGGAGTGAAGACCATCACGTTTTGGCCCACATTGGGCCAAGTTTTGGCCCACCTACAAATGGTTACAAAAGATCAAAAAGTATCTATTCAAAAACACTTCTGGAAATTTTCAAGGTTCCAACTTGACATACATAGCCTCCAGCCCTTCCTAACTGTCAAAAAACACGATTTTTTGCCTTTTTTTGACCAAAGCAAGGGCAATTTTTGAGTTATCAAAATTTATCAAAAAACGACTCTAGATATTTACATTAGGTACCTACATACCGAATTTGAGCAAAATCGGATGAACATTATGACGTCCAGTTGCGCAACAGACTGACGTACGTACGTAACGTCGGACGGACATTTTTTAAAAACTTTTTTTTTGGACTCGGGGCCGAGCCGAGCCGAGCTTAACTTTTGAGCTCGAGTTCGGCTCGGCTCGATGACCTAAAGCTCGGCTCGAGCTCGAGATGAAAAAGTTAGGCTCGGCTCGAGGCTCGGCTCGAGCTCGACCTCGACCTCGAGCCGAGCCGAGCTATAGCTCGAGTCCGAGGCCATCCCTACTAGCATCGCATACCTCAAGAAAAGTGCTGTATCTCGAAAACCAGTAAAAAAATGGGAAATCTGCTTCGAACACTCCCTAGAACATTGTAAGGGCTAGGTACAGGCAAAATTTTGTGTCTTTCCAACCAAGGGTAAAACCTTGAAAATGAATCGCCGCTCGCAATGATAATCTTATGGGCGGCAAAAAATGCACCGTCAGGTATAGTGGACCCTTAAGACCGAACGTACATTCGCTATTTGTTTACGTTTTTTCTGCACACTTTATGAGGAAACTATCGGGCAGTTAAATGTTCTAAAGTATATTATGTCTTTGATTTTACGATCGAGTGATTTTAGTCAAAAAAAAATGTGTCCAAAATTAACCTATCGTAAAATCACCACACAGCCTGTTAATTTCGGCCGTTAAAAAATACATTATATTTCAGAACATTTAGATATCCAGTAGTATCCTCATAAAGTGTGCAGAAAATAAACACACAATAAGACAAACACGACTGCGTAGACGCCGTTAAAGAAGAAAGATATATATATATTTTTTTTTGGATTGTACATACCGACTTCATCATAAAGTTATTTCTATAGAGATCATTGATTGGTTCTGCTCGGTTCGTCGGTAGTGATCTTTGTAATTATTTTTCTTCATTACGACCACATTCTCTGGGTAGTTGAAGGCTAGGCACACGTACCTGTCCACTAGAATGTAGGTAGCGAAGGACAACTCTGTAAATGCTGTTATTACTGCTTATTATGTCCGCTCTGCTTCTGGTCAAAAAGAAGGAAGTCAGGTACGCGTACCTGAGTCTTAAGTTTATCTGTGCTGTACCTCCCTATAGTAGCCTTGTAGCAGAGGGTTGGGGGGGGGGGGGACAAGCCCAGCAACTAGACCGTTTTAAAGAACTATCCATTGTGCTCAGCTGGCAGCACTACCAAATACCAGCTCCACAGCCATCGAGTAAACGATGGGGACCTACAGTTTTAGGTGGGTTCCGAACCACCACAGCCTCGATATTATATTTCACTTGACATGCTGAACATATCAGAGGTGAATGCCGAGCAGAAAAACTTTTTGGTAGGATCGGGATCGAACCGGTGTGACCCGGCTCTCACTGCTCCTCAAAAGTCGACCATTTAGTCCACTGGGCTATCGAGGCCGTCGCTGTACCTCCCTATAGTTAAGGGCATCAACGCGGTAGTGTTTGTTTACATTTTTTTCAGCGCATTTTATGAGGATACTATTTGATATTTAAATGTTCTGAAATATAGTGTCTGTGATTTTACCAAATTCGGACAAATATTGCCAAAAATCTATCCATCGTAAAATCACTAAAAAGCTTGTTAATTTCAGCCGTTACAAAGACATATTATGTTTCAGAAGACTTAAATATCTAATATTTTCCTCATAAAGTGTGCGAATGTATGTTCACGCCTTTTGTTCTTCAGGAAAGTGTGGGAAACTTGGGTAGAATATTCATAGACAAACAGGCTAAACATACAGAAGCCTTGTAATAGGTACCTGGCTGCTGAAACCTATGGTAGATAGATAAAGTGTAGACAGTGCCTAGTCTCACTCAGGCATGTAAACAAGTCGCTCGAACAATTAGTCTGTTTATGAAGAAAGTGCCGAAAGGTCGATGCCGTGGGACCTTGCGGTGAAAAACATCTTTCTTTTCATTGTAAATGTTCTATGTTTACCTTAAGCCTGCCTAAGAGAGACACAGGGCCATAATTTTGTTGTCACTAGTCTTTTACTCATACCTTGTGACATAGAGGTTTGGGAAGTCTGAAGGTTCCAGGCCCATGAATTATCCGTCGTGCACAGCTGGCAGCACTACCAAATACAATCTGGTCGGTCCCATCGCTCAAAAATCCTGATTGGTCAGTGTGGCCTTACGTCACTGTGCGACCCACTTGACGTTCAACTTCTACAGCTCATAGATTTTTACCGTAGAACACTGATTTTAAAATCTCTACATCTCTACGTAATTCTAGGTCCTGAAGAGGTACGATGCGTACCTAAGGTATGGAACCAATGTCTGTGAACTGGAGAAATTTATTTTTAACCTTCATGTGAACTTTGAACCTTCCATTAGGTCCCTCCTTATTTATGAATCATTTATTTATTTTACGAGTCATTGCATATTGCCATCATACCGGTTAAACCCACTAACTGTGACTTTTACGATCATGAATCAAAATATCCATGATCGAGTGGAGTCATAGGTCCTGGTATATACGTAGGTATGTAGGTGCATCCTTTAAAACCTATTCTCGCCGGTATATCTCTCCTCTCTCCTCTGTTTAAGGGCATACACCCCCGGATTAGGTTTTCCGAATATCGGAATATTATTTTAATTTGTTATAGGTACCCGAGGGGTTAACCACTCGTTGGGAATCATTGGAAATCTTTAAGAAATCTCAGGGAATCTTGGAATTTTTTGGAGTGGTTTTACCCCATTGGGGTCATCTTGGGAATCTTTGGAAATCTTTATAGAATCTCAGTGGAATCTCAAAGAATCTCTGGAGTGGTTACCCCCTCGTATAGGTACCTACCAGGACAAGGCACTTGTCAGCTTTTCGGTAGTCTTTTGTCTTCTTACAATGTTACGTACTTAGGAGGAGGAAAAGACACCTCGGAAGAGGCTACAGTGAAAAGCCAAAATTTTACTTTTTAGACGGAAAAATATTTTATATCTTCACTGGAAACGTGCTCACTACCACAAGATTATTCTCCATACTTCCCCAAATTAAGGAAG
Source organism: Mesopsocus fuscifrons (assembly GCA_950004255.1). Classification (NCBI taxonomy): domain Eukaryota; kingdom Metazoa; phylum Arthropoda; class Insecta; order Psocodea; family Mesopsocidae; genus Mesopsocus; species Mesopsocus fuscifrons. The sequence goes on from OX465379.1 coordinate 14,647,759, forward strand.
TCAAAAAAGAAATCAGTCATTTTTTTTAAATGGCCGATGTCTTGATCCTGCACCCGGAAAAGTGTGCTTGCTTTGTGCCCAATTGATTCTTATGGCCTTAGGAACAACCGTGCAAAGTTTGTTGCTTCTAACCTAGTTTGTGTTTTTTTCAAAATTCTTTAGAACTATCCAGGTATATGTACCTTAGCCAGGTGTAGGACATAAGTGTACGCCCGTACCTTCTGCTGGAGGTTCAAGTGAAGGCCATTGACACTGCATGGCGTGTAATTTGCGTATGTACTCATGTACGGGTATGTTCCTTATGTTCCCATGGGACCCGTCCAACTGCCTGCGTAGCGAGGTGTACTTTCCGTTTATTGTGTGCCTACACATAGGTACGTACCTGTTTACTGTAGTTACGAGCAGACTCGCTGACAGCCGCCCGTGACCCAAAACCACCCGAGCATGGGTCATTCAACTCACGCCCATATTTACTACAATGTCCGTAAAATAGGGTACCTGGATCGATATATCCTGTATAGGATTCCTAGTTAGGTTCTCAAGTTCATTCTTCAAAGAAAATTGATCGTCAAACCTTGTCCTTGGCGCCTTGGCTACTGTATCGCTGGTTTCCCCCGAGGGGGTAACCACTCCAGAGATTCCTTGAGATTTCACAGAGATTCAATAAAGATTTCCAAAGATTCCCAACGATATTCATAGAAAGATGAACCCCGAAGGGGTAACAAATCCAAAAAAAATTCCAGGATTCCCTGAGATTTCAGAAAGATTTCCAATGATTCCCAACGAGATTCCCAACTACATAGTGGTTAACCCCTCGGTTTCCCCAAATGTTGCGAGTCGTTGGAAAAAAAGGTTCAGGAATTTTCCTATCAGTATGTGGTTTTTTGTCATCAAGACTTTATTACCCATATCGCTGTTTTATGTTACCTATATAGTATGTTACACTGATATTTACATACCTACAAGTTCAGAAGCCATAAGCACAGTTTGCTTGAAAGACTGCGTTCACCCAATTCCTCGCGACTGTGAACTATGTATGTGATGGAAGTATTGGTACCCAGTTGGTATTAGTGCTGAAATTTTTTTTTGTGCCTACTAGTGTCTCAATGTTCCCTCAGGTTTGAAGTAAACCTTGACCATTGCAAGAATTATCCGAGGGGGTAACCACTCCAGAGATTCCTTGAGATTCCATAAAGATTTCCAAAGATTCCCAACGATATTCATAGAAAGATGAACCCCGAAGGGGTAACCACTCCAAAAAATCCAAGATTCCTTGAGATTTCATAAAGATTCCCAACTAGTGGACGCTATACCTGACGGTGCATTTTTTGCCGCCCATAAGATTAACATTGTGACCGGCGATTCATTTTCAAGGTTTACCCTTGGTAGGAAAGACACAAAATTGTGCCTGTACCTAGCCCTAACAATGTTCTAGGTCATGTTCGAAGCAGATTTCCCAATTTCTCACTGGTTTCTTTTATTGCAACTGTTTTGCAAATGCTAGCATCGCATACCTCAAGAAAAGTGCTGTATCTCGAAAACCAGTAAAAAAAATGGGAAATCTGCTTCGAACACTCCCTAGAACATTGTTAGGGCTAGGTACAGGCAAAATTTTGTGTCTTTCCAACCAAGGGTAAACCTTGAAAATGAATCGCCGCTCGCAATGTTAATCTTATGGGCGGCAAAAAATGCACCGTCAGGTATAGCGGACCCTTAAAGCACGATAGGGACCTACAGTTTACGGATGGTTCCGAACCACCACAGCCTCGATATACATTTCACTTTGACATCCTGAACGTAAAACTACGCGGGTGTCAAAGCTGTAGGCTTTGTTGATAAAGGCCCGATGAACTGGAAATTGGAGGTTGTTACAGAAACTTCGTTGTAAATTTTTGGCTGAGACACTTTTACTGTGGTCACATTTTCATAATTTTCTCGATTTGTTCTAGGAGAGATGTCGATATCGAAGAGGAACCTCATGAGGAACGAGTGGGAGATGTCCACCATTGAGAGGAAGTATTCGGTGCCCCCTGGCGCGGCGCCTATGCCCCCCAACCCCGGCACTCCCCCTCTGCAAGCCGCCAGGGGCGAGCGTGGCTCCACGTCAGAAGACCTCCATGCTTGGTCTATTTACAGGTAAGGACCCCAGGGAAGGGTTCTCCGTGGTCCAATGGTTAAATATCGGACTTGTAACAGGAGTTTCCAAGTTCGAACTCCGGCAGGCATCTTCCTCTTAAGGGCGTCTACGCAGTCGTGTTTGTTTACGTTTTTTTCTGCACATTTTATGAGGATACTATTGGATAGTTAAATGTTCTGAAATATAATATGACTTTCACGGCAGGAATTAACATGCAGGCTGTGTTGTGATTTTACGATCAGTTAATTTCGGATAAATTTTTTGTTGGCAAAAATCACTCGATCGTAAAATCATAACAAAACCTGTTAATTTTGGCCGTTAAAAAGACATATTACATTTCAGAGCATTTCAGTATCCAATAGTTTTCTCATAAAGTGTGCAGAAAAACGTAAACAATAAGCGAATATATGTGCGACCTTAAATGTTTGGAGCCCGCCTTAAACTGTAGGTCACCATCAAAGGCTGTTAGGGTCTTTTAAAGTCTGAATCATGCAATATTGTGATTGTGATCTTTTAGAGATCTTGGTGCAACATTATCCGGTGTACCTTGAATCAAAATCTTATCTCCCATGCACCACACTTCTTTTGAAATAGTTTTCTATTGTAGTCAAGTGTATATAAACAATGACTGTGATGGGATTGTATATAGGTCTGTTACACCACTAATTTAGTCAGTTGAACAGTTATTTGGTATTGTGCAATAGTTGAACATTAGCATATCTGTGAATGGTACATTCCTGACTGGTAAAGGCCCAGTAAAGGTACGCTTGATGGCTCCAGCTGCCCAGCCGACCATTGATAGGTCCATTCGTTGTAACACCTGGTCCAAAATTCCAACCTTCTGTCTCTTCTCCCTATCCGGGATGAAACCTTTTACTGCTCTTCAGAGCCAGGGTCTCCTTCTCTCTTCTTCTCCTTCTCTGCAGGTTCTCATCCTGCATGGCTCTGGGGTAGTGATGCACGAAAATTTCTTGTCTTGCTTTTGTTCTTGCATTTCTTGCATGCAAGAACAAGAACAAGAGTCGATTTTGGCTGCAAGAACAAGAACATGAAGTGACCTGCAAGAACAAGAACTCTTGCAAGAGTTCTCGCAAGAGTCTTGCATAAACCCAGGCAGTTTTTTTCAAAGCTTCATTCATGGATTGCAGTCTGCAGACTTATGCGAAGATAGATTGCACTTGACATGGCCGTTCGGTAGGCTAAAAACCACATTATAACCGCAGAAAATTCCATTTTTATGCAAGAAATTGCAAGAGTCTCGCAGCAAGAACAAGAGCAAGAAGTGATTTTTACTACAAGAACAAGATCGGATTTTTTACTGCAAGAACAAGAGCAAGAGTCGCTTTGCGAGAACAAGAACAAGAAATGCCGTTTCTTGTTCTTGTTCTTGCATCGTGCATCACTACTCTGGGGAAGTGGTAGGGGAGCCCAGGGTTGGAATTTTTGGTCAGGTTACCGTTCCGGGCGCAATACCTTAATATCAGGTACTGTACTCCTATACATAGATGAATCAGATCAGTGCCCTAGTTGTTAAGTTTGGTATGTGCTAGACATATATGACGTGTCTGTTCTATAGCTCTAGAACTAAGTACCTAGTTAGGGACCATAAAAATGACTTGAGAAAAACGTGGGTGCCTGACTTTAGGTATCGTTCGGAAAACGCAAATCATTGTGTATCATTGTTTTTCGATTCAGTTATCTGCAATAAGAAGTCACTGTGCCTAGTTGGCTCTTATAGCCTGCTTTTTGATAGGCACGAAAAGTAGTTAGAGAAATTATTGTTACGGTAATTCTAGGACTAGGTATAAATAGTTACCTGTTTTCTTACGTTGGTACCTTTCACAGCGTTCGAACCATTCTCATTTGGTATCTTCAGCATGTCAAGTTCGGTACCTACCTAAAACTGCAGGTCCCCATTGCGTCGTGGGGACCTGGTATTTGCTAGTGGTGCCAGCTGAACACGAAGGGTCCGCTATACCTGACGGTGCATTTTTTGCCGCTCATAAGATTAACAGTGCGAGCGGCGATTCATTTTCAAGGTTTACCCTTGGTTGGAAAGACACAAAATTTTGCCTGTGCCTAGCCCTAACAATGTTCTAGGGAGTGTTCGAAGCAGATTTCCCATTTGTTTACTGGTTTTCGAGATACAGCACTTTTCTTGAGGTATGCGATGCTAGCATTTGCAAAACAGTTGCAATAAAAGAAACCAGTGAGAAATTGGGAAATCTGCTTCGAACACTCCCTAGAACATTGTTAGGGCTAGGTACAGGCAAAATTTTGTGTCTTTCCAACCAAGGGTAAACCTTGAAAATGAATCGCCGCTCGCAATGTTAATCTTATGGGCGGCAAAAAATGCATCGTCAGGTATAGCGTCCTCTTTAGGTCTAGTTGTTGGGCTAACTACTTGCTAACTGCTCCGTTGACACCTTCAGGTATAGGCTATTTATTGCAGTACCTAACGGACCAAGGTATGTGGGCTCTCTATTCCAGTTGCACCCTTTCCTCGTAGTTAGGCTCGGGCAAGCAATCAAGTTCACACAATTATGTATTTAAATGAGTTATTTTAAAAGAAGGATGAATGGAATCATGGGAAATTGCATTCAAATTTAGCATTGAAGTACACAAGGTTACTTGGAAGATCAGTAGATTTGTACCTAGAGTGGGCTTAGTTGCAGGAGTCATTACCATACGGTCAGGTTTATCAGCCTGGTAGGAAGGTTCATTCAACAGGTGGGTTAGATACTCCTAGCCATTTCGGTATCTCATACATATATTAAGAGGACGCTATACCTGACGATGCATTTTTTGCCGCCCATAAGATTAACATTGCGAGCGGCGATTCATTTTCAAGGTTTACCCTTGGTTGGAAAGACACAAAATTTTGCCTGTACCTAGCCCTAACAATGTTCTAGGGAGTGTTCGAAGCAGATTTCCCATTTTTTTACTGGTTTTCGAGATACAGCACTTTTCTTGAGGTATGCGATGCTAGCATTTGCAAAACAGTTGCAATAAAAGAAACCAGTGAGAAATTGGGAAATCTGCTTCGAACACTCCCTAGAACATTGTTAGGGCGAGGTACAGGCAAAATTCTGTGTCTTTCCAACCAAGGGTAAACCTTGAAAATGAATCGCCGCTCGCAATGTTAATCTTATGGGCGGCAAAAAATGCACCGTCAGGTATAGCGGACCCTTAAATACATTCTACGTACGTTTGGTTTAGTCTGTTTTTTTTTTGCCGAATGAAATCCGTTTCTGTTGTCAGAATTTTTCGACTATTGTAGGCCATTTCAGGGATTATGCATCGTACTCAGCTGGCAGCGCTACCAAATAACAGCTTCCCAGCCCCTGCAGCTCCATATATACATTTCACTTGACATGCTGAACATACCAGAGGTGATTGCCGATGAGAAAAAATTTGACAGGGTCGGGATCGAACCGGTGTGTTCCTCTAAAGGCATCTATCGAGACCACTTGGCTATCAAGCACGTTTTGCGTTTCTTCAGGCTAAGTTCGAGCTAGTCCATTCTAGCTGCCAATTTTCCATGCATATTCCTTGAAAAGCTGGAGTCATCTTAGTGCTGCATATAAGCTGAGTAGCCTTGTATAGTAGCGTGCCTAACGGACCGTGATAGCCTGAGACTCGCTCGTCGCTGTCTATCTGCATTTATTCTCACGGGACAAGTCCATCTGCCGCCGCCTTATGGCAGATTGGAGGGACAACGAAAAGTCTTGTCAGGATCAGAATCCGTCATCGTACTTTCCCGAGGTAGCAGCCGCAGCACCTGCCACCTTTCTTTACGACATTGGGTTTAACGGATAGGCGTACCTGTTTTCCTGTTGCCTTGCTCCCGACTGGTTTCCATCTCCACCCTTAGGAATGTTTTCTGTACAAACCCCCAACAGGGGTAAAGGCTGAACTACAATGTTAATTTATTGACGTACCCTCCATTTAGGTAGGTACCTACTTCGATTATGGTGGGTTTAAATAAACCGTCCCACCATGCTCGGTGAAGAAAAAATCGCCTATTTTTTGCATTTTTGCATTTTTCCCAAGGAAACGGGCGGTTTTTTCTTAACTGGGCATAGTGGAGCGCAGTCTTAGTTGTTAATTACTGCGCCACCTACATAAATAATAAAATAAATGATTTTGATCAGCAGTTGTAGTTCACTAGCGAGCATCAGCTTTAACCGTAGATCAAACCCCCATATCAAGTATTTGACTAACGTCTTTTAAAACGGTCGAGTGAAGCAGAGATGTAAATTTATGGATCTGCTAACGAAGTTCTCTTTATCTTTGTAGCATCTACCTGCATTACAAATGGAGGGTCATGTATTTACTTGTCTGGTCATGGTGTTTCAGACAGAACCTGAACTCAGACTTCACGGACTCCGCGCTGGGCTCCAGTGAGAAGAGTCCTTTGCCCTACGGGAACTTCCAGCTGAGAGAATCCACCGTCCATAGTATTATCAACCACCCCCGATATGGACCCAAGTAAGTCTGAGAAGAGGCCTCGATAGCCGAGTGGACTAAATGGTCGACTTTTGTGGAGCAGTCAGAGCCGGGTCACACCGGTTCGATCCCGATCCTACCAAAAAGTTTTTCTGCTCGGCATTCACCTCTGATATGTTCAGCATGTCAAGTGAAATGTATATCGAGGCTGTGGTGGTTCGGAACCCACCTAAAACTGTAGGTCTCCATCGTTTACTCGATGGCTGGAGAGCTGGTATTTGGTAGTGCTGCCAGCTGAGCACAATGGATAGTTCTTGAAAACGGTCTAGTTGCTGGGCTTGTCCCCCCAAGTCTGAGAAGATACATAGAACTCTGCGGGACCAGGAGCTCAGGAAGGGATCAAGGACTTCTGATTATAGAGGTTGCGTTTCTGGTGACTTTTCGATTAGCCAGAGTAGGCAGTGAACCGAAAGAACCTACTCCTAGAATGGATGTGATTTGTTTATTGTAAATTACACTTGTGCCGAGACGAGCCAAGGTACTAATTTTCTTACCAAAGAGTATCTAGGGGAAATTTTCGAGCGGCCAGGAATCGAACCTAGCTCCTACAGCTTACCCTAGTCATGTCGTGAAAGGTTTTGGAAGGGTTAGATAGCCGTAGTAGCTCCCACCCTTGAAGTAGTCTTGAATCTGGTTGGTGGCTAGCCGTGGACGTGCTGATTTCCGCCGAACTGGTTTTTGTATGTAGCCTTCAGTGTCTATTGCTGCCTAGAATATGGGTCTGTCAGCACCTTCCTTAACGGCCACCATACATTCTCGACGATCTCCGCCAAAACCACTGTGCGAAAGTAAATATTCGACAAAACTAATGTTTACATATTAGTACAACCGGAGACTGGTCATTGCAATATCGTATTGATTGTGTCTACTCTAAAAGCTAAACATAGTGTGCTATTTGAACGCGAAACGAACGAGTAAAAGTAGGACACTATGTTTAGCTTTTACAGGAGAAAAGTAGAGAAATGCTGTTGAAATTACCCACTTCCGTAAGTGAAATAAAAATTGCCAAAATGCAACATGGCTACGGTAAATAGTACAAACATTTATCAAGCTTTTCTACTAAATGTGACAATAAAATCATACATTTTTTAGTCCGAAAATTTTCAAAAAAATATTCCGCATGCGGTAGTGTTGTGTTTTCGCGATCTGTCAAAAAAACATGTGGACTGGTAGTTGACTGTTTAAAATCGCTCCTGTGGGCTTATTACTCCATTTTATGCAAAAATACAACACTACCTCACGACAAAGAGTCTCAGGTTTACATCCCCCTATAAACACTTTCCACTCGCCCTGTAACTTCGGAGTAGGGCTTGAAGTACTTAGCATTGCGAACCAAGTACGTGTAGTCGAAAATAGTGAATGTATATTCAGCCTTAAAAAATCTCTCCCTTTTTCAGGTCAGCTCTCAGTTCGAACATGTACACTTACCTCAAGTTTGGGCTTCCGCGCGTGTTCCCACCCTCAGGCCGGGGTAGGGACGGCTCTAGCGGATACAACTCTAGTGACGACGGCTCACCGGGCCCGCTTAAAGCCCGCGGGCCGGCCCGGGCCCGTAGCGAGTTAGACTTCCGCAACTTAAATTCACATACAAACTATCACAAGGTACGTATTTTTCTCACACAATTCTGATTATAAATATAAACATAGCGTAAGTTATATTCGCCAGTAAATATACGAATATATTTTATATTTCAGAACATATAAATATCCCGTAGTTTCTTCAGAAATTAATATACTGTTCAGTTTCGAAGTCAGTACTTTTCGTGTTGCTTCACCCTGTTCCATTTTTCAGGCACAGCCCCAGAGAAACGGTCGAATCTCGAATAGCGAGGCCAATTTGCTGTCAGTGGGCGGATACCATCAGGAGATGCCGCGCAGCAGGAGGTCAGTAGCAGGACCGGAAGTGCGGGGCTACAGGCCGGATATGCGGGAAGTGCGAGGTGCTGAACACCGGAAATCTTTCCACGATCTGCGTAGTGCCGCTGTACATGACCCTGCCTTTCACAAGTAAGCAGGAAACAGACTTGACAGACGTTTGAGGATCATGACTTCGTGGTACAACATTGTACTAGTGTAGGTAGGTTATGGCAATAAAGAAATAAAAGAAGTGTGTGATCTCAAGGCATTGAGTCGTCCCGTCATTGAGGATGATGACCGTATTACTTTCCAGTGGTTGACATCTCTGACTATATTCCCTTTGCCTCAGTCTACTGGCTTCTTAAATGGGATTGGTAGCTAGCTGGGTCTCTCACCTAACCAGTCATCAATTTTCACTTAGAGTGCAAGGGTACAGGTTCAATCCCTATCACACTCACCGTTTTTTTGCTCGTTAATTACCCCTGAACTGTTCATTCAGCTTTTGTACTCGTAAATCAATAGATAGGTAATTCTTGGAATGGTCTATTTGCTGGCAAAACGCTTGTTCCCCACCAGTGCGGTGTAACTACTGTATGACCCACTAATTTCCTGCTATGCTCCGTTTCAGTAAATAAAAAGTAACGAATCCAAGATGGCGCTGGTTGGAACACGGTCCACTGCCTTCTTAAATGACATCCTAACTACCAATATGTTTCAGTGCTAGGTTGACAGCGGAGCGTCGACGGGCGTCCAAAGCTGGCTCCCATCTCTCCCTTAATCATTCCAAGATGGCGCTGGCAGATATGCAGCGTGCCCATTCGGTGGTGGGGCACACCAACCCTGTGGCTGTGCCATACTACCCTACGTCGCACCCTCACGCCCCTGATCCCGGTGCCTACCCTTACCCCCACCTCCAGGTGAGCATTAGTGTTTTCTTTTTTTTGTCAAGAGGCTAAATCCTGTCATAGGAAACTGCTGGATATTTATTTGTGCTGTAATTTTTCAGGTGCGGAATCTTGAAATCGCAGCCCCAAAGCACAAGGAGCGATTGGTAGTGCAAGGAGTTTCATTCGAGGTGCGGGGTGGGGAGCTCTTGGCCGTGATGGCAACACACGCTCATGAAGGATCTACATTGCTCGCCGCGCTGTCGGGTGACCGCCACACTAGCTACGGAAAGGTAAGTCGAGGCCACCTCCTCGATGGCACACCTGCAAAGTACTGTTTCTGTTTAAACCAGTCTCCTGCTCTGTTAGACTTGAGCATTGCCAGAATCTCTCTGTTTGTGGGTACTTAGGCATTTTCTAAAAGCCATAATTCAAATTTGGCGCCAACGCTTTGTCACCCCCTGCGGCCACTTCAACAACTGACACCAAAACAGTTGAAACCGTGAAGCTTTGAAAATGTCTTCGCCGCAAAAGTATGTCCGCTAAAGTTCTCCGCATTTTAAGTCAAACCCACAACTGGATTCCCCGCTACACTCTCTGTTCTTGATTATTTCCCTCATTCGTTTATGCATCTGCCGTTGTGACTTCCTTTTGGTACAAAACAAAGCTTTTTAGTGTTTTTTTTTTGTTTTGCTTAGGTGACGGGAGAATTGGTGCTGAATGGGAACCTGGTGGAGCCCTCTCAGCTCCGGAAGCGGTGCGCATTCGTCCGGAACGAAGGCAGCTGGGACCTGGACCTGACCGTCCGACAAACTCTGTACCTGCAGCATAGACTGCGCCATGTACGGCGCAAGGTGGTCAAACTCCCGTTGGACGATCGGGTTAGTACCTGGGAATAAATTAAGGGAAGCAGATATTAAGCCTGACAGTGACAGCTCAGGTTTTGGTTGCACATCTTATGCGGAAACTGTTGGATATTGGATTTGTTCTGAAGTATAGTTTTCACTCTATAACTGACTGACTCATTCTGAAGCCCTCTCTATAGCGAGCAGATTTACGTAGTTCTTTTACGGTCGTTATAGAGAGAGACTACTATATACCTTTTAACGTCAAAAACTGCTTAAATAAGTAACGATGCGATTTTTGTCAATGAAACAGTACCTAAGTATTAAAAAGTTGCTTACATCCTTTGATAAATCTGTTCCTTGTAAACTGACATTTTCATGAGCATTGTATAACATGTAGGCATGTAGGTGCATGTAAAATCTATGTATCCATGCATTCATTGCATTCTCATACGTAGATCGCAAGTCTGGTCGGGGATCTTGGGCTGGATCAGGTATCGAGCACGAAGCTGTCTGGGCTGACCCAGTCCGAGCTGCGGAGACTGAGCGTTGCCATTCACCTGTTGCTGGACGTGCAGATTCTATTGCTGGATCAACCCACCAAGGGCATGGACATCTTCGATACCTTCTTCCTTATCGAGTACCTGAGACAGTGGGCCCTCAACGGGGACATTTCGGGTGAGCCATGTGAAATGTTTATATCTGTTTTGAACTGTCTCACACAGCGATATGTTTAAACAATGGATATGACACTGCCCTCTGAGGAAATTTCACTAGCACTTTATGTCTTCGCTGCTTAGTAAATTTAGTATCTGGTTTTCCTAACTACAAGTAAATATGGCACCATTGTGTTGGCAGACATGAGTGGTCGAGCGGTGATTCTGACGCTGCAGCCGCCCACCTATGAGATCCTTACCATGATATCACGGGTCGTGATTCTGTCTAACGGTCACGTGATGTACTCGGGAACCACCGCCCTTCTTCTGCCTTACTTCACCAGCGTTGAGTACCCCTGCCCTCCGTACAAGAACCCCTCCGACTACTACCGTAAGTAAAACGATACTTTCGGTCCAGTTGCGCTGATATTATTATTGCATCAACCTCTTATAGATCAATTTTTCTGAGAATCGACAAATGATTCATTAACATTTTTCTTGTCTGCTGACACGACAGTTTTTCCAAATAGCCGTTTGCGATTTGCTGGTATACTTTCAGCAGTATTGTATTTTGTAAATATATTGTATTGTAATTTGTTGTTTTAGTGGATCTAGTAACACTAGACGACCTTTCTGCTGAGGCCATGTTGGAATCCTCTCAGCGAATGTCTCAGTTAGGGGAACTGCATAGGCGTAGGCAGACCCCTCTTTCAGAGCCCGGGCCCCCCGCAGCACTACCTCCGCAACTCCGCTACAGTAACCCCTTCCAGCAGGCCTCCACACTCTTTCTGTAAGTAAAAACGTTCCTGTCTTTTGTAAATAACTGGGAAGTTCCTACTCGTAATGCATGGTACCTAAAACTATTTCAAAAGACGAAGAATGCAAACGTTCGAGGACACTCTGGCGGAGATTGCTCTTATTGTCAGGCATACTGGGTTAGGGTTACCACTTTCTTTTCCGTTAAGTATAATGAACGTCAGATCATATCTACCAAATAAATAATTAAGAGTTAGGAGAGTGCCTACATCTCTTTTGTCCACCATATTGTCAAACTTCATCAGCACTTCTTTCAAGCTACAAAAAATTATTTTAAAATGTTTTGAACGTACCTAAGAAAAGGAAGGTTTTCACTTTCCTTCATTGGCTATATTTTAAATTTTAGTTCCCCAAACAAAACCAAAGCAAAATATTTTCATATTAAAATTTCCCAACGTATTTTAGAAAAATCAAAATTTTTGAATATGTCGTGCCAAAGTAGAATGATCGATTATGGGACGCAAGCTGATTGGTTCCGTGGCCGGATCAGTGATTGGAGTTTTGCAAAGCATGACCAATAACGCGCCTCTCATGAACGCTGTCATCCGTAACGGAGTTTCCACTGGAATTTTCGGCGGGTTGTGCTTCACTGCTTTTGCTGCTTTTAAATTTTGTTTGTGACCGATCTGATTTGAAGAACTGTCGGCGTCTGAAGTCAGGAAGAGATGCTGCTGAATGTTTGATGATTTGGCAATATATTGTGACCTGCACTCCATGCTTGAGTTGTCTTTATCACGGAGTGACGGAGTAAATAAAATGTTTAGTAAAGGGTACCTGCTTAGTGTTAGAAGCTATGTCCGTTGATACGTACCTAATTTCACGACCATTTGTCACTACTGCTGTCCATTAAAAGGAGTTAGGGTGCGTCCCACCATGCCCAGTTAAAATTAAACTGGAGATTTACCATGTTAAATTTAACTTAAAAGTTAAATTTAACATGGTAAACATAGGACAAAATCTCCAGTACTGGGCATGGTGGGACGCACCCTCAGACTATCTGTTAGGAGTGGAGGCACACTTAAGCTCCAATTAGAGAGGTACGACTAAAGTAGGACGTCAACCAACTCAAATAACTTCGTTTGTTTGTAGGTGTAGATAAAATTGCACATGCTGACAACTTCCTTCGACTAATCATTCATTAGAGACTTTTACCTAAAACCACCATTTACTTTTGCAGGAGGAATGGAGTTTGGAGTCAGCCGAGTTCCTTTATCCGGTACCTGTTCCATATCCTGTTGGCGGCCATCTTGTCTTTCCTCGTTGGCGCCATTTTTTGGGATGTCCCTGGGTCAGACCCTCAGCTTCTGCTTGGTAAGCTATTTTTAAAAAAATTTACTACTTTCATTGGATCTTAGGTTTCTTCATTGGCGTCGTAATCCAGTTCAGTTTTATTATTTATTGTTCATTAAATTGCAGAGGACCGATTAGGGTTCCATCACACAGTGCTTTGTGTGGCGCTGTGGCCGCTGCTGCTGCTGTCTGGTGTTTCTTCTGTGCGGAGAGAGCAGCGGTTTGTACTGGGCGAGGTGCGGCAAGGGCTCTACTCGCCTCCAGTCTACGTCATCACTAAGGTACAGAATACTTGGTCTACTATACTACTCCATTCTTGGATGAGAGAAAATTCAGTCGTATCGAAGGGTGGCTAGACTGCAGAAATGTTAATTGTCGTTGCTAATGTCGCCGGACGAAAAGGAGACCAAAATCTAAGATGGCAGCGGAGGGGTGGGTGCCCCCTCTACTCACCACCAGTGCCGATCAGGCTGAGCTAAGCATCGGCTATAATTAGATTTTGACTGTATTTCGTGTGACGTAGCCTAGTGTGGCTCGCAGCTCAGCCCTCATTGGTACTGGTGCCAGGTAGAGGGAGCACCCACCCCTCCGCTGCTATCTTGGATTTTGGTCTCCTTTTCGTCCGGTGACAATAAACTCTTTCAGATCAATGTAACCCTTATTCTAAAATCTGGTTCTGAACAAAAAATAATCTTATTTTCCAAGGCCCGGTTATATGGAAGGAACCTTTATGTAGCACAAGTAGTACAGAACAGGTTTTCACGACTGTGTGGACCAATAATAACACTATCTTTCACAATCTTGTACCTACATCCTTGCAGGTGCTAAGCAGCCTGCCCGGGTCCCTGTTGATGTGGCTATCATACCTCGTACCGTCCTTTATTATGAGCGGTCTACACTTCCACGGTTCCAACGCGGAGAGCACGACGTCTTTCTACCAGTACACTTGTCTGTGCCTCCTCTACCTCCATGCCCTTCAGCTGCTGAGTCAAGCGCTCACCTGGCTTGGGCGCCGCGTCGATGTCGCTCTTCTACTCATCGCCATCGTTTTTGTTTTCTTCTTCTCTTTCTCAGGTATGTGAACCGATGGTTTGGGATAGGAACTTACGTTCCGACAAAATTCCAATTGTTCGCTCTGAGATGTAATTTTTATAGCATGAGCATGTGTAGCTAGTTTAATATTTTAGTTTTTGACAGTGAAGTAATTTTTGTTAGAGAACTAGGTAAGTAGTTTTTGGGATCTTTGCTACCTACTTACTCCTATATACATACACATAATATTTATATTACATATATACACAACAAAGATAGTCCTACCTACAATAGCCTACCTATTGGTCAAGGTTTGAGGTGCAGGAAGTTGGGCAGTTTACTTCAGCGCCCTCTGACGGCTATAGTTACCTACTACTCTGGAAGCCTACAGAGAGTAGGTTATGTACTCTGCTGGGAGTTTGCATCCGAGGAGGGTGTTGGGTAGATCCCAACATAGTCATAAAATAACTTTAGAACAATTAACATTTAAGGAAGTCGTGAAAAAAAAACTTTATAGAGGATGAGTTAGCATTCTCCTGTTTATGAAAAAAAATGTAGACTGAATGTAGGTAAAAAATCTGAAGGTTTTAAAAAATTGAACGATGAAAAATTTTATTTGTGGTGCTGGTGCAGGACATCCTATCCACGTGAAGGACGTGCCGGGGCCTGTGGGTGGGGACGTGTTCCTGGCCTCCCCTACCTGGTGGTTAACATCCACTCTGCTACAGCGGGAACTTGATAAGGACGCCTTCCGAAACCAGAACCACGTCTGCAGGAATAAACAGGTTTGTTGTGGATATCTAAGGGTGCGTCCCACCATGCCCAGTTAAAATTAAACTGGAGATTTTGTCCTATGTTTACCATGTTAAATTTAACTTTTCAGTTAAATTTAATATGGTAAGGGTGCGTCCCACCATGCCCAGTTAAAATTAAACTGGAGATTTTGTCCTATGTTTACCATGTTAAATTTAACTTTTCAGTTAAATTTAATATGGTAAGGGTGCGTCCCACCATGCCCAGTTAAAATTAAACTGGAGATTTTGTCCTATGTTTACCATGTTAAATTTAACTTTTCAGTTAAATTTAATATGGTAAGGGTGCGTCCCACCATGCCCAGTTAAAATTAAACTGGAGATTTTGTCCTATGTTTACCATGTTAAATTTAACTTTTCAGTTAAATTTAACATGGTAAATCTCCAGTTTAATTTTAACTGGGCATGGTGGGACGCACCCTTAATCTCCAGTTTAATTTTAACTGGGCATGGTGGGACGCACCCTTAAATGATCAAATTACCTTGGACTGACAGAAAAAATAAAATGGATACATCGGATACTTTCGCTCCTAGTTGCCTTCACCAAAAGTTTAACACAGTGTGTGATTTTCGCATATACTAGACATGATATAAAGTAGAGAATACTGAGGGTGGATTTCACAAGTTCCTAAAGTCTACTATAGTGTTCCCTAAAAGTTGACTATAGCGTTATCCCCCTGATAAGAAAAGGCGGTGTCTTCCACCATCCTGCCGATATCGCTCTTGCCGTATCGTTAGTAAGTGGACTTTTCAGCAACTTTTTTGGGAAGATACTTTTTTTCTAACTTCCTCTGCACGATGAAATGTGGAATAGATAATATCAAAAACATGTTATTTGCAGAAGGACATCATCGTCCAGGTTGCATGCCCGAAACCCAACGGTACGGCGGAACTGGAGTATCTATCGATGGCGCCAGCTCGCATGCGGCTGCTGCCCTCCCATACGCAGGAGACGGTGCTGGTCCTCAGCCTCCTCTGGCTCGCCTCCTTCATCATCCTCCTCGTGTGCTTTACCATCTCTGCAAGTCGTCGAGCCGAACCCAGCAAGCCGCAGAGGTCCACCAACAAACCTTAAGGCTCACACCTTTTTTGCATAATGGCTGTAAACTGGAGCAGGCGCTGGTACGAAGGATTTTAAAGATAGATGATTTTTACCTTACGTTTCCAAAAATTCGAAATTGGGATAATCTGCCTAGTTCTGTCCCTAGAACGCTTCTACGCAGAATTCGCCAAGTAAAAAAGGAAAAATAATTTGCAGCTCGCAATACTAATCTTATGGGTCACAGAAATGCATCACGAGGTGATGAAGCAGAGCCTTCATTGTTACTAAGAATCTGATTTTTTGTTGTGATGTCCTCTCCTGCCATTTGGTGTTAAGTATTTGTAATTAGGTAGAATAATTTATTTAGCTTTGTTGTACTCATTTTAAGCACCATTCTTGTCTTGAAAAAGACTGCCCTAATTGATGTGGCCCAGAATCTGTTGATATTTTATACTGCTAGTTGAATAGGTTCTTGCCAGCGATGACAAACAGTATTGTTTCAAGTTGTTGCTGCAGCGTTGCACGTTTATCGTTTAAAGGCAAAAATACAGATGTGACCAGCGTGGCAGCAGAATAGGTTTTTCTCCCCATTTTTTATTCAAGGAAAATATTGGCTATTTCAATGTTCTCCAAAAATATAATTTGTCTTTTTTAGGTCAGAAATTAACTGGCTGTGTTGTGACTTTACGATAGGTTAATTCTGGATAAACTTTTTATCAACAAAACATCCAATAGTTTCCCCAAAAGAGTCATTCTGCTGCCACGTGCTTGACGACTGTTTCACCTTTACTCAGTATGTTTGTACCTATTTTTAGTACTTACCTACCTACCTACGACATGTAGGTAACTTTTAGTTAGGTGTAAAAGTGAAGTTATGAAAGAAAATGGAAATGTACCTATTTAGATGTTAAAATATTTATTAGTGGCATGTACTTGGACACCTCTTGTGTGCTCAACTCACATAGCAGAATTATTGCGGATGGTATTAGTTATTTAAATTTACAGCATTTTTTGTTTACTCCCATGTGCAGTGTTTATTTATTGTCTATACTGTACCCCAGTGTATGCACTGGGTGCAGACTAGTAAAAAACGCTAGGAAATTCGGTGCGTCGAGTGTTCGGAACTCGATTCAATTGTCGGTGCGATTCAGCGTCCATGAATAGTTTATAGCACGGTACTGAATGAGACTGGTAATTGTAATGCTGCCATTGACCGTGGCTGCTCTATACAAGCTAAATATAGTGTGCTATTCGAATGCAAAACAAATGACTGTAGGACTTTCACGGGAGAAAAATACTATCGAACGAGAGAAATGGTGTTGCAATTACCGGTCTCTATGGAGTATCAATAGTTTATAGTAGCCTTTACTAGATATATGTAAGTAGGTAGTGCTTTACATCGAGATGTTATGGCATTCACGAGTCTTCCATGCTAAAATTTCAATCCATGATTCTATATAATAAGATTAAGGTTCAACAAACATGCAATTAAACGCATAACTTGTAATATTTAACTTGTACATTTTATTTTATTTTTTTGAAATTACTATGGCAAATTTTGGCACCTTTATAGTGGTATCAACATAAGTCCCATTTTTAGATGAAATCTGTTGAGTAGATTGGCTCACCGTATTTGGTTGAGTGATGTATATTGAAGAACACCAAGTTACCGTAGGTAGAGGGTAGGTACCTAGACTAATGGGCAAAATACCTGGTACTCAAACCCCCAGTAAAATAGAAACTGTTCCGTTGGCTAGGAGGTGCTAGAGTGCGAAATAAGGGTGGTAGAAGTTTAGTAAAATATTGGAGCTGGATGTGTAAGAAAATTCCGAAATCCCTGACCAGAAAGTGGAGAGGTTCCAGGCCCTGCCGGGAAATGTCATTCATGTGAGAATTTTTAAACAAACCCACCATTAGTAAAGTGTAAAACTATAATTGTTGCGATAAACGACGCACTAGATTGACCGATTTGTTGTCCTGGTGGTTGAAGGGCATTGTAGCGCATGTTTGTAATTTGCATTGTTAATTTGGTGACTTGGTAATGCCAGAGGTCTTTCAGTTGACCCAAATCACTAACTTAGTCGTTTGAAGGTACAAAAACCTACCTATCATCAAGGTTTGCAATTAGGGTGTTGTTTGAGGTCGTTATAAAGTGTTTTGCTTCATCAAGGTAGGATCAGTTACACGCTCATATACTTTTGCTATTTGTTTCCGTTTTTTTCGACAATTTTCTGAGGACACTGCTGGATATTGTCTGAAATATAGTATGCCTTATTAACGCGGAAAATTAAGTGGCGATGTTGGGATTATGATGGAGTAGGTAATTTTGGACAAATTTTTTATTGAGTAAAAGCACAACAGCCAGACATTAATATAACGGATTATTTAAATACCCATCTGTGTCCTCAAAAAGATGGACGGAAAAAACTTAAACAAATAGCAAATGTAGGTATATTCCGTACTTTGATAGGTTGTATGGTTAGTTGAAAGTGAGGCTCTTCCAGTTAATAAATTAAGTAAAACATTTTTATGGTAGAAAAGGCATCGGTTGGCCTTCTATTTACTTAAAAGTGGTAACTTAAAAATAGATATCTCGATACCTTTATGGTAAAAACGAGGAAGTAAAAATCATGTAGGTTAACTTAACGGCCACTGGCCCAAGACCAAGAGCTCCGTTGTCCCGTATTGCCGTACTGTTGGCCCGTACTACCATATTGTTGGCCCGTGCTACCGTACTGTTGGCCCCTGCTGCCGTATTGTTGGCCCGTACTCCCGAACAAGCTTCCGTACTTGTTGTAGGTGTTGGTATTGGGCTTGCTCAAAACTGAAACACAAGTCACAGAATCACAGCTCAGATTTCTTCTGAGGTGCGACAACCAACCAAATTTTGAAGTTCGGATCTGCCTGGTGTTTCAACAACCAGAAATAGACACTTATCTCATTGTAGAGCAGGTGTAAAAGGATGCGAAATTTGCATTGAACTGGAATTGTATTTCCATGGCTTCGTTTCAACTACGATTGAGTATTTTTTCGTGACTACACAATAAGGAAACTATACTTCCCCTGACTGCGGTTTTGTACCTTGATAATGATAGGATTTGGCCAGTGGCATAGAGTATTTATTTTATTTATTTACTGAATAATCTATCCATGCCATGTGTGCATCCAGATCACCGGTTAGTATGTGCAATGTATATCAATACTGTGGTCGTTTGGAACACCTTAAACTGTAGGTCCAGGCGGTCCAGCTGTCCTGATCTAGTTTCTTACTAGTTGCTGGTCTTGTGTTCTCACCCATCTACTACATAACTATACTCCAAGTCAGGCTGGGAGCGTACCGATTTTTTATAATTTTTTGTAGATTTTCAGTTGACGCCGATCCGGATTTGGGTTCCATATCCTACCATACGCTAAAAATGCCAATCCGACCCTGAGCAGATATTTCCCTGATCAAGAAGAAGTTTTGATCAGCCCTAGATTTGCAAGAAATTATGAGTAATCGGTACGCTCCTAGCCTGGCTTGGACTATAGTATCTAGTCTAGAGGGATTATTTAGTTCTGTGAGTTGGCAGAGGCAGAGGTTCTAAAAAAATGTATTTTGTTCTGATGACAATGCTGTGCTGAGTGTGGGATCAGTGTACACTGAGTGTAGATAACTAAAAAGCGCGGTAAGGGAAATTACTACTTTTGTTACTTGAATTAAGAGGGCGCTATACCTGACGATGCATTTTTTGCCGCCCATAAGATTAACATTGCGAGCGGCGATTCATTTTCAAGGTTTACCCTCGGTTGGAAAGACACAAAATTTTGCCTGTACCTAACCCTAACAATGTTCTAGGTCGTGTTCGAAGCAGATTTCCCAACTTCTCACTGGTTTCTTTTATTGCAACTGTTTTGCAAATGCTAGCATCGCATACCTCAACAAAAGTGCTGTATCTCGAAAACCAGTAAAAAAAATGGGAAATCTGCTTCGAACACGACCTAGAACATTGTTAGGGCTAGGTACAGGCAAAATTTTGTGTCTTTCCAACCAAGGATAAACCTTGAAAATGAATTGCCGCTCGCGATGGCAAAAAATGCATCGTCAGGTATAGCGGACCCGATACCATCAGAGTTAGTGTCAGTAGAGCTGTGATACCATTGTCTACAATGTAAGTTAGTTAGTTACTGGATGGTAGATAAGTTAGTTTTCCCCATCCCTTGGATTTAATCGGGTGAGTCCATCACCTTCCGCGTCACGAGACAGATATCAGCTTTTTATTTGTGGTAGCATGGTCAGTTTTATTTTGTAACTCAAGAGGTTTGTAATATGGAGATGACGTATTGTTTCAGTAAGCAAAAACGTAGGTACGTCATCTTTACCACCACCTCCAACCTCAAAAGTTTACTGATCTTGGACGGACCATTGTGAAAAAAAGCTGTCTACCTTCAAGTGATGACACTTGTAATGAACCCAGTGCCAGGACTTACTGTTGTCTGGCCAAAAGCCTTGAGGATATCAATGAGGGATAGGGATGATTTGGTTGTCGGGGCTGCAAATGTGGTGGTGGTGGTCCTGGGTGGTCTAGTGGGGATGCCTTCTAGTAGACCTGCAACTGTGGGAGAATTTTTTCCCCATTGCTTAGTACGCACCGCAAATGTGATTCACTTAGCTCTTTAGCTTATTACTTCTTGTAAGGTACTTTTACCAATATATAGACCCTGTAGGTACCTATTATTACACCACAGTACTACTGCCTGTACTAGCTTATTTTGTTTAGCTCAAGTTACTTATTCCATGCATATAATCTAGCACTTATTTTATACCTATGTATCATGTATCCAAACAGAAATTTCAATCTCATTGTGACCTATTGCACTTCTGATTCTAAACAAAAATTAATTTGGGAACCCCACGTTTTTTTAGAACAATGGTTGTCGTTACACATTCATCCAAGAGTGAGATGGAAGCATATACCTACCTAACTTCTTAGTTGGGAAGCTGTTGCCGTAATGAACTTACCAGAAGTTGAAGAGGAGGCGGTGGTGCGGAAGGCTATGCAGACTGGCTTGATCTCACAGGGAGGGCGGGAGCAGTTTTCCTGCCGGATGGAGCAGAAGTGGCCCGGGTCGCACTTCAGAGAAGCACACCCGCGCTTCGTGGCACTAGCTTTGCGTTTACACGTGGGGTAGCGGCCGCACTGCTGTGAGAACGACGAAGCGCAAGGGTCATTCTCCATTATACATTCTTCCTGCCCCGCGATGCACAAGATATCCTTGCATGTCCGCCCGTATTCTGTACAAAGACATCTCAAACTTGGTGTTTATAGCTAGTGCATACTCTAGTACTGAAACATAGCTATCTGTCTGCCTACACCGGGCTCCTTATTTGCAGGGAAGTTCCAAACAGCTGTATTTACACCAATTTGGATAGGTCGTTTACAATATGAATAGGTATCATAGGTATAACGATTAGCGGAAGTCTGTAGGTACCTACTTGGCTATCCGTAGAACGTACCAAAACGTTTATGACCAATGTGGTTGCGAATAAATTAAACATGGGTGAAATCTGTCCAGTACCCATTCCGGTTTTGATTGAAACGCACTGTCATGTAATTCAGCCTACATTAAAAAATCGCATATGGGCATTGATAAGGAAGGTAACAAACTTAGGTATGTCCTGTCTGCTCATAGGTGGTTTGGCGGTTACCTAAATGAGGTGTTTTTGTAAATTGTAATTCTAGTAATTCTACCTGAGTGCCTATAACTTCCTGAAAACGATAGTCAAACCTAGCGACTTCTACAAATAACACATCTAACATGGTCTACTGACGATTACTTCCTCGGCATTGTAGTATAATTTGTAAAGAAATGACTGGATAAAGGACTTACTATTATACGGGCTGGCCTTCGCGACGGCGAGCAGTACCACCCAACACAGAACCAGCACGAGCAACTTCATGATTCAGACTAACCACTGGATGATTAGTACGTGATTGCTAGAGAACATGGCCTACGTAACACTACCACACAAACTACACCTATTCCAATAGTCTTGCTCCGTCCGGTTTCGTCCCTATCTTTACCTTATGGAAAAGGAGAACAGACCTAACACGAGCGATATGCTGTACTTTTCTCATGGTCGAAACAACTCACCCAGTTTGAAGAAATAGACACTGGCTCAAACTGTTTTATTTCTCGTTCAAATGCACTGCTTTTCCTCAAAAACTACGTTTTTTTACGATGGAAAGTTTCACCAAGACGACAAGTTTTCCGTTTCGCGCTTTTTTAGGGCCCTCTCCTTTGCACGACATAAAGAAAGGGCCCTAAAATATTTGCGAAAAAAAAGTTATACAAGGTCCAATACAATTAATCCTACAAAGAGAACGCCAGATTCACTTACAACTAGGTTTATTGAATCACATTGTAAGCTCCATAATAGCGTTAACAATGTCATTATTATTATTCTTAAGAGCTTTGATGGCCCTCCCTCTCGAGACGTCAGCTTGTGAGATGACCAACTCGATATCTTTTTCTTCAATGCCAGCGTCATCCAGGTCTTCTTCTTCGGATTCTTCCTGTATAGGGGCAACGGCAGTAGAGCTGTCTCCCGCGGTCGATGGCTGAGGAGTCTTGAACTTCTCGGCAGCAGCAACTTGAGCTTGCTGGCTCAAATCCTCAATCTTGGCTTCTCCGAAAACAATGTAAGTATCCGAGGCCGGGTTCTTGTAAACATCGGGTTTGTTGATGACGAACAGAATATGCTTTGACTTCCTGATGGTGACCCGGCTGACTCCTTGTACGGGTTTCAAGCCAAGTTTAGACATAATCTTGCGGGCTTTCTTCTCTCCACGGGACTGCTTGGCCTTGGACATATCAATATTAAGCCCGCCCGTAGCGGAGTCGGCGGGGAAGGCCGAGCTGCCTCCCGCAGTTGCTTCTTCCAGCTCTGGCAGAGATTCTTCAGAGTCCGATTCGGTACCCGAACCCGCGGAATCCTTGGCTTCAGTCATGGAGGCGGTTGCTTTTTCAACTTCGGTCAATTCAGGCATTTTATAAAAGATTAATCACCGTTTCCGACCTCGAGGCGAACTGTACCAAAATGGAGTGGGAAACATAAACACGGCTGCCAACAATATTTTCCTTTGAGCCCGATTTTTTTTGGCGCAATTTTCAAGTTTCTCACTTAAAGAAGAATTTATGGATTTTTTGGTTTAAAAAACTAGCTTATGTTGCATTTTAGAGAGTTCTGAAGGCTTAAATCTTAATTTTTGCAACTTTCTTAAAATATTCCGCTATGATGCTTACGAAGTTATCTCTGCTAAGTTACACTTACAAGCACAAGTTTATCAGAAAATTTATTTAATTTTAGAAATTTCTATTCTTTAGAAATCTTAAAAATTTAAACGAAAATAGATTTAAATAACGAAAATTACATCAAGAGCTAATTTGAGAGATAAATACCCGAATAATCAATGTTGGGTACTGGGTACTCATTCAGAGACATGTTCGAAACACTTTGTCAAAGGAAAATGTAAATAACCGCCATCTTGTTTGTATTTTAGTGGAATATTTCCCGGTTATTTGATAAAAAGAATCGGTAAACAGGCAAATTTCACTAGTTATCCGTCAAAATGCATAGGCGGGTAATTGGAGGGAAGAGGATTCGCCTTGACGATCCCATCCCCCCTGAGTATGAGAATCCGCCAACGCCTATGACCCCTGCGGAACATGAAGAACTAAGCGAGTCGTTTCAGAGAATGTACGGAACGCCCGCCCACCCTCAGCACTCAGGCTCGGATATTTACAATGAATCGGAGTATGAGAGGGAAAACTCATACGATCACAATGATCCAGATGCGATGGAAGGTAAGTCGCCGAAGTCGCGCTATTTTACTGTACCACCTAATTATTTCACCTAACAGCAGTTCACTTCTGAATTTGCCCCTGTTATAGTCAGTGTTGCGGGTACTATGTTATGTAGGACTCTATAAAGGCAAAACTTGTGCTTAAAAAAATTTAGTTCACTCAGTTCGAACTAGCCTCATCGGGTATATATTATGAGTTTGCTTTCTATTAAGCTAAATGTTTTCACTCTTCTTCTCTATTTAGGAATGAACATAGACTACACAAATCCAGCCACTCCAATGCCGCAAAGAGTGACGCGAGCTCGCGCGAAGGGTTTGACGCAGCCGCCTGCGGTGCCACCGCTGAAGCTGCATGCCATCAAACGCGCCATGGAGGAAGACATGGCAGCCGACGCGAAAAAACCAGGTCGAAAACGGCGAAACGTATACGGTGGGGCTGCTAGCATGGGCCGAACGGACGAAACCAGCCTCTACTTCATTATTATGCATTCCAAATGCTCCCTCCAGGTGAAAATCTGATATTGTTAAAAAATTATTGACTCTTGAGTAGTCTAGGAGACGGTGGAAAATATACTGATAAGAAACGGATGCATGAAGTTATTACTTTAAAGGTTGATGGCCAATGAGTTGGTGTATTTTTCATTTCAGTCGGTCGTCGACGACTGGATAGAGAGCTACAAAAGCAATAAAGATGAGGCGCTGCTAGCGCTCATGCAATTCTTTATCAACGCAGCTGGATGTAAGGGGAAAATCACTGCAGAGATGCACAAGTGGGAGCACGCGGCCATCATCCGCAAGATGACGGAGGAGTTTGACGAGTCCTCGGGAGAGTATCCCCTCATCAGCAGTAAGTATGGCTAGGTTCAGGCTGTAGATACAGTGCTGGTGCGGCCTCACCGTGATCTAGTAGAAAAACACTAGACTCACACGTCTGAGGGCTTAAGTTCGAATCCGGCAATTTTCTTTTGGTAGCATGGGCTCAGGCCATGCGGGCCAAGGCCTAAGAAAGCACTAAGGGCATCTCTAAGAAGCCGTATAAAACTAGTGTATACTAATTTCAGCTGGTCAGCAGTGGAAGAAATTCAAGACACAATTCACAGAGTTCGTGCAGGTGCTGGTGAAGCAGTGCCAGTACTCCATTATCTACGATCAGTATCTTATGGACAACGTCATCTCTCTGCTGACGGGGCTATCTGACTCACAGGTACACAGTACAGAGTATAGTTACTCAGTAATCCTAAGGGTCACGATTACTTTTGTTTCCTTTAAAATTTCCAAATTTACCTTGACACCAAAAAAAGCCCGTTCTGATGTTCCTTGTTTTTAGGTACGTGCTTTCCGGCACACAGCCACTTTGGCCGCAATGAAGCTGATGACGGCTCTGGTTGACGTCGCGCTGACTGTCTCTGTTAACACTGACAACACATTGCGTCAGTACGAGGCGGAGCGACAGAAGGCGCAAAACAAGCGGGCCACAGACAGGTAACCTTCAGTTGGTATCTGTTGGCCTCTGCGCATGGCCAATACTTTGGTATTGGCCATGGCCATGGCCAATACATGGCTTTGAAGAATTGAGACAAATTTGTTGGTAGAAGTTACGAAAAGATAGTTCTGTCACAGGGCATTCCAGAAGTATATACACCAGTTTCGCATGCATCCCACACTGAAAACACATCAGATAAAGCAAGATTAAACGAAAGAAGTACGTCTAGTTGGTTGTACTGTAGTTAACTTTCACAATAGTAGATGTACTCCAGACGTCATAAGAAGTGACTGCGTCCCCTCATGAAAAGTTAGTAGATAGGGTTCTATAGAACCCCAGTATCGACACAAGGCACAGGCTTGCCTAATTAGTAGTCAATATTCTCTTCTATTATTTTAATTTATTTCTAGATTGGAGTCGTTGCTGATGAAAAGAACCGAACTGGATGAAAACATGGACGAAATAAAAAACATGCTGACGTACATGTTCAAGTCGGTGTTTGTGCATCGCTACCGGGACACTCTACCTGAGATCCGCGCCATCTGCATGACAGAGATCGGAATTTGGATGCGCAAGTTCCACACCAACTTCTTGGATGACTCCTATCTCAAATACATTGGGTGGACCCTCCATGACCGTGTTGGGGAAGTCAGGTACTGTTGCGACCATGAAAGGATAAAGTGTCGTGTGATTTTTCTAGTATTCCTACCTCATTTAATTTATTCTAAAATTATTCACCATTCAGGTTCTTTTCAAACTGGACCTGGACCTTATTGTGATAATTTTTTTATTCAGGTTGAAATGCCTCCAAGCCCTAATCCCGCTATACGAGTCAGAGGAGCTGAAGAGCAAGTTGGAACTGTTTACCTCCAAATTCAAAGATCGAATCGTTTCGATGACTTTGGACCGAGAGTATGATGTGGCGGTTCAAGCCGTGCGGTTGGTCATTTCTATCTTGAAGCATCATCGGGACATTCTTACGGACAAAGACTGCGAGCATGTGTACGAACTTGTGTACTCTTCACACCGGGCGGTGGCGCAGGCTTCTGGCGAATTCTTGAATGAGCGGCTTTTTACTCCAGATGAAGATTACACTACTCTACGTACTCACAGAGGTAAAAGGAGGTTCCTGACCAAAGGTTTTTAGACAATTTATATTTGTATGTTTCGTTGACCGTGTCCCTCCTAAAAAAGATGGGGCTGAAGTAGAAAGCGCCTGGCTTTTTGCGGTAATTATGAAATTAAAACCGTTAGTGGTACTTAATAGTCAAGGCAACAGAAGCTGGCGTACAAGCATTTTCTATTTTTTTCTTATTTGTAGGGAAGAAACGGTCACCGAATACGCCTCTCATCCGTGATCTGGTTCAGTTCTTCATTGAGTCGGAGCTGCACGAGCACGGTGCCTACCTCGTCGATTCTCTCATCGATTCCAACCAAATGGTGAAAGACTGGGAGTGCATGACGGATCTGCTGCTGGAGGACCCTGGCCCGGGCGAAGAGGCGCTGGACAATCGGCAAGAAACTTCTCTCATCGAAATTATGGTTAGTAGTAGCGAGGAATGCCCGACAACCAGACCAAATCAAGAATTATCCATCGTGCTCAGCTGGCAGCTCTACCAAATACCAGCCAACGTATTATTACAATGCTGGGACCAGGTATAGGTCGGTTCTGAACCACTGCAACCTGGATATACATATAAATGACATCCAGAACGTACCAGATGTGAATACCGGTCAGAAAAACTTGGATATGATCGGGATCGAACCGGTGTGTCTTCGCTCTAAAAACAACCATCTAGAATGTAGACTATTCGACTATTGGCTGTTAATGTTTTTTTTTTTTTTAGGTGTGTGCGATAAAACAAAGCGCAACAGGTGAGCCGCCTGTAGGTCGAGGCAGCAATCGGAAGCTCCTGTCGCAAAAAGAGGTTAAAGCTATCCAGGATGACAAGCAGAAGCTCACCTCGCACTTCATCGTCACGCTCCCCGCGCTACTCGACAAATTTAGTTCAGGTAAGCGCTGCAAAGTGTTAGCTAGGCGTAGTGTTTCGCTGAGTTATCGCCGCCTCACTGCAGCAGTAGGGAAGAATAGTGAAAAAAAATTGTGTTCAGTTGATCATTGGTTAAAAAACTATTCCACAGTAGTGGCAGCCGACGATTTTTAAGGTTATTTTTATTGGCAAAGCATAGTCGCCCAGTTTCTATCGTTAAAATGTTACTGACATTATATTTCAGAACAAAAAAAAAATGCAGTAGTTGAAATGATTTTAGTTTTGAGTAGTTACTATGAACTTTTCTCCATTTTAGACCCGGAAAAGCTGGCGAATCTTCTGTACATTCCACAACATTTTGACCTGGAGTTGTACACCAAGTCCCGCCAGGAGATGCACTTGGATTCCCTCCTCAACAAAATCAGCCGGATTATTGATAAACATGAGGACCAAGATGTATTGGAGACAGCAAGCAAGACGCTGGAGATCTTGTGCTATGAAGGACATGTCAACTATACCAAGTGCCAAACTGCCAGGTGGATACATAATCTTTGCTCTTTGCACCATATGTACGTTCCAATACTTGTGGCAGCCATCTTAAAAAAAAAAAATTGTTCTTGCCGCTGTCGGTGCCAAATTACCACTACCGGACATTTCCCCCACTAAGTAGAAATCAAGCTCTTCAGGCTCTGTGATGGGTCATAATTGTGACGTGATATGTTTTATGTTTGTTCAGAGACACAATGATTGAGAACGTGGTGACGAAATATCGGGAAGCCATTGATGAGTGGAATTCCTTGATCGCTGCTCTCGATGACTCACCCAATGATGACGAAATATTCAACGTCGAGTCCAGCCTGAAGAAAATACACATCTTCTATTCCAGCCACGACCTAGGTAAGCCTCGGAACCATGAAAAGATTTGCTGAAAAGTACTCGACATATCGACGTAACCAGTCAATTTTGGGCGTTAAAAAGAGATATTATACTTCAGAACGTATAAATCTTAAAAAAGGGAAGGTAAAAGTCATTTTTCGCACTCTGTTTACAGGCAAGTGGGGACTGTGGGACAGTTTATACAAGGATGTGGTGGAATGCGCTCGCAACGACACCAAACTACCGGAGCGAGCAATGAAGAGTTGCATAGGCGCGACGTACTTTGCCCTTCAGTGGGAGCTGTCCCATATAGAAGACGTCATAGCTGGCGAAGGCACTCCTGATCGAGAGACCGCCATACTGAGAGGCCGCCTGCATGAGTTCATGAACACCATGAAGGAAATCATGCTGCAGTCACAGGTTGCTTGCTACCAGGAAGAAGCCTACAACGTCATTTGCGACTATTTGGTCATTTTCTGTGAACGTTTAGGTGAGTTTTGCTTGTGATAACGCTTTGTAAGTAGAGATACTGGCTGAGCGGAGGGGACAAGCCATTGTGCTCAGCTGGCAGCACTACCAAAAACCAGCTCCTCAGCCATCTTGTAAGTACTCGACGGGGACTTACAGCTTCAAGTGGGTTCCGAACCACCGCAACCCCGATATATGTTTCTACTTGCGATGTTGAACATATCAGAGGTGAGTGGTGACCAGAAAAACTTTGATAGAATCTGGAATAAACTTGGCGCTCGGCTGTTGAGGCTGTGGTATACCCTAAACCCGATTATTATTTTTTTTAGCTGCTACTCCTTTTCTTGCCAGCCTCGTATACACCGCAGACGCAGAACTTCGAGACTTGCTGAACCGCTTCGTGCAAAGCTTCGTATTTGTAGCAGACGACGACCGCGCTCAGGACGAACATTCGAAAATTGAAGACCTGCACAAGAAACGAAACTTCCTCGCATCGTACTGCAAACTAATTGTGTACAATATTATCCCTGTTGTGAGTGGTGCCGATGTGTTTAAGCACTACGTCAAGTACTACAACCAGTTTGGGGACATAATCAAACACACTGTGGGCAAAACCAGGGAGATCAACAAGACGAGTTGTGCTGTTACTATGGTTACCAGCCTCATCACCCTTTTCCAGCAGCTGCAGAGGGAGTAAGTTATTTTCCGAAAGCTTTCGTTCCGTTTTTTTTTTTTTTCGGTTTCTCTTATACATCCAGCTCCAGATGTTTTATTGTATACTCATGTTTGAGTGTATCCTCGGTTTACTAAGTAACATCAACCCCTTCACGGGGTATTTTTAACCCGCTATAACATCCGCACCCTTCCTGCTGGTACCGAGATTTGAGCCTGGGACTTTTAAGTTATAGTCCATTGTTAAAACACTACTTCCTCTTCCTACTGCCTTCTTTACCACCAGAAGCATCTACGCTGAGTTTAAATATCTGTATTTCTTCTTATCATCAGGTCAGCGGGATATAAGATCAACAGGCACAGTGAGGAATACCTGAATATCAAGGAATTGGCAAAGCGCTTCGCTCTAAGTTTCGGGCTGGACGCTGTCAAGAACCGCGAGGCCATCACTGTCTTGCATCGTGACGGCATCAAGTAAGTCCTTACTACAGTAGTCTCTCTCTGGAACGACCGTGACGGAATCAAAGTTGCTCGCTATAGAGAGGGTTCCAAAATGAGTCAGACCGTGAATGCAAAAATACGTCAACCGTCATTCAGTTACTTAAAAAATAGTTTGGATAATTTCAGCACTAGCGTTTTCATGCTTTCATGATTCCTATAAATTATCACGGTGGTGGACGTTCCAGGTTCGCCGTGAACCCTCTGGAGAACACAGAGGACCCCACCGGCCCCCCTCCCAACATCCTCTTCCTGGACATAATCCTGGAGTTCACCAACAAGCTCCTCAAGCAAGACAAGCGGTTGGTTCTTCAGTTCCTGGACAGAAAAATACACGCGGGGATGCCTTCCAGTCGAGGAGAAGACTGGCAGCCACTTGTCAGCTACCGCAACACACTCATTCAAGGTACTGTTACTGTGTATAGTCCAAGTCAGGCTGGGAGCATACCGATTAGTCATAATTTCTTGAAGATTTTCAGTTGACGCCGATCCGGATTTGGGTTCCATATCCTACCATACTCTAAAAATGCCAATCCGACCCTGAGCAGATAATTTCCCTGCTCAATAAGAGGTTTTGATCAGCCCTAGATTTGCAAGAAATTATGAGTAATCGGTACGCTCCTAGCCTGACTTGGACTATAGTGCCTGGAACAGTAACCTGACCACTGATCTGCCATCATTTTTTGATGGTAAAAGTCTTTCCACCTGTTATACCTAATCCGTGTCATTTTATATTGCAGGTGAGGTTGATCAGCTTCCAACGACGTCGCGTCGTGCTTACCGCGCCAGGAAGAAGGAAGCCGACGAAGATCATGTGGAAGAAGACGACTAAGTCTTCTCATTTCTGTCTCTCCTTTTCCCAGCAAAAAATTTAACTATTTCTTTGTTTCCCCCTTTTTCAACAAGACTGACTCCTGGTTAGTAGCTGTTCTTGTCATTTGGACGGTTATTTATTTTACTGTCCTATTGTGTGAGATTTTTGAAGTTGTAGGTAGGGAATATTTTTAGTTTAAAAACTGACCGTAGGAGTAGATACGTCAAGTTGACTCAAGTGCAGTGGCTATATCCGTGATGATTTAAAATAATACAATTTTGTAAATACCTACCATAGTTTTTTTTTCTACTTCTGTCAGTAGATTTTATCAGTAATGTATATCTATAGGACTACAGACTACAGGTAGGTACCGTTAACACCGCGGATGTCTGTGAAGAAGCTTGAAGAGCTGGATCCGTGCTGGATCTCTGGAGCTGGATTAAGTTGATTAAGTTACCGCCCAGACCGCCACAACAAGAAACTATCACCAAAATCAGATTTTGAGCATTTATTTAATTTTATTTTAATTTCCTATATAAAATATTAAGTTATTATACACAATATATAGGTATTTTATTAATTGACTACTACCACTAAAAACAGCTTTCTATCCAGATTTAATTTTTTTAATGTTGGCTGCCATGAATTTCTTGATTGTTGTTGTTTATTTTTTGCGAAGCGTCTAGCGTCGGCGTCCCCGTCCCGCGTCCTTTCACATTTTTGTCAAAAATAGGTAAGATTTAATAAATTACACCTTTGATTCGAGTTCTTCTAAAGTTATATCCTACATTGTGTTCAATTTGACGTTTTGTATTGACAGGTGCTGGTGCTGATGGGCTGCTGCGATAAGCAAGACGAGGGGGAGGTTCCCGTTGAGGACGCCCCCAAAGTCAGGAGCTGTACCGATGTAATCATGCTTGTCATTTTTATCGCCTTTTGGTTTTTACTGGTGAGTTTTTGACCTCGTATTATTTTTTTGGAGAAAAAACCGAAGTACGCACCTCTAATTGCTAGGGAGGTGCCCCGCACATTAGTTAGTATAGTATGACATCATATCAGATCGTGTGATTATAATTAGCTACGACTAAAATTAATGTTGCCTAGCGTCCTAGAACTCGTTCGCAAAGTGTATGTACCCTACTACAAGCCCGACATATGCGCTAGCATTTGGGCAAATTTTGGGGTTGAACTGTGTCTACAGTTTTTACATCATAAGCCCAGCGGCCAAGGTTCCACCCATTTTTTTTGCTTCTAATATAGATCTTTGTACGCTAATTCCGAAGAACTAAACTATTTGTTCCTACGACTAACAGTTCATGAGATATTTATGTTTTCACTCACAAAATGCATCCCCTTAGCAAGATAATTGCCCTAGGTATTCTAGTTATGCATCTATATTTAGAGTGGTGATGCGTTACAAGTTACAGTTACAAGGTCTAGTCTTATTTCACCTTCATGCTTCAACGATTTTCCATATGTTTACAGTCTTTGGTAATCATTTGATATTTATTTTTAAGCATATATATAGGTTTGTAAACATTCATACCCTGTGACCCTGAGATTCAGTTCAGAACAGTTTTATTACATTTTTAACTGACCTCTTTTCTAAGAACCCCTTGAAAATTTTGTTGTTGTTTAATTGTAGGGTACTGAACTGGTTTATTCATTTTTAGATTTTAGTGGCGGCATTTGCACTGGTATTTGGGAACCCCAAGCGACTGATTCACGGCTACGACAGTTTCGGTAATGTGTGCGGAGCTGAGAATGAACAGATAGGGAGTCTGCAGCTGAGTGGGCTGGATATGCGCGAGAAGCCCTACCTATTCTACCTGGACATCAGCAATATCAGCAAGTCTCTCAAAATCTGCGTCTCACGGTGAGTTATTTTTAGGTAGTTGATCACTCCCGAAGAAACAAATCGCTCTGGTGTTTTTCCACACAAGGGAGAATTTATTCAACTCAATCATAGCCGAGTCTACACTGTTTTTTATTTCTTTCAGGTGCCCTAATCGGACGTTGAATAACATGCGTGACGTAATTGCTTGGTATAATGAGACCGGTTCAGACTTGTGCCGATACAGCGGTTCTGACGGGGGTCGTGACGGCGCTGAAGAACTTCTCTCCTCTTCCCTAGGGCCTTGCCCTGTCTTCCCGGTCTACGACAGGTAAAAAGATTCTTTGTATATGGTAGGATTCAAGGTTTCTTTCCCGAATCCGCAGGGGTAACTTGAGATTAAGAAGCTTCCCCCACTCGCGCATTACTCCTCAATCATCCCTCTGGGAGCCAGCCGGATAATGATTGTATATTCTATATTTAGCTTACAAACCGGCATTTTCTCCAATGATTTCCTCGAAGAGGTGTAAGAAAATAATTTTTTATCAGAGTATAGGATACCTTTTGTTGTCGCTTTTAACTCAGTCACTGTATAGTAAAGCGTATTCCAACTCGCTGACTAATGCAATAGTAATGTATAATTATTTTTTTGTTATTGCAGCATCGTGGTGTTGCGCCGCTGTATCCCTCGAGCGGTGAAGGACGTGGTGCTGCACGTGATATCTAGTGTGTACTCTTCCCTGAACAGCTGGGACACAGTGGAGCAGGTGCTGGCTGATCTGTACGCTACATGGCCGCAAGTTCTCTTCTTCTGCTTACTTGCATTCCGTAAGTTTCCTTAGTATGTTGACATGCACCGAAGTCATTTAAGACTAGAATCTCAAGTACAGAGTGATTTTTCAAAATATCTTTGTCCTGAAATAAAAATCTTTTTAATAGAATTATAATTAGAATAATTTAAC
The DNA here is from genome assembly GCA_950004255.1 of Mesopsocus fuscifrons. NCBI lineage: Eukaryota > Metazoa > Arthropoda > Insecta > Psocodea > Mesopsocidae > Mesopsocus > Mesopsocus fuscifrons. The sequence goes on from OX465379.1 coordinate 14,681,084, forward strand.
TCTGGGGTGCGTCCCACCATGCCCAGTTCAAATTAAACTGGAGATTTTGTCCTATGTTATCTCCAGTTTAATTTTAACTGGGCATGGTGGGACGCACCCTAAGTTAAACTTTCTATGGATTATTTCAATTTTCAGTGGTTTCATTGCTGGTGATCGCCGTTCTCCACTTCTTAGCCTCCATTGTTGCCTGGATCTTCATGGTGGTCATCACTGTCGCCTCTCTAGGTAACGATAATCAACATTCATAATAAACCTTAAGGTTGTCAGTTATACTACGACAAATGTCGAATAAGTATTTGTGAAGCTTGTAGGAATCGAATATGTTTCACACTATGGTGGGGCTCGACACCATGGATCTTTTTTCGGCTGTGGAGGAACCAGCCAACCTAACCCAACCCGTGACACAAATGGAAAACTTGGTTATGCTGGGATTCGAAAAGTCCTTTCATAAGTACGCTTGTTGGCCCTACACTGAATGGATTTGATGTATGTTTAGGATGCACGGGCGTGCTATGGTGGACGTACGCGACCATCAAGTGGGAGCTGGACCAGAAACCCGTCACCACATGGCTCATACGGACTGTCCACAATGAAAGAGCTTTCCTCACCTTCAGTATCATCGCTACTGTTCTCACGGTAAATTCAGAAAAACTAGGGTTCTCCATACGATGGCACGATCTGTGGCAGCTCTAAGTGTCTTTCCTCAGTAATTTGATTTGTTACTTCCTTTAAACAGTGTCCTAAATAAAATTCGTTTACAAACAGGATTGTGTGTTGACCCTTAAGAGTGAGTACCTTCTCTATCTTTTAACTGCGACTCGATTCCGATTTTTAGGTGATCCTGATTCTGCTGGTGGTAGTGATGCGGAAGCACATTGGATTCATCTCTGAAGTGTTCAAGGAATCGGCCAAGTGCTTGGCGGACATCCCGACTCTGTTCTTGCAACCTGTCATTACCTTCCTCATCTTACTTGCGTTCTTCGCGTTTTGGACTACAGTGGCCGTCTCCCTCGCAACAGCAAGTTAGTCACATGTTCATGTTACCCTTTACCTAATTTATACTTGCCTTCACGTGCTCAACCTATCTTACCACTTCAGGACTTCGCTTACAAGGTTATAACCCCTTTAACTGTTGCAGACTATGCGGGTGTGGACAAAATGAAACCGTACGCGGACCTGCAGGTGGCCGCAACTATCCCCAGCACTCTGGCGGACCCGCAGTCTGCTGACACGATACAGCCCCGCGATAATTACACCGTTACTTCGCTCAAAGAACACAAAAGTGAGCCACTATTTTAATTGACATCTCTATTTTGGCTCTGTAATATACTGTACTATAGTAGACACCCTCCTAGGTAGCCACTTCTTATGTCTCCTAAAGAACACAGATCTTCTCTTTTGTGATTTGGGATGTTCTTTTCCTGAACATTGCGTGGCTCCCTGGTTCGAATACCGATAGGCATACAAACATTTCTACACTTTCGTCTTGTCTGATGTCCGGTTTCTCCTTTACGGAAATATTTACCTTATATTTATTTTCCAGGTTTCACGCTGGTTCAGTATATCGACAGCTCTTGGGTGAAGTACATGTGGTGGTTCCATCTGATAGGTCTGATATGGACAGCTGAATTCATTCTCGCCTGCCAGCAAATGGTCATCGCCGGTGCTGTCGCCGCCTGGTACTTCCAAAAGTGAGTTCAGAATAAATACCTGAATTCGTCTCTTTTACCCGTTTTACATAAGTATTATATTTCAGAACAGAAGAACCTACCTGCTCTTATACAATACGATCTTTTCCAGAGATAAACAAACAGAGGGAGAACAGTGGTACGTTCTGCAAGCCATTCGTCGTCTCTTATGCTACCACGTGGGCTCCGTGGCTCTTGGCTCATTCCTCATCACTCTGTTCAAAGTCCCTCGCCTGATTCTGATGTACCTGCAGGCCAAACTCCGAGCTAAGGAAAACTCTGAGCCTGCGCGTGCTTGCCTCAAATGCTGCACTTGCTGCTTCTACTGCCTCGAGTGCTTTATCCGGTAAGGATCTCAACCATGTCAGCAAAATAAAATAATATCAAATTCCAATCCTTCTGCATTGTGATTGGCTCATTGCTCCTTCATTTGTCATCAGTAGTCTAGCAGGTTAAATTATCCGCATAACTGGCATCGTTCGTATTTAATAGACTTTTGTTCGTAGGTTCATGAATCACAACGCGTACACAGTAATCGCGATGCAGGGCCACTCATTCTGCACCTCAGCTCGCATCGCCTTCAAGACCATCAGCAACAACGTCATCAAGTTCACCACCCTCAACTCAGCTGGCGACTTCATTCTCTTCTTGGGAAAGGTACAACACGGGATACTTTCGATGGAAGGTTCCGTATGATAGACATTTTGTTAGCGTTAGTGAGCGGCCGACGGCCTCGATAGCCGAGTGGACTAAATGGTCAACTTTTGAGGAGCAGTGAGAGCCGGGTCACACCGGTTCGATCCCGATCCTACCAAAAAGTTTTTCTGCTCGGCATTCACCTCTGATATGTTCAGCATGTCAAGTGAAATGTATTTCGAGGCTGTGGTTAGGTCCCCATCGTTTACACGATACACAACCAATACGATATTGCAATTACCAGTCTCCGGCAGCACTAATATGTAAACATTAGTTTTGTCGAATATTTACTTTCGCACGGTGGTTTTGGTGGAGTTCGTCGAGAATGTATATACAGCCTTAACTTAAACGTTCCACTGTTCTTCTTTAGATGTTTTCACGGCCATATTGTTATTTCCCCTCTCCAAATATTGACGGACGAAAGTGGTGACAAGTATCTGTGAAATAATCTAACACATTTGACTTTAGGTGATTGTGACTCTCATCACAACAGTGGTGGCCATCGTGTACCTCAAGCGCGATGAAGAGCTTCACTTCTACGCCGTCCCTGTCCTCCTCGTCGCCATCTTTGCCTTCTTCATCGCACACGCCATCATATCGCTGTACGAGGGCGTGGTGGACACCCTCTTCCTCTGCCTGTGCGAGGACGCGCAGCTCAACCGCGAAGACGGCAAGTGGAAGGAGAGCAAACTTGTAGCAGTCAACGCCACTCCTCAGGAGTTGACCCCCATCAACGAGTAACCTCATCTTTTAGCTTTGATAAGAGGCGGAATTAAGGGCGTCTACGCAGTCGTGTTTGTTTACGTTTTTTCTGCACATTTTATGAGGATTGGCTATTTAAATATTCTGAAATATAATACATGGCCAGTTATATTTCAGAACTTTAAATATCCAATAGTTTCCTCATAGTGTGTGCATAAAAGACGTAAACAAATAGCGAATGTATGTTCGGTCTTAATAGTTCTGCTGCGCTTGTGCTTGCCAAGCCAAAATTACAGCGAAATTTTTATTTACCTGTCACAACGTACGAAATTGACATAAACTTATTACAGTAGTTTAGGCTTTGTGAGATGGGAAAAACAACAAACTAATGCAGTAGTAAAAACATTTTGTCAGTTTACTGAGCACTAGTACTTCGTGAATAAAACACACCACTGGTGCAGGTAAATAAGAAATTTTGACGCTGATATAAAACTATTATTTTAAGAAAGTTGTAATGGCGCCGAGCCTCCGCAATTACTCTTTTGCTGTTTGTCGCACTTTCAAAGCAAAGTTAACAATCTGCTCCGTGCTGTCTCCATTATGATTGCTTTGATATTTAAAGATGATTATTGCAAAAAGAGAACGTTTGAAACGCTGATTGGCTAAGCTTTGCCGTAGTGAAACAGCGAAAGATTGGTTTAGGAGGATCGTTGATTTTCGTGAAGTCGTAAGCAGTTTTTTTTGCTTAAACAAAGAGGAAAAAATGTCAAAGTTTTTGTAATGCCGATCTGGTAGGATAGGGCAGTTCCGTTTACCTGTTTTACAGGCTAAACCTTAATAGTGTCGCACATATACTCACGTGACTATTTAGAAGTATTTCAAGTTTTATTTTTTAAATTTTTTATTTTAGTCTTCCGATTGGACGTATTGATTAGTTCCTTTCTTTTGTAATGAAGAGATTGACAGTGGTCACTCGCAAAAACGATGCCTGTGAGACTTCCTACTAAAACAAATTTTAGCATCGCTGTTTGTTGCCCAATATTCCGGGACCACTGTCATGTTTTGATCTGATGGACCGAGAGATGGACATATAAGAGACCAAAGTCGTGGACTTTCAGATGGAAGGACCAGTATTCCTACGGATAAATATCCAGAAGTGCTGATACCATTGGTCCTTATGCAAACGAAAACTAATTTCTGCGCATCGTTTGGTCTTTACTTCCCCGTATTTCGGTTGTTTATCTGACTGATGTACCTAAGTACTTAAGTTTTAAGGAATGACTGAATAGTATTTGAGAGGAACATACTGCCCTGGGCGCGGGTGACATAGTTTTTAATTAAGTAAGGTTGCTTAGCTAGTTAATTACGCACCTAGAATAAGAATTCAACATACTTCTTAATGTATGTAACCAGCTGACGGTGGGCCAGTTGTAAGGTTTTTGCTGAACACATACTATGCGTCTTGGGCGGCATCCCCTGACGGATCGTTAGTGATGAGGGATAGCAGTTTGGGTTGGTACCCTCCATCCCTGAGTTGCCATTCTATGGTATGTTGTCAGCTCTAGACCAGCATCTTAAAGTAAGACTTGACGCACTTCAGGACAAATATTAATTTTCTCAGAAACTTGAACTGATAACTTTACAGATTTTTGTAAAATGCACACCGCATTCTAACTAAGAAGTGTCTTCATTTTGGACTGTTTTTATTATCATAACCGTCCAAACCTCAGTAGGTACCTAGTACAATTAGTACAAATCATCATTTTCATTATCTTGCTACAGAATGAAAATTTATTTTGTTACTTGGCACCTATAACAAAGAAGTTTAATGCTCCTAGCTGACTGCTTTTTGTATCACCTAAATTTTTAAATTATACGTAAGCAGTTTTAATGTCTTTAATGCCTGTTTTGCTCTTTCTGATCCTGGTAGGTACCCACCCTTTTTCATCGGAACTGGAAAACAAATATATATGAAGTAGGTAGGTATGCCTCTTAGTACCTATCTTTTGTCCAGGAATAGGACTTGATTCCTTGTCTGGCGTCTGGTTTAGTTACTTGGCTATCTGGCTCCCGAGTGTAGGTTGTAAATAACCCTTATAGTGGAGGTAACAGTGAAAATAAGACGGGGTCGAACGCAGATGGCAAGCATCCATGACTGAAAACAAGTAGGTACCCACAAGGTACCTAACCTACTTTTTGAAATGAGCTGAAAATTGGCGCGAATTCGTAACTTTTACACAAATCAGTAGTGCCTACCGCAATCTCAAAAACGTTATATAATAAATTTAAATTTTATATTGAAATTTATTTAAAATAAATTAAAATTCATTAAATATTTCAAATCCAGTTTTAACTTTTCTGTTTCCGTTGTTGTTGTTTGCGGGAGCAGACGACAGGCCATCTGTGTTAAAATGGTGTCCACAAAACCGGGACCAGTCAAGACAACTCCTATTTTTCATTGATAATTTATTTAAATTCGACTTTTCCCTTCAAAAATGGACTCTAACGAAAGCGGGTACCTTGGACTCGGTGAAGGTGACGTAGAATCCCAAATTTATGATAATTCCGATCCCACAACGTGGTTCCACGATGACGAGAGTGATCTCAACTTAAGATTTCATAGAGTGGACTCCGATCAAGTTATCTATCAAAAGCGCAAGAAATGCAAAATGATAGGAAAATATGTGATGGGAAACATGCTAGGCGAAGGCAGCTACGGTAAAGTTAAAGAGGTTTTAGATTCCGAGACTTTGTGCCGGAGAGCTGTTAAAATTTTGAAAAAGAAAAAGTTGCGGAAGATTATGAATGGAGAAGAAAATGTAGCTAGGTAAGTAAAATTTGGGCATTAAACTCTACAAGAAATATTCCTCAGTTAACCCTAAAAGAACCTGATGCAGCTACCGAGTCAGGTTGTTGCTGGTCGTTAATATTTATGTGTCATGGTCACATGGGTCTGACTAGGTTATCAGGAGATAATATTCATTAAACCTGTTCAAGAGCTTGGAAATAACACCCTGGTTCTAGCCCCAACTTACCGAAACTTTTCCCTGGGTCAGCTGTTGGGTAACTGACCGTCACCGAACAGGGAAAAACTCTACTGTTCGGGGTAATTCTAGAGAAAACACCCTCTCGTCCCTGTGTCCAGCCAGGTTCTAGCTTCAATTCTTTTTTTGTTGTAGGGAAATACAATTACAGAAAAGTCTGGATCATAAACACGTGATAAGGTTATACGATGTGCTATATGTGGCGGAGAAACAAAAGATGTATATAGTTATGGAACACTGCGTGGGGGGCCTTCAGGACCTCCTCGATGCTACGCCGTTGAAGAAGCTGCCTATCCATCAGGCCCACGGCTACTTCACCCAGCTCCTGGAGGGCCTCACGTACCTGCACAGCCGTGGCATCGTCCACAAGGACATCAAGCCTGGAAATCTGCTCCTTTCCATTGACGGCACGCTCAAAATCTCCGACTTTGGAGTTGCCGAAGTGAGTAGCCTTTTACTTGTCAGTTAGTCATATGTGTAAAGACAACAAAAATTTGAATAACCGTTGGTGACCCCTTCTGCTTCATGAACTTCTTGTTCTGGACAAAAAATAATTTTGGAAACCCTGTATTTTATTTAGAACATTGGGTGTTGTAGCTCTCATCCAGAAGTCAAGTACTTAGGTTATACCCTTTGTGTGAATTTATTATCATAATTTTTGTAATTTTAGGCTCTGGACGTGTTCGCGGCGGACGACTCGTGCATCACGGGGCAGGGCACGCCCACCTTCCAGCCGCCTGAGATCGCTCTGGGCGCTCCCAAGTTCTCAGGCTTCAAGGTCGACGTCTGGAGCAGCGGTGTCACCTTGTAAGTCTCACACTATAGTATGGGAGAAAGAATTATTGCAAATTTTAGATAATCCAAGTGTTTTTCAAAAAAAATTCTTTCTTTTCTTGCTTGGCTAATATTTATTATTTAGGCTCTCTACACTTCTGAGTCATGTCGCGTAATTTTATTTTTAAATCACAACTAAGTCAACTATAGTTTCTGACATTAAGGGCGTGTTGATTTACGTTTTTTTCTGCACACTTTATGAGGAAACTATTGGATATTAAATGTTCTTAAATATAATATGTTTTTTTAATGTCATAAATTATGAGGTTATGTATGATTTCACGATCGGACATAGTAGGTATATTTCAGAACATATAAATATCCAGCATTTTCCTCTGAAATATGTCATTCAGAATAGTAAACATTAGAGTCTTGTACCTTTATCTCTTTTGTGGGATACTGACAGTTTTCTAATTTTCTGAGGAGTACGGTTATCACTAGTCTTATAGTTTTTTCCATCTTTCTAGGTACAATATCACGACAGGGCTGTACCCATTTGAAGGGGACAACATTTACAAGCTGTTTGAAGAGATCGGACGGGGGGAGTACGTGATGCCTCCCCAGCTGGACGAGAGCTTAGCGAGCCTCATACGGGATATGCTGCAGAAAGACCCGGACCAGCGTGCCAGCCTCCAGGCCGTCAAGTCCCACAGGTCAGTTTTAGGGAGGATTTTGCCAGTTCCTAAAGTCTACTATAATGTCCCCTAAAAGTTCACTGTAGCGTTATCTCCCTGATACAAAAAGTTGGTGTCTTTCACCCTCCTGCACATAGCGATGTTACCGAAACGTTGGCTTCTTTTTTGGGAAGGTAAATGTACTAACATTATCTGGGTAAGAAACTGCGAGTTTCTGATGTTAAAAGCGTTAATTATATTTCAGAACAAGAAAATAAGACCATAAGAATAAGCATCCAACAGTTTCTTCAGAAGTATATATTTAAGAAAAATAAATAAGGAGCATTTTATTGTGATTGCATGTACATACCATTAATCGTAGTTTAAATAGAGTAATGAATGCAAAGTTTGGGTTATTTTTCTATTATTTGTGATCTGAAAGGCCTGAAGTATTTGTTTTGTTGGCAGGTGGGTGCTAACGAAGCCTGAAAGGACGATGGAGTTCGTCACTCTCCCCGCTGGTCAGACTGACGAGAAATACAGCATGAGCACATTGCCCTACCTTATAGACCACCACTACGGTGACGAGGAGCTGAGTTACCAAGGTGAGTGCTTTTTTCTGTCCCTACTATCGATACTCGATCGAGACGGTAATAGCACCTCCATTTTTATCGTTCGTATACTCTCAAGTAAAAGCTGAACGTAGTGTCCTATTCGCAGTAATTTGTTTCGCGTTCGAGTAGGACACTGTGTTTAGCTTTTAAAGCAGCCACTGCCATTGGTGGTCGTGCACGTATCAGTATCATTTAGAACACGTGGTGGTGGCCCAGGTCTCTTCGACGTCGTTACGACCTCAGATACGACTCTGAATTTAAATATGAGACGAATAGTGACGGGTGGGTGTTTTCGACTAGCATTCAGAATTTCGCGAGTGATTTTCTACTGGTAACCATGGTGATTCGAGATGAAAGTTAAATTGAATTTGGTTACTTGGGAGAAAGAGAAAGTCACTGGGATACATTTTTTTCAATGACAAAGGTATTCGTTCGATAGGTCTTTAATTTTTCTACTTCTTCCCACGTTTTAGAGTCTGGAGGGTTTGACGAGTGCCGGGACGCTTCGCGGAGTCCCTCCCTAGTGGAAGACTCGAAAAATAAAAGAAGATGGCGACCCATCTCATGCGTCGGCGTCCGGAGGTTACCGACGTGTAAGCAGTCTTGAGCTGCGCAGTGCTGACGTACCAGAAGACTGCTGAGTGCCGACCCTCCTGCCACGTTATAAGGTATTGCTTAATGGTCACCCTAATGGTCACCCTACTTTAATCTTAATTCAGTCTTTCGGACAAAGATATGATGAAGAAAATATTAAGATAAATAGCATCAGCATCATAAAAAACAGTACACCCTCTATTTTCTTGGAATAATGTAGAAACAAACCAAGTGCATTTTGTGGTGACCCTTAAAGGCCTTGTTCACGGTATATTCCCCCTTAACTGTTCAAATTACTTGGGTTTTGTCTACCATGTGATGAGGTCTTAAAATGTCTCTGATTATCGCTAAAACAGTGAGGTTGGTGGTAGGATATCCTCGCCACCTATCCTAGCGCTTTATATTTCTCTATACACGATATGAAAGCCCTCGTGTATGCCATAGGTAAAATACCTACTCTAAATTTCTACATATGTACGATCCGCACTCTCGTGAAACACGTGGCAGTAAAATGATTTTTGTTCCCACTATCTGAGGAAACTTTAAGATATTTAAATGTTCTGAAATATAATATGTCTTTTTAACAAGTTAATGGAATTGAAATATGACAACATAGCCAGTGGATTTCTGACGTTAAAAAGACAGTTACCTCAAAAAATGAACAAAAAACATAAACAAACAAGAAAAACCTGTGTGGTTGCCCTTTTCGATACCTCCCGAATTTCAAAAATTGTTATTATATGTGGTTACCCCTCAGCTTCTGTGGGCGTGTGAAGCAATTCCAAGATTACAAATATAATTTTTATTGCTAATATGTACCTATAATGCTTGTAATAAGTACTTTACATATGATAGGTCAAATAGGTATTCACAAACGTTCCAGTCATTTCTTTCATTTTTGTCTCGCCGTCATATCGCCACTGCCCTCTAAATGTATTGTTGTGACAACTTATTGTTGAATTATTAAAAGGACTTATTAGACCTGAAAAGCTATTTTTTATTTATTTTTAGGTGGCTCTAAACTGGTCTAAACTATAAAAAATATTTTAAAGTAAATACCTACGACTTTACATATGGCTGCAGCATACCTGCTGCAGCAGGGAACAAACTAAACAAGCAACCAATATGGCTTCCTTCTCGTGCAGCGACAAGTTTGTAAAAGTTTTTCAAAAGTAGAAAGTTAAAGAACCCAAAGAAACAAGTTGGCGGGAAAGTTTCCCGCTATTTTTAGTTGAGCGCTGTTGACACGCCAGCCGCCGCTGTCCGCGCGGAGTTCAGTCACCGCTGCGACGTTGCCCGGTGCGGACGTTTCCGCGCGTGCGTATTGGCTTTCCCGCGTTTGTCTGGCTCTTTCTCTTTCTTATTAGAGTTTTTCGAGTGTTATAACTGTGAAGTGTCTACTATAATTCATGTGGATAGATTGCTGTACTGCCGTGGGAGCCGTCATCAGCCCTACCTACTGTATACCTGTAGGTACCTACCCGACTGTCACCCAGCTGAGTGCCGTGTTTTCGTGTTTCCAGATAAGGTAAGAATTTGAATTTCGTATTGTATCTACTGTATTTGTATTGTGCTTGTATCAAAAGGTCTGACTATGGAAAATTATTGACAACCATCTTGAATCTTGATAGCTCGTTTGTCGAGGAGGTCGACCGCCCCAGGTGTCCTGCATGTTGCTCTGTCCATTGAATTATTTCCCAAATAATTGGTGTTGAAAAGGTTCAAATAGGTAGGTAGGAACCTACCAACGTCGTGAAATGTCAACAATAACAGAGATGTGCCATTCAGCACAGAAATATTAAAAACGGGGTTCTGAACATATTTGAAAGCAGTGAATGAGGAAATATAGTTTCTGTGCCTCTCAGTGGCCGAGTGGTCAAGGGGTCCGCTTTGTGTCCTGAGAGGTCCGGGTTCGAATCCCGACGTTAGAGAAAATTTTTCCGCTTACGACATGGATGTATTGGCTTCAGCCTAAGTACCTACTTCTCTTCGGCTTTAGCTAAAAAAAATCACAACCCACTCATCATTACCCCCATTACGTCGTCCGCATCCCCATCCTGTAGCTTTCGAAATTTCTCTATTTTTCTTACATACAGGTAGGTAGCTAGTAAACTTTGCTGTGGAGATGGTGTTGTACACTTCCAATGATGTGGCAGTTAACCTGCAGATTCATGATTATGTAATTGCAAAGTCGGTGTACAAGTCAAAATTTACAGGAGTTAGTCTGACTTTGTCTGCATATTCTCTTTGCTGTTCTTCTCACCTAGACGGCTGTTTTTTTTTTGCATTCACCTGTGATAAGCTCATCTTGTGAAAGAAATGTAAATAGTGGCCGTAGTGGTTCGGAACCCACCAAAATCTGCAATCGCTGGTATTTGGTAGTGCTGCCACCTGAGCTCAAGATTAATTCTTGAAATAATGGTCTAGTTTCTGGGCTTGTCCCCCCACCCCTCTATACTAACTAAAAGAGGCAACAAGTCCAGTGGCTGGAATCACGTGGGCGCCCTGAAGCTTTCGCAGCAACATAGGGAGGGAGAGAGCTTTGAATGAGTCACCCGTCTCGAGCCCCTAGCCAACCACCTTGCCCTCGATGTGTAGCTCCAGAGTGTTACTGTCTCTCACGCGCTCATAGCCCAGTGCATCGTTGCATCTTTTCTTAGTTGGAATTCCATGCGTTAGAAAGGAATATGCTATTTAAAATCTTTAAATGAGAATAGACTAGGTACCTACATTTTTATCCCTGGAAATCATTTGAATCACTCTGATGGGATCATTTCTTGTTTGGGTTTGAAATTATTCTAGATTTACCTATATATAGCTGAGGGTTGGGGGGGACAAGCCCAGCAACTAGACCGTTTTCAAGAACTATCCATTGTGCTCAGCTGGCAGCACTACCAAATACCAGCTCCCCAGCCATCGTGTAAACGATGGGGACCTACAGTTTTAGGTGGGTTCCGAACCACCACAGCCTCGATATACATTTCACTTGACATGGTTAACATATCAGAGGTGAATGCCGAGCAGAAAAACTTTTTTGGTAGGATCGGGATCGAACCGGTGTGACCCGGCTCTCACTGCTCCTCAAAAGTCGACCATTTAGTCCACTCGGCTATCGAGGCCTTTAGATTTACCTAAGTAAGTACTACGCGCTGTTCTAATTTTTCGGGGGGAAAGCATCAAAATTATGAAATATTACACAGCAGCCTTGCATTGTCCTAGTGGTCTGACAGGCTGACTGTGTCTTGAGAGGTCTAGGTTCGAATCCCGGTGTTTCTTTTTTTTCTTGCTTTGATGGCAAGAATGTTGCAGTCCTTATCAGGCTCCGACCCACTCCTGCCTATCTTCAGCCTGCTCCTCTTCATCTCTGCACCTGTTGTGTTACGCCCCATCTGTAGGCAATAACTCCCCCCAAGTAGCATAGGATACAACGCAAAGGTGCTGAGAATCCGGGCTATTAAAAGGACATGCAAAATAGGGATTGGTAACAATTGCCGGTGAAAATAGGCAGTCCATCTAGCCTCTTTGCGCCTAGATAACATATCGGGTAGGCGCCGCATGGGATAGGGCACCGCTCCATCCGTCCGATCTCTTTTAGTCTCTATCTTACCCATATATTATCGAAAACGGGGGTGCGGCTAGATGGACGACCTCCTTAAGCTCTGCTTTACAATATGCTGCCAAAGTCTAAGTAATGGCTCCCTCATACTTTGCTATCCAACTCAAATATATCGAGTTGAAATTGGTGAAGTTAGGGTTGTTGAACAGAAGCTGTTGAAGCTGTCTGATTTTTGGATCCACTCTCTCCCGTAATATGGGGTATTTGCAGTTAAAGTTGGCTTGCGAAACAAAAGAGAGGCTGTGTATTGGCATAGAAGCTGCTTGCATTTTTTTGTCAACCACCTGTCAAACTGACTGAATGTCCCAAAACTTACCAGCTGGGGTATTCCCGTTCTCACCAAAAAAGCACCCTGAGTCACCAACTTTCAGTTTTATTTTGCGCACTCTGGTGCTATTTCCTTCCTCAAAGCACCAAGTTAACACCAAAGAATGTGGGGAATGCCATTGTTCTACAGGGTGCTGTACTTCGGTATAAGAATGGAAATACCCCATCAGCTTCTTCTCTTATAAGAGTTTCGAATACTGACTGACGTCCTTACTAGTTGAGAGGGTGTGCGAACTATTAGCAATAAATTTTTGGTTGTCAACTTGGTAGTCGGTATCGCTGACACAGCAGTATAATTGACAGACCTACGCGCCCTTCTTTTTGAGTTGAATAGAAAATGACAGTATGAGGGGCTAGTGGTTATCCAAAGTGGAAAGCAGATAGCCGAGGATAAAACTAACTATTTCATGCCATCAAGCGGAGAGTTAGAGAAATTGAGCAGCTCTAAACCTACTGTAGAGAGGGACTGTTTCAGGCCTCGCTCGTAACAAAGAGAAAATTTTCATAAGGGGGAATCGCGTTTAAACCTCCTGAATATTTTGTTCGTCTGGGTCTCCTCCTCAGAATCCGCAATTCTTATATCCTTTAAAATCAGGGAAACAGAACTTTTTAAAATGTATTTCGGGGCAAAATTGAGGTATGTTTTTGAGGAGTCTCGCAGCCAGCAGATGGTGCAGTCAAATTGTCAGTAGGTAAATGCAAGAGTGAAATCTAGGACAGTACGGAAAGTGAGACACTAGAAGAATACCAGCTTTGGTCGCAAAAGAAAAATGTATTTATTTGAAAAAACAGACACCTGTATAGAGTAATATGCATTGATAGAATGAAGGAGACGTAAGCATGTTAGAAGGATGCATTAGGCATTAGGTGACAAGAGATTCACGATAGAGAAAATGCATGACAGAAAACAAACTACCTGTGCTCTTTACGTGATAGAGCCAAACTAACCAAACTAGATACAATCCCTAAGTAGATTTTTATCGTAACAAGACAGCAATAGCCATTGATTGTCCCTAATGAGTAGCATAGCATGAAATTAGCAACATCCAACTCTGTGCCCCAACGAAAAGCGTTTGGTTCCAGAAACCAATCTTGTTGAGAGGAAAAAATGAGACTCCCTAGAATATAGTGCTACTAATTACATCGCACATCGCAATGAAAGGTTTTTAAAATGGCTGAGTAAGTAGGTACCAAGGCACGTCCAAAACATAGGAAGAGAAATAAATGGGCGCAGAGTTGAGTCGAAGCTTACACCACTACGCAGGTTAAGTATAGGTATATAGGTATAGGTATATGAAATAGATCAATATAAGAAAATACACGACAAGCTTAACTCTAAAATCTACTTTGACCCTAAAGGACCAAAAGAAAGCGAGATAAGAATCACCGAAGATCAGTGATCCTCACAACACACATTCCATCTCGTAACAACTCGAGCTATTTTTTTTTTTTTTTCATCAAACAAACAATATTGGCAAATATATTTTATTTTTTATTAAATTTCTAATATTTTGATAAACTGATTTATAAATAAAATATGACATGTACGGCACCTACAAGTGTGTAATTATGATAAGTGCTAACAGGTACCGAGACGCCAAGAGCCGGAGCGGTATAGGTACTCAAACCGTTTTTATTCGCTTTTTCAAAAATTAACTACTTATGGCACTGTAAAGTGTGCTACCAACTGAAGTGGTAACATCCTAAATTAGACGGTGCCTATTTCAAATGACGTAATGTTCCTCACGGAGTCCGGCAATTTACTCAAACTTTTGCTACTTCCCAATTTTCCGATCGAGGGCCAATGGTAGACATTATTTTATGGATGAACAAGGGAACGTGGTACCTATACGAAATCAAGCCAAGGCTAAAGAAAAAAAAATACATCCTATTTAAAAACATGAAAATAAAGAGGTTCAAAAAATTATAGTCAAAATACGTCGGAAAGTTGGGATACAGATCATAGCCAAAAAAAGATGTGTCTTTCGGGGTTTCCCGATGACGTCACATGACTCTTGGGTCCCTGGATGGGGCAAGAGGACCCTGATTGGTCAGTGTGGTGCAAACTTTAGAGTTAACAGATCTTGACGATAAATGTGTTCTTTGTGAAGCTTACGACTCTCAAAGTCTCGGTACCGCCACGAGTCGCACAACATTATTTCAATACTACTCTCGAATTTGGTCCTAGTTGAACTGATTTCCATCATCAGTTCGCTTAACATTTACGATTAAACTCAGTGAAAACAGCAGAGCTGAATTTCGAGAAGAGGCGCATTTAAATGGTTCGCTACTAGTTTGTAGTTTGGCACGGCAACAACCATCTGTCCTCCTTGTCGGCTACTTACCTATATACACACACCTATCTCAAAGGGTCATTTCGCCGTCATCTTGTTGGGTGTCGAGCTGACGTCAGCACTCAAAATCTAAACATTGAATGGGGTTTTTTACAAACCGAAAAAATAAGGCGAAATAACTCGTTTTTCTCGACAGCAAAGCCGTCTCGTCAATATCGCACCATCACGAAATTCAGCCGTGATAACCCACGAACCTTCAAAATCAACGCAAAAACATTACTAATCTCCCTCAGCTCTTAACTCTGAGAACACACTGCAACTCAGACCGATAGGAACTCGTGTTGAAGTTAGTTGACAGGGAGAAAAAGGTAAAAGTCAGCAGGGTGAGCTATACACATCTACAACTGCACAAGAGCTACCGAGCTTCCGGACCGACCACAACAACAAATAATAGACATTAACGAACACCAGCGTGAGTAACAAAATGATTTCAACTGCTGCACCCGAGAGCGTCGCGCGCCAGAAGCCCGGCAAGCCCAGAATCAAACAGAAACAAGAGATTCCACCATCTCGATCAACATTATCAGTAAATACTACCATTGACAAATCAAACTAACACAAACTCTACTAACTTATTACTTTTAATAGTACCTTAACGCTAAACTAAGAACATTACCTATAGATCTCTACGATAATGTCAAAAAATTTTGGCTTCTTTTACAATTAATAATTGAACTTCGTATTTTTGTAGTCATGTAAAGCAATGAATAATAATAATAAAAAAAAGAAGAACATTTTGAGAAATGAGATCTCCGTCACCAGCTATTATTTCAGCCAATGGGGTCACGTTCAACAGGAAACAAAATGTTTATCAACAAATTGAAAAAAAAGGAACGAATAAATGATAAAGATAACTAGGGGTACAAAATGATGTAGAAATGATCGGATATACAATACAAAATACAAAGGAAAAAAGAAACTAACGCTTTCCTATGATAATTATTACTAGATAGCTTATTGATAAGGACCCTACTTTATTATGATACAACAAAAGAAAACAATAAATGCATACTTGCTATTACTAAACAAAATACTGATTTGTATCGTAGTTATAAAGTAGGGGATTCTGGGAGACGTCTTTCACCTGAGGAAAATCAAAATAAACGAGAAAGTAAAAAAAAGACAGTGTCGACTGGCGAGAGCTCTGCTTGAACCATTGTCCCCACGCGATATGGCATATACATATGTACTGTCTTGTGCGTAAGTCTCAGCCAACTGACAGAAGATATTGTTTCTAACATTGAATACTTGGATATGTTGGAAGAAGATATGGAGCAGCATCTCCCCAGATTTGCGCTCGTTGAATTATTATAGAAACCATTCTACAGAAAGAGTCTTTTTACAAACAAAATTACACTGTAAATGCTCAGCACAGATAAAGATTCTTAAAACCTAAAATCAGCTTCTTTAAAAAAAGTTTTCAAAATACTGAACTCTTACAAAATACTTTCCCCTTAAAATTACAACAATCAGATCTTACGTTTAAAATCAAGATTCTTTTAGTTTTGATAAATGGCCACCATACATGCGCTATTTTTTTACGTTCCGATTTCAAACTTTGTGAGAAAACTATTTGATATTTAAATATTCTGAAATATGGTATGTCTTCGTAACGTCATTACTCATGAGGCTATGTTGTGATTTTACAATCGAGTGATTTTTGTCACCAAAAATTGTCCAAAACGAACCGATCGTGAAATCACAACATAGCCTCATGAGCAACGACGTTAAAAAGACATATTATATTTCAGAATATTTAAATATCCAATACTTTTCTCACAAAGTTTGAACTCGGAACGTAAAAAAAGAGCGAATGTATATTCAGCCTTAGTTTTGATAGATTTGCGTACTCACTAGTTTTTAGTGAGAAGGGTATATAAACAGTCGTGCGAATGAAGCACTTGATCAGCTCATTGCTTTTCACTGCTCCTGCTTCATCAAGTCATGTACCCTGTGTCTTAACGGCCACTCTGAACCTTCACATCGCCATGTTATAGATCTCAATACTGGGAGAATACTGGTCTAAAGTAAATTAGAGTATAAAATATATATACAGTAAATATAAGATAGCGGAGGCTGCGGCTCAGTTGTTTAAATACTGGACTTGGAGAAGGAGACGCGTAGATGGTTCGATTCACTCAGTTGGAAATTGTGCATTTTCTGAAACGGCAAATTACAGCGGGTTAGTAGGTAACTGAGAAATGTCTTCAGAACATATTATCCAATATCCAATAGGTTAAGAAATGGTTGACGACCGATATTCGGATCACACCGGTTCCATCCCGTTCATATCAAAAGTTTTCTGATCAGCATTCACCTCTGATATGTTCACCATGTCAAGTGAAATAATGCTGTCATGGTTGCGCTACTTCGGGACCCACTAACAACTAACACAATGGCTGGGGAGCTTGAAATTCTTAAAATGGTCTAGTTGTACGGTACAATACTCACGATAAGGGCAACGACTGCGTCGTCGACGCTGTTGAGCTCCAACAACGCCATCTTCCTGTCTTTGGGGAAGAACTTGAAGAGTTTGACTTGGAACGCTTGCTTGGCGAATGCTTCCCGGATCTCCTCTTCAGACACGGTCGGTCTGTCGAAAACATTAACAAATAAATATTGCTGCACATTAAATACTGTCGAAACAGCTGGCATATACTAGTGCTGAGGTCGCTACCTTGCTACCGTACCGAGATTCAAATCCAGTACCTCAGTCTTGCGAGTGTTTTCTCACTAGAGCACGGTGTGGTCGCTCTGCCCTTCTGTGTTTCTACTCTGTTCTTTCTTCCACGAATACTTACGGAATGTTGCTAAGGTGCAGTGTGGCACTAGGAGGGTATATGTTCTGGTAGTTCTTGCTGCCCGGCTTCTTGAAGCGGTGGAGGGAGGAGTTGATATAGTCCTTGGTGAGGCCTGCGTCAGGCTGCCCGTCACGAGGCAGCTGCACCACCTGATGTTTGCTGGGCATCACGTTCATGTTCTTTCCATACAGACGCAGCTTGTCTAGGTGCGTCATAGCTGGAACACAGACCACGGAAACCCAACATTAGGAGGTGGTAGCCGAAAAAGAGTGCCTATGTATCGGCAGGGCATTCAGTTACGAAGCATGAGCCCACAGGATCTCCCTGATGGGTACCAGTAGGTGTATTCCCTTTCTCGAACGCCAGCAAACCCACCCAACTAACATCTTCAAAATTTATTGTAAGAAGATAAGGCACGCCATGATGCAATATACGGAGAACAGTTCTTCTTACAATAAATTTTGAAGGTGTTAGTTGGGTGGGTTTGCTGGCTTTCGAGAAAGGGAATACACCTCCCGACCTTTACTGGTTAAGCGTAAAGAGGTCACAAAAGGTGGGACCCTGTACCCCACAAGGCCCAGGCCGTTCTTGGGCTGCAGCCAGCAGAGTGGCGATTCAGCTCACTTCGAGTGAGAGTTTCTTACGGAAAATACATCGTTTTCAGATGGTGTTCAGAAATCACCCACTTTTCTCGAATGGTCATGAATCGTCACCCTGTTTGCAAGTGTAACAAAATAAGGCTCCCAAAAAAGTAAAGGCAGTAAAGGGGTGAAAAAATGAATAGGTTACCTATATGTGCCTGGAGCGGCTCAGCCATCTGAACAAGTGCTGAGTCCTTCTTGTTGTACAAGATCTTCACCCGCTGCACATCCCCGTAAACTCCTGAAAACATCACATCCAATTAGCGTAGCCAAGGCACCAAAAACCTTCAGCAGCTACACGGTATACAATTACTCCCTTATACAAACTTTTAATGTAATTTTTGCCATATCTAAAATTTACATAGCAGGTCACAATCAAGGTAGTTCAGAGGAACCAAACTCAATTGGTTTTATTGGTGACAAAAAATACACTAAAAGCTACTTTAAGGGAGACAATCCGGTAGTTTAGTAAAGCCTCCTGTTACCCACAGATACCGACCAATAGAGGAGAACCACATGCAACCAGTGCAGGAGAAAAAAAAATATTTTTTTATGAGTTCGAATTATTCTCGGAATATGGCGTCCATAACTTATTAACATCCCTTGATATATTATTTATTTTATTGGTAATTTGTTCGCTACAGTAGGGCTTGTTTCTAGAGAATGAAAAATTCTATTTGGCAGCGAATATGAGAATCTGCCCATATTTTTCTTACACGCAACAGCAATAAATGAAACGGGGGTGATAAACAAATAAACAAGGGTGTAGCTCCGCAGCCCCGCGGTGGCCACCGAGCAATATGCAATGTGCAATCAAGTCCATGCAATATGCAGCACCCGACTGTATTTGTTTTCCATTAGCACCCCCTGCCACACAAATAAAACATCAAGCTGCGTTCAACTTTGCGCTGTACGTCCACTACGGCGTTGCGCTGGCTTTAATAAAGCGATCCCTAGATCAGCGGTCCCCAGACTTTTCCTTCCGCGGAGCCCTTTATGAGGAAAATTTTGTTCGTGGAGCTTAGTGATGCACGATGGAAGAACAAGAACAAGAAACGGCATTTCTTGTTCTTGTTCTTGCGACTCTTGCTCTTGTTCTTGCAGTGAAAATCCTATATTGTTCTTGTTCTTGCAGTAGAAATCATTTCTTGCTCTTGTTCTTGCTGCGAGAGTCTTGCAATTTCTTGCATGTACATTGAATTTTATGATATTAAAATGTGGTTTTTTTGCCTACCGAGCGGCCATCTCATGTGCAATCTATCGTCGCATAGCCTGCAGAGTTTTTCGCACAAAATATGGACTGCAATCCATGAATGAAGCTTTGGAAAAAATCTGCCTGGGTTTATGCAAGACTCTTGCAAGAGTTCTTGTTCTTGCAAGTCACTTCTTGTTCTTGTTCTTGCAGCCAAAATCAGCTCTTGTTCTTGTTCTTGCATGCAAGAACTGCAAGAACAAAAGCAAGACAAGAAATTTTCGTGCATCACTAGTGGAGTTCCAAATCATAAGGACTTATTAGGTATGAGTACCAACTAAATTTTTGGAACCCTGTATGAACCGCTGCCCCAGATAGTGTCATGGCTAGTAGAGAAGGATACCACGATCTGGGTATACCTATACATTGAAACTTTCTTATAGTTCTTCGGAGGACGCCATATCCCTCAACAGAGCGTCAGAGTGGCACTGTATGTTTAAGGCAAAGCAACGGCTGATGATGCATTTCTTCAGCGAATTATTTTTAATTTCATTCATCTCAAAACAAAGGAAACTATGAACTGAGAGAACACCGATGTGTAACAGGCGCATTACCTAGTGAGGCTACTACCAGGCAAAATTTTGATTATTTTAATCCAATGGGAAATAATATGGAATTTTAATCCTGCGGACACCAGAAATATGCATGATGAGCTGCTGCCTAATCTTCGGCACGTGATGTGGCTCGGCTCAAACTGGAGGATAGATTCCAATATTTCCTTGCTTACATGCTTTCTCCAATCAGGACACGGAAAAGAACTCCGTCCACTTAACCGCTCAGATGTTTTTGATAACATGGAGTAAGATCAAGTACTCGGCCGGCTCCACGCCATCAAAAACCGCAGCGCAGCGCGGCTAGGTAGACGGAGGTCTTGAATCAACGCAAGGTTTGCAAATATTCCATTTCTGAGAAGGTCATTGCTTGATAGAATGAATAATTTGAATCTTTCCTCGTAGGCATACCTGAGGTAAAGAGGCTACCGTACGTGCTATAGCTACAGTTACGGGGAAAAGCCAAGAATTTAGATCAATGTGAAAAGCAAGACGTGAGCGAAGCAAGCGAAGAGGCGAAAATAGTTCAAATTTTTATTCTAATGATATTTAGATTGCTCGCTAGGAAAAAGGTTATGAGAAAAGTTCTTAATATTATAGTAAGAAAAATCCACGGTACCCAGATTACTTGAGGGGTTGAAACCCTGTATAACCAAAGCTTTCCGTATATAAAATGAAAAGAAACAGTCTAGAGTTAGAAGTTAAGAGAAATTGAGCGAGGGGACGAGTTTTTTTTGTAACTCTATGCTGGAGAACATCCTGCACGATAAACATTTCTATGACCTTAATTCTTGGCGACCCCGAACCTTCCCAAAATAAGGTTCTTCATTTGAGGGTAATGGCAACATGCTGAGAACTACCCTCAACCTTCTTCCCTTTCAGGCTCCCTTTTTCAGGGAGCTAACAGTCACTGCTTAAAGAGAACATGAAGGTAGTATCTATATTTCGGAGTGTCTCTGCATGTAGCCATAGTCGTACTAACGCAAAGACAGCTACTGATTCTTTCTTTTAAACTACTAGCTCCGCCAAGTTAGCAATAAACTAATGGTAGTTTAAAAGACAGAAACCAGTTTTTTTGTATTTAAGAGTGCATTCATTTGGTAGCATACTTATGCTGCCCGGTGAAAGCGGGAGTTTGCTCTTCTCCGAAATTAATGACCAAACCGAGGGTGAGTTAGACGACACTCACTTAACTGGAAGTTAGTGTTTCGCTTGTGTAGTTTAACCTCAGGTTAGGCGACCATCGTCGAACCCGCCCAAAATTGTTCGCAAGGATCCATTGTCTACCCCCGAACTACTTCACCAAACCCATTTTGGATATTTACAATTCAGCTACAAGCGGAATATAGGTATAAACAGTTGGGTCCAGATTAAGGAGACATTTTCCAAAATAGGTTCATGTTCGGGGAACGATACTTACAAACTTACTTCGACTGACAGACTTTTAATTTTTTAAGAGTAGACTTCCGTTGACCGGCTGCATAAATAAGACTATCAAATGAACGACCTCTTAAGAAATCAAGGCGAAAATGAAACAAAAGTGCACAACGTACCGAATAGAGTAAACAGAGCGTCTGGGGTGACCATCTAGAGAGGAAACAAAAAGAGAAAATAAGATTAGTCGCTAGCTTAGGTTAGGCTTTTAGGTTAGCTAAGGTAGCGTGGCGAGTCTACGTGCCTAGAGAGGCTAGACGGAAACAAAACAAGTTTAAAAGGTATTAGAAAGATGGAAATATGACTGGAGTAGAGCAATTGTTTCTGTGGGTCTATGCCGGATCTTTAGTCGTTAATTCGCTATTTGTTTACGTTTTTCTGCACACTTAGGCTGGATTTCACCACTTCTTATAGTATACTATAGTGTCTCCTAACGAGAGGATTTAACGAACGGATTTATGTTTAGCTTATGACAAGTGCAAGCGCAAGGCACTTGTCGTAAGCTATACATACGATAACATACATATCCTATCGTTAAATCTGTTCGTTAGGAGACACTATAGAATACTATAAGAAAGTGGTTAAATCCAGCATTGGTAAATGAGGAAACTATTGGATATTTAAATGTTCTGGAATATAACATGTCTTTTTAACGGCCGATATTACTTAACAGGCTGTTTGGTGAATATTACGATCGAGTGATTTTTGTCAACCAAAATTTCTCCGAAATTAACCGATCGTAAAATCACCACACAGCCTGTTAATTTCGGCACTTAAAAAGAAACATTATATTTCAAAACATTTAACTATCCAATATCATCCTCATCTCATAACATATGGAGATAAAACGTAAACAGACACGACTGCGTCGACGCCCTGAAGCTCCTAATGGTAAAACATAGCTAAAAAGGCGTTATATCGTCGTTAACTCTGCGTTAACAGATCCGGAATAGACCTGCTGGTGTTGCATAACGCAGCCATGTTCAATAACCAACAGGCAAATAGTACAATAGAAGGACGCAATGATTCTAAAATACTTATGCGTGAACTCTTAAAAAGTTTTAAATTAGAATATGTGAAAAGATTAACAGTGGCAGGAAGAGATACCTACAGGCACACCACCCCATTATTGCCCATAGTATCGAATCTGAAGCTATAGGATGCACGAGTTCTAAATGACACTGGTAAAATCCAATAGTTTCCTCAAAAAGTGTGCAGAAAAACGTAAACAAAGAGCAGAAGACTGTCGTCCTATATTTTTATCCCCTCCCTTTAAATGAAAGAAGCCCTCACGTCGACAGCACGCACAGTTTCAACGAGGGGAAAGAGCGATTTCTTCCGCTAAATTATAAAAAAAGTTTGCAAGTAAAAAGACCGCTGGGGGCGAGTGGGTATATGATGATGATGAAATATGTTGCCTGACAAGAGTGGCGAGAGGATGGAGGCTGCATTTCAAAATTTATCAACATTTTACCCTTATATTTGCACAAGTTTCATAAGAAACTATGATACGTATTTTTAATGCCAGAAATTAGTTGAATTAAGGATGCGTCCCACGATCCTCGTGTAAAGGAAAATTGACTATTTTCTCTTAACCGAGCGTGGTGGCACGCAGCCTACGTTAATATTTAACAATAAAGCGATTTTTCGCTGATCTTTTTTGATGAGAAAATTATCCGATTATTAAGTAAATTCTAACTTAGTAAAAACTGGGTATTCGACGCTAAAAAGACAAACCTATTACACTTCAGAACAAATAAAATTCCAACAGTTTTGTGAGAAACTTGCCCAAAAAAAATCTGTCTTTCTTAAGACTGGGGAGGCCTTCGGAAGGCTAGGGTCTTGGGAAGGTCTGTGATTATAGCAGGGGCGGGCGGGCGGACATAGTAATTATTCTCCTTGTTCCCACCAGCCGCCCCTGTTTGTCAAAGGAAACAACGGCTACATTTCCCATCTTTTACATCTTTTTCTTACAGCTTGTTTCCGCTTCGGGGACGAAAAACTTCCCTTTCCATTCAGTTCTCCGTTAAATCTTTTCCTCCGCCATCTTCTTCTACTTGAATTAGTTTCTTTCCTGATGAGTCAAAGTGACTTTTCATTTTTTGGAGGTTCATTCTTTCTGTTCAGTATGGATCTCTTCAGTGGGGCTACTACCCCGATAGGCATGGGTGGTAGGAGCAAGTAGGAGTAGGTGGTGACTGTCCTTCATTTTTCTGGAGGGTGACATTTTTCTGTATAGGGTGTTCCAATAATGAAATGATGGTTTCACTTACTTCCTGGTTGAGGTTGGTGACGAGAAGGACGCAACCAGCACCAGGCATTCGAAGTCCGGCCATACTCAGAGCGGTGTTGGTGCCGGCCAGCTGGAAGCTCGCTAGGGGAAGCCCCCCCGTCACCGCCGAACCCCCAAACGACAGCGGGCTTGTCAGCCCATGCAGCCCTGCAAACGGGGATGACAATACGCCGCCTGCACCAGCTGGAATGAGAAGAAAAGTAGCATGAGGAGGTGCACTATAAAAGGGAAGTAAAACCCTATTTCTTGGAAAGTATTACAACTCTACCTCTCAGTGGCCGAGCGGTCAAGTGGTCTGATTTGTGTCCTGAGACGTCCGGGTTCGAATCCCGGCGTAACGGAAAATTTTCCTCTTACAACATGGATGTATTGGCTTCGACCCACTCATATTCGGCTTAAAAACTATGATAATTTCCGAAGTCACAGTTTCAGCACTCCCAGGGACACCTAAGTATAGTTTCCTATAGAGTATTTTTATTTCCCGTCTTCAACGATTATTGGAAGCCTTCGCTTTTTACGGCATACAACACCCAGAGGTCGCTCAGGTTACTACGAGACTTAATCCTTTCAGGATTAAGAAAAAAACAAAGCGCGCGAAAGCTCGAAGGATTTCCGACCCGAAAGAAGGTCCATCATACCGGCAGGTAAAAAATCTACATATTGGGAATTTTTCTGAGAGCGTCCGAACGGCAGAAACTCTCCACCGCAATCTAAGGATTTAGCCAAGCAAACAACACCAAATACACCTCAATCCTCTTTTTAAGGCGGACCGAAACTCACAGTACCTATGTCCGTTTTACAGTTTCTCCCGTGCGTCGTCGAAAAAGACAATTTACAATTTAAGAATAACATAAGTCGCAGACAACAATCGTCTCAGACCAAGTATTTATTATTATAAAATAAACATCATGAAGGTAACTGCGGGTGCAGAGGTATACTAAAAGTTGTTTATTTAATTTTTTTACCTTTGGCACAGTCGATCGATTTTCTCATTCTTTTAGACAATTTTTGTTAGGTTTTTGTCACATCGGCACTCCCACTATTGCAAGAAAATTTCATTTAGAATTTAGATTATCCCTCGGATTATCCCATCAGGTCCGCAAAGGTATCGAATCTATTCTAAAGCTCAAACTAATAAATTCATGAAATGCCAAGCTTAAGGATTTTGTTTTTAAAATGCATGATTGATATAGGCTGAGAGGAATACGTTACCTATACTCATAGGAGAGACGGGCAAAATTCTGATTAATGCCCGTCAAAAACAATTTAAGTTTTACCATTTATATACCCCCTGAGTCCAGACGGATGGACATTGATTGTGTGGGAAAAGTTTCAGCTTTTTTTCAAGTTTGAAGATTTATCACAATTATACGAATATACTGCATGTTGCCTGTTTCCAAGTACAGGGTATGGAAGAGAAACATTTCGCCGAGGGGGTAACCACTCCAGAGATTCCATAAAGATTTCCAAAGATTCCCAACGATATTCATAGAAAGATTAACCTCGAAGGGGTAACCACTCCAAGATTCCCTGAGATTTCATAAAGATTTCCAATGATTCTCAACGAGTGGTTAACCCCTCGCATTTCGCGCAGGGGGAAGCTTCTTTATTCTTTATTTATTATTTATTTTATCAGTATCTATAAGATTATATTGGGTAAAGACACTCTGTGGTAAGGTACTGGAGTTTCTGATCCTGGCTCGAATGTTGCGACGTTTATGGGAGTTTCTATAGAATACCTCGTTGGTTCTGCTTTTTCTCAAAAAATATTCGGGATGTCCTGATTGTTCTGGCAAGTTGCTAGAATATACGAGCAAGCCATGGGATTTCTCGAGGGGTTAACCACTCCAGGAATCTCTTTGCGAATCTCGTTGAGAATCACTGGAAATCTTTATGAAATCTCACGGAATCGTGGAATTTTTTTTGGAGTGGTTACCCCTTCGGGGTTCACCTTTCTATAAATATCGTTGGGAATCTTTTGAAATCGTTATGGAATCTCAAGGAATCTCGGGATTTCTTCATCAAGACAGTGGTCCCCATGGTCCCTCATCTGGGCTTGTGATGCGTACGACGCTTTGTAAATGTAAAAAAAAAATCGACAATGCCATGTCCGGGAATATAGGTATAGGCCACTACAAAGCAAGGGTAAGTAATTATAAAAATGTTTAATCCTCGGAAGCCCCATGGAGCCTTTTCTGTGCTCCCGTCATTTTCCAATGGATTACCGGGGATGGGGCACATGACGGCTGATTGAAGCTTTTGGCATAAAGGCATGCATGGTTCACAGGCCAGGTCCATTTGAAATGCCACGGAACGACAAAGCTTTTTGTGTATTGCAAGCATCCGGACTGACCTCCGGCCCTGGGGATTTACCGTCCGAGAGTGGGGAGGTAGATGAGGGGGGAAGGGGGGGGCTTTACTCTGCATTTTGATGACCCGTTAAAACCCAAACCCTCACTTTTTCAGAAAATGTTTTTTTTCCGCTCCACAATCTACTTTGGTCTTAGCTACCTGAATTCATTTGGACTCTTTCCCTGAAATAATAATGGCCGCTATTTCCTGTGAATTACAAGGGTGGGCGGAGGGAAGGATATGACGTCGGTGAACTGCGTGAGGGGAACCTCATTTCCGAAAAAGGCCAATTTCACTACCCGGTCATCTCAAATTAGGGAATCTTTTTTCTTCCTTGCATGGTTTTATCAAGGTTCCGGTAAAATAAAAGGGTGCGACCTTTCGTGAGATCTGTACAAGGGGGTGATTTGGTCAGAATCACGCCCCACAGCCGAGTTTTCCCCCAGCCAGTGAAGGCCAGATACCCATCAGGGAGGCCCAGGGCCGGAAAAATCTAGCCAAGTCGGGACTAGATCCTGGCTCTTCTTGCTTCATAGCTCATTTGCCTGCCACTGCACAAATCCGGCCCATTGTAGCGGTAACAGCCAGGTTCAATATAGGCCGACAAATAACACCCTGCCCTTCATTCTATTGATTCTCACCACATTTTCAGGTTCATACAAGGATCGATAAATTTCGAATCGACAATGCCCCTGAACCGAAAAAATCAACAAATGTACAGGTAGCGCGGGTGTGCGGGCGATAATGGCTTATTTAAATACAAATAGGACCGATTGCGGGAAACAAACAAAGCACACGTTCAGCAAGTCTGTGTTTCGGGAGCGGGAAAAGAAGCGTAACAGAGCGGGGATGCTTTGACCAGTGGTCCATACTCAGCACAGAACGGCCCCTATGGCGATACAAACACAAGCAAAAACTGTGCTTTGAAACTCTGCGGTGTATCCTAAAAAAAAATGTACCTGTGTTGAAAAGTAGAAATAGAACGTGATTTAATTCGGGACTGTTCGGTTGGAAATCCGTTAAATACATGCACTCGCCCAAAGCATTTTGCATTTTTAATTGGTGCAACTGGAGTAAATATTTCTTCTTTTGTCTGATCTGCGGAAAATGCTGTCATAAGTGAATATGTTTATACGAGGGGTTAACCACTCGTTGGGAATCTCGTTGGGGATCATTGGAAATCTATATGAAATCTCAGGGAATTTTTTGGAGTGGTTACCCCTTCGGAGTTCATCTTTCTATGAATATCGTTGGGAATGAATCTCTGGAGTGATTACCCCCTCGCTAGGGGTTAACCACTCGTTGGGAATCTCGTTGGGGATCATTGGAAATCTTTATGAAATCTCAGGGAATCTTGGAATTATTTTGGAGTGGTTACCCCTCGGGGTTCATCTTTCTTTGAATATCGTTGGGAATCTTTGGAATTTTTTATGGAATCTCAGAAAATCTCTGGAGTGGTTACCCCCTCATGTTTATAGCATAAGACATTCCACCAAAGATGTAGTAGCTAAAATGGGAGGTGGGGCACTAGACCATTTCAAGAGTTATCCATCGTGTTCAGCTGGCAGCACTACCTGCACTATACCTGACATCTCAGTCGATAAATAATGCATGTTTTTATTTACTTGAACTGGAGCGCCTTAAACAGAGCAGCACTCCGGTTCTCGAGGAGTCGCCGTTCACAAAGAGAATGGAGGAACGAAGGGACATCCGCCAAATGCAAATTATTCCTCTTCTCAATTATAGCCTTTTTTCTTCTTTTTCCCTCTCAAAGTTTGCCCGTGAGTTGTCGGCTGAGTATTTTTATTGGAAAGTTTTCTTGCCAGCCTCCATTCCCCCACCCCCTGCCTCTTATCTTGCGATTGTCTGTTGATTGCTGAAGGTAAGCCTCTGAGAGCACTCTCTCTCTCATTGCTTCTATATTTACACGGGCGAACCTTCAAAACGCCCACTGGCTTCTCTGACACGGAAACCACCATAAGTGAACGTTATGTGTAATAAAATAAGCGATAGGGTCCGATTACACCTTACAATAAATATATGATCCTATTTTTTTAGCATCATAAAAATTTTAGAAAAACTGTAATACACTTTACAATAAAAATAGGATCATGTTTTAGCAGTGACGCCAACTTGACATGGTAAAAAAATAGAATTTTGAAGATTTTTAGGGTCCTTTTTTGAACCGTTTTAGGTTAAGGCTGAATATACATTCGCTATTTTCGACTACACGTACTTGGTTCGCAATGCTAAGTACTTCAAGCCCTACTCCGAAGTTACAGGGCGAGTGGAAAGTGTTTATAGGGGGATGTAAACCTGAGACTCTTTGTCGTGAGGTAGTGTTGTATTTTTGCATGAAATGGAGTAATAAGCCCACAGGAGCGATTTTAAACAGTCAACTACCAGTCCACATGTTTTTTTGACAGATCGCGAAAACACAACACTACCTCATGCGGAATATTTTTTTGAAAATTTTCGGACTAACAAATGTATGATTTTATCGTCACATTTTGTAGAAAAGCTTGATAAATGTTTGTACTATTTACCGTAGCCATGTTGCATTTTGGCAATTTTTATTTCACTTACGGAAGTGGGTAATTTCAACAGCATTTCTCTACTTTTCTCCTGTAAAAGCTAAACATAGTGTCCTACTTTTACTCGTTCGTTTCGCGTTCAAATAGCACACTGTGTTTAGCTTTTAGAGTAGACACAATCAATACGATGTTGCAATTACCAGTCTCCGGTTGTACTATTATGTAAACATTAGTTTTGTCGAATATTTACTTTCGCACAGTGGTTTTGGCGGAGTTCGTCGAGAATGTATGGTGGCCGTTAAATAATTTCTGCTATATTCTTTCAATTCATCGTTATAAGAAATTCGGACTCCTCCACATTTTCTATTAAAATACGGGTCATTTCCATTCCACTTACCTCAGCCGCCATTTTTAACGGACTAACCCAACAACAACAAACACATCGCAGCCTACAGGAAGGTAGTCGCAGCAGTTATGATACAATTTGTACCAGCCGATACAAATTGTATCATAATTGACTCAATTCACTTTACACCTTACAATTTTTCTTGATCATATTTTTTTATGATCCTATTTGGATTGGAAATTGTAAGGTGTAATCGGGGGCATATCCAGAAGGTGTATTCCTTTTCGCTTAAGAGAATGCACCTGCTGAACGGCCTCGATAGTTTTCCCACCGAAGTTTTTCTGCAGTGGTTCTGAACTTACCTATAGCGCACTGCACACTTAATGGGGAGCTGCAGCTCTATTCAGGATCTTTTAACGCTAAGTTAACGACGACGTGGTGTAGTTTTAAGCTTCGTTTCAGCGTTAGCAGCTTAACGCGTAATTAACAACCAAATATCCGCTACCAGCTGAACGTATTAATCCTAGGATTTGGCTAGTTGCTGAACGGCCTCGATAGCCGGGTCACACCACCGGTTCGATCCCGATCCTACCAAAAAGTTTTTCTGCTCGGCATTCACCTCTGATATGTTCAGCATGTCAAGTGAAATGTATATCGAGGCTGCGGTTGTTCGGAACCCACCTAAAACTGTAGGTCCCCATCGTTTACTCGATGGCTGGGGAGCTGGTATTTTGTAGTGAAAACGGTCTAGTTGCTGGGTTTGTCCCCCCCAACCCTCAGCTATTATTATTATTATTATTGGCAAGTTGCTGGGCCCAATGGTAACGAACCTCTACCCTGCACGTGGTAACCACTGATCCAGGCACTTGGCTATTGAGGTAACAAAATAACATAGCCTGTTGGGCTCCCCCTTTAACACATACCCCTCCCGTCCCTGGGGGAAGGTGGGGTGGTTTCCGCTAGTTCCGGTTCCGGTTGCCATCCTCAGCAGCTGTACCCATTGAAATGTCCCTCATACGCTGGTTATTCTTCCGGTTTACACTTCCGCACCGATATGGAATGGTGACAATTTACCTAACTCGCCATGATATTACGAAATTTTAGTTTGGTGTAATTTTTCTGCGATTTTACAAAACTAACGCTCATTTTGCTGACCTAGGACAGCACATGGAACGAGGGGAAATTTTTTGTTCGAAGGTTCCCCTATCTTCCAAACACTCGTTAGCAAGGTGACATCAGATGGCCACCTCGGCATGGGCTTCTCACCTTCTTAGGGTACATTTACTCTAAACAGCCGCTTATTGAAGATACTACACAGTAAGCCAAGCGTGGGTTTTATAAGACTGCGCTGCTTTCATCAAGGTTAGAAGCCATGCATGCCGAGGTGGCCACCTAATGTCACCGTCTGGCAACTTACAATACCTGGCAAACGAGTGTGTGAAGAGAAGGGGAATCTTCGAACCAAAAATTTCCCCTCGTTTCAGTGCTGTTTATACCGGAGGCAAGGAACCCAGATCGTGCGGCCTCAGGGGGTGAAAACACAATACTCGGACGATTGAGGTCCCGAGCAATATTCTGTTGGTAGCATGAATATCACACCAAATATTCATTTGACTTCGGCCAACAGTCAGTTTCGTTACTTAAGAGGACGCTATACCTGACGATGCATTTTTTTTGCCGCCCATAAGATTAACATTGCGAGCGGCGATTCATTTTTAGGTTTACCCTTGGTTGAAAGACACAAAATTTTGCCTGTACCTAGCCCTAACAATGTTCTAGGGAGTGTTCGAAGCAGATTTCCCAATTTCTCACTGGTTTCTTTTATTGCAACTGTTTTGCAAATGCTAGCATCGCATACCTCAAGAAAAGTGCTGTATCTCGAAAATCAGTAAAATAAAGGGTCCGACAACAGTCGCACTTAACTTTCTCGCCCCATGTGATTTTTTATTTTTTTTTATTTTTTGGAGATTTTTTTGCGGGCGTAATTTTTAAGCAATCCAAAATCGGTTGAAAATCACCCAAGAGCATCTATCTGAGATCACTCCTACCAAGTTTCATGGCTGTCATTCTATTACTGTAGTCCCAAATGCGTTCTAACCATTCAAAAACGTGGTTTCTCATTCTCAACTCATTTTCGACACTTTTTTGACAAAAACGGCCGTAATTTTGAAGATAACAAAATTCTGTTCGACAGATGTTTAAGTTATATGGTTCTACACAAATTTACCAAATTTCATGACAATCGGTCAATAAATGTGAATGGCGCCGAAACGATCGAACTTTGGTCCAGAACGGCCGTAATTTTCAACCAATTCAATTTTAGTTGAAAATGACCTCGAAGCATCTATTTGTCAACACACATACCAATTTTCAGTGTTATAGATTGAAAAGTGTACCGTCGGCGCTTGTCTAAGTAACCAAAAACACGATTTTTGAATTATTTTGGCGGTTTTTTGACAATAGCGGCCGCAATTTTTGACCAATAAAAAAATCCTTGAAAATGCCCCTCGGCAGTGATTTTAGACAGGTCGATACCAAATTTCATCAAAATCGGATGAACGGTATAGGCGCTAGAGCACTGCACGGACTGACGGACTGACGGACTGACGGACTGACTGACGGACGGACGGACAGACTTTTTCCAGAAACCACTTTTTTGGACTCAGGGGACCCCCAGGATCATGGGAAACCCAAAATCTCAATTTCGAAATTTTGCACGAAAACAATACTTTCTCGCCATATATGGCTAGCGAGAAAGTAAAAATTGGGAAATCTGCTTCGATCACGACCTAGAACATTGTTAGGGCTAGGTACAGGCAAAATTTTGTGTCTTTCCAACCATGGGTAAACCTTGAAAATGAATCGCCGCTCGCAATGTTAATCTTATGGGCGGCAAAAAATGCACCGTCAGGTATAACGGACCCTTAAGGGGAAATATACGTACTTGGTTCGCAATGCTACAAAATTCAAGTCCTATTCCGAAGTGACAGGGCGAGTCAAAGGTGTTTATTAGGGGATGGAAACCTGAGACTCTTCGTCGTGAGGCTACGTTGTATTTTTGCATGAAATGGAATAATAAGCCCACAGGAGCGGTTTTAAACAGTCAACCCCTTAACTGTGCTTTTGGGTCAAGGGCTGTAAGCACATGAGGTTGGTGTACCATTTGCTGAGCCAGCGGTTGTTCATACGAGTGGAAATACATAGGGGGTGGCTTAGCTTGTTCGCTTGAGGCTGATACATGCAAGCTCACTGAAGATGTGGAAAAGCTGGAAGCTAGAAGCAATGCCTAGTGATGTTAAATTCACATGCTGCTCTGCTACTCTTTTATGATGCTCGCTCACTGAAACGGACAAAGGAATATCCCCAAGGCCCCTCCCCAGCCAAAGCCAACTTCTCTCTTTGTTATGGCAATCAATCGCAAGTTTTTCAGTGATGAAGGTTTTTGTTCATGTTGCTTCACTCCCCGCTATCTCAGTTTCATATCCGGCGAGGTACATCCACCTGGACTTCCAGAGCTTCGATATATTATTCCTCTGATTTCCCGCAGAGACGCAATATTGCTCTCCTCCAAGCCGTTTACTTCCGCTGCTGCTGTGATCTGTGATGATTATCACGCTTAAAAGCAGCTCGTATAGAAATCACTTGAACCGTGATGTGTTTGTGAGGTTAGTATTGCATCGGTGTAAAGTCAAGAATTTGACGGCATTTCAACATATTATAGAAATCAGTAAATAAGTAAAGCTACAACCGTATTCGGTTAAGGCTGAATATACATTCGCTATTTTTTTACGTTCAAACTTTGTGGGGAAACTATTGGATATTTAAATATTCTGAAATGTAAAATGTCTTTTTAACGTCATTACTCATGAGGCTATGTTGTGATTTCACGATCGGTTAATTTTGGACAATTTTTTTGGAGACAAAAATCACACGATCGTAAAATCACAACATTGCTTCATGAGAGTGATTACGTTAAAAAGACATATTATATCTCAGAATATTTAAATATCCAATAGTTTTCTCACAAAGTGAGGAATACTGGCACCGGTTCGATGCTCAAACCCAAATAAAACTGTAGGCCTCCTACTAAGACGCTGGCTACTGGCTAGGGAGCTGGTATTTGGTAGTGCTATCAACTGAGCACGAACGATAGTTCTTGAAACAGTCTAGTTGTTGGGGCCCCCGACCCTACACTAACTACTCTTCAGATGCGCACTGAATAAAATAAAAACGAATCAACTGATGAAATTTAAACGTCCGATAGACACAATTTCGGGTTTACCAACCAACACGCCCCTGTTCTCCCAAAACAAGCTGGCTTTGAGTTTCGTGGTACGAGGCAAACATGAGTGCGGGAGCTGCGGTTCCGTAAACAGAGCTGGCTTAGTGCCCAGTTTAAAATTAATAACGAATATTGTATTGTGTGCAAATGAAAATTTCCAACTGATTGGCTGTGTTGACTCTCACTAGAGCCACCGCCGGACCCTGTCAACATATTTGCTTTACTACCGAGTTACTGCCCTGCGCAATAGAGAGAAGGGGTAGGTTATTTCAAATTTTATTTTTCTCAAAGTTCTGGCACACGAATACCAAACCCTGACGCTGCTACTATATCGCCCAGCATGGTCCTATATGGCCCACTCTATGATCGAATATGGGGTAGGATGTGGCAAGTGGTCATCAGCACTGGTGGAGGCTGCTTCCCTGGGCCAGAGTGGTAATACGTACTGGCCCATATCCATTGGCCCCATTGTGGACCAGATATTGGCTAACGGTATTGAGGATTGTATGTTCAAACTTTGTGAGAAAACTATTGGATATTTAAATATTCTGAAATATAGTACGTCTTTTTAACGTCATTACTCATGAGGCTATGTTGTGATTTCACGATCGGTTAGTTTTGGCGACAAAAATCACTTGATCGTAAAATCACAAAATAGCCTCAAGAGTAATGACGTTAAAAAGACATATTATATTTCAGAATATTTAAATATCCAATATAGTTTTCTCACAAAGTTTGAAGTCCGAACGTAAAAAAATAGCGAATGTATAATCAGTCTTAACCAACAGTTAGGCGCAAACGTGAGAACACGTGTATGTACGGACACCTCGGTAGCGGTATAGGTAATAAATCCATAACAGGATTAGAGCATGTCATAGAGCCGCAGTTGTCTTGTTTGCACATCTGCTCAACTGGATTACATCTGGAAAATCAGCTTATCAATTCTACCAATTTCAATTACCAATATTGCCAAATAAACCAACCGTATTTTCATTACTAATTTCACCACCGCAGACGTCAACTCTCTGAGTTCTAGTTGGTTCAACATATTTCTGTTTGTGAAATGACTGCTGACTGGCTTTGGCCACTGCAAGGAAGTTATTCCCGAGGGGTTAACCACTCGTTGGGAATCTCGTTGGGAATCATTGGAAATCTTTATGAAATGTCAGGGAATCTTGGAATTTTTTGGAGTGGTTACCCCTTCGGGGTTCATCTTTTTATGAAAATCGTTGTGAATCTTCGAAAATCTTTATGGAATCTCAGTGGAATCTCAAGGAATCTCTGGAGTGGTTACCCCCTCGGTTATTCCCTACTTTGCGGTTATACATATTATGATACATATTATGCTCCAGTTAAGAGTTATTCCACAGTCGTGAAATACGTGGCAGCAGAATGATTTTTCTTCCCATTTTTTGTGGAAACTATAGGATACTTAAATTTTCTGAAATATAATGTTTTTAACATCAGAAAAAGTGGCTATGTTGTGGTTTTTTGAGCGAGTAATTTTGGACAATGCTTTTATAGACAAAAATCACTTGATCGTATAATCACAACAACATAGCCTCATCATATATGACGTTAAAAAGACATATTATATTCCAGAACATTTAAATATCTAATAGTTTCCTAAAAAAAATAATGGTCGAAAAAATCCTTAAACAAACAAACAATCTGATAACTGTTTATTTAGGGTGCGTCCCACCATACTCGGTTAACGGTTAATCTCCAATTATTGCACGGCAAAAACCGAATT
The DNA here is from genome assembly GCA_950004255.1 of Mesopsocus fuscifrons. Classification (NCBI taxonomy): domain Eukaryota; kingdom Metazoa; phylum Arthropoda; class Insecta; order Psocodea; family Mesopsocidae; genus Mesopsocus; species Mesopsocus fuscifrons. The sequence goes on from OX465379.1 coordinate 14,716,406, forward strand.
TAACTGGAGATTAACCGTTAACCGAGTATGGTGGGACGCACCCTTAGTGGTCAAAATATACAAGACTCTATGGGTCATTTTCAACAAGAAAAATCAAATAAAAATCAAGCTGATTCGAATAAGTTGCTAAGGTCAACTTTGATTTTGACTCCCAAACAACGCTGATTTTTCTTGGTGAAAATTGCCCTAAAGTACGCAAAATAAGTCAGCCGTCATACTAACTGGGCCAATGGTGGTAGCCAGAACAAGAAACGTACGACCTGAACCAATTTTCGCAACTCTACAGTTAAGAGGACGCTATACCTGATGATGCATTTTTTGCCGCCCATAAGATTAACATTGCGAGCGGCGATTCATTTTCAAGGTTTACCCTTGGTCGGAAAGACACTTTTGCCTGTACCTAGCCCAAACAATGTTCTAGGGAGTGTTCGAAGCAGATTTCCCAATTTCTCACTGGTTTCTTTTATTGCAACTGTTTTGCAAATGCTAGCATCGCATACCTCAAGAAAAGTACCGTATCTCGAAAACCAGTAAAAAAAATGGGAAATCTGCTTCGAACACTCCCTAGAACATTGTTAGGGCTAGGTACAGGCAAAATTTTGTGTCTTTCCAACCAAGGGTAAACCTTGAAAATGAATCGCCGCTCGCAATGTTATTGGCGGCAATAAATGCATCGTCAGGTATAGGGTATAGCGTCCTCTTAATGGAGGTTTGAACAGTGTGCGAGGGGTAGGTATATTAGGTAGGGGTGGGGGTGGGGGCTGCTTTGAGGATATGGAGGGGAGGGGGGCTAAACACGCGCCACGGCTTACACAGCCAAAAGCCAAACGTACCGGAAATCATATTACCCCTTCCACCCTATCGGGGCAATATTACGCGTTATAAACTCTCAAACTGTTTCAAATAACTGCGGGTAAACTGTCTAACGGAGTTACAAACTTCATACTTTATTTTTCCTCCGTTTAATTAAGAAACAACATAGTTTTGTGAGCAGAGTTATGAAATTACATTGTTACACAGCCGGCCATTTTTTTTGTAGAAATTATAAAAAATGACTGGGAGTGTGGTTTTTTACGTTTTGAAGTGGAGTTTTTTTCGACATTGTTTGATTCGAACCCAAGTCTGACAAAACAAAAATTCTTACAATTCTGTCAGAATTCAGGCTGTCGACACAGTACTGTTTGTCGACGTTTTTAATGCCCATTTCCTGAGGCAACTGTCGGATACTTCTTTGTTCTGAAGTATAATATGTCAGACATTACTCGGCCGTAAAATCGCAAGTTTGAAATGCACTATATTTCCGAATAAATAAGTATCCATTAGTTTCTTCAGAAGATGGACATAAAAAGATGTCTACTAACTGTGGATTTCACCACTTCTTTAAGTATACACTATAGTGCGATTGCACTTGTCATAAGCTAAACACACGATGAGATAAATCTGTTCGATAGGAGACATAACTGTTTTAATGCTTTTGAGTATAGTATACTTTAGAGAAGCGGTGGAAAAGGGGTAAAATGTTTGCTATGATACAGATATGCCAAACCCTCCTCATTGCCTTCTGCTTTCCTATTTCTGTTTTTCAATACACCCTTCGCCATGTTCGGGCCTCCAACAATTTTAAGGGTCCGCTATACCTGACGGTGCATTTTTTGCCGCCCATAAGATTAACATTGCGAGCGGCGATTCATTTTCAAGGTTTACCCTTGGTTGGAAAGACACAAAATTTTGCCTGTACCTAGCCCTAACAATGTTCTAGGGAGTGTTCGAAGCAGATTTCCCATTTTTTTTTTACTGGTTTTCGAGATACAGTACTTTTCTTGAGGTATGCGATGCTAGCATTTGCAAAACAGTTGCAATAAAAGAAACCAGTGAGAAATTGGGAAATCTGCTTCAAACACGACCTAGAACATTGTTAGGGCTAGGTACAGGCAAAATTTTGTGTCTTTCCAACCAAGGGTAAACCTTGAAAATGAATCGCCGCTTGCAATGTTAATCTTATGGGCGGCAAAAAATGCATCGTCAGGTATAGCGTCCTCTTAAAGCCAAAGCGGCGAGGTTTTGTACCTACTATTGTATTTTCTTTTTATAAATTGAATGTAGGGGAAAGTAAAATGTATCTACCTCCTGAGCAGCGGCCCTGACTCCCACACAGCCCACACTTTGCCCCCCGCGAGGCAAGTGAGTTCCTTCTCGGGGAAAACTCAATCTCTTTATCAAACTTTCCCGAGCAAATCCTATTTTTTGTATCATTTTTTTATGATAACACCCAAATGAGTTGCCAATCCTCTCTCACCCCGTTCTATCTCAGCTCCTACCTTCTCAATACTCTTCTGAGACTCAGCTGACTCAGTTCTGAGATAATCTTAATGGGTTTCTTTTATGCAGCCAGCGGACCAGCCATCAATTTAAACGATAAGGCAGTTAATTATAATAAACCCAGAATAAGCAAAAATACTTTTAAATTATCGAAAAATAAAAATATGCCAGACACAGCAAAGCTCTCGTTCCTTCTGATTTTAGTCTGGAACATGTGCATGAAAAACTGGCAATGGCGGCTCGTATCAAAGACACTTTCTATTAATGTTAGGTAGTGGACGAGGGGTTAACCACTCTAGGCATCTCGTTGGAAATCTCAGGCAATCATTGGAAATCGTTATGAAATCTCAGGGAATCTTGGAGATTTATGGAGTAGTTAACCCTTCGGGGTGCATCTATCCATGAATCTCGTTGAGAATCTCAGGACATCTTTGGAAATCTTCATGCAATCTCTGGAGTGGCTACCCCCTCGTTGGTGGATATCGGAACAGTGCGTACCTAGTGGTTTGAAGCCCCGTAAACTGTAGGCCCCCATCGAAATCTGCACCACAGCTTCAAAACGGACAAAAGATAACTTCTCTCAGGAGTGCTCTTCATGACTACAGAACTGAGTTGAATAAATTCTCCCAGGGAGTGATCATGGCCATACTATGGAATAGCTCAAGAGGGATTAGTTCTATGGGAGTGAATGCTCTATGTCCTATCCTATGTGATAATCACCACAAAGACCTCGGTGGCTGCGGACAGTACAACAGATCTAGTAGGCCATAGTGCCAAGGGGGAAAACATACCTTGAAAGTTTTTAGAGCATGTCCTGCGGACTCTTACCTGATGCAGGGCGAGCTTGAGGTTCTTGAGAATAGCAGGATTGTTCTGGTGCATTAGAAGTGAGGTACTGCGACCGGCGGTCTGGCCCACAAAGGGGCGCAAACCCACCCTCAGTGGGTTCACCACTGGGCAGGTCCAGATTCATACAGCTCGCCCTTTTCTTACCATCTGCACGCCGGGCTTGAGGTTCTTGTGGGAAGAAGGATGGTTCCGACGAGGTGTGATACTGCGACCGAGGGTCTGGCCCACGAAGGGTCCCCAAACCATCTACGATGGGTTCATCTCTTCGAAGATCCGGACTCATATAGCTCGCCAATTTGTTACCATCTCCAAGGCGGGTTTGAATTTCTGAGCAGCTGGATATTTGCTGTGCAGCAGAAGTAATGTACTGCGACCGAAGAACTGACCCACGAAAACTCCCTAACCAATCCTCAGTGGGTTCACCACTTCGCAGATCCGCATTCATATAGCTCGCCCGTTTCTTACCATCTGCAAGGCGGGCTTGATTTTCTTGTGATAGTTCCGGCACAGTAGAAGTGAGGTACTGCGAACCATGGTCCATAATAGGTTCACTTCTGGGTCTGGGACGCTCCTGGTTCACATACCCGGCGTGGTGTTGACCTAATGGCAAGCTTTGTTGTCCTGGTGGGGAGTAGGCCGTGAGGGGCTGCGACAGGTCTGACCCACCAATGGGTCCACCTCTGGGGAGTTTCATGTTCATATAACCCGCGCAGTGTTTACCTTCTACAAGGTGGGCTTGAGTGTCTCGGTATTGCCCTGGCGGGGGGTTGGCCGTGAGGGGCTGGGGAAAGTGGTGTGACCCATCCAAATTAGCGCCCCCCCTTGGCAGATTTGGGTTCATGTACCTTGCCAGTTGCTTACCAGTTGCAAGGTGGGCTTGAGTACCTCGTGGGAAGCTGTATTGTTCTGAGGGGGAGTTAGCCGTGAAGAGCTGGGAAAAGCGGTCTGACCCACCAATGGCCGCCAACCCATCCAAATTAGCGCCCCCCCTTGGCAGATTCGGGTTCATGTACCTTGCCCCTTGCTTACCAGCTGCAAGGTGGGCTTGAGTATCTCGTGGGAAGCTGTATTGTTCTGGCGGGGACTTAGCCGTGAGGGGCTGGGAAAGGCGGTCTGACCCATCCAAGTTAGCGTCCCGGCTTGCCAGGTTCGGGTTCACACAACTCGCCCCTTGCTTACCTGCTGCAAGGTGGGCTTGTGTGTCTTGACGTTGCCCTGGCGGGGAGTTGGCTGTAAGAGGCACCTGCTGTAGGTCTAACCCACCAAGGGTTGCCAAACGATCCAAAATGGGGTCACCGGTGGGGAGGTCCAGGTTCATAATACTCGCCCATTTCTTACCTGCTGCAAGGCGGGCTTGAGTGTCTTGTGACAGGCTGCGGTGTCTCGGCGGAGAGTTGGCAATGAGGAGCTGCGGCAGGAGGTCTGACCCACCAAGGGCCGCCAACCCGTCCAGGTTGGCGTCCCCGCTTGGCAGATTAGGGTTCGTGTAATCCCGCGACTTGTCGTTGTTGTACTTCACGTTCAGGGTGGTCAGTTTCGAGTACTCGATCCGCAAGGTGCAACACTGATTGTATACATTTTGGCCATCCAGAGACTGAAAAAAAAAATGAAATCAACGATTAAGCAGGCGTAGACGGATGAGGGGGCGGGGGACAACAAGAATAGCAAAACAGCAAATTGGCAGAGATTGACAGTTTCCCCGTATTAGGGTGGTTGGATTTTCACCGAGAAGGGAAACCGAGGGGTTAACCGGTCGTTGGGAATCTCGTCGGGAATCATTGGAAATCTTTATGAAATCTTAGGGAATCTTGGAATTTTTTTTGGAGTGGTTACCCCTTCGGGGTTTTTCTTTCTATGAATATCGTTGGGAATATTTGGAAATCCTTATGAAATCTCAAGGAATCTCTGGTGTGGTTACCCCCTCGAGGGAAACTGACGTTTTGCCGTTCCTTTCACTATCGAAGCAAAAATTAAAATGTTGCTCTGTGACATTTGTTTATCACTGAGAGATTTGGAGACAATTTATTGAAAGTCAGAAGGTACAACTTCCAGCAAGCTAATAGTCATTCCACATTTCCCACCCTCCCTCCCTTGACAAAGGGAAAGACATGTAACGAACGCTCACGTCAAAATCATCGACTGACAAAGACCGATCGAGACCTCTTTTCAGTATGAGTGGAAAGGGGGGCAAAAAAGTGAGCCTCAAGGACTGGAAAGGACAAAGGGAGAAGAAGATTTTGAGATTGTCCTAGGGTGTAATCCTTCAAAAGCAACTCAGGTAAGGGGTGAGGGAGACGGGAAAATCACTTTTTCGAGGGGGACCCCTTTTGGTCAAGCTCTCCCCATGTTTTTCCTCCAATGTACATATTATAAGAATCTTTTGGGTCTAAAAGCTCATAACTTTATGCAAAGTCCTAAGCCCTCACCCAGCTTTCCGCCCTCGATTCTTTCCTCTTTCCAGGCCAGACATAGATCTACCTCGAAACCTCAGTGTAAATATTCATCTCATCAGTCATCAGACTATCCCAAGTAAGAACAAAGCTTCCACTCAATCGCCCGTGGCTTTCTCCAGGCTGGAAAACTTAGAACAGGAGCCGGCGCTCGGAAAGAAAATTCACCGCCCGATCATCTTACACAGGCTTCCACTCTAATATAATAACTGCGTAAGAAGATTGATTAAATAACTGAGATTATAATAACTAATTGAAACAACTTACAAATCCACAAGGCTTGATTTAAATCCTTTATTAGAATTTATTAATTAGCCGGCGCGTTTGCCCCATGGCTCAGCGATGGCGGCATGGCATGTCAAAAGCTTTCGCCCCTTCATTTATACTAAATAAATACACGCCATTACTTCATCAATACGCTTTTGCTCCTTCAAAACTTTTTTTGTCCCAACAGTATTGTTAAGAAAATTTTGCTGAGAGGGGGACGGGATAAAGTGCCCTAAGGTAAAGTGGGCGAATCCCATGACTGTTAAGGGTGGTAAACGGGGGTGAGATGAATGAACACGATTAGGAATTCTCGAATACTTTCGGAATGTGAATTTGGAAAGTCGCTGGAACTGAAATCAACTATGCTGATCTGTAGGGCTGGCTGCCACACGATGGAGAGTGTACCTATATAGGCGTAAGGCATAAGCACGGAGACTTTAGACACAAACAGCCTCGATAGCCCAGTGGACTAAATGGTCGACTTTTGAGGAGCAGTGAGAGCCGGGTCACACCGGTTCGATCCCAATCCTACCAAAAAGTTGTTCTGCTCGGCATTCACCTCTGATATGTTCAGCATGTCAAGTGAAATGTATATCGAGGCTGTGGTGGTTCGGAACCCACCTAACTGTAGGTCCCCATCGTTTACACGATGGGAACCCACCTAACTGTAGGTCCCCATCGTTTACACGATGGCTGGGGAGCTGGTATTTGGTAGTGCTGCCAGCTGAGCACAATGGATAGTTCTTGAAACGGTCTAGTTGCTGGGCTTGTCCCCCCCAACCCTCAGCTAAGCAGACACAAAATAAAAGACAGTGTCCGGATGTAGTGTGCCAGGACAGAAAGAAGACGAGTTTGCAAGGGGACCGAAACAAGTAACTCAGAAGTAGAAGACACCAAACAGAAAAGGGGGTTCCTTCAAAAGGTTGGTAGGAATTTTTTCCCCTCCTGGATACATCGCTTCTACTACTTCAAAATTTTCTAAAAAAAAATAAAAACGCTTTTTCTAGGTTCGGTGGAGACTCCTCTTAACCACTTAGAACGAAATAGCTGCAGAGTTTTCCATAACGTTAGCCACTAACAATATAAATGACTTGAGGGATTTGAAAGAGGTTGGAGTGCGGTCGATGCAGAGCGGGCGAACTGGCGGAGCCAAACTGCTAAAGCGATTTACCTCATCACTCAAGAGGCAAAAAAAAAGCTAATTAGGAGATATGAAACAAGAGAAAATGTACTTTTAACGTAATTATAAATAATGCTCAAGTAAATGTAACGTAATAAAATGGTCTGCGAGTTTGCGACGTTTGCTCGTGACTCGTGCTTTGGTTTGCGGTCATTCATTAACGTTTATTCGTTCTAAACCGCAAATTGGATAAATTACCTTTGCCTTTGTCTTGAATGCTCAGATTTGAGAGGGAGAGCCATCTCGAGAACTCACAACATTGCAGACAATTATGAGATGGAGACTGGAGATTGAAAAAGTCATGTTTACTAGCAATTCCAATTTAATTACGTAGGTAAAATTTGAATTAGAGAAAACGGTTTTAAAAGAAGCACTAGCAAGGGGAGGGCATCTAGGTATGAGCACTGATCAGAACCTAACCTAACATAACCACTCGTTGGGAATCATTAGAAATCTTTATGAAATCTCAGGGAATCTTGGAATTTTTTGGAGTGGTTACCCCTTCGGGGTTCATCTTTCTATGAATATCGTTGGAAATCTTTTGAAATCTTTATGGAATCTTAAGGAATCTCTGGAGTGGCTACCCCCTCCGAACCAACTTACAGTGGCCAGCACTCGGGCCAGCAAATATTCAGAAAATGTACCTGAATACATTTTTTATATGCCTACAGCCGAAAGACTAAGAGGAGACTCGTGAAAGGGCCACCACAGCTTGGTACCTAAGCTTCGACAGCACACCAGAGACACTGAGTATCTAACGGAAACATCCGACTTAGGCGGCGGTTAAGAGAAAACCATCGATAAACACGGTAGAAAATTGCCGAATTTCCCTGAACCGAAGAGTACTGTGGGACGGAGTCTTGAAGGAGGAGGATTTATGTTTAGTCTGTAAAAGAACAGAGTTGCCAGAAGAGACATGAAAATCTGTCCTGTTCTATACCTGAAGCTCGCCCACAGCGGCTCCGTCAGAGGGGCTATTGACAATTTCTGACAAGAGTCAAGGATAATAGGAACAGATAAGTAATGTTGAATTCTGAATAGAGAGAACTCCCTCGGGTATTCATTCTATTAACTAAACCACACAAAAGAATCTTTGATCAGTAGCCGGCAAAGGTAGAAAAGCGAGTTCCCAGGAGTACGCAAGGGAAGAAAGACCTCGCAGACATAATCTGACTAAGAAAATGTGGCCAAGAAAACGAAAAATCTGTATTCACTCTTACACGGGAAAACTCATCTGCTCTCTCGCAAAGCTTCCGCATTTCTCTATTTATATAACCTAATTAAAAATGAAATTATGTTTCGCAAATTAGAACAAAAGCGAGTTCACAACCGTGAAAAGATGGCTGGAGGGCTTGTAGGCTCCGGTCGGTTAGAAAGGTAGCTATACAGAGCTGGGCAAAGAGTTGCTCCGTTTCTCGGATTGTTCACAAACTCGCAAGTTTGGCAGGGTAAAATAGAAACTGGCAGCCCTAGGCGCTCACTACCACCCCTGCCACAACCAAACTCCTCAAAATAATCAACGAGAGAGGCAGCTCTCTTAGTTTCACTGGAAACATGAACCTGCTAAAGAATTTTCCCGCGTGAATGGACCCTCCCTCAAAGCCAAAATGAACATGTCTAACTAACCTAGCGTCAGCAGTACAGGCCTCAAAATTAACCGGAAAATTATTACATTTTTAGTAAGTTTTGTTGACCGTGTTCCTTCCAAAACGAAGGGACAAAATTGTGAAACTCCTGGCTTTCTATAGTAAAACCATATCCCATATCCTAAACCATTTTGGAACAAATAGCAATTTTTTATTCAAAACCTCTTAAGGGTCCGCTATACCTGACGGTGCATTTTTTGCCGCCCATAAGATTAACATTGAGAGCGGCGATTCATTTTCAAGGTTTACCCTTGGTTGGAAAGACACAAAATTTTGCCTGTACTGGTTTTCGAGATACAGCACTTTCTTTGAGGTATGCGATGCTAGCATTTGCAAAACAGTTGCAATAAAAGAAACCAGTGAGAAATTGGGAAATCTGCTTCGAACACTCCCTAGAACATTGCTAGAGCTAGGCACAGGCAAAATTGTGTGTCTTTCCAACCAAGGGTAAACCTTGAAAATGAATCGCCGCTCGCAATGTTAAGTAATCTTATGGGCGGCAAAAAATGCATCGTCAGGTATAGCGTCCTCTTAAACTCTCCTGCGATTTCACTTCGGTTGTAAGCGTGCTATATGGACGAATGTCCAAAACCGGAGGCCCGTTTGAACGGATACTATTATATACCGAACGTACCTAACAGCATTTTAGATCGAGACCGAGTCTCCTAACAGTTACTTAGCGAATATTCCCTGTATACTTACATATAATTTAAACAAATTAATCCACTCACCAGTTTAGCGGCCTGCGCCGTCACGACGTCAGGATACTGAATAAGGGCTTGGAACGAATCTGCAACAAAAAATAAAGCATTAAGAGCACATTAACACAACCACAGAGGACACAACTGATCTTGAGCTTCTAAAGAGTCAGACACTTCATTTCTCTTTGTTTCGAAGTTATAGTCATGAAGTAGGAGTAAGAGGATATCAGGGACAGTTAAGAGGTAGAGGAGAGTGGGGCTACTTCGGACCTTATAACTATACAACGTTTAAGGATAATTAAATAATAAAAAAAAGCCACAGAGCAACAGAAAAATAGTGGTTTCCCTACCTCGCCGAGTTTCGAACCCCCTTAAAGTAGGCTCAAAAGATAAAAGCGAATATGTAAGTGGTGTCAGAGAGTGGTGAGTTTTGAATCTGGCGCTAAGTAACAGAAGCGCGGCGTCTCACTCTCATCAAGCTAATCAATTCATCGCCTTCATTACGTTAAATGAGGATCCAATTTGTTAACTGGAGACTCGTTACTATCTTAATACGATACAGTCAGGGAATGTTCACTTTTCTTGACTTTCAGAAGACGGTTTTTCAACTTAACTGAACTGAAGGTTTTTTTAGCTATAAAAAATTGGGACAAGCCGGAATTTTAAAATGTGTATATGATGAGCAAGGTATAAATTGTGAAAAACTGTCTGTGTGATACTACTCTGCGGTACTGAATGGGGTCAAAATTTGGTGCTAGACTATACCTATATTGCCAAACGTTAGATAATATCGGACAAGTTCTCTTAAGGCTGAATATACATTGGCTATTTTTTTACGTTCCGATTTCAAACTTTGAGAGAAAACTATTGGATATTTAAATATTCTGAAATATAATATGTCTTTTTAACGTCATTAACGATCGGTTAATTCTGGACAATTTTTTTGGTGACAAAAATCACTTGATCGTAAAATCACAACATAGCCTCATGATTAATGACGTTAAAAATACATATTATATTTCAGAATATTTAAATATCCAATAGTTTTCACATTGTTTGAAGTCCAAACGTAAAAAAATAGCGAATGTATATTCAGCCTTATTCCTCATTCATATCTTTATCACTTCAATTTCTCAAGAGCTTCTGGGAAATTCTAAATGAAAAGAAAAGCGGATCAAGATAATCTTTCCATCTACCTAATCAAACATCAAAACGTGCAAAAAAATACTCACTGTTTTTAGTAAAGGTAACTATTTTTTGGACCCGACCGTACTTTGAAAAAATCTGAAACATAAAAGAAGAGAAAAGGGTTAGAACGTTGAATACGTAAAAAGAAGTTCACACTTTTTCAGTTTATTCTGCTTCATCGGATCAGCACATTTTCCCGGCTCCCATTCCATCCCTCGAACAGCACTCTGGAAAATTCAAACGGCATTACATTACAGTACCAGAGAAAGGTACTAGTACCCTCCAGCGTACGAAAAAAAAACCTATTTTGAAAAACCCCGGGAAAGTATTCTTTACATTTTGGAATGGAATGAGTGTTTTTGTGCTTGCTCATCCGGTCAAGCCCACTCTGGGCAAGTGTACTTGGACTGCCACCCTAAACTCAGTCTATTCAACTTTACTATTCGAGAGGGAATTCAAAACATGGGACCAAGTTCTAGCTTCTCTTTGTCTGGATTTTGTCGTAAACCCCTCGAAGACCTAAACAGACTTTGGAGTGGAATACTCCCCGGCAAACGGCTAAATAAATACAGAACGGTCAGTTTTATAGCAAAATATTCACCGCGATGGGATCAAGTCTTGAAAAATTTCCATGTTTTGATAGTTTAGGATACATTGTTTAGTACCCATTACATTATATACGGTAGTATGGATGGGTGAGTGAATCTGGAAGTAGGATATGCTCTTAAGTCGCTCGACGTCTTGACGTCTTTCATTTCCATTATAAGAGGGTATTGTTGGCTATTTATTTGTTCGGAAATACATACAACGGTGCCTCTCAGAGGCCGAGTGGTTAAGGGGTCCAACTTGTGTTCGGAGAGGTTGGGGTCAACTCCCGACTTAACCAATATTATCCGCTAATGGCATGGCCATAAGTCGAGTGATATCTCTCAATATTCAATCCTAAAATATTTCTAGTTTCCGAAGAAAATGGACGAGGGGTAAACCACTCGTTGGCAATCTCTTTGGGAATCATTGGAAATCTTTAAGAAATCTCAGGGAATCTTGGAATTTTCTGGAGTGGTTACCCCATCGAGGTTCATCTTTCTATGGATCTTTCAAGGAATCTCTGGAGTGGTTACCCCCTCAAAAATGGATATAACTTATTTTGCAATTTCTTTCACCCGAGGTGCTTACATGTAAATTAAACATGGGTGCCACATTGGCTCTATGAATTCCAGTTGGAATTTTATTCCCATAGCAACCCATGTTTCACTTATAGTTAAGCACTCTTTGGTTAAAAATTCCCAAATAACTAAACCTAGCCTTAAAAACCGCCCATGAGATTAACATTGCGAGGGGCGATTCATTTTCAAGGTTTACCCTTGGTTGGAAAGACACAAAATTTTGCCCTAACAATGTTCTAGGGAGTGTTCGAAGCAGATTTCCCAATTTCTCACTGGTTTTCGAGATACAGCACTTTTCTTGAGGTATGCGATGCTAGCATTTGCAAAACAGTTGCAATAAAAGAAACCAGTGAGAAATTGGGAAATCTGCTTCGAACACTCCCTAGAACATTGTTAGGGCTAGGTACAGGCAACATTTTGTGTCTTTCCAACCAAGGTAAACCTTGAAAATGAATCGCCGCTCGCAATGTTAATCTTATGCAAAAAATGCACCGTCAGGTATAGCGTCCTTTTAAGCTGTTGTGCACATCAGATGTTCAGACAGCGAAGCAGCTTCTTATAGCCTGATTAAAACACTATCCAAACCCCATAAAGAAGTAATAAGGTAGCAGCTCAAGCTGCCCAGCCAAGACACAAGCCTTTCCTAAGCTAAACATTGGATGTAGCTTATTTAAATTCCTCGTAAGGCTCACAGCCGTTGCAAGGCGTTCGAGCGGGAAATCACCGTCCAGGCGCCTCTCCATAGACCTCCGCATGACTTGAGCCCAGCCGACACAATACTATCAGCCTCCATTGTAAATAATTGTGAAAACTCAATATTTTCAAGAAGTTTCCTGGTAAGCGACAGCCAGCAAACTAGACGATTACCACAAGAACTACGCAGTCGTGTTTGTTTACGTTTTTTTCTGCACACTTTATGAGGAAACTATTGAATATTTAAATATTCTGAAATATCATATGTCCTTTTAACAGCAGAAATTAACAGGTTATGTTGTGATTTCACGATCGAGTGATTTTTGTAACCAAACAATTTGTCCAAAATTAACCGATCGTAAAATCACAACAAAGCCTGTTGATTTCAGCCGTTTAAAACACAGATTATATTTCAGATTATTTAAATATCCAATAGTATCCTCTTAAAGTGTGTAGAAAAAAACGTAAGCAAACACGACTGCGTAGACACACTTAACGCTTAAGGCTGAATTTCACCACTTTCCAATAGTGTCATTTAACGAGAGGATTTAACGAACGGATCCACGATATCGTATGTTTAGCTTACGACAAATGCCTTGCGCTTGCACTTGTTTCTCTGCGAACGCACTTGTCGTAAGGTAAACATATGATAACTCAAATCGGTTCGTTAATCCTCTCGTTAAAGACATTATCGGAAGGTGGTGAAATTCAGCCTTAGGGTGTCAGAGTACCTGCAGGAGTAATGGTGACCAAAATGGGAAGCTAATTCATAACTCTTCCAACAAATAAAAAACAGGAAAATAGAAAGAAATTGCTGGAAAGGCCCCGGGTACATTAACATTTGTACTTGTGCCCTATTTGCCCAATTCTCCGATGTGAAAAGCCGCAGACAGAAAGGTGAAGTGATTACAACCGAGTTAAGGCCGTAACGGGGGAAGTAACGGCGGCTGAGCAGAGTGCGAGGAGGAGGTTAATGAGTGGATTGCAGTAGAGATCGTAGAAAAGGTTCAAAAATTGCGGAGTCCACTAAATGGAATCGCCGACCGCAAACTTTGCGGCGAGTTTAATGGTGCGGAAGCAGGTGGGGCAGTGAGATGTGCACTAAACAGGTTCTGCCTTTCAACCACCTCGCCAGGTAATTAGGTGTAAAGACAAAAGAGCCCCTCTCCCATGCGCACCGACCCGCGAAATCGGGCCAGCTCTGAAAAGTGCACCTCACCACTATTTATCTTCCTCAGGCCTCCTGTTATTCACATTTATACCTCCCGGCCTATCCCATCATCCATATCTTTCTGTCTGTCGTCAAAGTAGATTTTGGTGGAAGCAAATCCACATTACATAAAAAGTAACTGCCTCTTCTGAAACCGACTGTTACTCAGATATCTAACAGTTTTCACGATGAATCCACACCGCTTCAGTCAAACTGTAGTCCAAGTCAGGCTGGGAGCGTACCGATTACTCATAATTTCTTGAAGATTTTCAGTTGACGCCGATCCAGATTTGGGTTCCATATCCTACCATACGCTAAAAATGCCAATCCGACCCTGAGCAGATATTTCCCTGATCAAGAAGAAGTTTTGATCAGCCCTAGATTTGCAAGAAATTATGAGTAATCGGTACGCTCCCAGCCTGACTTGGACTATACCGCGTTAGGTCAACCGGGAAATCCATTTTCGGGATAAAAGTGAAGAACGCTGAAACCAGTCAATTTTTCACATAAAAGAAATTAGAGTTGGGAGTCAACAAAACTGAGTCACAAGCAAGCTGGAGTTCAACAGGCAGATTCCACCCATTCAGAGGCCGGTGAAGAAAATTATGGGCAATAGACTGCAACAGGTTGAGAATGTTTCTACACGAAAGCACACAAGACCCGAATAAAATATCTGACTGGGAAGGGGGAGAAAATAAACTTTGGAGAAAAGCAGATGAATTTGAAGAAGTATCTCTTCGTTCGCAGGTGTCCCAAAATCGATAAAGCAGGGAGCAGACAGCAGGGCTATGGGCGAAAGAATCAGGGAACCGCGTGGGCAAACAAATCAACTTTTCTGCTTTCCTTCATCACTACCCCGTCCCCCAGACCTCCAATTCGAAATCCAGCCAAAATCGTTTATCCTTCTTTCTATTCAGGGTCCACCCGACGTTCTTCAGTTAAGAGCCAATTAGCTTAACCTTGAGTTCAAAAGCTGAGTTTAAATTAACCTCCAGTTAAAGTCATCTAAGGAGCACCTGACCCTCGCCTTTCGTAAAATTCGACCACACAGGAGAGGGGAATCATGTTATTTACTGTAATCAATTGGAAAGCTGTAAAATGTAAGTGGATATGTATATTCTAACTGGAGGATAGTGCAATGTTTTAACTTATATAGGGACTGGCGAAGCTAACTGAGAACCATTTTCTGCTTTTTAAATGCGGAACTGTTATGCCCATAAAACCAAGACTCACTCCAGGATGATAAGTTTATCAGGCCAACGACTAGCGATAGCATGAGGTTTTAATACCCAGATAAATTTCTCACACTGCGTTCATTCATTCTCAATAAGTTTAGGGGTGACTTTGCGAACGGAATTTACGGAAGGGGTAGGTATAATGCATGGTTAATTTGTTGGCCAAGTTGGGCAATGATGACGTCATCCATCACACGATTACGGGGGTGATTCCCTCCGCGGCATCGGGGAGTCCCCGAGTCCTCAATCATCCACCACCTGCCAAAAGTCATTGCCAAAGACAAAGCACCGCTAACGACCCTCCAAAGCTTTTCACTACCAAAACTCTTGCGTCATAAACTGACAGCCAATTGTCCGCAGCTACCGCAGTACCTCATATTAATATGGAGAGGGAAGATTTCGTACGGAAGACACGCCCAGGACTTTTGACTCCATTCAATGAAAAACCCAACGGAGGCGGATCCCTGACAGATTGCGCGACTACTGTCGTACCAAATGCTCCTTCATACAAAGTTCGCACTTTTTCAAAAACTCCTTCACACTGTATTCTTCTGAGATGTGATTTTCGTCAAGTACAAACCAAAATTGAACACAACTGGTCAGCAGTGGCACTAGGCTACGACGGAGAAACGTTTTCAAGAAACTCATGAGATCCCTTGGATCACGGGAAATGGAGAATCTTAAAATCAGATTTCAACAAATCAGAGTGCCTTACCTGGTGCAGGACGTCAAGTGTAACAGGGTAGATCATGTGGTCTACAATAACCCTCAAAACTGTGTTTGGGCCGCCCTGTGTCTCCGCTCCTGTCCCGTTACCGGTGAGGGCTTGCGCAGCCTGCAGAGCTGCCTGTGCGCTAGCATTCTGAAAACAAAACAACACTCCGTAAGGTTAGGATCGTCTACGCAGTCCTGTTTGTTTACGTTTTTTTCAGCACATTTTTATGAGGATACTATTGGATATTTTAATAATATCTTCTTTAATTTCGGACAAACTTTTAGTTGACAAAAATCACTCGACCGTAAAATTACAACACAACCTGTTAATTTCGGCCGTTACAAGGGCATAATATATTTCAGAAAAACGTAAACAAATAGCGAATGTATGTTCGGCCTTAAGTTTCAAACAAACAGAAAGTGGGCTGCCCTGGCCTAGTAATCCGGGCTTGAACACAACAAGAATTAAAACTTCCGAAATAGAAACAGTCACGAAAGCGTGAGGAAACAGTTTTTCGCGAAAACGCCGGGACGACGGTTACAAGTATAGAGGGGTGAGCGCGATATTTGGGAGGGTGGGGGGTAAGGTATTTATTATCGAGCTGCGGCCATCAATATCATTCGGTGGGGGGCCACGGGGGGCCATAGAGCTTTTTCATTGCCTCACCGCCTAATTTATAGCTGCGGTCAACCCGGGCGGTCATATCCCAGCCCGCAGCATCTGTACGCACACCTAGCCATACATCTCCTGCCGAACAACATAACCGGGAAACTCTACAGTCATATGGCTTCTTGAATTCTTATGACAATACCTACTGACTGAAGAATGTATCTCGTGACTTTCAAGGACAACAGAAGCTGATTTCAGTTGTGATGTAATGATGCTGGTCGGTGAACCAGTTCGGTACCTGAAAATGGACTAAAAACGACCGATGTCTATCCCCTTGCTGAATTAAAATTCCCAGCAGCCAGTAACGCAGCATATCCCCGTATTATTTGCGTTCGGCAAAAAGCAGATTAACAAGTCTTGTTCCAATACCAGTGCCAAAGGTTACAGTGCCACTGAGGCGGTCTCGATAGCCGAGTGGACTAAATGGTCGACTTTTGAGGAGCAGTGAGATCCGGGTCACACCGGTTCGATCCCGATCCTACCAAAAAGTTTTTCTGATCGGCATTCACCTCTGATATGTTCAGCATGTCAAGTGAAATGTATATCGAGGCTGTGGTGGTTCGGAACCCACCTAAAACTGAAGGTCCCCATCGTTTACTCGATGGCTGGGGAGCTGGTATTTGGTAGTGCTGCCAGCTGAGCACAATGGATAGTTTTTGAAAACGGTCTAGTTGCTGGGCTTGTCCCCCCCAACCCTCTGCTACACTGACACTGCCAAAGGTTCAACTGAATTCTTTCTTCTTTAAAAGTAGTGGGAAGAAAACCTCATATATAACCTCGACGTAAGTGGAACGAAAATAGTTTGAAACGGGAAACGGGCAGGTCCTCGGGGACCTCGCGATCAGGGCTTATCGAGGGCGATTGATTTGGCCATCGCCCATCCCGCCGCCGAGCGCCCAGCCGCGCTATCGACAGCAAAGGTTTAATTATTTTCCCGTGTTGTGCTGTTGCTTGTCCGTCGACCTGGCCAACGTGAGGGGACCTCAGGCTGCTGAGTTCTGTTCCAAGGCAGCTCAAGGCCCTAATTATGTTCCGTTGTTCTCTCCTTCCACCTGTCAGCCCAGGAAACAGCCCCCTCCTTCCCAAATAACAACTTTCGCTAAGTCCGTCAAATCCGGAAATACCCTCAAATCCTACGCGTCTTGGGAATTCGCCTCAACACCGGTAAATAATGAATGGAATGTTCATCAGGCTGGATTTGACGGATAAGGACTTTGCTTACTGTTCCAAGTACCTAACAGGCATTTCTCTCCTGTAAGACTATCACGTTCTGCCGCAATACGTACGCAATACATCAAAATAAACGCCTATGCCTTTGTACCTGCCTGTCAGTAGCCAAGCGGTCAAGGGGTCGACTTTGTGTCCTCAGAGGTCATGATTCCAATCCCGGCGTAAGCTGGTTCTAGATATTGGCTTCGGCCCACTCCACTATACCTGACGATGCATTTTTTGCCGCCCTTAAGATTAACATTGCGAGCGGCGATTCATTTTCAAGGTTTACCCATGGTTGGAAAGACACAAAATTTTGCCTGTACCTAGCCCTAACAATGTTCTAGGTCGTGATCGAAGCAGATTTCCCAATTTTTTACTGATTTTCGAGATACAGCACTTTTCTTGAGGCATGCGATGCTAACATTTGCAAAACAGTTGCAATAAAAGAAACCAGTGAGAAATTGGGAAATCTGCTTCGATCACGACCTACAACATTGTTAGGGCTAGGTACAGGCGAAATTTTGATGTCTTTCCAACCAAGGGTAAACCTTGAAAATGAATCGCCGCTCGCAATGTTAATCTTATGGGCGGCAAAAAATGCATCGTTACAGTTACAGGGCGAGTCAAAGGTGTTTATTGGGGGATGTAAACCTGAGACTCTTTGTCGTGAGGCAGCGTTGTATTTTTGCATGAAATGGAGTAATAAGCCCACAGGAGCGGATTTAAACAGTCAACTACCAGCCCACATGTTTTTTTGACAGATCGCGAAAACCCCACGCTACCTCACGCGGAATATATTTTTTTTTAACTTTCGGGCTAAAACATGTAGATTTCATCGTCACATTTAGTAGAAGCGTTTGATACACGGTTGTACTTCTGGATATCACGAGATGTACGGGATATAAAATCTAAGCCAGATACAGGGAGATGTACACTGCATGATACATTCTGAGAATTACCACCAGAGGGCACAAGTACAAGCACCGGAAACGGAAATGTACCACCTGGCTTACTACAATAGGCGAATGGTATACAGAGCTCCATTAAGGTTGTCTTGACCTCTCGAATAGTTCAAAGGGCCCCTCCTTCTTTTCCCCCCACCCGTCCACTTCATTTCCAAAGGGAAAAGAAACTTTTATCGTTTTACATCCCCTTTGTTCCCTCTCTCTCCACCCTACCACTCCGGCCCGGTTATCAACCTAGATCCTTCATCTTTCACATGTTTCCATCAGCCCGACCCTCGAAGGTCTCCCACGGTCCGAGCATCGATCCCAAGCCGCCCCTCAAAAGCTCACGTCCGTTTTCCATCAAAGTCAAAGATATTTTTTACCTTAGATGGTTGTTTTTTTACGAGGATAATATGTCATGTTCTCCTACGTCATATATGTACTAACTATGAATAGGCGGTTCAAGTCGGGCCTATTTCTGACTCTCCGGTGAGATGATACTGGTCAATGGCTCCAAGTTTATATGGCTAAACAATATCCCGGCATTTTTTGTTTTTATTTTTTTTTCTACATGGTATAAGCGCCCATGTAGGACGGCACACCGTCCTAGGGTGTACTTCTACGCCGAAGCCCTGTAAAGGTGATAAATCCATGCCATTGTAAGCGAGAAACAGAGTACGAGTCCTCCTAGGCACTAAAAATGGCAGAAATATTTAAGAAACACCTCCACGTTGTTACCTACTGATGACGAAAATTCTAAAACAACGGTTTGACAGGCCGGAGCTCTTTCAGGAAAAGAGCCTTTATACGAAGGTTTCAGTGGGTACAAATTTTTTACAGCTCTTTTTAACAGCAGGATGCCGGGTCAAAAAGGTCACGTAATTGAAGCAAGAATTTTGTTATTTAGGACTGATCCAATGAAGCCGTAAATTGCAAACTGTGAGGGATGAAGAAAATGCAATATGGTGCATGTGCATAGAGGCATATACTCTTATAGCGTCGCTTTGTCATTTAGCGGATGACAAGCGAGGCTATTGGGAATTTTTATGATAATCTATCGGGTAAATCCGTCGGGTACAGGGGCTATAAACCACGGTGGTTTCACTGGTTTCGCGTTGCAGGTTCCGAGGTTATTGGCTTTGTGGTCTGTGGGCAGCTCAGACGACCGCTTACCCTAACCCCTCACGCCTCCAGACCTTCCTTTAAGGGCGACCACACAATCGCGTTTGTTTACGTTTTTTCTGCACCTTTTATGAGGAAACTATTGGATATTTATATACGTTTTTGCTTTGAAAAATATGTCTTTTTAACGTCATTACTCATGAGGCTATGTTGTGATTTCACGATCGGTTAATTTTATACAATTTTTTTGGTGACAAAAATCACTCGATCGTAAAATCACAACATAGCCTCATGAGCAATGACGTTAAAAACACATATTATATTTCAGAATATTTAAATATCCAATAGTTTTCTCACAAAGTTTGAAATCGGAACGTAAAAAAATAGCGAATGTAAATGGTGGCCCTTCAGGGCGACCACACAATCGTGCTTGTTTACGTTTTTTTCTGCACCTTTTATGAGGAAACTTTGGATATTTATACGTTCTGATATATATATATATGACCTCTTAAAGAGGCTATGTTGTAATTTCCCGATCGGTTAACTTCACACAAATTTTTGTTTGACAAAAATCCGTAATTCCCTAACTGTAGGGTTTTGAAAACGCAAAACGGGGCTGGAGCTAGATTTTTGATTTTATTCCCTCGAAAGGTGGAAGAAAACGTCTCTATAGCTGAGCAGAATTTCCCATCGACGCCCTATTTCCTGTTTCCGGCACCGCCACAGTTCCAAAACAAGATCTGTAAATTCTAAACGTTGTCTCGTTGCAAAATGCAGTTAGGTCTCACGATGACATCATATCAAGTTGACTGATTAGTATGCCCCAACACATCGAGATCTCGTGCTCTGATTGGTCAACATAATTTGTAACTGTGACATATAACTACACAATCGAACGAGACCACCTTTATAGAGTTTGTATACCTTGGTTCCAAGTAGGAAGACAATCCGCCAGTTTGCACTGCGACTCAGGGGAGCTAAGTCAACAGATTCACAATACGTCTCCTCTAGAAATCTTTGTTATTTACTTTAACGTGGGGTTAACCTCTTTCTTTATTTTTCCACTTTCTGGGTGCTCACGATACATGGTATGGCACTACACCTCGGGTATAGGAGGAATGATCTCCCCTTGGAAACTCCCGAGGGGTTAACCACTCCAGGAATCTCGTTGGGAATCACTGGAAATCTTAATGAAATCTCAGGGAATCTTCGAATTATTTTTGGAGTGGTTACCCCTTCGGGGTTCATCTTTCTATGAATATCGTTGGGAATCTTTGGAAATCTTTATGGAATCTCAGGGAATCTCAAGGAATCTCTGGAGTGGTTACCCCCTCGGAAGCTCGTGACTGAACGAGTGCAATTCTACCTTTAGGATATATTGTTAAAAATAAAGTCTTTAGTTTTAAATTGATAAAATCGTGTTGAAAATATTTCTTATAGTTTAGAAGAATTCCTCAATTTGTAATTTAACTGGAAAACCAGGCGTTTTATACTTTTGGGGCGGGACAAGGTCAACAAAGTAAAAAAAACCTAAAAAGTAAGGAATGAAGGGAGGGGAAAGTACGTTGGGACCTACAGTATTTCGCCAGGTGGTGAAGGGGACCGTACCAATAATAATAATACAGGACATTCAGCACAAACACGATTGCATGGCCTACCAATCAGAACTGGGGGGACGGTTAAAGTTCATACGAGATGTATTGGAGCAGAGAACTATTCCAATTGGGAGAATCATAATTGAGTAGGTCTATTAGGCACGGTCTGACAAAACAGAGACTATGACAACACGAGCACGCGAGCAGAGAGAGAGTCGCTACCCCCGCGGCATGCCAATACGCCCAGAATAACATGCTATTGTCATCCATTACTCTGTGTATACTATGCTCTCCCAACGGGCTCCGATCACACAAAATCAAAAACATTATTTCAGCAGAATAAACAGGTTCGTTTATAAAATAACAGGTATGGATGAAAATGAGACGACACACAATGGGAGCAACTGCAGGTGGAAAAATAAGTTTCATTTTTACTTTCTCGCAAGTTGGTTTTCATAGTTACCCTTAAGGCTGAATATGCATTCGCTATTTTTTTACGTTTGGACTTCAAACTTTGTGAGAAAACTACTAGTTAATAAATATTTTGAAATATAATATGTCAACTCATGAGAGTCATGAGGCTATGTTGTTATTTCACGATCGGTTAATTTTGGACATTTTTTTGGTGACGAAAATCACCCGATCTTAAAATAACAACATATAACCTCATCAGTAATGACGTTAAAAAGACATATTATATTTCAGAATATTATTTAAATATCCAATAGTTTTTTCATAGAGTAGTCCAAACGTAAAAAAAAGCGAATGTATTAGCGGCTAAATCGTTCGATATTGGTGTAGTTACGGTATGCACCTGTCTGAAGTCTTAATTCAGGTACGACTGAAAGGGATTTAGAGTAAGAAACAAAAAGAGACAAAAAAAATTCCAGCTGAAACTTCCCAAAAGGTCAGCACCCATTGTTTAGCGACAAACTGTCTAGATCAGCATTAGTAATGATTCTGAGAAGAAAATAAAGAATTTCAGAAATGCGTTCTCAACTTCTTGACAGTTCGCCTGCAGATTCATGATTATGTAATTGAAGAGTTGGTGTACACGTGAAGCGATATTGACAGAAGGTTGACAACTCACGCTTTCTAGCCTATGTATGCCTGAACGGATTCACCCGCTTGACAAACAGGAGCATGATAAATCTCACTGGATCACTCGCTATTCCACATCTCACGATTAAGTTTCGACAGGTCATTCGTCCTCAAATGTATAGATGTCCCGAGGTATAGTTCATAGTAGCACGAATGCCCATAAAAAATAACCTATTAAGGGTGCGTCCCACCATGCCCAGTTAAAATTAAACTGGAGATTTTGTCCTATGTTTAACTTAAAAGTTAAATTTAACATGGTAAATCTCCAGTTTAATTTTAACTGGGCATGGTGGGACGCACCCTAAATAAGCAGAATTCCGACTGATCGACCAATAGGAACGTCAATCTCCCCTTCTCCCTTGTAACAACAACCCCAAGCGAAGCTCACCACAACAGGAAGCAACAGTAGGGCAAAGCTCCCCTTTATTCCCTTTCCGAGTTTGGGAGGGAATAAAGAAACAGGAGCACTTAACGCGAGTCAAAAAGGTTCCCAGTTCACACCTCCCCCCCTTCCTCCCCAAACAATTTATGAATAATCATCATCCCATTTCGAAAACTTTTGGGATAATGCTCAAGTTTATAAACCTGCATATTATAAAGAGGATACATTACTTTTTCCGGCAAAGGAAAGAGGGAGGGAGGGGGGATAAAAGCCAGCGTGACTTTGAACGCAGCCTTTTTGGGCAGCTTTTTGATGTGCTTACACAATTCTGGAAATATAAAAGAATACCTGCCGAGGGGGGCATCGGATTTCCTTAGCCGTTCTTCACACAATATTTACAGAAATCTTTTAAGCCAAGGTTCCCCCTTTGAAGGCGTTCAGACGACCTGCCGGCCATGCAGAAGGTCGAACAGAACATGGGTTCGAAACCCGAATACCAGAAATTTCCAGCTGGTAGCATGGATGCGAGGGGTTAACCACTCCAGAGATTGCTTGAGACTGCGTGAAGATTTCTAACGATTTCCTGAGATTCTCAACGAGATTCGTGGAAAGATGAACCCCGAAGGGTTAACTACTCCAGAAATTTCCAAGATTCCCTAAGATTTGATAAAGATTTCCAATGATTGCCTGAGATTCCCAACGAGATTCCTGGAGTGGTTAACCCCTCGCATGGATGTCACACCAAACATTCATTTGGCTTCGGCCAACAATCAGTTACTTTAATAGACACCTGCGCTTTCGTGCCAAGGGGCTTTACAAGCACCAATAGGTACCTGGGTACTTTTAATTTCATGTGCATAAGGTCATGAAACGGTATGGCTTCGGGGCTGTCGAAATTATATGACAAGTTTCACAGGCGAAAACCAAAACTTCAGCTATAGACCGAAGTGAAATTGCAGCAATAGGAGGTGTGGGTACATACCGCATTACTGTGCGTCATGTCTGTCTTGAGTTCCTTGTGGTTGGAGTACTGGACGTAGACGGATCGACCCCTCAGGTTGGCTACACACGTCGTGAAGTAGCTCACCATCTGCATGGCCGCCGCCTCGTCTGTCATCTCCAGGAATGCCTGAAACGTAAACAAACTTCACAGACCACAGACATAGACACAATCTCAGACACACGACGCAAACAAGAAGCGTCATAGTAGTCACAATAACTCGCTTCGGTCAGCAAAGCTATAAACACATTCGATACTGACCTAAATAGAATTTTTGTGTTTTATTCCATCCTTCTAAGTAAAACCCTATTTTGTTTTGGGAAACACCAGGTTTGGGAACCGGAAGAAGTCCTTTCAAACCGTAATTATTTGAATCAATTCACATGCCTGGTAGGCAGGATGTAAGGGAAAAGACACACCAGAAACTAGTCCACAGTAAAAGTCTCCAAACAACAGCAGGAAGCTCCCTCGACATTTTTCTCCGCCCGAAGTTTTAACCAAAGCAGCTAGGCTTTTCCAAAAAAGTGTGAAAGGCATTCCGACAGGACGACCCTGAGGTCCCCTTAGCGGCCCATCAGTCTTCGTAACCCGAAGCCTTGGAGGCCCAGGGAGGCGCAGAGGTCCCTCAGGGTAGGGGGGAGTATCGACATCCTCCCTCCGACTGCTGACAACCTCTGATAGTGCTTGCTCTACCACCACAACGAATTTCAAGAGTAGCGGTCACTGACTGCGTAGTACATAGGTAAAGGGGAGAAACCCAGCAACTAAACTATTTCAAGAATTATCCATCGCTTACTCAGCTGGCAGCACTACCAGATCCCAGTCATCATGTTAGTTAGTTAGCAGAGGGTTGGGGGGGACAAGCCCAGCAACTAGACTGTTTTCAAGAACTATCCATTGTGCTCAGCTGGCAGCACTACCAAATACCAGCTCCCCAGCCATCGAGTAAACGATGGGGACCTACAGTTTTAGGTGGGTTCCGAACCGCCACAGCCTCGATATACATTTCACTTGACATGCTGAACATCAGAGGTGAATGCAGAGCAGAAAAACTTTTTGGTAGGATCGTGATCGAACCGGTGTGACCCAGCTCTCACTGCTCCTCAAAAGTCGACCATTTAGTCCACTCGGCTATCGAGGCCTCTACCCGGTGACAAAGACAACCACCTAGAAAACTGCAGTGGAAAAACTTGCGAAACCCTCTGGAGGACCATGAGCGGGGAAATACTCAAAATCTTTGAAGAGTTCATATCCTTTCACGTAGTGTTTCAAAAAATACTGTCTATCCCACAACAAGGGAACGATTACCAACAAAGACATACAAATTAAAGTGAAAAGCGATCCACCAACGAAAACGCATACACTCCGCCTGTATCTGAGGAGGGGAGGCACTCAGATTAAATGTTTACTCAAAAAAAAAGCACAGAAAAACTACGACTGCATCTGTTTCTTTTCTCGTATAAACTAGTTTTATCAGAGAGAATACCTCGAACGATAAAAGGGACTGTCAACTCCGATTTACAGAGAAATATAAAAAGCAAAAAAACTGAGGAATTGATAAAACGAGGCAAAATGGGCAAGTGAATAGCTTTCAATATCAATCGGTTTCATCATGGAGATCATTTTTCCTGCTGAAGTTAAAATTTTCACTACGAAGGTTTAACTTCATGTGAATTTCCCAGTTTCCGTGTAACACAACAGCTAGATTCTGACTTATTTCAAAAAGCACTCAACTCCTACAATGATGACAATGAATGTATGGAAACACATACGGATTTCCCTACGCTCTATTTTGGTCTAGGAACGACTATTTTTGGGGTGCTCCAGGAAGATGAATAAATGCCATAGCAAATACAGTTTAGGGTGTTTTCATTGATCGAATGTCGAAAAAAAAACAAGTCGTTTTTCGTACAAAAAACTAAATATCAGACAATTAACTCGCAGTTCTTGGTGGAGTCACCGAATGTTGATTTACTTAGTCACAGTGACAGTTATATGACATGCATACGTGGTTATGTATGAACATACATACTGCATAGGGTAAACATACGTCAGCTATCATGACGCTGTCTACGGAGGGGATTCATCCAAGTTAATGTTTCTCGACACCCATGTTTTTTTTTTTGCGCCGAATAGTGCACTAGGGCAGCCAACAACAGAACAGGTAAAGTTGTCTCACTCTCTATAACAAAAACCTCTACAGTCCCTTGACAAGCCTTAAGGCTGTATATACATTCTCGACGAACTCCACCAAAACTACTGTGCGAAAGTAAATATTCGACAAAACTAATGTTTACAATATTAGTACCGCCGGAGACTAGTAATTGCAATATCGTATTGGTTGTGTCTACTCTAAAAGCTAAACATAGTGTGCTATTTGAACGCGAAACGAACGAGTGAAAGTAGGACACTATGTTTAGCTTTTACAGGAGAAAAAGTAGAGAAATGGTGTTGCAATTACCCACTTCCGTAAGTGAAATAAAAATTCTCAACATGTAACATGGCGGCGGTAAATATTACAAACATTTATCAAGCTTTTCTACTCAATGTGACGATAAAATCATACATGTTTTAGTCCGAAACGTTACAAAAAATATGGTTCACTATAGAGAGACACTACTGTACTTCCGGTTTTAGCCACGTTCGAGGCGGACCGAACTAATCGCTCGAACTTAGAGTGGTCCAGAAACTCAACAAACTGGCTTGGGGTCGAACCGGTGTGAACTGTCTCTCAGTGTCCCCCAAGGGGGTAACCACTCCAGAGATTTCCTGAGATTTCATAAAGATTTCCTTAGATTCCCATCCAACGAGATTCCTAGAGTGGGAACCCTCGTGGTGTTCCCCTAAAGACAATCTTCCCGGCAACTCGTCTACCGACGCATGGGGGACGCAGAATAGCACAGGCAGCATGGGGAACAGTCATCAGTTTGGGTAGGGAGTGTGAGTGGGCAAGTGGTCATCCGATCAAATCGATCGCGACCGCTTTCCGAGCAATGAAAACGCAAATGCCCGGCATGGCCCCTGTCACCCTTCATCAATCCGAACGCCCTCCGGACTAACCTTAGTTGTACAATATTACTGACGCTTCATTTCACTGCCACAGGAATTTTTTATTTAATTATTTCCATTGCGATTCTATTTCCATTTGTGTCATTTTTATGAAGAAGGTTCAGGGCGTCTACGCAACAGTGTTTGTTTACGCTTTTATGAGGATTTTCCGAATATAATATGTTTGTTTAACGCCAGAAGTTGATAGGGTGGTTTTACGATTGAAGACGAAAATCACATTTAAATATCCAACATCTTCTTCATAAAGTGCAAAGAAAAAAAAGTAAACAAATAGCGAATGTACGTTCGGCCTTAAAACCCTAAGGGTGCGTCCCACCATGCCCAGTTAAAATTTAACTGGAGATTTTGTCCTATGTTTCCCATGTTAAATTTAACTTAAAAGTTAAATATTAACTGGGCATGGTGGGACGCACCCTAAATATAATAAGAATAAGTATTAGTAATCGCCTAATAATTTTCTAGACTGATCTATCAGTGATACTCGTATTGTCCTAGAGTAGCGAACAGTACATTTCGCTTTAGGAGGTAGTAAATCAAACAGAGGACTTGAAAAATATACGACCTCCTTCTATAGGTGCTAAAAACATTTTGTTACACTAGAGAAAGGCAATCACTTTTGTAAGCTCTGATAGTGCGCCGCACTAGACAGACCGTCCCTCTAACCTCTCTCGTGTAAGGTTACAACCTGGACCAAGCACCCATAAAAACTCCATTCCCGCATTGCCGTACTTGAGGCAGCTAGGTATAACCCAGATATTAAGATTGGAGAGTATGTAGTGATTTGTCAAAAATGCCGGCTATCAGGTAGTGAGAGGTTGTTTTTATGAAACAGGGTTTGTTTATCCAAAGACGAGGGGGTAACCACTTCAGAGATTCCCTGAGATTCCATAAAGATTTCCAAAGATTCCCAACGATATTCATAGAAAGATGAACCCCGAAGGGGTAACCACTCCGAAAAAAAAATTCCAAGATTCCCTGAGATTTCATAAAGATTTCTAATGATTCCCAACGAGTGGTTGACCCCTCGTCTAAAGAAGATAGAAGATAGAAGTAGATAGAAGAAGTGGAAGAAGAAAACCAGGATTGGGGAGTCAGAGAAACTACTTCTGCTTGACATGGGTATGAAAATAATATATAGAGAGAACATCTGAAAAAAGAAGTATTTCTCCATTTAAGGCTGGTTTTTCTTTGTTCTTTCCTACTGTCCAAAGGACCCAATGGTCATTCAACGAATGCTCAGCTAAATATCAGTTAGTAAACTGAGATTTATACCCATTCACCTATTGAAATTTAAATTTGCCAATTTCTAAAACAAAATGATTCAGGTATAGCCGGCAGCAAGAGAAGAAGAGAAAACGTATGCCCAATCCACTCAACAAAATCAAAGATAGGTGCAATAAGAATACAGAATCCCAGACGTTCGCAAAAATAAAATTGTGCCAAGCGAAAACGAGACGGAGGGGATAAAATCAGCGACGGGCAATTGGAGGTATTGGAGGCGAGGAGCTGTCGGATAGCTATTGGTGGTATCGGGGTATTGAAGGGTTTCAAAAGATGGAAAATGTAAAATTGAAAGGCTCCCACGTCAGCACCTGGGTAATCCTTCTCCCCTTCTGGATCACATATCACACCGGAAATCGGTTTACCCTATTCTGCTGAATTCAGCAATACGGGCAAAGTCGGCAGTAGAGGAAATGGGATAGGAAAATTGGGACTCCCGACTCCTCGGAGGTGCGAAAATTGTAAGCAGATTTGTTAGGCAAAAAGAGGCTGTATAGATATAGATGTCTTTTTGACATCAGCAACTTAGTAAAAGTGTGGTGATTTTCTGCTCCGTAAATGAAAGGAAAGAAATAGATGTAATATTTAACCGAGGGGGTAACCACTCCAGAGATTCCTTGAGATTCCATAACGATTTCCGAAGATTCCAAGCGATATTCATAGAAAGATAAACCCCGAAGGGGTAACCACTCCAAAAAAAATCGAAGATTCCCTGAGATTTCATAAAGATTTCCAATGATTCCCAACGAGTGGTTAACCCCTCGTATTTAACGAATAACGGCAGCCCTTATGTGAAAAGTACATATGCCACGAGCTCATTAAGTATTGTAAAGAAAAGTGATGTAATTAGGGAATAAAGGGTAGTAGGTACACACAAAAAAGCCAAGGGCAGACAGACCCAACAATGCTAAACTTTGTTCAAACAAAACGCTTATCTTTTTACCATATTTTTTGCATATTTTTTCGACGGTTACTTCATTTTCCCAGATTTTAACAGTCATTACAAGGGACTCTGCTCTTACAAATTTCTGATGCGATCTCTGAACTACCATTTCCAGGATTAGGTATAGGCTCAGTTATTCGAAACCCTAAGGTAGGCCTTCACCAGTAAAGTTACCGAAAAGGTAGCCGAAAACTTATCTTGCCGCTAAAAGTTCACTATAGCTAGATAACAGCGCTATAGGCAGCATGGTGAAAGGCACCATCCTATCGGGCGGATAACGCAATAGTGAACTTTTAGGGAACACTATAGTTGACTTTAACCACTTGTGAAATCGAAGCATTAAATACTGGAGGTTCAAAGTTTTAACTAGGCTGAAACTATTTAAACATCATAATATGGAGAGGCACATGGATTTATTTCAACCGTCACTGTTGAAATTCACACCGAGGTAGAAATAATTCTGAACGCTTCACGTTACAATCCCTCCAGGGAGTTGGACAAAAAAAAAGAAGAAAAAATAATCTCTCTCTTTGAATACACTGTTCCCAGCTTAAGAAGTTTAAGATATGTGGAAACGTGAGACAGAAAAGTCACAGGTGTCTCAAGTCAGGGACTGAAGGTGCAGTGGCGCGTCACCGATAGCAACGCTCCGTATGCTTCAACGAAAGCACCATGCTCGCTCACCTTCGCTCACAAATAAAGTCCTAAAGCCCCGATTTAACGGCTTCTTTATTTCCGAAGACAAACTTGTTGCTTTTCTTGCCCTGTTCACGGGAATGCTGTTGCCCCGTGTTAAGTAAGCTTCACTTTAAGAAGGTTTAAGGTGCAACAAGCAAGGAGAAATTTTTACCCGTTGCACCAGGCGTAAGTATTACTAACAGGATTTTATAAAAGACCTCATAGTGGGTATTTTACTTACCAGGTGCTGGGATTCGTACACCACAGATCACCTTTTCTCTAAGTTAAGGCTGAATATACATTCGCTATTTTTTTACGTTCCGATTTCAAACTTTGTTAGAAAACTATTGGTTAAATATTGGGTAAATATTGGAAATATAATATGTCTTTTTAACAATTTTTTTTTTTGTGACGAAAATCACTCGATCGTAAAATCACAACATAGCCTTATGAGTAATGACGTTAAAAAGACATATATACCACATAAACCGTTATCTTTATCAAAAGAAACGTTGGTGCCACATTATCATGAGGACCCTACAGCAGACTTCAGCAGCCAGTGAAAGCAATCTTATTCTTCCACTTAACTTTGTGGATCTTAAAATATCTTCTACAAACCGCACGAACGTTCCTCACGCCAACAGGAAATTGAAATGGGAAATTTGGATACTCCATTATACGAATTGACCCTTGGGAGATACTTAATGTAGCAACGAAAAAAAAAAAAAAAAAAAAAGAACAAATTAATATTATTTTGATAGAAAAGAACACAAGAACCTAAACGGAAAAACAATGAGTAAGGGTCACTTCTTTATTTAATTTAATCGCAATTTTTTTACGTTCAAACTTTGTGAGAAAACTATTGGATATTTAAATATTCTGAAATATAGTATGTCTTTGTATCGTCATTACTCATGAGGCTATGTTGTGATTTTTGTCACACACAAAAAAATCGTCCAAAAATTAACCGATCGTGAATCACAACATAGCCTCATGAGTAATGACGTTAAGAAGACATATTATATTTCAGAATATTTAAAAATCCAATAGTTTTTTCACAAAGTTTGAAATCGGAACATAAAAAAATGTATATTCAGCCTTAATAGTGTTCCGAAATATAATTTGACTTTTAAACGTCACAAGATTTTACCAAAATTACCCGATCGTAAAATCACAATATTATTTTCCAGAACGAAATAGGTCTGCAGCTGTGGTGAAAATGTTAAATAGCCCCTCTACTTTATTGGGACCTTCTTGTATACAATTCCGAAAATCCCAATGTCTTTGGTGTAGTCGCATTCAGCAACCACGTTTTTTTTGTGGACAGTGTTTTGCGACTTTTCTTTTTGGAAAACATTTTTTTGTTGGGAAACCAAAATGAAATTCAAAAATCGGCTTCAATGTCTTTCTAGATATTTATTCAATCTACCTTAGTGCGAAATTTCAAGAAGAAACGTTCAGTAGGAACCACGACAGACGTTTCCAAAGTCGCAATGTTAATTCAAATGGGGACAGTGCAACCTTAAGAATGTGACTTACCTGGTTTTTGCCCTTGAGTACGAGAACATTAGTGACTCGACCGAAGGGGATCCCCAAGTGGATAATCTCAGCCTCTGAGATTTCATTCGGAATGTTCCTTATGTGGATTACTTTGGAGGGATTCACATTCTGGTTCTTGTCGAGTTTCACCTGAAACAATGAAAAACAGGCTTGTCAAAATTCATATTTCATGATCCTTTCCCGTCGATAATAACCGATTACGGGCTTGATGCTCGTCGAGGAAGATGTCCCACACAGATTGTCTCGAAACGCCTGCTTAAGGCTGAACATACATTAGCTACTGTTCTACGTTCCGATTTCAAACTTTGTGAGAAAACGATTGGATATTTGAATATTCTGAAATATAATATGTCTTCTTAACGTCATGTCATAACCCATGAGACTATGGTGTGATTTTACGATTGGTTAATTTTGGACAATTTTTTTTTGTGATCTCGATCGTAAAATCACAACATGAGTAATGACGTTGAATGTATTTTAATGTATTTCACAATATTTAAATATCCAATATATTTTTCTCACAAAGTTTGAAATCATAAAAAAATAGCGAATGTATGGTGGCTCTTAACTGACCATGCTTCGGAATATATACCATAAAATTTAAGGTCTGGTCAGGCCTAGTGGTCAAACCATCAAACCCATCACCAGATTCGCAAGACTAACGTCATGGGCTGAGGGGTTAACCATTCCAGGAATCTCATTGGGAATCTCAGGAAATCTTTATGAAATATCAGGGAATCTTGGAAATTTCTAGACTGTTTAACTCTTCGGGATGCATCTTTCCACGAATCTCGTTGAGAATCTCATGAAATCTTTGGAAATCTTTATGCAATCTCATGAAGTGGTTACCACCTCGTCATGAGCTCTAATATCGGTACCAGTAATTTTTGGTCGGTATTCATTTGGATACGATCATTCTCTACAGCTAGGGAGTGACCGAGGGGGTAACCACTCCAGAGATTCCTTGAGATTCCACTGAGATTCTATAAAGATTTTGAAATATTCCCAACGATATTCATAGAAAGATGAACCCCGAAGGGGTAACCACTCAAAAAAAAAAATCCCAAGATTCCCTGAGATTTCATAGAGATTCCCAACGAGATTCCCAACGAGTGGTTAACCCCTCGGGAGTGACCTTTAATGTTCCCACAGCCAAGAGAGAACTAGTTTCTAATCGAGAGCCCAGGGTTGGAATTTTTGGTCAGGTTAGTGTTCCAAGCACGACACAAAAACTCTAGTTCGTGAAACTATATACTCCCGTGCTCGAAACAGAAATTCTCGACTAGACGAAGGACCTCTCAGCTGGTCTGAGCCTGTCTAGGAACACCATATAAAGCTACCGCAGTACAATGGAATTTTAAAGGAAAAGCTTCAACACAAAAGTTGGCGAGGCTTTGCTTTGGTCTGAGTCAGCGAGTCTTGTACTGGCTTCCTTTAGGGAAAAGGCGTGGAGTATCCCAGCTAGACAATGAGGGGGCTTAAAGTCTGCTTCTTTACTTGCCTCTTTGTCTCATTCTTTTAGCCAGAGCCGAAAGGGAGCCAGCGAGCTGGGGAATGGGAAGAAACCGACTAAATATTCACGGGGCTAAGCGGATTACAGGCCGCAAGGAGATTGAAGCGCTCCTCCTCGCCACTACTGCTCCGTACCCTAGCCCGGTACCACAAAAAGGTACAAAGAAACGAAATAAGCAGGCTCCTCCTTTACAAAATGTCAAAGTAGACAAAATGAAAAAGGCCTCGATAACCCAGTGGTGAAATGGCTGTCTTACGGCTGAATATACATTCGCTATTTTTTTACGTTCCGATTTCAAACTTCGTGAGAAAACTATTGGATATTTAAATATTCTGAAGTATAATATGTCTTTTTTAAAGTCATCACTCATCTCATGAGGCTATGTTGTGATATCACGATGGGTTAATTTTGGACAATCACAACATAGCCTCATGAGTAATGACGTTAAAAAGACATATTATATTTCAGAATATTTAAATATCCGATAGTTTTCTCACAAAGTTTAAAGTCCAAAATTAAAAAAAAAATAGCGAATGTATATTCAGCCTTAAGAGAAGCCAGAAGCACTCAATTGGTTCGAACCCTATCCTTCCAAAGTTTTTCTCTTGTGTACAATACCTCAACCGAAATGTACAGGTGGTTCGGAACCTATACTAAAAACAGTACATGGAGGAACAAAGACGTCAAACTCCGACGGCATAATTCCAATAATGATCGAATCTCGATAGACAACGGTTCTTGCATCACCACCTTGTCGAAATTATCGATCGATAATATCGAACGTTTCCTCAATAGTTTCCATGGTAACCGTTGTGTTTCTCTATATGGTGTCGTCGAACCTTCAATGAAGATTGTTGTATGGCTTTGTTTATAAAACATTGCCCAGCACGTGGCACCACGC
The DNA here is from genome assembly GCA_950004255.1 of Mesopsocus fuscifrons. NCBI lineage: Eukaryota > Metazoa > Arthropoda > Insecta > Psocodea > Mesopsocidae > Mesopsocus > Mesopsocus fuscifrons. The sequence goes on from OX465379.1 coordinate 14,749,998, forward strand.
GTTATACATAGAGATGTCTGCTATTGGTGGGGCACGTACCAGTACCAACCGAGATACCGTTCAGTAATAAGAATAAGTCACTTGGCAATTTCGAAAGGTACATATTTGCCTATAAACACACCCTAGAGTATATAAAGGAGAAGTAGTGATAAATTACATTGAATAAGTGATAAATGAGCGTTAAAACAATGGTGTGAATGACCCCGATTGAGAAAAATACATTAGGTAATGGGTTGGGAAAGAGGCGATGAAGATAGGAGGAAGCTAAAAGTAAAAGAAGAGTCCCGCGAGGAGAGTTAGGGCAATGTACCGCAATCGAATGTTAGTGTAATGTAATGATCCAGTCAGCGGGGTGCTTCATTGAAGGGATCGCCTCACAGGGGATGACCGCTCAGCACGCGAGCTTCCAAACCATTCAACAGGGTGCTTTCTGAACATCCTGCTCAATACTTCCAATACATTTACAAGGCTTTCACAAGTTGGTAAAGTGTGGGGGGACTAGCCCAGCAACCAGCTGGTAGCGCTATCAAATTCCAGCTCCCCAGCCATCACACGATGGGGACCTACAGTTTTAAGTGGGTTCAGAACCACGAACCACCACAGCCCCGATCTTAACACTGAGGTAACCAATAATCAGCCGTTAAAAGTACAGTGACCCTCATTCCCTGTTAAGAAATTAGACACTGCGGCAGAATCGTTTGGGAATAAACGAGGGGGTAACCACTCCAGAGATTCCTTGAGATTCCCCGAGATTCCATAAAGATTTCCACAGATTCCCAACGATATTCATAGAAAGATGAACCCCGAAGGGGTAACCACTCCAAAAAAATTCCAAGATTCCCTGAGATTTCATAAAGATTTCCAATGATACCCAACGAGATTCCCAACTAGTGGTTAACCTACTTTCTCGTCTAGATGGAAATTACCATCCACCGAGATATGGGAAACTAACTCAAACTCCTCCAATACCCAAACTGTATACAACAAAAGCTATGGAAAGCTTACAGGTACATGACACCATAACAATCGAAAGTTACGAATACAAGTTCTCTATATATTTTATGGAATGGTAATGGGACTTTAATGGAGGGGCAAAAACCGAGCAACGAAACCCCCCCAGCCCCCCAGGAAACATGCACCGCGGGCCATCAGCAACGCAGTCACGCCTTATCCCCCCCCCCCCCCCCCCCCCAAGTCAATAACGCAACAAGTGAATTCTCAATGCTCTCCTAACCGCAAATGGCTTTTTAACAACTAGAGCCAACAGTCTTCCTTACTGAGTCACAATGAGACCTTTCGTGTTCTTCAGAACTTGTCACTAAATAGATGGGCGATAAGTAATAGAAGTCAAAGGACTGGGCATGGGTAAAACCTGGCAGTCTGTTCCCGTTCCCGCTCTTTCATCACGAGTAGGCACGAAGTTAAGAGAACGCTATACCAGACGATGCATTTTTTCCCGCCCATAAGATTAACATTGCGAGCGGCGATTCATTTTCAAGGTTTACCCTTGGTTGGAAAGACACAAAATTTTGCCTGTACCCAGCCCTAACAATGTTCTAGGGAGTGTTCGAAGCAGATTTCCCAATTTCTCACTGGTTTCTTTTATTGCAACTGTTTTGCAAATGCTAGCATCGCATACCTCAAGAAAAGTGCTGTATCTCGAAAACCAGTAAAAAAAAAATGGGAAATCTGCTTCGAACACTCCCTAGAACATTGTTAGGGCTAGGTACAGGCAAAATTTTGTGTCTTTCCAAGCAAGGGTAAACCTTGAAAATGAATCGCCGCTCGCAATGTTAATCTTATGGGCGGCAAAAAATGCACCGTCAGGTATAGCGGACCCTTAACTCGGAACGGGACTATCCCAGAAGGAGCCCTATTGGGTATGTGAAAATTTCTATATTCAGACTTATCACAACCTAGCCGAAAACAGGTGGGCATAGCCAGTCAAAAACACCCAAACAACGGTCCTTAATTTTGTGGTCAAACATAGCTCAGGCGGTCTCATATATCTCCCTGGAAAAAAATTATTTTCAGCTCAACAAAGGGGGAAATGACAGAATCATAACATGCGCCACATTTCTGGTAAGTTATAGAGATAAAAAAAAAATCCGTCCGTATATTAAGCTTATTCACACCATTCCTCGAGTATGGGAACGCTTGACCAGTCTACCAGCAGATCTATTCTGGATCTGTTAACGACAAGATAACGACGAAGTGGTATTTTAGCGTTAGGAGCTTAACGCATAATTAATGACCAAAGATCTGGAATACACCCACAGATACCTCTCTTCATTCCTTCACCCTCAGCTTCAACACAGCCAAGTCTTGGGTTGTACACTCTACAAACTGGCAGATTACATCTTATCGGCGATACGACGGTGTGACGGAAGTAAGGGTGTGTTTCTGGGCCCTCAGGCTGTGCGTGCAAATGACTGGGGCGGGCCTATAACTATGTACATGTACACCACAACATAATACATACAATGTACCCCCCATAATTACATGGCGTGCTACACGGACCGCAATACTCCCGTCTACACTTCCAATCAAAATCAAACCGAACACAGCGACATGTGCACAGAGCTATAAAAACCCGTATCAATAAATAATTAGATCGATTTGTTAATTTTTAATTTCATGAGCTTTGGTGCGTAAATTTTCTATTTTAAATAATAAATGGAAAACACTTTCACAAATACTGTTTTCCCGCTCTGTTTCGCATAAAATGTTTTTTTTTTAACGGGTGTGACGCCTGATTGGGCGTAACACCATAGGAGTTGGGCTGTAGGCAGAAAAAATTGCCTACGCCGGGATTTGAACCTAGACAACTCCAAACTCCAAGTCCAACCCCTTGACTGATCGGCCACGGCCACTACATAACATTTATTTTATTCTACTGTAATAGAGTTCGTATAAAGGCTGTGGTAAAGGTAAACCAACAGTGAATAGCCTTCGGAAACGCTCAAAAAACAGGTAAAGCACCATAAATCATGATAGACATGAGGAATCAATCGTAATCGTCATGTCCGGTACCATGTAACCAGTAACCAAGCAACACTACCCACACCAAAAACCCCGACACCGATAAAACCACAACCTACAATTTCAATAAGTGCCGAGAAGACTCGACCTACTCTACATTCTAAAAGCTTCACAAGTCCTCAATAGGTTTCATTAAGGGTGTAGGAAAGTCACCGAGGTAAGGAAGTTACTCTTTTGCCGTTTCTGTCACTACCAATACAAAAATCGAAAAATCGTTTATTTTAGGTGGGAAAATAATTAAAAAATATATTGGATTTTTAATTTTGCTTGGTTTGTGAAAGAAATATAACAAGGGGGGCCTCGGTGGCACTCGGGCAGCCGGCAGGGAGTTATTCGAGGGGTTAACCACTCGTTGGGAATCTCGTTGGGAATCATTGGAAATCTTTATGAAATCTCAGGACAATCGTGTGATAGTGCCCTAGTAGTCACGTTTTCAAACTGCCTCATATTATTACCCCAAGATGTATACGAGCGTCTGAGCTCCCCAAAACTATGTGGGAACTACTTCAATACTTCTCTAGCAATAAGATAATAAGAAAACTTTCGAAATGCTCAAAAATACTATAAAGAAAGTTTACTATGAACTGAAGAATCGATGAAATTATTTTAAAACTATTTTGGAGAAAAACTATACAAGTCTCATCATTTTGTCTAACATTCGAGGAAAGAGACTGAGTATCCGTAAGGCTAGAATATTTCCAAACTACGAAGGGAGAGAAAATTCTTTCTTCTTTTCCGTCCAGAAAGTCTTCATTTATAAGGGTAAGGTAACAAGGATCGGGCATACATGACGGGGGTGCGAGCGTTATTTGCGTTCTCACCCAGTTAGCACCAAGTTCTCACTGTAGCTTCCAATGCGAGGAGGTAACCACTCCAAAGATTCCTTGAGATTCCCTGAGATTTCATAAAGATTTTCAATGATTCCCAACGAGTGGTTAACCCCTCGTTCCAGTGGTATTTGGCGATAACTTAGCGATAAACAGGATTCCCTGAAAACGGGAATCTTTCAGCAGTCAGTATAGGAAGTCAGTGACATGATTGCAGACGATAGAGGGGCGTGGAGGGGGTGGGACACTCCAGCATTAGCGAAGTTCAGAACAACTTGACAACTATCGCACACAACGCTCAACATACAAGCAAAACCCACAACAACAACTTGACAACTATTCCCCATACTTGGGGGACTCGTGCTATTCACCAATGCTTGTTGTCAGCACTACCAACTATGATGCGGGACGATCTGGAGGTTTGGAATACCATAGGGGGGGTCACCACAGTCTAATCACTGAAGAAGCTAACGGGGTCGGAAAGTCACCGCATCCGTCTATAACGGAAACCTCTCTATAACGAGCCCCTGACAAACTCTGACTCACTTAGAAAGCGATATAGCGAACTCTATATCTTTGCTGGTCGGTTACAGAGAGAGACGTGATCACTAGCTACCAGTCAAACAGTGAAAAAAATGTACGCTAGTTTTCGAACTTCAGACTCCAGAATTTTTCTTCTCAGCTTGTCCATGTAGACCTGACGCAGATAATTAGGTAGATGACTGGAGGCCTGGTGGTTTAAAATATAAAATACACCCACAAGCCCTTTGAGAGAACGAGATCCCTACAAATAGCAAGAAAGAAATAGGAAAGAAAAATCCAGAAAACGGTCCTTAAGTTTTTTACCTCACTACATGAGTACACCAGTGCAAGATGAAAGTCTAATCACGAATCGTCAGGGGTAGCAATCTAACGACAAACTCACTGAGTCAATATAAGCAAACCGCTAGGGAGAGCATCAAGATTAAAGCAAGACTGCTGACCGGTAGCCATCTAACCGTTCCTTCATGCAAAAAAACCCAACGACCAGAAAGCAAAGGAGCATTTTAAAATTCAGTCTCAAATAGAATTAGACGTCTTAACAAACAGCAGCCCCATGGGTTCGGCGGGAGGGGTTGGGGGGTTAACAACCGGTTAATTAAAAACCTTCGGCAAGGGATCTACCTCTAACAGACTGGCCAATGCTGTATACAGGAATCCACCTTTTGACAGAATGAACACTCTTCCTTTGAAGAAACGTCAGTAACAAAGAACGTCTAGATCCCTATCATTATTGCTTCACTTAAGAGGACGCTTTACCTGACGATGTATTTTTTGCCGCCCATAAGATTAACATTGCGAGCGGCGATTCATTTTCAAGGTTCACCCTTGGTTGGGAAGACACAAAATTTTGCCTGTACCTAGCCCTAACAATGTTCTAGGGAGTGTTCGAAGCAGATTTCCCAATTTCTCACTGGTTTCTTTTATTGCAACTGTTTTGCAAATGCTAGCATCGCATACCTCAAGAAAAGTGCTGTACCTCGAAAACCAGTAAAAAAAATGGAAAATCTGCTTCGAACACGCACTAGAACATTGTTAGGGCTAGGTACAGGCAAGATTTTGTGTCTTTCCAACCAAGGGTAAACCTTGAAAATGAATCGCCGCTCGCAATGTTAATCTTATGGGCGGGAAAAAATGCATCGTCAGGTATAGCGGACCCTTAAGGGTAACTGTGACTACGTTAATTAATTAACCAGGTTTTCCGTCATATTTCCATTAACGTAATCATCTACTTAGAATAATCTAGAAGCATACTGATAAAGAAATTATACATCATTTAGCTGAAAAAATTCATTAGCGACACCTTTCATTCAATTACTTTACAGCGTCACACAGGCAGACTAGATAGCCTTACAGGTGATAATGAGCCAGGGGTAACAGCTACGCTTCTGAAAATTATCCTCAATTTTTGTGAAAAAAGCACCAGGTACCAGTGAGACTTCGCACAAGTCATAGTTTCCTATTATTGCGCAGATTTTAATCGCTTAACCTTACAAAATGTTTGACTGATTCCTAAAAACTGAGCCAGCGGGTTGCGATTCACGTCTCTGGTATTCCTGCTCCAGTCGTACGGCTCCAATTGTGCTGCCAAAGCTCGAAGAGACATGAATTCCTACCCTAACAACGACGAAATGAACTTAAACTGATTGAAGCGCCAAGTACTCCCTCCCCTCCAAACGTAAGCACACATAACGCACTAAGCATGAGCATGCTACTACACACACGTAAGCAAACGGATGGGGGACGAAGGGGCCCGAGGGTCGGCTGAGAATGAACATTGACCGCATGTGAATGAGGTATACGAGGTGGCCGTGTCAGCAGCCGAGCCGTGTCACTAGCGTTACAATGATGCCACGTGCACGGGAATGTACAACAAAGCCTCGCACACAATACCCCTCCCTCACATCAATTACACTCCATGGACCCCGACCATTGCTCTCCTATTACCCCTATTATTTTTCCTACAGTGTTCCCAATTAATTTTCCACCAACCTGGCCATTACGTTGTGATTGTCTTTTTGAGTGTTTGCAAATTAGTTACTGTTGTTCTTGAAATCTCTAGATCTTATCGTGTTCTGACTCATGCGTTTCCTAGAATCTAATAAGATGTAGTAAGCTCACGGCACCCTTAGGGCTCGTCCACCAGCTGAAATCATTCAACAGGGATTCCGACAGTGTTCGTTTACGGGACGAATTGCAGTGCTAGTATCGAGGGGTTAACCACTCGTTGGGAATCATTGGAAATCTTTATGAAATCTCAGGGAATCTTGGAATATTTTGGAGTGGTTACCCCTTCGGGGTTCATCTTTCTATGAATATCGTTGGGAATCTTTGGAAATCTTTATGGAATCTCAGTGGAATCTCTGGAGTGGTTACCCCCTCGGCTAGTATAGCAGTCGCCAGTGAGCCAGGACTTCTTCAGTTCCAACTAAATATCTAAAGAGTAAAGCTTAATAAAATTAGTACGAAAATAAAAAGGACTGATAAAATTAGGTTGGGCACGTCTTACGTCGATTTTACCCTCACCCAAATATGAGGATCCAGCTCTATCCAACTGGACACTTATTGAAATACGATAAAGTTAAATAAGTTCCAGTTCCAGTGCATTAGGTCGTAACACCTCAAACCAAACACGGAATACTGAAAACAAATCAGTCTAAAATCGAACCAAATAGTAATTATCATAGTGGATAAGAAAACTGGAGAATTTCCCTCTTCGTCCTAAGCACTTTCTCCTTCGATTTTCAGGACCATGGAAAGCTCAATACACAAATCACTTTGCCAAACAAAAAGCAACAAAACGAGAGGAAGAAGTAGGGAAGAGCAAATCGACGTCAACGGGGTATGTGAATGGAGGGTGAATACGAAGTGACAGTCAGCTCTGAATAGGGGTAGCACCAGACGAACGGCTTCAACAAAAATGGAAGGACGGTGACAACAGCAAATACACTTCTGACAAAATTCCTCTACCCACCTTACTTTACCCCGGAGCACAACATCAATCTCGTGGCTCTACAAAGTTCTTGTTCTGTAACGGAAGAAAAAGAACAAGGGTTCTTTCTGAGGGGCTATTTTCCTGTGAGAGACGAGCTAGCTACCAAAGAAATCATCCTGATCTTAGGCTTGTCATAAGCTAAACATACGATAAGATAAATATGTTCGATAGGAGACACTTTAAGGGTGCGTCCCACCATGCCCAGTTAAAATTAAACTGGAGATTTATCATGTTAAATTAAACTTAAAAGTTAAATTTAACACGGTAAACATAGGACAATATCTTCAGTTAAATTTTAACTGGGCATGGTGGGACGCACCCTAAGTATACTTTAAAGAAGTGGTTAAACCACCCTTACCGACTTAACCGCACGTTACTTATCTGTTATAGGAAGACCCTTAGCCAGCACTGATGACATGCTCAAAATTTCTCGAGTGCTCCCTAAATTTTTCGTACAACCCCCTCCCCGGATTCGTACCACTACTACAGCGAAAACAAATGCCAAAGACTCGCAGAAGGAGCAAGAAGAGCAAAGAAAGGATACACAGAACAAGAGAACAAGACCGAGAAAGTGATTTCTTACTAAAAGATCCAGAATCAACCCGAAAATGCAAAAATTCTCACAGAAGGAACAAGAAGAACAAAGCTAGGACCTAAAATCAAGAACAAGAATGGATTTCTGTCAACTAGATCCAACAGATCAAAGAAGAAAATCGTAGAAGCAACAAACTGAAGGAAAGGCATACGTGCAAAAAAATAACAGAAAGCGGAAGAAGCATTCGTTGTTCTTTTTCTGGCAGATGCGCATCACTACCTGGAGCTAACCATCAATCTTGTGACTGTGAGTCCATGATGGACGGACTTGGGCATGGGCCACGACAGCGACACCCCATCATCAGCCACCTGGGCTAACCGGTAAAAGCTTCCCACCTCTAGATATTCATTCTTGTTACGGTTTCATATTTTTATGGTGGAGACCTATAGATCCTTCGGCGGTCATTATTTACCATTAGTGTCAATAGAGGAGGGAACTGAAAGTAGTTCGATCGCATGACTCGAATACTAAATAAGAGAAAAAATATAATTTGAGATTACAGCACAGCTGATGGAAAACTGAAGAATAAAATTTAACGCGCAAGTTCTGTAAAACATACCAATATATTTTTTTGGGGTAGAAAGTGGAACGATGAATGCAGAGGAAATTAAAAACACATCACGATATAAGTCAAAGCTTCGGGGGTTACCTGCTTAGAATATTCAAGGTTCTTTAAATGTCTTTTCAAACAGACCTGGTCACCTAGTGGCTACAGCGCCATAATATTGTACCTTAGGGTACTCCATAAGCTCACACACGATCAAGGGAGGACTTTTTTGCTAGAGCTAGGCAAATAGATATGAGGAGGTTCGCTATAACAGAGTAATTAATAGAAAGATAAGTATAATGTTTTTAATTGACTCATACCCTACGAAGGTTGTGGGGACTAATAACTGTGACACTGATACTTAACTTATACGGCAGCAGGAAGTAGCAGCCTTACAAATATAATGTCATCGATGATAAACATGTCAAGTAAGTATGCAGAAAAAAACGTAAACAAACACGCTGCGTATATAGACGTTCTTACACTTGGAAGCCCTCCCCTTAAAGGCTTATTACCAGAGGGAGTTGAGTCCAAGACTCAGCCTACATTTCTACTAAGGCTGTAAAAGATGGAGGGTGCTGCGGCAGTGATGTGAGCAGGAAGGTCGGGGAGCACGGGAGGCGTTCGCGGCGTTCACCTGGCGCCCGGACTGCCGTTCATCAACCGGCTCCCCGCAGGGTCGTTCTCGGGGCCCACGAGGCCCCCACCTCACGCCCATTCCTCACTGCCCCTATTCCGGGATGCCGCACTTACGGCTCATACAGTTGGGCCTACTCCATAAGCTACTATACAGTTGGGCCGACTTGGGCTGGGGTTCTTTCTATTGGACGGGTGCTCTGAACACCAAGACACCACCTGATTTACGTACTAGACTAAATTTCCTCACAGTTTTTCATGGACACCTACCACACACGAGCCAAGAAAAAGTGACTAGAAGTAGTTGACTAGCGGGGCTAAGTGACTAGATCTAGTGTGAGGCCACACACGCTCAACTCCCCGCGCTTGAAAAAGTCAGCTGAATTCCAAGAAATGAGCGTGAATAATATGTAGCTGACTCCGTTTTATTCGGTTCTATGGCATTAAAATTGCTTCAGTTTGCAAGAAGTACAGGTATTTACCACGAAATTAGTTGGAACTGGCTTTCTGACGTTTTTTCCCTCGTGAATAGGAAGATGTCACTAGGCTTCACCGTTCACCAAACACTTCCCTATAGCTTCTCAGTGTATTTATATCATCCATATGAAAATCATTGGCAATTTTAAACGCAATCATCACTGCCCTGCCTCATTTCTTCAGCATTTCCTGTACATAAGGTAAGCAGTCGCAAGGCGAGAAACACAAAATGCCATTAAAATGATTTAACCTTACGTTCTGAATCGCAGTTTCCTTTCCAAACCACTCGTATACAATTTTCTTTCAACTACAACCTTTAAAAACAACTTAAAACACTCCATTTTAGTTAAAATGTTGATTGAAAGCAAGAAATATGAACGAAAGGACGCCATGTTTATTTAGTGACTAAATCAAGTGCAAATTAGAACAAAACCTATTCCAGCCTAGATCTAGTGCCTAGATCGGCGCAGATGCCTGCTTTTCGCGGTCTGCGCACACTCACTAGATTAAGTGCACTTTTTCTTGGCTCGTGTGTGGTAGGTTTTAGACTTAGCTTTGTAAGGATTATTTAGTTATGAAAACTACCTGGCGCTACAGCCCTTGGAGGGTCAAGGCCTTGTGGGATACAGAGTGGCAGGTTTCGTGAGCTCTGTACATAAGGGGGTGATTTGGTCAGAATCACTCCCGACAGCCGAGTTTTCCTCCAGCCAGTGAAGGCCAGATACCCATCAGGGCTGGGTAGACCCAGGGCCGGGCAAGATTGACCAAGAAAAATCTCGACAAGTGGGGACTAGATCCTGGCTCCTCTTGCTTCATAGCTCAGTTCCTTGCCACTGCGCATCCGGCAGCGAAACAGTTTTTGCTAAAGAATAAAGTGAGCCAAGCCCGAAAAAGGGATGATCGCCAAAACGACACGGAACAGATTACCAGAAGAATATCAATCACACTTTGTCCGGGTAGCATCAACGAAAAAGATGAAAAGCGCTCGTCTCGTTTTTATAACAAAAAAAAAAAACATTCCATCAAAACTTATTCCAACAATAAAGTGTATAACATAAGGAAATGGAACAAACAAACCAACAGATAAGGGAAGAAGAAAGGTTGCCACGAAATATGATTGAGTGGGAATGCCGACAGTCACACGGCAATCACGCCAAAAGAAACCAGCTGCTTCACAGAGGGGGGGAAACCATCTGTAGGGAGGGGAAGGAGTATGGGGAGAGGGGGAGGAAACGAGTTTCCAATTGTATAAAGAAGGGGGATACACAAATGGGAAGCTTTCCGTTCTTCCCGACAGTCGAGTCACGCAAAAGGTGAGTTTGGCATCTCCCGGTTAAGTCTTGGCTCAACTTCTGGGCGTGAGCCGCCGCACTCCAATTCAATAAAAAGTTGTTGCCCCCATCTCCCCAGACTCCGAGACTGTTTTGACTTTTCTGTTGAGCAATAATTGTTCTCGCCTCGATTAAGTACCTAAATATCGATAAAAGTGGGCAGGTATAGGTAACGTGGAAAAAAAATACATTATGCATGAGAGCATGGACGTAATCTGGGGGGGGGGGGGGCAAGGGGGCACGTGCCCCCCCTGAAATGTTTTAGGGGGGCACTGCCCCCCCTGAAATCTGTCTCCTCGGATGAAGTGAATTTGAAATAAAGGGTCCGACAATGGTCGCACTTGACTTTCTCGCAATTTTTACGCCAGCGGCATCGAAAATTTTGATTTTTTTTTAAGTCAATTATTTTTTTTGGCCAGAATTTTACCTTCTTCTGAAAAATATTTTGCAACACGCTGGACAACAATTCTAGACACCTGTGTACCGAATTTCAAACATAATATCCGTCAAACAGTGATGTGTCATTCGACGCGCAAAGTACATATTTCCTATTTTGCATGTCACGGTCTTAATTTTCACGTAATTGAAAATTTATTGAAAATGACCTCGAAGCATTTATCTGAGACCACTTTCACAAGTTTTTAAGAAAATCCGTCGATTATAGCGTTGTTGCAAATGTGATCTAACCAATCACAAACGTGACTTCCATTTTTGGAAAATTTTCCTACGATAATGTCAATATTGGCCATAATTATTACGTTAGAAAATTTCGTTCGGTAAAACTTCAAACAAGGTTAAAGTACACCTCCCTACCAATTTCTATTGAAATCGGTTGAACAGTGCCACCGGAGTGATGACCAACACGTTTTGGCCAAAACCGTGCCAAGTTATTAGCCCACCTCCAAATGGTTGTAACTGACCTAAAAACATCTATTCAAAAACACTTTTCAACTTGATATAGATAGCCTCCGGTCCTTCCTAACTGTCAAAAAACACGATTTTTTGCCTTTTTTTGACAATAGCAGGCGCAATTTTTGAGTTATCAAAATTTATCAAAAAACATGTCTACATTACGATTAGGTACCTACATACCGAATTTGAGCAAAATCGGATGAACCCTACCGACTATTGGCTTGCTTGAACCTTGCCCCCCCCTGAAAAAAAATGAGATTACGCGCCTGCATGAGAGGCACAGTAAAACGGAATTTTTCAGTTAGCCAATTTTGCCAGGGATCATGGATTTTTCCGAATGCAAGAACAATGGTCTGGCACTGAGATCGCCTATCTAGCCGCGCTACGCCACCGTTATCTACATCATGCGGGTTAGAATAGGGAACCCAGTGCAGCAGAATCCACGCGCCGTCCCAGCCGGCCGAGCTCTGCATCCTACTCCATCCTATCGAAAGCGGCGGCGTGTTGCGACTATACTGCGGTGCAAGGGATAAGGAAATGCCTGAGGCGACGACCCAGCAAGTGGCAGGGTGACCAAAACAACTCCACCCCAGTGTAGGCTGGTGACGTCACCACCGGTTATTCTTATTACATTGCGGTACACTTTGGTCACCCTGCCACCAGCTGGGTCGTCGCCTCAGACATTTCCTTATCCCTTGCACCCCAGTAAAGATGGAAAGCCACCTAGAGAAAGACAGCTCCCTTGTTTCGAGGTCCTCACCATCCAGACCTTCTAAACTAGCCGCAAATTACCCAGATCGTCAGGTAGCTAAATGCTGCCGCTACATGACACATGGCAGCATGAATGAGTGGCTGCGTTCAGTGGCAGGGTGAGTGTCAATGAGCTGTTTATGTTGGCCAGCCTCATTACTCCGCATTCTCACCTGCTGCTGCTGACGGACGCCTGTCACCGCCTCCATGCGAACATAGAACTCCCATTCATACTCTCGCTCATAAGATTCTGCAATCATCGTAACGTTCAATGCATTCGCAATAGGACGTTAGCATTTCAGCAAGAGGGATCACAACGTCAATAGTAAATTCCCATTTACGCTCTCCAGTCGTGCATTTGCGCCATGGAGTTACGATTGTATATTTGGGACGATCTAATATTGTCGTAAGAAGCAAAAGGTCGCCGAAGACCTGTATTTGCCTTCTCTGAATAATTAAGCATAGAAAATTGTTAAAATAGATGTCTGTTTGAGGGATAATCTAGCAGGTGGAGGTTCGGGAGAAGAATAACACGATGTTTCACGTAGGCGTCCCATGTACGAACTGAACTGAACTTTATTATATAAACGTAGGGTGCATTTATGCTAGGTACTGTACTTGGGACCGAGCGGGCTCGGTTAGGGGTAGGTTGTTGCCGTCAGTAATGTAAGAATACAAATTTAATTAGGCATTTGCCAAAATTTGGATCTTTGACAAACTTTTTCACTGTTCCTTAATAACAAATAATAAACTTTTCGACTAATAATGAATTTTACATCAATGCCCAGCTTATTTAGTACGCTGAACTTCGAGGGAACTGCACGACGCCTTCCAGTCCACAGACGTTTACATACGAAAATTATAGCCCGGGGGTGAAATTTCCAGCTGAGTGCCCTCAGCCCGCGTCCAGAAAATCAACCCCAAAGCTTAAACGGCAGACAGGCTGACTCCTTCATTGTAACACTAGTTGATCGGTACAGTGTGTAACACAATGGGAATGCATTACTGGAACCGTCGGGCTCTACAGCAGCAAGCATTAGCGATTACTCGATCCAACGACCGCAGACTGATAAAAGCTCAAATGGAGCGGCAGGATCAGCATCGAGGGGATAGGGGGTACAGGTGCGGCCTAATCACTGCTCACAAAACCACGCCACAAGATTACAAGCTGTTCAGTTAACACCTCTAATTTCCGTCGCCAACAGGTGGCACACCTGCTGTGCAAATCTCCATTGGATTCCGGTTGCTTCCGTCTCCGTTGTATAAAAAAGCACGCTAGTTAATTGGAAACCATTGAGTGAAAATGCCGTTTGGCCGAGAAGTCGTGTCAATATTTGATTAGGGGATCGTTGTCCCCTCCCCCGCGCACCCCTCTCCTCTGAATTTGGTATTCAAGGCGGGATACTTGTGTAATCGAAGAAACAGACGGGACCGCATCTGGTCGTGGATTTAGCTTACTTTAGATTCCGTAAGTATACCATGGGCGCCCTAATACTTGGCAAGAACTGGGAAGTTAAGCTCCGATTAAGTCCCGTGAGGCATAGGAAGAAATAGGATCTTGGGAAATATCTAGGATTTACCTAATATTATTATTTCTACACGGCTGATAAAGAAACAGATCTTTAAGGCACACCCCTACAGAGCAAACTTTTCCAACTTTTTAAAGTAAACATGGGCTGAAATCGTACTGTGTCCAAAAACACTGACACACTTCGACACTTGCCAATAGTCTGCATGGCGTCTGTCCACACCATCAATCAGCAGTATAAAAGGGACCAGCAGGACCTTTTTGTGAAAGCCAAAATGGACTTCCATAAGCTACTGGCAACCACTCGGCGCGACCGCACCAGTGTGAGTGAAACGAGGCGCAGCGAAACCACCAAAATTCGCTCACGCTGAATTTCCGCACAGCGAAAATGGACCACAGTCAAACGGACGGCGAAATCGAGCACACCAGTCAACAAAATAACAACGGTAGTGGAGTTGTGGGTTGTGAAAGCTGTGTTCTCCGCAGACGGGTGCTTGGAATTCCGCCAAAAGTTGGACTGGGTCGGAGAGTTGACTTCTCGCCTAGTTCAGGGCCCCGCCTTCGCATGACCCCATCAGGAAGCCATTCCTATACTTGATACATTAATCCTTTCGGACTATATCAATCCATTGTAGGATTACGTCGTCAATGCGTCCATATTAGGTACATAGCTTATAGCTGAGGGTTGGGGGGGACAAGCCCAGCAACTACACCGTTTCAAGAACTATCCATTGTGCTTAGCTGGCAGCACTGCCAAATACCAGCTCCCCAGCCATCGCGTAAACGATGGGGACCTACAGTTTTAGGTGGGTTCCAAACCACCACAGCCTCGATAGAAGTACATTTTACTTGACATGCTGAACATATCAGAGGTGAATGCCGAGCAGAAAAACTTTTTGGTAGGATCGGGATCGAATAACCGGTGTGACCCGGCTCTCACTGCTCCTCAAAAGTCGACCATTTACTCCACTCGGCTATCGAGGCTGTCCTAGGTACATAAAAATAGTCGAACAACTCCAGTTCAGCTTCTTTTTGACTCCATCAAAACACTAACTCACAAAGAATGATGTAAGCAAAACTGCAAGTAACCAAGGCCGACCAAGGGCAGGGAGAGCCCGCATTTCCCACAGGGCGGATTGCTGCTGCCGCATTCCTCGGTCGCACTGCCCGAAACTTCCTGAATAAACAAATCTGCAATTCCCTGACCACCCTCTTGCCGTAAGTGGCAGGGGGAGGAAGGGGGGCATTTCATAGGAATGGGAGCCGCGACAGCGAGACCAGGGCCTCTGACCGCAGGCAAGCCTGGCTAAGCAGCGGCGTAGACAACTAACGAACTAACGAGGCGGAGGCCTGTGGAATTCGCAGAGGAGGAAGAAGAGGGGGAACCCGAGCTGGCAGCGGTCATGCCCCTCTCCCTCACCCCCCAGGGGGAACTCGATCTCTCAAATCCACCCCACAACCAAATGGAGGTTCGCCCGTAAATATTCCCGCCGCCTCAATTATGTGTTGTATCGCAGATTCAGACGCTGAGGTGGTGCTCCTCCCCCCGTCCTTCCTAACAGTGAAATACGATATCTTTAATCGATTCGAAATTCCGATAAATTCTAACATTGTAATTCGAATTTAAGCACGACTCCATTTTCTTGAAATCACCGTGGCTACAGAGATTTAACTGCTCAGCAATGGAATCTTTCGCATCCCCGGCATCCCCCAACTTACAGCAGGCGCGCTTCACAGCCAGCCAACAGGTAAGATCAGTCGTTACTCATTCCCAAACAAAAAATATAAGTACCTTTTGTCACTGCTTTAAAAAAAGATGACAGCCGGGTCTATAACTCACGACTCTTTACGAAATAAACAAAAGAAATGAGTCCAAAGGGATAGAAGCGCTCCTCGAAGCGTCACCTAATGGCGCCTGCCATGCATACTCGCGAGGGACCAAACGCGAATTTCCCATAAGACATGTTACTGCGAAAAAAATGATAAAATAAGATTTCTCCTTTAAGAAATTTCAACAGATGCCTTCCTATTCTGTATGCATTTTTCTTTTGTATAAAACTTGCAAGACGGCATCCATCTGGAAGGGTATACGTATTGCAGCAGTCCCGTGATAACTCCTTCCATATAATATGTTCTCTCATCAAAACAAAAACCAAAACATGATTCGAGTCAGCTCGACGATTCTCAGTTTGTTTATGTTCACCTGGACCAAAACGCAGCACTTTTTCTCATATTATCATCGAAACTAACCTCCTTATTGCAATAAAAGATTTCCAATGATTCCCAACGAGATTCCCAACGAGTGGTTAACCCATTGGTAAATCCCGAGGGGGTAACCACTCCAGAGATTCCTTGAGATTCCATAAAGATTTCCCAAGAATCCCAACAAAATTCATAGAAAGATGAACCCCGAAGGGGTAACAACTCCACAAAAATTCCAAGATTCCCTGAGATTTCATAAAGATTCCCAACGAGTGGTTAACCCGTCGGTAAATCCAGGTCCGCTGGGGGCACGTGAAGTACTTTTGAAGGGGGTGATGAGCCAGGACACCGATATTTCACCCCATCTCGCCCTTTGTTTCCTTAAATTAATTTTATCGGATTACGCCGCAATTTCAATTACGGCGGTTCCCCAGTCAGCAGCTGAGTGAAGTGAAGGTAACCTGCGAGGAAAACCCTCGACGGATATCGGCGAAATTATTGAGGGCTGATCTCGGGGTGATATATACTCTTCAAAATTAGTTCCATCTCTCTGGCAAACTTTCCACCCCCTGCAAACTATCGGACCCGATATATATGCAAACACGTACGACCCTACTGAGAAGGGATGGGGGTTGTTTGGTGTCTAGATATTGATACTTGATACCAAGTTCAATCCAATCACCTCTCTCGTTCATTTATGAGCTAAGGGCCACCATACATTAGCTTTTTTTTTTACGTTCCGATTTCAAACTTTGTGAGAAAACTATATTGGATATTTAAATAGTCTGGAATATAATATGCCTTTTTAACGTCATTACTCATGAGGCTAATGTTGTTATTTTACGATCGAGTGATTTTTGTCACACAAAAACTGTCCAAAATTAACACATCGTGAAATCACAACATAGCCTCACGAATAATGGCGTTTAAAAGACATATTATATTTCAGAATATTTAAATATCCAATAGTTTTCTCACAAAGTTTGAAATCGGAACGTAAAAAAAATAGCGAATCAAGAACAGATATTAAAAAAAATCTTGTTCATTCCAGGATCGAACTGTCGTTCACAGTTCAATATAGAGGACGAACGTAGCAATTATATGGGTGGCGCATCTGAAACGCAACAAAAAACCATAGAAGAAATTATCTGTGAGTTGCCTCAGGTTCATGGAAATGACGAATAGTGACTCTTCAAAAAAAGGCAAACCAAAAGTGTTCAAGTTTTCTGTTGGACTGTACAAATGCGTCCAGAGCAAGAAATAACAGCAATACATCTCCTAATGTGAGGAGAGCAATCAAATAAACACGCATCAACAAATCAAACAAACAAACTCGAATCAACAATCCCGTCAATATTGGTCACTGGGATTTTATGGATGAAATACCGTGAAGTATTTGTTTCCAAGGACTCAAATTTGAAAGGAAAAAAAGGGAAAAATCCTTCACAGAAAAATCTTTTGTGAGGTAGGAAAATTCTCAGCCCAGCCACAAGTCTGGGCCCTCTAGGGACCTCATAAGGTCACATTTTGTGAGGAGTCAGTTACCTGGAAGAAGCCTCAGTCAACGAAACATTAGCAGTGACCAGAAACAAAGTGGAAAACCAAATAATGAAATAACCGAGCTGTGGATTTTTGGAGAGCAAAACAATGGTTGAAGACGGTATACATGCAGGTTTTCCGAAGGTGGGTAACGCAACATCGACCTACATTTTACTTCAGATGCTGAAGATACTCGTATCAGAGATAAATGCCATTATGAAAAAAAAAAAAAAAAAAAAACTTTATAGGCTTGGGATTGAGACCTCAAAATCCGAGTTGACCGTGAACTTCGCTGCCGTGTTTGTGAAGCCTATACCTATAAAGACAGGCACGAAAGTATAAGTATATGATATGTATGTGAAGCCATCCCCACCGTTTGGATCTACAAGTAAGTTCCCGTATCTCTTTCAAGCGATTGAAAAAATTCTGAAGAGAAAAGAAGTTTTGAAAGAGGAAGAAATCTTCACAGTTTAGAGGGAGCCAAGGGAGATATTCCCCATATTCCCTCCCAGCAAAACCACAAAACTAAAAACAATTCAAACTCCATTAAATTAATTTCGGCAACAACGAACACCAAGGGAGAGAGGAACAAAAAGCCGAGCTAAAGGGCGCTACGTCGTGTAACAATAAGAACCAACCCAACATAACCCCTTGTATGGTGCCTGAAAAGGGTCCATTTTCAAATTCATTCGAGCCCCATGAAATGAGCAACAAATGGTCATCACGTATACCCGAGTTTACACCCCCCAACATTTTCAAAATTCAGCTAATTTTAGGAGAGCAAGAAATACGGCAATGGCTCTCCTTTAACAATAGGGACGATCTGACCATAAGCCAACTTAACCTCCAATTATCATAATCGCAGGATCTACTCATAAGCCTAAGGTTATCTACCAGCAACAGGTAAATGTTTTTTGTCACTTTCTACATCCCATGCATTAAACACCGTTCTTCACCTGCCACTCTATTATGGATCAAGATCGTTAAGCTCCTAATGCTAAAACAAAGGTAAAACTACACAACTTCGTCGTTATCGTAGTCGTTAACTTGGCGTTTAACAGATCCATAATAGACCTGCAGGTTTTTGGGGGTACGCTTTTGGGTTCTCCAAAGTCAACTGCAGCTATTCTGGGGCAGTGTAATCGAGAAGCACTCGACTTCAGAAAAACTGAACATTGTCTTCTCTCCCACTAATAATTGTCAAATTATGGTCAAAGCTCGCCAGCAATCGGACACGAAACCAGCACTGATAGGCTGGTAAATGATTTTCCGATTGACTTTTCCAATAGAGAAGGCGAGAGGTATGAGCGACAGTGAGCAAGTAAATACGAGCGACGCGCTGACGTGAACGCGGTAAATTGAACTCCACTGAGGGAAGAGAGATGTCACCTAGTGAGTGGCGGTGCGCTCCAGATTAAAAAAGATAAACAAAATGAATATACAAAAAGAAACCCCGAAAAAGGCGACGAAAACTGCGTCCTCCATTTTTCTCAACACCCCATTCAATAAAGGGATGTTCTAATTCTGTATTCTTGTATAGTTTTATCAAAAAAAGGAACGGTAAAAAAGACAATACGATGAAAACTGAAACGTTTTCCTAGAAGGGGAAAAACGTTTGTGAAATCGAATCACAAGAGTAGTGAATTAAGTATGTTTATTTAATTATTTTTCTTGTTCGCAAAATTTCACAAAGACGTAACCTAACAAACTGTCCGAGCGCACAGCCCATCATTCCTACGAGGTTTTCGATTTCCACTGTTTTGCTACCAAGTTTTTTGAAAGGAGAAAGAGACCTCGCTAAGGTTTTCTCGTCTCTCAAATAATTTTAAATATAATTTATATCGATTTCTCGTCGAGTTTCCAATTAAAACATCATTGATTAAACCACCTTTGTGCGGTCGAATTCCCGAGGCTCTTAAGAACAGGATATCAGCAGCAAAAACCACTCACTGAGTACTCAGATTCAAATTCTTACCTTTTTGGCATCGTTGTTGTTTTCTGCAATGTTGGGCGGAGGCGAGAGGACTGAGCCATTGCTGACAGCCCCGCTTTGAGATAGCAATTCGTCAGATCCACGCTGAAACAAAAAAAAAGGTTGTTGTTGAATTATCTTACACATCCAGCTCCAAACAGACCAGTATACCCACTGGTACAGGCAGGACACCACTGATTCTTGATATTTACCATTATCAAAGATGTTATCGCAACAAGGACGCTATACCTGACGATGCATTTTTTGCCGCCCATAAGATTAACATTGCGAGCGGCGATTCATTTTCAAGGTTTACCCTTGGTTGAAAAGACACAATATTTTGCCTGTACCTAGCCCTAACAATGTTCTAGGGAGTGTTCGAAGCAGATTTCCCAATTTCTCACTGGTTTCTTTTATTGCAACTGTTTTGCAAATGCTAGCATTGCATACCTCAAGAAAAGTGCTGTATCTCGAAAACCAGTTAAAAAATGGGAAATCTGCTTCAAACATTCCCTAGAACATTGTTAGGGCTAGGTACAGGCAAAATTTTGTGTCTTTCCAACCAAGGGTAAACCTTGAAAATGAATCGCCGCTTGCAATGTTAATCTTATGGGCGGCAAAAAACGCACCGTCAGGTATAGTGGACCCTTAACCACGGATGGTTATTGACACCCACTATAGACATCCATGCTCTTAACAGAAAATCTGCGCTACGGGGATTTGAACCCGGGACCCTCCGATTACAAGTCCTGTGTTTCACCACAAGACCACGGATGGCTACAACGTCAATTTTATCACCAGCGAATTCTTCTTTCTAGCGCTATACCCTGTTGCCTCAGATAGGTACACCATGACACAGTGCTAGCCACTGTAAATATGGGCCACTCTGGCCCACAAAAGCAGCCTTCACCAGTGCTGCTGCCAACACAATGGACTCTACCACCCTACCCCATAAAGTGGGCCATATAGGACCATGCTGTACGATATAGACTAAGGCTTGAAGGTACACAACATACCAACGCCAGATCTCTATTAAAAAAAAAATTAATTGAATTGATAGTTTTTTTTTTCTTTTTATAAAAAAGTCCAGACAAGTTCTTTCAAGTGAAAGAATTAACAAAACAAAATTCAAAGCCATTCTGTAATTGAAAATTTAGTCAAACTAAAAATAAACTCACAGCATAGCAATTTTACAACACAAAAGGAGAGATAACGAAACTTTTGACTACAACATTATATTAAAACAGGCAAAAGTTTTTTTTTTCTGAAAGGAGAAAACAGTAAAACTATAGTTAAATATTAAGCATTTGACGGCAAACCCCACCCGTCTTGCTTCGGCCCGTGCATAAATCAAAAAGGACTAAAAGAGCTTCATTGCCGTTCTATTCAGATTGGAAAATCAAGAAAATAATACCTTTCCGTTCCTGTTTCCACCCCTCCGAGCTCTCCAATCCCCATTGACGAATCCCAACTACAAGTTAAATTTAAACGCCACTAATTAGCGTCCCACCGTCACTGAAGTGCTTTCAGAAACGTTGAGAACCTAGACAAAGACCCCAACTTCAAAGTACACAGTACCTAAGCAGTGTATTCACGGATAGTTCTAGAAAACTACCTACACAAGCTCTAGAATTTTCTTCATTAGTTATTCCAATTGGATTTGAAACTAATAGGTACAGACGGTTAGGGTAGTTAAGAGTCAACGCACGTAAGCTCGTTTGTTTACGTTATCCAACATGTGACTATGCTTTTTTTAACGCTAAAAGTCCAACAGTTTCCTCATAAACTCGGAAGAAAAATCATTCCGCTGTCACGTGATTCACAATTGTGTATTTCGTCTTAAGAGGATGGCATCCAGCATCCAGCAGCATTAATGAATGGGTAACCAGGAGGCTAGGAACTATAAATAAAAATTAAAAAAAAAAAAATCAAAACGGTGAAAATGAAAAGAGACGACTTTGCTGAAAACAGCAGGGTGAATAGGACACTTGACTAAAAATAAAAAATCAAAGCTAAATCGAGCGGTACCCCCTAATTGGGGGACGTTGAAGGCCATTAAAGGGGGCGGGAGGAAGAAAGGAGAGTTGTCAGCGCTGCAAGACAGCTAACAAGGGGCACTAACGACAAAACCGAGCCTAGGGATGGTCCGACAGCCCCCGACGGGGGGCTCGCCTCCTCTATTGTGTCCTGAGCGAGGCCAGCCAACAAGACAATAGCTCGCAACACTTTTCTGGTAATCGCCGCCATTTCGTGTCATATGGTGCGCCCTGCGGGGTCCGGCAAAGGTCAGCGAGGAAAATGTACTGGCCACCTGCTCCGCTTTACAGCGAAAAGGGGACGACAGCTTTCATCGCAGATATTCTACGGTCAGTTACGGCTCTTGCATACTGCCAGTAGATATGTATCTTTTTGTTTTAACGCGCGACGTTCAGAGAACATAAGCGCCGATGAGTTGGTTGTCACATTTTTTTGGCCGAAGCCGAATATGAGTGGGCCGAAGTTAGTTTAGAAGTGGGCCGAAGCCAGTTTAGGAGTCGGAAGCGGAAAATTTTTCCGGTCCGCCGGGATTCGAACCCGGACATCTCAGGACCCAAAGTGGACCACTTGACCAATCGGCCACTGAGAGGCACTAGATATGTATCTAACTCTACTGTTTGAGCATTCTACCAGCAGCTTCATTACGGATCGTGCTATCGCGCGCGATCACGAAGTTACCACGGAAACATATGGGGAAAAAAATAGCACTGCAAGTGTAGTGATTCGCGGTTCAGCAATAGAGCTGCTGGTAAACAGTTGAGTCGCCCGATTAACTTAACTTCACTTTTGCCGGAGAACCGACATTAAAAAATTTCCGGAAAGTATTGAGTCGACAGCCTAAATGACGTCCTGAAAGTAGGCAAAATTAGAACACAGAAACAGATGAATGCTCAGAACTATCATCGCGACATTGTTGGCACAATAAAACGACAGGAATAGCTAATGAGTTGTGCGACAGATAACTGGATCACACTCAAAACCACAAGGAAACAGAGGAAAAGAATCAGGGATAGAGAAGCAGATAAAAACAACATGAATAAAATAATGGGTATTCGCATGCATAGTAATTGAATTTGAATGGCGTGTATCCCTGAAGGGGGCAAATGGAGCCAGAAAACGTTCTCCGTAAAAAAAACATTTCCATTTTCCTCAGGGAGACACTGCCAGAATTCAACACAACTCACCCGAGAAGGATCCTTCAAAAGCTTACTTAACTCTCCTCACAGTGTAAACACTAGAAAAACAAGTGGAGGAAGTGGAAAAGCAGTGTAGGGAAAGAAAATCAGTAAAATAGATAAGAGAGGAGCTCGGAAGAGTAGGGGGTTGGGGCAGAGGGAGGGGATGCTAGTGGGACGCAACAAGTCAACCCTCTAGGGCAGCCAACAAAAACATCGCCAGAGGCAAATCCAACTTCTCCAAAATAAACGGTCGGCGGGAGTGGAAAAAACTGCTACGGAGATTAAGTCAGACTGAGCAAATAAAAGTTAGCAAGTTAGGGGAGAAGTGTTAGGCCGAGACACAGTTCACTGAGAAACCATTTCTTTCCCCCCCGTTTCGGCACTTGCAAAATATAAACCTCCCTCCCCTCCAGCTCTATCAATGAAAGAAATCATAGGCAAGAAGAAAAATTGAAGCATCTAGGTGGGAATCGAACTCTGAGGGTCAGAAGCAGCGGGATTTTCAGACGTTAATTTTAGAGGGAAGAACCCACATTTTACTAAGTTTTCCGTTTGAGTATAACTAGGGGGACTCGAAATGGTGTTTTAAAATTCACGGTAAACACCCCTTCCAACCACAGAAAGTTAAGCAATTATCGCTATTAAAATTTACTAATTTAGCACATCCCTTCTGGTGAATTTCATCCCTCTGTTAAATTTATCATAACTGTAGTTTACCTCACTCTCTAATAAGAATCAGCCATATCCGGGTGGACAGACTACAAAAACGTGAATTATCGCTGCTCAACTCCTTCAGACCATTTTGACCACTTCTTGTTCTGAACAAACAAGGAAACTAACGGCTTTTCAAAAAGTATCAAAGTCAATAAGAAAAAAATCTAAATTTATCCCACGTATTATGAAATTGCGCTACTTATTCCACCGCTTTCTCGTTTGTTTTGAGAAGGGAGGTGGATAGGTGAAAAGCTTTTAGAGCAACCCCTATATAGTTTCATGCATAGATAATCAATATGTGGAGTGGGGGATGTAGGATACGGAGGAAAGCAATCCAACGCCATTTATCATGACTACTTACGCTACAGGGGTTGCAAATATCAACGTGTGTTCACGTACCCACCTATAACCACGCCCCTTCCACGCACTGAATATCAAGCACCCTTACATAAGATCAAGTACAGCCTCGATAGCCGAGTGGACTAAATGGTCGACTTTTGAGGAGCAGTGAGAGCCAGGTCACACCGGTTCGATCCCGACCCTACCAAAAAGTTGTTCTGCTCGGCATTCACCTCTGATATGTTCAGCATGTCAAGTGAAATGTATATCGAGGCTGTGGTGGTTCGGAACCCACCTAAAACTGTAGGTCCCCATCGTTTACTCGATGGCTGGGGAGCTGGTATTTGGTAGTGCTGCCAGCTGAGCCCAATGGACAGTTCTTGAAAACGGGCTAGTTGCTGGGCTTGTCCCCCCAACCCTAAGCTATACGTAAGATCAAGGCTCTCACCCGGTATCACCCTTTGCCGCGGCACGGCTAGGTAGACGGTGAACTTAAAAAAAATTGGTCCATGTGTAGGGAACAATTAAGCTTTATATTTAATTTTTTAATGAGACGCCCGCACACATACAGCTGTTTGCCAAAGCCGACGAATATACTAAGCCAGACAAAGAGTGGGTCGAAGCCTATTACATCAACAACACTAATCCCAAAGACCTAATTATAGAATTGACAGTTCTTATATTAAACTTGACAAACGACTAAATGACAACAAACATATCTTCGACGTTAGTAGTTCTCTATCGCCTCCGAACCATTAGGTACGTATTTCCTACCGGCCATCAGGAAATGAAAATTCTCATAGTCGGTAGAAGGCACATGGAAAATAATAAAATGACGCTGCCGGGATTCAAACCGAGGACCTCCATCGTTCAAGTCTACTCTTTGACGCTTTGACCTCTAAACAACGGGGTGACCGGAGATTTACAGAACACGCTGCCTAAGATGAGAATGAGAAAATTCAGGAGAAAAGATTCAGGCACACGCTTTCTCTTTTGGCATAGAAAATCCAAAAAACCTCCAACTTATTTAAGGGGTCCTTGCAATAACATTGACGGGAAATTTAATAATCCCATCAACAGAAATAACGCAATGAAAGGGAAACCCTATTGGAAACAACGGGCCAAAATCCTAAATAAATGAAAACCGCAAAGTTTGAGCTTTGAGCTGCGGGGAATGGGGGTGGGGTTGCGGGGGTTGGACCCCCAAGTTTGTCCATTGAATAACATGCGGACCTTGCAAGGCCCCCAGCATGGCAAGACGGCGGCGGCGAGGGCCGAACCCGAAGTCAACTTTCCCTATTCCAACAGTCTGTTCCGTTTCTCCCTGGCCGAAGTCTTTGAAGGACTCGCCAACTTGCTTATAAACTCCTATCTTTCCTCCTGCGACTAAGTTATTTCGCCAAAGTAAACCTTCTTTTCTTGAGGGTTCCTGTGGTGATGGAATCTTCAAAGAAGGGAGTTTCATAGGGAATACACTCTACAGCCCGAGATGCATCAGTACGAGAAAGTTCTTATTTATATAGCTGCGGGTCCCTTACTCCGATAGATTTCCTCAAACTATAAGCAATTTCGGTCAAAGGCTCCGGTGAAGTGTAGGTACATAAAGAATTTTTTTTTTACAGAGACATTTTTTCCGGCTATTTTTCTTTGTACTTCCGAAAAGATGGCAAAACATCAATGGGAAAACTTCGAGTTAAGCCGGTCTCATTCTGCAGATAGGATTTCCTGAGGCAAAATCCAAAAGGAGGCACCTACTCCAACTTCCTCTCTGAAACTTCGTCAGAAGCTAATCTCGTTTAGTTTAGATTCTTCGAAAGTGTAGGGAGTTATACAGCTGTAAGCGTTGGAAATAGGATGAATGGCAGATAGCGGGCCTGGAAGTGGCAACAGGCAGACCTGTTAAGAAGCAAGTGCTTTATAAGCAAGGCCAAAGAAATTGGTTAAATGAGCAGAAGGTATCTGATAATAGCGTAAATGGAAAGCCGCCCTTTTACATTAGTTCCGCTTTCAAGAGCTGAGTTTAATCTGCGTTGTTATTTGGTGGCGTGCACCATAAAGGTTCCACCTCATCCTCCTTACGCCTTTACTTCAAAATCCAATCCTTCCACCTGGATACTATGAACTTCGTTTTAAGAAATTAAAACCTTGAGTAAGTTCTGTTAAAGCTTAGATGAACAACGACACACGGGTTCGATCCCGATCCTATATAGAAGTTTTTACTTTCTCGCTAGCCATATATGGCGAGAAAGTATTGTTTTCGTGCAAAATTTTGAAATTGAGATTTTGGGTTTCCCATGATCCTGGGGGTCCCCTGAGTCCAAAAAAGTGGTTTCTGGAAAAAGTCTGTCCGTCAGTCCGTCAGTCCGTCAGTCCGTCCGTCAGTCCGTTCAGTGCTCTAGCGCCTATACCGTTCATCCGATTTTGATGAAATTTCGTATGGACCTGTCTAAAATTACTGCCGAGACACATTTTCAAGGATTTTTTGATTGGTCAAAAATTGCGGCCGCTATTGTCAAAAAACCGCCAAAATAATTCAAAAATCGTGTTTTTGGTTAGTCGGACAAGCGCCGACGGTACACTTTTCAATCTATAACACTGAAAATTGGTAAGTGTGTTGACAAATAGATGCTTCGAGGTAATTTGCAACTAAAATTGAATTGGTTGAAAATTACGGCCGTTCTGGACCAAAGTTCGATCGTTTCGGCGCCATTCACATTTATTGACCGATTGTCATGAAATTTGGTAAATTTGTGTAGAACCATGTAACTTAAACATTTGTCAAACAGAATTTTGTTATCTTCAAAATTACGGCCGTTGTAGTCAAAAAAGTGTCGAAAATGAGTTAAGAATGAGAAACCACGTTTTTGAATGGTCGGAACGCATTTGGGACTACAGTAATAGAATGACAGCCATGAAACTTGGTGGGAGTGATCTCAGATAGACGCTCTTGGGTCTTTTTCAACCGATTTTGGATTGCTTAAAAATTACGCCCGCAAAAAAATCTCAAAGAAATAAAAAAAAAAAAAAAAAAAAATCACATGGGGCGAGAAAGTTTAGTGCGACTGTTGTCGGACCCTTTATTCTGTTCGGCATTCACCTCTGAATATGTCAGCATCTCAAGTGAAATGTACGTATACAGTGGTTCGGTACCCGCCAAAATAAGCAACTAACAAGATGGACAGGGAGCTGCGAGGGGTTAACCGCACGTTGGGAATCATTGGAAATCTTTATGAAATATCAGGGAATCTTGGAATTTTTTGGAGTGGTTACCCCTTTGAGGTTCATCTTTTTATGAATATCGTTGGGAATCTCTATGGAATCTCAAGGAATCTTTGGAGTGGTTACCCCCTCGGGGAGCTGGTAGTAGATATTGCTAGCCGAGCACGCTGGACATTTCTTGAAATGCAGATATTGTCGAAGGAACTAATTAATGGCCACTTTGAAGGGAGGATTCCGAGAAAAGTTCTTCCAAATACCAGTTCCCGGTGGTGGTAACTACCCGGCGGGTAGTAGAGTAGTAGAGTAGTAGGATAGTAGAGATGCAGTTGCTACTACAAGGGGAAATCCTCTAAATTACGACAGTTCTGATACAACCCCGGAATCATTCACTGTTCACAAAGACAGGAAATTCAATGAAAAGGCACATTGAAAGGGACAAGGCGTAGGTGGTGCTATATGGGAGCCCGGTGCTTTGTGTACAGCTGTACGGCGTATGCTGGCCCTACAGCCGGCCGTCATTAAACAGTGTGCTATTTTTAGGACATCTTGCATGTATGTGTAACGGGGCACATGGTCGCGGGGGGCCTCACGTAAACAGTTCAACATAAAACTTCAGTTTCCTAACAGTTGCATTCCAAGATATCAATAAACCCTTACTTTTTCGAAGTATATCAACAGAAAATACCTACTTAAGACATTGACCTGTGACCGAGACGACCAGACCAACTAACAGAATACAATAGGCAAACAGCAATCTAAAGTATTCTACGAGGGGTAAATCACTCCAGAAATCTCGTTGGGAATCTTTATGAAATCTCAGGGAATCTTGGATTTTTTTTTTGGAGTGGTTACCCCCTCGGGGTTCATCTTTCTATGAATATCGTTGGGAATCTTTGAAAATCTTTATGGAATATCAAGGAATCTCTGGTGTGGTTACCCCCTCGGTATCCTACAAAAAATGGTACCAGCTTCTTACAGAGTGAAGATGCCATCTGTTTGTAGAGGCCACGGTGCAGTTCAGTAGTTGAGGTACCCGGTGGCCCAAAGGAGCCTGGACTGAAGCTGGTAGTAGATGCAAGACAAACAGAAAATTTCTCAGAAAAAGTTCGACGGTTGCATTGTAGGTAGTTTTCAAAAGTACTGGAGTTTACGAGACTGAAAACAGTGCTGACTCGTCAGACATGCGGGCACAGAGACGGTACAGGAAGTTATCCAACTGATTTGCAAGTTGCGGGACTCTCGACAAGCACTACTGAATGCTTGGCGAACGGGACTACCATTCAATTCTTCCAGCGTTTTGTCGAGGCAAAAAATACAACAGAGACTGCAGCAACTTCTCTAACAGTCCCCCAACCCCACAATGCTCTACACAGAGCTCCACATGCTGAGCTGCACTCTATAGTTCTTACATCGCCATACAACTACGTCCTTATCGAGAATGAAAATCTACTCGTATTATAGAAATTAAATGACTGGTTTTTCCGATCCAGCATACGATGCAAGAACAAGAACAAAGAAACGGCATTTATTGTTATTGTTCTTGCAAGGCGACTCTTGCTCTTGTTCTTGCAGTAAAAATCCGATCTTGTCTATGGTCTTGCAGGAGAAATCATTTCTTGCTCTTGTTCTTGTTTTTGCTGCGAGACTTATGGAAGTTTTTGCATACAGATGGAATTTTCTGCGGTTATAATGTGGTTTTTAGCCTACCAAACGGCCATTTCATGTGCAATCGATCGTCGCATAGTCTGCAGAGTTTTTCGTACAAAATATGAACTGCAATCCATGAATGAAGCTTTGGAAGAAAACTGCCTGGGTTTCTGCAAGACTCTTGCGAGAACTCTTGAAAATTTTTGTTTGACATACTTTACACAGGAAACGTTTTTTCGCGGTGCGTGAGTAGTAACAACAGCACAAGAGCGTTCGTCATGACAAAGCAATCAAGGAAGCAGAAAATGAGACACTCCAAGTATTTTGCGAGCCACAAAAACAATGACAGAGGTTAGACAAAAAGTCGCAGGAAGCAAAGAAGAGAAGGGAAAGAAAAGAAGATCTCCGATTGTAAAGGGTGGGACTCGGGCGAGTCATCGATTAGCAACTGATTGGCATTTCCTTCCTGTCTGTAAGGACGGAAGGACTTTCTTCTTCTTCGAATCCCAGACATCGGTTGGCAGTGCAAGGGGTCAAGTGAGAGCACCATAGTCAAGTGGTTAAACGTTAGACGGGTAACAGGAGTCTGCGAGTTCAAACTCCGGTGGACCGAAATTTTCCTTCTTAGATTTTCCTACCATCTTGGTAGTGGATAATGGAACGCGTAGTTCGGAGCCCACCTCAAACTGTAGGTCCCCATCACCGTCTGCCTATAGGACGTTTGGTAACACATACCAAAGAACAGGTCAGATAACTGGTTCCTCTCGAGACGCTCCCCATGGCTATAGGAACAACGCACACCAGCAGGTGTATTCCCTTTCTCGAACGCCAGAAAACCCACTAACACCTTCAAAATTTATTGTAAGAAGATAAGGCACGCCATCATGCAATAAATGGAGAACAGTTCTTCTTACAATAAATTTTGAAGGTGTTCGAGAAAGGGAATACACCTGCAGGAATGGAGTCTACGAAATTCTCCCAGGGAATGATCATGGCCACGGTGTGAAAACTCCAGAGGGATTGGTTTCTTCGTGAATGATCACCACATGGACTGTAGTGGCTGGGGAAAAGGTGGTATACGAGAAGAAGGATTTTAAAGAGCTAAACGAAAGCAGGATGCGATTTGCGATATCAGAACGTACATGCGACGCTGAAAAGGATTTTCTGAAAAGCCCGGATCATATGATTTTTGCTGTTAAGTGCTGAGATATGCTTACATTTATCTGACATTCAAAAGCTCTTTCAAATCAAAATAAGTTCACCACTCAACGAAAATTTTCAATGTTTGCGTTAGAAATGGAAACGGGTCTTTATTCCGAGTCAGCACAACGTAAGGTCAGTCATGTTTGTTTAGCTATACTCCCATTTTATTTCTTTTATATTTTTACACTGGTTGGAAAATTTCGGGTTATGTTTTCGGATCATGATTTGCAGCTGATTTATTTTCAGCCATTTTGCTTTCATGGCATTTTCCTTCTTAAAAATATGTAAGTGCTGACGTCAGTGATGTCGTCAACTGGTGGAAATATGGTGAAAGGATTTCACCTTTCTAAAAGAACTTATAAATTCAGAAAGACCGCATATGTTTGCACCACGGCACTATGACAACTGTGAAATGATTCGATGGAACAACCACGGGCGAAATTGCTATAAAAGCATGTAATCTTATCTCCGGCCGGAACATCAATTTTTCTATTCCAAGTGAGGGGTTAACCACTCGTTGGGAATAATTGGAAATCTTTATGAAATCTCAGGGAATCTTGGAATTTTTTGGAGTGGTTACCCCTTCGGGGTTCATCTTTCTATGAATATCGTTTGGAATCTTTGGAAATCCTTATTGAATCTCAAGGAATCTCTGGAGTGGTTACCCCTTCGATTCCAAGCCTTATACGGTGTTCAAAGAGTCGCAGTAGAACTCCTTTTTTAAGGTCTGGTATACTGGGATTCGAACCCAGGACCTCCGTTGTTCAAGTGTCTGAGTACCCTAAACCACAGGGATGCCTTTGTTTTTAATCCGGCCCGGTGATGAAAAAGGGCCGTAGATATGGCGGGACGCTCGGGGAAGTGCGGGGGCTGAGGGGTTTATGGCTCCCCAGATCTCATCGTCTGCATCATAGTTTTATAGGTGCACTCTCGAGCGACCGAGTGAGTCAGCTCCTGTCCTCGACCCTTCACCTGCATTCAGGATCAGTTGTTTCAAACTGAAGTGTTAAAAATATTGTTAACAGTATCTGTTTCTGGTCTTTTTGCATTACGTCCAATTTCCAGTGCTCAGAAAATAATCTCTAGCTCCGGGTGTGGCATACTGTATTTAGTACTGTAACTCCTCCACCATTTCTATCTTTCATAGGAATTCGTTCTCCAGTGAAAGCTAAACACAGAGTCCTGTTCGCAGTCACTTGTCTTTCGTTCGAATAGCACACTATGTTTAGCTTTTAGAGCAACCACGGCCATTGGCGGTCGTGCCATTACCAGCGTTATCCTTTTCAGTAGCTCAGGGTGTCCATAGCAAATGAAAATGTAAAGCTCGATGTCAAGTATCTCAAGTTTGGGAAAATAACTCCAACTGATTAGCTGACCACAGCATTTCTGGCCTCGTCAGGGGTCTACTCTATCCAGACCCTGTGAGGAAAAGTCGGAAATTACAAACACAACCATTGTATTTCCTCACATTCGCTTCAGCTAATTAGCAGTCCAAGGTAAATTGAAACAACACGGGCCAAGCATTAAAAAGAAAACAAAGAGGAACGCAGGAAATCAAATGCCAGCGCAAAATGGCCACAACTGCTTCGGTGTTTATTTAGAAAGCCCAGGGAATGAGTTATGAAAATTAAATGAGTGGTTGAAAGCGTACTCCAGTGTGTAGGTGGAGACTGGGCCACAGCAAACCAAGCTTTTGTTAATGGGTAAGCTGATACAATGGCTGTCGAGTGTCGGTTTCCATAATCGCATTCAATCGTCATAGCCTCAACCTCGGCGTCATTCGAAAGACTCGAAATTTCGCCCTGAGTTGCCCTCCATGCTGTCCTATAATTATACACTACTACGACTCTTACCAGGGTGCTTCCTATTAGAGAGCCAGGAAATAGTCTTTGCCACATCAGGACAGCAGAAGGAAGGATTCGAAAGAGAAGCACACGGAGAAAACACTGAAGGTTTTTTGTAACATACAGACGTAAACATGGAAACCGAGCCACAAAGGAAACAAAATGTGAACCCAGACAAACACGATATCGGGACAGCGCGCGCAACTTTGGAACCAGGACACAATCCGAAAGAGCAGCTTCAGTGTCCCCTGAACCTTGATGATAGCAAAATCTGAATGGAACCTTAGCATCGCTTCAAGTCAAAGCTATCAGAGCTGTAGCAGGGGGCAAAGTGAATGGGAAGGGATAGCACTGACTTTGGGAGAGACAGGCACGGGTTGGTGGCCTGCGACAAGCTAATTTCGGGGAAAGCACATTTTAATCAGCATAACCTTTTCACCCCAGCAACCTTTCAACGAATTTGTTAGCAACACAACGGGGTCGGCAACCGTCCTGATAAAGTCGAGGACTCCGGCCGCCCCTCTGCTCACGGTTCCTGCGCCTCACAAAGAGTCCGACCCCACCGTCCGCCCCCCTGTACCCCGTGCATTACCTTGATTGACTTTCTTCTATGAGTTAGCCCCCAGCCTTTTTGGATCCTACCACGTGCAAACCAATACCACACAAACCAACCCTCGCAGGGTTATTAGAACTCCAAACTTTCTTTTGACTGTTCTTTCGACCGGAGTCACATTTGCATGTGAACTGATACAGATGAAACTAAACCAATAAGTGCGCTTGAACATAAAGGAGACACGAGGGGTTAAGCACTCGTTGGGAATCATTGGAAATCTTCATGGAATCTTGGAATTTTTTTGGAGTGGTTACCCCTTCGGGGTTCATCTTTCTATGAATTTCGTTGGGAATCTTTGGAAATCGTTATGGAATCACTCTGGAGTGGTTACCCGCTCGAGGAGACCGCACGACACACCGTTCGGTCTAATGCCTCAGTTCCCGATAATCAAATCCTCATATGTATGTACAAGGACTCAATTCCACGTATGCCAGTACACATGACAAGAAAAAATAAAATACTTCCTCTTAAAAAAATATGCCTCTTTCGGAAATGGCGTAACAAGTCGGGGGGGCCGAAAACCCGGCAGTTTTTTAAGGATATATACGTGGGAAATATC
Organism: Mesopsocus fuscifrons; assembly: GCA_950004255.1. Taxonomy (NCBI): domain Eukaryota; kingdom Metazoa; phylum Arthropoda; class Insecta; order Psocodea; family Mesopsocidae; genus Mesopsocus; species Mesopsocus fuscifrons. Next base: position 14,783,244 of record OX465379.1, read on the forward strand.
GAAACGACGGCAATCTACCGAAGCGTGATTCGGTAAATATAACGAAGGGGATCCAGGAATCCCCAGCCTCCAGATGAGCGCGGGGAGGGGACGGAGAGGAAGGGAAAGAACTCAGAGCTGCGACAACTGCGAGCCCACACAATTTGCGACCGGAAATCGATGAAATACGGCAGCGGAAATAGTAGCGAGATGAGTTCGCAATTGTATTAGCGGACTCTCCCGGTCAACTTACCTGCGGGCTCTCCCAATCACCCCACCCGCCCTATGCTTGTCAAAGTGGTGAAACTACACATTAAAAAATAAAAATTGGATGTGACACCGTTAGCCTCCAATAAAAACTGCTGGCTGGCAGCTCAAATCAAACTGGAAATACAGCTGGGCGGTATAATTTACGAGGATATACAAGGAGGGGAGGGAGTTTTCTTAGTTCTGAATGGATCCAAAATAGGATGGACTACAACCGTGGTCACAGCTAAGGGTAAAATTCCGGGGAAAAATTAAAAACGCTTTTCTCCTATCATGGCAGTTATCGAAGAGTGGCGGAACTCCATCCTAATCTTTAGAGTTTAAGTTGAAAGAGCAGGTAAACGGCAGGTGCTGGTGCAAGTCGAACTTAATGTAAACTAATTAAAACTTTCAAACTTCACACACGGGCTATCTCAAGTATAATTAAGTGAAAAGATCGGTGTCTAGCTATACAGGCAGACATCAAAAAACAGTAGAGAGAAAAGTCAGCAGGGAGCTGTCGCGACCACCTGCTGCTGCCAAGCTTATTCCGGTCGCGTAGTTTCGAATGCTCAAAACCGTCAGAGGTGTCACAATTTTCACGGGGGAAACAAATTTCAAGATGCTTTGCTACAGTACGTGCCTCCCAGCCCTCCGACGGAGATATTTATAGGATTCGTAGGATTTCAAAATTTAATTTACTCAAATATAACGCTTATAGAACGCAAGCGGTGGAGAACTCGCCTCAGTTTCAATCACGCTGAGCGTCAAGGTATGGGTCAAACAATTGATGGTACGAGTACTTTATAATAAACGAAGACAAGAGATTTAGCAAGTGCACAACAGCTCGAGCTCAATGCCGATTTAATTTCAGGGAATTCCCAAAAGAGGATTGCATATTTTTTTTTCTACCGTTAGGGAGAAGCCGAGGGGGTAACCACTCCTGAGATTCCAAAAAGATTTCCAGAGATTCCCAACGATATTCATAGAAAGATGAACCCAGAAGGGGTAACCACTCCAAAAAAAATTCCAAGATTCCCTGAGATTTCATAAAGATTTCCAATGTTTCCCAACGAGTGGTTAACCCCTCGGGAGAAGCCAACAAAGCGTTTGAAGGCAGGCGTGGCATATTCGCACCCAGAAACAGCAAGAAAAACAATATGTATATACTCTAAACAGTTAGGGCATTGTTTTAACAGTTTTAGAAGTGTAAAGTTAGTAAGAGGATGATTAGCTCCTTAAAGGAAGTACAACAATTAGTTGCCTCACTAACTTGACTAACCCCTTAGCGGTTTCTGCCCTTTCCTACGCGGCCTCTCTCGAAAGCCGACAAAGCGCTTTCAAGCAGGGGGGAGAAAATCGGGGAGAGGCAGAAGCTTTATAGGACCAATAACCTGCTGGACGATAGGGACACCAAATGGTCCATAACTGTATACGGCATTTTTCATACGGCCATCACTGGACTGATGGTAGAATATGAATAGTTTTGGGAGATACTGTGGTGGGATAAAAACCGCCCATTACGGCGACTTACCCTCAAGTTCACCAATGAATTATCACCGACAATAACGCCAGTTTACTTGTTGCTTCTTTAACGGGGCCTCGAGAAAGGCGGAGAGCGGAACTTTTTTTTTTTCAGAGAACATATGCGCCGATGAGTTGGTTGTTAGAAGTTTCTGGCCGAAGCCGAAGATGAAGTGGCCGAAGCCGAATACGAGTGGGCCGAAGCCAGTTTAGGAGTGGGCCGAAGCCGATACATCTATGTCGGAAGCGGAAAATTTTTCCGTTCCGCCGGAACTGTTAAAAGTACAGCCAGAAATAACTGAAGTTAAAAAACAGCTGTTAAATCGTATTATAACAACGATTCCCTCCTTTCAGCGGCCGACGGCTATACCGACTTTTCAGGGTAAAACAGTCAACGGGTTCTAAAACAGCAAAAAGGCAAATAAAAGTAATTAGTGAAATAAAAGGTCCTTTATATGCCGACACAGGTGTGCAGCCCGAAAAACACGGGACGCGGCAGTAAAAACAATAATGCCTTTAAGCTCCACTAACCGTATCGCTTGTCGGCCGCAACACAGCTCGGAACGGGGAAAAAGCGAGCCTGGAGGGAGGTTCGGCGGAGGGGTGGGACGTCGGTGACAACCTGGGACATGGACAAAGCACCGCCTAAAGCCCAAAGCCCTCGCTGACAGCAGGCCTGCCCTGCCTGCCTTACTGCTCACTGTGCGGGGTCAACTTTAGGTACTGCGAGGTGGGGGTGAAATGGCAGAAACTGGATGTGTATATATTCCAGCTGTCAGAGTGCACTCTTTCGACTCTGTAGTCCCCGAGGGGTTAACCACTCCAGGAATCTCGTTGGGAATCATTGGAAATCTTTATGAAATCTCAGGGAATCTTGGATTTTTTTTTGAGTGGTTACCCCTTCGGGGTTCATCTTTCTATGAATATCGTTGGGAATCTTTCGAAATCTTCATGGAAACTCGAGGGAATCTCTGGAGTGGTTACCCCCTCAGTAGTCCCCTTACTGCCGACTACGCGGGGTCAGCTTCCAGCCTTCAGAGTGCATGTGAACACGGTCGTCACTCTTTCGACTCGGTATACTCACTGACGGCGAAAGAACAGTCACCAATCGGAGCTGTATTGTCGATTGAAGTCAACCGAATGTTTGACACCTTTGACATCCAACTCCTACCAACAGAAAAAATTGGTGGTGCCGAGATTCGAACCCAGGACATCTAGTGTTTCACCCCTAGGCCACAGCGAAGGCGAGAAGACACTCCTTGTCTCTTTTCGATATTGACCCTATAACTTGTGTAAAGCATAGGAAGAGCATACTATTCAGAGAAGGCAGGGGGTCTAGTAATGAGCACAGGCACAGCCGAGTCTTTGTAATCTCGGGGAATAGTAGCTATATAGCTGGGATGGTTCGAATCGCAATCAGGTGCTCGGTCAGGGGCTAATGATCGCCCCCATGCCGCGATGACGTCATTCGTCTCGAGATTGAACAAATCACCCCCACCCCCTACCCCTCAGACCCTTATAGTGTCTGTAGACCCCGTCGGCAAGGTGATCTTACTGTATTTTGACGCCGTTGTCAGGAGAATTCATTACTCGTAATACCTTAATGAAACCTGTACCTCGGAAACAATGAAGACTATACTAGAATGATATGTATTTATTTGGAATGTAAATGAGTCATCAGACCTACAGGAACCTTAAAACTGACGCAAGCCAATATACCACTGAGGCAACTTTTTCTTCTATTTTTTAACAGCGAGGCGAGAGGTAAAACAGCGGATTTCCAGCCCCGTCAACAATTGCAACAAGAACTTAAAACCATTTTCCAACATCTAAATACTGTGGCCCACAATAAGAGACAGAAAAGTGTTTTGTATATTTATTATATACGTGACCATGCTGAAACTAATTGACGAAAAAATGTAGGGAGGTCCGTGAAACGATGCAGTGATGAAAAAGAAAGGAGGATGAGAGAAGGGGGAAAGGGGGAAAAGGAAATTAACATTGACGATCCGGAAACTACGGCCATCTTCCTCACCCTTCTAGCCCTCCAATAATAAGCAGGCTGGAGACGCACCCTGCCAACCCCCAAGACTCCTAACTGATTGGCTGTCTTTTAAGAAAATAATAGCCCCATGGACGTGAAAGAATAGAGATACTTCCAACGCTCAGCATGCACACGTTCGTGGGGCGAAAATCCTGGCTCTACCACGGTTCAGGTCTCGCAAAAAGGGAGCGAGATGCGATAAAGCAAGAAACTGTGCTTTGCTCTGCCGTGTTGTTGTTCACCAGAGGCAACGGACTAGCTACGGCAGGATAGCTGTATAATTTGGGAAGGAAGCAGAGGGGGCGATTGTTCCTACCCCCAGTGTACAGGCTCAGTACATGCGGTAGGCGCAATTTGTTCTCCGAACGGTAGAACAAGCCTGGACGTCTTGGCTTGATTTCCGAGCATTCGTTAAGTTAGTAGAGAGGTCAACGAGTAATACGGCTGGAACATAATTCGGCAGACCGCCAGATCAATAAGCGTCGTGTACTTTGGCTCACGAATCGGCTTGGATGGGAAGAAGAGGCCACAATACAAACTCTGCCTTGGTATTGAGGTCGAAAGTTCTATCTTCTCGGGATGGGATGCAGGTCGGAGCCCCCAGAGAGTAAAGAACACACTAAAATATAAATGAAAACGTGAGAGGAAATATGAAGTTAGATTACAGTTGAGAGATTAGAGATTAGGCTTGCCAGAGAAACAATAAATAAGAAACGCGTAAGAGGCAAAGCCCGTTCGGATAATCCTTCTCGACTCCTCAAACGTATTTCGCAGACAGATGTTATTGAAGGTAAAGTTAATCCGATTCCTAATCTCCAGAACTCCCCCCCAACCCCCTATCCTTAACCATAAAACTTTACATACCCCCTCCCTCACCCCCCACCACCCAAACTCTCATGTAAAACCTCACCCTGGTTTCTTTCAAACAGGTTCGAAAGGTTTTCCGAAGCTGCTATACTTTCATAGTATCTGAGGTCTTTTTTGAAACCACGAACGCATTGTTGTACTTCATGTATCATTATTCAAATTGGGAGGACTTATTCTTTTACAAGTTGTATCAAGGGCTGGAGGTAAAGGGTTATTTTCTTAATACTGACGGCCAATGCTGACTGAAGCACCAGAAAAATGACAAAGCCTGCTTGGAGCGATACTGTTTAGGGTAGCAGAGTGGCCGAGCGGGTAAGGCGTCCGGTTTACTAAGAGCCACAGAAGCCAAGTTCGAACCCAGTTGCTGAAAAAATTTCCTCCCACATAATGCTGTCACTTGGACGGGTATACGTCGCAAAGTCAGTACCTTGGCTTGTCTTGGCGGGAATTTAATATAAGTACCGCCCATTTTATATACATTACCAAGTCTTACAAAACGCAATAGACCAAAGCTCTACAGACCTCGTCCATTTCTAAGAAAAAAGTTCCTAAAGTTAGAACAATACAACTTCGTCGTTATCTTGTTTAGATCCGGAACAGAGCTGCTCTAATGGAATTTGGAAAGAAGGCGTTACTTGCTTGAAATCTGTATAAAGGCAAATTGTATTGAATGGGATATAGTGGAATACGTCAAATGGAATTAAAATTAAACGAAACAACCACTAATTGGCAAGTATACCCCACCTTGCGTCAGGTTCATTTCACATAATATCCATCATTAGCTGATTTAAATTCCGATACTTCAAACAGGCGCGTGTCTCTCAGAAGGAGTATAAGCTAATATGCTCGTACATATAACGACAATAAGGTACTTACTTCCTTCAGTTTTCAGTTAACCACTCGTTGGGAATCTCGTTGGGAATCATTGGAAATCTTTATGAAATCTCAGAGAATCTTGGAATTTTTTTGGAGTGGTTACCCATTCGGGGTTCATCTTTCTATGAATATCATTGGGAATCTTTCGAAATCTCTACGGAATCTCTGTAGTGGTTACCCCCTCAGTTTTCCCTTAAGCTCTGCTATACCTGACGATTCATTTCTACCGCCCGTAAATTATTTTTATTTTTTTCCTCTTTGTTGGAGACAACCTGGGTGGTTTTTTCGAATTCAAAAGTTCTGCAAATGCTAACATGGCTGAATATGTGTGAAATCTCAAAATCTACACAAAAATTGGGGAATCCCAGTTTTTTTAATCAAGGGAAAAAAAAATAAAAAATAATTCGTTGTTCGTAATGTTATATTGGCAGATATGCACAATCAGGTAAAGCAGAGCCTTAAGGGAGGGGGCGAGGGTGCAGAAAGGAGATGGAAGGAGGTAGAAGAGAGCCTGAGAGACTAGAAAATCATTTCCCCGTGGCATAGATGAGAAATGTTTAATCGCGAAACTGTTCCTGTAACACAAAACTATTTCCATGAAAAGCGCTGTTTGCCTTTCTTATCAACTTTGACTGTTTACGAATCAAACTTTAATATTTTACCCCATTTTCCCTACCAACCCTTACCGATACAGCCAGAATGGCTTTCCATCCCATTTTCCGATGCGTGCAGTATTGCTCCATAATAATCCAATATTCGCTTATTCTACTGTTATAGGATGTTCCGGAAGAAGAATACGCGGGAGATTGTGGCATGTTATCTCGTTCAATAAAATACATTTCTGAGACTACTAGACTCTCAAGGGACCATGTCCATGTCCCTCGCTATAGAGAGAGTGACACTGTGGTGACAGGGACTGTCAAGGGACAGACCGTAGCATTCGCAGGTTATAGCGAGTGTGACAACTGTAGTTCGATGACAACTGTCTGCTAGATATTTTCAACCATGCGATGGACAGAAATCCTGACGAGAAACAAGGAACTCCGTTCAAGGGTAAGTAGGAAAGTTATAAGGAAATGTGTAGGGTAAATGGGGGCCACGAAGAGGTGAAGTGAACACAGGCATCCCGCGTACCGTCAGCAGGGGCTGGGGGCTGCAGGGGGTAATGACTTATTCACAAGTCACCTCCCTTTCCAAGCGCCCCATGTGCACGCTCCATGTCAACCCGCAAATCGGCGCCTGCTCGTTTTTATAGGCCTGACAAGGCTCTACCGTCACTCTGACCACGAGCAGCGGTATCCCGCACCATGTACAGGGCTCCAACCCAAAAGGGTCACACTACATGATTGCCGAAACAGGCCTTTAGCGGGGTGGAGGGAAAAGCCCAGCAACTAAACCATTGCAGCTCCTTACCCATCGTGTTAGCACGCGATGGGGATCTAAAGTATCAATGTGCAGGCCATAAAAAAAAAAAAAAAATTATTTAGATTATGGGTCCTGTTGGTATCAGCACTGAGGCAATCAATCTATAGATGCATCTTTTTTTTTTCTCGGGTCGTCGATACCAGACCTAGAACATGGATGAATTTAGTTGCAGAGATAGGCGGAGGAGTGCTGCAGGAATGAAGTCTTTTATGTGCTATTTCAATTTCAATATTCCATTTTCCACCGGCCGATCCAAATTGGATTGGTGGACTGGGCAGAGGGCAGGATTCACAGAGAAATGGTTGGTGCCGACCCATCCGACTGGTTGCAAGGGGGTTGGCCTCGTTAACTTTCTTATTTATTGATTCCTAAGGGCTCTCCCGTCTTCTCACATGGGTAACGTTAAGGATTTTGAATGCTCACTGGGTTCCCCCCTTCCTGAACGCGAAACCCATTCGCAGACTGCTAAGCGAGTTCATTTCACATTGAAATTTCATGACCATCTATTCAACTTCCTATATCCTATCGAAAATACCGCCATTTCCCATAAATTCACATTTATATACCTGCGCTATATTTTTCGAGCCTTGGGAACGTCTCATTTTATTTCCTTGGGGCAATCTGCCGGCCATTGCTAAAGTGGGGATTGACTTATAGTCCTGAATTTCCGTAGAAGAGCTATCTGCGAGATCCTGAGCTGAACAGATTAAGAAGGCGAATACTGCCTGACCGCTACTGTGGGCATCTCTCACTGGAGTAGGTCCTGCATAGGGAATAGGCAGCTGGCTGAGCTCTCAGTCCAACCCCATGCTATTGAAAACGGCAGGGCGGGCGGCTAGATGGACGACCTCCTTCATACTGATATCTAGTCACCAGAAACACTAGTTCAGAAGCGGGTATTTCTTGCACCGTGTACCTACTTCCGAGTGGTTGTATTTTTACGGATCCCAGTATTCCAGTTTTGGGACTCGCCCCACTCAAATATCCCACACCTTTTAATCATTTATTGTATAACAAGTGAGTCAGCAATCAGCAATAACCTGAAGGCATACGAAAGCTGCGAGCGGTGAACCGCAATTTTAATAGTCCCATGCGCATGTTGCCCCCACAAAATAAATTTATCATCATGTAGGTATCGCCCTGCCATATCGCATTATTGATTTGTCGACAGGGTGCATTACAGTTGCAGAACCTGACGAGCATGTACATCATCCTTCACACATCTGCACACCCATCAAATACAATGTAGTAAACATAATAGAGGTTACCTCGTTATGAGGTGCCTTAGCAGGCACAGTGGTGAGGTATGGAATGACGTTGACAGTAATGCCAGCCAAATGCCATGCGTCCTGGACGGCCGTTCTGGCGAGGGATGGCAGTTTTTTGAGTTGCCATTCCAAGACTCATCGCTGGTGGTCAGCTTAAGGGTCCGCTATACCTGACGGTGCATCTTTTGCCGCCCATAAGATTAACATTGCGAGCGGCGATTCATTTTCAAGGTTTACCCTTGGTTGGAAAGACACAAAATTTTGCCTGTACCTAACCATAACAATGTTCTAGGGAGTGTTCGAAGCAGATTTCCCAATTTCTCACTGGTTTCTTTTATTGCAACTGTTTTGCAAATGCTAGCATCGCATACCTCAAAAAAAGTGCTGTATCTCGAAAACCAGTAAAAAAGAGGAGACACTCCTACAACTTGAAGTAAATGTGTCACTTGCATATACCAATCACCTGTAAAACAGAAAAAACTGGAATTCTAAAACAGTTAATCGATTCTGGCTGCATAAAAAAAACATAGCAGTTAATTAGTTTTGAATTGAACTAAAATTTAATTAATGGATGGGGTGGGGGAGCCGGGGGTGTATAAAGACCCCCTTCCAATCTCCAATGCATTTTTTCCACAACGCCCTACTGCTTTCTGCACCATTGTGCTGCCTCTGCCTCCCTCCGTATCGGTTCAACTCTGTTTCCAGTCCTGTGCTTACTACGAGCCTCTATCGACTTTCCTGAAAACAGTCTAGGTCTAGGAGAAGCAAAAACATCCCATGGTCACTATAAAAGCTGTAGCTGTACTAATCTTTCTCTTGCGCTGAGTTTCAGGAACGTAATAGCCGAGAAACAGAAGACGTCCTACAAAACCACCACCAAAAATTGTAGCGGTGGTGCTTCGGAACCTAGCTAGCAGCCAATCCAGGGAGGAACCGCTAGGGGGTGAAGCTACAGCTGGGAGAATCTTGAAACTTCACTCCTCCCAAACCAACTCTACTGTCAAGACTTAGCTATTCTATTTTTCCCCAAATAAAAAGCTTTGAAAAGAGAAACCAATGCAACCAATAATTTGCATGGAACTTGCGTGCGTTCCTTGTTTGTTCCTTTCCGTCACACAATTATGATATAGCGGAATACAGAACTGGAAGGGCAAAGGAAAATAATGAGATCATTATCCGTTGGAAGGTATAGGTATTGTACATTACATCGTATTGTATATTCAAACGGAAGATAATACCTGCAAGACATTCACCCATATATCTCTGAACATCCTTCCATCCCAAGTTCTTCGGAAAAGGGTTTATTAGTGGAGGGGTGGGGGGGGGGGGGGGGACAAGCCCAGCAAGGAGGATATTTCAAGAATTATCATTGTTTTAGCGTACCTACTGTTTCAGGTGGATATGGATATCATTTCACTGTATTTATGTCGTGCATGTACCTGAAAACACCCGCAATACCATTTAGAATAAAAAAATCAAAACATGCAAAATGGCGGGGGGGAAATGAAACCCCCTTAAAGCCAATATTACCCTTTGTATTTTATAACAGCTCACGTTTTTCACAAAGATAGATCGAACGTCTTCCAGGGGGAGTGGGAGAGGGGGGGGATTACCCAACATCTGTGAGAACAATGGCTGCTCCTAATGAGCCCATGTTGCCCCCAAGGAGGCCAAAAACTCGAACAAGAAGGGAACGCCGATTCGGAGAGAAGGGGGATAATCGGCTCCCTATATTCCCTAACGATACCATGTTAGCCTCCGGTCTGAGCTAAACATCCCCTCCGAACAAGGCACATGTTCAACGGCAGAAAACTGGACAAGCTGGCCACAGGAACAACCCTTAAACTTAGGGTATATAAAGAAAAATGATCTGGGCTTCAGATAAACCGTGCGGGAGGGTGAGGGTGCCATTACTCATTTGAAATTCAGAATGGAAAATTTTTAGGCTCGACAAAAGATTGATTGAAATTGACTGATTCATACTAGGTACATAGGCATGTAGGAAATTTTTGTTATTATCACGGAGCTGATTGCCCCCACATCGCTGAAATTTTAAACGGACATGTTGGCTCCTTTAATTAGGCGGTCTACCGATTTTTGTAACGGGAAAAGGGAGTTACTGAGAAAAACAATTCCTCCGAAACTTTTCGTCTTGCCATCACAATAGTCCATTTCTAAGAAACTGTGACTAATAAAAAATATTACAACACACCGGATTCGAATCCCTAACAACCTTTGGACAAAACGACTAGCTGAAAAGTCCGAATTGATTTTCGAACTTCTTGGAAAGTAATTTAATAATACTGTACCTATACATGTTCCGGGGTTCAACTCAAAAAGGGTTCAGCATTTATCCCCTGCTTACAATAACTGACAACGAACCCGATTTAACCACAGTTAAATGCTCTATAGCTAGTTAATTGCAAATTTTCAAGAGGAACAAACCCTAAGTACAAGTGAAATAATCAATATAGCGTGGCTCCTTTACAGTAAAATCCAGCAAAAAACTGAAAAATGAATCACAGATTAGGGATTCCATAAATTGAAGCAAAAGTGGTTTGAATGAGTTTGTAATTGAGTTATCAGTCAGATTCGAAAAAAACCGCCCCAACCGCAAGAGACTTCAAGTTAATAACGATGGGCTTTTTTCATTTCGCAAATAATAGCACGCTCTCGCTTTGCTATAGGTACGCACCGCATAGAGAGAGCACTGTGGCTTGTTTTATTACCAAATTGATAGTCTCTTTGTTGTCCCCGCTACCGATTTTCATTTCAAAGTCCTATCATCGAATCTCCCATTATTCCAATTTTACCGTTCCACTACGACTGCTCTTCAGCACTCAAGCCCCATAACGAAAAATCCCTCGACACAAAAATATGTTAGGCTAACTTCCTCTAAATTATAACAGCCTCAGTGACCCGTTCGATCCCGATCCTGCCAATATTTTTCTGATTGGCTTTCATCTCTGATATGTTCACGAGGGGATAACCACTCCAGAGATTCCCTGAGATTTCCAAAGATTTCCAACGATATTCATAGAAAGATGAACCCCGAAGGGGTAACCAGTAACCACTCCAAAAAATTCCAAGATTCCCTGAGATCTCATAAAGATTTCCAATGATTCCCAACGAGAATTCCCAAAAACTTTTTGGTAGGATCGGGATCGAACCGGTGTGACCCGGCTCTCACTGCTCCTCAAAAGTCGACCATTTAGTCCACTCGGCTATCGGGGCCGTTCCTATATTGGTTACTCCATTCAGAAACTGACCAGCTGGAATCGAGTAGAGACGGAGTGCGTAAAGATACCTTCAAAACACGTAAAAGCGACAGTGCGGTGTGAAATGAAGATTGATAGGTTCGGCGAGACAGATGAAAAAGGGGTGTGTTTGGGGTGTTTTGGGTGTTTACCCTTGCCGTCACGTGGGTTTAAATTCATTATTCTCCCCCCAACACCCACCCCGGACGGTCGGCCAGCATCTGTGGCTTTTCCTGCTGATGACCATACGTGCTTGCCCAGCACAGCCCTCACACTCTCATCAAAACTCATCAAGTTTCCGTGGTCTACACTACACTCCCAAAAGGGTCAGTTCCCTCGCAATATTACAATTCTACACACTTTCTTTTTGAGGGTCCGCTATACCTGACGGTGCATTTTTTGCCGACCATACATTGCGAGCGGCGATTCATTTTCAAGGTTTACCCCTGGTTGGAAAGACACAAAATTTTGCCTGTACCTAGCCCTAACAATGTTCTAGGGAGTGTTCGAAGCAGATTTCCCAATTTCTCACTGGTTTCTTTTATTGCAACTGTTTTGCAAATGCTAGCATCGGATACCTCAAGAAAAGTGCTGTATCTCGAAAACCAGTAAAAAAATGGGAAATCTGCTTCGAACTCTCCCTAGAACATTGTTAGGGCTAGGTACAGGCAAAATTTTGTGTCTTTCCAACCATGGGTAAACCTTGAAAATGAATCGCCGCTCGCAATGTTAATCTTATGGCCGGCAAAAAATGCACCGTCAGGTATAGCGGACCCTTAATAACATAAATTCCCAAGTAGGCTGACTAACGTAATTTCTCCCTCAAACGGCTGCGTGAAAATCGTAAAAAACCCATAAAAAATAAAACATTATTGCTGGTTGAACTCATTGGAATATACTTCCATAGTTACTTCATGTCTGAATTTTTATAGCATTTCCTTATAATGAACCGAAGTTTTTGACACGAAATACCTCTTAGTACCTCATTCCTCGGAAAAAACACGGCAAAAGGTGGCTTTTGTAAGTTGCTAGTGCTCCCTAAAAGTTCACTTTATAGCGTTGTCCTTCCAAACGCTGACGCCACGCTACAGAGAAGTTTTATGGGGATACTATGGGCGACTTCAACAAATCACCCTAAGGTTAGATTTCACCACTTCTTTAAAGTATACTATAGTGTGTCCTATCGAACAGATTAGATTTATCTTATGGTATGTTTAGCTTATGACAAATACCTTGTTCGATAGGAGAGACTATAGTAGCATACAATAAGAAGTTGTGAAATCCAGCCTTAGGCCCAGCAGCTCTATTATGGATCTTCATTGTTATCTCGGGCGTTCACTTCAAGTTAACAGATCCGTAATAGACCTGCACGACTGAGTAACAAACGACCCTATCATAATTTGAGCGCATATAACGCGCGTATGCGTACAGGGGACCGGGAAACAGGATTGATTAGAAAAGCAAGGCAAAACCATGACGATTCTGGGTGCAGTGCAACAGTGCGAGGGGAAATGCACAGGCGAAAACAGCACAGCGGATATGACGTCCGCAGTTTTTAAAAATCGAGTCCAGTTCCACTGGACCGGGAGGATTTCATTATGGCCGGCCTTACATGACTGCCTTCCATTTCCTAGCCCCCGCTAAAAGGTTCATCCCTCTTCTCTTTTCTGTTGAAAATAACAAAATATCCCTCCCGACCCGTCAGTCGAACCGCCGACTATTTTCATCTCTGGCTCAACGTCCCTTTTCGTATTACAGTACACAGGTAGAGTCAGTTCGTAATGGACTCCAGCAGGTGTATTCCCTTTCTCGAACGCCAAAAACCCACTCAACTAACACCTTCAAAAATTATTGTAAGAAGATAAGGCACACCATGATGCAATATATGGAGAACAGTTCTTCTTACAATAAATTTTGAAGGTGATAGTTGAGTGGGTTTTCTGGCGTTTGAGAAAGAGAATACACCTGCTGGGCTAGCGAGTCTTGTGAAAAATAGTCAACGAGGGAGAAAAAAGAAGAAAATACTCAGATTATACATAGTTATAGACTTTCAATCACGAGGTATCTGCCATACCTCGCATATGCAGGAAACTTTCAACTCGCTGATGTGTCTAGGCCCAGAACAACCATAAAGAATAATATCATTTTACTTGTGTTGATCTACACCTAGAATGAGAGCTTCATGTCTGGAAGGCTACCAATACAGTTGGTGCCTAGTAGCACTTATAATACCGATAGGGGTGAACCTGAAAAATTGACAAAACACAACGACAAAAGACAGCCTCAAGAAACGAGAAAGGACGGGCTAAGAATTATAGTTGGTTTAGAAGTGTAGGGTATTCGCGGTTAACAGGATCACAACAATGTAACATGTAACTGGAAGGACGGGGTGACTCTCTAGCATTGTACCGAATAAAAATAGGTAAGTAGGTATGTTCATAAACTTACAGTTTACAAATAAATCGAGAAAAATACCGCATGCACAACAATAAAAACAGGACGAGAAAAAGGGCAAACGGAAAACCGCGGAGGCAAGCAAATTTTATTTTTGTTGAAATGTCGAAGGGGTGGGTACGGCCATGTCCAAGTTGTGACTGTGCGGTAACATGTAGAATGCGGTCTGCGTGTCTTATCAGCAGCAATCGCGTCCCCTAATGTGTTATCCCCATCCCCTTCCCCTCATCCCCGCTATTGCGAGTGATAAAATAGCCGGTGAAATGTGCCCAACATGAACGCGATGGCGGCGCCCGCCCTATAAAGCCCTTCATTGCGTGGCTGTGTATTCTGGAGTCTGATACCCGCCCTCTAGCGACAAGCAGAAGCCACAACAGTTAGAGAATACTGTAGATTTATTCTGTGAAACCTTAGTGGGTTCAAAGTCAACGAGATAGGAAACCAATCAAATGCAGATAATGCCATGTGAAGAGAGTTAGAAATACAGCAAGCTATAGACGATAAATTTAGTTCCATATGATGCATATAAGGACTGATGAAAAGAACAACTGGTCGTCCTTGGATCTGTGCACTTGAAGAGTACAGGTACCGCCAGCAGTCCAGCACCCACTCCGAGCAACTCAAGGTATGCTGGCACCTGGAAGGACGGACTACGGAGGAACGGGCCCCGGTAGGTACCCAAGGGCAGTGGACGCAGAATCCCAACGACTTCCCGGTCCCATCGGACATTATTATCAAACCAACATTACCTAAGACTTGTCTGTGCCTCTCAGTGGCCGAGTGGTCAAGGGGTCCGCTTTGTGTCCTGAGAGGTCCGGGTTCGAATCCCGGCGGAACGGAAAAATTTTCCGCTTCCGACATGGATGTATTGGCTTCGGCCCACTCCTAAACTGGCTTCGGCCATATTCGGCTTCGGCCAAAAAAAGTAACAACCAACTCATCGGCGCATATGTTCTCTGAACGTCGCGCGTTAAAAAAAAAAAAAAAAACCTAAGACTTGTCTATCAGTCTTTATTATCCTAAGACGACAGACACTTTATTAGAGAAAGAAACAGTGTTCTTGTATTTTCAAATAACAGGCTCAAAGAGTCCTAGTGTATATGAGACGGTTCTGATAGAACCGTAAGATGGCCCAGTAACAGCTGTTTGCTTGAACACTTCATCAGTCTTCTTAGCCTGTTATTAAGTATACCAGAACACTGTTTCTTTCTCAAATAAATTGTCTTTCTTCTTAGGATAATCGAAGGCCTCGACAGCCGAGTGGACTAAATGGTTGACTTTTGAGGAGCAGTGAGAGCCGGGTCACACCGGTTCGATCCCGATCCTACCAAAAAGTTTTTCTGCTCGGCATTCACCTCTGATATGTTCAGCATGTCAAGTGAAATGTATATCGAGGCTGTAGTGGTTCGGAACCCACCTAAAACTGTAGGTCCCCATCGTTTACTCGATGGCTGGGGAGCTGTTATTTGGTAGTGCTGCCAGCTGAGCACAATGGATATTTCTTGACAACGGTCTAGTTGCTGGGCTTGTCCCCCCAACCCTCAGCTATTATTATTATTTATTTAGGATTATCGAGACACATAGACAATTTTTAGCTAATGCCGGTTTGATCCCAGTGGCAAACTTTTTTCCAAAAAATCCTAGGAAACCTGCGTACCAATAGATACGAAGTTGCAATTTGAACATCCGCACTTTATCTCCACATAGGCCTCCTTGCCCAACAAATGGGACAATTTGACGGATAGGTTTGTGGTGTATGTGCGCACGTGACGTGAGTGAAAATCTTGGTTAAGCAAGTCATTCCGAATTCATTAAGGCAGGCTGAAGGAATGGGACTACAGCGACGCCATTACTCTTTTCCAGCTCGCCTCAGCTGGTTTTCTTTCCTTAAGAGTAATTTTTTATTTTTAAAGTGTACTGAATCAAGAGTGCCTCTCAGTGGCCGAGTGGTCAAGGGGTCCGCTTTGTGTCCTGAGAGGTCCGGGTTCAAATCCCGGCGGAACGGAAAAATTTTCTGCTTCCGACATGGCTGTATCGGCTTCGGCCCACTCGTATTCGTCTTCGGCCACTTCGTCTTCGGCTGAGGCCAGAAACTTCTAACAAACCAACAAACCAACCATATGTTCTCTGAACGTCGCGCGTAAAAAAAAAAATATATATATATATATATATATATATATATAAGAAACGCATATCGTTAATTACCACAGCCGCCTCACCGCGGTCTAACGGGAAAACACTAGACTCCCAAGACTGAGGTCGTGGGTTCGAATCCCGGTAGCAGCAATTTTCTGTTGGTATAGCATGGATGTCACACCAAATTTTCATTTAGCTTCGACCGACAATCAGTTTCTTTAATTAACATCTGTTCCCTCGGACCAAGGGTACGTGTAAGTTTTAAAATTTAATTACCACGAATATTCAGAATTTAGCTCAACCAGATTTTAACCAACCATTTGGTTCTACCGACTGTTCACCGGTTTATATAAACACTAACTTCAATTACAACTCCACCTATATAAACATTAGAACTGAAACTTAGCTAGCTGCCCCTCTAGCTGGAAATATACACCTCCTCTCCGCATGGATACTTTGGGGGTCAAATTACTTCATATTCCAAGGTATGTTTATTCTGTGTTAAACTACATACTACACTTCCTAACCATAATAACTCGCGCAGAGGTCAGTTTTACTGCTGTAAGCTGTAATAACATCTCAAAAAGCATACAAGCTGTCAAATACATTCCAGGTAGAGGAACAGTGAGCTCTGGGTCACACCGGTTCGATCCCGATCCTACAAAAATTTTCTGATTGGCATTTACCTTTGATATGTCCTGCATGCCAAGCGAAATATATATTGAAGCTGTGGGGGTACGGAAACCACCGAAAACTGTAGGTCTCCACATTGTAAGTAAACGGTGGGTGGGGAAGCTGGTATATTTGGTACTGCAGCCAGCTGAGAAACAAGGATAGTTTTTGAAATGGTCTACATAGATGTTGGACAGGTCCCCATCACCCTACTCCTACTATCAAATGGTGCTACCAAAAAAAGATGAGCTCAGAGAGCCTACCAATTTCAGCAACCAACTGAACCTCTCAGCGAGGCAGAGTAGGGGAAGGCTGGGTAAAGCAGCCAGGGTTTATGAAATCCAAAATCTCGGCCATAATCTGGCTTGGGGAATGATGGATTAGTGGGGTCACGTGGTAACGGTGACAGTTCATCTTGGTTCCCAAGGACTATGCCTACCTTTTCTCGTCCTCCGCGGGCCTCTCTCTTTTCCCAAGTGTAATCTGATATTCTTACCTGAAATTAAAGATAAATTATTAATGAAATAGTAGATACAGATACCATTTCAGTGAGCACAGGTACAGTGTCTGTTCTGAAATATAATATCACACTAAAAAGAGCAAATAAATATCCAACCGTTTGTGTCATTATAAAAACAGTTTCGACGTTATAATAAACTGTGTACCTTGCTTGCCCTCAACTAAGTTCTAGTTAGCTTACCTATAACCTAACCTCCAATTAAATTTAACTGAGAGCGTCATCAATTATTTATCTTGCTCACAATGTCCCCTATAGTGACGAGCGTTCAAATCCACACCCCTCCAAATTTTGTCAATAGAGGCTTGCGACAGTTCATTGGTTCGAATTAGGTTTGTTACGCTGATAGTGCTGTCAGATTTGAAACCTTCACACTATTGCTGAAGGGTAGGTCCTATTCTACCTCAAAAAATGGTGAAGTCGAGGGGTTAACCACTCCAGGAATCTCGTTGGGAATCATTGGAAATCTTTATGAACTCTCAGGGAATCTTGGAATTTTTTGGTGTGGTTACCCCTTCGGGGTTCATCTTTCTATGAATATCGTTGAGAATCTTTGGAGATCTTTATGGAATCTTAGGGAATCTCTGGAGTGGTTACCCCCTCGGGTAACGGCCTCGATAGCCGAGTGGACTAAATGGTCGACTTTTGAGGAGCAGTGAGAGCCGGGTCACACCGGTCCGATCCCGATCCTACCAAAAAGTTTTCCTGCTCGGCATTCACCTCTGATATGTTCAGCATGTCAAGTGAAATGTATATCGAGGCTGTGGTGGTTCGGAACCCACCTAAAACTGTAGGTCCCCATCGTTTACACGATGGGTGGGGAGCTGGTATTTGGTAGTGCTGCCAGCTGAGCACAATGGATAGTTCTTGAAAACGGTCTAGTTGCTGGGCTTGTCCCCCCCAATACTCAGCTATTATTATTACCCCCTCGGGTGAAGTTTATAGATGAAGTAATAAAAACAAGTAAGGTTCAAGCGGTTTAACTACCGTAGAAGAACAAAATACCGCGCTGAGTTTATTAAAATGTTACATAATATTATTTTTAAAGCACTTCCACGGAAGTACATTGAAATACACAGAGATAATAATGGGGATGTATAATGGCAACGTAATTTCAGCGATGTTCAAAGGGGGGTATCCCAAACAAGTCTGTGACTCCCCTCCAGCAATTATTAAATTGAAATCCAAAACCCGTCAGTTTGAAAAGCCTTTGTAAAAGTAGGTAACTTCCAGGTTTCGCTTTGGAACAAAATTATTATGTTAAGACTACAGCCACCGGCTCACTCATAGTAACTAATGTATTTCAAGGAGAAGGAGTAGAAGAATATAAGAGACAATGCTGCAGAGCGAAGCAGCAACGTTTTCTGACGCAGGCTTTGACCTTTTCTTTACCGAAGAAACGAAAACTCCGAGGGGGTAACCACTCCAGAGATTCCTTGAGATTCCACTGAGATTCCATAAAGATTTCTAAAGATTCCCAACGATATTCGTAGAAAAATGAACCCCGAAGGGGTAACCACCCCAAAAAATTCCAAGATTCTCTGAGATTTCATAAAAATTTCCAATGATTCCCAATGAGATTCCCAACGAGTGGTTAAACCCTCGGAAAACTCCTACTGACTTCCCTGTACCTGGTCACTTGAGACAAAGATGTAATTTTTAGAACATTAGTTCTAGGGTGGTTAAATGAAGGAATTCATATATTGCCTAACTGGAAGGTAGAGACCATGCTTATTCCCAAAGGAACTTGTGCATTTACTTTGGCGTAGATTGGATTAAAGGCTAGCCTATTTTTGTATCCTCTCGACAACATACAAGCCGGAGTGGCTATCTGAGAAGGGGGTAAGAACTCTGGTCACATTATAGGTACCCAGGGTGGCGATTCATGTGTGGCTTCAGAAGTGGCTTTTGGAAACTAATTGAAAGCACTGGAAAACTTCGAGCAGAACATTTAATGCTGATCGCTAATCTTTTACGTCCGATTTCAAACTTTGTGAGAAAACTATTGGATATTGAAATATTCTGAAATATAATATGTCTTCTTATCGTCATTACTCATGAGGCTATGTTGTGATTTCACGATCGGTTAATTTTGGACAATTGTTTTTGTGACAAAAATCACTTGATCGTAAAATCACAACATAGCATGAGTAATGACGTTAAAAAGACATATTATATTTCAGAATATTTAAATACCCAATACTTTTCTCGCAAAGTTTGAAATCGGAACGTAAAAAAATAGCGAATGTATGGTGGCCCTTAACTTTGCACTCCCCCTGAATTTCCAGGCGACGACAAAGGCAACTATTTTTACTCCAGGTCGAAAAGGAACTCCTGGAATTGGGAAATCTAGCGCCGGTCCTGGCGCATCCTAGACAAGTGCAATGACTTAGAGCCAAGGCCAGTACACCGGCCGGCCTGCATTCACCTGTACTTGAAGTCGGTACCGCCTGTAGGTACGAGAAGGTACCAAAGAGAAGGTACCCATGCCATGATTGCCACGGCCACCGCCAAGCTCCTCATCGCCTTTGTTCCTTCCCCCTCTCCTCATTTATGGCTGGCTGCACCTTCAAGGTGCAGTGGAATTTCAGGATTAAGTACTACACTCTCTATTTCTCCGTTCTATAGACTTCCAGGGCCGTCTGGCGTTCAACATCAAGAGCACTCGAAATCCGTTCATCTAACTTACCTACAAAGCTGAACAAGAGGACTCTTGTTAGTGAAACATCACTGTCTACGGTGACTGCAATCTTACAACCTGGGAACTGTTCTGACTTCTGATATGAAAAGAGTATATACAGGTTTGCAAACGCTAAGTTGGAATAAAAAGGGTAGCCACGGGAAAATCGGGAAATCTGGGTCGGCCATCTCTAGAACTCCACTTAGTCGGGTCTTGTCAACCAAGGGAAAAAATAAAAATACCTAATAGGTATAGGTGGCGCCATGCATCACAGGCTGAAGCTCAGTCTTAAAACGCCCATGCGACGGTATAACAGAAGATTATTCCAGAATAATCATACTGCCAGAAATATGATCATAAGAATTAGGCTAATGTTGCTTCAGTTCCAAAGAGTCATTCCAATCACAAACCGATACAAGGTGGGCTCGACGATCCACAGCTAAAATACAGCTGACATAATCAACAAACGCACCATGCATCAGCAGAACAACTGCTCCTCAGACTGAAATCACAAACCAAATTTTCGCGTGAAAACTCTAAGTTTCTTCGTGAGTAATAGCCCAGTGTCAGTACTATTTTAAGGAAAGGCCTCAATTAGTTGAACTACACGGTCCATCAGCATCTCCATAGTTAAGGAATTCTGGAAACAGAGGGAGAAGACTTCGTGCACTGGAGTGTAAACATCGCCCTAGGGGAGTCCACAGCCCCGGGAGCTTCTATTCTTCTTCAACCTTCTCTCTAACTCTCGATCCAACTAGCTTCTATACCTTCTCCAGCCTTTCTGGAAGGTGCTGCCAATCCCAAATAGTTTTTTTGAAAAGAAAACTGAGTCCACATATGAGGATGACGGGAGGTAGAGGTGTGTCAATTTCACAATACTGCTTCAGTTTATTTTTGAATATCTTCTCAATCTACCATTAGTTCTCCCCTACCATTTTCCCCAGACAAACAAGGTTTCCTGTCGAGGGAGTAACCACTCCAGAGATTGCATGAAGATTCTCAACGAGATTCCCAAGGAGATTCCAGGAGTTAACTCCTCGTTTCCTGCGGTAAACAACGACGTTCAAATTCGTTTACCTGACTTGTTATTGGGCGCTAAGGGGTAAGAAATAGCCTGTACATAGTACTTCGGCAATTTGTCATTAATTAGCTTACTCAGCAACATAGCAATCTAACAAACAGAACGACTAAATAACCGAATGTGTGACAAAATTCCAGTAGCACACTCCAGCAAATAACCACCCTGCGCGGGCGGTAAACAGGTAAACACGGATCCAATTCCTTTAATTCACTTATTGCGATTTAGGCGCCAAGGGGTAGGTAACGGCTTGTTATTCGGCAAATTTATCGTTAGCTTACTCAGCAACAAAGCAATCTAACCAAATAACAAAGTGTGACAAAATTCCAGTAGCACACTCCAGTTAATAAGCACACTGCGGGTGGTAAACATAACTGATCTAATTCCTTTAATTGACTTAGCTGAGCATCGGGGCGGGTCCATTTGTTGTGATTTGGCCGGGGGTGGGAGAGAGCTCGGACAGTGCTTAGGCGGGGGGGTAAATACAGGATCATCCCCGCTGTCGCCTCCCTTTGTTCGCCCGCACACGGATCAGTGGTGTTGGAATACGCTAATCGGTAATCAAATGGAGCTTCATATCCAACTGTTGACTTGTACAATGTGTAGGTGAGGGTATAATGGCATTACCATCTGCACATTCAGTAGTATTCATCAAAGGTGAGAAAAAAGCATGACTCTGGACAAAAAAGCCAAACCAAGGGCGTCTATACGCAGTTGTGTTTTGTAACGGTATAAAAACCTGTCGTTCGGGATCTCACTCCTTGCCCGGCTACTGTGGGGGGTTCTAAAGTTTCGGATGATTATTGTTTATTTGTTTGCTAATTTTAAAATTTATCGTATGGCGTAAAGCTGGTTTTTTTTTATTCGGGGCTTGAAATCACCCATCGTCATGACGGGCTAATTTAAAGAGGGGCATGGGGTGAGGCCCCGAGCGGCAGGGCACCTGGAAACTGTATTTCTTTCGGACTAACTTTGAAATTTTCCTGTATCTACTCTACCTTCACTTCTGGTATTATATGAGAACCATCCTCCAAACTCAAGATCTTTCCTGGAAATGGAGTAGGCGATTATAGTTTGTTTACGTTCTTCTCTGCATATTTTATGTCTTTTTAATTTCGGACAAATTTTTTGTTGACAAAAATAACTCGATCGTAAAATCACAATACAGCCTGTTAATTTTGGCCGTTAAAAAGGCACGTTATATTTTAGAACATTTAAATATCCCGAGGGGTTAAGGTTAACCACTCGTTGGGAATCTTGCTGGGAATCATAGGAAATCTTTATGAAATCTCAGGGAATCTTGGATTTTTTTTTGGAGTGGTTACCCCTTTGGGGTTCATCTTTTTATGAATATCGTTGGGAATCTTTGGAAATCTTTATGGAATCTCAAGGAATCTCTGGAGTGGTTACCCCGTCGAAATACCCAGTAGTTTCCTCATAAAGTGTGCAGAAAAAGACGTAAACAAATACGACTGCGTAGACGCCCGTAAGTCCGCAATGATTATTTTGCTCAGAGATTAGCCTTAAGTCGCAACACCGCATGTGGCAAAATGTCTAAATACCGTCAATTTTGCTTAACTCACATAGGTAGACTTAAGAGCTTTCCTACAGCTTTCTAGAGGCGTAAATATTCTGTGCCAATGTTGTGACTCGACACTTGATACAAGTACGGTTCCGCCGTTCCGTCGATGGTCCGTGACGCAAACTTGTACAGTTTCAAAAACCGTCTCAAAAAGTTTACCGCTTTGGGCAATCTTTCTACTCGTAAATTACACCAGTAACCTTTCTAATGCAATGTACTGCTCCAAGTTCCTTTTTGGCAGGAGTTTTCCAGCCACATTCTTGTGCATGATAACAGCATTGACGTGTACTGGTGAAGACTGGGGCGGGGGTGGGTGGGGGCAGCGCACGTGTTTGTACCTTGTCCATTTCACTGTTTTGTCAACCCCCCCGAACTCCCCTCCTCCCTTTGTGGGTTTGTATTTACGGTGGACCATGTTAATTGCTTCTCGTAATGGAATCGTCTATCTTGACGGCTCCCTTGGGGCAAGCATATGTATCATACTACACGTTCTACTCCACATACTGCTAAATTTCAACTTTCTGGATGTCTGTCACGTTTCAGTGAGAATGAGCTTTTTGTGGAGCACCAAAGTTAGCAAAATACGCAAAATATCATTGGATGCTGGTGATTTTTTGGTGTAGGTGTTCAGAGATCGGGAGTCCTCTAAAAACTTGGGCACAGTCTGAAGAATTTTCTTTTCTTTTGCTTAAAATAATACATGACAAGGGTGTACCAGCAGCAAACTGTAGATTCACCTTTGTAGGTCCACGTTTGCAAGAACAGCAGGATCAGCAACTCTCCAACTATTGCTAAGGGTAGCGTAAATGACGTGAAGGGTTTACCGAGGGGGTAACCACTCCAGAGATTCCTTTAGATTCCCTGAGATTCCATAAAGATTTCCAAAGATTCCTAACGATATTCATAGAAAGATGAGCCCCGAAGGGGTAACCACTCCAAAAAAATTCCAAGATTCCCTGAGATTTCATAATGATTTCCAAGATACCCAACGAGTGGTTAACCCCTCGCCCTTTACGAACAGAGGGCCTTATTCTCTCTTCCCATGGCACCAAACGGAATTTTTCTCCTGCTCTTCTTAAACTGCCTCTATAGCTGAGTGGGTTGTCTTTAAGGTCACACCGGTTCCTTCCCGATCCCTTCAAAAAATTTCTGACCGGTGTCATGGGCGTAGCGCAGGACCAAAAACCTGGGGGGCTAAGCCTACCAGACCTTCTCCTCACCTGAGGGGGTAGGCATGGCTTTATGTGACGTTATGTGTAGGTCAGAAAAATCCTGGGGGTGGCTAGACGGTTTCTGGGGCTAGCCCCCCCCCCCCAGACCCCTCCTTGCTACGCCTATGATCGGTTTTCACCTCTACTGAAGTGTATATCAAGACTGTGATGCTGCGAGGAGAGCACAATGGATAATTCTTGCAATGGTCTAGCCCCCTCCCCAACCCCTATACTACAGTCCCCCTGTTCTTAGGGACCCTCAACAGGCCGAGCTAGTCTTCAACGCTGCTGCAGAGTATTTGTGACGGTTTAATGAGGCTCCGCATAGAATAGCTTTCTCTGAATGGGGTTCAGGTGAGGGTAGGCGCGATAGGTGTTGGCTGTTGCTATGGTTTCAGATTATGATTAATGAAGCAAGTTCATGGTGTAATTAACATTAGACTCCTCCAGTCCCGCATCTTGAGCACCCTCCGCCTCCACTGCTGTTCAATATACAACCCCTTACGCCACTTCTCTCTTGGAATATTGGTCGGATTACCTGATATGCCTGTTGCTTCGTTATAAGGTCCAGTGGCTCAGTTCTCCTGGAGGTATCTTCTAACAGACTCCCTCACTCAGGCTAACACCAGTAATGGTCTCCACAAGACTGACCTTCTGTTTTGTAATTTCCGAGTAGGGTCAAACCGGTTCAAATTCAATTCTACCGAAGTTTTTTTGATCGGCATTCAGCTCTGACATATTCATCAACATATCAAATGAAATGTACAATGAGGCCAGCTGAGCACGACGGATAATTCTGTCAGCCGGAGGTAACACAGGCTGACCGAAGGCGCACCCTAAAGGTATCAGAGCACCTTCCTGCTTAATTCCGTAAAGTATACTGCAAGGCAAACAAAGAGGAGCTCTATACATTAAACAACAGACACCACCAACCCTCTCAAACAAACAAGGGAAGCTTAGAAGGTGGCGGTGGAAGCTGGACAGAACTAATGGCGTACTCCCGGATTAAACATAGTGAATAAGTAATCAGCAATTACACCCATCGCCATATATCCAGTGCTGGAGCACACACTGCCACCACCACCAAACTTTCCTCTTCCTTGGGGTCATCCTTGTATTAGGAAAAGTTTCTCTCTCACCTTGTTTTCCTAACTTAAAACCAACTCAGGATTCGCCCAGTGCTACAGGACACAGCTAAGTATCGACGGGCAGCAAGGTTCTGCGACAGGTTTCTCGGAGGGGTTAACCACTCCAGGTATCTCGTTAGGAATCTCCTTGGGAATCTCAGGGAATCTTGGAAATTTCTGGAGTATTTAACCCTTCGGGCTGCATCTTTCCACGAATCTCGTTGAGAATCTCAGGGAATCTTTGGAAATCTTCAAGCAATCTCTGGAGTTGTCAACCCCTTGGGTTGTCGGTTTTGAAAAGACTATGCCGCTGTTCACAATAGCAGCATCAACGTAAGTCGGGACCTATCAATTCTACTCATGATGCTAATATTTTCTGTCATCCTCCACCTGAAGACACATTCTTCCTTGAAGATTGCTGTCGGTCTGAATACTACACCTCCCCACCACTGGCTCAGAAAAAGTAAGCCGCAATTGCCCTCAATGGCCTCAGCTCGAAAGCCGTCTTCCATCTCTTCTTGCAACATCACACAATTCCATACCATCCATGACTCCTTCACCACATTAAAAATGTAATAAATACACTAAATATACACGACTGTTAATAATAACAGCTGAGGGTTGGGGGGGGGGGGGACAAGCCCAGCAACTAGACCGTTTCAAGAACTATCCATTGTGCTAAGCAGACAGCACTACCAAATACCAGCTCCCCAGACATCGTGTAAACGATGGGGACCTACAGTTTTAGGTGGGTTCCGAACCACCACGATATACATTTCACTTGACATGCTGAACATATCAGAGGTGAATGCCGAGCACAAAAACTTTTTGGTAGGATCGGGATCGAACCGGTGTGACCCGGCTGTCACTGCTCTTCAAAAATCGATCATTTAGTCCACTCGGCTATCGAGGCTATTCAGAAAGGGTGCTACGCCACGTGATGTCGTACGGCAGTACGGCACAAATACCTATACGGTAACATGGACCTCATCCGCTAACCAAGCAAATTCCAGAATCACGTGGACTCATGGGAACCGGTCATCTACGGAGCCGCTGGCCGTCGCGCGTCGTGACACCCATAGCAGTCACGACGTTTCAGTGCCGAATCGAGAACTGAAGTTTTATGTAACACTGGTGAAAACTACAACAAAGCTGTAACTATAACTCGGAAGTCCCGCTCATAGCTTTAGGGTTCGAGGAGTCCTGTCCAGAGGTCAGGCGAAGATGCACAGACGGATCCTTCAGAGTTCAGAGGTCAGAGCCTCGCACAGTATACTATCCCATATAGCTATACCATACCGCCGAGTAGATTCATGGCTGACATTAAGGACACATCCCCAGGGTGGTGTTTGTTTATGTTCACTTGAACCAAAACAAAGCACTTTTTTTTCATATTACCATCGAAACTAACCTCCTTATTGCAATAAAAACAGTGTACTTACTTAGTCAAGTCTTTTAAGAACATTCAGTAAGAAAAAATTCATTAAAATGACTTTTAGTTATTTCACAGTGTTTGCACAACCAAACATCAATAAACCCATACACTGATCCAAAATGTGGAGTCTGTTTGGTTGTGCCAACACCGTGAAGAAACCAAACGCCATTTTAAAGAATTTTTGCTTAATTGACTAAGTAAGTACGTTGTTTTTATTTTTTTACTTTTTTAAGTATGATAATATGAGAAAAAGTGCTGCGTTATGGTCCAGGTGAACGTAAATAAAAATCAGCCGACACATTATTTCATCTTACATGAACAGGAAAAAGGTAATCCTCACCCGAAGTTCCTGGTAGGCCAAACTGTGTCAAAAACATACGAGGAAGACAAAATGATAATGATAATAACAATAACATATTATTCTCTATCCACTTTTTAAATGTCCTACAACCTATTGAGATAAGTGGTGTTATATCGTTAGGAAACGGACAAGAACTAATGAGACGAACAAACATTTTTTGGAATTAAAAGAAACGAGGCTCAAAAATTTCGGCAGAACCACAAAATAACGGGAAGCAAAATTTAAACATACACAGTCAGCAAAAAAGCAGCAGAACCCGAGCAGAAAGAACGATAAACGAACGGACGTCAAACCATTTCGACAAATAAAACAACAACCCTTTCAACGTACGAAAACTCCATAATAATTATAAGAAAACTGAAAAACTCGTTTTGACGTTGAAAACGAAACAGATCAAACGATATGGGGAAATACCTGGCTCATCAATTTTCAATAGCAATATCCAGCGTTCCACCAGCGAGCGGTTTACGAATTTCCTACATTTCCGATGTGGATTCCCTGCCGGCTCAGCTTCCTCACTTGCCGCTTACGCTTGCTACCCGCCAAATCAATTCAAGAGGCCTTCTGTCCTTTCGCGCCCAAAGCAAACGACACAATCTCGTACTTTTTAACTTTTTAAGGCTACTATTTTCCATCTGCCAAGGTCGCAATGGAACTTTCCTGTCGGGCTGAGAACTAGAAACGGTGTGCTCCAAAGTCAACGTCTACTATACGACTACGACTCCAATGCTGAAGAAACCAGTCTTCTTCTCTTAGTTCATCGGACGGTCGTGATTTTCTACGGTAAGGCTAGCGATGATGGGCAAATGGATATGGATACATGGGGGACTCTGGCTTCTTGCCGCCAGACGCCGATTCGTGACGCTTCACTGCTGCCTTGCCAGGCTTGCCGCCTGGGTGGCGTCCACTCAACGCTGCCGGTCATTGCCGTATAATAAAGAATCATGACTGTACTTCTTCCCGATTTAGAAATTCAGACACTTGAAGAAGTATCGTTAAAGCCAAATCTGACGCATTTCCTAGTTTTTTTTTTATACAGAATGCTGGAATGGCATTCATTCATTGTATTTCTTCCATTTGTCACTCAGGGAAGTCTTGGGCACGCCGCATGAACTCACCATTTCGTAGTCGTCCTCCGTGTTGACGGGCTTGGGTTGCAGGTGTGCGGTCAGGTCTACAGGCTGGAGCTGCGGCACGGTGGGCAGACCGACAGGTAGACTGGGCAGGTTGATCGGGTGGGCAAAAGAGTTGGTCGGATACGAATAAGAGTAGACAGGCTGCTGGGAACGGGTCAGCAAGACGGGGCAGCTGGGCGGTGGGCTGCAGTTACTGACACAGGAAGGCGGGAGTGGATGGGAGTTAGCAAAAGTAAAATAGGAGGGGGGTGGAAAATACGAGTAGGAGTTAAAATACGTTTTGGAGAGTCGTAGGGGACAGTTGGTTCGAAACCGGGAACCGCACGGTTGTCACGGCTGTCTGTTGGAGTTCAACACTCCCCCGAGACTAACATCTTACTTTAGACACTTAGTTCTACAGTATTGCACGAAGTTCCCAACCCCACCGAAAGCAGAGCTCGATCCGATTGCTTTGGCCGGCTAATTAATTGCTAAAGAAAACACTGATATGTATGACGTAAAGTATAATCTTTTCAATCAAACGAAACGCACCAAAAATTGACTTAATTTCACAACCCTTTTACACTTACAAGATTTCTAGTTTTACCCAAGAGGATATAGAATTATTAGAAAAAGTAAAGTTTAAGGCGAGAGAGAGCTAGAAGAGCACGAGAAGATACAAGTAGAAGAGGCCAAGTTACGATTGTCATAAAGATAAGAAGATTGTCAAGATATAAGTAAGTGCAAGTATACGCTACACCATAGAGACGAGGTTGCGGGGCCTGGGGCCGACTAGGGCGTTGGGGACAGACACGGCGGCGTCCGTCGACGCATCAGGAGGAGGTTTAGGACAGAGGGCAGAGGAGCAGCACAGGAGCAGAGCAGGCAAGCAGAATGGCGAAGCTCGGCGACCACCGAAGAGACCTGAAGACCGAAGGTGAGACTGCACACTGCGAGCCCGCGCTAGCAACTGGTTACTAGTTACTGGCCCGCGACGCCGACCGTCGACTCCGAGCACCGGGCGCGAGAGCGCGGCGCGCAGGCCCCCAGCCCCTAGCCCCCTCGTCCCCCAGCCCCCCAACACAAAACTGCCCCAAAATAGACAAAATACCCCTGTCCGACAATCTAAACTTATTTCTTTCATATAACGTCTGAGGAAGGAAGAAAAGAAGGATTCAGACAGAATGAGCTCTGCAACAATCGTGAGAGAACAATCCTTTCAGGCTCGATGAAGAAGATCAAAAAACAATGGGAACTTACTTTCAATCAAGTAAACCAACATTGGAGCTTACGTTTCCTCCTCCTGAAACCAGACAATCCCCAACTCAGGTACTCAGGTAAAGACGTCCGAAGCAGAGTAAAATTAAAAAACAAGCATACCTGTAGCAGCTTCAAGATAATATCAAGAAGTTGACAGGGAGAGGATAAAGAGTGAAAATAAAAATTAAGGCGGGCATATTTTCCAGTGCTGCGATAAGCACGGAAAGAGTGAAGAGTTAGTTTATAAAGCGTGTAGAAATTGCCAGTGAGTTAACTAAAAAACGAGAGAATTTGATGGGCTTGAGTAATAAAGGCGAGTTTATAAAAACCATAAAGTTAGGATAGAGATTGAATTCCAGAGTTGACAAAGGGCGTCATTTCAAAGGCATTTCAAAGCTCCCTCCGCGACGTAACACTGATAACACCGTCATAACGGCATCATGCTTTGCCACCAGTCGTATACCTACCCAGGGAAGGGAAAAGGAATGGGACATACAACAGTACTGTGTGCTCTCCTACACAAACCCATATACAGGTACAATCGGTAATAAATACTGAATACCATATTAAGGGTCCGCTATACCTGACGGTGCATTTTTTGCCGCCCATAAGATTAACATTGCGAGCGGCGATTCATTTTCAAGGTTTACCCTTGGTTGGAAAGACACAAAATTCTGCCTGTACCTAGCCCTAACAATGTTCTAGGGAGTGTTCGAAGCAGATTTCCCATTTTTTTTACTGGTTTTCGAGATACAGCACTTTTCTTGAGGTATGCGATGCTAGCATTTGCAAAACAGTTGCAATAAAAGAAACCAGTGAGAAACTGGGAAATCTGCTTCGATCACGACCTACAACATTGTTAGGGCTAGGTACAGGCAAAATTTTGTGTCTTTCCAACCAAGGGTAAACCTTGAAAATGAATCGCCGCTCGCAATGTTAATCTTATGGGCGGCAAAAAATGCATCGTCAGGCATAGCGTCCTCTTAACCTACACGTATCACGTAATTCAGGACTGCTATTATCCTCAAACAATTTGGAAAAAAATCTTTTTATGCTTTTCTCACTACTGAAAGTTCTTCAGTTGTCGTCAGAGGTATAAAGACTATGAATGGGAAGCAAAAAACAACTGCGAAGTCAGTACAATTTACAGTTCATAAGCTGGATAAATCCAGTCTTTTCTCAGCTGACTGTTATTTTCTGGCGATTATTTTCAAATCTCTAATGGAGAATATAAACAGTTAACACTTGTCAAAGAGTAAACCCGAAGCTTTCTATGTCGTAAGCGAAAAATTTTTCCGTTACGCCGGGATTCGAACCCGGACCTCTCAGGACACAAAGCGGACCCCTTGACCGCTCGGTCACTGAGACGCAAAATTTTCTTTTCTGCTTTGGTATCGAGTGGCTCACCTAGGTTGATCAAAGGATCCTGTTGCATAGTTACCCAAATGGGGTTTGTTTTCTATTTCCGGACAGTTTAGACGTTACATAATTGTTCAGAGGGTTGATCTGGCAGGTGGAGGTTCGGGAGAAGAACAAGACGATGTTGCACGTAGGCGTCCCATGTACGAACTGACTGAACTTTATTATAGAAACTTAGGGTGCATTTATGCTAGGTACAGTACTTGAGACCGAGCAGGCTCGGTTAGGGGAAGGTTCTTGTCCATATGGCAAATAGGGGAGTAATGGGCCCTAAGCTAAGTACAGTATACTTGAGACCGAGCGGGCTCGATTAGGGGTAGGTTGTTGCCCGCAAGTTAAGTATGGGAGTAAAGGGGCCTAAGCTAAGTACAGAGATCTACTTAGCTACTTAGAGTACTGTTAGGTATATACATGTAGCAAGAGGCCCTCAGGGCTAGAATTACTCCTACCTATAGCTAATGGTATAGGTAAGATCTATTTTACTTTTATACAATGCTATGAAATGCCCTTAGGGCGAACGGGAGACCTACCTATGCCTATAATAATGTTCATAGGTATGAACAATAATTGTATCCAATGGGCCTAGTACGGATCCAGGTCCTCTCTAAGTAGTAAGCAACCTCCTCCCTTCCCTTCCCTCATGCCCTTCAAAACAAATTCCATTAAAAAAGCATTTCTACGAATAAATTGAATAGAGGAGACGTGGAAATGTGTTTCTTCATAATCAATTTACTCCTCTTTTCCTTTACCCATGTTCTGCGCTCCTCTTTCAACTTCCTTTTCAAAGAGTGGAAAAGGGCTGCCATGAAAGGGACGACGTCATGGCCTAATTACTTACTGATGCTTCCTAGACATTCCCAAGTCAGCGTTAGAAAACATGTGTCCAAATGTTGGAATTTGACATCTGCCAAAAGTAGGGTTCCTTTAAGGTGGCATTTTGGACGGCGTCCTGGCTGCCAGGCAGGGATACGGGTTTGGGATGTGAACAAGGGATGGCTGGTGCCCACACACATCCATCCCCGCATCCCTGTGATTTATCTTTTGTTTACCAGAAAATGACGAAACCTTGATTTTATTGTGATAATCACAGCGTTTCGCCTGCCTCTTGATATTTTGCAATAAATCTACAAAAAAAAATTCTATCTCACTCCAATTTGAAAAATAAATGTACAAGAAAAATAGTCGATATAACGAATTAATGCAAAAAGGGCATATCTTCATGCGTGGAATTTGGTCAAGTTGGAATTCCAAGATTGGGACGGCATCCCTTCAAAACTGTCCACCCCCCCCCCCCCCACTTTGAAGCATCTAGGGATGCATCCTCGCCAGAACGCCGTCCAAAACGCTTCGTATATATCCAATCGGCTATGGAGGATGTCCAATACAGTTAGAGGGGGTGCAAGAATGTCGTGGACTAAGTATCTAAGTATAACACATTTCAGCAGAGGTGATGAGCCAAAGACAGGGACAGGGGTTGAGGTAAAGGTAAGAACCAAACCAGGTGTGTGGGGGTTAGTCTCTGGGGGGAGGGAGCAGGGGGTGGCAATAACAACCGGCAACACGTTATAAATTTCGCAAGGAGTCACGGTAAGCCTACGATATAGCCATAGAGCCAGCCCCCAATATACAGGATGGACGGTGGGGGGCCACCTCAGGAAAAATTATTAATTTTTAATAGAAGGCTTCATCACTATAAGCCAGGCGGATTGGGAACGTAAGAAGGCGGGGTGTGTGCCGAGCCCGGGTAGTCGCGCCCCCCCATCCCCGTGTACCGGCCCAGCTCTCGCGCTATGAATCATTTACCTCAATTCCCTATTTTCAATATCAAGCCAGTCTTCTTAAAATTTCCTATCTATAATTCATCAGGTGGGTGCAGGGAGCCAGGTTAAATGGAGGGCTCAGGAAGGGGTTGAAACTGGAGGATAGGTCTTTCTAGAATGTAGGGGAGCTTCCACATGGAGCTTCCTCCCAGGTGCCATGGGCCGCGTACCTCCCGCGCCTCCCGTGTAAGGCACCACTACCATCAACTGAATAACATACCGCACGTGTTCAGCTTGGTGACGTTTGATAACCATTGATGTGATTATCACGAAAGTGGGTTGTACCTATACTTCGGCACTCAGGAGGGGAGGCACGTATATTTCGGGAAATAGCAGAAAAGACAAGGCTGCTTACAAAGATTTCCTTATGACTAGTTTGGAAAAAGAGTTGAGATATGACAGGTACGATGGAAATGGGTTAGGTAGGAAGCATTTGGATTGTAGAATCAGAAACCTCAACCACTGAGTGATTTATCAAATGTCCCGCGGGGGAAAACTTTACTGCTTGTTACCGCCATGCGATTTTCCCGTAATAATTTCCTCTCAGAGTCGCTATATTATATTCAGGAGAAAAAAAATATCCAACAGTTGGTTTAGGAACGTGTTATAAAGACACAGCGGTTTAACTTCCGGTAGGACCGACCACACGTTCGTGTTTGTTTACGTTCTTTTTACACACTTTATGAGGGAACTGTATTGGATAATTAAATGTTCTGAAATATAATACCTATGTCTTTTTAACGTCATAAATTATGAGGCTATGTTGTGATTTTACAATTGTCTTATTTTTGTCAACAAAAAATTGTCCAAAATTAAGGGTCCCCTATACCTGACGGTGCATTTTTTGCCGTCCATAAGATTAACATTGCGAGCGGCGATTCATTTTCAAGGTTTACCCTTAGTTGGAAAGACACAAAATTTTGCCTGTACCTAGCCCTAACAATGTTCTAGGGAGTGTTCGAAGCAGATTTCCCATTTTTTTTACTGGTTTTCGAGATACAGCACTTTTCTTGAGGTATGCGATGCTAGCATTTGCAAAACAGTTGCAATAAAAGAAACCTGCTAGGTACGGGCAAAATTTTGTGTCTTTCCAACCAAGGGTAAACCTTGAAAATGAATCGCCGCTCGCAATGTTAATCTTATGCAAAAAATGCACCGTCAGGTATAGCGGCCTCTTAACATGAACTTTGAGTGTCCAGATACTCTGGTATGTCAACCTCGTAGAATGTGCGAAATAATACCTACCTATACTGCCTTTGCCACTGCAAAACCTATTTGTATTTGAATAATAATCTTACCTTGACCATAGTAGTAACTGAGCTATAAGACTTCAAACCCGAAAACACACGGACACAAGGAACACACCACAAATGCACAGAAAAATACAACGAAGAAGAACACAGTAGGCAATAGTGGAGATTCCACACAAGAACTGGCACAAAACTGACAAAAACAACTCTCGACTCGACACTCAAACGGAACTCTGCCACCCTTCGTCCCAAAACTGGCACAACAACCTTGGGACTACCCCAATGTATTCTTCACTGCCGGATCAAAACCAGATATGTCAAATCGGCTGCAGTAGCTCCATAAAAGTGTCTGCTACAGCTGCCAGCTGAGCACAAGGGCAATTTTAGGAATGACTGTTGGAACTTCAGGCTTTTTGACGGCCCAGTAAAAGAACAGAACACAGGTTTCTCACGCTGGAGGTCCCGAGTTCGAACCCAGGGACTTAGAGGAAAGTATTTGTTGATATCAGAACAGAAGGGTATCTTATCATTTACTCGACTTTGGATACTCGTTGACTGGTAACGCGCACTTTAATGTCTCCACCAGCAGTGTGCTCCAACGTATTTACTCTCCTTCAAGGTGAATCCTAGGTTTACTATTTGAGAAGTTTTTATTTCAATCCCACATATATCCTTCTGGAACTCAGCTCAGAGATGAGAGTCTCTGCCATAGAGTATAGGGCGTTTAGGGGATACGTGTCGACCTGTTGCCCTCACCAGCGCAGCGGCTGCCTCTAGCACGTCACATGCTCGTGGATTTTATAAAAGACTAATTTTGAAACAGTGTAGCTACTCCGTGCAGTTAAGCTACATGCTCACTTTCCTCCTCAGCCTTAATTCATACTCTGGCAACATACATGGACCTCCCATACCCATTCCATAGGCCATAGAAGATAAGCTAGATCACCATCCCAAAACAATGACATCACTAATATTTTCTCGGAACTCAGTGCTGCCAATTTCAAGACGAGGCGATGACAGTAATGAATAGTTAATGGCATGAAGGTTTATTTTGGCATGATGCTGACACTATGTGATGATTCCCTTGGATTAGGAGATACAAATAGCTTCCTGAACGTTAGATCTAATAGTGCTTACGAAACATCTCATCTCACAGCCAAGGCTTTCTGGAAACTGTGACGTACAGCCAGGTACCCACCAGGGCTCGGTAGGAGAAGATTCATCAAGAAAAAAATTTGACTAGTTAGAGATTAGAACCTGGGTCCTCTGAGCAGAGCTAACCCGAGCCCAGCTTCATCTAAGTTGGCCTCATCCTAAAATATTCCGATTCATTCATAATTAATTGAGCCACGTCAGTTCCCCTCAGCTGATGTCTGTATTCGCTACGCCTTCACTGTCTGCAGTGCTGAAAAGCGAGGTTCAACCAACTTCTGCTATGCATCTCGATTCTCAACGTATTTCGGGACAGTGTGAAGGACCCCTTCCACATAGCCCCATCCGGGAGCCACAGGAGGTATGATATAAAGTGCCGGTAACGAGAGCACACGGAGAATGGAGTGCGATTAGGTCAACGAGTTCCTTCTAAGGTGGCCAGAATAGGCACCCGATAATATAGAAAATTTTCTCGACGACATTTTGTTTGTCCTTCAGAAATAGCTAAATAGGAAGTAATAGACCTGCCTATTCAGGATCTGTTAACGCAAAGTTAACGACGAAGGGGTGTAGTTTTAGCGTTAGGAGCTTAACGTATAATTAACGAACAAAAATAGACCCACAGCTAAGGGAAATCTATGCAACATCCCGCGGTCTTAGATGGAGGAATACCGGCTGTTCTCGGAAGACGTAGTTCTGTATTAAAATATTTTCAAACTTCGATATATATTTGATATTGACGAGGGGTCAACCACTCCAGGAATCTCGTTGGGAATCTTCATGAAATCTCAGGGAATCATGGAAATTTCTGAAGTAATCAACCCTTCGGGGTGCATCTTTCCACGAATCTCGTTGAGAATCTCAGGGATCTTTGGAAATCTTCATGCAATCTCAAGCAATCTCCGGAGTGGTTAACTCCTCGGATATTGAGAGAAACGGCAGAAGAACTGATTCCCTATTCCCGCGACATATTTTTAGATACGATCTCTCTTATTCGAACAAAAATTGAGCTCAGCCTTGGCTGGTAGAAAGCTGAAAAGTAAGGCACGTCAGCGGTGGCAGGTACCCTCAGCGGGCCCTCAAGCTCTGACGGAACTCTACCTTCCCCCTGCGCTCCGGGACCGCCACACAGTCGTCAAACAATCAAAACTTCAGAAAAGAACTCAAGCGAACCCGTCAAGCTATGTATATAACCAAGCCAATCCATTACACTTTAATTGGCTACCCCCTGAGGGAATAACTTGCAGCCAACCTGCACCAGATATTCAGTATCCGAATTTTTTTAGATTTTGCTGCTCTCCGAAGTAAGGTACAAATCGCATGGCTTTCGAGCGGAAATTGCAGAAATTCCTCTAAACTGTAACCTCTTTAGCCTTGGATATGATATAACAAACTGAAATGGATGGTGAAATAACCTGGGTGGCTCTTAAGGCTGAATATACATTAGCGGTTTTTTTGCGTTTGGACTTCAGACTTTGTGAGAAAACTATTGGATATTTAAATATTCTGAAATATAATATGTCTTTTTAACGTCATTGTCATTACTCATGAGGCTATGTTGTGATTTCACGATCGGTTAATTTTGGACAATTTTTTTGGTGACAAAAATCACTCGATCGTAAAATCACAACATAGCCTCGTGAGTAATGACGTTAAAAAGACGTATTATATTTCAGAATATTTAAATATCCAATAGTTTTCTCACAAAGTTTGAAGTCCGAACGCAAAAAAATAGCGAATGTATGGTGACCCTTAAATAATTAATAAATAAATATTATTTTGCTCAAGGTATGTTGAATTTGTGGCTGGTTTTGACAACTACGTTTTCAAAAATATAAAACAGCTTGTTACAGCTCACACAATGAGTCCAGAGATTCCTTGAGGATTCATAAAGATTTCCAAAGATTCCAAACGATATTCATAGAAAGATGAACCCCGAAGGGGTAACCACTCCAAAAAATTCCAAGATTCCCTGAGATTTCATAAAGATTTCCAATGATTCCCAACGAGTGGTTAACCCCTCGAAAAGGAGCGTTAGAAACTCGTACACAGACACAGACTAGGCAAGAACTGGTGAATAAAATTTCAATGAAAATCCCCACAAACGCTCCTCACCCCAAGAGACATCCCGATAAAAGTTATACTACAAAGGACGGCTCATAACACGGTAATCCCCGCGAACAGAACAATAGAACGGAATGGAGAAAAACAAAAGGGGTGCAATGGGTACGCTGCAGAAGGTCCGACGTACACGACGGCAGTGAGGCCTCAGGCCTCTACGGACACATTTTCAGTTCTGTCTATACACTGTCTACATATCTATTGTTCATCAGAACGTGTCTCCATGGGACTTCAAAGTGATGTATGAAACCTGTTGTTTTCTCTTTAACAGCAAAAAAAAAAGTCTCGCTGCCAGGAATGGATAACAGCACCATGCCTTCAGGCCGGGAGCGCAGGTTACCTTCTATCCATTGTGCTCAGCTCTGAACATTTGCGAACAGCCTGAATAATATTTTTGAAGGAAGCAATTAATGGCCATGGCATTCCGAGAAAAGTTCTCCTTCCAGGTAGCAGTTCCCCTTCGTGCTGCAGTGGTCAGTGCAGTGTAGCAAATGAAAGGCTGGCGAAAACCCGAGCCACCCCGAGCTCAGCCGAGCTCTTTCGAAGGTGGTCCAAAAGGCTGCCTAGAGGTCAGCTTATCCACAGTGCTTAGCTCAAGACGGAACCTCCATATTCCAACGCTAAAGGTGGCAAGGGACAGTTCTTGCCCCGGATTTGAGCATGACAGTGCTGACTGCAGACGTAAGCTGAATCTGCGTCCGAACGCGTCTCCAAGGGGGGCTGCGGCTTCAGCAAGTCCCACGAATTTCAAACAGTACACATACACGACTGTAACCTAATGTCACCATGTCAGCTATGTCAACTCCTTGTCATGTCCCTGTCAGAAATCTTGACAACAGCGTCGCGATTTGCTGTCAGTACGAGCTCAGCATCAACGAGCAGCGGTCGAAACTACTACAACAGAACAGCTACAGTTTCGCACTTAGTATTTTACCAAGTGGTCATATTACAGATGAGTTCTTTCGTCGCATTCCGGGAGTTTGTAACATTTAGGAAATGTTTTTTTTAAATATTTTCAACTATGGTTAAAAATTCTCGGTCTCACCTTCCAAATTCACCTTTCCAAATTCCGAGTAACGTTCTTTAAATAAAATACTGCACATAACAACATCGTGGTCAAGGCAAAATTGTTCTTCGGTAAAAATATTTTCAAGACTTTTTTTCATTTGCGCTGGGTGTAGGAGGTTTCCACCAACTGAGGCTTTCTCAGCATTTCGTTGTCCAAGAAGTGAGTATAGCATAAGGTGAAGAAAGAGAGGGGTGATTTGTTTCTATCAGAAAAGGGTAATAACACAGAGTTTGTTTCTTATCTACCAGGCAGGGGGTTGCTGGAGGGTGAGGCAGACAGTGCAGAATTTGGGCTTTCTTCGGCGGCAGAGCAATTCCAAAGTTGACCCGGTCTAGCTGTCGGCAACTGTTCCCTGAGCGGTGTTCCAAGTACAACATGTAAGGTAGACCCGGCAGCATGAAGGGCTAGGCGTCAGTGGGTGGCTGACCCTTTACAGCAGAAGCTGCACAACCATCATGTGAGATACCAAATCAAGGCACCCGTCCCCTAGGGGCGGGGTGTCGCCGCAGCTACCCCAGCACGTCCTAACTTCCCGATGTTTCTATTCTAAATTTTTCGTGTATACTGTAGGCCCCGTTAAGGGTGGGTAGTGTTCCTCTACCTTGGTTGTGGTTTCGTTATCTTCCTATGGACCACAGACTGTAGGTTGAATGATTTTTCTTTTAGGGCTGTCTGCGGTGGCGCCTACCGGTTTACTTGAATTTTTTGTAACATCCTAAATTACCCTTTGCTGCTCCCTGTTAGTTTACCATCTAGAAGCCACAATCAAGGGTTCAAAATATCTAAATTTCTAAATTTCTTTCCAGCCCAATATAATACCTTTTACTTTCTGGCCAACCTTACCTGTGTAGTAGATTTAAGGGGAGCACTACCGAAGTTTCATTTCTGTACCTTGTCGAATTCTGGTTAGTTCTAAGCTTTTACAGGGTACTTCTTCACTGGTGGTAATATTATTGTATATTGTTCCTTTCGTTGTGTAAATTATATATTTGAGTTTTTTTAGAAAACCTTGAGCACCTCCCTTCTGAATCCCTCAAATCAGACTTAACCTTAACTAAGTTGCACTACCCCACGAACAACCCTACCGAACTGAGCGGGCGTACGTTACAAAATGGCTGTCCCAACGTGGTGCAATTAGTTCTGGTTTGTTTGGTTTTGGGATTCGGTGGGATGTTTTTGGTTTTTCTGTTTCCTTAAGTGCGATCAGGTTATGTTTAGTTATTGTAGTTTTTTCTTATCATTATTTATCTCTTTAGTTATCTCTCTGATAGGTATTGTTATTCATCGTTCTCGAAGTTATTTATTGTTATTGTAAAGTTATAGTTGGTTATTTTTATGTCCTTACTACACCTTTATTTATTTTTCACCTGTTACACTCTTACATCTTGTTACTTAGTTTTGCTCGCTGGAAATTTTTGTCCGGTGGCCAACTTTGTTTTGAACAAGTGTATGATGTGCCGTAGTCTTGCACAGTTATTGGACTTTGTTGTTGGCGTCCGCCGTGTGGGTTATTTCGCCACTAGGAGCAATGACGAGTTCTTGGCTGTTTGTCCTAGCATAATTTTTTACAGAGTGGTTCAGTTGAGCTGTGATCGATTGCGTCAGCTTGTGTAGGTCTGGCGTTAGTTCTTCGTATATTTCGGCGGAGACTTCGTCAGGTTTTTCGTACATTTGCTTTCGGCAAGTCATAGTAGTCACGTGGTCGCTTCAAAATTTTGACAGTTAGGGCTTCTGTCGAGTTAGGTGGATATTTAGAGTAGAATGTCGGTTTCGTTAGGTTCTGGTGCTGTTAGTTTGGCTAGGGTTTTGGTTCTCATTGATAGTTGTAGGTAGTTGTAGGGGGTCGTAAGCCACCTATGTTTTTATTGTTGAGAAAAATATTTCAGAAATGACTGAGGGAGGGAGAACTTTAGTGGCCATTATAAATGGTGCTAATAAAGAGATTTTGAAGGGTTATGCGAATCTTTTAAATGAAATGGATGACATTTTGCAAATTTCAATAGGGACGAATGTAGCCACTTTGCGTAAAGACTTGTTGGAGGTGTTGCGTTCGAGACCTGAGTTGAGAATTCAAATTCCTGGAATGGAACATTTAACCGAGTATGACAGAGAGGAGAAGGACGCAGAGAATGAAGACAAGGCATCTAGCATGGAAGATCTAGTTAATCAATTGAAAGAGATGTTAAGGAGGGAAGATAGGGAAAAGTCTGAAGGGCGATCTTCGGCAATCAGATTTTTGAAGGAGGCTAGGGCTCGTCATTTGATTTTCTCAGGGAAGAAGCAAGAGAGTGCAAGGGATTTTCTTAGGAAACTGGAAGATCTGGCGCGATTGTTCGGAACTGACCTGGAAACTCTTAGGCAGCTAGTAGAAGATCTGCTGGAAGGTCCTGCAGAGAGGTGGCTCAGAGTTCATCGGAGTCAGTTGGAGACGTGG
The DNA here is from genome assembly GCA_950004255.1 of Mesopsocus fuscifrons. Classification (NCBI taxonomy): domain Eukaryota; kingdom Metazoa; phylum Arthropoda; class Insecta; order Psocodea; family Mesopsocidae; genus Mesopsocus; species Mesopsocus fuscifrons. The sequence goes on from OX465379.1 coordinate 14,823,623, forward strand.
CAACAGTTTCGGAATGAATTTTTGTTTGCTTATATGCCGCAAGACCAGGATGCTGTTCTCTTTCAAAAGATGTTGGAACGTAGGCAGGCTGAATCTGAGCGTCCACATCACTTTATTGCTACAGTCCAAGACATGAATGACAATTTGCAAAGTCCATTGGCGGAAAATGTTTTGATTTCTATTGTTCGTAGTAATTTAACTCCACAATATCAGACAGCTCTCGCGCTAAAGAGATTTGATTTCATGCAACAGTTGGAGGATGCTTGTATGGTTTTAGAGTCATCGTTCGAGAATGCCAAAAGGTACGCTCCTCCACCAGCTGAATTGTTGAGGGATGCTGACTATGGGGATCCTTCATTGCCATTTACGGTTTCCAAAAGTGGGAATGAGCATAGAGTTGCTGTGTTGAACGCAAATTGCTTCAACTGTGATTCACCGGAGCATTTTTTCAAAAACTGTCCTCGTATCTTATGTAAATTTTGTAAGTTGTGTGGGACGAAGAATGTGTCTACTAATGACTGCTGTAGAACGCGCTTCACCAGACCCGTAGAAGGAGGGCGAGCACATCAGTCGAATCCACCAAAGCCGGAAATGACTCGAACAGCGCAGTCACACGATGACAAGATGGCGGACATCAGCCGGAGATTGGACGAATTGACTGCTCTCTTAAAGGCAAAAAACTAGGGGTGGATGGTTTGACGAATGAAAAAGAGGATTTTATTTCAGAAAAGGTTAAGAATGCAGTCGAGTCGTCAAATCATCCTAAAAAAGTTTCAGAAGAGCAGGAGGAAAGTTATCAAGAGTGTCGGCTTTACACTATGAGAAGTGAACGGAGCAACGCAGATCGGTTGTACGTCAATCTTCAGATCAAAGATTTAGTGGTACCAGCTTTGGTTGATACTGGAGCACAGTTTGGAGTTATTTTTCGAAGTTCCCTGTTCTATGAGCTTCAGCACCAAGGAGGAGTTCGCTTATATCCCTGCAGTGGATCTGTGGGAGTAGCCAAAGAAGGGGAAACTGCAGAGATCGTAGGAAGATGTTATCCAAGGGTGCAGATTGGTGGAGCCACTTGGAAGGGAAAGGCTTTGCTGATCAAAGGACTACCTTACCCTGCAATCATTCGATGGCATGCGCTGGAGGATTTACATGCAGTTCTTGATGTGGCTAATAGAAAGCTCACTCTACAAGGGGTAGAGGTTGATGAAGCTCCAGAAGAAATTAAATGTTTTAGCATTGCTGCTGTGGAAGCTGAAGCAGGGCTAACCACTGATGGGGAGGATGTTCCAGGTCTACCTACAGAATATGACAAAGGGACAGATGTGGACATAACTCATCCTAGGGTGACAGAAGGGGAGAAATCAGAGTTTTTGAAGTTTCTGAAGAAGTGGCAGCAAAACTTCATGGAAGCTAAGGGGATATCAGAAGTGGTCCCGATGAAGCTGTATCCTGATCCGACTATGCCGCCGGTCAAGCAGAGGTGTTACCCCTTAAGTCCGGCTATGCAGAAGGTGGCGGCAGGAGAAGTGGACAAACTTCTGGATCAAGGGCTCATCGTACCTAGTGAATCTCCTTGGTCTTCGCCAGCATTTCTTCTTCCTAAGAAGAACGGTACTTGGAGGTTGACGGTAGACTACAGGGAGGTAAACAAAGTATGCAGGAAGAATGCGTACCCACTGCCAAGAATTGAGGATACCCTGAATCGGCTGAAGGGGAGCTATTACATCTCAAACCTGGATCTAGTCAGCGGATATCATCAGATCAAAATGGCCGCTGAAAGTCAAGAGCTGACCGCGTTCTCGATTCATGGAAAAGGTCACTTTGAGTACAAGGTCATGCCGTTTGGATTGAGCACAGCGCCGGCCGTATTTCAGAATTCCATGGAAAAAGTACTTAAGCCAGTGCTGGGGAAGCATACGCATGTCTACCTTGATGACATCATCATTTCAAGTCCGACGTTTGAAGAGCATCTCGAACATCTGACTGAAGTTTTCAGGTTGCTGCATGACGCAGGATTCAAACTGAACTGGGAAAAGAGCAACTTCTTGAAGGAGTATACAGAGTTTCTGGGCTTTGTGGTAGGTCAAGGAGAGATTCGTGTGTCACCTAAGAAGGTTGAAACGGTGGTGAATTACGCAAGGCCTCGTACGCAGAAGCAGCTCAGAGGATTTTTGTCGCTTCTGAGTTGGATGAGACGGTTTATTCCTCACTTAGCGGAGATGGCAGCTCCTCTGACAGAAATGTTGAAGAAAGGTCAGAAGATATTTTGGACAGAAGAGAGGAATGAACTGTTCTTAAAGTTGAAGCAGTGTCTGGTGGAAGCTCCAGTGCTGTGCGCTCCAGATTTTGATCATCCGTTCGAGATCCACTGTGACGCTTCAGATTACGCTTTGGGATCTGTGCTACTGCAGAACATTGGCGGGGAACTGAGGATCATTGCGTACGCTTCACGAGTTTTGAACAGTGCTGAAAGGAACTACACAGTAACGGAGAAGGAGTGTCTAAGTGTTCTGTACGCAGTTGAGAGATGGCAAGCCTACATCATGGGTCAACGGACAGTTGTGGTGACTGATCATGCTTCTTTGTTGTGGCTGCATAACATCAAGAATCCTTCAGGAAGACTTGCTAGATGGTTGACCAGGCTCGCTCCTTTTGATTTGAAGTTGGTGTACAAAAAGGGGAAGGACAACGTTCTTCCAGACTTTCTATCCCGTGCACTTCAGGAGGGTAATGACGAGGTGGAGATGGCAGCGATTCAGGATCCTTTAGTGACTCCATTGCCGGATCTTTCCAGGAGTAGTGATCCTTGGTACCTGAAGTTGAAAGATGAAATTGCAAGGACTCCAGAGAAGTACCCTGCTTTCAAGGTCAAGGATGGAGTAATCTACAAAGCAAGTCAGGACCCGGTCACGAAGATGATTTCGGATAAGATGCTGGTGCCGACAGATCTTCGCAGGATGTTGATTAGTCAGTTCCATGATTCTATCTATGCGGCGCATCTGGGAGTTAAGAAGACATATCACAAGTTGTGTCAAAGGTTGTACTGGCCCAAGATGTTGGCAGATGTTAAATGTTACGTGAGGTCATGCAAAGACTGTCAAATGTACAAAGCATCAAACACCTTGGTGGCGGGTGAGATGTCAACCAAGGAAGTGGAAGAGTTAAAGCCTTTCGAGATAGTTTCCATGGATTTGATTGGACCTTTGCCTTTAACCAGGAACAGGAATCAGCACATCCTCGTGTTGGTTGATACGGCTACGAAATTTGTTATAGCAGAGCCTCTGACACGTGCGACGTCTGCAAATTGTATCAAGATCTTGGAAAAGCAGCTGGTTCTTCAGTTTGGACCTCCCAAAATTTTATTAACCGACAATGGAAGCCAGCTGGTTTCTAATGCTATGAAGGAGTTTTGTCAAAGTCTTAGCATAAATCTAAACACCATACCGTTTTATTATCCATCAGCAAACATGACAGAGCGATACAATAGGACGATCAAGACGGCGCTGGCTATTTACGCTAAGGATGACCATAGGTCGTGGGATCTTCATCTACCTTACGTTCTGTTTGCACTTCGCACAGCGGTATCAGATACTACAGGGTTCAGTCCTGCTCGTCTTGTCTATGGCAGAGAATTACGACAACCGTTCAATTCAGATCCAGATATGCTGACAGGGAATAGAGCGCCTTTAGGCGCCAGTCAGCATGATGTTCAATTGAGTAAAGAATTGGAAGTAATTTACAAGAAAGCTAAAGATGCTGTTAACAAGGCAAAGAAGCAGCAAGCAAGATACTTCAACGCAAAACATCGGTCAGTGACATTCGAAAAGGGGGATTTTGTTTTCAGGCGGAATTTTGCGCAGAGTAGTGGAGCGGATAGGACTACTGCCAAGTTGAATCCAAAATACATTGGACCGTTTAAAATTGCGGACAAGCTATCTCAGACCCAATATCGGTTAGCAGACCTTACAGGGAAGGATTGCGGCAGGTGGCATGTTTCCCACTTAAAGGCAGTCATGGAGGATACCCAAGGTGACTAAGTTTTCTAGTTTTGTTAATTTTTTTTTTTTCATTCATTCTTTTGTTCTTTTGTTGGTTCGTTCGTTTCCCCCGGAGAAACCTCGTTTGTAACATTTAGGAAATGTTTTTTTTAAATATTTTCAACTATGGTTAAAAATTCTCGGTCTCACCTTCCAAATTCACCTTTCCAAATTCCGAGTAACGTTCTTTAAATAAAATACTGCACATAACAACATCGTGGTCAAGGCAAAATTGTTCTTCGGTAAAAATATTTTCAAGACTTTTTTTCATTTGCGCTGGGTGTAGGAGGTTTCCACCAACTGAGGCTTTCTCAGCATTTCGTTGTCCAAGAAGTGAGTATAGCATAAGGTGAAGAAAGAGAGGGGTGATTTGTTTCTATCAGAAAAGGGTAATAACACAGAGTTTGTTTCTTATCTACCAGGCAGGGGGTTGCTGGAGGGTGAGGCAGACAGTGCAGAATTTGGGCTTTCTTCGGCGGCAGAGCAATTCCAAAGTTGACCCGGTCTAGCTGTCGGCAACTGTTCCCTGAGCGGTGTTCCAAGTACAACATGTAAGGTAGACCCGGCAGCATGAAGGGCTAGGCGTCAGTGGGTGGCTGACCCTTTACAGCAGAAGCTGCACAACCATCATGTGAGATACCAAATCAAGGCACCCGTCCCCTAGGGGCGGGGTGTCGCCGCAGCTACCCCAGCACGTCCTAACTTCCCGATGTTTCTATTCTAAATTTTTCGTGTATACTGTAGGCCCCGTTAAGGGTGGGTAGTGTTCCTCTACCTTGGTTGTGGTTTCGTTATCTTCCTATGGACCACAGACTGTAGGTTGAATGATTTTTCTTTTAGGGCTGTCTGCGGTGGCGCCTACCGGTTTACTTGAATTTTTTGTAACATCCTAAATTACCCTTTGCTGCTCCCTGTTAGTTTACCATCTAGAAGCCACAATCAAGGGTTCAAAATATCTAAATTTCTAAATTTCTTTCCAGCCCAATATAATACCTTTTACTTTCTGGCCAACCTTACCTGTGTAGTAGATTTAAGGGGAGCACTACCGAAGTTTCATTTCTGTACCTTGTCGAATTCTGGTTAGTTCTAAGCTTTTACAGGGTACTTCTTCACTGGTGGTAATATTATTGTTGTTCCTTTCGTTGTGTAAATTATATATTTGAGTTTTTTTAGAAAACCTTGAGCACCTCCCTTCTGAATCCCTCAAATCAGACTTAACCTTAACTAAGTTGCACTACCCCACGAACAACCCTACCGAACTGAGCGGGCGTACGTTACAAGTTCCCGGTCTGAAGTATAGCTTTTACCTTCGCGAGGAAAATAAAGGGTCCGACAATGGTCGCACTTGACTTTCTCGCAATTTTTACGCCAGCGGTATCGAAAATTTTGATTTTTTTTTTACGTAATTTATTTTTTTTGGACCAAAATTCTAACTTTTTCTAAAAAATATTTTGCCGTACACTGGACAATAATTTTAGGCACCTACTCACCGGATTTCAAACATATCCGTCAAATGGTGAGGTGTCGTTCGACGCGCAAAGTACGTGTTTTCTATTTTCCATGTCACGGCCTTAATTTTCAACTAATTGAAAATCTATCGAAAATGACCTTGACGCATCTATCTGAGACCATTTTCACCAATTTTCAAGGAAATCTGTCGATTAGGGTTGTTGCAAATCCGTCTTAACCAATCAAAAACGTGATTTCCAATTATGGAAAATTTTCCTACGATAATGCCAATATTGGCCATAATTATTATGTTGGATAAATTTCGTTCGGTAAAACATCAAACTAGGTTAAAGTACACCTCCCTACCAATTTTTATTGAAATCGATCGAATAGTGCTACCGGAGTGACGACCAACGCGTTTGGGCCAAAACTACATGGGCCAAGTTATTGGCCCACCTCTAAATGATTGTAAAAGACCTAAAAGCATCTATTCAAAAACACTTTCGCAAATTTTCAAGGTTCCAACTTGATGTGTAGCTTCCAGACCTTCTTAACTGTCAAAAAACACAATTTTTTGCCTTTTTTTGACCATAGCAGGCGCAATTTTTGAGTTATCAAAATTTATCAAAAAATATGTCCAGATATTTACATTAGGTACCTACTTACATACCGAATTTGAGCAAAATCGGACGAACGGTGTGACGTCCAGTTGCGCGACAGACTGACGTACGTACGTACGTCGGACGGACATTTTTTAAAAACCACTTTTTTGGACTCGGGGGACCTCCAGGATCATGGGAAACCCAAAATCTCAAAATCGAAATTTTGCACGAAGACATAACTTTCTCAGCCCATGTATTACATACGGGCGAGAAAGTAAAAACTAATTGTTTTCCCAATACGGTGGAATTTCTCTCATATTTCACTATAGTGCTACCTCACCAATCACCATCCATGATAAACATGAGGAGAATTGGCACAACTCTAAGATATCTACTTCTAAAAAAACAGCTGTGTTTCTGGTGGCAAGAAACTATCCAATGGGAATCAACGAAGACAGCACAAGAATTTATATTCTACAAAGAGTAAGCCACCAATATCACAAGCCTTCTAAGGTGCTCTTCGATGGTGATGAGATTCAATTGTAGCTCACCGAGAGGGCCATCGCAATCTTGGCCGTTGGGTCTGAACAATCACGAAGCCGTAGGTTTGGCAACGTAGCAGACAATGGAAAAGAATGTAGCGATGGACAATCAACTGCGACGAAAGGGCACGAAAAGGCAATTCCATGGATGCAAACATTACAAGACGAAACGTTAGATCTCACATGAGGACTTAGGGAGAGGGGTGCAAGGCAACATGGACGCAGGTATCCCCTGAATACGATTTATACTGGAAATATGAAAGAAAAATGGAACACAAAAATACGATCTAAAAAAAAAAAAAAAAAAGCCCCTTGGTTAGTCGTACACTGGGGTAGGTGAACCCTATAATGGGTAGTATTTTCGATATTTTGGAAATGAACATACAGTAGTCCCCGAAGGGTTAACCACTCGCTGGGAATCATTGGAAATCTTTATGAAATCTCAGGGAATCTTGGAATTTTTTGGAGTGGTTACCCCTTCGCGGGGTTCATCTTTCTATGAATATCATTGGGAAATTTTTATGGAATCTCAGGGGATCTAAAGAAATCTCTGGAGTGGTTACGCCCTCGGTAGTCCCTCTCTATAACGACGATCAAGTGATCTTGCAAAATTTGCTCGCTATAGGGAGGGTTTTGTCCAAGTACTGCAGCGTTCGCTTATAGTGAGTGTTGCCTGACGACTGTTGATAAGTCTGGCATCTCCAGTCGAAGTTTTACTTTTCTAAAATCCTGCAGGAGGGACCTAAAAGGTATAGCATTTCAAAAGAACCAAACAAAAATATGTAACAACACTCAACGAATCGCTAATCAGCATTTCTTTACAACCGTTCTATAGAAGATGCATGCATGTGATATTCATCTTTATAAAAATCAATTTCCGAATGATGTGATGCACCGGCCGGCGTCCGGTACACCAGAGATTTGGCAACGTGGCAAACAAACCATGGAATGCGCACTGGCCAATGCGCGAAGGCACAGTGAACTCAAGAAGTGGAGGAACCAGGAGAAGGAGTACTGGTACTCTGTACGCAGGCTCAAGTTCAAGGCAAGGCATTCTTCAGCCGAGCGGCTCTTGCCGGATTTACAACATAGTTGCATTTGACTTCCAAATTACGTCACCATGGCATTCGTGACTTGCCTGCCGAAGCCTCAGTCATCATCACGGCACGATAGTTATTTATTCTATAGATAATAATCTGTTATGTCACTTGCCTCCCGTCTGAAAAACGGTAAAAAAGCAGGTTATAAAATAGTAGTATACTCTTAAACATTTTACAATGACCTTGAAATTTAACGACATTTATTTGCTTTTCAGTCTGACGGTCGTTTATCACACTCTTTTATTTATTGTTTTATTTTTTTAAAAATAAATAAATAAAACCTACCCAAAATTTTCTAGGATTTTTTCGAGTAGCCATTCGAGTAGCAACTCTCGATTTTGCAACATTTTAAAGGAACGATTACTGTAAACAGTAAACATCATCACACTGATATACTAAAGCCCCCGCGTTATCGTAAGAGGTCAAAAGAAATATCAAGGTCATTTGGTGTCAATAAAATTATTGCCTATTGGTTCTCACACCCTCGAGTCAACTAACTAATCAACTCACAGCAACTATTTTATATTCCTGTTTTTCATAACGAAGGGCATATCTTTATTTGGGCAAGTACGGGAATTAGTGTAATGACTTGTTTATGACTTATTTAGTACCGAACACACGAACTGAAAACCTGCACAGGTACTGGAAGGTGCACTACACTGCATAATCACGAAACTGCAGGCGTAGCAAACCCGATCTATTGTACCAGGGATGATACTGCGTTAGTATCAACAAACAAGAAGTCCTGTTCACTTATTTTGCTTCGCTCCTTTTGCATCAACATTTCTTTTTGCATACACCACGGGTGTAATATTTGACCAGAGCCATGGAAGAGTCGGCCGAAGCCTCATAAGGAGTATTACATCCATGCCACCCTTAAGGGTCCGTTATACCTGACGGTGCATTTTTTGCCGCCCATAAGATTAACATTGCGAGCGGCGATTCATTTTCAAGGTTTACCCTTGGTTGGAAAGACACAAAATTTTGCCTGTACCTAGCCCTAACAATGTTCTAGGGAGTGTTCGAAGCAGATTTCCCATTTTTTTTACTGGTTTTCGAGATACAGCACTTTTCTTGAGGTATGCGATGCTAGCATTTGCAAAACAGTTGCAATAAAAGAAACCAGTGAGAAATTGGGAAATCTGCTTCGAACACTCCCTAGAACATTGTTAGGGCTAGGTACAGGCAAAATTTTGTGTCTTTCCAATCAAGGGTAATCCTTGAAAATGAATCTCCGCTCGCAATGTTAATCTTATGGGCGGCAAAAAATGCATCGTCAGGTATAGCGTCCTCTTGACTTAGCATATGAATTTCTGTTCCAGCCAATGAAAGATACAGATAAAGAAAACCTCTCTATAAAGAGCAAATTTGCATTTCCATCGGCGGTCGTTATAGGGAGGACTACTGTACTAGACCGCAGAAGTTAATCGGATAAATACGGTATTCTCCTACAAGCAGGTCTGGCACACGTCCAGTCAGCCTTTGCAGGAGCATGGTGCATTTCTATTAGCACTTGTTACCATGTAGTTATCACCAGCCGCTAATTGTACGCGCCATTCACCGCTCTAGGCGTTACCTACAGTGTTATGTAGCTGAGGGTTGGGGGGGGGGGGGGGGGGGACAAGCCCAGCAACTAGACCGTTTCAAGAACTATCCATTGTGCTCAGCTGGCAGCACTACCAAATACCAGCTCCCCAGCCATCGTGTAAACGATGGGGACCTACAGTTTTAGGTGGGTTCCGAACCACCACAGCCTCGATATACATTTCACTTGACATGCTGAACATATCAGAGGTGAATGCCGAGCAGAAAAACTTTTTGGTAGGATCGGGATCGAACCGGTGTGACCCGGCTCTCACTGCTCCTCAAAAGTCGACCATTTAGTTCACTGGGCTATCGAGGCTGTCTACCTACAGTGTTACTCCCAGACAACTGTTGTAAACAGCTCTTCAGGCGGGGCCCTGAGCTCAAATCCTGCACAGGTATTATTCCAGCTTTGGCCCACGTTTTTCGAAAACATCTACCTATTTTAAAAGCCTTTAAAAGCGAAAAAAAATTGTTTCAGGTGCAGCAGCAGTAGAGCCCAGCAACTAGACTATCTCAAGAATCAGCTGGCAGCAACACCGAGTACCAGGTCCCGAACAATAAACATTTCACTTGAAGTGCTAGCATAAAGCTCAGAAAAAAAAATTCGGTAGGGTCGGGTTCGAACCGGTGTTCCTCTATAAAGACAACCATCAGATCGAGGCCGTTACTCAGCAGTATATAAGGTGTCAGGTGTGAAGTGGGGGGGAGTCCAGTGGCGCCCTAATTCCTATCCTGACACCATACCCCTTCTTATTAAATTCCCAACCGTCCGAAACACCTCACTACTTCAGTCCTTAGAGCTCATAACTTCTTCAAATTAAGGCGATGCTGTGTAAGTTCACACCCAAGAGCTCGTCTCAAGTCTCGGTGTACTTGTGACAAAGAATCCACTGGGTTCAAAGACTGAAGTGCCGAACTTATGAGGTACGAAACCCAGGTAGGGATAACTAGAACAGAGACAAAGGGGTACTCTAGTCTATAAACACGCTGCTGTTGCGGGGTCCACCACCTATATAGATGCGGTTATTAAGATGAATTTAGGTGTGCAATAATAGACGTATTGTCGAGGGGTTAACCACTCCGAGAATCTCGTTGGGAATCTCATTGGGAATATCAGGCAACCATTGGCAATCTTTAGAAATTTCAGAAGTAGTTAACCCTTCGGGATGCATCTTTCCACGCACCTCGTTGATAATCTCAGAAAATCTTTAGAAATCTTCATGCGATCTCAAGCAATCTCTGGAGTGGTTAACCCCTCGTGTATTGTCGTAGGAACGAATTAATTGCCACCCCCACCTCGGAAGAGCTCAGGGTGGCCCCTGACTTTGCCAGCTTTTCATTGGCTATACAGCACTGTCCACTGCAGCACGGAGGGAAACAGATACCTGGAAGGGAGGAAAAGGAATGCTAACTTTAGAGTATTCTAGTGGAATCAAAGCTTGTGCCAACGATGAGGGATTAACCACTCCAGCAGGTGTATTCCCTTTCTCGAACGCCAGCAAACCCACCCAACTAACACCTTTAAAATTTATTGTAAGAAGAACTGTTCTCCGTATATTGCATCATGGCGTGCCTTATCTTCTTACAAGAAATTTTGAAGGTGTTAGTTGGGTGGGTTTGCTGGCGTTCAAAAAAGGGAATACCACTGCAGGAATCTCGTTGGGAATCTCAGACAATCATTAGAAATATTTATGGAATCTCAGGGAATCTTGGAAATTTCTGGAGTAGTGATCCCTTCGGGGTGCATAGTTCCACGAATCTCGTTCAGAATCTCTTCATACAATCTCTGGAGTGGTTACCCCCTCGGCCAACTCCGTCTCAGTCGGCCTGAGCCGTAGCTATTTGGTTGGCAGGTGGGATTTAGTAATCTGTGTCGCTGTGGTTACTGACTCCACATAAGTAACATAAGCAAGCTGCGCTTTCAGCTCTCAGCTCCTCTGCAAACTACATTAGGCGTAAGACTTGTAATTTATCCCGAGGATTACAAAACCAAGCCAACTCCGGAAAGCGAAGGTTAATCCTTTACAGATGAGATTCTCTCCCTTAATACGCTTAACCGTCTCCTTTACACTGAGCGCAGCACACGAGGGACCGTTGTAAACGAAATCGACAAGAAATTAACCCAAATTATCTGGTCAAAAACAGAGATTCTATAGTGAAACAACACTACAAGATACCTATCTCTTAAATTACCCTTCACATTAGGGTGGATTTATCAGGAGCTAAACATGCGATAAAATAAATCTGTTCGTTAGGACCTGTAGTATACTTCAAGATCTGGTGAAATCTTAGGAGCAGGTAACGGAAAAAATTGGTAACTTTTTTTTATTCATCCACAGCTGAACTGAATCAACGTGCAATAAGGCCTTAAGATGAAATATATATATTTGCTATTTGTTTACGTTTTTTGCGGCCATTTTTTGAAGACAGTCTTGAATACTTAAATGTTCTGAAATATGTCTTTTTAAGTTCAGAAATGAACTGGCTATCATTCGGACGTTAAAAAGACATATTTAAGAACATAAAAATATCCAAAAATTTCATCAATAACTGGTTGGAAAAACCACTTGGAAACGTCATTTCTATCGAAATATCTTGGGATACTGGAGAGCATTCTTGCACCAAGTACACCAGAAAATGAAAGCAACAATCCCAGACTAAGATATCGATTTACAATAATCTACTAAAACAGACAGAGGTCAAGACTAGTTAGCGCTCCAAATCATGTGCAGACTCCCAATAAAAAAATTAGCCACGATTCAGCGGTTGGCACAGCTTCAAGCAAATCAGTTGTCGCCGTAATGTAGCGAGTAAAATAGGGTCCACAGATTGGGAAACTGACGGTAACGGTAACCCAAGCTGGCGCCCACGTACAGTATTTGGCATAAGCAACTAGAATAACGGCAAGGGGTGAACAACAGAGCACAGAGCCCTGGCCACGTCTCGGCCAATAAGTGCGGCAATATCATAAAGACTTGGCCATGCGGGTCTCTCTCAGACTCCAACCCTATCGAGCTTTAAGTATAATTCATACAACCTTCGCCCGTATATTTCCTTTAGGATAGGGGAAAGGTTACTTTTCAAAAGAAATGAAGTATCATAATAAATTTTCTTATACCCGTAAGAGCAAAATTAGACTCTATTCCGTTGATAGTTCATACGAAGCAGCCTTCAGGACCATATCACAATTTATAATTTCAAATAAAAGACCTTCAATTAAGATTCGATGAGTAAATTTTTTATGCCATTAGATAAGAGTACAGGCAAATTTAGTCCACCTTCCTAACCTACTAAGTGGGATATATAACGCTGAACGAGAAAGAGCGAGGGTTTAACCACTTCAGGAATCTCGTGGCGACTCATTGGAAATCTTTATGAAATCTCAGGGAATCTTGGATTTTTTTTTGGAATGGTAACCCCTTCTGGGTTCTTCTTTGTCTGAATATCGTTGGGAATCTTTGGAAATCATTACGGAATCTCCTGGAGGGGTTAGCCCTTGGAGAAAGAGTGAAGACGAACAATCCTCCTATACAATTTAGCATGCACTCAATGTTTTTTAATAACTGAAAATTGACTGGAATATTAATTTCTAACTTGCGTCTCATCCAAAATACATGGTATTATATTTCAGAATAACATCTTTAACACTTTCCTCGGAAAGATGGCATTAAAACCGTTAACTCACTAGCTCTTTGAACCAACATTTCTCAGAACGCTCGGGTGTAATGTGGAAACGCCTTCAGTCAAAGACGCACTTTCAAGGATGATCACTTCTTTCCATCAAAGAACCTCTCCAAATGCCATCACAAGCTGAGTTCTCGCTCTACTACAAACATCAAAAAGGAAGGAAGGAACGCCTTTTCTTTCGTTATATCAATTAGTAGAGTAACTCGCGCACTAAAGCTTCCCAAAACTACTTAGCGCTATTGGGCTCAAAGTGAGACAAGATGGGAATAAGTAGATTTCGAGAGATAGTGAACTAGTAAAGACTGACGAGTTTTAAAACAGGCGGAGGAGTTAGCAAGTGCCACTTCGCACTTCTTCTATGCAGGGAAGTGGCGAGAACGGGTGTTTGCTGCTTCGCACTTAGCATTAGCACTTACAACTTACTTCCACTCGTTAAATCAGCCGGAAATTATGCGCTAAGTTCCGCTCTATATACTTGACACTGGCCCAAAGAGCCTACTTTAACTAAACATACGTTTTAGTACTCTTGGGGGAAATTTGGTCCTTAGCAGCTGTACCAACTCTCATGCAATTTACGACACACCGGACGATGCCTTCTTTGCGAGGAATTGTTTGCACGAGGGGGTATCCACTCCAGAGATTGCTTGAGATTGCCTGAAGATTTCCAAAGATTTCCTGAGATTCTCAACGAGATTCGTGGAAAGATGCACCCCGAAGGGTTACTACTCCAGAAATTTCCAAGGTTCCCTGCATGAGATTTCATAAAGATTTCCAATGATTGCCTGAGATTCCCACCGAGATTCCTGCAGCTCTATTACGGAACTTTTTATCACGCGTGATAACCGCGTGATAAACATTTGCAATGCTATTTTCCCTATGTTTTCGTGATCACGCGCGATAAAAAGATCCATAATAGGGCTCCTGGAGCCCTATTATGGATCTTTTTATCACGCGTGATCACGCAGTTATCACGAAAATATAGGGAAAATAGCATTGCAAATGTTTATCACGCGGTTAGCACGCGTGATAAAAAGTTCCGTAATAGAGCTGCTGGAGTGGTTAACCCCTCGAGTTTGCACAACCAACAATAAATCTGGAAGTTTTGCTCGCCACTAGCTTTTAACGTTTTTCACCAATCCTCAAGTTCCTGGATCGTTCTGCCATCAACCTAACAGAGACAATGCGAGGATGCAAAGACGATTGTTCTTATACACTGCACTTTCTAGGATAGGTCCTTCGAGACACGAGTAGGTATGCCATAAGGCCGAAACATTGATTTTGCTCGAAGTCGTATGTTTTCTATTACTTTGCAAGTCAAATACTCCACCAAGAAACTGGAATAGCTGCCGATTTTCCATGCATTATTCAAAATTAAAAATTTTCAGTTTTTGGGGTATGAGTAATCCTTTTCCGTTGAAAGATTGGAGCATCAACAAATACTATCGAAATCACCCTTAGAGCGAGAGCGGCATCACGAGGCACAATGGGAAATCTAATCCAGGGAAAGCTCAGCAAACTAAAAACTTTCGAAGAGATGGGGAAGCGATCCTGTGGCAGCTGTGAAACAAAAACAATGCGAAAGGGAGGGGGAGAAGGGTTTTTCTCCAAATCATCAAGTTTTGGAAAAGAAAGTCGGACTCACTAATTAGCAGGCCTCATTAATATTTTATTATTATTACTACTATAAAGTTGGCGCGTTGACTAAGCCGCTCCCCTAGGCCTCATACGCACAATGGGCACAAAGGCACAAAAGCGGGCGATACCCAGCCATGTTTCACATTACAGAAAGGCTCTGACTCACAGGCGTACCCAATGGGGGGCAAGGGCAGAATAAGGCTCACGTGAGCTATATAGTGGACAGAGTTTCGTGATCAAAACATTTATACAAACATCAACCCCACTCAAAGGATTTTCTAATAGATAATTCCGAGGAGTTAACCACTTTAGGAATATCGTTGGGAATCTCATGAAATCTTTGAAAATCCTTATGGGATCTCAGGAAATCTCAAGAAATCTCTGGAGTACCCTCTGGTATTTCCAGCTTTCTGATAGGATGCAGACTGTGTGGTGGGATGGATTCTCCTCGAAGTTCCAATGAAAACTAGTTGCAAAGCTGTACTCAATTCACACAAATTCACTGTTTTAGCTATAGGACAGTCCTTAAAAAAATGAGGCTGAGCTGCGACTTACACTATTGGCTATGTCACACGATATACAGGCAAAATCTATTTATAGCCGATGCTTAGCTTAGCCTAGTGTGGGTCGCAGCACAGCCTCATAGGTACTGGTGCCACGTAGAGGGGGTACCCACCCCTCCGCTGCCATCTGCCATTTTGGTCTCCTTTTCGGCCGTCGACTATACCTAGCTTTTATATGTTTAATCACTACTATTGTACTTTTCGTATCGATATATGATAAATACGTTATAGGTACGTTTGCCGAGAACCAAACCATCTTTCTGACCTTTGAAACCCCTCACAAGTCAACACGAGAAACTTTTTCTTTTCCCCTATTTCTACAAGGATACGACGCCTATGCTCAAGTCACTCTCTACCAAACCCCACAACTGACAAGTATATTTTATTCAAACCAAAACCAGGGGGACTTGTACTCCATTTCATCTAAAGAAAACGATGTGAATGCAGGCCGTGTACAATCTGGGGAAATTCCCCCATGTGGCAGAGCCGTTTCCATAACAAGCAATGGGGAACTGCCGCAGTTATTGCGATGATAGCCAGGTAAGATGGGTCGGATAACGAGTGGATTAAAGTGGACAATAGCGGTAGTACGTGAGCTTGTTCTCCTGATTAAGGTACGTCTAAGCTCTGTAATAAAATCTCTGCGGGAAATAACCGGAAAAATTTCTATAATTTAAACATGGGCTTTAAAAGCCCGGCGTTTATAGCTGAAAATTATGCATATGGAATAAATTCTACTTCCAACTAAAGTACTATAGTATACGTTAAGAAGTGGTGAAATCCACCCTCAAGGCTGAATATACATTCGCTATTTTTTTACGTTCCGATTTCAAACTTTGTGAGAAAACTATTGGATATTTAATTATTCTGAAATCTAATATGTCTTTTTAACGTCATTACATTACTCATGAGGCTATGCTGTGATTTCACGATCGGTTAATTTTGAACATTTTTTGTTGTTGACAAAAAACACTCGATCGTAAAATCACAACATAGTCTCATGAGTAATGACGTTAAAAAGACATAATATTATATTTCAGAATACTAAAATATCCAATAGTTTTATCACAAAAAATGTATGGTGGCCCTTAACCAATTAATAAAGTAAAATACGTAAGTAGCTAATGCAAAATCATTTCTGAGTCAATAAAATTAACATACCTTTCGGTATCATCACAGAACAGAACTATGCACGAACTAACTATCGAGGAGTTTTGGAACATTTGAGAACAATTCGATGGTAATTTAATTCATTTACTGTGTATATTTTATGCTTATCAAACGTCATTCCAGCCCATTTCACGGGAACTTGCTGAAACTTCAACCGGATCCAAAAACTGACTTCCGCAGAACTTATGTCTTAACCAAGAGGGGAGAGTAGCAGGTACGTCATGGAGGGGTCTACACTCCACGCGCATCTTGGATGACAGTAACTTCACACATTGTTTTCAAAAAAACACAGGGTTCCTAAAATTATTTTTTGTTCAGAACCAGAAGTAGACTTGAAAAGTAGGGTCACAATGATCTAAAAGAGTTTAACAACGACAATTCACATATCTGTAGCCTATCCACCCTTCGTTAAGTCTGAATTCACTATCATCCGAGATGCGCGTGGAGATAGGTCTCACTACAACAACGCAGTTTGTTGGCTTTTTCTTTTTTTGGTGTCCATTTTCTGAGGAAACTATTATTGGATATTCTGAAATATAATATGTCTTTGGTCATTCGATCGTAAAAGACACAATGAGTTTCAGAGAAAAATATTCGCAAGATTATGCAGTTTTCCATATACGAGGTAGATACAATTCCTTGCTCCAGTATTCATGCTGGATTCTAACATATAGGTATAGTCAAGGGCCAATATTTGGAAGCAGGAGGGGGTCAAGGGGAGCAAGCAAGACATCGGGGTTGGTAAATATGCGAGCCAAAGGGGAGACTGGAATAGGGGTTCCAACTAATATGGGAACTTCCCTATTTCGGCAACTCGGGCAGGAAAACAAGGTAGACCTAACTACTCAAACAACTTTGAACTAACAAAGATGCAGAAATCGAGACAGAGACACTAAGCCTAACACTTTTCACTAGGGGACTTTTCCACTGACAGGTTTATATTCTACTATAGGTTAGAAGTGAGCCTTTTACTAGAAATTTTGAGTACTTCAACAGCAGCCGTTTTCCTTCCTTCGTTTTCTGGATAATCGATCGATAGCTCGAGCATTTTCTACCTAAAGCAACTGAAGAAACGGGGATTCCATTACACTCTGTAAACGTAGACGAATAAGAGAACAAACAGAACCTGAACATCCACAGAAACTTAGCAACAAGGAACTACAAGGGCGAATGTCTGAGGGGTAGGGGGCGTGTCGCATCGCATCGGGGTAGGTAAATATGCGAGAGCTTCCTCCCTTTTGTGTGGGAATGGACCCAGGCGGCGGCGGCTGGTCTACCCTTTGCTATTTAATAAGGATGTGGTACCCCCCCCCCCCCCCCTTACTTCTCAAAGTGTTGCCGCTCATTCTCAAGGGGAATGTTTCAAAAACACGTTTGAGAAAAGCCCAGCAAAAATACATCAAAAGTACCAAAGCCCACTGAAATATATCTTCTTACAGAGAAACTCTAATTACAGGGTGCATGATTCAGGAAGAAAGGTACATGTTTTTAGGGTGGCAAGGGCGGTCCATTAAGATGATATCTGACCAGTCAATGGGTGTCTGGAAGTGAACGGTTACTGAGATACAGGTGCGGAAACAGGTAAATTTCGCATTCTATATCATTACGATTATCTCGAGAACCACTGATCGGAGAAGGCTGAGTCTGAAACTTTTGGGAAGGTTCTTGGGTATGAACTTTCCAAATCCGTTACCATTTTCCGAAAAATCAGTTCAGAACAAGGAGAAACATGAAGTAGAATAAATTTTTAACTTGCCACACACGATGGTTCCTGGAATGGGGGGCTGGAATGGCAACTCAGGGATGCCAGGTACCACAAAAAACTGCCATCCCTCTTCACTATGGCCAGCAATACACTCAACCCCAGTTCGAAGACAATAAAGACATTTTGAGTCAACATTAAGTTCACAGTACAATGAAGCAAGCTACAACTTCACGATAAGTAATTTGAAGACAATTTCAAGTTGGAGAGATACAAGGTATAAGGTAAAAGTACGTACCTTGACACCGTTGAGAGGGATGCGGTATGACGTGGCTACAGGATGGGGCGACATCATTCTTTCATTCAACAGCGCCGCTACACCTACCTGGAAACAAAAACAAACCAAATTATCACTGATATAAGGGTGGAAAGGTGGCCAAAAAAAAACCCCGGCTTGGAAAACCAACCAGTACCTTGGGAAATATGCACAAAAACTGGCAGCCACTAAAAAAAAGTAATAAATAAGCAGTGACAAAGAAGAAATTTTTCTCAGGTCTGGTAAGGTATAAAAATGAAAATGTGTCAGAAGTATGCCTGTGACAATCAGGCACTCAATTCCAGCCGCTCCAATCCTTAATTCTTCATCATTTAATTTAATTTAGAGAGAAACAACTGGAATGATCTGAATATGAATGCTACCCGAAAAAGAAACGCTGGTGACAAGCGCCTAATAATGTATTTCGCTTTGTACCGAAGTTCAGCCTGGATTCAGCACAAACAAAAACCGAAAAAAAAACAGTCACAAAAAAATTAAACCAGATAAATATTTTTCAATTCTTCCGTATCAGAAACTCAGTAAGTTTCTCACAGTTTTACGTGAGGGGTTAACCACTCGTTGGGAATAATTGGAAATCTTTATGAAATCTCAGGGAATCTTGGGATTTTTTTTTGTAGTGGTTACCCCTTCGGGGTTCATCTTTCTATGAATATCGTTGGGAATCTTTGGAAATCTTTATGGAATCTTAGAGAATCTTGGATTTTTTTTTTGGAGTGGTTACCCCTTTGGGGTTAATCTTTCTATGAATATCGTTGGGAATCTTTGGAAATTTTTATGGAATCTTAGGGAATCTCAAGGCATCTCTGGAGTGGTTACCCACTCGGTTTTACGGTGAAATGTCCTTCGGCGTTGGAAACTAGGGAAATAGCTCAGCACTGGGTTTCGAGAACATGGTTACACCGTCAAAACTTACTAACCAAATTTGATCAACAGTTCCGTTGTTTGTCTTACTGGAAAAGGGTCGTGTATTTTCGTGAAGCAAAGCAATAAGAATTTCGATATTTATGTTTGTTCATGGCCCTAGAGCTTCAACGTTTGCCTGTTTGAGAGGTTTCGTCAATTGAATATTCAGGTGGGTCTCCTGGTGACGTCACCAGAAGGCACTAAAACCATGCAATGTCCAGAATATAAAGGTTTTGCCAGCGGGTGGGCCTTATATGGGCGTCTATACGCAGCCGTGTTTGTTTACGTTTTTTTCTGCACATTTCACGATGATACTACTGGATATCTAAATTTTCTGAAATATAATATATCGTTTTAACAGCGGCTAATTTCGGACATTTTTCTTGACAAAAATCACCACACAGCCTGCTAATTTCGGCGTATTTCAGAACATAATATAAATTATCCAATAGTTTCCTCAGAAGTGTGAAGAAAAAAACGTAAACACATAGCAAATGTTTGTTCGGCCTTATAGAATACCCTACACATACCCATACTGCAACGAGTGGGACTGAAACTGAGGTTTTTTTTTTCCGGACGACAGCTGACCGTACTGGACAACTTGTATGCGACACTGCAGTGTCTGTCGCTGTCAGCTGTCGCCACCTCAAAACCCCGATTTACCGCAGCGTCACTGACGCTCAGACCGACTACTCCCACGTAACGACAACTGTTCGCACCTGTCCCAGCAGACTGTCAGTTAACGCCTGGCTGAGTAGCTAATACAACCGCACAACAATTAGGCTCATCAGGAGTGAAGGTAGAGGCAGAATCAAGTAAAAATAAGGAAGTTAAATTTTTTAGTCGTGACATGGAAATTGGAAAAAGGCCTGCTTCTAGAAAAAGAAAGGGTTCGAAGACCCTTTTATACTTTTTTGGCCCAAAAAAGACGAAGCTATATGTCACACCACGAGGCAAGGAACGTAACATTTAGCTCCTCCAATGAGGACATGCAGGAATTATAAGCGTTTCAGGTACTTTCCAACGCCCATGTAAATAAAAAAAAGATTTCCCGTTTTTCGGCTAACTATTTTGGTAGGAGGGAAAGAGTACTATAACCGAGGGGTTAACCACTCCAGGTATCTCGTTGGGAATCATTGGAAATCTTTATGGAATCTCAGGGAATCTTGAAATTTGTTTGGAGTGGTTACCCCTTCGGGGATCATCTTTCTATGAATATCGTTGGGAATTTTTGAAAATCTTTATGGAATCTCAGGGAATCTCTGGAGTGGTTACCCCCTCGACTATAACCGTCAAGAGCACGTATGACGTCATGTTTAATCGGTAGCTGACGTGTAGGAGGGGTGACCCCAGGTCAGACGAGCCAGAGTAGAGGGCATCTGTCGGTGAGCCCCGCCGACAGGTTCCCAGCTTACCCGGACCGACAGCATGACAGACCATCACTGCGTGATTGGAAACCAGTTCGGGGCGGTTCTGGCAAATGACAGGGCACAATCTACCCCCGCCAATATGGTAACCACCCCTTCATCCCCTAGCGCAGCCACAAACCACCCAATACTCACAGCACTACCCAAAAATTAATCTCAACTAGCCGCCAATATCAGTTTTGTTTGTACGTACGCTGCGGTGAGTCAACTCGATATTTTAATCATTTGGAACCCACAGGAAGTTATTTAATAATTTTCACCGTGACCTATGCTAGCGTTAATAAAGTGAGGCTGTGGGCACACCCCCAAAATAAACTAAAATTAGCCCGGTTTTTGATGCCCGTTTGACGAGATCTTGCCGAGCTGCGGAAAATTCAGTACCAGGGGCGCACAGGCACCGCGAGTCCTCGAGTGCGATGGTGTTTTCACCCTCGAGAACTTTGAAACAAACTTTTTTTTTGTTATTTGATTATCTTATACATCCAGCTCCAAACAGACCAGTATGCCCACCGGTAAAGGTAGGACACCACTGACTATTGATATTTACCATTATAAAATATGTTATCGCAACAATTAACCACGGATGGTTACTGAGACCCATTATAGACATCCACGCACCCAACAAAAAAATCTACAGTACCGGGATTCGAACCCGGGACCCTCCGATTACAAGTCCTGTGTCCTGTGTTTGACCACAAGACCACGGAGGGCCGCTGAAACAAACGTAGAGCTTTAGAAGACGCTATACCTGACAATGCATTTTTTGCCGCCCATAAGATTAACATTGCGAGCGGCGATTCATTTTCAAGGTTTACCCTTGGTTGGAAAGACACAAAATTTTGCCTGTACCAACCTAGCCCTAACAATGTTCTAGGGAATGTTCGAAGCAGATTTCCCAATTTCTCACTGGTTTCTTTTATTGCAACTGTTTTGCAAATGCTAGCATCGCATACCTCAAGAAAAGTGCTGTATCTCGAAAACCAGTAAAAAAATGGGAAATCTGCTTCGAACACTCCCTAGAACATTGTTAGGGCTAGGCAAAATTTTGTGTCTTTCCAACCAAGGGTAAACCTTGAAAATGAATCGCCACTCGCAATGTTAATCTTATGGGCGGCAAAAATGCACCGTCAGGTATAGCGGACCCTTAATTTGAACCACAAAGGTCTCACATACGCCACGTATAAAATCACCATGGATTTAAAATAGAACTCGAACATTTTCACTGATCTCTACAAAGAAAGTGGTATGCACCGTAATCATTACCTTTCAACCCGTGCAAACTTCAATCCCATTACATGAAATGAAAATGGCGCGCTAGTTCAGCCAACAGAGTGAATTGATTATTTGAGTTCATTTCCTGAAAATCCCAACAATTCAATGCCCTGCAAGTTTCAATAAACGCAAATAAAAATATCGGCCCACAAACGCTGATGCACCAAACTACATATTTCCCTCCAAAAATGCAACCCGGATATTGTGTAACAACAAAGGTATTGTAGTTAAAATCGGAAATCGGTAGAGAATGGGGCAAAGGATAGAGCTAGGGGCATACCACCCCGCCAGCAGCAATCATCAATAACCCTATAATATTGGCCGATATGCGCAACCCCTATTGTCCACATAGCCACTAACCAGCCAGCAAATAGACAATACATAGCTCTAATAGTTAATAATTATCCAGTAAGGCAATCAGGACTGATTACGCCGCTGATTGAATCGGGATTTACCATGCACATGCAAGACGTCCCGAGATTAGTCCGATATTAGAGGGTGGACTGACTTCGTCGCTCAACTCCACTCTAGGGTCCCCGATATGTGATTTGGAAATTAGAAGCGAGCACAGTGCAAAAGATATTACCTACGTCTTAGTGATGCACGATACAAGAACAAGAAACGGCATTTCTTGTTCTTGTTCTTGCAAAGCGACTCTTGCTCTTGTTCTTGCAGTAAAATTAATTTCTTGATCTTGTTCTTGTTCATGCTGCGAGATTCTTGCAATATCTTGCATACACATGAAACTTTCTGCGGTTATAATGTGGTTTGTTGCGTACCGAACGGCCATTTCAAGTGCAATCTATCGTCGCATAGTCTGCGGAGTTTTTTTGTACAAAATATGGACTACAATCCATGAATGAAGCTTTGGAAAAAAAATGCCTGGGTTTATGCAAGACTCTTCCGAGAACTCTTGTTCTTGTTTTTGCATAGAAGAAATGCAAGAACGTCAGTGTGGTTTTAGTTTTCTCCGCGCGCGATTGAATAAACAGAACTCGGCTTCTCTGAACTTAGTCGAAATTTCATGGGGGGGGGGGGGGGGGGGGGGAAATTATCCTCCTACTGGAGCCAGCGGCGTAAATTCAGAGACTCACTTTAGAAATTCACTTTAGTACCAATACGTCTCAAAACCAGACAAAAAAATAAAAAATTTACACATGACACATTTTTTTACTTTTTACTTAATAACAATAAAACATGGCGAGCTCTTAACTCACCTGAAGTAAGGTGCACATCACACAATTCGCATGCAGACACTCACTACTGAAACTTCCACCTAAGTAGATAGCATGCCTGTCTGTACCACTAACGGATGGGTATCGTCAGTCTCACACGCGCTACAGGTACGCAGGTATGTACTTCAGGCACTGGGCCTGTCATGGAAATGAGCGGAGCTGTGAACTAAACAAACAATGCACCTAACAGTACTCAACGATTCCACAGCTACACTTCTCTCCAACAGCCTCGATAGCAGAGCAGTCTTTAGAGAGTTTAGAGGAACCAGAGTTCCGGGGAGATCACACGGGTTCGATCCCGATCCTACCGAAGCTTTTCTGTTCGGTATTCACCTCTGATAAAATTTAGCATGTCAAGTGAACTGTAAATCGAGGCGGTGGTGGTTCGGAACCCACCTAAAACTGTAGGTCCCCATCGTTTACTCGATGGCTGGGGAGCTGGTATTTGGTAGTGCTGCCAGCGGAGCACAATGGATAGTTCTTGAAAACGGTCTAGTTGCTGGGCTTGTCCCCCCCAACCCTCTGCTATTATTATACCGAGACTGCGGTGGTTCGGCACCCACCAGAAATTGCTTGTAATTGTTAGTGCTTCCAGCACAGCAAGATAGGTAATTCTTGAAATGATCTAGTTGCTCACTACTGTCTCTTAAACAATAACGAAGACACTCAGTGTGATGGGACGACAATATTGGGACACCTACCACATAAGAAGGAAACTTGAAATTAATACTAGAGCTCACAGTGTAAAAAAAGCAGAAATAGGTATTAATAAATCGCTAAAAAGAGAAATAAGAGGCTAATGGGAAAGAAAGCGCCGAGTTGCTCACATTGATTGTGGCCGGGCAACACAAAAGACCCATTCTTCCTCCTCACAAAGACTCCAGAAACAAAATAAATGACATTTTAATAAAAATGTAAGAGACGTCGGACGAATTTGTGATAAAAAGTAAATCAATATCGCTAAAGTATCGCGAATACAGTAAAAGCAGTGATCTCTCTTTGTACCGTCGTCAAAAAGAGGTATCACTGATTGGTTCAATAGAATCAAGCCATTATCGAGCAACTTCAACACGCGACGACGGCTTTTCAATACAAAATAAGATCAAATTCGTTTTGAAGGAAACTGAATGCATTTCGTGGGATCGAATAAACTGTTTTCTTCATTGTAAGTGGCATCATCACTCTTTCTTTTCCTTAATAAACGTTGTTAGGTGTTTGTAAACAAACTTCATACCATATGGCTACTACCAGTAAAGCTCCATTGGTATGTCGGTTGTGCCGAGAGCCACGTGTCACAGTCACACAGGTGTCAACCACGTATAAAATACCTGTAACCCACGTGAAAACTTATATACCTATACCTATAGTAAACAACCCAACTATACAGAGGTCACTCTTGTTGCAAACCAGTCATATCAGTTATAGAAAAGTTCCTGCCCCCCAAGAATGAGATAAGACAGGAACCATTGGGCCTAGTGGCTCCTCCCTACATCCTCATTAAAATATTATCAAATTAATGGCCACGATGGCCACCGGGTGGTTACCACCTTTCCATGTACCTGGGAAGAACTTGGGTTGGCTCGGGTTTTTGCCAGCCTTTCATTGGCTACATTGGACTGTCCACTGCAGCACGAAGGGGAACTGCTACCTGGAAGGGGAACTTTTCCCTTCCTTCGACAATGTACTAGAATTCACTAGATGCTTCTGAAGTCCTTCCCAATGCAGCGGCTAAGAAGACGATACTGTAAACAAGTCAGTAGTTCCCGAGGGGGTAACCACTCCTTGAGATTTCCTGAGATTCCATAAAGATTTCCAAAGATTCCCAACGATATTCATAGAAAAATGAACCCCGAAGGGGTAACCACTCCAAAAAAAAATCCAAGATTCCCTGAGATTTCATAAAGATTTCCAATGATTCCCAACGAGATACCTGGAGTGGTTAACCCCTCGGTAGTTCCCCTCTCCTCACCATCTATTGGATCAATTTAAAGCAAGCTGCCACTGTTATTATGAACCCTTTGAGGAAACTAGTCAGCCAAGCTGCTTTGAAACCATCACAGCAACAGACAACAAAAGGCTTTTGCCTGTTCCCGTCCTGGGCAGACATGGATTTTGAGGGGTAGAAAGCTCTGAAAACTGCAGGCGCGAACTCAGGTAGGGGCGGCGCACTTTTCAAAACTTTTAATGGCAGGAACCTTTCGTCTCCTATAAGGTTTTCCTTCCAGGGTATTTCTGCATGGCTTTAAGGGTCCGCAATACCTGACGGTGCATTTTTTGCCGCCCATAAGATTAACATTGCAAGCGGCGATTCATTTTCTAGGTTTACCCTTGGTTGGAAAGACACAAAATTTTGCCTGTACCTAGCCCTAACAATGTTCTAGGGAGTGTTCGAAGCAGATTTCCCAATTTCTCACTGGTTTTCGAGATACAGCACTTTTCTTGAGGTATGCGATGCTAGCATTTGCAAAACAGTTGCAATAAAAGAAACCAGTGAGAAATTGGGAAATCTGCTTCGAACACTCCCTAGAACATTGTTAGGGCTAGGTACAGGCAAAATTTTGTGTCTTTCCAACCAAGGGTAAACCTTGAAAATGAATCGCCGCTCGCAATGTTAATCTTATGGGCGGCAAAAAATGCACCGTCAGGTATAGCGTCCTCTTAAGGGCGTCTACTCAAAATTAACAGGCTGTATTGCGATTTTACGATCGGTTAATTTCGGACAAAAATTACTCCACTGTAAAATCACAACACAGCCTGCTAATTTCAGCCGTTAAAAAGATATATTATTTTTCAGAATATTTATATATCCAATAAGTAGTTTCCTCATGAAGTGTGCAGAAAAAACGTAAACAAATAGCGAATGTACGTCCGGTGTTAAGGTCGACTACACGTACTTGGTCCGCAATGCTACGCCTATTCCGAAGTTACAGGGCGAGTGAAAAGTGTTTATAGGGGGATGTAAACCTGAGACTCTTTGTCGTGAGGTAGTGTTGTATTTTTGCATGAAATGGAGTAATAAGCCCACAGGAGCGGTTATAAACGGCCAACTACCAGTCCACATGTTTTTTTTGACAGATCGCGAAAACACAACACTACCGCACGCAGAATATTTTTTTGTAACAATTCGGACTACAAAATGTATGATTTTATCGTCACATTTAGTAGAAAAGCTTGATAAATGTTTGTACTATTTACCGTAGCCACGTTACATTTGGACAATTTTCATTTCACTCACGGAAGTGGGTAATTTCAACAGCATTTCTATACTTTTTCTCCTGTAAAAGCTAAACATAGTGACCTACTTTCACTCGTTCGTTTCGCGTTCAAATAGCACACTATGTTTAGCTTTTAGAGTAGACACAACCAATACGATATTGCAATTACCAGTCTCCGGCAGTACTGATATGTAAACATTAGTTTTGTCGAATATTTACTTTCGCACAGTGGTTTTGGTGGAGTCCGTCGAGAATGTATATACAGCCTTAACTTATATCGAAGACGAAGTATAAAAAACCTTTGCACACTCTTTACTACATGATTCCAAAAAAAAATGGAAAAATATAAAAACACAAAACATGAATAATGATAAGCTAGAAGAAGAAACTTTGATACCCCTACCATGGTCGGTAATTTGCTGATCTGGCAAAAAAAAAAGTTCATCGTCAATTACTTTAAGGAAGAAAAAAAATCTCCACAGGTCGTCAGCAAAGTGCTGACGTTGTAGGTATATCACCACAGCATGAGCTGACGGGTAATGTCACCAGATAATGGATGTCAGCTATACCTGCCTCACAACCTGTCCGGATAAAATAAAAATAGCGAAATTAATAAACGCCATCTATCTTAGCAAGTGACAAGACGATTTACAAAGGAAGTGATTGACTGCAGCCCATTTGCGCCCCTGAGCTGTTCTTCAATATCTCCAGGTTTTACCTCATTTTCACAGAGTAGCTCTTCGCTGACGGCCTACATGTGTTCTCAGAAGTCTTGTTATGGCTCCTGTACATCTCGAGCTTCTTTCACCAAGGTCATATCACTATAGGTTGTCATCCTCTGCTAAATATTCCATCAGGAAAGGTACAGCGTAAACAATCCTTCAAGCGTCCCTATAGATTAATCTGACCAACCCACCATATCAAAGAATAAAAAGTCACCATGTGCCTCTCAGTAGCCGAGTGGTCAAGGGGTCCGCTTTGTGCCCTGAGAGGTCCGGATTCGAATCCCGAAAATATTTCCGATTAGGAAATCGCTTTGGCCCACTCCTTCACCGAACGTCACTGACTAAAAAAGTTCACCAAGCTCTGGATTTGAACTCAGAACCTCCATCAGGAAAGTCTCATGCCTTCGCCTCAAAATTCGTAAATGGACCCGGTAAGAAGGGCATTAATGGTTTGCAGCCGGCTGAGGTCTGGCTCATCCGCGATTCATTTAATTAACTAATAATGACGTCATTCATCTAAGTCCCCCCCTTACCCCCCCCCCCCCCCCCGTTCAAGCCACCCCAAATTAATACAAGTAGGTATACATCCGTCACTACTCCTATATTTTCCACACGCTACCTCCTTCCTTCCTTCAACCACATGGCCACGATCTTTCAAGAATTCCATAGTCAGGAATAGGGTAACTTTCTGAAGAAGTTTATGTTACGTTTGACGATGATTGCTGACGTAAGGGCCGCTGACGGGACAGGCAGTGAGGGTAATATTCCTTTAGAAGCTGAAGAATTCTGCAATGGAGTAAACCCAAATTTGATATAGCCACGCGAAGATACAATCATTCAGCTGCTAGGGTTAACCTCGGGATAGCGTAATTTTCCATTTATATTCGGGTGCCAAGGATGATTGTCTTTGTAGACCCAAATTCGACTCTATCAGAACCTGAACTAAGAGGGCACACTTTTAATACTTAGTGCAATTTCCGTCACCCAGAAGGACCCTTGCACTTTGCACCCGACCATAGGGGTGTTGAAATTCAACACTTTTACTCAAAAAAAAAAAAAAAAATAGAGGCTGAGTGAGCCCTCCATCCTATCCGGAGTTGAACTAACGGTACAGCGTCGTCTGCTACACACGTGCAAAATCCAATATGGCGGTTAGTAGAACTATTGTAGCGTGGCCATGTGAATTGTGTTCATATATAGGATAGATTTTTCTGGATTTTTAGTGCATTTTTAGACTTTTTTTTAGACATTTTGCAATATGGCGGAGTTTAATTTGAAATTGAGTGATATTTTAAAAGTGTTCTCGTCAGAAAACAACCGCAGTTTCTGCGAAGGAGAAAAAATAATCGAAGCCAACCACATTGTTCTTTGTGGGGTTACAAAAAAAAACAAAGTGGAAGTGGAGGTTTTTGGGTTGTGCTTGAGATCGACACAAATTAAAAATATACCTCACGAAATAAAAATTTCCATAAAAAAAATTACTGACCAAAAAAGTACTAAAGGCCACTGTAGCTGCACGGCTGGCTCTGGGGGCCACTGCAAGCATATAGCTGGAGTCATGCTCTACATCTACAAGTAAGTGTTGCATCTTATTAATTATGACCATAATTAAACATTTAATTTTACTTTATTCCCCAATAAAGAGGGAGTTAATCCTTCTTTCAATGCAGGTTCACTTACAAAATTTCTTTTGTAGTTTATCAACGATTCCCCGTTGAGTCCCTTCCTACAGAGATCACGCGTTGATGACCTAGTTGGTAGACCCTCCTGTACTTGCTTTCAACCAATCAATAAATGAATACAGTAGCAGCAAGCAACCATAACGTCTGTACGACATCATACCGATTATGCAATTAACAAAAACTATTAGGGCGGTATATACATTTGTCGCAAGTATCGAATCACATAAACCTAGGTACTAACTTACGTTTCATTTACAAAGCGTTATTCCTACGTCCTCTCAAGCAAAGCCATAAATTATGGGGTAGTACCATTAGATAACTATAGGTGCCTTGGATTGAAGTTTCATTTAAATATTGGTGTGCGCTCTTAAAATTGTAAGTAACTCTTATCATCACGAACAACTAAGTGTCTGCCTACTTACCTGCGTGAGTTTTATTGAAATATACACATACCTGGCAGAATATAATCCTCTCTTTCAAAATGCCGGCTGCATTCCCTTCCCCACTGTTTTGCCTATTTTCAAAATATGCACCCACTTCTTCAGTAAAACTTGATTGCCATGAGGAAAATGATGTTAATGTACACCTTCCCCTCTTTTTTGAGAACACTGAGGCACAGAACAAATTCGTAAATGCTTTTTTTTAATTTTTTCATTGGATTTCTCCATGTTTGGCCGTTGCTGTTACCGTTCTATCGTTAGTTACATTTTCTGCCACTAGAGGCAGGTCAGTCGTATTCAACTCCCAATACTCCATGTTATCAAAAACGGACGAAGCCCTTTAAAAATCACACCACTCGCAGTATAATAAACAGCAGTTCATTCTGGATGGGAGGGGGTACGTTAAAATTTCACTCGTACCAATGAATCATAGAAACAATAATTTTGACAGTTTGTGAAACTGGCACAACAAATCTTAGCAAACAAGTGGTAGTAAAAATGTGTTTTGTGGTCTAAAATATGACAGAGTTTGGAGTGGGAAGGAATATTTATGGGTGTTTTGAATAGTGCGATGGTGGGAAAGAATGATGTGCGGAGTACGCACCTGTGCCTGTGTAATTCACACGACTTGTTGCTGTCCCCCCCCCCCCCCCCCCTTCCCCTTTTGTAATTTATATTTCACCATCCCCCAAAAGAAACATCTAGACGAGGGGTTAACCACTCCAGGAATCTAGTTGGGAATCTAAGGCAATCATTGGAAATCTTGGAAATTTCTGGAGTAATTAAATCTTCGGGGTGCATCTTTCCTCGAATCTCGTTGAGAATCCCAGGAAATCTTTGGAAATCTTCATGTAATCTCAAGCAATCACTGGAGTGGTTACCTCCTCGCATCTAGAGAACATTTAGGAGCGAAGATGGGGGCTGCAGTAGTCCTCAAAACTGCCGTATCCTCTCTCTATAAAGACCGAACCAAGCAAATTTTCTCACTATAAATAGATGGTTTCGAAATAAGTCATGGATTGGGTTGTCAAGGGACTGGAGCGGTCGCTTGCTATAGAGAAGTTTTTTTTTACTTTACCTGTATACGGAGTATACGTAAGGTAAAGTATTGTATTCGTGCGGGCCAATTTTCGGCAAACCTCAACTTTGAACCGTCATTGCTCCCAGACCTCAAAAGCGACTGAAACTTTAATATACATTTTGGAAACGTCCATTCCTTCGGAATATGAAAAACATCTCACTTTTTTCCTCCGACGAAAAGTTTGCCCACAGGAATTTTTAGAAGAGGTCAGGTACTCCGTGTCAGTACGTATGTAGCTAGCTAGCTAGCTAGCTAGCTATGTATGTGGCATTGACCTGGACGGCGCACTTTTCAACCGATTTTCTTCAAAATCGGTAGTGACCTTTCTAAAATTGGAAGAAATAAGAATCCGGAAGCCCAGTTTCCCCCCTTTAAAATTAAGGGGGGTTACCCCCCCAAAACTCCCCCAAAAGGTAGAAAAAAAATATTTGCTCAAAATCGGCTCTAACGATTTTGATCAAATTTTGGACAATTATAGAACAAATAATTACGAATCCAATGATACCACCCACTACCCCCGCATAACTCCCTGGAAGGGGGGAAGTCCCCCCTGGACCTGTAAAAGGGTGAAATCAGTGGATTCAGTGGTTTGTGGTATACGAGTAGTTCTGGATAGGACCCATGACAACCGCCATACCCGTCACAAATAGTATATGGCTTATCTCAAGCCCCCCCCCCCGCCCCCCCGGGGGGGGGGGGGAATTTGAGTGACTTATAAAGTGCGGCTTATGGGGTCTCAAACTGTTCGGGCGAACGTTGTGAAGCAATTTTTTGTGTCAAAAAGTTTTTCTGAATGTATCCTAGCACCCCACCCCCTAAGGGGGGTAGATTTGAGTGGTTTGAGAAATATGGGTTGTGTGGGCTCAAAATGATCGGGAGATCGTTCTGAGGCAATTTATTTCGTCAAAATGTTTTTTCGCCACCCCCCCCCCCCCCCCTTATGGGGGGAGTTTTGGATACTTTCCAAAGTACGTTGTATGGGGTATCAAAATGCTCGGTGAAACGTTCTGAGGCAATTTATTTTGTCAAAAAGTTTTTCCGAGCTTCCCCATCCACCCCACCTCCTTTTAGGGGGTAGTTTTGGTGGTTGCCGAAGTATGTCGTGTGGGGTCTCTAAGTACTCGGGGGAACATTCTGGTGCCATTCCTTTCGTCAAAAAGTTTTTCCGTCTCCAATCACTTAACCAAGGGTTTATTTTTAGGAATCACGCAAATAAGCAGGTAAAGTTTTGTCCGACCGTGTCGTACCGCTTGTTTTTAACCGCGCTAATGTCCATTGGACCACACGCACGGGGAGTTGGCGTATTGCGCCTAAAGTTGTCCCTTACATTTCAGCCATTAGGTTGGCCTCGTAATGTATGTAAGGATTTTGTTGGCTGCCCTTGCATTATCCCCCAGAGCCTCAGGGAGGGTATAGAGAAATTTTCGTTAAAGAGAGTGACGAGAACGTTATCCTGTCATACTCCTATCACGTTCCAAGTTAAACTCTATCAACAATCTTGGTTCAGCGCGATCTCGAAGTTTTTAAAAGCCACTTTAAACGCGTAACAGTGAGTAATAAATTCTATAAGAGGTTTGGTGTAACTAACCTAAAATTCGAATGAAAAGCAGTTTGAATGGAGTACGCCTGCAGAAATGCAATTAGACAATAAACTCACAGGGCTCATTAATTATTTTAATATAATAAATAGTTGGCAGGTTCGTATATCGTAACGTAAAGAACATAATTTGAAATTGTAAAAATTAACCACGTAACATTAAGGGGACCCCACCTAATTGCACATGCTATGGCCACTAGCCAATAAAGCTATGCGGCACTAGCAGAAGCTATGAATCAAGACAATATCAACTGCATCTGATGATGAAATATGACACGAATGGTTAGTAGAGAGAACAATAAGTGTTACTGAACACTTTTCTTATTCTCCCTTTTTACTTTCTCGCTAGCCATATATGGCGAGAAAGTATTGTTTTCGTGCAAAATTTCGAAATTGAGATTTTGGGTTTCCCATGATCCTGGGGGTCCCCTGAGTCCAAAAAAGTGGTTTCTGGAAAAAGTCTGTCCGTCCGTCAGTCCGTCCGTCAGTCAGTCCGTGCAGTGCTCTAGCGCCTATACCGTTCATCCGATTTTGATGAAATTTGGTATGGACCTGTCTAAAATTACTGCCGAGGGGCATTTTCAAGGATTTTTTGATTGGTCAAAAATTGCGGCCGCTATTGTCAAAAAACCGCCAAAATAATTCAAAAATCGTGTTTTTGGTTACTTAGACAAGCGCCGACGGTACACTTTTCAATCTATAACACTGAAAATTGGTATGTGTGTTGACAAATAGATGCTTCGAGGTCATTTTCAACTAAAATTGAATTGGTTGAAAATTACGGCCGTTCTGGACCAAAGTTCGATCGTTTCGGCGCCATTCACATTTATTGACCGATTGTCATGAAATTTGGTAAATTTGTGTAGAACCATGTAACTTAAACATCTGTCGAACAGAATTTTGTTATCTTCAAAATTACGGCCGTTTTTGTCAAAAAAGTGTCGAAAATGAGTTGAGAATGAGAAACCACGTTTTTGAATGGTCGGAACGCATTTGGGACTACAGTAATAAAATGACAGACGTGAGATTTGGTATGAGTGATCTCAGATAGATGCTTGTGGGTCATTTTCAACCGATTTTCGATTGCTTAAAAATTACGCCCGCAAAAAAATCTCAAAAACCCCAACAAAAAAAAAAAATCATTCTGGGCGAGAAAGTTAAGTGCGACTGTTGTCGGACCCTTTATTACGAAGTACACAGCCTCGATAGCTGAGCAATGTTTAAAGGAACGCTGAGAGTAGGGTCAAACAGGTTCGATTCCGACTCTATCGAAGTTTTTCTGATCGATATTTGCCTCTCTCAATATTTCAAGTGATATATCGAGAATGTGGTGGTTCGGAACTCACCTAAAACTGTTACAATAGGACGGCTGGAGATTATAATGCATCGTCAGTCAGAAGATTGCAATACTGAGTTAAGGGTCCGCTATACCTGACGATGCATTTTTTGACGCCCATAAGATTAACATTGCGAGCGGCGATTCATTTTCAAGGTTTACCCTTGGTTGGAAAGACACAAAATTTTGCCTGTACCCAGCCCTAACAATGTTGTAGGTCGTCATCGAAGCAGATTTCCCAATTTTTTACTGGTTTTCGAGATACAGCACTTTTTCCCTTAAAAAATTGAGGTATGCGATGCTAGCATTTACAAAACAGTTGCAATAAAAGAAACCAGTGAGAAATCGGGAAATCTGCTTCCATCACGACTTGTAACATTGTTAGGGCAAGGTACAGGCAAAATTTTGTGTCTTTCCAACCTAGGGTAAACCTTGAAAATGAATCGCCGAAATGCATCGTCAGGTATAGCGGCCTCTTAAACTGGAGTGGGTCGCATATAATATCTACTACCAAACTAACAGGCAGAAGAATTCTAAATAATCTGCGTAAGTTAATGGGGCCCATCTTCGGCCAAGCTAAAATTTTGCCAAACTGTTGAACTCTACTCTTTCATATTAAATATCTTGTAGTTGATACGGCACTTGAACTCAGCAGTTTCGCTGGATGTAAGTTCGACAGTAGGCATGCTGGGGACTTTATCGCAAAATTGACATCGCATACGCAGCAGGGCCAGGGGGCAACACAGTGTATACCTTTCTGAGACTATATTATTTTAACAGCAGTGGAGTCTGTAGCAGCCAACACTGCATATAGCACGGCTTTCATGCCGTTGGGTACGTCACCATGGCAACGGAAACACGCAGTCTCCCAGTTATACATTCAGTCAGCGATGAAGAATGAAAAATTAAAAATTTATAATATGCCCTCGCTTAGTTTTTACAAAGAAATTCGAATCAATGTTGGAATGGAGTGAGGAAACAATAAATTTGTAATGAGCAGCAAGACTAGCAACATGGAAAGTGAGCGGAGCCGGTTGAATTAGCATGGCACATAGCATAGCATAGTGCCTGAGCCTTAGTGCGCTTTGGTACCCATCAAAGAAAGTTCCCAGGATATCGCGGGGTCGCTACCCCTTCCAAAGAGGAGAAATCTTCCTGCTGTTAAGGGTCCGCTATACCTGACGGTGCATTTTTTGCCGCCCATAAGATTAACATTGCGAGCGGCGATTCATTTTCAAGGTTTACCCTTGGTTGGAAAGACACAAAATTTTGCCTGTACCTAGCCCTAACAATGTTCTAGGGAGTGTTCGAAGCAGATTTCCCAATTTCTCACTGGTTTC
This sequence comes from Mesopsocus fuscifrons, assembly GCA_950004255.1. Taxonomy (NCBI): domain Eukaryota; kingdom Metazoa; phylum Arthropoda; class Insecta; order Psocodea; family Mesopsocidae; genus Mesopsocus; species Mesopsocus fuscifrons. Next base: position 14,858,284 of record OX465379.1, read on the forward strand.
TTTTATTGCAACTGTTTTGCAAATGCTAGCATTGCATACCTCAAGAAAAGTGCTGTATCTCAAAAACCAGTAAAAAAAATGGGAAATCTGCTTCGAACACGACCTAGAACATTGTTAGGGCTAGATACAGGCATAATTGTGTCTTTCCAACCAAGGGGTAAACCTTGAAAATGAGTCGCCGCTCGCTATGTTAATCTTATGGGCGGCAAAAAATGCATTGTCAGGTATAGCGTCCTCTTAAGGAGTAATATATGCTTATCTTTTTCGTCAGTATTCGTCCATTTCAGGCGAGAATTTCTGTATAATTTATCTATACAGCGAAACATCACAACGACAGCCCCAAGGCATGAGACCTAAGCTACAGCTGATAGCACAATCGGTACTTCCTGCCGAAAGCGGAACTTTCCAACAACGATGATTCTGTTGTATGCCCTGTTGACAACGTAAAGGGACTTTAGTTCCCTAAACCAGATGAGATTACCATCACCCCTCAATATGGCTGAATTTATTCCCAACCAAAGTGAGGTGGAAGATAGCAACGAAGTTCTGCACGATTCCTATCCATATTCAGGCAGCACGAACAACTTAGGGTCCACGAAAATCAAATTAGCTGGAGGGAGAAAACATAACGTTTGGACTTGAAAACTTTGTGAGAAAACTATTGGATATTTAAATATTCTGAAATATAATGTCTTTTTAACGTCATTAGTGTCATTTCACGATCGGTTAATTTTGGGGAAAAAATCACTCGAACGTAAAATCACAACATAGTCGCATGAGTAACGACGTTAAAAAGGCATATTATATTTCAGAATATTACAATATCCAATAGTTTTAGTTTTCTCACAGGGTTTGATCTCCAAACGTAAAAAAATAGCGAATATGTGATGGCCCTTAAGTATTGGATATAGGAAAAGTACAAGTGCTTTTTTGGTCACCATCTAGCTCCCGGTGCGTACGTACGTAAGAGCTACATGGCCTGCCGCAAGCGCAGTGAACCGCCAGCAGCCCATCATTGAAACAAGACCTGCGAGTTCTCCATAGGCGAGAAATGAAGAGATAAAGAACGTGACAGATGCCGTGGGCAGCGCCCTGCTTTTGATATGAAAGACACAGAGGAAGCCTTGTTGAAAAGCGAGAAGCCGGGCGGGCGGGAGTCGCGGGCCATGTGCATTGTGGCAGTGACGTCACTAGCCCCGAAATAAATATGATAAGTTTGAATGATTTGGAGGGAGTTGGCACGCGGACAAGTAAATGCTCGAATGGCCCGATCACCGACACCAGTAACACCACATCCATCTGCTCGCCCATAACAACCCAAACAAGCCACCCGTCACCAAGACTCGAACTCCGCTGCCGCGCACGCCGACGGCATATAGCAAGTATCAGCAGCAGGTGTATTCCCTTTCTCGAAAGCCAGCAAACCCACCCAACTAACACCTTCAAAATTTATTGTAAGAAGAACTGTTCTCCGTATATTGCATCATGGCGTGCATTATCTTCTTACAATAAATTATGAAGGTGTTAGTTGGGTGGGTTTACTGGCGTTCGAGAAAGGGAATAGACCTACTGAACTGTCTGGTTCTATAAGTTACAACAGAACTGTGCGGTTCTATAACTTCGACAGCAGAGCAATAGCCAAGTGATAAACTTTATTTTGATGAGCTGAGTGCCATTAATTCTTACGTCTGCTAAGTAGCTACGTCAAACTTTCGAGTGAAAAAATAAGTATCTACATTTCGCTGCTTGGGGGAAATACACTATCACAAAAACCAGGAGGTGCAGCAGGATATACAGTACTTACTATAGTCTCTCTCAACAGCCTCGATAGCCGAGTGGCTGGGGAGCTGGTATTTGGTAGTGCTGCCAGGTGAGCACAATGGATCCCACTATATTAAAATCCTCTCGGTGTCCCAAAATTGTGTTTGCCACTACAGAGATTCCGCATGTCAAGTTATAATAAACGTAAAATCGCTGAGCCCTAAGAGGCCGTGCAAAAGTTACGAGTTGCGGAACTCTAAGAAAATGGGGTAGTGTAGGGTTTCGGGGTTTCTTTGTGGCTTTTTGCATCTTTCGAGCTACAGTTGATCTGAATAGCTCATTTTATTCCTCATAAAATGCACTACAAGATAAACACAAACTAAACCGTGCCAGCTAACGAAATAAACGACTTTTTGATTGAGGAAAATGATTTTCGGAATTTTTTTTGTTTGTAGCGCTGTTTAGATTTACAATTTAAACACACGCCAAACCGATAACATTGTAGTTTTTTATACATTTCTTATTCGGAATGAATCAGGCTTTAAGACACAGCAAAGCTTACCCCAAACTATGAAGAAATATCCATTTCTAAGCGCATCATTGACCATCATACGTTGAAAACCACTAAAAAAATTCTACAGAAACTAACATATCACACCGAATTCTAAAGATGAACGAAATAAAAAGGTATATTAATGGATGTCATTGTTTAAGCTACAATTTGATATGCAATACATGCATAAAATGTTTTGAGAAAATACAGAAAAAAAAATATTTAAAAAATAAAAAATAAAACTGATTTATTTTCGGATATTTGATTTCGCGCCATTTCTAGCAGACGCCAAGGGCAGTCAAAGGAAATGCCAAAGGAATTTGGAAAACCTTGAATTATATTAAAATAAAAACTATTTAATTTTTTATATTATTTAATTAAATAAAGCTACTAAAGATGAAACTATTGAATTTTTGACAATTTAGAAATTAACCTTTCAAAATTTGTCATAGAAAAGTGAGTTTGTTACAGATGAGACAGAGACTATTGGTTATATGGGACTGTGGCTTCCAAACTCAGTTGTGTGGTTTTGGAGCAGTGGCTCCAACAGTAGCCTATCATGTGTGGGGGTCAGGGATCGAATACTGGCGGGAATTTTTTTTTAGATTTCATTTTTTTTCTTTTTCACCGATAAGTATTAGGTAAGTATATACGGTAAGGAAGTCCTGGCGATCACTCTCTCTATTACAAACAATCACTCCCTATAACGAACATTCCCTCTTTATAATCTACAACCTTCTCTTTATAACGATGTTCTAATTTATAAAGAACACTCCCACTTTATAATCTACAACACTCTCTATAATGAACATTCTCACTTTACAATCTACAACTCTCCCTCTATAACGAGGTGTCTCCCTATAACGAACACCCCCACTTTATAATCAACAACACTCTCTCTATAACGAGTTGTCTCTCTACAACGAACACCCCCACTTAATAATCTACAACATTCTCTCTATAACGAGGTCCCTCTATATAACGAACATTCCCACTTAATAATCTACAACACTCTCTCTATAACGAGGCCCCTCTTTATATAACGAACACTCCCACTTTATAATCTACAACACTCTCTCTATAACGAGGTGTCTCTCTATAACGAACACACACTTCATAATCTACAACACTCTCTCTAAAACGAGGTGTCTCTCTATAACGAACACCCCCACTTTATAATCTACAACATTCTCTCTATAACGAGGTCCCTCTCTATTACGAACACTAGCACTTTATAATCTACAACACGTTTTATAACGAGGTCCTTCTCTATAACGAACACCCCCACTTTATAATCTACAACACTCTCTCTATAACGAGGTGTCTCTCTATAACGAACACCCCAACTTTATAATCTACAACACTCTCTCTATAACGAGGTGTCTCTCTATAACGAACACCCCCACTTTATAATCTACAACATTCTCTCTATAACGAGGTGTCTCTCTATAACGAACATTCCCACTTTATAATCTACAACACTCTCTCTATAACGAACACCCCCACTTTATAATCTACAACATTCTCTCTATAACGAGGTCTCTCTCTATAACGAACAATCTATAACGAACACTCCCACTTTATAATCTACAACACTCTCTATAACGAGGTCCCTCTCTATAACGAACATTCCCACTTTCTAATCTACATCACTCTCCCTATAACGAACACTTCCACATTATAATCTACAACACTCTCTCCATAACTAGGTTCCTCTCTATAACGAACACTCCCACTTTCTCCCACTCTCTCTCTAACGTGGTCCTACTCTATAATGAACACTTCCACATTATAATCTACAACACGCTCTCTATAACGAGGTCTCTCTCTATAACGAACACTCCCACTTTATTATCCACAACATTCTCTCTATAACAAGGTCCCTCTCTATAACGAACATTCTCTTTAACATGTAACAAACTCTCTATAACGAATATTCTCTATAACAAACACACAGCCTATACTTATAAGTATTTTGCTGACCCAATTTTGATGAAATTTGATGTGCACCTGACTAAGATTATGGCCGAGGGATCCTTTTATGTTTAAAGTATTTTTTGATATGTATATAGAAAATTACTTAAGAATTATTCAAAATTTGTGTTTTTGATTAGTCGGATAAGCAACAAGAGCTCTGTTTTCAATCTATAACATTAGGAATTGATAAAAATGTTGGCAAATAGATCATTGCGGGTTCTTAGGAATAAAATTACAATTAGTAGAATATTACAGCAGTCTTTGACTGAATTTCGAACGATTTGGCTCCTATCCCAGTTACTGACGGATTATTCTGAAATTTAAGTAGGTACTTAAACATTTGTAGAGTAGAATTTCGTAATTACTTATGGCCGTTCTTTTTAAAAATAGTGAAATAGTCAAATGAGAAACCACGTTTTTTGAATGGTCAGAACTCAGAACGCATTTTGCGAACTGAATCTTAATAAAATACAAAAAAGAACGAAAATTTGATAGTGGGTGAGAAAGTTAATTGCGGATATTGTAGGACCCTTGATTTTTTTTTTTTTTTTTTTTTTTACTAGCAAGTAAGTAGGTAAGTAAAACACAAATGGTGAGGTAAATTTGCTCTAACGCCATTCGTTTAATAAATGTATAGAGGGCGTCCATCTAGCCACAGCGCACCGCGGCTAAATGGACGACCTTCATAGAAAATCAAAACTATGAGGCTGAAAGCCCAGGTGTCTAGCCCCACGCAGTGGCGAGGTGAAGAGCAGGCGGAGCCTGCGCTTTAGCTCGTCTATATATTAAAATTGTCTCGACCTAAAATCTTCAAGGGTGGTCAACTATGGCGCTTGGCCCTATGTCAGGTTAGAGTGCGGCAAACCAGTGGTATAGCGTACGATTCCCATAAGCGGACGCAATGTAAGAAAAAGGGGTAGTGTAGGGTTTCGGGGTTTCTTTGTGGCTTTTTGCATCTTTGAAGCTACAGCTGATCTGAATATCTCATTTTACTCCTCATGAAATGCGCTACAAAATGAACACAAACAAAACAGTGCCAGCTAACGAGATAAACAACTTTTTGATTGAGGAAAATGATTTTCGGAAATTTTTTGGTTTGTAGCGCTGTTTAGTTTTACAATTTAAACACACGCCAAACCGATAACATTGTAGTTTTTTATACATTTCTTATTCGGAATGAATCAGGCTTTAAGACACAGCAAAGCTTACCCCAAACTTTGAAGAAATATCCATTTCTAAGCGCATCATTGACCATCATACGTTGAAAACCACTAAAAAATTTCTACAGAAACTAACATATCACACTGAATTCTAAAGATGAACGAAATAAAAAGGTATATTAATGGATGCCATTGTTTAAGCTACAATTTGATATGCAATACATGCATAAAATGTTTTGAGAAAATACAGAAAAAAAATATTTTAAAAATTAAAATTTATTTTCGGATATTTGAAATTTCGCGCCATCTTGACGGACAGTTGTCGTGTCACCGGTCGCCAGTCAAAGGTCACAAAACCGCGCCAAATTTGAAATGTTCATTTTTTCTGACTCATTAGTGCAGACTTGCGGTAAAAAAAATCATAGCATTCAAACTGTTTGCCCTATATGAGAGATAAAAGGAGTTTTGGTTTCAGAATTAAATGGACTTTCAAGGGAATAAGGTGGCAAAGCTGCTAATTAAGGGACTGTTTAACTTTTGATAATTTAGAAATGGGTCTCTAAGCGAATTTTCGTAACAGTGCCAAAAACAAAAACGTATTGGTTATATGGGACTGTAGTTTCCGAAGTTAGCTGTATGGCATTGGAACAGTGGTTCGAAAGGTGGCCTATCAAGCGCAGGGTCTGGGATCGAATACCAATGGGGGTTTTTTTTTTAGTTCAATTTTTTTCTTTTTCACTGGCAAGCAGGTGCTGCGTGATGTCCTGGCGATCACTTATTTATTACAAACACTCCCTCTCTATAACGAACACTCTCTCTCTGTAACCTGCAACACTCTCTCTATAACGAGGTCCCACTCTATAACGAACATTACCGATTTATAATCTACAACCACATTATAATCTACAACCTTCTCTTTAATCTACAACACTCTCTCTATAACGAGGTGTCTCTCTATAACGAACACCCCCACTTTATAATCTACAAAATTCTCTCTATAACGAGGCACCTCTCTATAACGAACATTCACTTTAACATGTAACAAACTCTCTATAACGAATATTCTCTATAACAAACACACAGCCTCTATACTTATAAGTATTTTGATGATCCATTTTTGATGAAATTTGATGTGCACCTGTCTAAGATCATGGCTGAGGGATCCTTTGAAGTTTAAAGTATTTTTCGATGGGTAGAAAATTACTTAAGAATAATTCAAAATACGTGCTTTTGATTAGTCGGGCAAGCGCCGGCAACACATGTAGAAACTGTAATGAAATATCACGTAAAAAATATTTTAAGATAAGAAAACGGCAAAAAACAGCCATGGTTTTGATTCGGACGCACTAGCCGGATGTCCGACCATCCATCTACTGCCACGACTGGCGGGTTGCCGCCAAAATTCAAAACCCCTAGACTCCATACAATGGTTTAGGAAAAAAATCATACCACTTTAATTATTTGCCCGATTTTAAAGGTGAAAAGTGGTTTGTTTTCAGCATAATGTGGGCTATTAGGCAAATGACGGGACTGTTGGATTTTTGTCAATTTAGAAATGAATCTCTAAAAATTTAGCCAAAACTTGATGATTAAAAAAAACCTAATTCCAAAAAATAGACTCCATACGGAGATTTAGGAAAACAATTATACTACACTACACTTTAATTATTTGTCCGATTTTAAAGGTGGGAAGTGGTTTGTTTTCAGCATAATCTGGGCTATTAGGTAAATTTAAAGGTAGAGGTACTTAAGATGGGACTAATAGATTTTTGTCAATTTAGAAATGAACCTCTAAAAATTTAGGCAAAACTTGATATTTAAAAAAAATTCAATTCCAAAAAAAAAATAGAAAGTTTTCATCATAGAAAAATGAGTTTTGTTACGGAATATTCGTAATAGAAAGAGAATGCCCAAAACCTAGCAAAAATAATTCAAAATTCGTGTTTTTGTTTAGTCAGAGAAGCGCCGAAAGCACAGTTTCCAATCTATAACATTGAAAACTGATACTTAAGTGTGTTGGCAAATGCTTGAGGGTTCGCTGGAATAAAATTTCAAACAGTTGAAAATTACGGCCGTCTTTGATCAAATTTCGATCGATTTGGCGCCAGTCCCATTTATTGACGGATTGCCACGAAATTTACTGCGTTTCTGTAAAACAACGTTATCAACATTTTTTGTTGAACAGAATTTCGCTATTTTGAAAATTACGGCTGTTTTTCTCAAAAAAATTTTATGGTCTGAACGCATGCACTTGCCACTACAACAATAGATTGATGACAGGCATGAGATTGGTTACGAGCTAAAGATAGATGGTCTAAAGGAATTTTCAACCGATTTTGGATTGCATAAAAATAACCCCGTTATGAATAAAACCAAATCATTAAAAAATCACACAAAAAACGCAAATTTGATACGGGGCAAGAAAGTTAAGTGCGGCTCTACCGCCGTTTGTTCGGTAATGTCTAGGGGTGTGGTGCGCCACGGCTAGATGGACGGACTCCTCCACCGTTTAAAATCAGAAGAAAACACGAGGCCGAAGGCCGAGGTGTCTAGCCCCACGCAGTGGCGAGGTGAAGAGCAGGCGGAGCCTGCGCTTCAGCTCGTAGTTCTTGAAAACGGTCTAGTTGCTGGGCTTGTCCCCCCCAACACTCAGCTATACTATACTATAGTCTCTCTCGAGGGGGTAAGCACTCCTGAGATTTCCTGATATTTCGTAAAGATTTCCTGAGATTCCCAACGAAATTCCTGTAAAAATCCACCGCAAGGGGTTAACCACTCCGGAAATTTCCATGATTTCCTGAGATTTCATAAAGATTTCCAAAGATTTCCAGAGATTCCCAACGAGATTCCTGGAGTGGCTACCCCCTCGGTCTCTCTCTATAATGACCGTCCAGGAACCATGTAAATTAGCTCGCTATAAAGGGAGTTCGCTATAGAGAAGGTGGCAGATAGATGTCTAAAAAATTGTTGTCTAATAAAAACAATTTTTAATAACAAAAAAACTTTAGAAGCTTCTATCAATAAGGAGCATTTTCAAAGTCTAGTAATTTGGAATCTGCCCCCTAAAAGGAACACAGACGAAATACCTGTGTAATGCTTGAAGTTGACTCGCCCTTCGATACAAAATGGTGACGAAATAGCGGTGCGTCAATTAGCTGAGGACCACTGCCTTTCAACGCATTCATTGTTACTCTTGTTGGAGACACCAACCGTGACAAAGACAAGGGACTTGGGACATTAAGGTGAGGTCACGAGGAATCTGAGGGCATGAACCTTTCAACGCAGTATTCTAGCCAAGCACGTAAAAATAACCCAATTATATTAATGCCAGCGTAAGTCAGAGGGAATGGAGACGGCGGTACGCCCCCCCATTGTGCGTTAGATTAGAACCATGTGAAAAAATATCTCCATGCCACTGTTTTGGTTTTAACACACTAAAATTAAGAAAATCGAGTGCAATCGTGTTTGGGTGAAAAAATGTGGTGAAGAAGAAGAAAGATGAAGTAAAATCATAAACAGAGAAAATTTAGCTTCAATAAAAAAACATTTTGAATCAATAAGGTACAGACGAGCACCTATACAATTGGAGGACTATTTGAACGAAGGGAGGTAGAAAATTCGGAAATTCCGGTGCACCCGAGCCTGCAGCCTATGTAATCCATGTATTTGTAAAACAACGAGACCCAGTTAATTAAGTAGAGTGATAGTTTGAATTAAGAGGAAAATTTATCGGGATAGTTTTTTTTTTGTTTTTTTTTTTTGCAAGGAGTGGGTTGTGAGATTTCTTGGTCGAAGCCAGTTTCTAAGCGGTCCGAAGCCAATTGTTCAAGGGTTGATCTGGCAGGTGGAGGTTCGGGAGAAGAACAAGACGATGTTGCACGTAGGCGTCCCATGTACGAACTGACTGTATTGACAAAAGTAAGGTGCATTTATACAGGTTGGTGAACCTGAGAGCTAGCCTCCCAGGTCCAGGCTGCCGGCCAATCATTGGCTCGGACAGGGGTGGGTTTTTACCCGCAAGCGAAGCATGAGAGTAAAGGGCCCTAAGCTAAGTACAGAGGGTGCAGTGACCTGGAGTAGGTACCGTTGTGTACTATGTAGTGAAATGCCCTTATGGCTGGAGATATTCCTACCTATACCTAATGGTAGATAAAATATATTTTACTTAGCTATTCATCGGCCCATAAGGCGAGCGAGAGTCCTACCTATACCTAATATGTTCATAGGTATGAACACCAATACATCCATGTTGTAAGCGAAAAAATTTTCCTTACGCTGGGATTCGAACCCGAACCTCTCGAGTCACAAAGCGGACCCCTTGAGAGGTACTATTTTACTGAGAAGTAAAACGAAGGTTACTGGGTGAGGTCGCGAGGAATGGTAGGGCATGGACCTCTGAATGCTTTCTCGCGGTCGTATCTATCACTATCGTTTGTACAACATACCGCAGCAGCCCTATTTATCTCAAGACAAATCGCAACAGTTTCTAGCGCCACGAGAAACACGTTCAATTGCCACCCGACGATTAATTAATGACCCGAAGAGCTTACCCACTCTGTTTCTTGCCATTCAATCATTGGGGAGTTATCTGGGGTTAGGAGACGAAACCGAAACAACTTATCGCTTCAGCAGTTCGAATTCCACAGCTTCAGCAAATTAGTCACTTAATTCACAAGTTTGGGTGTCTTTTCAAAATTTTAGAGCTCTTCACACCCACACGGAGCTACTATTGTACTACCTCTGACTACACTGAAACATAGGACAGCGATAAAGACCATTAAATTATTTAACTTTCACGCCTAGATTCATTAGAAATATCTTTACACGATAATTCTTATCACAGTTAGCCACATACGAGTACTATGTATAGGCAGTGCATTCTCAACGACGCGACGCCGCAATGGCTGAAAGTTCGAGCGAGAACTTATGATAAAAGAAATATTTCCTTATTATGGGAAAGGTGATTAGGACTTTCAGAGCAGCTCTAGTAACGGTCTCCGATGACCTTCAGTTGAATTATTTTTTCTTTCATGGGTACTTAGGCTTCAAAAATAGAATTGGTGCTCATGAGCAAAAGTTAGTGGGCAAAACAGAAGCAGCAAAAAACGGTATAATTACTAGGCTACTACTGTATGAGGCTAGAATGCACCGTATACCGTAAGAATAGCCGAGTACTGGAGAAGTACGTTAATGGGACATCCCCAGGTTGATGTTTGTTTACGTTCGCCTCAACCAAAACAAAGAAATTTTTCTCACATTATCATCGAAACTAGCCTTTTTGTTGCAGTAAAAACATGTAACGTACTTAGTCAATTCTTTTAGGAACATAAAGTAAGCAAAATTTCATTAAAATGGCTTTTCGTTACTTCACAGTGTTTGCACAACCAAACATCAGCTGATCCAAAATGTGGAGTCTGGTTGTGCAAACACTGTGAAGTAACCGAAAGTCATTTTAATGAATTTTTGCTTACTTTCTGTTCTTGGAAGAACTGACTATATGTTTTCACGTCAATAAGGAGGTTACTTTCGATGATAATATGAGAACCAAAACAAAGCACTTTGCTTTGTTTTGGTTTAGGTGTACATAAACAAACATCAGTCTCCACATGCATGTCCTCTTAAGATACAGGTATGAGTCAACACGTTGATGGCATGCACAGGTTGGGATCGTCACCTGAATGCCTGCCGTATGAGTGGAAAGGGTACGGGTCCCTCAGGTCACGGCCAAGATGATCTCACACTGTACCTTCTTTCATCTAAACACACACACCTGCGGGCTGTAGAATGTGGATAATGGTACGGGCAATCATATACACAAAGGTGAGCAAGTCAAGAAGACGCGCACCAGGCCTGTGACGCTTCACACTAGAAAATGAAAGGAAGAGGAACCTCAGAAGAAATGATGTACACTCGAAGGTACGAAGTAATGGCTATAATAACCACCGGATGGTTACCACCACCACCTTCGGAGCTCGGGTTTTTGCCAGCCTTTCACTGGCTACACTGCACGAAGGGGAACTGCTACCTGGAAGGGGAACTTTTCTCGGAATGCCTCCCTTCAAAGTGGTTCCTTAGACAATATGCGAGGGGTTAACCACTCTTTGGGAATCTCGTTGGGAATCATTGGAAATCTTTAGGAAATCTCAGGGAATCTTGGAACTTTTTGGAGTCGTTACCCCTTCGGGGTTCAACTTTCTATGAATATCTTTGGGAATCTTTGGAAATGTCTACGGAATCTCAAGGAATCTCTGGAGTGGTTACCCCCTCGACAATATGTTATAGTTATTAGTAGAGGTGTTGGGGGCCCAGCAACTAGACCATTGCAAGAAGTATCTATATCGTGCTGAGCCGGCAGCACTACCAAATATCAGCTTTCCTGCTATCATGTTAGTATTGTACAGTTTTTGTTAGGTTCCAAACATGGAGGTGGATGAGGTGAATGCCGATCGGAAAAACTTGTCGGTAGGACTGTGATCGAACCGGTGTGACCCGACTCTCTCTGTTCCTTTAAGAGGACGCTATACCTGACGATGCATTTTTTGCCGCCCGTAAGATTAACATTGCGAGCGGCGATTCATTTTCAAGGTTTACCCTTGATTGGAAAGACACAAAATTTTGCCTGTACCTAGCCCTAGCAATGTTCTAGGGAGTGTTCGAAGCAGATTTCCCAATTTCTCACTGGTTTCTTTTATTGCAACTGTTTTGCAAATGCTAGCATCGCATACCTCATAAAAAGTGCTGTATCTCGAAAACCAGTAAAAAAATGGGAAATCTGCTTCGAACACTTCCTAGAACATTGTTAGGGCTAGGTACAGGCAAAATTTTGTGTCTTTCTAACCAAGGGTAAACCTTGAAAATGAATCGCCGCTCGCAATGTTAATCTTATGGGCGGCAAAAAATGCACCGTCAGGTATAGCGGACCCTTAAAGGCGACCATCTCTAGACCACTCGGCTATCGAGGCTGATATTATCGACAGCAAAATGAACAGATGCGAATAGAAAGCAGCGATAAAACAACAGCCCCACAACTCTGTTCCGGTCATATTTTCAAACAACGAGCGACACACAAACTCATAGTGTGTAGAGTGGAGAAACATCCTGTACATGGGTCGACGGAACAGGATTCGTTATATAGGAAACCACAAGGGCTGTAGATATACACACAGCCCGTCAGGTCCATTAGCTATTCCCTGTCTCTATGCTACATTTACATTTCACACGGTGCAAACCGACCGTAGAGACTACACCAAGGCTAATCGGGAATCTGCCTCCAAATCCGCACCTCGACAAATACTAGTGCACAAGTCCTAGTTGTGATCAACTGAAGTTGGTTAAGGGTGCGTCCCACCATGCCCAGTAAAAATTAAACTGGAGATTTACCATGTTAAATTTAACATGGACTACAGAACATACATTCGCTATTTATTTACGTTTTTTCTGCATACTTTATGAGGAAACTATCGGATATTTAAATGTTCTGAAATATAAGACTATGTTGTGACTTCATGATCGGTTAATTTTAAACAATTTTTTTGTTCACAAAAATCACTCGATCGTAAAATCACAACATGGCCTCTTAATAAGACGAATTATATTTCAGAACGTAAATATCCAATAGTTTCCTTATAAAAGGGGCAGAAAAAAACGTAAACAAACACGATTGTGTGGTCGTCCTTAAGTAGGGAGTACATCGAACAACTTAACAACTTGCTATAACATACCGGTAGGTCTGCAAAGTTGGCACACTTGATTCAGCAATCAGAAAATGGGAATTTGCGTTATAACGCGCCACGGTCTACGTCTTTTGACCGACCGATCTCAGACCGATCGCACCGCCAAGCTCCACTGCTAGACACCACAACTAAACAAGCTGCCAGGGCCGACCCAGCTGACGCCAACTGTACACAATACTCCTTTATTTGTCCTATCCTTTATGGGTCTCAGTAGACAAAACGATACAAAGTACGTTGGAGAGTTCGAGGGGTCAGGGGTCAAATTTTGGTAGAAGCACAGAGTAGAAGCATGGATAGAACACTCCTTGTCAGCTCTAGGCGAGGGGGTAACCACTCCAGAGATTCCATAAAGATTTCCAAAGATTCCCAACGATATTCATAGAAAGATGAACCCCGAAGGGGTAACCACTCCAAAAAAAATTCCAAGATTCCCTGAGTTTTCATAAAGATTTCCAAAGATTCCCAACGATATTCATAGATAGATGAACCCCGAAGGGGTAACCACTCCAAAAAAAATTCCAAGATTCCCTGAGTTTTCATAAAGATTTCCAATGATTCCCAACGATATTCCCAACGAGTGGTTAACCCCTCGGCTCTAGGCTTGAAAGTAACAAAAAATGACAAATCTAGCTCTATTCCAGCTCTTTTGTAATGTGACTGTGCCTGCTGACGTCCTATATATGTTCCTCGGAGAGAAATTAACACCAAAAGAATACCTCCAGCAGTAGGGAAAATAGGAGGGGTCTGAGCATCTAGGAAAGATGAAATTTTGGATTCCCATTCGGGGAAGACCTGATATTGCCAAAAAAACAACGAAGAGTTTTCACGGGTCCTCAAGGCCCACACCCAGTTGAACAGAAGTCCGGGAAAGTAAATATAGCAGCGAGAGTTCGCACCCAACTTCGTTGTGTACATTTAGGAGTGCAAACGGTTCTGTTGACTTTATTCAGATTCTGACAAGTTCTGTAAAAGATTATAGGATATTAAATATATTATATCTTTCATACAGCCTCCTCATGTAGAAGGATTCATAATATATACAATCATAATATGAGAACTGAAGCAATAGGATAGAATATTACTTTTACATATTGTACATACATATCTGGGGCATCATTTCGCTAAAATACAGTACCTATCAAACACCACTGCCACCCCACTGTGCCATTAAATTGCGGATTGTTTTCTCTGTCACAGCCCAGGGTGCATTTCGATACCGTTAATATTTTACAACTTCGATGCGGTTTTCTCTTTGTGACTCATTCCATTGTGCATATATATGCCGTTAGCGAGGAATGCAAAGTCAATGTTCCGACGAAAAGACAGGAAAAAGAAACAACCCTACTGTCATACAGTTAGCTATCCTTCCTGCTGACGTACATGCACGGTACTCCGACCACTGTCGCCCTACTGCTTCGACATCAAAAGGGACACGATTGCTGACTGATAGGGCAGGGGCGTGAGCACAAAGCGGAGGTTCCGCAATGTGAAATCCAAACATTGACATGAAAACAATAAGTCAGGATAGCTGACAGCAGCGACGGTGTAGCAGGCGTTTGTTTGGACGAGGACCAGCTCCGCCGCCGCCGCCTATCGGCTCAGCTCAGTGCACACAAGCCGCACAGCTTTGCTTTAGATACAGCTGCTACCCTTTCTCAGTTTCGAGCCTCTACAAGCCTTCGCAACTACGTTTTTTCTGAGGTCCTAGGAAAATACAATTTAAAAAAAAATTTGCACCTGTTTGCGCTCGAACACTCGAACTCGAACCAAATGGATGTAAAAAAATAAAAGGAGAAAGAACGATAGCTCCGGACAGCACCATTCTCCTTTAATAATCTTTAAGATGCTTCAGGGAACCTTCACTGATGTTGGTTTTTGACGAGAGAATCGCCGGTAGCAGAACGATGACTATCTCAGGAAGTCTGACCGAGGGGGGGGGGGGGATGGCTTTCAATGTTTGTTTCACTCTTGTCGTGAAAAGAAACACTGAAATTCCATGTCTGTATCTTCTGCAGTGAAGGAAAAGAACTCTGATTTTTCGTAAAACCATGCAGACAACCTTGTACTGTTCGACTTCCGTCTTGCGACGGATAATTCAGGAGACTCCTATATTGAACCCACTGTACCTATTTCAGTCTCGCTTAAGGGCCGAGTGCCACGATATAAACGCTCACGACTGGGTCCAAGCAGGATGTCAAAAACAATTATCGAACACAGAGTCTAATGAGACTAGAGAGGAAATATGTGGCAGAGGGGGTGCGGAAACAGGCGTTTGAACGTGCGACCATGCGAGTACGCTTGTTTGTACTGAGTCGGAGCCTGGACCGACGTCAATTATTACCCTCGCGGGCCGAATGCGTTTCAAAGGATCTTTGTCATGTAATTACCCCGATCCCACACGGACCCATTATTTATTTTATTTTAAAATGCCAAGAGCAACGCTGCCTATCATCGTTAACGTTTACCAATTACAGGTCAATCAGCGAAACCGCTCGTGACCTGTTTGTATACCCACAAAAAAGGTTTTTCAAATGAATTTATACTGATTCAGGGAAATATCACCATTATGGAGTAAATGGAACAAAGGCGTAAAAAAGCCTAAGGCTTTTGGATGGTTCTCAATGGGGGGTTAACCACTCGTTGGGAATCTCGTAGGGAATAATTGGAAATCTTTATGAAATCCCAGGGAATCTTGGATTTTTTTTTGGAGTGGTTACCCCTTCGGGGATCATCTTTCTATGAATATCGTTGGGAATCTTTGGAAATCTTTATGGAATCTCAAGTAATCTCTGGAGTGGTAACCCCCTCGGTTCTCAATGTAATGATCGTCCACAACTGAGCTGAGACATCTGCCGAACCCCATTCAAGAAGGTGTCCGCCTTCTGACATTAGAACTAGGAGAATCATGGCAGCAGTGGCTTAAGGTGTCAGCCACTTGAGTTTTCAAAAGAATCGCTGACATTTGTATCTGTGTATCCAAGAAGTTTTGCAAAACGATTCCATTGGAATGTGAGAAGGAGTACACCGAGGGGGTAACCACTCCAGAGATTCCGTGAGATTACACTGAGATTCCATGAAGATTTCCAAAGATTCCCAACGATATTCATAGAAAGATGAACCCCGATGGGGTAACCACTCCAAAAAATTCCAAGATTCCCTGAGATCTCATAAAGATTTCCAGTGATTCCCAACGAGATTCCTAACGAGTAGTTTACCCCTCGGAGTACACGGAAGACTCGTGCATGCTCTTATATCTGGCTCTTGCCTAAGGTAACTAGAAAACTTGAGTATAGATTCAGTAGTTAGTACAGAGGTGGGGGAAAAAGCTAGATCATTTCAAGAAGTACTCATCGAGCTCACTTGGCAGCACTAAGTACTAAACACCTACAGTTTTAGGTGAGTTCCGAAACAGCCTCGATATACATTTCACTTGACATGCTGAAAAAATTAGAGGTGAATGCCAGTGAGAAAAACTTTGATAGGGTCGGGATCGAACTTGTGACCGTCCAGACCACTCGGCTAGGTCTCCTCTAATTGCAACTTTCGAAAATATATATGCCCTCTTGGTAATAGAAAGGACGGCCTCGATAGCCGAGTGGACTAAATGGTCGACTTTTGAGGAGCAGAGAGAGCCGGGTCACACCGGTTCGATCCCAATCCTACCAAAAAGTTTTTCTGCTCGGCATTCACCTCTGATATGTTCAGCATGTCAAGTGAAATGTATATCGAGGCTGTGGTGGTTCGGAACCCACCTAAAACTGTAGGTCCCCATCGTTTACTCGATGGCTGGGGAGCTGGTATTTGGTAGTGCTGCCAGCTGAGCACAATGGATAGTTCTTGAAAACGGTCTAGTTGCTGGGCTTGTCCCCCCCCCCAACCCTCTGCTAACTAAAATAGAAAGGCACAAAACAAATGTGCAACAGTGCTGATGTCCAGCACAAGCTCCAGGGCTTATTCAGCAACACAATAAGGTAAATTGCGGTGCAGCTAATTACAGAAATCAGGTAATAAAAGATAACCGTAGTTTCCATCCAGTCGGCAGCCGGATGATGGAACTGGTGATAATGCATTTAGACCGGGGTTATTTGGCACAGGGTTGGACACTAACTGAAAGTTACATTTTGTAATTTCATTACAAAATTGGAAAACAATTGGTAATTTTGCTATATGAGGTGAATTTGAGCCAAAATTTGTATCGGAAATTACGTACTGCCCATAGATATTTTCACCGAATCTGAGATTCCTTTGAGATCCCATAAAGATTTCCAAAGATTCCAAACGATATTCACAGAAAGATGAACTCCGAAGGGGTAACCACACCAAAAAATTCCAAGATTCCCTGAGATTTCATAAAGATCTTCAATGATTCCCAACGAGTGGTTAGCCCCTCGGCCCACTCCATCAGTTGAAACAGGAAGAATTTCTTTGTAGTATGGTTGCAAAAAGAACCCTTCAACAAAGTTTCTTCACCAGAAGAATGTAATTTCAACTTCCTATTTACTTCCATTTGCAAATGGCAATAACGTAATTTAGACTGTATAAAGTTTTTTCATGTAATTTGCCCATCCATGGGAATGCAGCCGGGAACAACTGGAAAGCGATGCTAGGATATGGATGATGGCTAGGGGGGTACAGCACACATAGCTAACAATAATCGATATGGAGGCCAGATTAGCGGCATCAACAAAGCTTTTACTAATCCACCACTAAATATTAAATATCCTGCTGGATCATTTCAACACAATTACAAACGCACTACCCCTTTGGACCTACATTACTCCCGACTCAAAGCTAACTCTCTCTCTCTCTCTCTCGACATGTTTTTAAGGCTGCAACATACATCCGGTAAATTGAAATGAGGGGGAGTTCATGCTACCATGCAGGTTAATTTGGACTATTACAAAAGAGAGCACATTAAGGCTGTGATTCAGCTGGTGATGCATTTCTGCCACCTTAGTAATGTTCTATAGGCAATACCAATGCACATTTCCCAATTTTCCACTGAATTTTTCGAGATCAATACTTTTCCGGACGTTAACATGGCGTAATACGAGGGGTTAACCACTCCAGAGATTGCTTGAGATTGCATCCAGATTTCCAAAGATTTCCTGAGATTCTTAACGAGATTAGTGGAAAGATGCACCCCGAAGAGTGATTTACTCCAGAAATTTCCAAGATTCCCTGAGATTTCATAAAGATTTTCAACGATTGCCTGAGATTCCCAACGAGATTCCTGGAGTGGACCCCTCGGCATAATCTAATTGTCTTAGGGGCAAATGTAGGACTCTAGGACCTTACCTTAAATATTAAATATGCACGAGCCTTTCTAATAATCTAGAAACATTTTTTCCTTCACAAATTTTATGAATCAAGGTACAAAGCATGAAAAGAAACTGAGATACTATAACAATGGAAATAGGAAAAAGGTACAGAGGCAGTCATTAGAAGCAAGGAACGGTGGGAGGTTAAAATACAGGGTGGCAGTCACCCATGCACAATACAATCCTCACTAATGCAGCATAATGTACACTGTGCAGGTAACGACAATGGCTAGTCAGCACCCGACTTCCGTTGACCTACCTGTTGATTTTATAAATTGCCCGTATTGTATTGGACTTCATTGTGCCTCATACGGACGCCTGACGAATAGAAAAAGAAATTAGCGATTCAGCGTGCGACAAAAAAGGTTCCTTATTCAGGCGGGGCTTATTCCATAGGCTTTCACCGTATTTGGCTGCTGCGGTGTGAGAATGACTGCTCATTTGTGTTACTAAATGTGACGGCACACCGTACGATGACAGCTTTAAGGGTCCGTTATACCTGACGGTGCATTTTTTGCCGCCCATAAGATTAACATTGCGAGCGGCGATTCATTTTCAAGGTTTACCCTTGGTTGGAAAGACACAAACTTTTGCCTGCAACTAGCCCTAACAATGTTCTAGGGAGCGTTCGAAGCAGATTTCCCATTTTTTTTTACTGGTTTTCGAGATACAGCACTTTTCTTGAGGTATGCGATGCTAGCATTTGCAAAACAGTTGCAATAAAAGAAACCAGTGAGAAATGCCGCTCGCAATGTTAATCTTATGGGCGGCAAAAAATGCATCGTCAGGTATAGCGTCCTCTTAAAGGGATGCTATCTCAATTCTGGAATTTGTATCACTGGAATGCAAAAATATCTCTGCTCCATAAACGTGGAGGCAGAGGAAACACTGGAACTCATCCTGGAATTATCGTGTGTGGAGAATGAAATGAGATGTCCGAAAAAAAAAAAACAATTAACTATCTTAGCTAACAGGCCAAAATTATACTAATACACACTATTCAGTGGACATGGGAATAGCTAACAGCACTACGAAACATTACAAAAATACAGAAGTGTACATGGGCACCCCCCTTGGAATGCCAAAAATACAAAAAAATTGCGTGATTTGTTGGCAACAAAAATAAATAAAATGAACATAGGGTATTTAAAAAAAAAAAAAATTGGTCAGGTTGCCCTCCCCCCCCCCCCCCCTGAATTTTTTCCAGCGGGCGCACATGGAGGGGTATCTACAGTTACCGCACGGACCGTACTATCGAAATGTACATCCGATGAATGAACAACTCATAGATAATGAGAATCACGAAATATCTGATGACGGATGGAATCAAACAAATGGATTCCTTCTTCTAGACTCGTCCCTAATCCCCGTGTCTCAAAAAACCCCGAAGGCACATTTATCCATTCGTTTCTATCAGTTCCTACCCCCCCCCCCCCCCCCAACCCCATTTAAATCATTAAATGTGGTATGGGGTGACGACAAGGGGTTGGGGTTGTGTGCGAGCAAGGAACAAAGCAGGGTGGAAACAAAAGAAACAGGAGAGGAACCCCTTGCCAAGTTTAAGGAGCGTGAAAGGGGGCACAAGAGGAGCCATCACGTGTTTTCGTTCTATTCAAGTTCCACCCCCCCCCCCCCCAAAAATATCAAACAACTGACTCAAAACAGAGGCAGGTAGTCCGTCTTGGCCCTGATTTCTCCCCAAATATCTCTAGCCAATAAGAATTTTTTACGGCAGATACATAAACCGAAAAGTACAGAGCTAAATGCACACAGCAGTGACAGAGACAGAGACGAATGAAAAAGAGAAAATAAACAGTGTTTTTCTTCAGGGTCTCCCATCGAAGTGATAAACCACGGGCAAGGTTGCTTGAGTTTGCTCTTGAGCCGAGGAGAAAATTCTGAGCAGGTCAGGCGGAGCAAGCAATTCAAAAATTTTGGACGGAGATTACAGAAAACTATTTTTTTTTGGGGGGCTCTTGGGGAAAATTTGCTGTTCTCGACTCCTCACGAGATTTGCCTCACCCCTCCGGTACAGCGATAAAGGTCCTAGATTTCTGACGGACCCCTAAAAAATTTCCAAAGTTTTATTGCGTTTTTTACAGGCATTCGTAAGTACTGGAAGGTGGAGAGGTTCGAAGAGTGAGGAAGGGTGGGGGCAGAGTACCTGGGAGCTCTTAGCAGTAAGAGCACCCCGTGTTCCCCATGTAAACACCAAGTTCCAATTTATAATCCTAAGATTTCCCTTCCATTCCAACTTTCTACTTTATTTCCAACTAAAAAATAACATTTCAATCCGCAAAAACAAATTTGATTTATGGAGTGGGAGCTGCCAGAGGCGGATCCAAGCCCCTTGCTTTCTTAATACCGCTCTCTTCGTCAATACAAAATTAGTTAGACCGAATGTTTATGGACTCGATTGCCTGAGTAAGTTTAAGACTTAACTTAGTTATACCTTAGAAAGCAGGGGGGGGGGGGGGGCAAGCCCAGCTACTAGACCATTTCAAGAAGTAACCATCGTGCTCAGCAGCAGCTCCCGAGGCCATCGTGTTAGTTCGTGACGGGGACCTACAGTTTTAGGTGGGTTCCGAACCACCACAAACTTTATATACAACTTGTCACGCTGAACATATCAGAGGCGAATGCCGAACAGAAAAAGGTTTCGGTAGGACCGGGATCGAACCGGTATCAAGGGTGTTCTTCGAATAAGTTAGTTTTTTCTTGAACTAAAATTTCAATTCGAATTTAATAAGCTTAAAAGCTTAACAAATGTGACACCAGACACCAGAGTTGATCAACAGAAGACATTCCAAAGACCTTAGCTGATAATAATAGCTGACGGTTGGGGGGGCAAGCCCAGCAACTAGACCGTTTTCAAGAACTATCCATTGTGCTCAGCTGGCAGCACTACCAAATACCAGCTCCCCAGCCATCGAGTAAACGATGGGGACCTACAGTTTTAGGTGGGTTCCGAACCACCACAGCCTCGATATACATTTCGCTTGACGTGCTGAGTGCTGAACATATCAGAGGTGAATGCCGATCAGAAAAACTTTTTGGTAGGATCGGGATCGAACCGGTGTGACCCAGCTCTCACTGCTCCTCAAAAGTCCACCAGTTAGTCCACTCGGCTGTCGAGGCTGTCTTTCCAAAGACCTTACTATTTTAGGCAGATGAATATAAGCATTCTTATAGAACAGCTACAGGGGTTTGAATTTTCCTTGACACCCCCGACCAAAATACATTAAACTGAAAAATTAGTTGGTAGGCCACATGGCCGGCAACCAGACGTGGGAAAAGCGTCAACACTCGAGAATAATTCTCGGTTGCAAAATGACAGTAAAAGTGTAGTAACTCACAACAAATTTTATCCGCGTCACCAATTTTGAGCGGTCAATCAAAAAATCGTTTAAAATGGGACGGACAGGCTAATGGAATCCAAGCACGTGCCCCGGCTTGGATTGGCACCGCGCTGTAGCGGTTCATTTGACACGTTCAACGGTTGGCAACGTCACGACAGCTCTATCTAATCGTCACTCCCACAAATCTGCACTCCCCTGGTGTAGTGGCAACTGATAAAAACCCACTGAAACGTTCCTAAAGAAGCGCTGAGATGGAAGTCAGGTACGGCCATACGGCCGGGGTTCGATTGTAAGATTAGGCCAGGCCACTGGCTACACACGATGCTTCCTGGAATGGGGGGCTAGGAATGGCAACTCAGGGATGGCGGGTACCATCTCTCCCCACTAACGATACGTCCGGGGATGCTAACTCGACAGGACGGCCGTCCAGGACGCACGGTATGTGACCACCACTAGGTTAGGTTCCAAAACTATAATGGACTTCCCTACGGCAACTTCCCCTGTCAGTAGTAGCTAGGAATTCGGCCTAGCGCAGCCTATACAGCAACATAATCCTGATTTCTAATCAAACGTGGCAAATTTCACCCCGACTAGCATAGAAACTGAAAATATTAATAATACAAGAACACGGAGGGTAGTAAAATAGGTATCAAAAGAGCAGTAATTTAAAAAAATATTTCTTCACTATCTCTAGACTCTTAAGGGTCCGCTATACCTGACGGTGCATTTTTTGCCGCCCATAAGATTAACATTGCGAGCGGCGATTCATTTTCAAGGTTTACCCTTGGTTGGAAAGACACAAAATTTTGCCTGTACCTAGCCCTAACAATGTTCTAGGGAGTGTTCGAAGCAGATTTCCCAATTTCTCACTGGTTTCTTTTATTGCAACTGTTTTGCAAATGCTAGCATCGCATACCTCAAGAAAAGTGCTGTATCTCGAAAACCAGTGAGAAATTGGGAAATCTGCTTCGAACACTCCCTAGAACATTGTTAGGGCTAGGTACAGGCAAACTTTTGTGTCTTTCCAACCAAGGGTAAACCTAGAAAATGAATCGCCGCTTGCAATGTTAATCTTATGGGCGGCAAAAAATGCACCGTCAGGTATTGCGGACCCTTAAGCCTAGAAGACATTACCCATCATCCCATCCCATCATTACCATCTAATCGAAACAATGAAAACAGCATATAACCATCGGTTGTCTCAGAGCATCGTTATTTGTTTCAAAAAAGCAATGAAATTAAAATGGGTAAACAGAAAAATGTGCTAAAGTGACGGAAGAGTTTTCCGCGGATTTCTCACACAACAATAGGGCGGCACAAGAAAGCACACAATGCTCGGTTGAACCGGGAAACGCA
This sequence comes from Mesopsocus fuscifrons, assembly GCA_950004255.1. Classification (NCBI taxonomy): domain Eukaryota; kingdom Metazoa; phylum Arthropoda; class Insecta; order Psocodea; family Mesopsocidae; genus Mesopsocus; species Mesopsocus fuscifrons. The sequence goes on from OX465379.1 coordinate 14,881,504, forward strand.
CGGCCATGGCTGTTTATTCCGTCAGGCAAATTAAAACTTTTCCACAGAAACATATTCCCCAGTTATTACTTTATACTTTCTCATTTAAAAATTATTTCTTTAAACCTCCCAAGAAAAGAAAAACTTGGCCATTTGTATCGTAAGCTACACAAAACAATTTAAAAGAACGGTTGTGTCGCTTTCGCATCAGGGGTGGTTCGGGTTTCGTTAAGTTTACGTTACATCCAACAAGTCAAGAGCCAATATGACAGGGGTAGCCAATAGGGGTTGAAAAGGTTCGATATCCCTCCTTAAGGCTGCCGGAGACTGGTAATTGCAATATCGCCATTGGTTGTGTCTACTCTAAAAGCTAAACATAGTGTAAAATTCGAACGTGAAACGAATGAGTGAAAGTAGGACATTATGTTTAGCTTTTACCGGAGAAAAAGTAGAGAAATGATGTTGCTATCACCCACTTCCGTAAGTTTGACCACAGTAAAATGGCTTCGTTAAATAGTACAAACATTTATCAAGCTTTTCTACTAAATGTGACGATAAAATCTACATGTTTTAGTCCGAAACGTTACTAAAAATTATTCCGCATGAGGTAGTGTTGTGTTTTCGCGATCTGTCAAAAAAACACGTGAACTGGTAGTTGACTGTTTAAAACCGCTCCTGTGGGCTTATTACTCCATTTCATGCAAAAATGCATCGTAGCCTCACGACAAAGAGTCTCAGGTTTACATCCCCCTATAAACACCTTTGACTCGCCCTGTAACTTCGGAGAATGACTTGAAGTTTGTGGCATTGCAAAACAAGTACGTGTATTTCCCCAGAACGTGAGTAAAAACCGAGCGTAATAATTATGCTTATTTTTCTGTTGTGTAGCTAATAGCTGGAGGTGTGAGAAGCAACAGCATGTATAACACACGGGAGTGTAATCGCATTAAAGCCTATGGCTCATCGGGACCAGCAGCAACTGGAGCACGGGTTCATTGCATATACTCTGCATTTCATATTCCCTTTCACGTCCGAATCTCCCATTTCCCTTGACTCAGTACCCAAACAAAACCGGATATGTCACGCGAGTACCCTAATCCCCCAGATATCCGGTACAAGGCGGATACAACGTAACTTTGCAAGTTTAAGCTCCAGATTCAATTTGTAGCTAGGTAAGTAACTCAGCAGAGTTGGAGAAGGCTCTCGAGTGTCTGTGTCAGCGAGTCAGTGCAATAAGCGGCATCAGCACGCGATCGGAGGCACCCAAAAGCAATATCATTACCGTCATCGACATTAATCCTCTTCACTAAACTCGAGCTCAAAATCCAATCGACTTGCGCCTTTCAGCTTTAAAGAAATAAATAAATCTCACTACTTATATACTTAGTCCCGCTACTTCGCCTCTTTGAAGTCATTATTACAAGAAATCCAAAACCTGGGTGAGCTGAACTGTATAATACTGGTACATGCACCGCGACTAAGGGTCCGCTATACCTGACGATGCATTTTTTACAGCCCATAAGATTAACATTGCGAGTAGCGATTCATTTTCAAGGTTTACCCTTGGTTGGAAAGATACAAAATTTTGCCTGTACCTAGCCCTAACAATGTTCTAGGGAGTGTTCGAAGCAGATTTCCCATTTTTTTTACTGGTTTTCGAGATACAGCACTTTTCTTGAGGTTTGCGATGCTAGCATTTGTAAAACAGTTGCAATAAAAGAAACCAATGAGAAATTGGGAGTCAGTCATTTGTTTTTCGTTCGAATAGCACACTATGTTTAGCTTTTAGAGCAGGCACGGCAAATGGCGGTATTGCAATTACCAGTGTCATTCAGTACCGTAGGAACTAAGTGCTGGTAAATGTTTTTAAACAAACCCATGGTTCAATGTTCAATAAACAAAAACTCTGTTTATGATCAATTCGATAACTTTGGTAACAACCATAGCGGTTACCATGGAAACCACAGAGTAAACGATCTATCGACAATGGTGGTATAATTACCGGTCTCACACAGAGTCGAAACTCCAAGGAAGGGAAAAATAAAAAATAATTGATTTTTAGTAAATTGTGAATGCCACCCTTTATCCATAAAAAATTGTGAATTTTAAAATAATAAATTAAGGAGAAACAGCTGAATAGTTCGAGACTACAGCAAAAACAAATAGTAAGACATTAGAAAGAATATCACTAATAAAATAAGTGATTCTACTTTACATCAAGGGGTACGAAGACGACTCTCCACCTAGTATTTTCCATTTGACCAATAACAATTTCAAAATATCCACGCAAAAACCCCACGGGGTTTTTTTCAAGCACCCATAACGTAAAACACAAACAATTTCCCGCTCATTTGCCACTAAGCCCCAAAGGATAAAACGGCAACAAACTGTTTCAAAAATTAAATTACTGCCTCAACTTTACCGGGATCATAATCGGAGCTTTAATAATTAAGCTTGTAAAGGGATATAAGAGGTAGTTAAAAGGTTAGAACAATGTAAAAATAAATTACCACAAGGGAAGTTGCGTAGCGATAAACTTTGCAAAGTAGGTAAATGTTAAATTCCGGCGAAACTAAGCAAATAAATTATTGAAGTAATATTGTAGACGGCGAAGAAAGTTTGCCTTGCTCTGGGTATACTCTCCTGTTGAGCTGGCTGCCTGAGTGGCAATATACCCGCAATTCTCCCCAGATATACAATAATAATAATAGCAGAGGGTTGGGGGGGACAAGCCCAGCAACTAGACCGTTTTCAAGAACTATCCATTGTGCTCAGCTGGCAGCACTACCAAATACCAGCTCCCCAGCCATCGAGTAAACGATGGGGACCTACAGTTTTAGGTGGGTTCCGAACCACCACAGCCTCGATATACATTTCACTTGACATGCTGAACATATCAGAGGTGAATGCCGAGCAGAAAAACTTTTTGGTCGGACCGGGATCGAACCGGTGCGACCCGGCTCTCACTGCTCCTCAAAAGTCGACCATTTAGTCCACTCGGTTATCGAGGCCTAGCCAGATATTTTAAAAAAATATATATATATACAAAAAAATCCTTGTACGCTGAGAATGCATACTTCATAACTTTATTCAGTCTAAAGGCTGAATATACATTCGCTATTTTCGACTACATGTACTTGGTTCGCAATGCTAAGTACTTCAAGCCCTACTCCGAAGTTACAGGGCGAGTGGAAAGTGTTTATAGGGGGATGTAAACCTGAGACTCTTTGTCGTGAGGTAGTGTTGTATTTTTGCATGAAATGGAGTAATAACCCCACAGGAGCGATTTTAAACAGTCAACTACCAGTCCACATGTTTTTTGACAGATCGCGAAAACACAACACTACCTCACGCGAAATATTTTTACTTTCTCGCTAGCCATATATGGCGAGAAAGTATTGTTTTCGTGCGAAATTTCGAAATTGAGATTTTGGGTTTCCCATGATCCTGGGGGTCCGTTGAGTCCAAAAAAGTGGTTTCTGGAAAAAGTCTGTCCGTCCGTCAGTCCGTCCGTCAGTCAGTCCGTCAGTCCGTGCAGTGCTCTAGCGCCTATACCGTTCATCCGATTTTGATGAAATTTGGTATGGACCTGTCTAAAATTACTGCCGAGACACATTTTCAAGGATTTTTTGATTGGTCAAAAATTGCGGCCGCTATTGTCAAAAAACCACCAAAATAATTCAAAAATCGTGTTTTTGGTTAGTCGGACAAGCGCCGACGGTACACTTTTCAATCTATAACACTGAAAATTGGTAAGTGTGTTGACATATAGATGCTTCGAGGTCATTTTCAACTAAAATTGAATTGGTTGAAAATTACGGCCGTTCTGGACCAAAGTTCGATCGTTTCGGCGCCATTCACATTTATTGACCGATTGTCATGAAATTTGGTAAATTTGTGTAGAACCATGTAACTTAAACATTTGTCGAACAGAATTTTGTTATCTTAAAAATTACGGCCGTTGTAGTCAAAAAAGTGTCGAAAATGAGTTGAGAATGAGAAACCACGTCTTTGAATGGTCGGAACGCATTTGGGACTACAGTAATAGAATGACAGCCATGAAACTTGGTGGGAGTGATCTCAGATAGATGCTCTTGGGTCATTTTCAACCGATTTTGGATTGCTTAAAAATTACGCCCGCAAAAAAATCTCAAAGAAATAAAAAAAAAAAAAAAAATCACATGGGGCGAGAAAGTTTAGTGCGACTGTTGTCGGACCCTTTATTTTGTAACGATTCGGACTAAAACAGTATGATTTTATCGTCACATTTAGTAGAAAAGCTTGATAAATGTTTGTACTATTTACCGTAGCCATGTTGCATTTTGGCAATTTTTATTTCACTTACGGAAGTGGGTAATTTCAACAGCATTTCTCTACTTTTCTCCTGTAAAAGCTAAACATAGTGTCCTACTTTTACTCGTTCGTTTCACGTTCAAATAGCACACTATGTTTAGCTTTTAGAGTAGACACAATCAATACGATATTGCAATTACCAGTCTCCGGTTGTACTCATATGTAAACATTAGTTTTGTCGAATATTTACTTTCGCACAGTGGTTTTGGCGGAGTTCGTCGAGAATGTATGGTGGCCGTTAACAGACCCATCTCTTTCCTTCCACCTGGCTTATTTGATAACGACAAGGAGGAAACCTGAAATATCATGAAGAGAAGAACTATCAAAGAAGCTTAAGAGGACGCTATACCTGACGGTACATTTTTTGCCGCCCATAAGATTAGCATTGCGATCGGCGATTCATTTTCAAGGTTTACCCTTGGTTGGAAAGACACAAAATTTTGCCTGTACCTAGCCCTAACAATTTTCTAGGGAGTGTTCGAAGCAGATTTCCCAATTTCTCACTGGTTTCTTTTATTGCAACTGTTTTGCAAATGCTAGCATCGCATACCTCAAGAAAAGTGCTGTATCTCGAAAACCAGTAAAAAAAATGGGAAATCTGCTTCGAACACTCCCTAGAACATTGTTAGGGCTAGGTACAGGCAAAATTTTGTGTCTTTCCAACCAATGTTAATCTTACGGGCGGCAAAAAATGCACCGTCAGGTATCGCGGACCCTTAATACAATACCTCAACTTTGGACTCGAACTACATCGGCCGGGTCTAAGGTACAGATCACGAAATGGTCATCTGGCTATGTCCCATTCGATAAGCTATGAACCCAATTTTTGGTTGGTAGCTTTGCCTTGCCATGAAATAAAAAGGGTCACTTTGAAAAACAGATCGACCAACCAAGCGAACAAGGGTGCGGTGCATTTAGCCCACCCATAGAAGGTGATCCGATTACAAAAACTTTCAACGCATGTTTATTTTCACGGATATTCGTTATAAATAAATCACGAAAATTCCCATTTGCTTCAAATATATCTGATGGGTACTTCCAAAAAATATGTATCCCTACAATTTTTAGAACCTTCAAAAACACTGGATGGATGGGGGGAAACGGGATTTAAATGGTTATGACATCACTGGATTGGCCGGTGACCTCACAGTATTCAGAAACAGGGAAGATAGAAATCGCAATAACTTTTTATCCTTCCAAATTTAACATTCCTTGCTTACTATTATTCGAAATGTATACTAAAAATGAATTTATATTTAAAACAGCTGGCTCCGTTTTGGGGTTATTTAATTTTTTTTTAACGCACGACGTTCAGAGAATGAGCTTAGTGATGCACGATGCAAGAACAAGAACAAGAAACGACATTTCTTGTTCTTGTTCTTGCAAAGCGACTCTTGCTCTTGTTCTTGCAGTAAAAATCCTATATTGTTCTTGTTCTCGCAGTAAAAATCATTTCTTGCTCTTGTTCTTGTTCTCGCTGCGAGACTCTTGCAATTTCTTGCATACACATGGAATTTTCTGCTGTTAAAATGTGTTTTTTTGCCTACCGAGCGGCCATTTTAAGTGCAACCTATCGTCGCATAGTCTATAGAGTTTTTCCCACAAAATATGGACTGCAATCCATGAATAAAGCTTTGGAAAAAAACTGCCTGGGTTTATGCAAGACTCTTACGAGAACTCTTGCAAGAGTTCTTGTTCTTGCAAGTCACTTCTTGTTCTTGTTCTTGCAGCCAAAATCAACTCTTGTTCTTGTTCTTGCATGCAAGAAGTGCAAGAACAGAAGCAAGACAAGAAATTTTCGTGCATCACTAAATGAGCTGGTTGTTACATTTTTTGGCCGAAGCCAATACGTCCATGTCGTAAGCGGAAAATTTTTCCGTTACGCCGGATTCGAACCCGGACCTCTCAGGACACAAAGCGGACCCCTTGACTACTCGGCCATTGAGAGGCACCGTAAAATTTTTATAACGGACCAATCTGATAGTGGAGCGTTGAGTGATGCCACTGAATAAGTCTATAGGATGAATGCACCCTCGGAAGCCTGAGTGCAAGCGGTGTGCGGGGGGGGGGGGGGGGGGGGGGGGGGTCTGATGCGTACACTGCCCTAATCGTAGTATTGTTTATTCATGGGGACCCTTGTGAATAAGTTAAAGCTGGCCATGGGCGGCGGTTCTGGCGGTCCAAGCCGCAGAGGGAGGGACCAGGAGACTCAGCGATCAGAGGGGGGCACGAGGGTGGCTGCTCAGATAGTCTCCGCTGACCTGTAACCTATGTTACAGCTTCACATTGTGTTCACGGCACCCTATGTCCGACCTTGCAACAACACCTGTTGTGTTGACGTCAGTCATGATTCCATCTGTATAGGGTGGCTTTCATATTTTTTTCAGATGCAGATAAAGTTTGAAAATTTAAAACTTTATATCTTGCCGTTAAAGTCCAGTACCTAAAGTCATGATAAAGGCGCTATCGAAGGATGGTGAAAGTCAACAACTTTTCTTTCCGGGAGGATAACGATATAGTGAACTTTTAGGGGACTTTAGCAACAGGCGAAATCCAACCTTGTCCCATTTTTCTAAGACATTAAATAGGGAAAGCCCACTACAGTACGAAATATGACAGTTTTATACGGCGCCAACGAGGCGTTAACCACTCGTTGGAAATCTCAGGCAATCATTGGAAATCTTTAAGAAATCTCAAGGAATCTTGGAGATTATAGATGCATCTTTCCACGAATCTCGTAGAGAATCTCAGGAAATCTTCATGCAATCTCAAGCAATCTCTGGAGTGCTTACCCCCTCGTCGCCAAAGTAGACAGTGCATCCCCCAATTACGTTAACTGGGAGTTATAACATAACAAATACGACATAAGTGTTTCAGTTTTTTTCGAGATGAAAAAATTTTTATTCTGGCTGTGACCAGATCCTCAAGTTACGAAGAAATTATGCGAGGGGTTAACCACTCGTTGGGAATCTCGTTGGGAATCATTGGAAATCTTTATGAAATCTCAGGGAATCTTGGAATTTTTTTTGGAGTGGTTACCCCTTCGGGATTCATCTTTCTATGAATATCGTTGGGAATCTTTGGAAATCCTTATGGAATCTCAAGGAATCTCTGGAGTGGTTACCCCCTCGGGATTATGAGTCTGAACACTTTTATGGCAAAAAGGGAGACCCCTAGGACTACGGTCACCTAGTCCAGCGTTCATCGGATCTCCGTGGTCTTTTACGTATTTGGAAGCACTCGTGACGGGAGGACAAAACAAACCTGAAATGCATAACAACGCCTTCCTAAGTGTTTTCCAATTCTATTTCAATGCCATTACTCTCTTTGATTTAATATACAAGCACAAGAATACATTTGTTCCGTATTACCTCCTATAAGCTCTGAAGCCCCCCATTTGTCATTTGGAGGTTGGGGCCTCAGGGGGCCACTCCATACGCATGTCAAAGTTCCCAATATGTCATTACCCCTGCGAGCAAATTACTGCATGGTAGGTAAGTTCTCCAATTTCATTTTAGGGGCTAAATGACTGCCTACTCATTTGGCCCAATTATAGGCTCCCACACTGGATTAAAAATATTTTTCAATAAAAAACCGTATAAAGAAAAACGCCAGCATGTCAAAAAGTTACCCGCTTCCGTTTTTTGTGTGACCATTTTTTGAGGACAATGTTGATTTTTGTCAATTAAAAATTTGTCCAAAAAAAGTAAACGAATATTTCGTCAACGCAATAACACCCTTTATGAATGAAAACTCACAGGGTAAAGTATCCAACCTCTACCGGTTAATAAAATGCACCGAACCTTTAGCAAAATTGACATCGTGCTGAGGTGGTCGTTTGGATATTGCCGTACAACGTGCAAGTGCTCTCCAGGGGCATTCCCTGTGTCTCATGTACTTGGGAGTCCCATCAAAAGTATAGGTACGTAGATGATATAATGCATGGTACATGAAGCTACAAAGGCTCCTGACAGTCTGAAGGGTCATCAATGTCATTTACCTTATTGGTACACGGTCGCAATAATTATTTCCCCTAATAGTGTAATCAAAGGGAACTGCTAATGGGAGTATGGGAGGATGCTCCTGATGGGACCGAGGGGGTAACCACTCCAGAGATTCCACTGAGATTCTATAAAGATTTCCAAAGATTCCCAACGATATTCATAGAAAGATGAACCCCGAAGGGATAACCACACCAAAAAAATTCCAAGATTTCATAAAGATTTCCAACGAGATTCCCAACGAGTGGTTAACCCCTCGGATGGGACTCAGCGTGGTCATCAATAGAATGCACGAACTCAAGCAAAACCTAAGGAACGGAGAGCACTGAGTGAGAAATAAAAAATAGCTGACATGACCTCAGCACTCCAAAGTTCTATTGGAAAAATATTATTTCGTCCTCGTGAAGTCATAAACCGGTTTTCGTCAAAGGAACGTAGTACTGGTTTGTTATAGAGAGTGTCGTTAGAGAGACGACTGTAATCCAGTCTGTGAAACTCGTCATAAAGCAAGAGTAAGATCATTTTCATTTCGGAATATAGCTGGATTTCTCTATAACGATAACGATAGGATAGCGATATGTTTAGCTTATGACAAGTGCCTTGCGATTGCACTAGTTTCCTTCCAATGTCACTTGTCATAAGCTAAAAATATGATACCATAAATCCGATGACGCTATAGTGTACAATAAGTGGTGAAATTCAGCCCGATTGCAGCTGGCAGGCTATGTTGTACTTATGACCACGAGAACTAACAACCTATTCCACCACAGAGGTAACAGAGCGAGGGGTTAACCACTCGTTGGGAATCATTGGAAATCTTTATGAAATCTCAGGGAATAGGGAATCTTGGATTTTTACTTTCTCGCCCGTATGTAATACATGGGCTGAGAAAGTTATGTCTTCGTGCAAAATTTCGATTTTGAGATTTTGGGTTTCCCATGATCCTGGAGGTCCCCCGAGTCCAAAAAAGTGGTTTTTAAAAAATGTCCGTCCGACGTACGTACGTACGTACGTACGTACGTCACTCTGTCGCGCAACTGGACGTCACACCTTTCGTCCGATTTTGCTCAAATTCGGTATGTAGGTACCTAATGTAAATATCTGGACCCGTTTTTTGATAAATTTTGATAACTCAAAAATTGCGCCTGCTATGGTCAAAAAAAGGGAAAAAACCGTGTTTTTTGACAGTTAAGAAGGGCTGGAAGCTACGTATATCAAGTTGGAACCTTGAAAATTTGCGAAAATGTTTTTGAATAGATGCTTTTAGGTCCTCTACAATCATTTGGAGGTGGGCCAATAACTTGGCCCAGTTTTGGCCCAAACGCGTTGGTCGTCACTCCGGTAACACTATTCGATCGATTTCAATAAAAATTGGTAGGGAGGTGTACTTTAACCTACTTTGATGTTTTACTGAACGAAATTTATCCAACATAATAATTATGGCCAATATTGGCATTATCGTAGAAAAATTTTCCAAAAATGGAAATCACGTTTTTGATTGGTTCAGACGGATTTGCAACAACCCTAATCGACAGATTTCCTTGAAAATTGGCGAAAGTGGTCTCATATAGATGCTTCAAGGTCATTTTCAATAGATTTTCAATTACTTGAAAATTAAGGCCGTGACATGGAAAATAGAAAACACGTACTTTGCGCGTCGAACGACACTTCACCATTTGACGGATATGTTTGAAATCCGGTAAGTAGGTGCCTAAAATTATTGTCTAGTGTATGGCAAAATATTTTTTAGAAAAAGTTAAAATTTTGGTCCAAACAAAATAAATTACGTAAAAAAAAATCAAAATTTTCAATACCGCTGGCGTAAAAATTGCGAGAAAGTCAAGTGCGACTATTGTCGGACCCTTTATTTTTTGGAGTGGTTACACCTTTGGAGTTCATCTTTCTATGAATATCGTTGGGAATCTTTGGAAATCTTTATGGGATCTCAAGGAATCTCTGGAGTGGTTACCCCCTCGTAACAGAGGTATAGGCATAAGCTCAGGCTATGACGGACTAAAATCTGACGAGAAACTATAGTTCAAAATTCAAGGAAAGAAGATATCATCTACGTATTTGTGAGGGATACAGCGTGAAAATTTGTAGGATGCTAAATTTTAGTCTAAGTTACGAGTCTTCTTACTCGATAGTGACGAATTGACCTAAAGCGACTCCGCTTACGTCCCCTTACTTAGGCACAATGGACCCAAACCCAAAATTTCCTATTTTTGGGAGGATAGCCCTTTCAGCCTCCTCCAAAATGGAAGTTCTAGTCCGCCAGGTACCAAACGGTGTGCACGAGTTCTGAACCTACACCCATGTAGTGCACCCAACAAAGCACCTGGGCTAACACCAAAATAGCACTGTGGTACTGTGGAAACCCCAGCTTCCAAAGCTACCTTTCCCGGGTGTTAACTTGTCGGTTTGAGACCGGACCCCCTTGGCACAGTTTTGACCAGACGCGAGAACCTGAAAATCCATGCAATAGTGGGAGAAAAGTAGCAGAAAAGCAAGGACAGCCAAGAAAGAGATCTTACCTTTGTTCCAGGTAGAAGAAGATCCCTAAAATAAGACAAAGAAAGAACATTAAAATAGATCAAGACAAGAAGGAAATGAAAAACAAAGACAGACACATCAATTTCAAGTCATTATCGAAGTAATACGAGTAGGTACAACAGGTATAGGTATACATCAAGAAATTACCGTAAAGAGAGGCGGAGTTACAGGTACGTGTAGGTTATTTTATTGTGTTTAGGGCTTCAGGTGGTTAAGTACCACGTACCACTATACATTCGCTATTTTTTACGTTCCGATTTCAAGAGGAAGCTATTGGATATTTAAATATTCTGTAATACAATACGTATTTTTAACGTCATTGTCAGTACTCATGAGGCTATGTTGTGATTTCACAATCGGTTAATTTTGGACAATTTTTTTTGTGACAAAAATCACAACATAGCCTCACGAGTAATGACGTTAAAAAGCCATATTATATTTCAGAATATTTAAATATCCAATAGTTTTCTCACAAAGCTTGAAATCGGAACGTAAAAAAATAGCGAATGTATATTCAGAGAGAAATGTGTCATGATTTTTCCAAGATTTTATCTGGTGAGGCTATTTAACGGTGTCAAAATGAGACTCCATTCAGTAATTAGTTAAATCTTAAAAATCAGCTGCGCGCCCAATAAGCGCACAACCCCACGGAGCGTTTTTACTTTCTCGCTAGCCATATATGGCGAGAAAGTATTGTTTTCGTGCAAAATTTCGAAATTGAGATTTTGGGTTTCCCATGATCCTGGGGGTCCCCTGAGTCCAAAAAAGTGGTTTCTGGAAAAAGTCTGTCCGTCCGTCAGTCCGTCCGTCAGTCCGTCCGTCAGTCCGTGCAGTGCTCTAGCGCCTATACCGTTCATCCGATTTTGATGAAATTTGGTATGGACCTGTCTAAAATCACTGCCGAGGGGTATTTTCAAGGATTTTTTGATTGCTCAAAAATTGCGGCCGCTATTGTCAAAAAACCGCCAAAATAATTCAAAAATCGTGTTTTTGGTTACTTAGACAAGCGCCGACGGTACACTTTTCAATCTATAACACTGAAAATTGGTATGTGTGTTGACAAATAGATGCTTCGAGGTCATTTTCAACTAAAATTGAATTGGTTGAAAATTACGGCCGTTCTGGACCAAAGTTCGATCGTTTCGGCGCCATTCACATTTATTGACCGATTATTATGAAATTTGGTAAATTTGTGTAGAACCATGTAACTTAAACATCTGTCGAACAGAATTTTGTTATCTTCAAAATTACGGCCGTTTTTGTCAAAAAAGTGTCGAAAATGAGTTGAGAATGAGAAACCACGTTTTTGAATGGTCGGAACGCATTTGGGACTACAGTAATAAAATGACAGACGTGAGATTTGGTATGAGTGATCTCAGATAGATGCTCGTGGGTCATTTTCAACCGATTTTCGATCGCTTAAAAATTACGCCCGCAAAAAAATCTCAAAAAATCCCGAAAAAAAAAATCATTTGGGGCGAGAAAGTTAAGTGCGACTGTTGTCGAACCCTTTATTCCGACACGTTTTCCCGAGTTGGCATTCTTGCCATGGTTATACTCGTGGACGAGAGTAACGACATCCACTGTTCTCAAACAACAGGGTATCCAAAATTATTTTTATTCAGAACTAGAAGTAGACTACGAAGAAGGTAGCATCCATCTAGCGCACGGGAAACTTAGCGCACCGATAAGAATAGCGCGACCCTTTCCGACCCAGAGGTATGGAGGTACATGTATACCTATCTAATTACTAGGCTTGTTTTCCGTTTTCAGAACCTTTTAATAATCTGTTTTTGACAAAGATAAAACTTTGAATTGTAAATAGATACCTTTATAGGTATCTTTCATCCCTAGCAAAGTACTTTTTAATAATTCTATGATGCGAGAGAAGTAAATTTAGGTAAATAAGAGGTGTTTAGCATAATAGGTACGTGATAAACATGATGATGACCCATGAGTGAACAATACCACTTGTCAAGTTAAAATTCTCGCTCAGGTAGCTGTGCGCTAGGTTGCAGATATCAGTCGGTGCGCTAAGTTTCCGTGCGCTACATCCCATGATTCACGAAGAAGGGGCCACAATGATCTAAAAGAGTGTAGCAACGACAGTTCATATTTCCATTACTCATCGAAGAGATAGGTGGACAATAGTTACAGAGGGTAGGTAAGGTAAGACATGAGAGAAGAATACCCAGCACAGTCGAATGAATGTCCAGGGGTTTACATGAGGAACAAGCACGTGCCAAGCAAATTGTACTCTCTAGTCTCCTTACCACAATAAACGTACACTCCCGTTGAACTTCAGTACAATCCCACGGCAGAAAGGGGAAAGTATCGATCTTCCATTAAGTGAAAACCTGAGATTAAAGTTAACCTTCAGTGTTGGCAGTAAATGGGACAGCACTCTCCAATATCGAATATTATTAGAGCGAAATGCTATTTCTTGACTGCTAACAAATTTAACTCATTCACCCCAACTATAGTCGAAGTCATGCTGGGAGCATACCGATTATTCATAATTCCTTGAAGATTTTCAGTCGACACCGATCCGGATTTGGGTTCCATATCCTACCATACGCTAAAAATGCCAATCCGACCCTGAGCAGATATTTCCCTGATCAAGAAGAAGTTTTGATCAGCCCTAGATTTGCAAGAAATTATGAGTAATCGGTACGCTCCTAGCCTGACTTGGACTATAGTCGTCTACCTATTTCAACCCTATGTCACACTGTACCCAAAAATTTAATGATAGTACTGGAGGGATGGCAATCCTCAAACGATACCCCTTCTAAATGGGCCATATCTGTTCTGATAAACGTCAAGTGAGTTTGGAAAAAAGGAAATGACTTGGAGGACTATAGGGAAATAGGCACGGGGTGAGGGAGGGGAGCTGAAAGGTAGCGAGCAGTCCCCTCCACCATGTGATTTCATTTCAATTTTGAATGATGTCATTATTTTTTTCAGTCGTGGTTTTGTGTTTTGAAACCTTCGGGGAGGAACAGTTCGTACCTTCATTAAGCGCTCATTGTTGGACTTTCCATGACCTGTTCATGTTCGAAGCGGGGGCAAAAAAAAAAACACGCTGAAAGCTGAATGCAAGGTACCCAGTTCAGTACGCAGAATTTCAGTCGACAGCAATGAAAACTCATTTTGATTTGCAACCAACCCACATTACCCTTATACCGTTAATTAAATCTACCACCTGCTATCGTCTGAATAATATTTTAGGGAAGATTTCAAACCACCTAATAGCTCAACCCCACTTGCGGGTAATGACGACTCACATCAATAATATTTAAATCGATCGGTATGTAGATTTTAGGAAGCGTTTTTCTATGATAGTAACATTTGGCCCGAGAGGGGGAGAGCCACTACAGTTTAATGTAATGGTCAATTAACTTGCCCAGGATTAAATCCACTTTTAACTTGCAGTGAAGCTGCCAGGCAATACGTAACACATGATCCTACTAGCAAGATTACAATGTTAATGTTTTTAAGGCTAACCGAAAGCTACCTACTTAATATACTGTTCGTAAACTAGGGGCCAATCAATTTTCTGCCCAATCCAATGGGCCCAACATAGAACACAACAAAACGGAAAGCAGAAGAAGTCAAGCCAGATGGCTGTTTACCAGCAACATTTGTACTGTTATCGAATCTCGACGAGACTTCCAAATGGGATGTAAAATGAAACGAACGGAACTAAATGGGCAGTAAACGGAAGTAAGGAAAGGAGCCAGCGGAATATCGGCTATTTCCAAGCTCTTATTCCCTTCCCCCCCAACATGCTGTTGCTCAGGGGATCAACGAGCCCTCCACGAGGGCTCGAAGTCTTGTCCATCTACTACCAGTTTAATTACCACTTTACTTCTTTATGGATTCAAGATCCATATTCAGCCGTCCTAAAAGAATGTCTGTGGTACCAGGAGTTCAGGGTAGTTACATTCCAGAGGTTCACTGAAAGGGTACGCGATAGCGCTGACCCATCAGAATGGTCACCTCCAAACAAGGTAACCTCTGGTATCAACGGACCTTGCGTCGCAACAAGACCACGCGTTTCCTGGGAAAGTTTTATGCTTCGTAATCCCACTACAGCAGCGATACAAACAGTGCCTACTCAGCCTATAATAGGCCGTGTTGTCGAAGTACGTATTAACCTGCAAAGTAGGTATAAGCTGACATGTTTCATCGATTAACAAGGTTCAAGGCACCTTGAATAGATAATAAACCATTTCCGCGCAGAACGGAGGTAAATGACCCAATTTGTAATCTCCCACGGGGAGTTATTCTCACGTTCTCAAAGCACTCCGCTTACATAGAATGGGCGGGGAAGCGCCACTAGAAGACGGTGTTAACTCGACGCTAACTTAGAACCTTGGGAACGAGAACAACCCACCTGCAGTTGAAACCGGAGCCCACCTGCCCATGTTTTAACCTGACAATGACTTCCATCATCATTACCTCTCGGTTTATCAAAATTACCAACGTTGCTGGGATATATTTATAGTAGAAAATAGCCGGCCCAATACTTAACTATCTGTAGGAACATACTAAAAACTTGGCATGTAAACTCTGCAAGTTTGTTCTGAGGCCGACAGCTCCGTCTAATCCCTGCCAAAACCGTTTTGTTTTGGTCATGTCAAACCCGAAATCAACACTAAATAGCCGCAGAAACACAGGAAACTTACCCATTCATGTCCAAACGAATCATGTAAACTGGCGAGTACACTTATTATACAGTTCCACTGTTAGAAATGATACAAAAATAAGATTCTTCAGTAAAAATATAAACCCGACGCGTAACAAGTGGTCCCAAGAAACCAAGATGGCTGATTCTAGACGTCAACTTTTCCGAACGGTTGGCACCCTTGAAATTCGCGCGCGCTAAATATAAAAGTTATAATTTTTTAAAATTTTGACAAATATTTTACAATATTTAATTTAATAACGGTTTAAGTTATAACTAAGTTTTTTAATTTGATGTTATCAACTAGAATATGAATAAATCGTAATTTCTTAAAAGGACTTGATCAATGGCTGTCTGCTTTAGTGTTGTTGACAAACAAAAATCTTTCTTAACTCGTGTTTCTGGCTTTTTCGCCAGTTTTATTAAATGTCTACTCTATTAGAAGAAGGTACGAATAATTCATACTCCTATCATACAAATACTCTCACCCCCCGATTTTTTCGTCCCTTACGTAGTCCTCAAAACTGTGGGTACACTATGCCCTATAGATTTTTGAATGTATGAGATTGACGACTCCTTGAAATAATAATTGGATACCATGCAGGGATATGTAGATGTGTTATTTAGGTACCTACTTACCGCATGTTGGTTTTCTGAGTACATAGCCTTCCTAAGTACCTACCTATATATTATAGTTACCTGCTTAGCCTTCCCCATCTTTTACAGTTTTCCAGAAAGACCAAAAAATTTACGCCGACTTCAATGGGACGACACCATTGGCTCCAGAAGTAGTGGCTGCAATAGCCCGATCACTGGAACAAGACTGGGGGAACCCCAGCACTCTACACAAATTAGGTAGCCATGCTCGAACTGAGATTGAAGCGGCTAGGAGCAGCCTGGCCTCTATGGTTGGAGGTCACCCTGAGCATATCATCTTCACTTCTGGTGGTACTGAAGCAAACAACATGGTGATACTGGGGCTGTGTAGAAAAAAGTCTGAAGTTGGAAGTCATGTTATCACAACAAATGTAGAACATGACTCGGTAGCACTACCACTAAAGCATTTGAAAGACACGGAGGGTCTTGAAATAACCGAGGTGGATGTCTCTGACTACAACGGTATTGTTCCTAATGTTGTCAAGGCAATTCAAGAAAACACTGTGCTTATAACCATTATGGCAGCTAACAATGAGACTGGGGTTATCATGCCTATAAAAGAAATCGGAAAAGAAGTTTCAGAAATCAATGTAGACCGAACTGCGAAGAATCTACCACCAGTGGTATTTCACTCGGACGGAGCACAAATCCTCGGAAAGGAGCCCGTGGATGTGGAAGATATAAAACTAGACTGTTTTACAATAGTGGGGCACAAGTTTTACGGACCCCGTATCGGTGCTTTGTGGTCAAGGGTGCCGATTCCACCCCTCCTGTTCGGGGGTGGTAGCCAGGCGCGCCCAGGGACGGAGAACACGCCTATGATCGTGGGGTTGGGTGTGGCCGCAAGCCTGGTCACCGAACACCTCTCCCGCCACCGTCACGCTATGGTCACGGCGAGAAATCACCTTGAACTCCGCCTTCAGTCGCTCCCGGTCACGGTACGTAGTAATCTCTTAAAAGCAAGTAGTGGGAATGACCGCAGAAATGAATAACGGTGAAGATAACAGAAGGTAGTTAAGAAGTTTTGTACGTGTGCATGTATTGGAATGGGGAGTAGTGAAGGAAATGCCACCGCATAGAAAATTACTATTGAAAATTTTCTTCTGTTTGGTTCAGTAAATTCAAGAAATTTTCTAGTTTGAATGTGACGTCAGTAAACGCTTGCCAATCACACCAGTCACAATATATTAGGTTTAAGGGCTCTAAGTGGTAAACACTTGGCATTACACTACTTTGCATTGAAACCTCTGACAGTTTGCTTACTTTTCAAGATTAGCAATCTCGAATTTCTACCCTTTTCGAGTGAGAATTGAGCCGAACAGGGACCTGCAGTCTAAATTAGACTGTAGCCTTAAGGTTAGACTAACTGGCATTATAATATAAATAAAAGTGACAATGCATATGTATGTACCATAACTGGCACTTACTGAGGATCGTCAAATCCATCACAAATCTCTCAGATTTATTTGCTGTAGGCACCTACCAGACCAAAATCCTTTTTAGGGTAGTAATACATGGGTAGACCCATGAGTAGAGCTTCCAGGGGCAACTCCCCCATTAACCAGAGACTAGGAGTACCGTGACTTGTTCCAAAAGTAAGTTTATGCATCCTTATAAACCTGACTTTTACTTTCTTACATTTTCAGGTGAAGGTGAACTGCAGTGACCACCCGAGGCTTGTGAACACTTGTAACGTTTCTTTCAATTTGAGCGGACACCACACAGGGAGGGATATTCTTGCGCGGTGTAAGCGTGTACTAGCGGGCGTGGGAGCAGCCTGTCACTCGGATCACTGCCTTTCCCATACAGGGTCTCGAGTTCTTCTCAATTCGGGAGTCTCCCCAGCCGATGCCTCAACGGCTATTCGCCTCAGTCTTGGCCGCGACGCTACTGTTGATATGGTAGAAGACATTGTCAAAGATTTGCAACTGGCTCTGATGTCTCTTAACGAATTAAATGGTATTCGCTAAAACCAAGTCAGTTCTGTCAGTGGTCTCTGTACCACGCAATTTTCTAAAATGAAAGAATAACCATTCTTTTGCTGTTCTATCGAAGAAGAAATTTAAAATCGGTGTTTTGTGACGACAACGAATTTATTAACTACATCCTTGAGAGGTCTGAAAATAAGCTACTAGTAACAACGGAGACCCAGGTCATAATCCTCGTCTCAAGTTTAAAACTACTGCAAACACAACAAGAAAGAACTTTTGACTAGTCTCACTGTTTACTGATCACTAAACACTACCGTTTATCAGCTGGCTCGGGTTGCAGTTCCATTTACACGAATGAGGGGACGTGACTCCTGAGGGGAGGTTCCACAAAACAGCACAGTCTTTCCGTACACCCCGAAATATATGAAGCCGCCTATCGTGATCCAAAGGACCCGAGGCACCACGCCCGAGAACAGGCTGCAACATAAAGATGGAGACAATTTGGTATGGGTCACAAAAAATACATGTATTGTGCAGGGTATACAAATCTGACGGGAAGGTTGACACTTCATTCGCAGGTCCTACACAGATTCAGCTTTGTCTCGAAAAATGAAAGACCTACTCCAAAAACCCCTACCCTGCTTCACAGCCAGGATGAAAAAAAAAGAGAACCATGTCTACCTAGGCTGTAGAGACCTGATAGGGCGATCCAGGTTTAGGTTAGAGTTTTTAGTGAGTCACCCATTTCTCGAAAAGACCATTCAGGCTTCTTCAAAAAGTGATAAACTTTTCAAAACTCACTGCAAGTCCACAAAGAAGGTAAAGTTTGTTTCAAAACGTCACTCTACTCCTTTGGCAGGTGGGAGTTATTAAAAGAAAGCATACCCAGCCAGGCCTCGGTCGCGTAATATTTCCCTCGCTATGTGTGAATGGAGGCTCCAAATAGACCGACGCCGAGTATCCATCGATGCCTCAGACAACATCACGCGTGTTTTTATCACATCCATAGGAGTTGTAACAGTTGCTGCTACCCCGCCTGCCGTTTTAACAACCACACTTGGATTAAAGACATGGAATTTTGTTGTAGACTTTTCGGATAGTATTGACACTGAGGCAACAGTTTTAAGAGATGGAGGAGAACCCCAGCAAGGCAGTTCGAGACATTTATTATGCTGAGCTGGCAGCAGTTTCAATTTCCAGTTTCAGAGCCATATCGTGTAGTTTTTTTTCTGATTCACTACCTTGATTATATCTCACATGATTCTTGCCAGTTGACAGTTCAGAAATAAACAGAAAGTACCTGCAGCTGCCCCGCAAAGACCGATCTGCCAAGACTCCTGCGCATCCGTTGTAAACTTCAGCCACTCCCACAGCGGGTACTGAACACAGCCAAACGGAATCTCACGGCTCAACGTACTTGAAAACCTAAAAATTCAATCCTATTTTACAGTCCGTGGCATAAGGTTTTATGTTACGGATCCAGTCACGTGTTTTCTATTCATTGCACTCAACTCGTGAAGGGTATTTTATTGACAATACAGTAGCACACACGAGTTCGACAGGATAATAGAAAAAAAGTTTGATTACCCTCGGTACATTCCACGGATTCCCTCCTGGCGCAAGATGGTCCTCACCATCGTGACAGCAGAGGTTGGCTTTAGTGAAACCTGCTTTCGCTGCTTCACAATTTCAATTGGTACCCGAAGAGATGCTCCCACCTGTAAGTAATACTTTCTGTAATAATTTTTTAAGGCTGTAGCCACTATAATGTTTGTTGACCCTTTTCTAAGGAAACTAACATCCTTCACGAGTATAGCATGCAGTCTCAACTAGAATGATGAGTGTTATAGAGCGGTGACAGCCGTTTGCCTCCTATTATCATAGGGAGGATTCTGACAGTTCGAATGGTCAACGAACGACACAATACCTGCTAGCAAGACACATTCCAGGACCTTATGATTCTTCTGCTTCTAGCTCCTTCTAGGCTCTTTTATTTTATTTTTTTACCCAGCAACGCCTCTATAAAGTTTATACCAAGTGGACCATTAAATACTTACAAATTCGGCACAGCTGGCAGCCAAGATATGGTTCACTGGATTCCAAAACCCTGTCATTGGCGTCAGTGTATTTAGAAGGGTGTTGTAAGTCATGAAAAACAAGGCAGCTGAAAAAAAATAGAAGGATAAGTTCCCTTACTCCATCGTTTGTCAATGTTAGGGAGTCGTTCTTGATACGATACCCACGAACCTCAAGATCTTTAGTTTTCTTCATACGTACTGTAGTAAGGATGTATTAACTACACTTACATGAAGGAGCTGAACCGACCAGAACCGGCGCGATCCCCTTATAAACGCCTCGAAAACCGCCGGTTTTCAAAAATCCCGCCTTGCTCTGAAGCCTTGTTTTTATTGTGTCTAGGGGGAATAGGGTCAGATCCACGACAATCCCAGCCGCAGCTCCAGCCTGGAATATGTAATACCATGGTTTTTAACAATCCTATTTAATACATTATATCGCCTATCTATATTTTTCGTACAAGTGTTTACCACAAGGGAGGTGAGCAAGTCGGGCTTCTGTGACGAATCCATCAAGCAATGGCACAAAGTTCCCAATTTTGAGTAAGATTCTTCCGAAGTATCATACTATTCTCTTCCTTATGTGATTTTCAGAAATATCATTGTTATTTCTTTAAAATAAAATAATTTTCAAACTTATTATTGGTTTAGTTTGTTGTCACAAGCGTACCAGCAAAAAATGAAAAGCAGGGAAAATGTAGGGAATTTTTGTTTTGTTATTGTGGTACTCCTGACATTAATAAACAAAAACAATCCTAGTTTCGTGAGTTTTTCATTATCATTCACGTTTTACAGATTAATTAATTATAATGGCAGCTTTTGAAGAGATGGGTGTGTTACCTGAGATTGCTAGGGCGGTCGATGAAATGGAATGGACCCTTCCGACTGATGTTCAAGCCGAAGCCATTCCTTTAATCCTTGGTGGTGGCGATGTCTTGATGGCTGCTGAAACCGGCAGTGGCAAAACAGGGGCCTTTTGCCTTCCTATACTTCAGATTGTTCACGAAACACTTCAAGAACTAGCGGAAGGTAAAACGTCCAAAATTATAAAAGAAACGTCTTCCAAGTGGACGCTTAGCTTTTATGATCGAGGGACAGCTTTGGCAGTTACCCCTGATGGTCTGAGGTGCCAGTCGAGGGAGTTTAAAGAATGGCATGGTGGTCGGGCGACTAGAGGCATCAAAGGCTCCGGGAAATGGTACTATGAAGCTGTGGTTATGGATGAGGGCTTGTGCCGGCTGGGATGGTCCACAGCCCAGGCCTGCTTGGATCTTGGAACCGACAAATTCGGGTTCGGCTTTGGCGGTACTGGAAAGAAATCCAACGCTCGCCAGTTTGATGACTATGGTGAAGCTTTCGGTAAAGCTGATGTCATTGGTTGCTGTTTAAACTTAGACTCTATGGAAATCAGATTCACAAAAAATGGCGTTGACCTCGGATTTGCTTTTAAAATTCCTCCAAATATGAAGGATGTACCATTCTACCCGGCTGTGGTTTTGAAAAACGCGGAAATGCAGTTTAATTTTGGGGATGAGCCGTTTCGGTACCCTTCACCGGCCGGATACAAAGCAGTAGCGCAGGCCGGAGAAGGGTGTATGGTCGTGAATCCTGTTGGCTCTGGAGGTGCCACAGCTACCGCTAAGAAGGTCAACAACGCGCCCCAGGCTATCGTGATAGAGCCTTCGCGAGAGCTGGCTGAGCAGACGTATAATCAGCTTGTCAAGTTCAAGAAGTACCTCACTAACAACATATCTGTGCTGCTGGTCGTAGGAGGTAGGTAAAATAAGAATAGACCCACTTCAAATTCTTGTGGCAACAACTAGGCACCACAAGAGCCTCGTCGACTTGATTTTGTACTATTCTCCTAGTATCCTAGTTATCTCACTTAGAGCATCTAGGTACCTCACCGCTTGTTTCCACATTAAATAACAGGCGTCTGCTGGATAGTGTACGTAAAATATAAACATCTTTTTTCAGGTGTAAGCATAAAAGAGCAAATCAGCGCGCTACAGAACGGTGTGGACATCGTGGTGGGGACACCAGGGAGACTGGAAGAACTCATCTCCGTGGGACATTTGTCCCTCACTCAGTGTCGGTTCTTTATTCTGGACGAAGCGGACGGACTTCTAAAGCAGGGCTACAGCCAGCTTATTGACCGCGTCCATAAACAAATGCCTAAACTCACCTCGGACGGGCGTAGACTGCAAATGATCGTGTGCTCGGCCACTCTCCATGATTTCGACGTCAAAAAAATGGCAGAACGGCTTATGCACTTTCCTACCTGGGTTGATCTCAAGGGCGAGGACGCCGTCCCCGAAACCGTTCATCATGTGGTGGTGCTCGTCGATCCCCAGCGCGATCGGTAATTTATTATTTATGGAAGGGAACGGAGCGCAACACGGTCCACTAACAGTTTGTGCCAGAGAAGATTTTAATGTGGAAGGATTTTTTTTTTCGGGAAAGTGTCAGGAAAAACCGTACAGGTGCCAGGTGCCACCTGTGGTTTTAGTTCAAAGCGGCTGTGCCTGTAGTTTGCTTAGAAATATGCCATTAAGAAACGTAAATCAATAACATATTCCAGAGGACAGTTGTGGTCCGGTATAACGTTCATTAGCCTCCTCCTGAAGTCAGAAGATGATAATCATACTATCGACCCTGTTGAAGCTTTTATCCATTGTTTAGGTCGTGGGAGACACTGCGTGATCGCGTACAGACGGACGGAGTTCACGCTCGTGATTCTTTACACGGCAACTCTCCCGAGGCTTTGTCCGAGGCGGTCAAGATCCTGAAAGCGGAATACTGCCGGCGAGCCATCGACAAACATCGCATGGACCGAGCACTCATCTTCTGCCGTACCAAACTGGACTGCGATAACTTAGAAAAATACTTGCGGCGTGCAGGAGGCGATAAGTACTCGTGTGCGTGTTTACATGCTGATCGTAAGCCCGAGGAAAGGAAAGCAAATTTGGCTCGATTTAAGAGAAATGAGGTAAGTTTTCCTTCAGCCAGCGGACGAGGGCGTCTCACTGTCAGACTTGTGAAATAGAATTTAAGGGTAATGAAGCAAGCAACACACTGACGCGAACTGTATTTACTGTGGTAAACTCCAGTAAGGGTCCTTGGAACAGAACAAAGAAAACCAAGTAAAACTAACAGTTTCCGCAAAAAATAGAAAGAAGAAGCCATTCTGGTGCCACGTTTTCCTTTACCCATACCTAATATTTTCAGGTGAAATTCCTGATCTGTACTGACGTGGCAGCTCGCGGCATTGACGTGAGTGGGCTACCATTTGTGATAAATGTCACACTTCCTGACGAGAAAAGTAACTACGTGCATCGTATTGGGCGTGTAGGACGCGCAGAACGTATGGGGCTCGCTATATCTCTGGTGAGCACGGTACCTGAGAAGGTCTGGTATCACGGCCAATGGTGCAAGTCCAGGGGTCACAACTGCTTCAACACCAATCTCACCGACCAAAAGGGATGTTGCATTTGGTATAATGAACCGAGGTAAGTGAATAAATCGATTTATTTGGTAAATGCCGGGTGACCGGGTGCAAGGAGACCTGAATAGGCATCCACTATCAACTTTTTCTTCACTTTCAGGTACCTGGCGGAGATAGAGGACCACCTGAACGTGACGATTGACCAAGTGGGGCCGGACATGGAAGTGCCTGTTAATGAGTTTGACGGCAAGGTGGTGTACGGCCAGAGGCGTGGTTTGGACGCAGGAACGGGATACAAGGATCATGTAGCCCAGATGGAGCCGGCTGTTAAGGAGTTGGCGAGGCTGGAGAGCCAGGCCCAGCTTATTTTCCTCAAGCGCCACTTTGCCAAGCAACTTTCTTAAGGGGAAATACACAAGTGGAAGCAAAATTGTGTTTAATGTCCATTTTTCGGAAGAAACAGGCTGATATTTATTTGTTCTGAATATGTCTTTGTCAGAAACTTGCCAGCACTGTTTAGGTTTCTTATAAACAATTTAATATTGTGATTCTGTGTGGCACTCCATCATTTATTTTGCCTTCTAATGCTAAAGGTAACATTACAATTATATTGTTAAATTGTTGTGTACATGTATTTGGAGCTATAATTCCGATAACAAGGTTATTATTTTATTTTACCTATAGTAGAAGTAGTAACACCGGTACAGGAGAAGTTTGGACGGTAAGCCGTCACTAAGAAGGCTCACTTTATATTAGAATATTAGGTCCCCACCTTAGCGCACCTTCACATAGAAACCAAACGTTGCTCTAATTGGTAAACAGACTATAAGACGGGTATTACGCCTTAACATTTTCCTTTTACGTAATTTCTTGTGTCAACAAGACTTCATACAAGTTTTTTCTGCTGACACGAAAATTTTCCAACAGCCTATTGCCATTGGCTGCAAAATATAACTATAGACATAGTATAAGTATGAATATACATTTGCTATTTGTTTACGTTTTTTCTGACCATTCTGGAGGACAATGTTGGATATTTAAATGCTCTTAATGCCTTTTTAATTAACTGGCTATGTTGTGATTTTACGATCGAGTGATTTTTGTCAATAATATTACTCGACCATAAAATTCCGGATGTTAAAAGACTATTTCAGGACACAAATCTACAACAGCTTCCTCAAAAAATTGTCAGAAAAAAACATTAACAGACACAATTGTGTGGTCATCCTTAAAATTTTTCTCGTTTCAATTTTCAGTGATACTATCTTTACTTCAAAATTAAACGTGTAATAAGGCCGTAAGTCATGCGTCCATCCGCACTACCTATAATTTAAACACTTACGTTCGGCATCAGTTGTATGTGAAAGCACCTTGCACACAGGCTTGCGGTATAGGAGAAATACAGCTAGTAGTCATCACCGCGACTGACGACTTCCTTGCACGTGGGCCGCAGCATAATCGTGTGTTCGTACTGGGCGGTAAAACTCCCCTTCACGTCACAGAGCGGGGGGTAGGCGTCCACAATACCTGAATAGAAACAATCGAATGCTGTTACTGCAATACATTAACTACACGTTTTTGGACGTGACTCTGGCAACGCCCCTTCACGGTGAGACACAGGGCTTTGAAGAATAGAGACACATTTGATGGGAGAGGTAACCAAAACATGTTTCAAACGTAACCGATCTTCTGACAGTACTTTCACTGGACATTCCAGAAGCATACTATGCACCAGAGTTACAAAAATATAAAAAATAAGAAATAACCTTTTGCCTGATGATGGAATTTTTCAAAACATGCGTTTTAAACATGCAAGGTCACTTTTAATTTAGTGTAATGAAACATCCCCAAGTAACCTTGGAGAATATGAGACCAAGTAACCTTGGAGAATATGAGACCAACTATCGTCAACGCACCTTTATCGCAAAGATCCTTGAGTGCCATCTGGTATTTTGTGCAGCCAGCTCGATCAAGCCACCGCTTACAAAAGGCTAGGGTCCCGAAGTTTTTGTTGATGACGTTTAGCAAAGCCTTTGACGACTGCAATCTGAAATTATGTACTGTAAAATTAGGGCGATCTTTCGGCTAGTGGCTAGTGCAATTTACTATTAGAGAAACTAACGTTTAATTTCATTTCAAATAAAATAATATCCTTGCTATATTTATAAACTTAACTAACAGTTAACGTCGACTGGTGAAACCCATCCCACCACTTTCCGATAGTATCTTTTAACGAGAGGATTTAACGAACGGATTTAAGTTATCTTATGTTTAGCTTACGACAAATGCCTTGCGTTTGCACTTGTTTCTCTGCGATCGCACTTGTCGTAAGCTAAGCATACGATAACGTAAATCCGTTCGTTAAATCCTCTCGTTATGGACACTATCGGAAAGTAGTAAAATTCAGCCTTAGTAAACTGTTTCTACCGTTATTAAGACAGAAGAAATAGTTCCAACAGTTCTCTCACAAAATGGACCTTAAAAAACGTCAACAGCAAACAGCACGGTGTTGATATGTACCTCAGTGGTATGAAAGTCTGTTCGAAGTTCTTCATGTAGTGAGAGACGTCCATATCGTCACAGACTTGGCCGCGTCCTGTGGAGCCGAACGTCTCAATGGCGTAGAACTCATCCTCTTCCATGCGAACAGCCTCACCGCCCTTCACTATTGGCACCGTCTTCCCGGCATGGATACCTAAAACAGAATGGCCACTTAGCCTATGACGAAAACAGAAGATCGCCCAGTGGTCAAGGTGGTTCTCTTTAGAGTTTAGAGGAACATGGAGAGGCGGGCCACACCGCAGTTCCATCTTCATCCGATCTATGACTGAGTTCGCTGAAGATCCGACCAAATATCCAATTACCCTATTACCTACACAGTCGGATATTATTTGATAGCAGTTACGTTTTACCCTATAGAAAAACTGCCCAACAGATTGCGCACTTATGGACTAAGCAAACCATGTCGGTTTTTGGATTTTCACCCAGAAACCAATAAAAGACTGGAAATGGGTAGAAACAGACTTAAACATACGTAAGCAGGTAACTTACGATAAGGTGAAATTGAGTGTCCATTGAGGTTGCGAATGGATTTGACTTGATACGTTTTACCGTCAATTTCCACCTCGTAAGACTCCATGACTTCTTGGATTTGGGCACCAATATCGCACAGCTGTACGTCGATCCCTGCGGCCTATAAAATAAAAAGATTAATTAAAGAAACAATTAGACGGGTTACCGTGCCCGTGTCGATAAACTTAGGACACTTTCGCCAAACGCGACCTACACCCAACATTAACAAATTGGGTTACGCTGTCAACCAAATGCAGTTTGCAAAAGTTTTTAATTTTCTGCCAGATATTTAATTGTATTAAAATATGATACGCCTTTTGAAGTCACAAATTATCAAGTGATGTTTGTCATATTTGTAGGTACCACAATGACTTTCGCCAAACATTTCTTTTTTTCTGTAAAGATCTAAATGTACAATAAGACCCTACCTTAATCCCAGTATTAGTCGCGTCCTTGACGGCCTCCAGAAGCCGATCATATTTGGGGTTAAATGTATGAGTGAACGCGCAGTCAATGATGCGGCCATTGATGTGAGTCCCAAAGTCAATTTTCGTGACGTCGTCGTACTGGATGACGGTGGGGTCCCCAGCGTTGGGGGTGTAGTGAGCCGCACAATGATTGCGGGACACCCCCACAGGGAATGCCAGCCCAGCCTTCAGTCCGTCCTCACCTATAAGAAGACGGGCCACCCTCTCGACCTCTTCCACAATCTCGATCATTCGCATTCCTGGTTTGATCCATTTCTGGATATGCTGACGAGTCTGTAAAGAGAAGGTTCAGTCTCGAAAGGATCTATCTTAACAGGAGGTGCCATCGTAAGCCAGGCTGGAGTTATCATTTTTAGAGTGCGTCCCACCATACTCGGTTAACGTTTAAACTCCAGTTAAATTCCACTTTGCACGGTAAAAACCAAATTTAACTGGAGTTTAACCGTTAACCGAGTATGGTGGGACGCACCCTTAGTGTTTTTCTTATCAATATAGGGCTTTAAATGTATTTATTTAACGTTCGGGATATCCCATTGTTTCGCGAAAAACTGAACCATCAAGAGTTCTACAGGAATCTAAGGAAAAATCGCAAAGTGGAGGCAAAAGTGAAACATCCCTTCGAATCGAAGGCACGTTGAGTCTACAAATGGGTTTGTAAGAACTCGCTGAAAGATTGTCACTACACACTTTTGACTCTTGCTAATGGATACAAAGGAGAAACAGGACCATAGCTCATTTGGCATAAATCTAATTACCTATAAAATGCAGCGGCCAAGACGAAAACCCACGTACGAACTGGAAACTAAATTTCTCGATATCTTCCCTTTTCCAGCGTCTACATTTTTTGATACCAAAGGAACAGAGCCGGATTAACCTTCAATGAGGCCCTAAGCCAGACTCGATTTCTAGGCCCTTTTATTTGATTATTTTTGTCATTTAGTGGCAAACGAAGCAGAATGTAGGGGGAAAAGACAAAAAAGGAACCTATTTACGAGCGAGCGAAGCGAGCGAGCCGAAAATTTCACTAATCTCCGTAAAATCTCCATATTTCCTAATTTTTTATTACGTTTATGTAGGACCCTTCAGAGCGTAGGCCCTAAGCTATAGCTTATTTAGCTTAATGGTTAATCCAGCACTGCAAAGAAATATAAGTGAGGTTGTACCTGTCGATGGGCTTCGGCAGCCTGCCTCATTTCGTTGTAAATGTCTGTCTGCATGCGGTCCAAGGCCCGCTTCTCCTCGCTGGTGAATCTGTCCTTCGCGGTTCGATCATCCTTCACCAAAGGATACTCCATTTCTTGTCCAATCGGGAAGTTACCTAGAGTTAACAGTAAATATAATTTTGTCCCTTTCCCAGGGTCAGCAACACCTTAACAATTTCATTAGAAAAATTCTAGGAACCACAAAGACAGGTTCACCGTTTCAGTTTCTGGAGTTTCTTTAAAACGGACGAGCCTACTAAACTGGTATGATATAAGCGATTCATACTAACCCGATGGGTACAACTCAGATATAGGGATCGACGGAGGATAGGTTTGAACGCCTTCTTTAGGTTTGGCCTTCTTTTTCTTCTTCTTCTTGGCATCTTCTCCGTTAGCAGTAATGGTTGTTTCTTCAACTTGCTGACTGATTTCCTCCACATCTCCTCCACCTGGCACGTCAGCAGCAGCTTCTCCGGCACCTAAAACAGGGGAAAGAGACATGTGTTGCAGGGCACGACGCTATGAGGCAATGGACAAGACATGTCAAGACTTCCATCGGCCAAGGAAAAATGAAACGTCGAGCGTGATTCTGACTAATTTAATGACTCAAGTAAAGATATCACAATAAGGCAGCCTTCGCCCTTTTACTAATTGAAGCACATAACCAACCGTTTTAATCTCTGGGTAACAGCAGATCACCATGAACTAATATCTGATTCATTTTGCGGCGGGTGCTCTCTCAGATTACCTACTCATCAACCTAATGAAGCTCGAAGCTGTCTCAAGCTTTCCGCACTTCTTGATTTTAGCCATGGAATTTTTTTGTAGGTACCAAGTTTTTTAAACAGTACGCTCCCGGCACTCATGGTGGTGAGTTTGTTGAGCGCACTTACCGGCCTTCTTTTTCTTCTTCTTCCTCTTCTTCTTTTTGGAAGCTTCTTCGGCACTCTCCTCTACATCAGCATCATTGATATCTTCCCCGTTAGGAACATCATCCCGTAATTTCTCTTCAGATTTTCCAACTTCTTCCTGCACAGCTGCCATGATGCACGACAAGTAAAGCAAGTCACCAACAGAACACAGCAAGTTTGAGGAAAACTAAAAATTTATTGTTTACAAGTGGTTTTTGATGTTATATTTACTTTTCAGATATAATTTGTGCAATATTTATAAAAACCCGGTTTCCTTTTAAAAAAAAATTAGTTTTCATAAAATAAATTGGCGCCATTTTTCATCCTAAAATCTTCAAAAACTTTCTTTGATTCATGAGACTTTTACCCAAAAAAACCAGTTATTTCATTGTATTATTAAAAATTTAATCAAAAAGTTATATTTTTACAATTTTTATACTAACGAATATTTTTAAAATAAAAATAAAACTTCCTCCACGTAGGTTCGTGGCATTAGAAAGTTGTACATGTGGAACGCCACACCGAGTACTCCGACACGTAAACAAAGTTTTGGATTCTGCTGGAAAAGTGAAAATATCTGCAAAAATGTCGGGAAAGGTACAGAAAGCTTTTACTAAGGAAGAGGAGCTGCTCTTACAAGATTTCAGCCGCAATGTCTCCACTAAGTCCTCGGCACTCTTCTATGGAAATGCATTTATTGTGTCCGCGATTCCAATTTGTAAGTTACCCATCGACCTAATATTGTAAGAAGCCAAATTAGTATAAAAACCTTACGAAATTAAGTTCATGCATGTTTAGGTAACATCTGGGGAGGCTGGAGGGAAGGTTAGTAGGTAAAGATTCAGTCTTAACCATATGGTGACTATGAAATTTTATTAAAGGCATTCCCGGTCCTCCACTCCAGCCCTTATAATTATGATTCGTTCTAGGGTTATTCTGGAGAATTCACATGATTGACCTCCTTTCCTCCATCGTGCTGTTCGTGATCGTCACTCTTGGAAGTACATACCTAGTAGCTCTTGCGTACAAAAACACCAAGTTTGTGTTGAAGCACAAAATTGCCGTCAAACGTGAAGAAGCAGTGACCCGCGAAATGAACAAGAAACTGTCTGAAGACAAGAAGATGAGCAAGAAGGAGAAAGATGAAAGGTAGGAAAGGGAATGAAAGTTTGGCTCTCATCTACTTTTATTAGTCAGAGATTATATCTGGATATCTGTTTACAGAATTCTGTGGAAGAAGAACGAAGTGGCTGACTACGAAGCAACCACTTTCTCAATTTTCTACAACAACGCTCTCTTCCTCGCTTTGGTCATTTTCTCCAGCTTCTATATTCTCAAGAGGCTGTCACCTGCCATGTATCCTTTATTTCTGGAACGACTGTCCGTACTCTTAACAGAGTAGAGTACCCATAGTACCTATGGCTCGAAATTTCAGGCCTAGAGTGTATTTCAATTGTAACTGCAGGTAACCAGAGTCTGTCAAGGCCACTGAATGGAACCATTCATCAAGAGTCATCCCTACGGGTTGATGGTCTGGGGGCGATAAAGTAAATCTATAGGTAGGTCTGACGCAAAAAAGATACGGGCGTTGTAGGCCTACAGACGTAGGAGATTCCCGAATCTCTCAAATTCTGTGTATACTTTTCCTTAACATATTTTCAGTAACTACCTCATGTCCGTGGGCGCTGCAGGAGGTATTCTGGCTCTCCTCTCAACGAGTTCACAGTAAGGCGTCAACCGCGTCAACACAACCCATCAACATTCATCTTCATTTCGTGGCCCTATTTGGGTGCCACTGTGTTTTCTTAGGCTAAAAGTCATGGCGCTGTTAAGTTCGTTACTTTTTTTTACGAAAATAAATATGTACATCTTGAGGTAAATCCTACTTTTCATGTTTTCCTACCCATAGCCCATCGCCTTCAAGCATTCTGTTTGTTCTACTTCTCATACCTACTACCATGATGGCAAATTAAGGGTCACTACACAATCCAGTTTGTTTAAATTTTTTTTCGACCACTGTTAGAAGAAACTGTTGGATATGTCCAGTGACGTTTTTCACTAAAACATTTCTGGCGTTCAAAAGACATATTATCCTTCAGAACAGATCAACGTCGAACAGTTTCCAGTTTCCACGTGTGTGGAGTGTGAACCGCCTTAATATTGAAAGAAAATTACCAGACAAGCTAATTAAAACACCCGCCATTCTATAATAATTAATGAGTAAATTACATCAATGTTTCCAGCGTAAATACGGTCGTGAGGAAATGAACAGTGGTTTCCCTACATAGGTTCAGAGGAAGGGTGCTGGTACTATAGGTACATACGAGTTACGATTCTTGTAAATACAATAATAAATAGTACGTGATGCAGATTTCAGACTGAGGGCCCATCCTACCAATGCTCTTAAAAAAGTTTTAGCGCAATCACAGGGTGCAGACTCCTACTTTGCTTGTTAAATCACAGCAGGCATATTAATTCTGATGTTGATGTCATTATCAAATGGAAACAAATCGTCTTGAATAGCCACTCTCAAAAAAAGACTGCTTGAAGAAAAAATTAAATAGAACAATTTAAGGTAAAATATCAGTATCAAAGAAAGCATCAAACTCACAAATCAGAAAAACTGAAAACATGATATGTCTTATTTGGTCTGGTACAATTAAAAAAAAAAAATCAGCACTATTCTGTGGACAGTTTTCATTTTCAGCAGACTAAAAAAACACCCTGGTTTATCATTCACAAAGTTGTCATTGGTAGGATCAGTCCTCAAGTAAATAGATTGTAGACTGAGGAACCGAAAACAGAAAGCCATAGTTTTATGGCGGGGGTGTGACATCACTTTGGACTAGCTACTATCTCCTCCCCAGTTTTAGATCTCTCATATATAAAACCCTACATTACAGAGGAATAAATAAAATTTAACAGGGCGCAGACATCGGGGGCTAAAGGGGTGGCTACTTCTACACTTTTTGACTTCTTACGTATAAGCGTTCTTTATTTACTTACACAGGTGCAGAACTCATGCATGGAAATGTAATACGAGTTTAGTGCAGCTAAGTGTTGCACTGGAACAGTGAATAAAAAAGGCTGAGTTTTAGGCTTGGATTTGAAATGACCGTTTCCGTATCATTCTAATTTTTGGGAAATAACAGTGGAATAAAATTTGAAGGAGTAAACAAAATATTTAAATACGGTTGGTGTGGATGACCGGCTTCGATCTTCCGGGCGCTCATCCAAAAATTAAGCAATAAAGGGGTGATCTTCTCGCAGGGCTTTACAATTGCAGGAACCTATGGATCGTTTAGAAGCAAAGCTTCACTGTTCGGGTTCTTGAAGGTTTCTGATTAACAAACTAACAACGTAAGAGCGAATATCAACAAAGTCTTTTTAGGAACGACAATGACAGAATTCTATCGATGTGAGCTTACCTTTAGCCGAACCTTGCACTGAAACTATAGTTTTTAACAAAAGGTTTAGACCTTTTACCCCTAAAGCTCGTGGATTTCTCCAACTAACAAGTACTACAAAAAAAAAAAAAAAATCCTATGGCAACTAAAGTGAACAACATTATGATGGTAAGCTAACATTATTAAAGGAGAAGCTCAATCCCAAGCCTAAAATGAACGTAAAAATGAAAGTTCAAAAAGCGTAGAAGTGGCCGACTCGTCAGGACTGAAGTCTAACTATCGCGGTCACCGCTTTCGCGTTGTCCACGAGTAGTCCGCGGTGGGCCGGCGACGCCTCGTTAGCACCAGCTTACGGCAGTAGGAGTGGCTCAACTTGCGGACGCGCACCACGCACGGAGACACGGCGGGGGGTGACCGACGTGGCGACGTCACGATGTTGTCGGTGGTGATACCCGTGTTGGCAGGCGCGCTTCTACCTTTCAGAGCTTTGCGACCCCTTGTCTTTACCTAGAATCATCAACATGATGGGTGTGAGCGCCCGGTTAGACACAAGACACAACACCATAGAAGTTTGGCCGAGGCCGAATAGGAGTAAGCCTAACCCAATACATCCATGCCGCAAACAGAAAACCGGGACTCGAACCCAGATATCTCAGGGCCGCTCGGCCATTGAGAGGCATATTAACATATACAATATTATTTATCGTGCTCTGGTAAAGTAGTTAGTTGAACGGGTATTGGACTAAATCAGTACAGTGTTCTTTTAAGGGTAGGCTTTACAAGTTCTCGAAATCCAATTTCCCCATAAAAGTTCACTGTAGCGTGGCATCAACGTTTTTTTCGTCGCTCGGAGCGATATTATTGGTTAATCGGATATTCTTAAAAAAAGCTCTTATTACCTTATCCCACCCCGTCTTATTAAAGCGAGCCTTTCGGCGACGGCGCGGGCCTCGGGAGGTGGGGGTTGATGTTGCAGGTAACGTGGCACCAGCGCAAAAGTTGGCCACTAGAGCCACGACATCGGCAGGCTGAGCTTGAATGGGCACGGTCTCGGCAGCGCACAAAGCCAGCCGTTCCTCAGTCTTCTTTCTCCGGGTGGGTGTCGCCGCCGTGGCGGGCAACTCCGCGTCCACCGGGTCCAGCAGCGGAAGCTCTTCCACCAGCTTTTGATGAAAAAAAAAATAATAATAATTACTAAACCAAATCCATACTGGTTGGTAATTCACCTCAAGAACCATTTCTCTGGACCAGTTCACTGAATAATATCACAGTCAAGAAAGGTAATTCTTTCTATACGAAAAATCTTGAGAATTGGTTTACCTACTTACTTTCGTGTTCTCTTGAAACTAATCCTCCAGGAAAAAATCTCCTTCAACTCGGGAAGAAACACAATATGTGACGTTTCATTTTTACCTCGTCGGTCAAACCAAGCAAGTCATCCTTGCCGGGAGACGCGTCCACGTCACCGGCGCCGACGCTGGTGCTACTCCGCCGTTTTCGGCGCTTCAGACTTGACAAGATGGCGAGTGTGGAGGCGTGGCATCGCGGCGACTTGCGCGGGTGATTCTGTGCGACAATCTGCGCGAGTCTCAGCCGCCGTTTGACGTAGTAGTCGGCGGGTTCGGGGCGCGGAAGCGAAAGCCGCGGCATTTCGTATGGGAGTAGGAAAGGTTGATTGGCCGGGTCGCTGATCACTGGAAAGTGAACCTCACGGCCTTCGTCTTGCCTGCGAAATACGTCGTACCATGGTTCCGTACACGGTACAGCCTGAAAGATTACAAAAAGTTTATCGTGTTACATCTTGACGGATTACAGAAACTGCTCGTTTAAAAACAAATTTAGGGCTTAAGTGGGTCAGACTAAAGAAGCCACACCTCCTGATTTTAAAATGGTAAATTAAACTCAACAACAACGTACTTGAAACGAGAAGGTCAAATCACGACCATCGTCGCTGGTCGTGCTTGCCGAGCCATCGGGCTCCCCGGTGGAGCCCTGGCTGCGGAGTCGGGACCCAGGCGTCTCGAACTTATAGTAGTCGAGGTTATCATGAATGAAAGCCTCAGCGTGAGAGCGGCGCTTCCGAGGGCGCGGGGGGCGCGCCGCCTCATCACACGAGACTCCTTCAGTCTCCTCCGTTGGGTCGTCCTCGCGCGGGGCTTCCTCCTCACTGTCCCCACAGCTGGCTGCACTTGGCGCACTTTGTCTGCTTGACTCCCCGAACATAAAGCTTTCGGCCTCATCACACAGTTTCATCAGTTCAGAACGTCTTGTTCGTTTCGGTTTCTTCACACCGTTCAATTTCATAATTTTATTTTCGACGATCAACGCCTCGTAGTCTACACTATCCACAACACTATTTTTGCCCTTCGTCCATCTTCCTCGCCGCGCCTTGGCCGGGAGTTTGACGATGGAGCCATTGCTGAGGTGGTGAGACGTCCTGGGGCCGGACGAGCGAAGCTTCGTGTGCAGCACTTCCATCTTGAAGTATTCTTTGTTGTCCTGGAGGAGTTTCTCCTCGGGTGAGAGTTTCTTCTTGCGTGGTTTGGATGGGTCGAGCGAGCTGAGGCTGGCATCGCTACCCCCGCGACGGCGAATGCTGTTGCCATGCTCCTCGGCCGTAGTGCCAATAAGCGCAACGGGCAGCCAGAGCGTGCCCTTGGGGCGCAGAGTGACGCCCAGTTCTGAGTCGGAGGGCGAGATGGGAGAAGCGGGCGGCGGGGAGAGGGCAGGTGAGAGCTGGGAGAGCTCACGCGTGCTGCCGCACCAGGACGCGGAGGTCCGGCGGGTTGAGCGGCGCTGCGTGGGCAGAGGCAGCACGTCACTCCCGCTCGGGGAGAGAAGTTTCGAACTCCTGAGACCGCTGCTCAGCCCGTTACACTGCACCTGCGACGTGCCAGGGGTAAATCATTTATAAAGGGTACAATATCTCGTGCAAGTGGAAATGAAGAAAAGGATTATTCATATTTTAAAGTGGGTCTATCACTTTTTTGCCCCCTACAGTCCTGAAGTTCAATAACAAAGAAGAAACAGATTAGTAGCAACGAATTAAGTTTTACCCAACACAATATGAGTTTTCATCTTGCGCGTCGTTATCACTCGTATCGAGCAACATTTTTCAGTCCGTTACACCTACAAAGTAAAATACTTTTCAAAACATTTTTATTCCAGAATCAACATTGTTAAGTTTAGACGGATCTCCCGTTTCTTTAAGTAGCCATTGGTCTCACCACTCTTACCTTGAGATCATCGTTAGGGGAGTGCCTGGGAGGCACGTGACCATTACAAAGTGATGACGACTTGGCACCAATGGCTCCACCTGCTGTGTCCTCTTCACTGTTTACTGAGTTCTTGAATGGCCTCCGAGTCATTGTGCTGAAAATGGAAACAAAATGTAGGAACCATCCAATGAAAAATGAATGAAAAGTGGCACAATATGGTGCGGTGGATCTAGCCCCCGTGATTAGTGGTAAAAATCACTAAAAAGGAATACTTTTATGTTTTGCAAGACGGCAAGCTGCGTCTACGTAATTATGATCAAGAGAATACAACTTATTTTTACGTACGCTGTCCTGTTATGTGACCTAGTGAGTGGTGAGAATATTGACTGACTTATACATACCTTTTCTTTCTCTTGGAGTCACCCCATGACCGGCGTCCCACTGAAACGGACTTAGGCCGGTGGGGTTGTCCAGATCGAGCACGGGCCAGCGCTCCAGTTTCAGTAGATCAGGCTTCCAGCTCCTGCAATATGGAGATTAAGGATAAAACAGGCGGCCCCAGCATGACGGAACGAACACAGTTACTTCAAATTTTCAAAGACCAGGATTTAACACATAAATATTTTTTTTTTGTATATACTTCCTCCTGTCGGTTTTAGTTTAAATTCCACTAGCGCAGTACTCAAAAAGACTAAGATTGAATTTCACCACCTCACTGTAGTGCCTCCTAACGATCGAATAGCTATCGTATCGTTAAAGTAGCCGCAAAACTTATCATATCGTTAGGTTTGTCGTGTCACTAGAATTCGTCTGCTTTGTTTACGCCAAATTTGTTTCAAGTTAAAAATGGAAAATAAACGTGAAAGACAAACTAATGTAAGTTATCGTTATTGCTAACGCACGGATAATCCACTCGAAAGCTAACGATAAGATAAGGGTGAATGGTGAAAGCCGTTAACTTTTTTTAGCGATAGGATTGCGCTATAGTGTACACGATAGTCTACAATAAAGTGGTGACATCCAGCCTTAATAGAATGAAGTTTTTATTCTGCGATAAGGCATTCCAATGCCATGCACGAGCTCAGCTGCACTCATAACGAGTTGTTAGACATAAGACGTATGGTAACAGAAAGGGGCAGACACTGAATTTACAACATCCAAGCTCCCAATGGAAATCTGTGGTAAAGGGATTTGAACCTGGGACCAACCAGCAACTTCTGAGTTTTACTACATCTTGCGGTTACCAGATACAACTTACCCAACTAGAGATTCGACTTTAACAAAATCACGACTGGGTGTGACCGTGGCAGTAGTCTTCTTATGGGCGTGGCTCGTACTACGGGGTAGTCTAGAGATCTCTGACCACAGCTTGGCAGCCGACAGCACGGGGATTCGCCATTGCAGAGCGAGAGTAACAGGGTCTAGGTAGCCGGTATGTGATAAGCTCGACACCCGCTCCAGCATAGCCGCCCCGCGGCTCCTCTGAAAACAAAATTATTCATTTATTTTTGGCTTATGCCATACGACCATGAAATTCCAGCTTAAGGCGGTGGTGTTGAATTCCTGCAAAACAATTAATTTTCCGATGAAATTTTCCGGGAATCGCCCACTACTGGTTCTGCCACTGTACTGTAACAATGCTATTACCTCTAAAGGAAAACTCCGTTGCACTACAGTGTTAGGAGAAACAGGGCCAAGAGGGATCTTTCCTACATGGGGTGATACGGCAGGATTCCTTAATCTCCAAGCCACTGAAGCGGGCAAGGTCCTGGGTTGACTTGCTGCGCAACCATCAAAGCAAACACCTCTAAAGGTGTCTTATACTTAGTGAAATGACGCTGACTGCATAGAATCTACTCACGGGTAGTGGGGAGTTCTCAGACGTGCAGGGCGAGTGGCTGAAGACGGGAGAGACACTGGCAGCGGGACTGACTACTGTGCTGGACCCGCCAGGGCCTACGAGGTACCGATCAGACACCAGGTGCGTCACTCTGCGATCCAGAAACACTGCTACCTCCTGAAACACAAAAACATATTGGGCTTAGGGTGGATTTCGTCACCCACTAAATGTTTCAATAGTATCATCAAGAAGAAAAGTTTGTGCCTTTTACCATCCAGCCAGTAGCAACTTTATAGTAACGTAACTTTTAACGGCAAGTTTTTTGGTTAGGTCAGGAAGATAAATATATACCTAAAGGGTCGCATAAAAAGTAGGCATACAAAGCGATTTATTAAGTTAAACCTGGGGCGTTATGTCGTTCGTAGCCTGAACTTACTGTTATGTTCGTGTGCTGTCAACGAGAATAGCGACACGGTCCTGTTATAGTTCTACCTGAGCCCCAGATATTGCATCTCACGCAATAAGGCAATAGATACTTTTAAATGATGTATAGATGTAAAATCCAAAAAATGAGTAGATATACTTACAGCTCCCAAGGATTTCAAAGAAGCTTCGAGGTTTGAACTTTCCTTCCGACTCTTCAAATCCAAGTACACAACCTTATTAACAAACGGATTAGCTTTGTATTTATTTTCTTGAGTTTTTGACCCTGAAAAATAAGTTATACGATTTTATTATCAAAATCCAGTAGGTACCTACTTGAGTATTTTTCTTTGTTTACAAACAATCCACAAAAAATCAAGGAGCTTGCTTGGGGTCATAAAAACTTATCTTCGAAGATGCCCTAAAAAACTGAACGCAACTATTTAAACCCAATATAGGATGTAGAAAATTAAACAGCGCAAAATAGATAAATTAAAAAAATATTCAGCTAAAGTCCCCACCTTTTACAAACGTAGATTTTGAGGTTTTCTTGCCAGTAGAGGTATACTTGACATGATGCTTCTGTGGATCCTCTTTCTTGCAAGGTGAGACCATAATCTACACGTATGAACCAGTAAAATGTAAAGAACGTCCTTTAAATTTCACAATGAAGGATAATGTATCTGAAATAGTCCATGATGTTTGCTACTAGAGCTCAAGCGAAGACCGAGGAGCGAAATCTAACATGGCGGCACAACTCTCCCGTACAAATGGGACAAATTATTCGTTCTAGGGCACGATTCGCACTATTTTAACGCTTTTAGACATGGGTATTAAACTTAATTACTTTCTGGAACGGAATTGGTATAAATAACCAAGTAAAGGGCTACTTTTCACCATCAAAATAACATTTAAGCGATTTTCAGTTGACAGCGTCGTATTGTAAACGACCTACATCCCTGGTGGCAGACCGTACAACTATTACTGTAAGCTTTATTGATTTTTCCCGTGCAAATTTTTGTTATACTTCAGGAATAAAATTTATTTTATGATATTTAATTATAAAATTTTTTATTAAAAATAGTTCTGACAACCGTGAAATATGAAAACAAAAACTGTAGAATTAAAAATGGGAACTTTGAATTTCCCGCCCAG
This sequence comes from Mesopsocus fuscifrons, assembly GCA_950004255.1. Classification (NCBI taxonomy): domain Eukaryota; kingdom Metazoa; phylum Arthropoda; class Insecta; order Psocodea; family Mesopsocidae; genus Mesopsocus; species Mesopsocus fuscifrons. Next base: position 14,920,901 of record OX465379.1, read on the forward strand.
AGGTCCCGCTCTAAAGTACCAACCTTTCAAAAGTAAATAGTTATTTCAAAATTAACCGCGAATACCTTCAAGTTTCTTTTTATTTATTTTTTGATGTCTCCTGTCCCTCCAAGTTGTTAGATAAGAAGAGAGAATTGGATACTAAATAACTGTGTACTAAAATTGGTTATTAAAAATTCGCACTAAACAATGGGTTGGTCAAGAACTAGGTATCTACCTAATATTGAACGCATCTGCTGCGCTGTGCTGGTCTGTACGGGGCAAGTCAAGTTTGTCTAAGTTTCCACAGAACGTTTTATTATTATATACTATACTGTACACGTACTCACAGTTACAACTACACACTTACATAATGTACCTAATGACTAACAATAATTTAACAACATTGGTAAAAATTAATAGTAATAACAGAGGTCACTTATTACGCGTAAGGAAAGGTACATTTAAGGAGGTAGGTAGGTAGGTAGGTATACAATGTAGAAAATATATCTTTATAGGTACCTACATGAATACAAAGAAACACAAGAAATTCAGATAAGAAAAAAATAATAGGTATAGGTACTGAAGGAACAAAATCGCAAGTCAAGTTTTACTTTCATTTTTCGTTTCACGATTTCCAGTATCAGTAATTCAGTTTCAGGGCAAATCTCTCATCAGTTCTCAATCGCCTAAGTTTCAGTTAGCATGACTCGAGCTTAAAACCAGAAGATATTTTAATCTACTTCACTACAATATTATGTCGAATTTTAGGGAAGAGGGAGAATTCCTCCCTCGTTAGTAGGTAGGTACATTTACTCATCAGCTGAAGAAAGTTTAAGTACATACCTAAGCTCATCAACTCTGTTGTTATTTCTAAGTTACAATAATTACAAATAAATCACAGGATGAAGGAAAATTAACCAACTATTCATAGTTTTAGGGCTAACAACATAAGCGGAATCTAATCACCTTATGAAAGAAATTCGGGACTAGTTGCTGGCTCTACCTTATACTTGATGGCAACGTGCGGAAATATCCTCCGCCAGGTATCCACCATTGGATCCAATTGTACACAACGGCTGATGTCCAGTAAACGCAGTTGGCTAAGGTTTTTCAACAAACTGGAAAATGATTTCAAGAATTTACTAAAACTTGGGAACTCCAAACCTAAGCAGCCTTCTGTGGTGCCCACCAATAAATACTCAAATCAAATCAGCCCTTGAATGATCAGACAGGCACACCCTTCCCTCCCACCACACACAGAGTATTCGCAAGTGTCGAATTACAACATAGGGACATAATATGTCGAAGGAACGAATTAATGCCGCCGGGTGGTTACCACTTTTGGAAGAGCTCGGGGTGTCTCGGGTTTTTGCCAGCCTTTCATTGGTTACACTGCACTGTCGACTGCAGCACGAAGGGCAACTTTCCTTGGAATGCCTCATCCCTTTAAAGTGGCCATTAATTGGTTCCTTCGATAATACCTATCTTTACTTTCGTAAGCCAGGACGCTTGCTCCACGTCAAAGGTACGAAAAAAACAACCCTCTCCTGGACGGAATCTCAAAACTTCTCCCTAAAATTCGCCTACTTTGTTTACGTCAAATTTATTTCAACAATTTCAATCTAAAAGTGGAAATACACGTGAAAAAACCGCTATACTTTCGGAGAATGAATTTAAAATGTTGATTAGACTAGGTACATTAGACTACACCAAATGAGTCGCAGGTATGAAAATTATCGATTTCGCTAACGCACGGAAAATCCACTCGAAATATGATTTTACAATCGGTTAATTTCGGAAAAAATATTTTGTTGACAAAAATCACTCGATTATACAATTACAACATACTTAGGGTGCGTCCCACCATGCCCAGTTAAAATTAAACTGGAGATTTGTCATGTTAAATTTAACTTAAAAGTTAAATTTAACATGGTAAACATAGGACAAAATCTCCAGTTTAATTTTAACTGGGCATGGTGGGATGCACCCTTAGCCTGTTAATTTCCGCAGTTAAAAAGAACATTTAAATATCCAATAGTTTCCAAATAAGGTGTGCAGAAAAAACAAATAGAGAATGTATGTTCGGCCTTAACGTCAGAAATTAACTGGCTATGTTATGATTTTACGAATTATCCAACATTAGGTAGGTACTCGATCGTAAAATCACAATTTGCCAGATAATTTCTGACACTGAGAAGAAAAACCACGTTGGTCGGGAAAAACGTATGATTTTCCGTTTGATCATGAATTTGGATGATATTCGATGAGGCCATACCTAAAATTCATACTTAAAATAGAATTTTACTTACTGGCTGATAACTTTTGGAGTGATGTCCTTGTTTAAGATCAGTTCGATTTGTTCCAGTCCCGGGCAGGCCGTGGGTAACTGCTCGAGGTCCTTATCGTAGACTCCACACACGGACCTCAGGAACAGCTGGCGGAGCTGGCGACACCCCCACGCTAGCGTGATTAGGCAGTCACTGTCCTGACTCAGGCGCAGACTGTTAACCATAACAATCATTTACCGATCAAAATCAATGATTTACATAAACATGGGTTTATATCTTATCTTACATGGGTCTACACCTTATCTTACATGGGTCTATATCTTATCTTACATGGGTCTATATTTTATCTTACATGGGTCTATATCTTATCCTACATGGGTCTATATCTTATCTTATGAAAAGTGATTGACCACCGTGAAGATAAGCAGCTTCCTCAGTGCTAGAGCTCTAAATTTAATGGCTGTTTTTAAAAAAAAGTTGCCTAAAAAATGGAGGGGAAAAACAAAAATTACCAACAGCGCAGTTGGCCAATTTCACTAAAGTTTGGTAAGAAGGCACCTTCTGAATAAGAGAAGTCAAGTAAGAAAATTGACGGTTATTATCTTGAAAGTAAATTAACCCTAACCACCATCCGAGGTTGATTTCCTGTAGCTGTGAGCACTGGCTGAGAGCAATCACACCGGCCTCTCCAAGGGGGGAAGTTCCCTGCATATCCAAAGACAAGAGGCGTCTGTTGTAGCTTCCCAGTGTTTGAGCAACCTCGTCCATGTTACCAACTCTCGAGCAATACCCTGTAACCAAGGTTCTTGATTAAGTAATTCAGGCACGTTCCACTTCTACACTCATTGATCTCAAATAAAGGGTCCAACAACAGTCGCACTTAACTTTCTCGCCCCGTATGTTTTTTTTTTTTCGGGATTTTTTTGAGATTTGTTTGCGGGCGTAATTTTCAAGCAATCCAAAATCGGTTGAAAATGACCCAAGAGCATCTATCTGAGATCACTCCTACCAAGTTTCATGGCGGTCATTCTATTACTGTAGTCCCAAATGCGTTCCGACCATTCAAAAACGTGGTTTCTCATTCTCAACTCATTTTCGACACTTTTTTGACTACAACGGCCGTAATTTTGAAGATAACAAAATTCTGTTCGACAAATGTTTAAGTTACATGGTTCTACACAAATTTACCAAATTTCATGACAATCGGTCAATAAATGTGAATGGCGCCGAAACGATCGAACTTTGGTCCAGAACGGCCGTAATTTTCAACCAATTCAATTTTAGTTGCAAATGACCTCGAAGCATCTACTTATTGTCAACACACTTACCAATTTTCAGTGTTATAGATTGAAAAGTGTACCGTCGGCGCTTGTCCGACTAACCAAAAACACGATTTTTGAATTATTTTGGTGGTTTTTTGACAATAGCGGCAGCAATTTTTGACCAATCAAAAAATCCTTGAAAATGTCTCTCGGCAGTAATTTTAGACAGGTCCATACCAAATTTCAACAAAATCGGATGAACGGTATAGGCGCTAGAGCACTGCACGGACTGACGGACTGACGGACTGATGGACGGACTGACGGACGGACAGACTTTTTCCAGAAACCACTTTTTTGGACTCAGGGGACCCCCAGGATCATGGGAAACCCAAAATCTCAATTTCGAAATTTTGCGCGAAAACAATACTTTCTCGCCATATATGGCTAGCGAGAAAGTAAAAACACAGGGTTATTGCTCAGAAAAAGAAGTAGAACACTGATTTCACTCCTTCGTTTCGCGTTCAAATAGCACACTATGTTTAGCTTTTAGAGTAGACACAATCAATACGATATTGCAATTACCAATCTCCGGCAGTACTAATATGTAAACATTAGTTTTGTCGAATATTTACTTTCGCACAGTGGTTTTGGTGGAGTTTGTCGAGAATGTATATACAGCCTTAAGTATAGGTATATTAGGTATAAAACATTTCAGAACACCTAAAAAGTGTCCTCAAATGATGGTTTGAAAAAACTTACACAAATAGGCAATGTATATTCCTTCTTGATTCTCTCAGTGAGCGCACTGTTCTAACATAAAACTTGATTACCAATTTTAAGGTGTTGTAAGTGTTCGTTGGCCTTAAGAATAGGGATGAGGTAGTCGCCTGTAATATTACTACGGTGGAGGTCCAGAGACGTGAGGCGAGTGAACACCGTCATGTGCCGGAACCCTGACTCCGCTATTCCGAGGCAGTTGCGCAAACTCAGCTCACGCAGCCCGGTGCAGGTCTCAGCCAGCTGTTGTATCGAACCGTTAAACACAAATTTGCAGCAGTCTAACCGGATGTGAGTTAACCCGCTGCACCTTTCGCTCACGAATCTGAAAACGAAATTTATTAACGTAATTAAGGTACACGTACTTGGTTCGCAATGCTACGTACTTCAAGCCCTACTCCTAAGTTACAGGGCGAGTGAAAGGTGTTTATTGGGGGATGTAAACCTGAGACTCTTTGTCGTGAGGTAGTGTATATTTTTGCATGAAATGGAGTTATAAGCCCACAGGAGCGGTTTTAAACAGTCAACTATCAGTCCACATGTTTTTTTGACAGATCTTGAAAACACAACACTACCGCACGCGGAATATTTTTTTGTAACGTTTCGGACTAAAAATGTATGATTTTATCGTCACATTTAGAAGAAAAGCTTGATAAATGTTTGTAATATTTACCGCCGCCATGTTACATGTTGACAATTTTTATTTCACTTACGGAAGTGGGTAATTGCAACACCATTTCTCTACTTTTTCTCCTGTAAAAGCTAAATATAGTGTTCTACTTTCACTCGTTCGCTTCGCGTTCAAATAGCACATTATGTTTAGCTTTTAGAGTAAACACAACCAATACGATATTGCAATTACCAGTCTCCGACAGCACTAATATGTAAACATTAGTTTTGTCGAATATTTACTTTCGCACAGTGGTTTTGGTGGAGTTCGTCGAGAATGTATATACAGCCTTAAAGGGAACCAGATATATAGGGGAGACCCGCCACACATTGGACAATTTTTGCTTCGGACACCGTAACAGCAAAAGTTCTCGGTATATCTGATCCTAGATATAATTTTTTATGAATGTTAACCTTCAGCTTTATTTCGATTTATACGCTATGGCAAAGGCATAAACGGGTGTCCACAAAAAAATGCGATATAATGGAGAGCGGCCAAAATGTCCAAACTCTAACTGACCCTTGTGACATTGGACAGGAATATATGGAAACGGAAATAGCTCAAGATCTTTTATTATTATATTATTTATCTTTTATTTTATTAAAACCAATCAGATTTGTCAGAAAACATAGGTATTGATCACCCATAAACTTAATTTTATACACATGGGAGACTTTGGACACCGTCCGTTCGTAGACGTGGGAGACTCTGGACACTGTCCAAAGTCTGCCATGTGTGCAAAAATTTACAAAACATGAAAATATTCGTTAGTCAACAAGAGAAGTGGGACGGGCGAGGACCTAAAACGTGCACAAAGAGCTACTAAACAATAAAATAAAACAGATATTGTGATAACTACATACCTTGTGCTGTGATCCCTTACACTCTGGACGAAAAATATAGCATTGGGTGACCAGAAAAACTTATTTTCCAAATTGAAGCAAAATTAGTAACGCCGGCACGCCATATTGTTCCCGCCTGCTATTAGCATCAAAAGAAGCGTCTACTATCGGAAGTACTATTATCTCGCGCTGCTAGGGAGCGAGATTTAAACGTGTCCAAAGTCTCCCAGTGTCCAATGTGTGGCGGGTCTCCCCTAGGTATACATTTTTTTTCGACCAGATTTTGAGGACACTTACTTAAATGTTTTGGAATATAAAACGTCTTTTCAACGTCGGAAATGAACTGGCCGATGTTCAATGTTGTGATTTTGATTTTACGATCGAGTGATTTCTGTTAATAAAAGATTTGTTCAAAATCAATAGATCATAGAATCACAACATCGCCTATTAATTTTTGAGGTAATAATTTATATTATAATAGCAGATCAGACCATTTAAATAAATAATAGTTTCCCCATAGTACGGGTAGAAAAATCTCTCTGTGCCAAGTGTTAAACGATTGTGTGTTCACCTTACAAGCATGAGAGGGACAAACACTACTTCGCAACAACATTTCACAACAAAAATAAAACATCCTGCAGCTCTATTATGGATCTTGCTCGTTTTCTCGGGCGTTAAGCTACTAATGCTAAAATATAGGTAGGTAAAACTACACCACTTCGTCGTTATCAAAGTCGTTAACTTGGCGTTTACAGATCCGTAATAGACCTGCTGGAGTTTCCTTGGAAAGAAGTCAGAAAAAAAATCCTGTTGTCACTACTGTTTCTAGCTTTCATACCCTCGTCTATGGCCGCCACTTGTGTTCGGTTAAGCCAAAGGTTGCTGGATACTCCAGTCCTCTACAGCAAGGTGGAAGTACTGGAAAAGTTTTACCGCATAAAGACAACCGGGTCGATACGACTGCACCAGCTGAGGTCCAGGCGCTCCAGCCGCCGGCACCGCTGTCCAAGGCTGAGCAGCTGCGCGTCACCGAGAGTGCTCCAGTACGGACGGAGCGACAATCCAATAAACAAACAATCGTCTGTCGCCAGCTCGTTCAACGTTCTCGACACCTGTGCTACACTGCACAGGCTCCGCAGGTCAAGGTACCCCAGTATCTTCAATATTATTTCACACTGTAAAAGTCAAGATCAACTCGATGAACGTTAGCAGCCTCGATGGCCGAGTGGTCTCAGGATGACTTTACAGGAATGAGAGCCGGGTCACACCGGTTCGATCCCGATCGGCATCCACCTTTGATATATTCAGCATGTCACGTGAAATGTATATCGAACGGGTCGGAACGCAACTAAAACTGTAGGTCCCCATCGTTTACACAATGGCGGGGTGCTGGTACTTGGTAGTGCTGCCAGCTGAGCACAATGGATAATTCTTGAAATGTTCTACGTCTGGGCTTATCCCTCCACCCCTCTGCTACCTAACTAACTACATCCCTTTCTTTACGTAACCAGGTCCTGTCACTGTTGCCACTTAACTTCTTCTGTTGATTGTCTATACACAAGTTCTACGTGGCGTCTTCACATTCTGCCTTAGCATATATCTCACGGTCACCCGCGCACTCTCTTCCCAGTAATTTTATCCATGTATACTTACAGGAAGACTTTCCAACGTCAAAGCAGGTTGCACATCTTCATTAGTTACACTGGAAGCGTTCGTGTCACTATCACGAAAAATACTCTTCAGACAAGGTAACTGTAACAAAAAAAAACGTCAGAGCATCTTAAGACATAAGATACATTTAATACACATACACATCCAACGTTATTTACCGCACCCCTTGGTGTCAACTTAGGTGGTTTACTGGTGTTAAAAGAACGGGAACAGTCCCCATGCAGGTCTATTCAAGGTAATCAACGTCGAGGTAACGACAAAGTGGTGTACTTTTAGCTTCGTTTTAGCGTTAGGAGCTTAACGGTAATTAACGACCAAAGATCCGGAATAGATCTGCTGAGTGGAATGGTGTGAAGATTCAACTGGATAACCTGCTGTGTGAAGGCATTAAAAGCAGAACCACGGCGAGACTTCCTCTCCTCCGTCTCACCAAACAGATCCACCGCGGCGATCCCCGCGTAGTAATCCAGCAGAGAGGTGTTCAACTCTATTCGTAAAGAACTGTGAATCACAATAATTCTTATGTAATGCCAAATAGGGGGTTCGAAATAAGACACAGTGGTCACTCACAATTTTACTGTCGGCACGGAATATACATTTGCCATTTGTTTCCGTTTTGCCAGACCATTTTTTAATAGATGTTCTGAAGTATAATAATATATCTTACTAACAGTGAAAAAAAAGGCAGAAAAAAAAAATAAGCGCAGAACCCGAGGGGGTATTCAGATATAGTACAGCAGCTGAAGGGAGGTATTGACCCTGATGAGACTGGGGTGGCGATACATAGGATGAGCAAGACTGCCAAAGGGGATGTGAAACTGGTGATAAGAGAGCAAGCCAAGGGAGGCAAGGGGCGATTTCTGCAGAAAGTCACCGAAAGTATAGGAAGTGCAAAGGTGCAGATGGGTAAGGTGCATGGTAAGGAGCTACTTGTACTTGATTTAGATGAAACTGCTACGGTTCACGAAGTGACGGAAGCTCTAGTCAGGGGGCTGGAGGCAGATGTGAAAGATTTGAAGGTGGGTGAAATTAGGAAGAGCGTCGGAGGGCAGTATTCGTGCCATGTGTCAACTACCGAAGCTATTGCGCAAAAGGTGGAAAACAAGGGGAGAATAAGAGTTGGATGGCTGTCGTGTAGAGTGAAGGAGAAAATTATACCGCAGCAATGTTATTCCTGCTTTGGGTTTGGGCACTATGCAAGTGGCTGCCCTAAGGGGGGCCACAGTAAAGAAAGAGTATGTGTAAAATGTGGCAAAGCTGGTCATATGGCCCGTGGTTGTAATGAGGAAGGAAGTTGCAGGAACTGCGGAGTGGCGGGGCATAGAGCTGACTCCATGAAGTGTCCGATGTACCGGGAGGCCGTTCGGGAAGTTGAGAACAAGAAGCAACAAGCTACCGAAGGGAAAGTACTCTGTCGCAGATGCTATCAGCGCGGCCACCTGACAAGGTTGTGTGAGGCACAGCTCTTTTGCACAGCCTGTGAGGAGAGTGGTCACATGGCAGAGACGAAGCATTGTCCGAAAGCTTGGCGGTATACTAGTAAAAAGGGACCAGTCCCGGAGGCTATGGGGACTTCTACCGATCATGATTAAGGTTTTGCAGGCATATCTGCAGCACGCCATTGATGCGACTTCTGTGTTTTTAAGAACTATCATTAGGGAGAAAATACAAATCTGCCTTGTGCAGGAACCATGGACGGGAAACGATGGGCGAATTAGAGGAGTTGGCGGGTTTAAGGGAGAAGTGTTTGCGTGTGAGCCAAGTGACAAACCTAGGGCGTGCATTTTGGCTGCAGGTGTGAAGACTGAGTTGTTGCCTCAGTTCCTGACTCGCGACCTGGTAGCAATAAGGATGAAGCTGAATGGAAATGAGACGGTGATCGCATCGGCCTATTTCTCCCATCACCGTCTGTGCCCGCCGCCTGAGGTTTTAAGGTTAGTGGAGTATTGTAAAAATGGAAACGTGCAGATACTGATCGGATGCGATGCAAATGCGCGCAGTGAGACTTGGGGCAGCAGTGATACCAATGAGCGGGGCCTGGAGCTGATGGATTTTCTTAGTGAATTTTCTCTGAGTGTCCTTAATCTTGGCTCAAAACCGACGTTTCAGAATGCCGTTAGAAGAGAGGTTCTTGATCTAACTATCGGATGTGGCAGAATGGAGAGGATTGTGACCGAGTGGCACGTGTCCGATGACGAACCCTTATCGGACCACAGCCATATCAGGTACAATATTCGTACTGTGCAAGCGCAACAAGAGTCAGAATTCTTCCGAAACCCCCGAAAAACAGATTGGCTTGTATACGAGGAGTTTTTACGGGAGCGGCTTAGTGAGTGTCCAGTAACTCTGAGTGGTGCATCTGCAATAGAGGCTTTCTGCCTCCATTTAACTGACGTTGTCATGGGAGCCTACAGGGAGAGCTGCCCCCTCTCTGAGAAACGCACTTCTTCCAAAACTGTCTGGTGGAATAGGACTTTGGAAAGGCTACGGAAGAGAACCAGAACGTTGAGATGCAAAGCAAGACGAGGCGGAGTTGCTAGTAATGATGAGTACCAGGAGGCCCTTCGTCAATATAAAGCGGAAATAAGAGCGGCGAAAAGGTTATCTTGGCGCACGTTTTGTGAGCAGATAGCCAGTCTACCCGAAGCCACAAGACTGCAGAAAGCACTGTCAAGGGACAGGCGTGTCGTCAGCGGTCCAGTTTTTGATGCAAGGAGTAACTCCTTCAGTACGAGCGATAAGGAGGCACTGAAGCTTCTTATGGATACCCATTTCCCGGGCTGTACGTTTCTGCAGGAGGATTGTCAGCAAAGTCAGCAGCAAGTTATGGAGATGGTGGCGGCTGATTATGATGTGCCTAACGTGGTAACAGCTGAGAGGGTGAGCTATGCGATTAGTATGTTTTCGCCGTACAAGTCACCTGGGACAGATGGAATAATACCAATACTGTTGCAAAAGGGTGCCCAGCTGTTGGTCCCACATCTAACTATCCTCTACGAGGCTTGTTTACGAGAGTGTTTTATCCCAGAGAAGTGGCGTGAGGTACGGGTGACATTCATTCCGAAGCCTGGCCGTCCGGACTATACGCAGCCTTCAGCATTCAGACCAATCAGCTTAAGCTCGTTCCTGCTGAAAACCTTGGAGCGCTTGGTGGAGTGGGAGGTAAGGCGGTCCCTGGAGGGCGAAAATGAGCTGCACGATGGTCAACATGGATTCCGGCCCGGCAGGTCAACTGAGAGTGCACTACATCGATTGGTCACGTACCTGGAGAACTCTATGCAAAGCAAGGACATGGTACTTTGTGTTTTTCTGGACGTCGAGGGGGCTTTTTCGAACGTGGATCTGACTGCTGTCAGGAAAGGCATTTGTGCTAAGAATATACATCCTTCGATTGGGAAATGGCTGCTGCATATGCTTCTGCATAGGAGGATCGTGTCAGTACGAGGCCAGAGCACTGTAAGAGCCGCAGTTGTCCGGGGGTGTGGACAAGGAGCCGTGACCTCACCTGTTGTTTGGGACATCATTATTGATGGACTTTTGGATAGACTTACTAGTGATGGCTTCTATGTACAAGCTTACGCCGATGACCTGGTGGTAGCGGTAAGAGGGAGAGATCAATTCGTAATGTATGAACTCATGCAGCGTGCTTGGCGTATTGTATCGGACTGGTGTTGCAGTAAAGGACTGGGAGTGAATGCTAGCAAGACGCAGGCCGTCCTGTTCACACGAAAGACAAAGCTCCGTGAATTGTCCTTACAGCTTGGTGGGCATACAGTTCCACTTAGACCCAATGTGAAATTCCTGGGGGTATATCTGGACAGTAAGCTTCTGTGGAGCGTACAGTTGGAGGCTGCCGTGAGTAAGGCGAGGAATATACTTTGGACTCTTCGGTCAAGCTTCAGCAACACCTGGGGGATTACGCCGAAAGTTATGCGTTGGTTGTACATCACCGTGATTCGCCCATCTCTTAGCTACGGATGTTTGATTTGGTGGAGGCGATCATTGCTGGAGACTGCTAAACAGGGCCGGCCACTCCATAATGCGGGTAATGCGCGGCGCATTGGGGCCCGGGGCCCCGAAGGGGCCCGCGGGCCCCCAGATTTTTTCCAAAGTATTGCCCGGGAGTGGTCCGCATTGGGGCCCGCGAACGCTGTGGGCGGCCCTGCTGCTAAACAGTCACTGGGAAAATTTCAGCGCTTAGCTTGCATTGCGATGACAGGAGCTTTGCGTTCAACTCCTACGGCAGCGTTAGAACTTTTATTAGACCTGCCACCACTGTATTTGTTTCTGGAAAGTGAGGCGCTTCTGTCGTTAAGGCGGTTAAAGCAGTCCGGCATGCTTTGCCCTAGAGCACCCAACAACGGCCATGCAGCTGTTCTGCATCAAAACCGTGCTGCTGAGATGTTGATGCCGTGCGACCGTATTGTTCGGGAAACTTTGTTTACGGGGGTGGAGACGGTGTTTCCGGGTCGGGAGGAGTGGGAAAGCGGAGTCCCGCAGGTAACACCCAATGCTGTTGTTTTGTTCACCGATGGGTCCAGAATGGGTGAGAAGTCAGGCGCTGGAGTCTTCTGCGCAGCTCCCCCTTACTCCGCTTCTATTACGCTTGGACACCATGCCACGGTATTTCAAGCAGAGGTCCTTGCTATAGGGGAAGCCTTAACCTTCTGCAAGGAGCAGGGGCTCCAAGGAAGTGACATTGTAATCTGCTCAGACAGCCAGTCTGCGATAAGGGCAATTGGAAGGCCTGATGTAAAGTCAGCGGTCGTCAGAGAGTGCAAAAGGGCGGTGTGTGGGCTGGATAGGGTCCGCTTGATGTGGGTGCCGGGACATGCAGGGGTGGACGGCAATGAAAAAGCAGACGAGCTGGCGCGGAAAGGGTCAGCCTCTTCCCCATGCGGTCCGGAGCCATTTCTTCCCGTATCTTGGGCGACCGTGAGAGGATATGCGTTGTGTGAGCTAAGACGGAAGTGCAATCGGCACTGGGAGCAGAGAAGTGGTCTTCGCCATTCTAAAGCATGCATGGCTGGCTTCAGCAAGAGGAGGGGGCAGGAATTTGTCTCCCGTGGGAGGAGTGCAACGCGTATTGTAGCCGCTCTTCTTACGGGTCACGGACCGTTCCGTGCGCACTTGGACAAAATGGGTGTGGATGTGCCATGTACGTTGTGTAGATACTGTGAAGAAGAGGAAGAGTCGGGGTGGCATGTACTCGCGGAATGCCCCGCAATCTGGCGACCGCGCCTTGAACACTTTGGCTGTGCTGTTGCTGACGGGCCTTGGAAAGAAGAGATGCGGCCAGGTGCTGTCCACCGTTTCGCGGCGGACATCAACCTCAACTTCTAGTGTCGCGCCGCGGGGCTGTCCTATGGGCCCGCATGTGGCCTAGGACAATAGCCGCTGAAGATGATGATGAGGGGGTATTCGCACTTTAATAAGTGGGAACGTCAGCAGCCGCTGGCCAACCTATCTGGCCATGGGGGCAGGCTGGTGGGTGGCTGATGGCGCTCAGAGGGAGCTTAAACACCTTTTTTACTTTACCTGTATACGGAGTATACGTAAGGTAAAGTATTGTATTCGTGCGGGCCAATTTTCGGCAAACCTCAACTTTGAACCGTCATTGCTCCCAGACCTCAAAAGCGATTGAAACTTGCATATACATTTCGGAAACGTCCATTCCTTCGGAATATGAAAACCGTCTCACTTTTTTCCTCCGACGAAAAGTTTGCCCCCAGGAATTTTTAGAAGAGGTCAGGTACTCCGTGTCAGTACGTATGTGTGTAGCTATAGCTAGCTAGCTAGCTAGCTATGTATGTGGCATTGACCTGAACGGCGCACTTTTCAACCGATTTTCTTCAAAATCGGTAGTGACCTTTCTAAAATTGGAAGAAATCAGAATCCGGAAGCCCAGTTTCCCCCCTTTAAAATTAAGGGGGATTACCCCCCAAAAACTCCCCCAAAAGGTAGAAAAAAAATATTTGCTCAAAATCGGCTCTAACGATTTTGATGAAATTTTAGACAATTATAGAACAAATAATTACGAATCCAATGATACCACCCACTACCCCCGCATAACTCCCTGGCCGCTGAAAAAGGGGGGAAGTCCCCCCTGGGCCTGTAAAAGGGTGAAATCAGAGGATTCAGTGGTTTGTGGTATACGAGTAGTTCTGGATAGGACACGTGACAACCGCCATACTCGTTACAAATGGTATAATATGGCTTATCCTGAGCCCCGGGAAAGTGCGGCTTATGGGGTCTCAAACTGTTCGGGGGAACACTGTGAACTAATTTTTTGTGTCAAAAAGTTTTTCTGAACGTATCTAAGCACCCCACCCCCTAAGGGGGGTAGATTTGAGTGGTTTGCGAAATATGGGTTGTGTGGGCTCAAAATGATCGGGACATCGTTCTGAGGCAATTTATTTCGTCAAAATGTTTTTTCGCCACCCCTCCCCCCCTTTTGGGGGGAGTTTTGGTTACTTTCCAAAGTACGTTGTGTGGGGTATCAAAATGCTCGGGGAAACGTTCTGAGACAATTTATTTTTAAAAAAAGTTTTTCCGAGCTTCCCCAACCACCCCACCTCCTTTTAGGGGGTAGTTTTGGGTGGTTGCCGAAGTACGTCGTGTTTGGTCTCTAAGTACTCGGGGGAACATTCTGGGGCCATTCCTTTCGTCAAAAAGTTTTTCCGTCTCCAGTCATTTAACCAAGAGTTTATTTTTAGGAATCACGCAAATAAGCAGGTAAAGTTTTGTCCGACCGTGTCGTACCGCTTGTTTTAAGGTGGAATATACGTACTTGGTACCTCAAGTCCTTCTCCGAAATTACAGGGCGAGTCAAAGGTGATTATTGGGGGATATAAACCTGAGACTCATTGTCGTGAGGCAGCGTTGTATTTTTGCATGAAATAAATGGAGTAATAAGCCCACAGGAGTGGTTTTAAACAGTCCACTACCAGTCCACGTGTTTTTTTTTTTGACAGATCGCGAAAACCCCACGCTACCTCACGCGGATATTTTTTTTAACTTTCTAAAAACATGTAGATTTTATCGTCTCACTTAGTAAAAGCAAAAGCGCTTGATATGACTACTATTTACCGTCGCCATATTATGTAGGTACATGTTGACAATTTTTATTTCACTTACGGAAGTGGGTAATTGCAACACCATTTCTCTACTTTTTCTCCTGTAAAAACTAAACATAGCGTCCTACTTTCACTCGTTCGTTTCGCGTTCGAATAGCACACTATGTTTAGCTTTTAGAGTAGACACAACCAATGGCGATATTAGAATTACCAGTCTCCGGCAGTACTAATACGTAAACATTAGTTTTGTCGAATATTTACTTTCGCACAGTGGTTTATGTGGAGTTCGTCGAGAATGTACTCGTTTATACAGCCTTAAACGTCGGCTTCGACATGGCTCTGGCAGAGAACATACTTAGTTTTAAAATGAACGCAGTTTATGGGTGGATTAAATTTCCGTGGCTCCACCTTCTTCGGAGGACCCTCCCACAACAGGACCCATTCGCCTCCATTGTAGCTCTGATCCGGAAGGGCCCAGATCCGTACTACTGCTCCTCCGCTGAAGATCTCATATAGGTGAATCTTCCTCGGATATACGGCAGTCTCGAACGCAACCTCTGAAGGAGAAGAAAAATACGAGCATTATTACTTACTGGCGGATAACATTAGAAAACAGGGTTGGGGTACGGGAAAGCGGGGAAAAGGTATCCTACCGAGACGAACTTTTTTACTTTCTCGCCCGTATGTACCTAAGTAATACATGGGCTGAGAAAGTTATGTCTTCGTGCAAAATTTCGATTTTGAGATTTTGGGTTTTCCATGATCCTGGAGGTCCCCCGAGTCCAAAAAAGTGGTTTTTAAAAAATGTCCGTCCGACGGACGTCAGTCTGTCGCGCAACTGGACGTCACACCGTTCGTCCGATTTTGCTCAAATTCGGTATGTAGGTACCTAATGTAAATATCTGGACACATTTTTTGATAAATTTTGATAACCCAAAAATTGCGCCTGCTATGGTCAAAAAAAGGCAAAAAATCGTGTTTTTTGACAGTTAAGAAGGGCTGGAAGCTACGTATATCAAGTTGGAACCTTGAAAATTTGCGAAAGTGTTCTTGAATAGATGCTTTTAGGTCTTTTACAATCATTTGGAGGTGGGCCAATAACTTGGCTCAGTTTTGGCCCAAACGCGTTGGTCGTCACTCCGGTAGCACTATTCGATCGATTTCAATAAAAATTGGTAGGGAGGTGTACTTTAACCTAGTTTGATGTTTTACCGAACGAAATTTATCCAACATGATAATTATGGCCATTACTTGGCATTATCGTAGGAAAATTTTCCAAAAATGGAAATCACATTTTTTATTGGTTAAGACGGATTTGCAACAACCCTAATCGACAGATTGAAAATTGGTGAAAGTGGTCTCAGATAGATGCTTCAAGGTAATTTTCAATAGATTTTCAATTACCTACTTGAAATTAAGGCCGTGACTTGGAAAATAGAAAACACGTACTTTGCGCGTCGAACGACACTTCACCATTTGACGGATATGTTTGAAATCCGGTGAGTAGGTGCCTAAAATTATTGTCCAGTGTATGGCGAAATATTTTTTAGAAAAAGTTAGAATTTTGGTCCAAAAAAAATAAATTACGTAAAAAAAAAAATCAAAATTTTCGATACCGCTGGCGTAAAAATTGCGAGAAAGTCAAGTGCGACCATTGTCGCACCCTTTATTTAGGTAGATTTCGAAGAAAAATCTACCTATTATAGTCGTACCAGTAGTCTCACTTTTGAAAAATTTCTTCACAGTTCTTCTTTTTATGACCCCTGGATCCCAAAACCACCGTCAGTTCAAAAGTTTATATATATACAGAATGTTTCCGGATGACGGGGCAAAAAAAATATGGCGGGTAGGTAAACCCACATAGACCATTATTGGCTAATACATGTGGGGTCGCAGGTCCTTCCTAACTGAGATACAGGGCCGGAACCAGTCAACATGGCAAATAGTTTTTTGCCCTTTTCTCGCTAACAACTTATAATAGCGAAAAAATAAGTGCAGTTTTGGTACCATTTTTAAGGATGTCGCATCGAATGATGGCATCGGTTTTTTTCAAAATTCAGTTCCAAAATGGCGGATTCAAGATGGCGGCTATCAATTTTTCTCCGATCTCAATAAAAATTGGTGGTTAGGGGATTTCAGGCATGCTGAAAATGAATCTGAAAAAAGTTTTTGAAAATTCGAAAACTTTTTTTTTCTGCCACTCTTATAATTTCATGAAACTCATTCGATTTGCATGAAATTTACAGTGTAGTAACCGATAGTCCTAATTATTGAAAATCTGTAGAAAAGTTTCAAAAAATCGCACGCGTTTCAAAATGGCGGTGTCCTGAAGTTACTGTTAAGGTGAAGTAGACCTTGTCCGATTTTCGCAAAATTTTATAATTTAATGTAGGTACCTATGTAGAAATTACGAACAATAATCTGAAATAATTATTTAATAATTCACAGAAATAAAGTTAGGGCAGGCAATTAGGTGGGTAGGTACCTGGATAACGTGAAATAAACAAATTAATCAGAAATAAGTTGGGTCAGTTACAAAATTTTGTTCGATAATGTCCAGCAAAGTGTTTAATCATAAAATAATAAGAAATTAATAATAACGAGCTAAAGCGCAGGCTCCGCCTGCACTTCACCTCGCCACTGCGTGGGGCTAGACAACTGGGCTTTCAGCCTCATAGTTTTGATTTTCTATGAAGGTCGTCCATTTAGCCGCGGTGCGCTGTGGCTAGATGGACGCCCTCTAAACATTTATTAAACGAACGGCGTTAGAGCAAATTTACCTCACCATTTGTGTTTTACTTACCTACTTACTTGCTAGTAAAAAAAAAAAAAAAAAAAAATCAAGGGTCCTACAATATCTGCAATTAACTTTCTCACCCACTATCAAATTTTCGTTCTTTTTTGTGATTTTATTAAGATTCAGTTCGCAAAATGCGTTCTGAGTTCTGACCATTCAAAAAACGTGGTTTCTCATTTGACTATTTCACTATTTTTAAAAAGAACGTTCATAGGTAATTACGAAATTCTACTCTACAAATGTTTAAGTACCTACTTAAATTTCAGAATAATCCGTCAGTAACTGGGATAGGAGCCAAATCGTTCCAAATTCAGTCAAAGACTGCTGTAATATTCTACTAATTGTAATTTTATTCCTAAGAACCCGCAATGATCTATTTGCCAACATTTTTATCAATTCCTAATGTTATAGATTGAAAACAGAGCTCTTGTTGCTTATCCGACTAATCAAAAACACAAATTTTGAATAATTCTTAAGTAATTTTCTATATACATATCAAAAAATACTTTAAACATAAAAGGATCCCTCGGCCATAATCTTAGTCAGGTGCACATCAAATTTCATCAAAATTGGGTCAGCAAAATACTTATAAGTATAGGCTGTGTGTTTGTTATAGAGAATATTCGTTATAGAGAGTTTGTTACATGTTAAAGAGAATGTTCGTTATAGAGAGGGACCTTGTTATAGAGAGAATGTTGTGGATAATAAAGTGGGAGTGTTCGTTATAGAGAGAGACCTCGTTATAGAGAGAGTGTTGTAGATTATAATGTGGAAGTGTTCATTATAGAGTAGGACCACGTTAGAGAGAGAGTTGAAGATTATAAAGTGGGAGTGTTCGTT
Organism: Mesopsocus fuscifrons; assembly: GCA_950004255.1. Lineage (NCBI taxonomy): Eukaryota > Metazoa > Arthropoda > Insecta > Psocodea > Mesopsocidae > Mesopsocus > Mesopsocus fuscifrons. The sequence goes on from OX465379.1 coordinate 14,939,106, forward strand.
ATAGAGAGGAACCTAGTTATGGAGAGAGTGTTGTAGATTATAATGTGGAAGTGTTCGTTATAGAGAGAGTGATGTAGATTAGAAAGTGGGAATGTTCGTTATAGAGAGGGACCTCGTTATAGGGAGTGTTGTAGATTATAAAGTGGGAGTGTTCGTTATAGATTGTTCGTTATAGAGAGAGACCTCGTTATAGAGAGAATGTTGTAGATTATAAAGTGGGGGTGTTCGTTATAGAGAGGGACCTCGTTATAAAGAGTGTTGTAGATTATAAAGTGCTAGTGTTCGTAATAGAGAGGGACCTCGTTATAGAGAGAATATTGTAGATTATAAAGTGGGGGTGTTCGTTATAGAGAGACACCTCGTTATAGAGAGAGTGTTGTAGATTATGAAGTGGGTATGTTCGTTATATAGAGACACCTCGTTATAGAGAGAGTGTTGTAGATTATGAAGTGGGGGTGTTCGTTATAGAGAGGGACCTCGTTATAAAGAGTGTTGTAGATTATAAAGTGCTAGTGTTCGTAATAGAGAGGGACCTCGTTATAGAGAGAATGTTGTAGATTATAAAGTGGGGGTGTTCGTTATAGAGAGACACCTCGTTCTAGAGAGAGTGTTGTAGATTATGAAGTGTGTGTTCGTTATAGAGAGACACCTCGTTATAGAGAGAGTGTTGTAGATTATAAAGTGGGAGTGTTCGTTATATAGAGAGGGGCCTCGTTATAGAGAGAGTGTTGTAGATTATTAAGTGGGGGTGTTCGTTATAGAGAGACACCTCGTTATAGAGAGTGTTGTAGATTATAAAGTGCGAGTGTTCGTTATAGATTAGGACCTCGTTATAGAGAGAGTGTAGTAGATTATAAAGTGGTAATGTTCGTTATAGAGAGGGACCTCGTTATAAAGAGAGTTGTAGATTATAAAGTGGGAATGTTCGTTATAGAGAGGGACCTCGTTATAGAGAGTGTTGTAGATTATAAAGTGGGAGTGTTCTTTATAAATTAGAACATCGTTATAAAGAGAAGGTTGTAGATTATAAAGAGGGAATGTTCGTTATAGGGAGTGAGTGTTTGTAATAGAGAGAGTGATCGCCAGGACTTCCTTACCGTATATACTTACCTACTTATCGGTGAAAAAGAAAAAAATGAAAAAAAAAAAAAAAATCCCGCCAGTATTCGATCCCTGACCCCCACACATGATAGGCTACTGTTGGAACCACTGCTCTAATACCACATAGCTGAGTTTGGAAGCCACAGTCCCATATAACCAATAGTCTCTGTCTCATCTGTAACAAACTCACTTTTCTATGACGAATTTTGAAAGGTTAATTTCTAAATTGTCAAAAATTCAATAGTTTCATCTTTAGTAGCTTTATTTAATTAAATAATATAAAAAATTAAATAATTAAATAAATAATTCTACGTTTTTCCAAATTCCTTTGGCATTTCCTTTGACCGCCCTTGGCGTCTGCTAGAAATGGCGCGAAATCAAATATCCGAAAATAAAGCAGTTTTTTTTTATTTTTTAAATATTTTTTTTTTCTGTATTTTCTCAAAACATTTTATGCATGTATTGTATATCAAATTGTAGCTTAAACAATGACATCCATTAATATACCTTTTTATTTCGTTCATCTTTAGAATTCGGTGTGATATGTTAGTTTCTGTAGAATTTTTTTAGTGGTTTTTCACGTATGATGGTCAATGATGCGCTTAGAAATGGATATTTCTTCAAAGTTTGGGGTAATCTTTGCTGTTTCTTAAAGCTTGATTCATTCCGAATAAGAAATGTATAAAAAACTACAATGTTATCGGTTTGGCGTGTGTTTAAATTGTAAAACTAAACAGCGCTACAAACCAAAAAATTTCCAAAAATCATTTTCCTCAATCAAAAAGTCGTTTATCTCGTTAGCTGACCCTGTTTTGTTTGTGTTTATCTTGTAGTGCATTTCATGAGGAATAAAATGAGCTATTCAGATCAACTGTAGCTCCAAAGATGCAAAAAGCCACAAAGAAACCCCGAAACCCTACACTACCCCATTTTCTTAGAGTTCCGCAACTCGTAACTTTTGCACGGCCTCTTAAGGCTCAGCGATTTTACCTTTATTATAACTTGACATGCGGAATCTCTGTAGTGGAGAACACAATTTTGGGACACCGAGAGGATTTTAATATAGTGGGATAGTCGTCAAATTTCATGCCCTATGACGACTTTAAGGAAATTTTAGGACGCCGCGCGCCGCCATTTTGAAACGCGTGCGACTTTTTGAAAACTTTTTACGGATTTGAAATAAGTAAAGTCTATCAATTACTGTGCTATAAATTTCATGCAGATCGGAACCATGAAACAAATACTTATAGGTATTGGACGCCGCCATTTTGAAACGCATGCGATTTAATGAAAACTTTCTACAGATTTTCAATAATAAGTAGTTACTACTACTACTACAGTTACTACTACTACTACAGTTACCTACTACACTGTAAATTTCATACAAATCGAATGAGTTTCATGAAATTATAAGAGTGGCAGAAAAACAAAAGTTTTAGAATTTTCAAAAACTTTTGTCAGATTCATTTTCAGCATGCCTGAAATCCCATAACCACCAATTTTTATTGAGATCGGAGAAAAAAATGATAGCCGCCATCTTGAATCTGCCATTTGGAACTGAATTTTGAAAAACCGATGCCACCATTCGATGTCCGATGCGACATCGTTAAAAATGGTACCAAAACTGCACTTGTTTTTTCGCTATTATAAGTTGTTAGCTCTTATTTATTGCCAAGTTGACTGGTTCTGGCCCTGTATCTCAGTTAGGAAGGCCGAAGGACCTGCGACCCCACTTGTATTAGCCGAAAATGGTCTATGTGGGTGTATACCTACCTACCCGCCATATTTTTTTTGCCCCGTCATCCGGAAACACCCTGTATATATATATATATATCTATATATATATATCATTTCCACTGTCTTGTGAACACGCTAGGAGCCATATTTTTGAAAAATAATTGGTTTTGACTGATTAATAAAATATAAGGGACTAAAATCTCGGTCGAGTTCGTTAATGGGGAAAATCGGAAGAAGGGGGGGGGGGGGGGGAATGGGGGGACTATTTTGAAATCTGGTTTTTTGGCCATAACTCCCTTAATATTCTCCAAAATTTAGATAAGGTAACTCCTCTATTTTGCACAATTCCCACTTGGTTCATCGGACTTTTTGTGTGTCTCTAACTACCTACCGAAAACTTTGGTCTTACATATTTTTCCTAAATCCAACTTTTCCCAGACAACAAAAAAGTCCGACGGATCAAGTCGGAAGTGTGCAAAATAAGAGAGGAGTTATGAATTTTCAACGAACTAAAAAACTTGAAAAATTAGATACCTACCCTTTATCCCTTCACCATGAGCCAATTTTCGATTATCAAATCACAACTATTGTAGTTACTGACGTTAAAATGAAAACTTACCAATGAAGTCATGGCTAACAATAGACGGATTGTTTTGAGGCATATACTCAACGCGGCGTGAAACACGTTCCCTCCACCAGTTCCCATAAGTTTTCTGGAAATAAAAGTTGCATCACAGATATAGTCCAATCAAATTAGACATCACCCTATGCATGAAATCCGGTAGTTGTGATTTTTACTTTACCTGTATACGGAGTATACGTAAGGTAAAGTATTGTATTCGTGCGGGCCAAATTTCGGCAAACCTCAACTTTGAACCGTCATTGCTCCCAGACCTCAAAAGCGACTGAAACTTGCATAAACGTCCATTCCTTCGGAATATGAAAAACATCTCACTTTTTTCCTCTGACGAAAAGTTTGCCCCCAGGAATTTTTCGAAGAGGTCAGGTACCTACTCCGTGTCAGTACGTATGTATGTATGTATGTAGGATGTAGCTATAGCTAGCTAGCTAGCTAGCTAGCTAGCTATGTAATGTGGCATTGACCTGGACGGCGCACTTTTCTAAAATTGGAAGAAATCAGAATCCGGAAGCCCAGTTCCCCCACTTTAAAATTAAGGGGGGTTACCCCCCCCCCAAAACTCCCCCAAAAGGTAGAAAAAAAATATTTGCTCAAAATCGGCTCTAACGATTTTGATCAAATTTTGGACAATTATAGAACAAATAATTACGAATCCAATGATACCACCCACTACCCCCGCATAACTCCCTGGAAGGGGGAAGTCCCCCCTGGACCTGTAAAAGGGTGAAATCAGTGGATTCAGTGGTTTGTGGTATACGAGTAGTTCTGGATAGGACACATGACAACCGCCATTCCCGTCACAAATGGCAATTTTGAGTGACTTTTAAAGTGCGGCTTATGGGGTCTCAAACTGTTCGGGGTAACGTTGTGAAGCAATTTTTTGTATCTGAACGTATCCAAGCACCCCACCCCCCTTTGGGGGGTAGATTGGAGTTGTTTGCGAAATATGGGTTGTGTGGGCTCAAAATGATCGGGAGATTGTTCTGAAGCAATTTATTTGGTCAAAATGTTTTTTCGCCACCCCTCCCCCCCCCCCTTATGGAGGGAGTTTGGGTTACTTTCCAAAGTATGTTATATGGGGTATCAAAATGCTCGGGGAAACGTTCTGAGACAATTTATTTTGTCAGAAAGTTTTTCCAAACTTCCCCAACTACCCCACCTCCTTTTAGGGGGTAGTTTTGGCAGGTTGCCAAAGTACGTCGTGTGGGGTCTCTACTCGGGGGAACATTCTGGGGCCGTTCCTTTCGTCAACAAGTTTTTCCGTCTCCAATCATTTAACCAAGGGACGCTAATAAGCAGGTAAAGTTTTGTCCGACCGTGTCGTACCGCTTGTTTGCAGAGTTGTTTAGGAGGTTAGGGTAAGGGCCCGATTATACCTTACAAAAAATATATGATCCTATTTTTTTAGCATCATAAAATTTTAGAAAAACTGTAATACACTTCACAATAAAAATATGATCATGTTTAGCAGTGATTCCAACTTGACATGGTAAAAAAATAAAACTCCGAAGATTTTTAGAGTCCTTTTTTGAACCGTTTTAGGTTAAATAATTTTTGCTATATTCTTTCAATTTATCGTTAAATAGAAATTCGTACTTACTCCTCCACATTTTCTATTAGGTAGATTTCGAAGAAAAATCTACCTATTGTAGTCGTACCAGTAGTCTCACTTTTGAAAAATTTCTTCACAGTTCTTCTTTTTATGACCCCTGGATCCCAAAACCACCGTCAGTTAAAAAGTTTATATATATATATATATATATATATATAGTTATAGACAGCTGCGTCAGCACACCCCTACAGAGTCATAGACAGCTGCATCACACCCAATAAAACTCAATTGTCTCTAAAACAAAGCACGACATTACCGTCAACTGCTTTATTCATCTTTCGACAACCCATCGACATTTGTCAACAACTTTATTACCGACGCTTCCAGAAAACCACACCTACTGCACCCTCTCCTATAAAAGAAATTTCTCGACGCCTCCACGGCACTTCGGGCTGACACTTCGTAGTCATCGTTTCTTTTCCTGTTTAGACTTAAGGGTATACAAGTATTGTGAATGTGTGTGTCTTTTGGAATAAAAAATAATTTTTTTTTAATAAAACTCGGACTCGTTAACTTTAACTGGCGCTGCGGACAGGATTCCGGTGGCCGTGTTCCTGGACTTTAAGACTTTCTGATCGTTCGTGGGTGGCTGTCGTCGGTATTGCGGGTTCGCCTGATCTCCAGTCGACAGTGCACGTCCAGCACGGATTTGCGGACTGTCTCCGGGCTCACGGTTCGGTTCAACCAGAACATCGGAATCACTGAACTACGGGACTTCGACCAACGTTCGACGGGACTTCGACTCTACAAGTACTCTTGAAGATGCTCCTGCTGTAAGTCCTTTCCTTTCCCTCTTCCCCTGGTCGTGTCACTTTTTAACATTGTACTTATTTGGAATGATTAATTGCTTTTTGAATGTATTTTGAATGTTCAACGATATTATGTATTAAGAATTAGCGTTAGAACGCTTACGAATGCAAAAATTTGTGTTTCTATTGTATACGAAAAACCCTAGAGTTTGTGGGAAATTTAGTGTATGTTTCACATTACAAAAGAACGAAAATCCACAACCCAAGATAAAGAGCGAGAAGCCACAGAAAGAATTCAAGGTAAAAGAAAACCTCCCACAAAAGCTAGGACGATAGCTACGATGAATACGACGAATGTTAACCCGGGTCCTGCAGTCCCAACTGCGCCACCAACCCCGGCTCAGGGTGGTGTTTCCCTTGATCCACACTTAGTACCTGTACCTTTCAACAAGGGTGAGTTGAACATTTTGATTCATGCTATCCCCGAATATGAACCTGGACAAAATCTATCTCTTTTCATAAGTGAAATAGAAAATCTGAACAATCATGTAGCGAACCGTTTAACTCCTGATTTGCAATATCTCCTCGACTTTGCCATTCGATCTAAAATAAAAGGAGAAGCGCGCGATTTCATTTCCTACCAAAGCTGTTCGACTTGGCACGAAATAAAAACTGCATTACTAACAAAATATGGTGATCAGCGAAGTGAGGATCTCCTCGTTGCAGATCTCACTCACTGCCTTCAAAAACGAGGTGAAAATTATTTATCGTACTACGGACGACTCATGAAACGTTATAATAGCTTAATGCAAAACACCTATTTAAAATATAGTACACAAGGTGTTTGGCTACAATTTAAGAAGCTTGAATATACGAACTTGGCACTTAAAACCTTCTGTAAAGGATTGCTTGAACCATATCGCAGTCATCTCTCTCACTTTGATTTAGTGTCAATTGAAGAATGTCTAAATAAATGCCGACAACTGGAAAACTCGCGACAAGAATGGGATTATTGTGAATTTCTCAGACGATCCCAGGAAACAAAGAAAATGTTACCTGCTTTCCCTGCCTTACCTCCAAAACCAAACTATTGGCAACAACAAAACCAAAATAAACCCCAGTTTGGCCTAAAACCATTCAATCAACAAAGACCCTTCTTCAATAATAATTTCAATAACAAACCTCTAAATCAGTGGAACCCTCCGCAACCAAACTGGAACAAACCATTATTTCCAACCCCTAAACCAAATTATACGCCTCCTAAACCCAACTTCCCGACACACAAACAGGTGTTCGGAACCCAACGTCCCCATTCTGACATAGTAAGGAAACAACCTGCCCCTGAACCAATGTCAGTTCAATCCCGAGTGCATACCGGACAATACCAAAATTTACGCCCACAGTTTCCAACCCAACCTCGAATTCATGTAGAAGAACTACATAATTGTGAAGTGGCACCTGATCTGCCCTTAGATCCCACCGAGATAAACTATGAAGATTTTGATTACGAAGACGAAGCGGAAGCGAATCATCAGGATTTTTCCCCGGAACCCGAAGATACCAAACCGAAATAGATCAAATAGACCTAAATACTATCAAAGTAGCCTCAAAATTACCCTTCTTCTATCTACCCCACTTAAATTTAAAGGTGTTAATAGATTCTGGAGCCACTAACTCCGTGATAAACCGTCAACCAACCTATGAGAATTTCCAAACTTATCTATACCAGAAAGCATTCACTGTGACTGGTCTAGGTAACACCATACACGCTGACGAAAATGTATTCATTCCGTTACTTAAAGAACTAGGCATACACGACAATATCCATTTACATGTTGTCGACTGGCATACAAAATTTGACGCACTATTAGGTAGTGAAGATTTAAAACGATTAAACGCGAAAATAGATTATGAAACTAATACCCTTACAATAGATAACGTAAAAATTCCTTTCCAATTTGAATTTACTAAGAAAGAGGTTAATTATAATAATCCAAAAACAAATAACTTTTTACAAATTCCAGTAACTATCGAAAATGGTGACATAATTTTTCCCGAAACAATAATTAATGATGACATCACAGTACCTGAAAGCTTACACACAGCTACCAATGGTTACTGTACCTTTCCTATGCAAGTTGAAGTAAATTTCCAGGAACGAATTCCTGTGGAACCTCTTATTACTAACGACGTCATGAATCCTCCTCAGACTAAACCAAAGAACTTTAACGTTTCCGATGCTCTACGAACAGACCATCTTAATTCAGAAGAGAAAACCGCTATATTAACCTTATGTAAAAAGTATCACGACATCTTTTACCACGAGAATATAGATCTAACTTTTAGTAACGCTGTAAAGCATACTATTCGTACAACTGATGAACTACCTGTGTACGTTAAATCTTTTCGTCATCCACAAGCTATGCAAGAAGAAATACAGCGACAAATACAAAAGTTGCTCAATGATAAAATAATTCGACCATCTATCTCACCCTACAGTGCCCCCGTATGGATTGTTCCAAAGAAAATGGACGCCTCTGGGAAACGAAAATTTCGTATGGTAGTAGATTTCCGCCGATTAAATGAGAAAACTATAGAAGACAAATACCCTTTACCCCGCATTGAAGAAATATTAGATAACCTAGGCAAATGTAAGTACTTCTCAACACTCGATCTCGCACAAGGTTTCCTGCAGATTGAGATGGATCCCCAATCTATTGAAAAAACTGCTTTTACTGTAAACAATGGTCATTTTGAATATTTAAGGATGCCGTTCGGATTAAAGAACGCCCCCTCAACGTTTCAAAGGGTTATGGATAACGTATTACGTGAATACTTACATAAATTCTGTTTTGTATACATGGATGACATTGTGATATTTTCAAAATCACTAAATGAACACCTACAACACGTCAAACTCATCTTTGACAAACTTAGACAATATAACCTAAAAGTAGAACTAAGTAAGTCAGAATTCTTACGTAAGGAAGTAGCCTTCTTAGGACACGTCATAACTCCTGAAGGAATAAAACCAAATCCCGATAAAATCACAGCAGTCATAAACTATCCATTACCTCGTACCCTTAAAGAAATTCGTTCATTCCTAGGATTAGTAGGTTACTACCGTAAATTTATCAGTAACTATGCTAACTTGGTACAACCATTTACCAAATGTACAAGAAAAGACGCGAAAATTAACCCCGCCGATCCCGCATACTTAGAAGCATTTCACACTTGTAAGGAAGTGTTAACTAACGCACCCATCTTAACATACCCCGATTTTTCAGAGAACGCACCCCTTTTTACCCTTACCTGTGATGCAAGTAATGTATCGATAGGCTCAGTGTTGACACAAAGAAATCATCCAATCGCTTATTACTCACGTACCTTAAATTCAGCAGAACGAAACTATTCCACCATTGAAAAGGAACTACTCGCAATTGTCGATTCTACCAAACATTTTCGACCCTACCTTTATGGGAGATCGTTCCGAATCGAAACAGATCATAATCCTCTGGTCTGGTTAGCAAAACTAAAGGAACCCAATTCACGGCTTATCCGATGGAAATTAAAACTAGAAGAATTCGATTTCACAATTACCTATCGCAAAGGTAAAGAAAATTATGTTGCTGATGCCCTTTCGCGAATTGAGTTAAATATTCGAGAAAATATTCGCGAATCCCTTGACTCACTTGCACCTAATGTCGACGAACCACCTTATATGAGTGACGACGAATTAGATGAATTACTTAACTTCTTAGAACCTACAGAACAACCAATGGAAATTGATACCGAGGAAGTTGAAGAAAGTTTAGCTACAGTACACTCGACAAATGATGACGATGGAAAAGCAATGCCAATAACAGAACGACCCGTTAACGTCTATCCCAATAGAATCATTTTAAAATTAGGTGATGAATATAAACGAAAACTAATCCGACCATTTAAACGAATGACTCACATAGTAACGATCAACTCACAAAACATTGAAGACAACATCTTGACTTTCCTGAAAGAATATTTTGCTCCTGACCGAACCTATGGTGTTTACATCCAAGATGAACAATTACGAAAACCTTTCATTGACCTATTTAAGACTAACTTTAATACAACCGTAAAGGTAACTTTGAGTAACATTTACTGTAAAGACGTCATTGATCCAGAAAGCCAAAAAGAAGTCGTTTCCAACTACCACGAACAAAATCACAATGGAATAAATGAAACCTATAACCAATTGAAAAATAAATTCTATTGGCCCAACATTCGCGGAACTATAACCCACATAATAAACACATGTGACGTGTGTCTTGCCGCCAAATACGAAAGACACCCTTACAACCCAAAATTCTCCGGCCCTCTATTAGCTAAACGACCATTTGAAACCATTCACATAGACACCTTTTCTTTCCAAGGCAGTAAATTCTTGACAATAATAGACCTTTTTTCACGATACGCCCAAGCATATTACCTGAAAGAAGGGACAAGCTTCACCGTTTTATCAAAACTCCGACACTATTGTTCCCACCATAACTACCCACAAAAAATAGTTGCTGACGAAGGACGAGAATTCAAAAATAAAACATTTGAAGAATTTTGTAACTTATTCAAAATCGAACTCCATTTTACTACAGTAAACAATCCTAGTTCAAACTCTCCTATCGAACGACTACATTCCACTCTGTTAGAAAAATTACGAATCTTAAGAATAAAGAACCCTCAGGATACACCTGATAATCTAATGATTTCAGCAATCTTAATCTATAATCAATCAATTCATTCATCAACAGGTTATGCTCCTTTTGACCTTCTCTACGGACCTTACGAACGATTAATTGACGCGGACTTAGACATGACTGTTTATGAATCCTACAATGCTAAACGAAAACAAGAAATTTTACCCTTCTATGATCACATCTATAATAAGAATAAGAAACAAGCAGAACAAGTTCTTGAACGTAGAAACGAAAACAGAGACGAACCTCCAAGTTTAGAAGATCACGAAATTTATGTAGAAAGAAATCGACCTCGAAAAACCGACCCTTTATTCGAACGAATACAGGTTACCCATCAAGAAGAAGCTAAAATAGCAGGTTTAACTGAAAAAGGTAGAGAAACAACTGCCAATATCAAAACAGTTAAAAGACTAAGGAAAACTCCTTTATTACAGGTTACTCCTACTCCTACCACTTCCTCACCTGAGCCAGGGCCTTCAAGTCGTGAGCATTAGATGTTCAGGATACTTTGAAGAACCAATTGGGACAGCAGTTTTTCATGACCATTATCATAACTTTTTATTTTATGTAAATTTAACTAAGATTAATTTAGGTCATGCTAATTTAAGAATTAACCTAGAATTAATACGTAAAAAAATTAATAGTAAGCTATTATCTGAAGGAACTGATTTAAATGATAAGTTACTACAAAGAAAAGTTATAGAATTAGATGAAAAGTTGAGTGAAATTTATCAACAACTGAACAAAATTTATAATAATGATAGAAAACGTTCCAAACGTGGACTGTTTGATATTTTAGGTACGGCAATCAAGTTCATTACGGGAAACGCCGACGCTAATGATGTAAAAACAATTCAAGATAATCTTGATAAGTTATATACTGTGCAAAGAGCACATATTGCAAAGATCGATCAATTGACTTCTTTTGCAAACCACGTAACTCGTAGATTAGCTGAAGACATTGAAACTGTCAACAGTAATTTTAATCATACGTTGCATTTCTTGGTTCAATTAACAACAACGGAAGAGCTACGCTCCCTTGTTGAGAACGAGATTTATCATGCCGATTTACTGTTAGATGTCTTATTAATGATAGAACGCAGGGCCGGATTAGCCATATGACCAGGTGTGTGCATGGACACCCTATTTTGGTCACAGGGGCGCCATGTGAAGGCAAAAATAAATAAAATAATTGTGATTTCTTGAAATAAATTAATTATATTTTGTTGTTTATAATTCTGCGGAATAATCAAACACTTAAAACTTTACTTGAACTGAAAAAGACCCTCAAAAGTTTGTCGGTGACCAGGTGGTCAGCGCGTTACGACGCGTGTATCGCACTCAAAGAAAGTTACCAGCCTGTCATTAAGGCACTGTCAGAAATTGCAGACGATGCGCAGCAAAAGGCAGCTACTCGACTGGAGTCGTCTGCTTTAAAATCGAAACTGCAGCGATTTGAAAGCATCGTAATGCTTGTCGTATGGACCAACCTCCTAAATCGATTCCAAAAGGCCAGTATCTTTCTGCAAAAAGTCGACCTTGACTTGGGAGGGGCAGTACAACTGTTAGATTCTCTGGCTGAGTTTGTAACTGATCTGAGGGACAAATTGTCCTCGTTCGAAAAGGAAGCTTCCGAAATATTGCCTGGGAAAACATACGAGGAGAGGAATAAAAAAAAAAGGAAACTGCAGCCAGACGAAAGCCGTGAGGGAGAAGTATCTTTCAGTGACGGCCGGGAAAACTTCCGGATAAATACTTATCTACCCATTCTGGACAAATGCTACAGTGAGCTAAGTACCAGGAAGGTAGCTTATTCAGAAATAATGAAACGGTTCTCCGTTATTGAAAAATGCTTGAATAATGCACCAGATTTTGAGGCTGCTTTAGACAAAATGGACCTGACACAGTACCCAGATGTTACGCCAGAAATAAAGAGTGAGTTGCGGCATTTGAGACTTCATATTTCCAAATTAACAATCACCGAAAAACCAAGTAATGTCAACAACTTCTTGTCATGGATGAAGATGGGGAGCTTCGAAGATGTGCACCCGAACGTGGAGATTTTACTTCGAATTTACAAATCTCTGCCAGTGGCGAACTGCTCAGCGGAAAGGAGCTTTTCGGCGTTAGCGCGAATAAAGAATCATTTCCGAACTGCACTGGGGGAAGCCAAACTGTCGGGGCTAGCGCTTCTCTCGATCGAAAGCGAATTCACAAAAAAAGTTTCGTTAGACAGCGCTATTCTCAAATTCGCCCATTCCAAATCAAGAAAAAAGAGTTTTTCCGTTTAAGAAAAAATGACGAACTTTAGTGCATTGACTGAATAGATGGTAGGTAAGTGGAACCAATTTAATACCTTTTTTCCTTCAACAATACCTACCCTTCCAAGTTAGGGTGCAGGCTTGTATTGAATACAGGAGGGAAGGGGGGGGGGGGCGCCAAAACGAAGATTGGTTTACCCTAGAAAAAATTGTTAATCCGGCCCTGATAGAACGTACTATAGCCTTAGCCTTAGCGGAACTCCCTAATTTAGAATTTTTAAGCGCAAAAGAATTACTTGATATTTATAAGTTCTTAGAAACGATCTATGATCCGAAGCAGTTGCTTCACCCGAATTCTATACATTTATACAAAATTCTGGAAGCTACTAAGTTAACTGTAATTGGAACCGGTGACACAATAGCGTTCCTTTTTAAAATTCCTATCCTTAAACCTTACTCAGCCAACTATTCCCAAATCTATCCTATACCTAATGAAGATGGAATCCTCATCATGCCGCCGAGAAAATACATCTTCCACATTAACGACACAACTTTCTGGACGGACGAAGACTGTCGCGATTACCATGATGCGTATTTTTGTCAAATTACGCCGGTGCAGACTACGTGCAAACTGAATCAACCTGATACGTGCAACACTGCTAAAACAACAAACAATTATGAAATCATCCAAGTGCTCCGAAACAATCAAGTACTTATTGCCACACGTAACAAGAAGGAAGTTCTCGAAGACTGTCATGGGATAATCAACCGCCAGTTTCTCGCTGAAGCAGCACTTATCAACTCACCATGCCGATTAATCATTGGAACGCAAACGTTTTACAACACAACCCCTACGCGTGAATTTGCTATACCTTCCATTCAACTACTGAGCAATCACACTTATGAAGTGGACCTTCAGTTTCGACACCTAACGTCACCAACTCAATTACTGCTTGATGCGACTCGTCTCAACACGTACACACCGCCTGAACAATTAATCACATCGATCGCTGCCTTCACAGCCCTCGCTTGCGGTACCTTTTGTATCATCATCCTTCTGTCACTACTCATCTGGGCGAATTATGACGACATAAAAAAATGTTGCACCCGGCACGCGTACGATATCCCTCATAAGGACGAGGACGTCCCTTCTCTAAGGGGGGAGGAGTTATAGACAGCTGCGTCAGCACACCCCTACAGAGTCATAGACAGCTGCATCACACCCAATAAAACTCAATTGTCTCTAAAACAAAGCACGACATTACCGTCAACTGCTTTATTCATCTTTCGACAACCCATCGACATTTGTCAACAACTTTATTACCGACGCTTCCAGAAAACCACACCTACTGCACCCTCTCCTATAAAAGAAATTTCTCGACGCCTCCACGGCACTTCGGGCTGACACTTCGTAGTCATCGTTTCTTTTCCTGTTTAGACTTAAGGGTATACAAGTATTGTGAATGTGTGTGTCTTTTGGAATAAAAAATAATTTTTTTTTAATAAAACTCGGACTCGTTAACTTTAACTATATATATATATATCATTTTCACTTCCTTGTGAACACGCTAGGAGCCGTATTTTTGAAAAATAATTGGTTTTGACTATTTAATAAAATATAAGGGACTAAAATCTCGGTCGAGTTCGTTAATGGGGGATTCGGACGAAGGGGGGGAAAATGGAGGGACTTTTTCGAAATCTGTTTTTTTGGCCATAACTCCCTTAATATTGCAACTAATGAAACGTGGTTTTCTCTGAGGCTCGTCTAACAGTACTACCTACAACTTTTCTTAGTAACGTTTTTTGATCCCACCCCTAATGGTTGAATAAGGGTGTAAAAACAGGGTTTTGCACACAAAAAAAATCATAACTTGTGTCCTAGGGGTGTTATCGAGTTCTTTCATTTTGAAATGCATTTGCCTCAATATTACCTACAACTTTTGTCTGAAAAGGTTTTTCGTCCGACGCACCGTTTAGGCAGGGGGTGGGGGGTTGAATTTTCAAAACGTCATAACTCACTTATTTGGTGAGATATTGAGTTTATTCTTTTTTCTATGAGTTTCTATTAATAATATTACAACATTTGCCTGAAAAAGTTTTTTGTAAAATCACTTTCATTTTCTGTCAGGGGGGGGGGGGGGGGGGTGAAATTTCAAAACTCAATTCCTCCGTTGTTATTGTAGAGAATGCTTTTGGGTCAACTGAAAATCTTCTTAACCGTCATTCTAAATTATTTTAGACTGCTTTTAGTGGATGGAAGTAATCTTCGAAATCTACCTACGCCTTTCGGGGCTGCCGAAAGGGATTTTTAATATACGGGTCATTTCCATTCCACTTACCTCAGCCGCCATTTTCAACGGACTAACCCAACAACAACAAACACATCGCAGCATAGAGGAAGGTAGTCGCAGCAGTTATGATACAATTTGTACCGGCCGATACAAATTGTATCATAATTGACTCAATTCACTTTACACCTTACAATTTTTCTTGATCATATTTTTTTATGATATTAGGATTGGAAATTGTAAGGTGTAGGTAATCGGGGGCTAACGCAAAAGGGGACAGGTGAAGTTTTTTCGTCAAAGGGCGATTTTGAGATTTTGATTTCATTAGACGTTTCAAGCCATCCTGATTCCTGTTTTCGAAATTTTCGATTGTTTAGCAAGACCACTGGACGAAGAAAATTTATAGGTATGAAAGAGATTTGGATTGATTAGAAGGAAGATGACCGTACTTACCATCACATAAACAACGTAATAACAATTGCTGTCGTCATTGTTTATCCGTATCGTATTTATCGACACATGCTGCTCTAAAACATTATTTTTCTTTAGTGAGAAAAATTTTTTGACTGCACCCTTGTCCATTTTTATTTTTATAAATTTGACCCAGTACCAGACCAGTAGAACAATCAGAACAATCAATACATACATCTGTCAATTTTCATGGCTGCCAACAAAACAGTTACACTTTTCCCGCGCAAAATTCAAACACACTTCAATATATATATTATGTAATTTTTCTCTAGATGGAGACATTAGGGGGGTGGGTTTATATCAAATACACTAAATACAGTATAGATAGATGACATCGTCGCTGTGAAATCAAACAGGCATATACCTATGCAGAATTGACATTTTGCACCAGAGCCCTTCAAAGATTTCGCACATTCCTTTTTATTGCTAACTACCGTTTCCTTTCATTCAGAGCTACCATTTACATGGATAAAATTAGGTCGAAACATGCCAATAAAAGTGTCAATGACAAATAACTAAAATATTGGCTAATTTAAGAGAAATATGCAGATATGCCAGTATGACTTAAAAATGTGGGCACAATCTGGATTATCGATGCCAATAAGCCACGACTAGGACGTTCAGCAATGGTAGATAATTCGGTATTACTTAAATAACGCACGTCCTTTCGCCTTGGAGGTGAGGTAGCAACTGGCGCATTGCGCATTATACCTGTCTTCTGTTAAAAAAAGTGGCGATTCCCGCCTAAATGCAAACCGGCCCAACGTTATTTGACGGACTTTGGTTGAAAAAGATGATATGCCGGTATGACATAAAAATTGAAGGCAAAAAAATGCATCTGATGACATCAATATCTCAAAAACACAATTTTTGCACTTATGCCGGTTTGATTTCACAGCGACGACATGTAACTTTGCCGCCTGTAATATTAAACATTTTTTCAAACAGTGTCTATTCCTAGTAGGAACCTACTGTTCAAGAAGTACAGAATTTCCTGGGGGTTTAATTTTTATTCTTGGTGAATGCGACCGCAGAACAATGGTCTGAATTGAGAATAGTTAGAAGTCACTATTTACACAGGACTACGTCCTAAACGCGGGCAAAGAATGCTACCGTCTTACTACTCAGGAGCGCTCCCATACCTAGAGGTTTCACTCAAACCTACACTACATAGGGTCAATCAGGGTAATTGAGAACACTTTTGAATTTTTTTACGCATTGTTTTTCATTTTTCGATGCCTTTCGCTTCGTATTCTTTTTGGTAATACTGAAGGACGTTTACTACGTTCTTTCCTCATACTGGAATGGATTCGATAAAGAAAAAAAACTCCTGGATGATTCAGATCCGAACTTTGAGTACGTTTTCACTTACCCCCGGCTGTTCTCACTTGCCCCCGCGAAAGGGGGGTAATTAGGAACGGCTACTTTTGTTCTTACGCTTCTGAAAATATGATATTGCGGTGCTTGGTGGCAAGCAGTCTAAAATCATTTAGAAAGACGGTTAAGAAGATTTTCAGTTGACCCAAATGCATTCTCTACAATAACAACGGAGGAATTGAGTTTTGAAATTTCACCCCCTCCCCCCCCCCCCCCCCCCCCCCCTTAACAAGAAAATGAAAGTGATTTTACAAAAAACTTTTTCAGACAAAAGTTGCAGATATTATTAATAGAAACTCATAGAAAAAAGAATAAACTCAATATCTCACCGAATAAGTGAGTTATGACGTTTTGAAAATTCAACCCCCACCCCCTGCCTAAACGGTGCGTCGGACGAAAAACTTTTTCAGACAAATGTTTTAGGTAATATTGAGGCAAATGCATTACAAAACGAAAGAACTCGATAACACCCCTAGGACACACGTTATGAATTTTTTTGTGCGCAAAACCGTTTTTCCACCCTTATTCAACCATTAAGGGTGGGATTAAAAATCGTTACTAAGAAAAGTTGCAGGTAGTACCGATAGACGACCCTCAGAAAAAACCACGTTTCATTAGTTGCAATATTAAGGGAGTTATGGCCAAAAAACCAGTGTTTTCAATTACCCCCTTCGCAGCGTTCTCAATTACCCCCATCCACAATAAAACGGGGGTAAGTGAAAACAGTAGTCCCGTCTCCCTTCAAATTGGGATAACCTCAAATCATGGTAATAACAGTTAAAATATAGTTCATTTATCACAAAATGCACTATTTAAATTGTACAACTGAAAAAATAAGCCAGCTTACCTCTTTTTCTTAGGAGATGAAAATATTAAAATCCGGAGCGGACAGCACCTTTAGGGTAAATAAATGACCAGCAGAAGGCTACTACAGATTTCCCGCTTTTTTCTTCGTTTCGTTGCCCACACTGAATACCCGATTATTATAGCATCGATGTTTCTTCGATAAGCGCCTTAGTTTCGATAGTATGACGGTTGTTTCCAGTTACCCCCCGTTCCCATTTACACTGATTGACCCTACAGCACTCGCTTAGGCTTCGTCGTTTGAAGACTTGGTAATTCGCTTCCATTGGAGGGAAGAACCAATAGGTACAATACAAAACTTTCATAATACAAATTATTGTATTTTTTTGTAATAATTGCGTGAGAAAACTAGGACTGTACGAAGAATGCCCAAACCACTTAGTCTAGGTTCCTAAGTAGGACCTAAATTCACATCAAATTTCAAAATAAAAACTATGACGGGTGATGTTTCATTTTTCCTGGAGCATACAGTGACTTTCAGAGAAACAGTAGGTACGAATAATTATCGACAAAATAGGTACCTACATTGTCATGCGGCCCATTTGTAATAGCACAGAACTTTCATTCAAAGTCTGTCACTGCTCGGCGAGCGTCGCAAGGAATACAGTAAGGTAAACGCAGGTAGGTAAGGTACCTACATTAACTAGAAAGATATAGACATAGTTACAAAGAAACACGAGAAAATCTAAGAAAAGAAAACATTAATATCGGAGTAAAAATATCGCAAGTTACAAATTTTTATGTTTCACTAATGTCCAGTCTCAGTCTCATCCACATGAGGGCTCCACAAATCTCTCAATTCTCTAAATTTCAGTTAGCGTAACCCGAGAATAAAACCCAAAGAGATTTTAAGCCATTTTATTAACCTCACTTCATGGCGGATTTTATGGAGGACCATCCAATTCTCCCTCATTTCATTTACCTACTTGGTTTATCAAATTCATCAGCCAAAGCAAACTTTCAAAAGTTTGTAAGCTTGCCAGTTCCCTCAAGAAGTATTAACACGGAATATACATTCGCTATTTTTATTTTACCTGTATACGGAGTATACGTAAGGTAAAGTATTGTATTCGTGCGGGCCAAATTTCGGCAAACCTCAACTTTGAATCGTCATTGCTCCCAAACCTCAAAAGCGACTGAAACTTGCATATACATTTCGGAAACGTCCATTCCTTCGGAATATGAAAATCATCTCACTTTTTTCCTCCGACGAAAAGTTTGCCCCCAGGAATTTTTAGAAGAGGTCAGGTACTCCGTGTCAGTACGTATGTGTGTAGCTAGCTAGCTAGGTAGCTAGCTAGCTAGCTAGCTATGTATGTGGCATTGACCTGGACGGCGCACTTTTCAACCGATTTTCTTCAAAATCGGTAGTGACCTTTCTAAAATTGGAAGAAATCAGAATCCGGAAGTTCAGTTTCCCCCCTTTAAAATTAAGGGGGGTTACCCTCCCAAAACTCCCCCAAAAGGTAGAAAAAAAATATTTGCTCAAAATCGGCTCTAACGATTTTGATCAAATATTGGACAATTATAGAACAAATAATTACGAATCCAATGATACCACCCACTACCCCCGCATAACTCCCTGGAAGGGGGGAAGTCCCCCTTGGACCTGTAAAAGGGTCAAATCAGTGGATTCAGTTGTTAGTGGTATATGAGTAGTTCTGGATATGACACGTGACAACGGCCATACTCGTCACAAATGGTATATGGCTTATTTCGAGCCTCCCCCCCCCCCCCCCCCAGGGAGGGGGACAATTTTGAGTGACTTTTAAAGTGCGGCTTATGGGGTCTCAAACTGTTCGGGGGAACGTTGTGAAGCAATTTTTTGTATCAAAAAGTTTTTCTGAACGTATCCAAGCACCCCACCCCCTAAGGGGGGTAGATTTGAGTGGTTTGCGAAATATGGGTTGTGTGGGCTCAAAATGATCGGGAGATCGTTCTGAGGCAATTTATTTGGTCAAAATGTTTTTTCGCCCCCCCCCCCCCCCTTATGGGGGGAGTTTTGGTTACTTTCCAAAGTACGTTGTATGGGGTATCAAAATGCTCGGGGAAACGTTCTGAGGCAATTTATTTTGTCAAAAAGTTTTTCTGAGCTTCCCCAACCACCTCACCTCGTTTTAGGGGGTAGTTTTGGGTGGTTGTCAAAGTACGGCGTGTGGGGTCTCTAAGTACTCGGGGTAACATTCTGGGGCCATTCCTTTCGTCAAAAAGTTTTTCCGTCTCCAATCATTTAACCGAGGGTTTTTTTCTAGGAATCACGCAAATAAGCAGGTAAAGTTTTGTCCGACCGTGTCGTACCGCTTGTTACGTTTGGACTTCAAACTTTGTGAGAGAACTATTGGATATTTAAATATTCTGAAATATAAAATGTCTTTTTAACGTCATTAGGTACTCATGAGGCTATGTTTTGATTTTACGATCGAGTGATTTTTGTCACCAAAAAAATTGTCCGAAATTAACCGATCGTGAAATCACAACATACCTAGTCTCATCTCATGAGTAACGACGTTAAAAAGACATATTATATTTCAGAATATTTAAATATCCAATACTTTTCTCACAAAGTTTGAAGTCCAAACGTAATAAAGGGTCCGGCAACAGTCGCACTTAACTTTCTCGCCCAGAATGATTTTTTTGCAAGCGTTATTTTTAAGCAATCGAAAATCGGCTTAAATTGACCCACGAGCATCTATCTGAGATCACTCATACCAAATCTCACGTCTGTGATTTTATTACTGTAGTCCCAAATGCGTTCCGACCATTCAAAAACGTGGTTTCTCATTCTCAACTCATTTTCGACACTTTTTTGACAAAAACGGCCGTGATTTTGAAGATAACAAAATTCTGTTCGACAGATGTTTAAGTTACATGGTTCTACACAAATTTACCAAATTTCATAAAATGTGAATGGCGCCGAAACGATCGAACTTTGGTCCAGAACGGCCGTAATTTTCAACCAATTCAATTTTAGTTGCAAATGACCTCGAAGCATCTATTTTTCAACACACTTACCAATTTTCAGTGTTATAGATTGAAAAGTGTACCGTCGGCGCTTGTCTAAGTAACCAAAAACACGATTTTTGAATTATTTTGGCGGTTTTTTGACAATAGCGGCCGCAATTTTTGACCAATCAAAAAATCCTTGAAAATGCCCCTCGGCAGTGATTTTAGACAGGTCCATACCAAATTTCATCAAAATCGGATGAACGGTATAGGCGCTAGAGCACTGCACGGACTGACGGACTGACGGACGGACGGACGGACGGACAGACTTTTTCCAGAAACCACTTTTTTCGACTCAGGGGACCCCCAGGATCATGGGAAACCCAAAATCTCAATTTCGAAATTTTGCACGAAAACAATACTTTCTCGCCATATATGGCTAGCGAGAAAGTAAAAAAATAACGAATGTATATTCAGCCTTACTACTGGTTACGTTGTGATTTTACGATCGAGTAACTAACTGTTACTGACTGATTATCACTCGATCGCGGGATGTTCCTCTCAGTGGCCGAGTGGTCAAGGGGTCCGCTTTGTGTCCTGAGAGGTCCGGGTTCGAATCCCGGCGGAATGGAAAAATTTTCCGCTTCCGACATGGATGTATTGGCTTCGGCCCACTACTAAACTGGCTTTGGCCACTTCATCTTCGGCTTCGGCCAAAAAAATCTAATAAACCAACTCATCGGCGCATAATGTTCTTTGAACGTCGGGCGTTAAAAAAAAAAAAAAAAAATCACTCGATCGCAAAATCACAACAAAGCCATTAATTACTTACTGACGTTCAGATGTTCAGAACTTTAAATATCCAATAGTATCCTCAAAAAATGGCCGGAAAAAATGTAAACAAACAGAGAATGTACCTATATTCCGGCTTAACTTGTTTTCCAAGCTTTAAAAAGACCATCTGGAAGATCAAATGTGAAGACTCCTTGATCTAGCCCCCTCGACTTTCAATACGCGTCATCTTAGGGCCCCGGTATGATCGAGTTGAAGTCAGTCTGAGCACTCCGCTTGATGGCCACTTTGGGGAACCCATGACGCCAGGCAGCGACCACCAAATCAGAGATCTGATAGCAAAAGCTAATGTCGAGGAAACGGAGATTCTTCAGCTTTATCAGCAGACTGGAAAATGAGTTCAACAATAATTATAAACTTGAGAGAATTCGACCTAATCGTAAAGCATTAAAAAATAACTACTTGATTCACATACTTACTCCTTCGAATGGTTACTC
The DNA here is from genome assembly GCA_950004255.1 of Mesopsocus fuscifrons. Taxonomy (NCBI): domain Eukaryota; kingdom Metazoa; phylum Arthropoda; class Insecta; order Psocodea; family Mesopsocidae; genus Mesopsocus; species Mesopsocus fuscifrons. The sequence goes on from OX465379.1 coordinate 14,961,171, forward strand.
ATAAATTGGCCAGACTAAAGATGACTACTACTGATACAGCTGCTACAGACTACCTACTGATGACAAAATCTACTTCAAAAAATTTTCCGATTACCCCATGGATGTATTGGCTTTGGCCCAATCCTAAACTGGCTTCGGCCAAAACAAATATCACAACCCTATCATCCGCGCCTATTATGTTTTGAACTAACGTCGCGCGTTTAAAAAAACATTACTTCAACTCCCAGAGGAGACTTCTATGTTTTTGTAATATACGAGATATCGTACATTTTGCCGGGGATATTTAAAAGTTCAGAGGTATTCGGGGAATGTTACTAAGGCTGGATTTAGCTAATTTCGGAATGGAACTAAGGAATTACTAAGGTAAATAAAGTCAGAATTTTATATCCCTGGCAACGCATGACAACCTTGTTTAACTTACAGAAAAAAAATCGGGTACGTTCCATTCCGAAATTAGCTAAATCAGCCTAAGCCCCCGATTGCACCTTACAATGTCAAAACCTATTATGATCATAAAAAAATATGATCAAGAAAAATTGAAAGGTGTAAAGTGAATTGAGTCAATTATGATACAATTTGTATCGGCCGGTACAAATTGTATCATAATTGACGCTTGAAGTGAAGTGGTCGATGGAAATGACCCGATTACTGCTAGAAAAAGTGGAGGAGTTTGAATTATAACGACAAACTTAAAGTCTGTTGCAATCACGACAAGCGCAGTGAGGCGCAAACGTGAACGCAATCAGGGCTAAATATGATCATAATTATATTGTTAAATGTATTACAGTTTTTCTAAAATTTTATGATAATAAAAAAAAATTAGCAGCATATAATATTATGACCATTTATTTTTTGTAAGGTGTAATCGGGGCCTTACAAAAAGCACCTTAACACCACAGAGGTTTGGTCGAAGCCGAATGGAAGCAGTTCATCCATACCGTAAGCAGAAAATTCTCGCTTGCGCCTGGATTTGAACTCAGACCTATACACCCTTGACCACTCGGCCACTGAGAGGCAGCATTAAAAAGCTTACTATTTAAAATAATATTTTATAACAGATGAATTTTTCAACATGAGATTTTCAGGGAAAAAGGACTTACCGCATGATGCCATCGTCGGTGATGCTATGAACACCAAGCAGATCGATCTGCTCCAGGCCCGGGCAGAGTGTGATGAACGGGTCGAGGTCCTTATCGCAGATCCCCCGCAGGGCCGTCAGGAACAGCTTGCGAAGGTGCGGACACCCCCGCGCCAGACTAGTCAGACTCTCCACGGGCACCGACAACCCCAGGCTATTAACCATAACAAAAATTTACAACCCATCTCTGAGACGGCAGGGTCAGAAGAACAAAGGGGTAATGATTAGAAAGCTTAATTAAAATTTCGTGGCTAATACTATATTGTAGTGCCCACCATCTGAAGCCATTCTGGTGCCACTTGTATTTTTATTAATAATTAAATTAATACAGATACTAACCACCATCCAAGGTCCAGTTCCTGTAGCTGGGAGCACTGGCTGAGAGCCCTCACACCGACTTGACTAAGGTTGACTGTTTTCCACAGATCCAAAGACACCAAACGTTTGTTGCAGCTCCCCAGTGTGTGGGCTACCTCGTCCATGTTTTCAATTTTCGTGCAGGATCCTGTAACCAAGAATTCTTCTTATTTACGCATAGATATAGGTTTAGCTGTATTTTTTTCGGGTGTGTTGACATTTGCCATAACTAGGGCTTGCTCCTTTACGTTAAGGTTTTTTTTAAATGATTGTCCCGACTAGGCACAACACCACAGGGGTTTTACCGAAGCCAGTTTAGGAATGGGGTGAAGCCCTAAGAGGAAAATATTGCTTCCGCCGGGATTCGAACCTAAACCTCTCAAGCCACAAGTCGGATCTATTGACCGTTCGGCGACAGAGAGGGTCATTATTGATCGGGATAGCACAGTTCTAAAAAAAACGAAATGAAATAAAAAATAAAAATAAATAAATAAACTATTGGTTACCAATATTGAGGTGCTGCAAGTGTTCGTTGGCCTTGAGAATGGGGATGAGGCAGCTTCCCGTAATAAGAGTACGATAGAGGTCAAGAGACGTTAGGCGGGTCAGGGCCGTCAAGTGGAGGAAGCCTGCCTCCGTAATGGCGGCGCAGTTGCGCAAGCCCAGCTCGCGCAGATTGGGGCAAGTCTGAGCTAGTGCCTTCATCGTGCCGTTAGTCACGAACTTGCAGCAGTTTAGCCGGATGTGGGTTAACCCGCTACACCACTCCGTTACAAATCTGAAAAGGAAATTTGTCATCAAAGCACTAAAGTAACGACGATAAAAAACTTCGTAAGAGTGAGTTTCTGAACCATGCAGAGTGAGAGATAGCTCTATTTCAACAATCCTCACTTTATCTGGAAAATTAATTCCTACTCAACCACTAAACGAAGAACAGTTCTGGTTTCTGGGTATAGTAAGGAGATATTTATTTAAATTGCTTCCTACTATATAGCGTACAATAGTGTACACTATAGCGTTATCCTATAGTTAAGAAAAGTTAGCAGCTTCCACCATCCTGACGACAGCACCCTTATCTTATCGTTAGCTTTCGAGTGGATTATCCGTGCGTTAGCAATAACGATAACTTCCATACTTACTTTCAAATCATTTGGGTGCGAAACAGGCAGGGATTGTAGTCTACCCAACAATTGAATACCTTTCTCCGAAAAAATTAGTGCGTCTTTTACGTTTATTTTCTATTTTTAACTTGAACTTGTTGAAACGTACACCGAAACAAAGTTGACGTAAACAAAGCAGACGAATTCTAGTGACACTAAAAAGCTACCACCAATCATATCCCAAGTTATTACCAGCTATGGAGCTATAGAACCCATAAACAACAAAAAACGTTAAATATTATTGTGAAAGCAATTTTTTGTTTTATAGTGAACGTTTAACGATAGGATAAGTTTTGCGGCTACTTTAACGATAAGATACGATCGTTACGAGGCACTATAGTGAGGTGGTGAAATTCAGCCTTAGATATTGGGTTTAGTCGAGTCCTCTACAGCAGGGCAGATGTATTCGTAAAGTGTTACCTAGTGAAGACTTTCGGCGTGATAAGCCCATAGTTGCCGCACCAGCTGAGGTCTAGGCGCTGTAGCAGGCGGGAGCGCTGTCCCAGGCTGAGGAGCTGCGCGTCACCGAAAGAGTTCCAGTAGGGACGGAGCGATAGTCGCGCGAACAATAGCTCGTCTGTCGCCAGTTCGTGAAGTGTCCGCGACACCTGTGCTACAACGCACAGGCTCCGCAGGTCTAGGTATCCCAGTATCTTGAATATTGTTTCACACTGTTAAAGTTACGATCCAATTAGTTTAGAAGTCGTTTCACTCCTAATCAATAATAAAAATAATTTAATCCTGGTGAGCTGGTGATACATTCGCTATTTTTGTACGTTCCGATTTCAAACTCTGTGAGAAAACTATTGGATATCTAAATATTCTGAAATATAATATGTCTTCTTAACGTCATTACTCATGAGGCTATGCTGTGATTTCACGATCAGTCACTTTTGGACAATTTTTTTGTGACAAAAATCACAACATAGCCTCATGAGTCATGACGTTACAAAGACATATTATATTTCAGAATATTTAAATATCCAATAGTTTTCTCACAAAGTTTGAAATCGGAACGTAAAAAATTGCGAATTTATGGTGGCCCTTAACATACGGCGATTTAGATACTTACAGGAAGACATTCTAATGTCACAGCAGATTGTAAGTATTCATTTATATATTCACTGCCAGTCTTCGTGTTATAGTCAGAGAGCACTTTCTTGAGATCATTAGACTGAAACAATAAATAAAAAATAAATAATTAACGACAAATAGTTTTTTTTTTGCGTTTTTTATTTGGAAGCAAATTTTTTTTTTTTTTAATTTTTATTGGGAATTACATGGCGCTAGCTACTGGGCTATATCGCCTTTACACAGTCGAGGTGTATTTAAGTGAGGAAGTACCTATATAGTATCATACAATTTGACGTCCAGGAGAAAGGTTACGATCGCTGCTATGGTGATTTTCGTAGTGTATAGCTGTGAGAAGTCATCGGGGATGTTGTGACGGCGGCGTTGGGGGGTATAGGTAGGGCAGTAGGAGAGAAGATGACGGATAGTTAGGGGTTCTTGGCATGCACTGCGTGCGTGCAGGCGTGCGTTCTAGCAGTTTAGTTTTTATTTTTCCTTGGAATGTTAGAGAAACGGCAGAAGAGTGGGTTCCAAACACAAGGCAGCAGAATGATTTTTCTTCCCACTTTTTGGGGAAACTATTGGATACTGAAATGCTCAGAAATATAATATGTGTTTTTAAAGTCAGGAATCAATTATTATGTTGTGATTTTAAAATCGGGACAAATTTTTTAATGACTAAAATCATTCGACCGTAAAATAAAAACATAGTCGGATAAAAACGTAAACAAACAGGATTGTGTGGTGACCCTTAAGCAAAATTAGTCACCTGGAATGGAATGTTGTGAAGGTTCAACTCGATGACCATCTGAGTGATGCGGCCATTGAGAGTAGCAGTCACATCACACACAGCGCAAAGAGCAGAGTTTCCCTGCTGAGTGATGCGGCCATTGAAGATTTCACCACACGCAGCGCAACAAGTAGCGTTTGCCTGCGGAGTGATGTGGCCATTGAGAGTAGCAGTCGCATCACACGCAGCGCCACAAGCAGGGTTTGCCTGCTGAGTCACACCAACGAGAAGTATCGCGTCGATCCCCGCGTAGTAATCCAGCAGAGAGTGGTTGAACTCTATTCGCAAAATGCTGTGAATCACAATAACCTTCATTTACTTGCCAGAAAACGTTGTATATAGCTTTCTGAGTAGCAGCTTTATGAAGGTAGCGTATAGGAAGCCATGCGTTTTCTAAGGCTGCGCTAAAGTTCAGAGCCTCAATGTTAATACGCCACCTGAAGTCACCCCTACTGGCAACTTACTATACCTAAGAAGGCCCTGTTTCATGGTCCTTTTCAGAATCATACAATACCTATATCTACTCTTTGTTTTTACCTAAACAGTTTAATGGAGCAGAAGCCTCTATGTAGTATCGCGGAGCCCTTAGGGGTCTCCATAATTTCTTGAAGATTTTTAGTTGACGCCGATCCGGATTTGGGTCCCATATCCTACTTTACGCTAAAAATGCCAATTCGACCCTGAGCAGATATTTCCCTGATCATGAAAAAGTTTTGATCAGTCCTAGATTTGCAAGAAATTATGAGTAGTCGGTACGCTCCTAGCCTGACTTGGACTATAATAACAAATTTTTGATCCCTACTTTTATCAAGTGCATCCAGCATCCAGCATCCAGCATCCGGAGTAAGGCCCGGGGGCCTCCTCTCCGTTCGATAACAATAACAGTGCCAGTCCTGGACGTCAGGAGTATGGCGGAAGAGAATAACGATAAAGAGAAGAGGAAGAGATAGATTGGAAATATAGAGTGAATAGCTTTGGTGGTGACCCTGAAATATTAAACCTAGCCCTTCGCTAATCTGCCCTGCCCTTTGTCATGTTTGCGGCTTACTTCCGCCGGCTGATCCCGTCCCACACCCGTCCTAAATGCCTATCTGCACCTTTGCCTATGGGAAGCTACTGCCGTCACTGGGCAGGGAGGTTGCCATGGTTCCTTCGCTTTCAGCCTGGTCGTATAGGGATGCCGTCATGTCATTGAAAGGTCTGCTATTGTCCACCGCCTGTTCCCAGTGTTCCTGGTGGAAGTTTAACGGCTTAAGACTTGTTCCATGCCTTCCTCCCATGTGAAGCACGAGCGCCCTTCCTGTGAGGTGCCAAGGCTTCTACCACCCGAAGAATATGGCCTAGTTCCCGTCTGCGAATATGTCCCAGTAACGCAGACGGAGCAAATGAATTATTTTTGTGAAGACTCTCCCAACCAACAGCGGGAAGACGCTGAATCGGACCAGCCTGCCCCGGGATTGCTCCTAGATTGGTCATAGTATCTCTCTTCCTTCTAGTCTTGGAGTCGACCCTTTCCCTTTTGTTATCGCGGCGTGTTTGAGTCCAAAAATTCCGATGGCCCTTTTGTACGGCCGCAGCGTCATTGGCCACTAGATCTGGTTATTCCGAACTACTCCGTCACCGCTCTTTGACCCACTCCAATGTGGTCCACCACCTTGCTGGGCGGCGATGGAGATTGGTATGGACCCCACACTGTCGGCTCAAGCTTTACGAACCCCGCCGTGTCACTGAGCGTCTTCAATTACCCACTGTCTGTCCACAGTGACGACATGAGAAAGGTAAATTGCGGGTATCTGTTCCAAGCTGTCCTCCCATATCAAGCATGGTCGTCCAACCTTCCATGCGAGGTTCCATGCCTTCGCTTCACGGATGAGACGTTCCTGCTCTCGTCTGTAGATGTGCCCCCAGTATTCAGTCTGCCCGACCCGTCCCCCTTGCCGCAAATTGCCTCGCCTATTGCCACCCAGCCTTCTTCGCCTCCCTCACCGGGTTGAATCATTCCGGCAGTCAACCTACCGATCTCAATTGTGATTGGAGCTACCTGATGTCTAAACCAATCCTATATGCGATCCTATTACTCCTAGGGAGACTAACAATTGTGGAGAGAATACTTATCTTGCACAGGGGCCTTGAATGTTGGTGCAGTGTTTCCAAACCAGAATCTGGCCCGGTTTCCTTGTATGGGTCGGGTGAGGTGTATCGCAATGTAGTAAAGGGTTAGTCATCATACTTACCATTCCCCTTTCCCTGAAAAAATGCAAACAGAACAGCAGAGACCAAGAAAGCAAGCATTACAATACGCAGAGCAACGTTACAAGCAATGATAACAAGCGACAGGTAAAGAAGAGTTGTTCTAAGTGTTGTAAATGTCAAAATGCAATTGGTAAAGCCGGGTCCTGATGTGCACCCCCCGTGGCGAGTAGTACAGCTATGAGGAAGCTGCCCACCTGCCTGGCCCTGTCATGCTCCCACCCCCCGGGATCTATGTCTCCCCCGTGGCAACCTATCAGAGACCCTCTGGCGTGTCAGGATGGCTATAAGGGAACCACCTGATCGCCCTACAAGCTACAGGTCTATTCCGGATCTGTTAACTCATAGGTAACGACGAGACAAAGACGGAGTGGATTATTTTCAGCCCAATATTAGCGGCAGGAGCCCAACTTGCAATCAGCAACCAAAGATCCGGAATAAACCCTTTTGTTACTCATTTCGCACCACCCAGGAGGCACGTGTGGGTTAAGGATGCTGCGGCCGCGAGTAACTTTACCTCCCGATCCCTACTTTTATCAAGTGAGGAATAAAATTACATTCTACGACCATCACAGAGAACATACCGAGTTTTGAAATCAACACAGTTTATAGGTGGATTAAATATCCGTGGCTGATGCGGCATCTTCTGGGGCGGACCCTCCCACAACAGGGCCCATTTCTTGTTGTTCCGTTGAGTATTCAGGGCCCAGATGCGTACCACTGCGCCCGGATTGTAGGTCTCAAACACCTGAACCTCCCTCGGGTACACGCTCACCTCGAACGCAACATCTGAAGGGAAAACAATTTATAAGCACTACTGGCGGATGGTGTTTGTTTACGTTTCTTAGCGACATGCTTGTGAGGAAACTGTCAGACGAAAACTTACCAACGTAGTCATGGCTAATGATGGATGGGTTGTTTTGTGGCATATATTCGACAGGGCATGAAGGAGCTTGCCTCCACCACGTCCCATATGTTTTCTGGAAGTAAAAGTTTATCACTAACAGGAAGTCGCCGATGGGGTTTGAAGATAAAGGATAAAGGCTCTCTCCTGAATATTCAAGATGTTATCCAGTTTTCGCACTTAGGGCCAAAGTGCCAATTTCGTGAGACTTGAAAACCCACCCTGACCTCCCTATAAGGGACGATGTAGAAATTATAAAAGGTCACTTACAGCGAGGGCATTGAGAAAACGCTACATATTATAAACAAAGGGACCACTAGACGAGGGAAATTTATACGTGATCTAGATATACAGAATATGATTGAATAACAATTAAGTAGATTACCATCACAAAAGCTTGAGGGAAATCGCCGTAGTCGGGGTAGTTGGAGGGTTTCCCTGAGAGATTGTAAGCTGTGTACGAAATACTGGAGTCACTTCCATACTGAGAACTGAAATCCAGAACTTGCGAAACAAACTGATTCATATAATTTATCGTTCTTCCATCAGTATCTTCTTTGTCATTATTCATATTTAATGAGAAACAATTTTTGACTCCTCTCCCGTCCATCTTTTCTAAACTTGTTTCGTTTTCCAAGGCTGCCAACATAAATTTTTTAATTATTTTAAAAATCAAAAAAATTACAAAATTTAAAAACAGTATCTTTATTTTAAATATAAATTATAGTTAGTTTATATTTAATTATTGCAAATAATAACTTTTTATGGGTTTGAGGCTATTTCTTCCGCAAAAAAATTTAGCAGAAGAAAAGTTTACTGTTTTAAAATGGCGCCATGATCGCACCGGGACGCATGGAAGGCTTAAACAAATTAAATTCAAAGATTTTTAACTAAAATAGTGATATTAACTGCGTTGTGGCTCGCTGCTTTAAAACTATAATGCGTACTCTACTTTTGAATGACGTTTTCGTTTATAACTTAACTGTAGCTGAATTAGTATTTTATTTTTTTAACACAACGGTTGTTGTTACTCTAGCATCGTTATGTGTCATCTTGTACACAGTTTTCAGGTAAGAAATTATTGCCAAAATAGTAAAATAGGTTGAACACTTCTTGACTGAGGTTGCACTGTGTTGATAATGTGAACGCCCCGTAAAAACGTTGTGATGGTACTTTCAGGCCGAAACTGCCCGCCCGAGTGAACTGCTGGTTTTGCAATCGCAGCTTTTGGGTGCCGTACACAAACAGGAATTGCTTTGATTGTCCGTACTGTGACCAGTATAACGGATTTGACAAGGATGGAGACTACAACGAAGATGTCTTGCTTCGCCGAAAGCGCAACGAAGTCGACGTTAAAGTGTCAGAGAAGGAGGCGACCAACGGTCTTTGCAGTACATGCAACGCCAATCAGCAGCTCAAAGTCCAGCAACTGGCTGATTTCACTCCTATGAGCGACGATAACTATGACGCGGAGATTCAGCATTTCAAGTGAGTTGCTGAGTAGTGAGCCCAAGTTTTTCTTTGACGTCTTAGACGCTAATTTTTGTTTATTTAAGGGCCACCTTATAATCCTGTTTGTTCCCTAAAAATGGGAAGAAAAATCATTCTGCTGCCACGTGTTTCAGGATTGTGTATTACCGTAGTGGCATCGCTTCTTCACTGAGATTCAGCAAGTGATGCTATCTCTAATTTTCCTTTTTCAGAGAACAACTGGAGAAATGTTATCGACTGTGCGATGAGTGTAGTCTAGTGGTAACGCAGACACTTCAAACCCAACACTATGAGATGCTGACTCAGAGGCTGAATGGACATTGCCGGGCGGGACCTCAGACCCCCTCCGTCCGCACTCCTGTTTGGGATGTTGTGCGCACCGGCTTCCACGCAGTCTCGACGCTCTGCCTCACGCTAGTGTTTGCATCTGCGGCTGTCTTCCTATCACCTCAATTCGGATTGGATACGAAATGGATTCCCAGTGGTATCCCTCAGGTATTTATTACAATTTTTTTTGTCCTGATAGTCCACACAATTGTGTCACACGTGGCAGCAGAATGACTCTTCCCATTTTTTGAGGAGACGGTTGGGTATTTAAATTTAATATCTTCTTAGTGTCAGATATTAACAAGCTGTATTGTGATTTACGATCAGTCCGTTTTCGCCAATAAATACATTACATTTTAGAGCATATGACAGGATTGTACAGACAGTCTTAAGGCTGGATAGACTACTGTTTGTTGACATTACTTAAATTTGTTAAGAAATCTACATGAAGAATTTTTCGCCTTGGAAGGTGTACAGTTAGTTTTATTTTTATTTTCAGATTCTGTGTATGAGCTCCTCCTTCTGGTGGCTGGGCTACAAGTCAGTATCCGCACTGGGTGCCGCCGCCTGCTCCGGCATGTTCGCGGCAAGTGCGTGGGGACTGCAGGATAAGCTGTGCCTGTCTGCCTGGGTCCCCGTGCTCGCCCTGTCATGGACCTCCTGCCCGACGCTGCTTCTTTTGTTCTCAACTCTAGCTCTCGGCCTTCACATCGCACCCTTCAAACAGGTGAAAAGCAAGCCCAACGTCTTTGTCACTCCAATGGTCCGAAACAAAGCAGTTCCTTTATCCGGCGTAGTGAATAACAGCCTCAATCGACCGAAAGAAGTTACCGAGGTAAAGACTCCAGTCCCTGTAGAAAACCCCAAGAAGCAAAAAACTCCGACTCCGGTAGAAACTGCCAAAGAGGTGCCGCGTCGTATTGAAACGAGAAGTCAGAAAAAACGAGAAGTCGAGGTTAGTAGTTCGAAACGAGGAACGTTAGAGGAGAAACGAACGCCTGTAGCGCAGGAGCGGTCACGGTTATTCAGTCCGCCGCCCGAAGTGTACAAAGGCCTGAGTAGTCTTCGGTTAGGCTCGGTGGAGCCACAACTACGCGATAAACCCCCGGACAAACCTTCCAACTACCTTTTCGAAACTATAAATTTTGGTAGAAAAAAGGAAAAATGTTTGATCAAACCCGCGAAATTTTCTCTTAGTTCCAATCATTCTTTTCATGATAATATGGAACCTTCACGAAGATCTTCCACCCCCTCCAGCCAGGATGCGATGTCAGACCTGAATATTTCTGCGCTGTCTCCCCTGTCTCCCAAATTTTCGTCTCCTGGCCCGTACCATGTTGACTACGATTATACCCCGTATAGCCCTCACCCTGGGTACCTGGCACCCATAGGGCACACAGCAGTGTATACCTTCTCGAGGCCTGCCCCGTACCCGTACAGTTTCGCCCCCCAGCGTTTCTCACCCCCGTACACCTCCCCCTGTGAACCCCCCTTTTCCCATACACTGACTGACATGTATTCCGGGTCACACAGTGGGAATAGTTCATTCAGTAGCTTACAGACCTCACAGAAATGGGTCTGGCTCAAACGTGGATTATACGGAGTGAGCGTGTTTTTGAATTTACTAACTGTGGTTTTCTTAGCTTTTTCATTTTTGAAGAGTTGAAATATTTAGACCTGACTGATTATGACTGCTAGTTGCTGAATATGCAACGGTTTACCAGTGTTTTGTTCCTGTCTTATTCATATAATAACGTTGACATTTGATGCAGTAGACTTTCTGCTCAGTCGTACAGTTTTGGATCCTAAAAAAGAGAGAGGTTTCTGCCTTGATTGTACAAAACCTGAAACATGACTGGCTGTTCTCTACAGTTGTCGGTCTACTGTATTTACGTCGACGATATTGAGTACCCAGCGAAATTTAATTAGGGTGTATTGATCTTATCATTAAGGCTGTAGATACAATGCTGGTTTGTTAACGTTCCAGTAACACTTTTCTCAACTAAACTGTCAATAGAAAATTGATCAAAAATCACTATTCATTAAACTAGTTCCTGAAAAAGGCATGTTATATTTCAGAACAACAGTTTCCTCAGTATTTTTAAAAAACGTCAACAAACCAGTATTAGATCTACGGTCGTTAAAACATATTGACTGCCATATCTCATAAAAAGACGGAAACTCATCGCACGTTGACGTTTTGTTTTGCTTGTATTGACGTCGTATTTGTAACAGTTTTCCATATTATTATTATTATAAATCGAATATTGTTTAACCGGTTACAATATCCTACCTTTTGCAGCACGACCTTATTCCATCAAGGAATTAGCCATTGGCATAAGATTGTCTCAGTTGCCCACAAAACTTAACCTCCCGAGCTACGATAATTTTGACAAGTTTTAGGAAGGAGTTTCCCTACACATTGCCCAGAGGAAAATTTCCTATTCCGCCGTACTGTGGTGGTGTCAAGGTGGTATCGTTGCTGTCAGTAGCCTCGATAGCCGTTGTCTTTAGAAGAGCCAGGTTACACCTGTTCGAGAGGCCTCGATAGCCGAGTGGACTAAATGGTCGACTTTTGAGGAGCAGTGAGAGCTGGGTCACACCGGTTCGATCCCAATCCTACCAAAAAGTTTTTCTGCTCGGCATTCACCTCTGATATGTTCAGCATGTCAAGTGAAATGTATATCGAGGCTGTGGTGGTTCGGAACCCACCTAAAACTGTAGGTCCCCATCGTTTACTCGATGGCTGGGGAGCTGGTATTTGGTAGTGCTGCCAGCTGAGCACAATGGATAGTTCTTGAAAACGGTCTAGTTGCTGGGCTTGTCCCCCCCAACCCTCTGCTAACTAACTAAACTACACCTGTTCGACCCCGATCCTATCCAAGTTTTTCTGATCACCTCCGAAATGTTCATCTTGCCAGGTGCAACGTACGTCGAGGCTGTGATGGCTCCGAACCAACCTAAAACTGGACGTCCACAGCTACATAGGGTGCTGGTATTTGGTTCCCACCCCTCTAACTAATATTATTAAGTTCGCTTGTATCATGGCCGATCGACGTCTTGGTTCATGAAGTCTGTACCATCTGGTAGGTAGTTTTAAAATTCAAAGATTGACGGCGAGGTCTTGTAGTGTCTGCGCGTATGATGTCTCCCAATGGGAAGACCCATTTTGCTGATCATTGAATGCCATTAGAGCGAGCGTCTAAAACAAAAATGATCGATATCGATACCAGTTGAACCCCCTTGTACATAACATAAGTTACGGTGTCCGTTTCAGTTCTTACCTTTGTCTCGGCCATGGCTTCTTTTTGAAATTTGACTTCTGGTACTGTGACCGAGGTGACGTAAGGGTCCTCGTCCCTTACTGATGATCCTAATTTATCTCCGCTTTTTCGTGGTCTGAAAATAAATTTCTTTCACTCAGTTGGTGTGCTAGATATACATATTTTATTTATTTCGATCCCATGTTGTGAACGGTCACGATCACTTACCTTCCACGACGGACCATCGGCCGAAGTCCAGGCTCAGGTTCAGCAGGCAGAGTGCTGAATAGACTGAAAAGCAGGTCTGTGTCAGCAGGGGTGATTTGGAGGTGGGCAGCTGACGTGTCCTCTGCCCCTGTGGGCGGCAGGGGCGGCGTGAGAGAACAAGCAGACGGCGGCGCAGTGGCGGCGGCGTTGGGCTGCTGCCAGAACGACTGCGGCAGTGCCCGAAGTTTCATCGGCAGGGGTTCTCCCGATATAAGAGAAGTAATAATGAATTAATAAGCACTGGTAAGTTGAAGCAGACAGTATAATAATAATGATATCATGCAGGGTGGCTATTCTAGTCTCATCGAGAAGCGTCAGGCGTACGGTTGATTTATGATTTTTCCAGAGGGATCTGAATAAGCATCTTAATTCCGATGATGCTCGGAAACAAGGATAGCTGGATTTACTGGACAGGCGCTCTAAAATCATGATGGTACGGGTGGGACATTCCGTATTAAATCACCATTCTGAGGTGAGTGATTCTACTCATAAGAAGAATTGGCGCTGTTGATGGGTGTATCGCATGGGCGTAGCAGGACTAAAAACCTGGGGGGGGGGGGGGGGGGGCTTACAAATCATGGGAGGTACCCTATTATTTGCTTACAGGAAAGAGTTTAGGTGTCCTTTACCTAGGTTTACAAGTTTTTTTTTTTTTCCAATTATTTGAACCTGAGTGAGAGTACGTGGTCCTTTGAAATGTTTATCCAGGCTTTCGCAATAAGAAAACAGACTCGGTATTCATTAACGCTTGCGTGGCTACCTTTTAAGCAGTTAACCCAGCATGGTTCCATTTATCCTGGCAATCGCTTTGTGGCTCTCTAGCTGACCGCTGGCCAGCACGCGAGGTTATTGATTCAGCGTCTTGACCAACCGAAAGACCAGGTCATTCAGTGTGCCGGCTCACCCGCCGATGCATATCCAGATAACCGAACTGCTCAATTATTTACGCCGTGCCCCACTGACCCATGACACCTGTCAGCTGCCATATTTGCCACAAAAAAGTAGGGCGGAAGGTAACCTTCTGCTTGCCACATACGGCAGTTCTGGGGTATTGGCATCCCTGGACTTAGGGAGGGATGGTAGGTTTTTGTGGGTACCCGCCATCCCTGAGTTGGCACTCCAGTCCCTCCATTCCAGGACTGATCATAATGTTGCCAGCTTTAGATGGGTTCATAGTGGTGAGACAGGTATTTTATCCTCTCCTGATTAGAACCACGTAGGTATATACGTATAAGAGTAGCTGAGCAACGGATTGTCTCCCTTCCGCGAAGAAGCTATGTATATAGGGGATAGGTCTGTAGGTAGATAACAATTGACAGGGAGGCGAGGGAATGGAACTTTAAGGGTGCGTCCCACCATACTCGGTTAACGTTAAACTCCAGTTAAATTCCAATTATTACACGATAAAAACCGAAAATGAGGAAACTTTTTAACTTACCTCTCTTTGGTTTGTGATCCGATTTTTTCTTGCTTGTCTTTGCGTTAGAAGATTCTCTCGTCTTGCGTTGTTTCTGGGGCGGGCTCTTCATATTGATGTCTATTCCACTCGGAAAACAGCCATTATTAAGTATTAAAGAAATAACCTACAAGTGAACGAAGTTGTTTTTAAGTTAAGTACACCTACACTGCATTAATTTCCGCTATTCTACATCAAGTAGTTAGCCTACCTAGCGCAGAGCCGGTGCCTCAAGCAGACGTGTGAGATGTCACTGCTGAATTTTTGAACACCTGTTCATGAGCGAAAACTCACTCTGAGGTCTGCCTCAGGTCCCTTACGCGGGAAATGTGGCGTTACCTCCCTTCGCAATACCAAGGCGCAAACTAACAGCTGGGAGACAGGCTGGACGCAATAATTCCAGAGCCCATCTCCCGGGCAACCCTCATCCACAACACATACAAATATTATGCTTCATTTATTCTTCAGACTTAACGATTGCGGTCTCTAAGCCGGGTCTGAAGGGCGACCACACAATCGTGGTTGTTTACGTTTTTATCTGCACCTTTTATGAGGAAGCCATTGGATATTCAGATGTTCTGATAATTAATTTTTGTCAGTAAAAAGTTTGTCTCAGATTACTTGACCGTAAAATCACAACATAGCTAGTTAATTCGACCGTTACTAAACTAGGAAGGTCCCTTACATCGAGATAAAAATACGATTTGTATGAAAATGATGTATATATAATCATAAAACATTATGGTGCACCAGTAGGTGCGCAAGTTATCACATGGCTAGAAAAAAGAAAAGCAGTGTTTCATCAAAAAACTTTAGTAATTTTCTACCTATTCTCCGCACCATCCGAACAAATTCAGTGTTTAGAATCATTTCTTTGTTGTGGTTCTACAAACCATGTTTCCAGGTTCTTCAAAATAAACAAGGCGAATTTTTAAGGCTGAATATACATTCGCTATTTTTTTACGTTCCGATTTCAAACTTTGTGAGAAAAATATTGGATATTTAAATATTCTGAAATATAATATGTCTTTTTAATGTCATTGTCATTACTCATGAGGCTATGTTGTAATTTCACGATCGGTTAATAATTTTGGACAATTTTTTTTTTGGTGACAAAAATCACTCGATCGTAAAATCACAACATAGCCTCGTGAGTATAGACGTTACCAAGACATATTATATTTCAGAATATTTAAATATCCAATAGTTTTCTCACAAAGTTCGAAGTCGGAACGTAAAAAAATAGCGAATGTATGGTGGCCCTTAACCACTGAGAGTGCCACAGGTACGTGTAGGCAGTGTACATGGTACATATTTCCTTTTCTATATGTATCTATCTAAAGAATCTTATGCAATGTTTCCATCACTTTACTATAGAGCAAGAGATTATTTTTCTCGGCAAAATGTTAATGTTATAAACGTTCCTTAAAGAAACTAACTAATTGTGAGGAATAAAATATACAGAGGCACCTACTTCCTATATATATCAGTCCACAGGCTAAATATTTCCCCCCCTTTAGGGTCCGATTACACCTTACAATTTCCAATCCAAATAGGATCATAAAAAAATATGATCAAGAAAAATTGTAAGGTGTAAAGTGAATTGAGTCAATTATGATACAATTTGTATCGGCCGGTACAAATTGTATCATAACTGCTGCGACTACCTTCCTCTAGGCTGCGACGTGTTTGTTGTTGTTGGGTTAGTCCGTTAAAAATGGCGGCTGAGGTAAGTGGTATGGAAATGACCCGTATTTTAATAGAAAATGTGGAGGAGTACGAATTTCTTATAACGATGAATTGAAAGAATATAGCAGAAATTGTTTAACCTGAAACGGTTCAAAAAAGGGACCCTAAAAATCTTCGGAATTCAATTTTTTTACCATGTCAAGTTGGCGTCACTGCTAAACATGATCCTATTTTTATTGTAAAGTGTATTGCAGTTTTTCTAAAATTTTTATGATGCTAAAAAAATAGGATCATATAAAAATAGGATCATATTTTTTTTGTAAGGTGTAATCGGACCTTTACTACATTATTTTGTCACTTCGCAATTATTCTGAAAGTAAAAAAAAAAATCTAGTTTTCACTGGATACCGTTTCAAGTCAAGGGCCGTAATTTCTAGACCCTACCTCCTTTAATACGAAGAACAGTCTCTACGGTCTCCTGAAAGCATTTTGAAAGTCATCGGGAGACTGTGTCATTTATAAATAATAATGATAATAATCTAGATAATAGAGACCTTGGCTACAGATGAAATTAACATAAAAGTGTTTTCCACTATTAATTACATAGATAAAAAGTGATGATTGTTTTTTTCACTCAATTACAAAGAGAGGAAGTGATGACTGACCACATTTTTTTTTTTCTACAATTATTTGAGGAAACTGTTGGAATTTATCTGTTCTGCAATACAATGTCATTTTGACGTCAGAAATTAGATGGCTATGTTGTCATTTTGCGATCAAGTGATTATTGTCAATAAAAAATTTGTTCAAAATTACTCGACCGTAAAATCACAACACAGCCAACAACAGTTCCCTCAAAAAATGAGAAGAAAAATCATTCTGCTGCCACGTGTTTCACGATAGTGTGGAGCGTCTTAAACTGGGGTCGGAAAGACTTGCCAGAAGTAAACAGTGCCTTGCTCGCGCTGACCGTCGATGTGTTCGCGGCTCCCATAATCACCGTTGATTTCCTGTAGCCTTGACGAGGCGCTCACCGTCTCAGCAGAGAGAATACCTTCCACGGTGCTTGCCTCCAGCTCTTCCACTTTGCAGATATCCGGCAGACTCAGCTGCTGTTCCTGCACCACCTACCACACAAAAATTATATTATCACAAGGGTCTTTGTTAGAAAATAGGGTAATATATAAGTAATGCCTGTCACAACTGTGTTTGTTTAAATATTTTTTCGACAATTTTTTGAGGAAATGTTCGAGATTTATATATTCCGAAATATAGTAAGCATTTTTAACGTCAGTATCCAGTTGGCTATCTTGTGGTTTTACAATCAATAAAACATTTGTCCAAAATTACTCGATCGTAAAATCACAACATAGCCAACTAAATTCTAACGTTAAAAAGCCATAAGTTCCTCAAACAATTGGAAGAAAAAATAAATCTGCTGCTACATGTGTACAAACTCTTAAGTTGGAGTAGTGACCCTAAAACGTACCTCAGACCCCGAGACTGACTCTGGGACGCACTTGGAGTCAGGACTATCACAAGAGCTCATGGGGGAGTCCATTACCGATTTGACGACTCGCGCGTAATTGTCCCTGTGAGTCAGCAGGTGACGCTTCATGTCGGATCTCACTCGGAACATCTTCTCACAAATCTCACACTTGTGTGGCTTTTCCCCTGTAACGGAGTAATTTCCGGTATGTTACAAGGACTCTAAGAAAGGATTTCAAAAAAGTTTTTCAGCGCCAAAAACTAGGGATAAAAGAAGATTTTTTTTTGAGCCTCGGTACACGAAGCTGTTTGTTGACGTTTCCCTGTTGGATAGTGACAAAAATCATTCGATCATAAAGTCACAAAACATGTTAATTAAACTGGTTATTGCTGTCATAAAGTTGCATCATATTTCAGAACAAATATCCAACAGATTCCTTTGAAATGTACAGTAAAATGTGGTGGCCATGACTAGGTACCAATCAAGTAATGTAATCGATTTTTATGTCTATCCCTCATGACACGCGAATTACTCATTGAGGAAAAGAAAAAAAGAAAGAATGACGATGATACGAAACGCAGTACAAAGTAATTAGTCGCTTGACGTAAGTGCTGCTTGACCTAGCTCACTCAAAAGAATTCAAGTGCTTGCTCTATGACAAAGAACCTTATAAGGAGCTGTAAGCTAGATTAGAACACTGGCAGAGCACTGAGCTAATGAACCAGAGAACCCGGGATCTCGCCACGGCCTGTCGTAATTTTTTTCTTGTAAAATCTGCCCGGTCCTGTGATGGGTACCGTTGGAGGGCACCCCGACTGCCGGGCGTGATTGTCACCAAATCGCCTTCTTGTGTACACTAGGCCCTTCTAGAACTGTAGCGCAAACGAAAGCATTTGTTTCAGAAGGAGCTAGATAACTGGGCGTTCATTTTATTTCAGGTACTTTCGCAACATGGCTGCGGACTGTGTACGATAATATTTACCTTAAAATGAACGTTCCCATATTCATACCTGTATGGACTCTACGATGATTCTGCAAATACGACGCAGCACGGAAGCTTTTGTCACAGTATTCGCACTTGTAGTTTTTCTCCCCTGTATGGATACGGCAATGAACCGTAAGCGAATATTTTCGAGCGAAGTCTTTGCCACAAAATTCGCACTGGAAGTTTTTCTGGTTCGAATGAATGGAGATAACGTGATACTTTAAGTCGCCCCACTGCCGGAAGAATTTGTGGCAGAATTCGCACTTGTACGGCTTCGCACCAGTATGTTGTCGCATATGGACCTGAAATAAAATTGATCTTAAGAGGACGCTATACCTGACGATGCATTTTTTGCCGCCCATAAGATTAACATTGCGAGCGGCGATTCATTTTCAAGGTTTACCCTTGGTTGGAAAGACACAGAATTTTGCCTGTACCTAGCCCTAACAATGTTCTAGGGAGTGTTCGAAGCAGAATTCCCAATTTCTCACTGGTTTCTTTTATTGCAACTGTTTTGCAAATGCTAGCATTGCATACCTCAAGAAAAGTGCTGTATCTCGAAAACCAGTAAAAAAAATGGGAAATCTGCTTCGAACACTCCCTAGAACATTGTTAGGGCTAGGTACAGGCAAAATTTTGTGTCTTTCCAACCAAGGGTAAACCTTGAAAATGAATCGCCGCTCGCAATGTTAATCTTATGGGCGGCAAAAAATGCATCGTCAGGTATAGCGTCCTCTTAATATAATTCTCCTTTTTTTTCTAGTTATTTGACAGAAAAATAATGCAGTCGTCCGAAAATAGTCCGTGCGGATGTCATAGATATTGTTTATGTTTCTAATGACGTGTTTTTTAAGAAACTACTGGATGTTTACGATGTTTCAAAATATTGATATGTCTTTTTGACACTAGAAATTACTTAGTTGATTAAATTGTGATTTAATGCTCATTTTCGGACAAATCGGTTCTGACATTAAAAATTCAGTTTTCAGTTTTCTCTGAAACACGCCATTCAGAAATATAAACAAACAGCATGGTACCTACACTCTAATTTCTGATGATATTCACAAACGTTCCCATTACCTTCAGCGCACTTTTCGCGAAGAAGCTCTTGCTACAGGTCTCACAGTGGTAGGCACGATCCCCAATATGACTTCGCAAGTGATAGATTAACGAGTTCCGATGGAAGAACCGCCTGCCACATTCTTTACACAACAAATTCCCCTTCTTGGGCCTCCTTTTAGCAGGCCTGAAAATAAAATGAAAAAAATTAAATTCGAGAGGCGGAATATACATTTGTAATTTGTTTACGTTTTTTCCGACCAGTTTTTGAGGACACTCTTGGATATTTAAATGTTTTAAAATATGTCTTTTTAACGTCAGAAATCAACTGGCTATGTTGTGATTTTGTGACTCAATAGCCAGTCAATGACGTTAAGAAGACGTCCAATGAAACTATTGGCTCTTTTTTCTATATGAAAATTCGTTTGTAATTAGATCCTGTAAGTTGTTCAATTCATTACCAGCTCTCATAAAAAATATCATCCTTCGCAATAGTTTTAAAGTAATGATTTATAAGGAAATCCAAAGAAACCTATGTAGATATACAGATTTGAGTTAAGTATACACTTAGTTGATAATCCTACTAGTTATTTTGAATTTGTCTGCTAACCCTACTAACATGCATCCTACATAACTACAGATAAATGAGGAGGCGGCACAGGTCTATTGCCTTCATTCTTACTAACCATATTGTATCTTATTGTATTGCTTTGTGTTGTATATGTGAAATGTGGCTAATAATAATATAATATATCATCAATATATCATATCATATTTTAACTCCTGAAAGCCCTTTCGTGGCAAGCTTCTGTAGATACGTACTTGTTCTTACGAACACCTCTAGTAATGGCGGCCATGACCTCCCTATGCGTCATGTTTATGTGTTGATTGGCCATTTCGCGCGTAGGGAACGTTGTGTCGCACATCGCGCAGGTTCTTGCCTCGATACTCTCTGCATCTTCGACCACCACGATCTCGGTCAAAACGTCTGACGACATTTCATTCGCAGATATTTCATTTGTCTGCTGAAATTAAATATAAAATACATTAGTTTTATTCTGATACAGAACTGGTAAGTAAACTTGACTTCCCTTTTTTTGCGCAACGGGGCCGAATATTTTTATTGTACCGTCTTTTTCCACGTGGGCAAAAATAAGTTCTGTAATAGAACCTAACCGAACCTACTTACCCCTTAAGAATTCCCTCTGGGTCGTTATTCTGGACAACACGCTGGGCTTGGAGAAAATCTTCATATTTTGGGGCACAAATAACACAATTCAAAATAAATTCAGCAAAGAAAGAATGAGACCTGAAACTGGTACAGCTTGCCTCTGAAACCGGACCAACCTCTATTTCTTTCTTTACAAGGGAGTACACACACTCAGTTTACTGGATATTATTCCTAATATGATTTGATATTGGTTTATTTCTTATTGAGTACCTATGTCAACCTATTTCATGGTACCTTTTGTAATCTAACTAGAACTGAGAACTACGTACGTACGTATCAGGCCTCAAGTACGGAAGCCCTTGTATAAAACTGCTCTTCGTCGAACAAATACTGGAAAACTGGAAAATTGCCTAACAAGATAGGTGAGTCAAACCACTTTAAAATGGCGGATGAAGTCAAGAAAAGAAAACGTACGGATTTTCAAAACACATATCCACAACCCCAACAGAATATCTGCTGGTAGAGGGATTAGAACCTCAGTCTTGAGCGAGAAAAAGACAAAAAAGGAACCCAAAATTTCACTCCGGAAAATCTCCATATTTCCTAATTGTTTTCACTTTGAGGCCTACTGTAGGCCCCTACAGAGCGTAGGCCCTATAGCTTATTTAGCTTAATGGTTAATCCAGCACTGGACTACGCTATACCTCATGGTACTGCGAAGATGGAAGGGTTTCCGTCTCCACACTCAGCGTCCCCAGATCCGCTTCCGTATGAACGACCTCATCCTGGAACTTGAGATCCTCCTCGGCTGCCTTCAGTTCAGCCGCAGTCAGATCTTCTTCAGTCGCGTACAAGTCTTCTTCGTCACACCACTCCTTCTGCACAGCTACTTCTCTGTAAACGCAAAAACAATTCAGCAGCAGTTAGATTTTTCAGTCGGCCCCAGATTTTGCAACATTATAATGTTTGTTATTTTACGATCAATACGAATCATAAATGAAAAATCGTCAAAAATCACTAGATAAGTAATTTCTGACATGACGTTAAAAAAGACATACCTACGAGACTTCAGAGCAATTAAATATTCACCATTTTATCTATAGGTACAGAAAACGATTCGAACCTATTAGATATATTCAGATAATTATTTACCGTTAGTTTTCTGCTGCCACGTCTGCGCAAATTACATGTAAACAACACCGGGTTAACCTGACCAAAAATTCCGACCCTGAGCTCCTCCCACCACTTCTCTACAGCCTGGGGGAGACCGGTCACTGCTTTCTAGAGCAGAAATATGTCTCACCCTAGCTGTGGAGGTCTCAGGTCTCACCCTGGCTCTGGAGATGTGGTTGGGAGCCCAGGGTGAAATTTATCGTCAGGTTAGCGTCCCAGACAAAATACCTCATTTCAGGTATGGTATCCTCTTCATCACTCGCTACTTTAACACGGATCCCCTCCATCATATCTTCGGGTTCACTAAACTCTTCCACCGGGTCAGGGCGGGAGTGAATAGTCGCCATATGGACCTCGAAGGCTTTATGGCGGCGGAAGACGCGCTTACACAGCTGGCACTGGTACAGAGTCACCGTGGAGGATGATGGCGTCATTTCCGAAGTCTGCATTAGGGACGTGGATGGAACCGGCATGTCAGTCTGAAAATGAGTTTTGTTTAAGAGGACGCTATACCTGACGATGCAGATTTCCCAATTTCTCACTGGTTTCTTTTATTGCAACTGTTTTGCAAATGCTAGCATCGCATACCTCAAGAAAAGTGCTGAATCTCGAAAACCGGTAAAAAAAATGGAAAATCTGCTTCGAACACTCCCTAGAACATTGTTAGGGCTAGGTCCAGGCAAAATTTTGTGTCTTTCCAACCAAGGGTAAACCTTGAAAATGAATCGCCGCTCGCAATGTTAATCTTATGGGCGGCAAAAAATGCACCGTCAGGTATAGCGTCCTCTTAAAGGTCTCCACATAATCCTGTTTATGTTTTTCCCCCGATTATTATGTGAGGACACTTGTCCTGAAATGTAACATGTCGTTTTTTTGCTGGAAAACATTTTTACATTGATCTCGACAAAATGTTTGCTAATAATACAGTGGTCACTAGCGGCCCTCCGTGGTCTTGTGGTCAAACACAGGACTTGTAATCGGAGGGTCCCGGGTTCGAATCCCGATAGCGCAGATTTCCTGTTGGGAGCATGGATGTTTATAGTGGGTCTCAATAACCATCAGTGGTTAATTGTTGAAATAACATCTTTGATAATGGTAGAAAATCAATATCCAGTGGTGTCCTGCCTCTACCTTGGGCACCCTGGTCAGTATGGAGCTGGATGTATAAGATAATAAAAAAAAATAATAATAAAAAAAACGAAAAGCTCTCGAAAACAAGCGAACGCTACGGGCCCTTGACAAACACTATCTCCCCAACGGCATCCTCTCTATAGCCAGCAAATCTCCACGGTACCTTGACGGACGTTATAGAGAGAGACTAACGTATATTTAGGAAATGAAATGTCCTTACCGAGCGATAAGACGAAGTCGTAGGTCGCAGGCTGAATTCACTGGAGAGCCTCAAAGGTTCGCCAGCGCGCCCATTGGGGGAGGTCCTAGCGACTGTTATGGGGTTGAGACGGGGTAGATTGTTGCGGAAGGGTGAAGCGGGCGGACGAGGGGGTGACGGCATGGCGAATGGGGCCGATTGGCGGAGACGTGACATCAGCTGAAGAGAATCGCGATTAGGCTCCCCGTTGACTGCTATTGATACTTCCTTGCTCAGTTGAAATTGGCTAGTGAATCGTTTGTTCTCTGATAAGCTTGGGTCGAGTATTAAAGGCTGAGAAAAGAGAAAATGAATTTATTAATTTACAGTAAATTTCACATATAACAAATATATCAAATAACAAAACAAAAACTTACCGTCCCGGTTACCTCATAGTGAGATTTGAGGTGTTCGAAAAATTTCCACTGGTTGGTAAAAACTTGAAAGCAGAGTTCGCAGGTGAATGTCGGGTCTTCCGTTTGGGTGAGATCGACTTGGTATGGACGGCCTACACTGGTGGCAGCAGTGCGCGGACTACGAACCGGAGAGCTCATAGTTTTCTTCGGGTGTCGCAACCGTCGCGCGATTCGCTTCTTGTGGGGAAGGCTGTGGCGGCGACTGTACTCCGAAGGGTCGTAATCCGAATCTAACACGTCACTGTCCTGCCGAAATAAAATTTCGCTAGTGTTAGTTATCGACACTCGATAGAGACCGGTAATTGCGACACCTTTTCTCTCGTTCGATAATATTTTTTCTCCCGTGAAAGGTAAACATAGTGTCCTACTGTCGTTCATTTGTCTTGCGTTCGAATAGCACACTATGTTTAGCTTTTAGAGCAGCCACGGCTAATGGCGGTATTGCAAGTACCAGTCTCATTCAGTACTGGAGATTACACTAGTGACTGATGACAGCCAATGACCGTCGCCGCTCTAAAACACTGTGTTTAGCTTTTACTGGAGAACGAATTCCTACTAATGGCGGTGCAATAACCGTACTAAATACAGTATTCCATACAATAAGGTGAAAGCATGATGCAGAGACGGCAAAAACCTTCTTTTCCCATCAGTATATTTCATCTACGAAAGGGTCATGTCGTAAAACAACAGCCTGAACAGATACCAGAAGAAAATTTAACAGTCAAGCTGCAAGTGGTAGCAGAATGTACTGAAATACGGGAAGATAAATTACTAACTTTACCTGCACAGTGAGAAACTGACGACAGCCACACTTACATGCCTACAATTTTTGGCAATTCGCAATGAGAGTTGAGGGAGAAATTAATTTTGACGATTCACCCAACAAAATGAAAGGAAGAAACTCGAAGAACAAAAAAACTCACGTATAGTTTTTACCTCAGTATCAAATGTATCCTTGCTATCGTCTGGGAGAATGAACTCAATGGTCTCGGGAGTTTTGATGCCGGTCGGGTCAATATCCATGGGTCCCAACTCAGTGTGAATGCCGAGACTTTCGAGAGGGATGGGAGAGGTGCCTGATGTTGACTCCTCATGCTGCATATATCTGCTACGGCTCAGCACCTTCTTCAGAGGCGGCAACGGGTGAACTAAAGTCGGCGGCTGCATTTGTGATGTACCAGTCTGTACAAATATTTTAAGGTAAAAACACAAGTGCTAACACCCCTTCAAGAAAACTGTTACAGCAGTCTTTCTCTATAGCGACCGTCGCGAGACTATATAAATCCGTTCGCTATAAAGTGAATTCACTATAGAGAGATTTTCGTTAGAGAGTGAACACTGTATTTGTTCTTCTGAAATGTAAGTACTAACCTATCATTTTAAGAAAATCTAAAAACTAGGAACTCGTTTCTCATGGTAAAAAATGTATTTCAAAACAAATAACTTCCGAAAGTTGGGGAACCCGTTGAGACAAAAAGGAAGTTATACTAATTTTGTATATTGACCTGGACCTGATTTACCTACCTGATTGTAGGAAGAAATTGACACATCTCCAGAAGATAGAAGAATGCTAGCACTCGAAGTTTCTACAGATTTATTCGGACCGGACACAGGAGGCAAGCTCACCATATTTGCTTCGGCCACAGACATCAACTTCTGTCCCGCTCCCATCTGAAGCGAAGAAGACGTCAGAAGAGGCAAAATGTGGGTTCTGAAAACAGTCAAACGCAACCTCATTTTACGGAGTTCAAAATAAAAGATCACAGAAGAGAAAAACAATTTTTTTTGTCTTTCAAATAAAGCCACTGCTGAATTTCGCTAATTTTCGTCTATTTTCAGTTCAGGAGATTCTACTGAAATTGTGAGTATATGAGTGACCACACAATCGTGTTTGTTTACGTTTCTTTATGCACATGAGAAAACTACTGAATATTTAAATATTCTGAAGTAAAAAATTACACCACAGCCTGCTAATTTTGGCCGATAAAAAGACATATTATATTTCAGAAGATTTAAATATCCAATAGTTTCCACATAAAGTGTGCATAAGAAACGGAAACAAATAGCGACTGTGAGGTCGCCCTTAACATTGGGGCATCACAAACGCGAAAAAAAATATATATATATACCCCGATTGCTGCTTCTGTTGGTTGACCAACTGGACAGCCACCAGAGCAGCGGCGAGTCGGCGGTCGTCATCGGTCAAATCATCATGGATCAGATCGCCTTCGTACTCCTGAGGTATGTATCGGTCCAAGGCAGCATTCGATATGAGATCTCCGTTGGTGTCTACAAGTAACTCATTACTATTGAGCAAATTGCTGAAGTTCTTGGAAGCGCTGACCAAGTCCGGCACTCTCTGGATGTTCAGATACTGCGACGACAGAATAGAAGAAGAAGAGGACGTTGCAGCTGTCACATCTGTTGTCTCAGTATCCCGAATGTAATTGAACTGTAACGTTTGGCTGGCAGCGTTGGTTTCCTTACTCCGCCCCGTCGAATGGTCGTCCATCTTAATAAGCCGCATGATCTTCCCGTTCTTCTCAACTCATGGACCAAAAACAATCGGTTGGGGCAGTACCTCGTGATTTCTAACAGCAGTTTCTCAGTTTTGCAGGACTTCGGGGATCCGTTGATATACACAACAGCTTTAATTTCGTGAAATCGTTCAACACTGCAAAGATGTATTCAGAGTAGCCGTGCAAGACGGGTGTAACTTGAGGGACAGCAACATTTCATTCTGCCTTTTTTGCTTGCCAGCCTCCGATTCAAGGACAAATTTTTACAACTTACGGCGCTACTACAAGATAGAAAGTGACTTCCAAGTGGCAAATTACAATAAAACAAGAACCATATAAAACTACAACAAGAAATAACTGCCTGAATTTAACCTAATAATCCTTTTAATTTTGTAAACAATACGCCAAACATGACAACGTCGTCAAAAATGGAGTGAGGATTGTTCGAAAAGCACCCAAAATATTTCAACGTGGCACCAGAATCGATAGCGTCCTGTTTGCGTCTTCTGGTGTTCAAAAGACAACAAACAAGTTTTAATCTCTATGAGACAAGAAAAGCCGAGAAGAAGTATAAATTTGTGCTGATTTTAGTGATCGAATTTTTCTTCTTGTTCTTTTATTAAAAGCACTCTATAGTGCAGTCTGTTGTAACTAAATCTGGTGAAAATACCTCTCGTATCCCCGTTTCTTTTTTGAAAAGAAGCTCCTACGTTTGACTTTTGTTCTATATTACGTAATCATCGCAAAGAGGAATAATGGCCGAGGAACGGCCTCACATGGTAATCATTGATGCTATCAAGAATGCTCCTCTAAAGGTATGTCAAACTAATATAATAGATAATAGCTACCTATCTACTCTAGCACTGAACTTAAGCTAGTTTCACTAGTGCGTTTCCAAATGGTTTACACCGCGATTAACTGTCATTCTGCCTTATTTCCTTATATTGTTTCTATTTTCCAGCTTTCCTTCCTATTCCACTTTCTTCTAACCACATGGGGAATTCAAGGCTACTGGAGTCCGGACTCCTACTTGTTCTACAATCTGCTATTCTTCTTCACATTATTTTGGAGTATCCATTCGAAAGAAAGCTCTGATGCGCCTCTTCTGTGCCTGGTGATAAACATCTCCGCCATTCTGTTGGATGTAATTGTACTTGGAGTGTACTATCCTCGCCCTAGTTTTGGTAAGAAAATTTTCTGAGGTTGGTAAAAATGTCCCGGAAAAATTTGATGACATCGGGACACGAGTATCAGTTGCCATACCTACCTAACTTCTTTGCTTACGTTTTGTCTCTTTTCTAACTTTGCAGGCAGCTCCGATCGCTTCAGCTTCGGCATGGCGATCCTCAACCTTGTGCTCCGTCCAGTAAGCAGCATAGCCCTTCATCAAATTTGGCAGGAGAGAAGTACCCAAGGGGAGGGAGAGCCGCAGCAAGCACGGGGTTCCCGCGGCTATGAAGGGATCGACGGGCAATCATACGGAGCGACACCAGCCTTCTAGTCCTCGTGTGGCACCCTCCCCTGCCGACTGATTTCTCACTGGGGGTTACTTTATTTGCCAGAGATTGGTACTAAACTCAAGCTAATGTGATAGAAAGCAGTGTGTAAATGAGTGTTCATACGACAGCCGCATCAAGCCTAGCCTCGTTCAATATAATTCTGCCCCAGTAGTGATAACCCAAGAAAAACATGTCACATTTTTTAATGCTCATTTTAGCCGTACACATCTTATTTTTATTATTTTTTTTTTAATTAATGGGAATCTCCCGCTCTACGAACCACTGTGATACTACATCTGCTTATGAATGTGGGACCAAACAGTTCGATAAAAACAACAGTGAACCTTATGGCGATGGCGTTTGCCCATAATATTAGTGTTATGAAAAATACTAAGCACCAAAATGGTTTTGTTAGAAGGAAACCGTTTGATATTTTTTCTGATATATAATGTACCTACCTACATTTTAAATTAGTTTAATAAGTTTAGAGAGTGTGTTAAAAAATAACTCGACTGTGAAATCTCAACTATAGACAGTCTATGCAGCATTCAAATATTAAAGTAACGATTTTTGTTCTCATCTTGGTTTTTATATGCTTTAACCAATCTAATCTATTTGTCTGATACAAAAACGTGTGTCATAATTGTCATAAAACATAGATTTCTTCTTGGAAATTAAATATAAGTCAAGTTTTTACAGTTAGTTTTAAATTATATTTCTTCAAACCCGACCATAGAATACAAATAGAACATAGTGACTATTGTAAAAAATACAAGATCGGAAATGTGCCTCCCCAAGACTCCGTTTATTACGCGACCGCAAAGTGTGGCGCATACACTGCTCTTTTACAATTCTTGTAACTCACATCTAACCATTTCACTATATGGAATAAAGAAATCTAACGCAACCGGTGACTTCTGTGAAAGCATAAAGAGTCGCAAGTGACGTGAGTTCCTCTATATGGCGGTTACCAATTTATTCCTTTGAAATGTGACTCAGTATCCCGGAAAGGATAAGTAGGAGCCGTTTCTGATGCCCAAAGCCTGCTCCAGCTCTGCCCGCTTCTGCTGAACCTTGGTATAGAAATAACGGCAGACAGCCTCTTGCGCCCACGGCTGGTAGTAATACTCACTGCGGCGCTCCTCTTCCGGATTCCCGACCACGTCTGTCATAGTCTGGTGACACGAAAATAAAACAAAACAATCAATGGTTGATTAATACTTTAACGGGCTCTACACAATACTGAAACAAGTGGCAGCAGAATGACTCTGTTGGATATTCAAATGTTCTGATCTTTCGAAGAAATTCGTTCTCCAGTGAACGCTAAAAATAGCACACTTTGTTTGGTTTTTAGAGCACCCAAGGCGGTCATGCAGTTACCAGTGCTATCCATTTCCGTACTATAAGCTGGCAATAATACCTTGAGATCGCGAGTTTGTGAGATGAGCCACTTGTAAATGAACTGCTGGGGGTCCTTGGCGAAGCTGAGGAAGAACTCGCGGTTTGTCTTCAGCTGGTTGATGGTGTCCACAGTTTCATGGATCTTCGTGTCTAGATTCTGTATCTCCTGCTGACTAGCTGTCGACAGAAGGAAGTTGTTCATCTGTGTCTTGAGGGTGTCGTCAACCTCGACATCGATGTCATAGCAAGCCGTCTGCTTCTGCTCAGTTCCTTCAACACTGCAACACATTTTTACAATAAGCTTCACTTAATTCATAACCCTGCGAAACGAGGTCTCAGTCTCAGCACTTAATAGGCTAGCGTAGAGAGTGTGCTCCTTACAATCTCAAGCGACCTTGGTCATGGTTACCTCCTCGGTGGGAGACCTCCCAAGTAAAACACTACTGCCTGTTTTTTTTTTATATAGGTTATCTAACAATACCTGATGATGTGGTTGATGACAATGGGATCAGGCGGATGAAGGAGAGGATTGAGACGCTGCGGAATCTCGGCAAACTTCATGCGCGGGCAGGCGAAGATCTGATCCAGGTATTTGTCGCAGTTTATGAACTCTCGCTCGTGAGCGTCCTGAAATCAATTAAAATTCAGGACGTGGACCAATGCTAGAGGGAGAAGCACACACTATGGTAACTCCAGGGTGTGCATCAAAATATCCAATAAGTACGATTCTTGTTATACCCATTATATTTGAAATATAATCCATCCTTCCAGAAAATGGAAATGGACCCAGCCAGCTAGAAAGCACAACGGATGAGAAAACCAAACTTTAAGAAAGTATTGTGTTGAAGTTCTAATAACTGTAATACCTAATAACTCGTCTTCATACCAGGCGCTAGATAACGCCACAAAGGAGTTAAGCACCCCGTCCACGGAGCCGCACCATATAATAGTGAGATTCAGTCAGCCATGAAGCACCATAACAGTATTTGGGACTCTACCTGCAGTTTATGTGTCTTGATGTACTGCCAGAGTGCGGAGATGATGACCGGGCGGGTCTGGGTGTGGACACCGAGTAGACGGGCAAGGCGCGGATCCAGCTTGAACTGTAGAGGCTGATAGTCCAGCAACAGCAAAATAGTACAACGCACGTTCTTATCGCCCGGTCGCTTTACCTATTCAAGAAAATAACCCTCTCAGTTCCCGAATAGTAAGATTTACCCTGACAAACAGCAAATATTAGTGAGTTAACACAGTAGATTATACTTTAGAACGGAAATATACCCAGTAGTTTTCTCTAACGCTTCACCGCAAAACAAGTTTCAATCGTAACGCATTTCTCACCTGAAAACCATCCGTCTCCTGGGTAGTGGCCGTGCGATGCCACTCCACCAAGTGGTTGTCGGGTCCGTACAACTCCTTGTCCAACTCGATCACCAAGCTCTTGAAGAATGATGAGAACTTGCGCTTCACCTAAAAAAATAAAGTACTGCATGTTAGATTCTCATATTGTACACAAGTAGATAGAAACTTTAACCTATGATGATATTTTGAAGTCAACATATATGTCTGTCCGAGAAAACTAGCCACCCAGTGAAATAAAAATTCTACCTGTATTACGTGGATATCTAGGTAAGAAAAATGCTCGCGTCAACAGATACCAGGGTATCAGGGAAAATGTTAACGTGCGATCCCTCCAGCGTTCTTTTTAGCTGTCTGCATCGTTCCAGTAAAATAATTGTCTGTAACGTCACCTTATTCGGATCATTCTTGGAGTCGTCAAGCAGTCGTCCTTCAACGCGCAGCTCCCACGAGGCGACACTGCCCTCTTCTCCCTCCCCGGGCTCTTTTGCCGGGTAGAACGTGTTCGAAATAAAGATCCGTAGCTTCCGTTTTTGTTTCATCGGTCGCTTCAGCGCTTCCTGAATGTCCAGTCGCTTCCGCATGATGGTCG
This sequence comes from Mesopsocus fuscifrons, assembly GCA_950004255.1. Lineage (NCBI taxonomy): Eukaryota > Metazoa > Arthropoda > Insecta > Psocodea > Mesopsocidae > Mesopsocus > Mesopsocus fuscifrons. Next base: position 14,992,366 of record OX465379.1, read on the forward strand.
AGTCTAGTTTCCTCTCGAATGCCAACAGGTCCATGTAGGCCTGGGACTCAGGTACCAAGTCGCGAACCTTCTGAGGTAAAATCTTGTCGGCCAGCTTCTTTTTCTTTTTGTTGATCTGATGGACGTTGAAGTCACTGTGGACAAAACTGAACATGGCGGACCAGGAAATGAGTAACTGAATACGTTGGAAATGCAAAATAAATAAAATTTGAAATAAATCGAAATTGAAACAAGGTGAAAAAAATCAGGCACGACACCGGGCTACTATTTTTGGTCAGCAACTAAAGAAACATATCAATGAAACCAAACCAGAGCGTTTAGGGCGGGTAAGAAACAACGAGCACCAAGTAAAGAATGACTGCGCCAACATTTACAACTTGTGGGATGACTGATGAGCACACAGGCGACATGGGTCATTGGGATAAGTAAACCTGTTTCGCTCACACCCTTGTATAAGCGGCGCCGTGTGGGCAGCATTCTCCATGCTTTTGAAAGATAGAAAAAGGTGTGAGTGAAACGGGGCTAGCAGTCGAATTTGGTACGGCACAGGTAAGCAGTGTTAATACTTAAACCTCATTAGTAAATATGTATTATTTATTTTAATTTGTCCACATCAGTAAAGCAGGCTTCCCATATTAATACAAGTACACCGGAGCCAGATTAGCACAATCTGCCTGTGCTCAAGCTTCTGTCAAGGGACGCACCTCAACCGTATTAAATGATGGCCAAACAAAGAGACACGAATGTATCGTTCAATGTCGCCATCACGACCGTTCGTATTGATTCTAAAAAATACTCCAGCCCACATTTATTTCACTTCAAAACAATTCAGCTGTTTTATGACTTCAGCCAAACAGCTCGAATATTCAGCACAGTTGGAAGGCAACTGGTGGGTTACTGGACGGCAAATTGAACTGTACCGAAAATTATGCGTACTCCCATATAACTTCAGTTACTTGTAAGTTTTACAGGGGGCCTTAATGCTGGCCAAGTACGATGCGTCGTGGACGGCCGCTCCTGTTATCCCCGGACGTATGGTTAGTGGGGAGGGATGGCAGTTTTTGTGTGGGTACCCGCCATCCCTGAGTTGCCATTCCAAACCCCCATTCCAGGACGCACCGTACGTGGCCAGCTTAAGAATCAGGGAAACATTAAGGAGCATCCAGTATCACCAACACGAATCGATTAATGGGATGAATGAATTAATCTGTAACATAAAAGCCAGTTATGTACATGGACAGAGGACAGTGCAGGATGCAGGGCATGCGTGCATGCGTTGGGGGACAGAACTTACTTTTCAGGCTGGGCGGGAGGTGACGAATTCCGTTCCGCAGCCGATCGCTTACTCGAGGTTGACCCACTCCTGAGTCAAAACAGAAAACCTGTATCGCTTTCCCTTCTTTTTATTTTTTTCCGCGCACCTGTTGGTGCTTACAGCCCACCCAAAGCCAAATGACATCCAGGCTACCAAGAGAAAATTGCTGCTACCTGGATTCGAACCAGGGACCTGAGTCGTGCGAGTCCTACTAGATCACGGTGAATTCGCTCCTTCTTTTTTTGCCCCCTGATATAGTTTTAAGTTGTAGTTCCCACGTGACGACTGAGGGAAGCGGCTCAATTGTTAGAACACCAACCCCACCAACTATTAATAATTACTACTTTGGAGCCATTTTTAGTACCTGTCGACACTATTTGTAGAAGTTTTTTAACATCCATTCCTGAGGAAACCGTTCGATATAATTATGTCTTTTTAAAGCTACAAACTTGTAAGCATATAAATTCATCAGGTTTTCTCAGAAAATGGGCATTAAAAAACATCAACAAACAGCACTGGCAGTGATGAGGTTTAAGAGACACCTAATTCGAATTTAACGTGACATTATAAAGCGACACCACTAATTAGCTCCTGGCAATGACGTACCGTGACCTATTGTGGTAATGGCCATAATGCCTTGTAGCTGAGGCCAAAAAATAAAAAAAAAAAAAAAAAAAAACCACTAATTAGCAACCGTGACACACACTTCAAACGCAAGACAGTATATCTACTTTCACCCCTCAATCTATGTGCTTTTTTAATTTAATTTCTAAGTATTCTGGTATCCAGCGACAAATTAGAGCACCTATCAAAATAAGGGAATTAAGAACCCAAAATTATGTCATCCCCGGCAAGAAGGGATAATGCGAACGGCCACAATGATACCTCCCTCGTGCAATGTAACGGAGAAATGATTACCGACTTCAGATGCAGTTTATCATGCAAAAGACTCGTCATATGAAGTTGCGACTTTCCGGGGACTCTGTTGTTACAGGAAACGGAAGCAAGAAAGTTACACTGGTTAAGAGTGTAGACAGGTAAAATGCTGTTTACTAACGCACCGTAATGACACGTTTTGGAGGTGATTTAATATTTTGTGATTTTACAATCAAGGTATCTTCAAAAAATTGAATCATAAGAGGTTGAACTAGTTTCAAACACGATATTAAAAGCCACCTCACCGTTTCCTCAAAAACGTGCCACTGCGATAGCTAAACAATCTACAGTCTTCAGTATATCCATGAGAGAGCTATTGTTTTTCGCATTTAATAATTTACGGATAAATTGCTACAAAAGCCAAAAGTTATCGGGAACTTAACAGTAAGTACCTAAGAGAATCTTTACTACCGACAAATCAGTCTACAACCCGTCACCAGTAAAAGCAAAAAGCGGTACTAACTTTTTCGGTTGAGGCGGCATAGGCGTACTGCCAGAGTTGGTGCGCTTGCTGGACGAAGGCGTAGTTCTCGGCGGGTTGTAGGGGGCTGGGGGGCGCTGCCCCGGAGGTCCCTGCATCATTGTTCCACCAGACGTTGGAGGCATGTTAAAACCGGGTCGGTTTTGCATTTGCTACGAGAAAAATGGGACACCTCAAATGAGAGGACGCTATACCTGACGATGTTGAGATTGATGGTGGAAGGAGAAGCGTAATTACCTATACCTATTGTTTTGTTTTGTTTTTGAAGTGTACTTTATTTACGCCAATTGGCAAAATATAATAAATAATAATAATACCTGACGATGCATTTTTTGCCGCCCATAAGATTAACATTGCGAGCGGCGATTCATTTTCAAGGTTTACCTTGGCTGGAAAGACACAAAATTTTGCCTGTACCTAGCCCTAACAATGTTCTAGGGAGTGTTCGAAGCAGATTTCCCAATTTCTCACTGGTTTCTTTTATTGCAACTGTTTTGCAAATGCTAGCATCGCATACCTCAAGAAAAGTGCTGTATCTCGAAAACCAGTAAAAAAATGGGAAATCTGCTTCGAACACTCCCTAGAACATTGTTAGGGCTAGGTACAGGCAAAATGTTTTGTGTCATTCCAACCAAGGGCAACCTTGAAAATGAATCGCCGCTCGCAATATTAATCTTATGGGCGGCAAAAAATGCACCGTCAGGTATAGCGGACCCCCACAGAATCAGCGGTTGACCCAACCTCTAAAATTGACAGATCAGTTGGACCTACTTTATTCACCCTTGTCGGAGCGGTCGCACCTTTGAGTACACCATATAAACACTGAAAGTTTCTTAAGTTACCTCCTTTGATTGAAAGATGCTTACATTATCAGGGAAACCTAAGTAAATAGCTACGTTCCCTTGTTGACGTTAAATACAAACCGGAAAATTTGGTCCAGCATATTGACGAAGCGGGGGAACCTGTGGTCCAGGGTAACGTTGGGCGTTGGGCGGCGGCTGGTTTCCAACCGAAGTAAATCGCTGAGACATTTTTTGTCACGTAATTTTTTGTTAAAACTAGTAAAAAATTAATTTGAGACGCTTCTCCCAAAAATCCCCTTTACGGCGCCATCTTATAGTTTCTAAATAAACGTGGCACCAGATAAAGGCATAAATAATGTTATAAAGTAATAAGGTTTTTATAATTTTTTTGCATTTTAAAAATATTATTTAAAATAAAATGTAATTAAACACTTGTTTTAGATATACTTGTGAATAATTTATATTATATATTGACAGATCATAGTTCAAGGTGTCTGTGGTATAGAATAACCACAACAAAATCAAAATAATTCTTTCAAAAATATGAAAGAGTGCTAACTGCTGTTTCTTTGGAGCTAATAAAGGGTAAAAGACATTAGTGGTAAGTGATATTATTCCTTTCTTAAGGATTCACGTTATTCTGAATATTATTGGTCTGGCAACAAAGCATGATTTGGGAAGGTCAGGGATGTTTAGTGTCTCCATTGCGTATTATTTGTTAACGAACAATGACAGCTATGTGAACGGTTACGGGAGCTCCTCGTATGCGGGGTGATAACTCGGGTACGCTGTGATTATAAGAACAGAAGTGACATATCTGCTTACCTGCAGTACGGATTCTATACTGTAAGTGCAAGCTACTCTAGCATGTATCTGAAAAGTTTCTTTGTTCCGTAGATACTTAGATACCCTCCTGCTCGGCAGGGCTGCATCTGAGAATGTTCCGCTCCATCTTCGGGCGGAAGAAATCCAAAGGGAACGATGAGTACGGCGAAACTTCGGAGAAGCCGTCATCTGATGAATACGTAGTTGTCGACCAGACGGGGTCCACCCACACTACCTCTCTGTACCCAGCCTTGGACGGTTCACCTATCCCTGTCATCCATCCAGGGGCTTTGCCATATCCTCTTGCCACAACGACCAATTTGGTATCCAGATCAAATGATCACAACGACCAGAACAGTTCGGACAAATTAGATATGCTGACGGGCATTCCTTTTTCGTTGGCGCCATGGCTTAGCTCTAGGGTTGACTCAGACGGGCTGGAGGCTTTACTCCTTAGAAGTAAGTTTGCTAGCCAACACCTAGCTGAAGGTTTTGTCCAGTTCGATTACGACTTCAAACTGGAAAAATCTATTTGTAATATATGATGAACTGCTAAAACGACACAGAAATACAGTTAAGATCACTGAGGTGCGTACATTAATTTTTAAGTGGTAGGTACTTATATTTTATACTATTGCGTTCTGAAAAGCTGCTTTTATTGCTCAACTTGATTTGATTACAGATGTATTTCTTTTCTTGTTGTCTTGTTTTGCTTATGGATGGTTCAACAGTAAAGCCCTTGCACTCCGATCTGCGGATAGCATAGGAGGTATTAGGCAGTTATTTATCATGTATTATCATCATTAATCATGTATTAGTAGTTCCTTTTACTAATAATTTATATATAATTTATAATATATAATATATAATAATTTTATATATAAATGCGAAATCCCACTTGTATCACAACTACCTAGTCGAAATATTTGTACATGTGTTCCGTGTTTCCATTAGAAAGAGTTTTTTACTTTCTCGCTAGCCATATAGGTATGGCGAGAAAGTTTTGTTTTCGTGCAGAATTTCGAAATTGAGATTTTGGGTTTCCCATGATCCTGGGGGTGCCCTGAGTCCAAAAATGTGGTTTCTGGAAAAAGTTGTAGGAATAAGAAGGTGACAGTTCAACGTTTCACAATGTAATGACAAAAACACTGCAGTCACATGCAAGTAACATCTAGCTGCTTATCATTTTCCTCATAGGAACATATCCTAGCTTGTTATACTTTATTTGTTAGTGTATTTTCCTTATACGTAACTCTAACAAACCCCCACTCACTACAAATACAGTAGTAAAACAACACAATACAGAACAGCCTAAAACCCCTAAATTTATTTTTCATTTCCCATCATGGCACTTCGACAATAAATACATTTGTCTTTGGGAACGGATTTAGTCAAAGAATCAGCAATCATTTTGTCTGTTGGACAATATTCGAGATTTACTTGACCGGCTTTTATGCAGTCTCGTATGAAGAAATGTTTGATTGCAATATGCTTCGTTCTGTTATTACAGACCTCATTCTTTGCTACGTGTTGGCATGACTGATTATCGTTGAAAATTACAGTCCTATCTACCAAGTAATTCTCTCCAAACAACTCATTCAGCAGTTTCCGGACAAAGAGAATTTCACGACAGCTTTCGGTGACGCTCATCATTTCGCTTTCCATTGACGAAATGGCCACGGTCTGTTGTTTTCGACTTTCCCATGATACCGCTGCTCCCGCAATCATCATCACGTACCCCGTGTATGAACGACGGTCGATATCACAGCCTCCCCAGTCTGCGTCTGCATACATAACTGGCGGTTTTCCAGTCTTCCTGTAAACCAAACATAGATCAACAGTACCATGTAGATATCTGAGTACACGTTTAGCTGCATTCCAGTGATCAATGGTATTTCCCTCATTGAACTGGGCTAAACGGCTCACTGCATGGGCAATGTCGGGTCTTGTATGAATAGCTAAGTACGTTAAGCACCCTATCAACTCTTGATATGGCTGATTTGAAGGTTCTCCTTCTTTCGAAAACTTTACATTTGTTTCCATTGGCGTACTTACTGATTTGCAGTTTGACATTCTGTACTTCTCCAGTAAAGTTCGCACGTATTCACTTTGATCAAGCGTAACTGTATTGCCATTTCTACATAAACGCATTCCAACCATCTGGGTTGCTAGCCCGAGATCACGAATGTCGAAACGTTCAGCCAATACCTTTTTCACTCTATCTGCTTCACTAGAGTTAGTGAAGAAATACAGATCATCAACGAAAATTGCAACAATTAAATATCCATCAGAATATTTTCTGTGAAAAACACATGGTTCAGACTTGGCTCTTTTCAGCCCTAAGCCTTCCAACTCACCCACAAGTTTTTCATGCCACACCCTACTGGCCTGCCGAAGACCATACAGGGCTTTGTTAAGCCTACACACTTTGTGCTCACTACCCTTTACTTCGAAACCTTTAGGTTGCTTGCAGTAAATTTCTTCTGAAATGTCTCCATTCAGAAATGCTGAGGTAAAGTCCAAGTGACTTATGGAAAGCCCCATTTCAACGGATAGCGCTACCAGCACTCTTAGTGAGCTATATCTCACCACAGGTGAAAATATCTCATCGTAGTCAATTCCAGCTCTTTGCGTGAATCCTTGAGCTACTAGCCTTGCTTTTCTTCTTTCAATGTTACCATTGCTATCTCTTTTAATTTTGAAAACCCATCGAGTACCTACAGCCGATCTGCTGCGTGGCAACTCGACCAGATCCCAAGTTTTATTTTTGATCAAGGAATCGTATTCAATTTGCATAGCATTTTTCCACCTTTCATCTCCTAAAGCCTCATTCGCAGTTCTCGGTTCGACTTCGTCGTACACACTGTAGGCAATAAAATTAGGAAACATCTTGGATTTTCTTACCCGATTAGGATATCTATTACCATATCCATCTGGTAGTACTGGAGTTTCGGGAATGTAGTCAGGATCCCCCACTGAGTCATCACCCGGTACAGCCACTGGTGACGGACTCCATGACACTCTCGAACCATCCAGACTGCCGTTGACATTTTCATTGCCATGACCACCGGCTGCTGCACTCGTTCCTGCAGTTGCCGGACTGCCACGACCACGACCAGCATTGGAGACACCAGACTGCGGACTCCCCCGCTCATGCCGCTGGTTGTCGCCTGTGTTCCCCTCGGGTACGACAGCTTGCTGCTGTGGACTAGGAAACACAATAGGTATTACAGTCTCACCCGGAATCGACTCAAAACTAGCCTTTTCAGCTTCAGTTGATTGTTCCGGAAATTTATTTTCAATGAAAGTCACATCCCTGGAAAACAATACTTTCTTAGTATCAGGATCAAAAAGACGATAGGCTTTACGTTCTTCCGAATAACCTACAAACACACGTCTTGTGCTCTTCACATCCAGCTTTCCAGCTCTTTTAGGTACTCGAGCATAAGCCAGACAGCCAAACACTCGCAGGTGACTAAGATTGACACTTTTACCAGACCAAACCTGTTCAGGAACTTTTCCTTTGATAGCCTTGGTGGGCGACCTGTTCTTCAGGTATGCTGCAGTCGACAGCGCTTCCGCCCAGTACTGCTTGCTGAGGCCAGCTTCCGTGAGCATACACAGCCCTTTCTCCAGCAGTACACGATTCAGACGCTCAGCTATAGAATTATGCTGAGGTGTGTAGACGGTTGTCAGTTCATGACGAATTCCGTGCTGTTTCAGAAACAAAGAAAACTTAGTATTAACATACTCAGTACCATTATCTGTCCTGAGGCATTTCAATTTCTCTCCAGTTTGTTTTTCAACCAGAGCTTTGAACTCACAGAACTTATCAAACGTCTCAGACTTTTGTTTCAAAAAGTAAACAAATGTCTTGCGAGAAAAATCGTCTGTAAAAGTTAAACAGTACCTGGAACCTGAAAATGACGGTACTTCAAATGGTCCCATTATATCACTTACAACCAGATCCAATAATCGTTTAGATTTTGGTCCAAGCTCGTGCTTAGTAAACGGCAACCTTACCTGTTTACCTTTGATACAGGCGATGCAGGGCTCGAAAGCCTCCTTTTCGGAATACTTTACCCCGTACACCATGCCATCCTTTAGTAGCTTCATACTGCGGCAATTCAGATGACCCAAACGAGTATGCATAAGCACTTGAGAATGCTTAGGCTTAGAATCACCAGCCGCGAAACCAACTTCAGAATTGCTAGGAGAAAAATTATTAGCAACATCTGATTTTTGTTTTTGTTTACGATCAGTCATGCCAACGTCTAGCAGAAAAGCACCATTTTTTGATGCGGGTCTATACAGTATGACCACTGCGAATAGTGCCATTCGGATTATGACCATCCTTTGTTTACATGATTATGCCCACGCGCCATTTTCTTGTTTTTTCCTCCGATTTCTTAACTTTCCAGGCATTTTTGGGGCCTAGTCGTGGTCAAATTCACAGTGGCTATCTTCCCAAAGGAATAACAACAGAAAATGGCTGAAATGTTTGTTTACAAAATAAATTCCTTCCAAGTTGGACTATGAAAGAATATTCAACAAAAATGAGTCTGATTCGAATCAGTTGCTAAAGTATGCAAAAATGGTTAAATTTTAACAATAGTAGGGGTCAGATATGGTAGGCACCAAATAGAAACTGGATAAACTAGGTACCTACCTAAATATTAACATTGTTATTATTTTCTATTTGAACTCGTTGTGCATACTTTCTACATACCTACCAAGTATAGGTACCTACAATTTGACGTACCTACCTTAGGACCTAGGTACCTAACTAATCATAGGTAATACTGCTTAGATAGGTATTTCCTGGAAGGACAAAAAATTCTGCGAGTTTTTATATGCACCACGTTTCAACAGTCAACCAGTCAAACGTGCCTAACCTATTTATTATATTTATTAAAATAAAAGAGAAGTAGGTAGGTACCTAGGTAGGCAGGTACATAAGTTTGTGCCAGCAGCTAGGTCAAGGTTGCCGCTAGGTGTTGATTTTGAATTATTCTCCCATTCTATTTCGACGCTCCCCGGAAATAGAAGGCCAACCCCTTCAACTTCTGTTCTTGAAACGTCCGATGCTTAGATATTCTTCCTGCAACAGAATTCAATCATCAAATGAAATAGGAAGTTAGGTAGGTAACCTGTTTTAAGAATTGGTTGACCATCGCGCAGGTGATTCCCATCATAGGTGAAAAAACACACGCTTGCTATAGGTGACCAATATATTAGATAAATTATCCTTCATTGGAGGATTGTACTATCTTTGCAAGGGTCTAGACTACTTTTGGAATACCTAGCGATATAATATGTAAGTACCTATTGGTCAATCCTAGCTACCTACATACCTACGTTCAGCGGCTTCTCACTAATTAGCCGATGTCATGACATCACTTAGCTATGAACTTTAAACAGCTAGAAATATAAAAATCCCCAAAAACATAAAATAAAAATATCAAATAATCTGGATCCGGCCATTTTTGTTTTTAATATCTCATTACATTTCAAGTAGTGTGCTCTCGCACCTACTAATGTAGGTAACTAGATAATTAATATAATGTAAAATATAATAAATAAAATTATCCTGGTATTTTTAATGTTGTTTTCTATAAATTAGGTGGGTACTTGTGAATTTTAAAATTTCAAATAATTGAAAAATAATCCTTAGATGATAGATTTTGAAATGAAAATAATTACTACTACCCTGTCATCTTACACTGGGGCTATATTACAAAGGAGGTTAACCAATGGACATTAAATCAAGGAATTCGTCCCAAAATCGGCTATAAAAACGTACATATCCGTATTTGATAGTTCATATTAATTCTACATATCAATTTCACTTATATTTAAGTTCTAATTTAGAAATAAAGTTGAATTTCCTACCTTTTAATGTTAAAAACACATCGTAGCCGGAAGTTACTACGTACAAGTAAAGAATGATATTTATCTACAGCCACGTCTTTTTTTCCCGCATAAATATTTTCAAATTATTTCAAATCTGAATAAAACTCGATTCTTAAGTTTTTCACGTTTATCGGTGTGATTAGGATGTTGAATAATCAAATTTTGTAACAGTTGAAGGCTTTGGAACCGTATATAAGAGTGATTAAGTAACTACTAAGTAATCTTCCTAGACTCACCTATTAACTCAGTGACTAGAGCCATGGCCTGGTAGGAGCCGTAGCATTAGCTTTGACTGCATTGGTAAGACACAGTTCTTGCTCCGTATTATTTAAAAGTATGCAAAAGGTTTGCACTATTATTGGGGCAACTTCGGTATTGACTCCATTCAGTAAAAGGGTTACAACAGCTCCAATGATTCCTATGAGTACCTATCTTGAATTCAGATACTAGACAATTTCTTTGCGCATTCCACTAAGTAGGTACCTACCTATTTAAACCAGGTACCTACCTATAGAGGATAAGAAGCCTATTAGATGGGAGGTAGAAGTATACCTACCTACCCTGCGGTACTCTTTCATAGCTAAGTAGGTAGGTACAGGTAGGTAGGTATGGTGCGCTTAAGAAAAAGTGTTAATTAGGTACCTAGTACTTTATTACTTATATAATTAAGTACATACTTCTAAGTTGAGCACGCTGATATTAGTAGAGTTTTTGTTGGCTTGAATAGGTATAGGTACCTACCCTTATTTGTAGGTAAAACTACGGTACTGAATATGAGACTAGTAGGTAGGTATAGGTATATCGTCATTGCCTAAAAATAGTGTGCCATTCGCACGCGAATCAAATGACTGAAAGTTGGACACTATGTTTAGCCTTCACGAAAGCAATAAAACCTAAGACAATATTTCTCATTATATTGTAAGGCAGGTAGCTATAAGATCAGCCCCTGTTCTCAGGCTCCTATTTACCGTTATGCCCGTGTGACCTGGCTTCACCCCCAGCCAGGCACGTAATCCAAGCTGGTTGCGCCCATATATAAGATGCGATAGCTACGTACCCACCTTGCCGGCCTCTGATTGGTCAATGGCCACCTTGCATAGATTTTACTTGTTTTTGACATTAAAAATCACCATTCTCAAACTGTCTACTACCTGCTCCAGACTACACAGTGGAATAAATAATCGAAAGCATTGATTCATGGTAAACTATATAGGTATAAAGGAAAGCAGAAAAAAACGGCTATATTGTTTCTTGCATTTTCATTTTTCTTTCCCTGGTTCGAGCCGTAAAGACGACATGGATATCCCTTGCTGCATCAGTCATTTTTCTTTCTTCAATTCACAAGTCAGTCACTTCCTGAAAGAAAACACACAGCTACTGTTAGAAAGCGTAGGTACTTTCTACTCTAGATATAGAGCCACGCGTCTAGGTAAGTAGGAAGGTAGGTAGGTAGGTATATAGTTTTCCTTATTATTATATACCTGCCTCAATCAGCTGCGTTCAAATGGCAGTTTTCATTAATATTTAAGTGCAAATAAATATCCAACATAGTTTCATCAGAAAAGTGTCATTAAAATAGTCAAGAAAGACTTGGCAAAGAAGAAATAAATGAGGTTAAGTAGGTACCTACCGAACCGATGATGAGTGTTAGGTTGAGCACAATTTTGCCACGAGATGGTTATTTGCCGGTGAGAGGGGTTTATTTTTCAAATATCCAGCAGCAGATGTCTTTTGTCTTCTTCCGAGTAAATCATAATGGATAAAATATCAAAAACCAACAATTAATTATATCCATCATCATTGTTTTGGGAGCCATTTTCTATTTTCTAATAATTTCTCAGGGCCCACTGCCCAGTAAAGGCCCAAATCGAAAGAGTCACCAATGTTGCTTCACTGTAAGAAAACTGACCAAAAAAAGAAGGGCCCCAAGTAATGCAGAGCTGCCAACTTAAAATGGTGTTTTTGTTTACAAATGGGCAAATTCACGATGGTCATACTCCAGGGGGGTGAGTCGGGACCGCGCCACTGACAAAGAGACATAGAAATGACCGTATGTCATGGATGTCATGTCATTGGGGTGAGTCCGGTTACCCGCGGACAGCGCCATCTTGGCCGCTTCGTTCAAGGTTACTCACCAATTAAACCAATTAAATACAGACCAATACCGTCAATTTCTAGAATTATTATATTGAAATATAGACTAAATCGTTTTCTGGAAAGTTTAAGTAGTATTCTATGCCTTTTTTTGTTGTAAACAAAACCACAGATTCCACGAAGTTCACAAGATGAAAATTTCATTATATAAATAAAGATACTTTCCGTAAATTTAAACAGAAACCGAACACACAATCGATGCATTTTATTATAAACTTCCAATTTTTATAATAAAAGTATACAGAAGAGGAGTTTAAATTATGTCACCTTCTATGTCAGCCTTGTCGCCTTCCAAAAGGGCAGGCGACATAGCAGACGCCAACGCGTGACTAACCCATTGTGTTATGTCTCTTTGTCCGCTATCTCACAAAGTCCCGACTCACCCCTGACTATTATGTCACCTGTCATGGCGCTGTCTCAGTCCCGACTCACCCACCAGGTCACCGCCACTACATGTCGGTTTTCCCGTTATGTTGACATTTTCCTGTTTGTAAATAAGACATTTTGATTCACCAAAAATAGTGATAAAACCCTTTTTTGATAAAGTGGGGACACTCAGTAAATTTGTTTTGAGCTGAGGTACAACAGCTACATTTTTTAAGACAAAGTTGCCTTGCTTCAAATTTACATTTTTATCACCAGTGCCAATGCAATCAATTCGTGAATTATTTGCAACTGTAACCTGAAAAGGAGAGTTAGTGCACAATTGGTTCATGCCTTCACTAGTCTTGCACATGTGCCGCGTAGCTCCACTGTCAATCACCCACTGTGACTCATCTTCTTGATTCGGCAAGTCGGTTGACAAAGCAGTCGCGTACAAACTAGTATTTTCTTTTCTTCCTTCTTCAGCTCCTTTCTTCTTATTGTTCTTCTTCCACGGTTTCTTCTGCGCCTTCTTCTTTGGACATTTAGAAGCGTAGTGCCCCTTTTCGTGACAGTTGAAACAGGTGACCACTAGTGCAGTCTCGACAGAAGTCTCAGCAGGTTTATTACTCTCACCCAGCCTCTGTTCGTGCAGACGTAGCCTCTCTGTCAACAATGTTATGTTCCTATCCTTCTCAGGAACACTCTCCCAAGCGTTCTTGAACTCCAGATACGCGTCAGGCAAAGTATTTAACACACGATTGAGCAACAGACAATTAGGAAGTTGAACATCCTTTTCTTTCAAAGCCAGATTGAGATCTGTCCATATCTTGCTGATCTTGGACACATGTGTAGCAATATTATCAGTATCTAACTTCCGATAATTAAAAAGTTCGCAGTATAGCAGGTCTAACCGACGCTCGCCCTTCTGTTGATACACTGAGTGCAAAGTATCCCACATGTCTTTTCCAGACTTGCACGTGAGAATATGCCGTTTAGGTTCACTACCCACACTAGTTCCTATTAGAAAACGTAGCTTGGCATCATTCTCGTTGAATTTGTTGCACGCAGCCAGAAAATCGGCCGGCTTATCCGCAAAGTTCGCTTCCACTGGCATAACACTAGCTCCTGTTACTAAATCTTTTAAATTGTTCACAGAAAGCTCTAGGTCAATGTCAAAAAGCCAACTGGCCCAATTTGTGGATCCTTGAAGCTTATCTATTCCACGGATTTTCTCCATTTTTGACAGATCGCTTCTTTACAGGAAAAACACAATAAAAGTACTCACACTGGTAGTAGTAGGAACATAGGTAACACTTGCTCCCACTTAGTACACTGGTACCACTTCAACATCTGGTCCCATAACCTTTGTAGGAATAAGAAGGTGACAGTTCAACGTTTCACAATGTAATGACAAAAACACTGCAGTCACATGCAAGTAACATCTAGCTGCTTATCATTTTCCTCATAGGAACATATCCTAGCTTGTTATACTTTATTTGTTAGTGTATTTTCCTTATACGTAACTCTAACAAAAGTCTGTCGTCCGTCAGTCCGTCCGTCCGTGCAGTGATCTAGAGCCTATACCGTTCACCCGATTTTGATGAAATTTGGTATGGACCTGTCTAAAACCACTGCCGAGACACATTTTTTAAGGATTTTTTGATTGGTCAAAAATTGCGGCCGCTATTGTCAAAAAACCGCCAAAATAATTCCAAAATCGTGTTTTTGGTTAGTCGGACAAGCGCTGACGGTACACTTTTCAACCTATAACATTGAAAATTGGTATTTGTGTTGACAAATAGATGCTTCGGGGTCATTTGCAACTAAAATTGAATTGGTTCAAAATTACGGCCGTTTTGAAGTTCGATAGTCTCGGCGCCATTCACTGACCGATTGTCATGAAATTTGGTAAATTTGTGTAGAACCATGTAACTTAAACATCTGTCGAACAGAATTTTGTTATCTTCAAAATTACGGCCGCTTTTGTCAAAAAGTGTTGAAAATGAGTTGAGAATGAGAAACCACGTTTTTGAATGGTCGGAACACATTTGGGAGTTACAGTAATAAAATGAAAGTCATGAGATTTTGTGTGACTGATCTCAGATAGATGCTCATGGGTCATTTTCAACCGATTTTGGATTGAGTGAAAATCACGCCCGCAAAATTTTTTATAAAGATCTAAAAAAAAATAATAATAATAATATGGGGCGAGAAAGTTAATTGCGACTGTTGTCGGACCCTTTATTATGTCTAAACTACCTGTGCAGAATACAGCTCCTGAAGGGAGGGTAGTCGTTAAACATTTAAAACATTATGCTATATTTGGCCATAGCGCCTAAGAGACCTGTCTCACCTGACTCACACTCACGACGCCGTTGCTGATGGAACGATAGGTTTTGATCAGAAATTCTGCTGTCACACAAATAAATCTGTTCTGGACTAGCATATTAGTCCAGTAGCAGAGACTCGGGAGTCCGTGCCATGAGACACTGCTTGATGGTGATGTTGATGGTTTATATAGATGCAAACACGATGATCAGTAGAATAATGATCAGGGATGGAAGCCACGTCTTGAGGAATGCAGAAACGCTCACAAATCTTCCCGTCACAAACATAAGAGCAGCCAGTTTGATCATATTCCACCCACCATTACTATACCCCATGCTGTTCAAAGCCATCGCGACGAAGTCGTGGCAGTTGTCACAAAGGAGATTGTGCTGAAGAAAAAAAGATGTTATTAGCGACCTTCAAACGTGTAGACGGCTATTCAGGTATGGCAGGATAGGGTACAGTTCCACTTCGGCCAAACTTTTTTCACACGGGTACGTCTATCAAAACATTACTTACCATTCTCTTCTTGTATTCCTCGCTTGCCTCCATAACCGCTTTATCCCACGCTTGGGGGCCTCCCGGAACTTTCTTCAAGTCCATCGGCAAGTATTTGGCTGGTTCCCCAAA
Organism: Mesopsocus fuscifrons; assembly: GCA_950004255.1. NCBI lineage: Eukaryota > Metazoa > Arthropoda > Insecta > Psocodea > Mesopsocidae > Mesopsocus > Mesopsocus fuscifrons. Next base: position 15,008,117 of record OX465379.1, read on the forward strand.
GGCCATATCGTCCGTCGCAACATGGTATGGCCCAGCAAAGTCCCGCAACACTCCTGTTGATGTGACGATGTCGGAGTTCGAACATAACTTTGATATTAATTCATTATTATTGTTAGTTGTATAATGTACCGATAAGTAGCGCTACGGGCGTGTTTGTTACTTCAGTTCTCTGTGTACCGCCCTCGCTATTAGACGTAGGTACAGAGGCTCCCGCGACAATATAATACTGCGGCTATAATTATTCTATCAGGCTTAGTAAGCCGTGTTTTGATTAGGATATTTTCGAGTGCTTATTCTCGTGACATCCATACCGGAATACTGAAGAGGAACACTGCGAGTTGGTTCGTCCTTTCCACTGATTATCTCTGTTGTATTTCCCATATCCTCCCTTATTTCTACATTATCATTATACCTACCCCACGAACCTAATTGTCCTATGCACCTTTACGGTCAACGAGGGTAAGTTGCTATTCATATTTTCCATTAGTAGGTATACCTACAAAACTCCATTAAAATATATACAGTCCACTATTACCAAAATAAATAATATAACTGGGTGGTACCCAGACAAAAGGTCCTTACGAGCCAGATATTGAACTGGTCAAATTATTTAATTAATTAATTGTTGAATTAATATTGAGGGGTTCGTTCGGACTCCAGACTAAGAAGATTTGCCTTCCTATAGAATGTGCATGGGTGAACCCGTCTTCTTAGCTTGTATTATCGATATACTCTATTTTATTCCTTATACATTGAGGTAAAAAGTCGAGCATCAGGAATTGAGCATTTTGCCTCAAACGTCAGGCAGGTTTGCTGACACTATACTTTCTTATCGTTGGGCCGCTGCCAAGTTTGCTTGGTCGCTGTCGGCATAATTGCGTGGGATTCGTAATCTCTAAGAATTGTTATCTCTATTTATGGGTTTATTGTCATTGGTAACTAACTATACCTACCTAGTCCAGGATGTGTGACGAAGGTCCTTCAAAGGAAGGTCCAAATGCGAAGGCTCTGTCTGAGCAGAGACAGTACCTCGTGCGAAGAGTTCGTGAAGTTGTAGCACAAATCAAAGAGCTAAACGTGGAAACTCATGCTAGGGAGATCCTCTCTAAAGCAAAGCGAGTAGATGTATCTTATCAGCCTACTTGGGATAAGGTGGAAAATCAATGTTTTCTGTATAACAGTTCGGTTAGGAAGAGCCAGAAAATCCCTCTCGAGGATGATCTTCAGAAAGAGTTTGCGGATTGTGTGGATTTCATCAATACAGCAGCGATTACTGCTCAAGCTAAACTCCAAAATGGGCAGGCTCCTCCCACAGCTCCCTCTCAGCCAGTGGCAGGTCAAGAATCTGTCCGAAGTTACCTAAAGCCAATTGAGCTTCCCAAATTCTCAGCTGATGAATTTGAATATTTTTGGGGATTATTTGAATCTCTTGTGGATAAAAATCCTAGCCTAAATGCAATCTTGAAGTTTCATTATCTATCCAATGCATTGTCAGAAGATGCAAAAGCAATCATTTCGGGATTTTTACCCATATCAGCGGAAAATTACCCACTTGCTAAAGAAGCATTGATTTCTCATTACCGAAATCCTCGTCGGCAGGCCAGTAAACATGTTACCAGCCTACTGAACTACGATTCTCTGCCCGGCAACCACAAGCCAGCAGAATTAACCAGTCTTGTCAATCATTTCCAGAATACTGTTTCTTCCGTTAAGAAAGTGGAGATGGAGGACTTAGGAGATTTTTTATTGTTCCAAATTCTCTACTCGAAGTTGGAGAAAAGGCTCCGTATGGCCTACGAACGATCGCTTGAAGATAGCAGGAAGATTCCTACCCTTGCAGATCTTCTAAAATTTCTTAAGGATCAAATTCAAATGTCAGATCTGAATGACATCGCTTCCCTGAATACTAAAAGGGATGCTAAGGAAACTCTTAAGTCTGACGGTGTAAAGTCAGTTCCCATCAGAAAACCTTTCGCCAAGTCTGCACTTCTCGTCAAGGACGATACTACTTCTCCTTCACTGAAAAAGTGTGGTTATTGTTCTGGTGATCATTTTATTTACCAGTGTGAGAAATTTAAAACCATTCCTGTGGAAGAAAGGTATGCTTGTGCAAAGGGAAAGCATTTATGCTATAAGTGCCTAAAGGCGCACAAAGGTAACTGTACTTTTAGATTCAGCTGTAGAACCTGCGGTGGTGATCATAATTCATTGTTGTGCAAAGGACAAAGAAGCTTCAGTCCAAATGAAAATGCCGAGATAAAGGTGCATGGTGCACCCAACCTTAATCAGACGCGGAACTCTGGCGACCAGCCAAGTAATTCGCTGAATACGCAAGCCCTATCATGCAACTCAAGGAATGCTCAAGCGTTACTTGCTACTGTTATCATTGAGGTCCGGGATACCTCTAACTGTCCTGTTCTAATTAGGGGTGTTGTAGATTCAGGCTCACATCTCAATTTTATCACTGAGCGGGCCGTACAAAAACTTGGATGTGCACGTACGTGCGATCGCACAATAGTTAATGGAATCTCAGGTACCACCTCTTCAAAGGGAAAGGTCAATCTTCATTGTGAATCACGATTCAGTCATCAGAGATTCAACGTTTCAGCATTGGTGTTACCAAAAATATGCAACGATTTGCCTAGTTGCTTAGTGAGTGAGGAAGCCATCTCACAGACAACAGACCTTCCACTCGCGGACCCATCTTGGGGAAGACCAGGGCCTGTTGATATGTTGTTAGGAGCAGAAGTATATGCCCAAATTCTGTCAGCTGAACGTCCTATAGTCAACGTAACCAACAGCTTGGTAGCTCAGTACACTTCACTGGGATATGTCCTCGTAGGTAGTGCAGATGCCAGTATCCTGCAAACTACTTCATTGTTATCAGTAGATGACACTCTTACCCGTGCTGTAGAGAAAATGTGGAAACTAGAGGAGTTTCCCGAAGTACCTATATTAAGTCCTGAAGAACAGGCAGCTGAGACATTTTATAAAGAGACCACTAAGCGTGACCCAGATGGGCGTTATGTAGTCAAGTTACCGTTTCGTTCAGACGTTACTGAACTCCATGCAAACAAGTATCCCCCGAAAAAGGCTTACGAAAAGTTGGAGCAAAAGGTCGAGAAAACGCCGGAAGTTTCGAAATTGTACAATGAATTCTTCGACGAATATCGCAAGACAGGAATGATGGTGCCTGCTGAAAATGCAGTCGAATATAAATTAATTCATCACGCTGTGGTGAAAAGTTCAACCACTACGAAGGTTCGGCCCGTCTTCAATGCGAGTAGCCCGGATATCCACGGCTACTCACTCAATGAGCAGCTGTTGTGTGGACCGTCGCTGCACTCTGACATTTTTGACGTGTTACTGTCGTTCCGATTTCAGCCTGTACCATTCGTATGCGATGTAAAGCGAATGTACAATTCGGTTCTTGTCGATCAGGACGATTGGAAGTTCCAGCACATTTTGTGGCGACCTTCCGCGTTGGAGGAAATTCAAGAATTCGCCTTGACGAGAGTTACATTTGGCATGGTTCCAAGTGGGTACCTAGCCCAAAGAACCATCCAACAGTTAGTAGAGGACGATGGTACAGCTTACCCTCTCGCTTCTCATGCTTTGCAGAATCAGATCTACGTAGATGACCTGGCATGTTCTTACCCTAGTATAGAGATTGCGTGTGAAGCAAAGAATGAGTTAATTGACTTGATGAAAAGGGGCGGCTTTGAGCTGCGCAAATTCGCTAGCGCCAATTCTGAGCTTACTAGTGATCTGCCGTCTGAGCACTGCGAAGATATTGATTTCGGTGACCAGGACGCCACCTTGAAGATTTTAGGATTATGTTGGAGCCCATCCAGTGACGATTTTCGATATAATGTTCGAGAATTCGATGGATCAATGACTAAGAGAAGTGTCCTCGGCTATGCTGCACGTCTCTTCGATATCAAGGGACTTTTAACGCCAATCACAGTCGCTATTCGAGCCTTTATTAAGAGACTCTGGGAAAGTGATTTGGGATGGGACGATAGGTTCCCCACCTCGCTCTGTGAAGAATGGAGTCATTACTCACAGGAAATGCCGAAACTGCAACTACTGAAAATTCCTAGATACATTCCAGTATTTTCATGCATTCGACTGGAACTGATTGGATTTTGTGATGGGTCAGCTGTTGCTCATGCTGCCTGCATTTATTTGCGTTGCGTACAGGAAAAGCAGGTTGGAATATACCTGATTCGTGCTAAGGGGCGTGTTAACCCCTCGAAGCCACAATTGACCATACCCCGAGTAGAGCTTCAGTCAGCAAAATTACTCGTCGATTTGTACAAGAGTGTTCTGCCCAGACTGGCGAACCTCCCCATCGCAGAAACTATTTTTTGCACTGACTCGACCATTCTCCTATCCTGGTTAAGGATTCCCCCGCACAAATTGCAGTTATTTGTTGGGAATCGAGTGTCCCACATTCTTAGTGTGACCGATGTGGAACAATGGAGGCATGTTAATTCGGAAAATAATTGTGCTGATCCGGCATCCCGCGGTTTAAACCCTTCCGCGATGGTTGAAAACCAGCTGTGGTGGGCAGGCCCTGAATTCCTGCAGAAAGAACCGATTGAGTGGCCATCTATTGAGCCTACATCAGTGCAGCCCTCAGAGTTACCCGAGTTAAGAAAGACTGCATTGGTTTGCACCGACGCTGCACCGTGCTTAGACCACGAGCTATTTGAGAAATTCAGCTCCTTATTGAAATTAAAACGCGTTCTCGCTTGGGCGAGAAGATTTATAAATAATGCGAAAGCCAAAGCAAATGGTACTCTTCGGAACAATGGTCCTCTTACCGTTAGCGAGCTTCAGGCAGCTATGGAGAAAATACTACTAAAGGTTCAGATGGCACATTTTCCTGAACTGTACAATGGGAGCAAAGTTCCTAAACATTTGCGATCCCTTACTCCCTATGTGGACCCAAACTCTGGACTGGTGCGAGTTGGTGGTAGGTTAGAGAACGCCCCTCTCCCCAAAAATTCCAAGCATCCATATTTAATCCCGATTGTGCACGCTTAAGTAGCACGTTCTTAGGTTAATTATTAATTAATTAATTTTATATAATGGTTATAATGTTTTAATATTTACATTCATCTCATTATTCATTAACCTATTCATGCTCAATATTCACTAATCTTAACCCATTATTATCTGATTATCTATTCACTATTCTTTTATTAACTGCATGTTCTTACTCTTTAATCAATGATTTCCCTTGGTCAATCATGGTGGTCGGGATGTCGGAGTTCGAACATAACTTTGATATTAATTCATTATTATTGTTAGTTGTATAATGTACCGATAAGTAGCGCTACGGGCGTGTTTGTTACTTCAGTTCTCTGTGTACCGCCCTCGCTATTAGACGTAGGTACAGAGGCTCCCGCGACAATATAATACTGCGGCTATAATTATTCTATCAGGCTTAGTAAGCCGTGTTTTGATTAGGATATTTTCGAGTGCTTATTCTCGTGACATCCATACCGGAATACTGAAGAGGAACACTGCGAGTTGGTTCGTCCTTTCCACTGATTATCTCTGTTGTATTTCCCATATCCTCCCTTATTTCTACATTATCATTATACCTACCCCACGAACCTAATTGTCCTATGCACCTTTACGGTCAACGAGGGTAAGTTGCTATTCATATTTTCCATTAGTAGGTATACCTACAAAACTCCATTAAAATATATACAGTCCACTATTACCAAAATAAAAATATAACTGGGTGGTACCCAGACAATTATGCTATATTTGGCCATAGCGCCTAAGAGACCTGTCTCACCTGACTCACACTCACGACGCCGTTGCTGATGGAACGATAGGTTTTGATCAGAAATTCTGCTGTCACACAAATAAATCTGTTCTGGACTAGCATATTAGTCCAGTAGCAGAGACTCGGGAGTCCGTGCCATGAGACACTGCTTGATGGTGATGTTGATGGTTTATATAGATGCAAACACGATGATCAGTAGAATAATGATCAGGGATGGAAGCCACGTCTTGAGGAATGCAGAAACGCTCACAAATCTTCCCGTCACAAACATAAGAGCAGCCAGTTTGATCATATTCCACCCACCATTACTATACCCCATGCTGTTCAAAGCCATCGCGACGAAGTCGTGGCAGTTGTCACAAAGGAGATTGTGCTGAAGAAAAAAAGATGTTATTAGCGACCTTCAAACGTGTAGACGGCTATTCAGGTATGGCAGGATAGGGTACAGTTCCACTTCGGCCAAACTTTTTTCACACGGGTACGTCTATCAAAACATTACTTACCATTCTCTTCTTGTATTCCTCGCTTGCCTCCATAACCGCTTTATCCCACGCTTGGGGGCCTCCCGGAACTTTCTTCAAGTCCATCGGCAAGTATTTGGCTGGTTCCCCAAAGGCCATATCGTCCGTCGCAACATGGTATGGCCCAGCAAAGTCCCGCAACACTCCTGTTGATGTGACGATGCCTATATGCCCAAAACACGGGAGTAGCCAGGTAAGGACTGGGATAGGTGTCCACACTATGCTTGCGGCCATGTCTTTGTATTTTCCTGACGATGCGGAACTCATGTCACTCATGTTCACCTCGAAACTATCTTCCATTGCCCATAAAGAACTTGCTTCCTTCAAATATATGTAGGACGGATTAAACTGTGACGCTGATCGATACTTCAAACCTTTGATATCTTTACACCATTACACTCTGCATGAGTATAGAACACAAGACAATCTTGGATGACACAGTTGAAAAAAACCATTAGGTAATAATTTCTTAAAGCTTTTTTACTTTTAAAATGTCACTAGTAGGCAGACATTGCAGACAAAAATGTAAATAAACGAATATCGTGGCAGCAGAAATACCAACTGACATGAACAAAATTTGGCGCAAAATATTTAAAATTTTACTGTGAGTGTTCGGTTTCTAAGAAAATCATGAGACCTCTTTGCTTCACAAAGCTAAACCGGCCCATACGCATACAAGTATGTTATATAAATGCTATATGCAACTAATTAACTCTTGCTAGAACTATAAAATAATGAGTAGGCACAACCAAAATCCGAATGCCATATTGTATTTTAAATTTCAGACGACGAAAATGTACGAAACTGATGAAAACAACTTCTCTCAGAAAGACGCTTATAAATATCTTTTATCTCTATACCTGCCGATTTAATTTAATTTGTACTTGCTACCTACGGCTCAGAAGTAGATTAAGGTAGAGGTAGAGTTACAGTATTAATTTTTACGTGTCAAAAAAATTGAAGAAAAAAGATCAATTACCTAGAACATCAATGAAGACATGTAAAAAACAGAGATGCATTTTAAAGAAGTTGAACGTGAACTACCCCTCATTTCTAAGAAAATAACACTGAAGGAAACACTGCCATAATATTGTTTTGATTAAAACTGAATAATTCACATAGTGGCCATCGTGACACTAATTAACAGTTTTGCTTAGAGCCAAGGCTGGTGATTTTCATGGAATAGAACTAGTAGGTGTTTCATCATTTCCTCAAATTTTACCAAACCGAAACAATTTTGAGAATAGAATTTATGGAGAAAGGAGTCAACTGTTATGCTTAAATGCGAAATTAAAGTACCTACTGACGATAGTGGAGCTGGAAAATCCTTCCCAGTTCCCACTACTACACCAAATCAAACCATTACAAGTACAGCTAATATTAAAAGTAGGCACCTGGGTGGCTGCGTACCTACAAAGTGTGATTTTCACATTTTCGATATTATACCCGATACACGCAAGTGCTACCTTCACATCCAGTCTATTCAGATTTGGCACCCTTTCGGATATAAAAATCTCTCAAGGCTAAAACAGAGGCAAATCACATTTCGAAATTTCCCCACCACACAGGTGGTTGGTCAGGCTGGCTAGTCTCAAGCTAAGTATAAAATTCCGATGCTGTAGTTTCCAACACAAAAATACCCGAAATGAACAAACTAAAACTAGCCCATCAAACCAACCTTCATTAAAACTTAAATACTTATCAAACGAACTTTTCAGTCAGAGATTTTACATACGCCTGATGCAACTTGGTCATGAAATCGGGATCGTTTCGTAAGAGGTAGTCAAAGGCCTGCAGGAGCTGATTGCGGGTGAGGGGCTCCGGCGGAATGGGTGGCTCCCGGGCAATCATCATCGCGGCAGGCTCTCTGGGAGTGAACATGGCCGGAGGCATCAAATCCAGCTTCTTTTCTTCATCCGGAGCGGGGAAGCCCGGCGGAGTGGAGTTTCGATTCAATGTCAGGCCCATAAATCCGTTGACTCCAGGCGTAGGTTGTGATGGTTTCGGTCTCTCTGTCACTATAGGGAATCCTGGATGAGATACGGTTCGGTCGAAGGGAGAAGGGCCCACATAGCCGTTACCGGGGATATGTGGCTTTATCCCCTCGTTCTCAAGGGGGAACCCGGGATGGGACGCACGGTCTAACTGCGCTCCTATGGAACCATTACCGCTGGGCAACGGCTGAGGCTTCGGTCCCTCTCCAATAACGCTGCTTTGCAGGAAGTCAATCCCGGAGGAATGTGGTCTAAGGAACTGCATAAGAGGATCCAAACCTGCACAAATAACAGTTACCATTGAGATGTAGTACGTAATGGGACAATTTTTAGACTTTACCTACCGTCTCAAATACGATGCTCTCTCGTGAACTAAAAACAATAATAAGAACCAGAAAACTTTTAGTCACAAAATTTTTTAGCTACACCTAAACACGATACCTACTTATTAAAAATATGAAATAGTCCACTAACCTGGGTCAGCGGAATGGGGGGTAACTACCCTCTGTTGCTTTTCAATGTGCTCCACTGAGTGTGCAGGATTCGCCATTAGCTGCTGCAGTAAGCCCGGCTGGTCGCTTTCAGGTACCGTCTTGGGCCGGGCCAAATCAGTCAAGATGGAACTTTCGTTGCTGCCAGCTTTTGCGAAGAACTCAGCAACACTCCGCGGTGTTCCGTCCGCTTCTTTCGGACTTGGCTTCCGCTGAGGAATCGGCCGCCCATCCTTGGAGGAAAAAGCTTCTTGTGCCTGTGTTAACATCTTAAAAATGTCCACTCCCTGGCCGTTGTTTGAGGCCACTGCCTGTGGCCTAGGGCCACCTGACACAGACCTCTCCATGAGTTTCTGTATAAGATTGGTCAGTCGCTCACACTCTGCCGGGTCACAGAACCAAATACCAAAAATGTTCCCTTCACTATTTCTGTACAGAAGATAAGGCTCGCTCCGCTGCAAGTCAAGTTGAGGAGTGATGGGTTCTACCAGATTTTTACTGTCCAATCGATTCAACACTAGGATGTTGTATAGGGGATCACCAGTCCGCTCGTACACAAACAAAGATCCTTCCACTTTCGTCTTAGTCCAGACGTTGTCCACAAAGGAATACAATGCAACATACTTGGCTGTGTCGAGGATTTCCTTTATATAAGGATCAAAACGTTTGAGGGCACCTTCGTTCAAACTGGCTTCTACAGGAACCTCAGCCATTTTGATTTTAAAATGAGATTCTGCTGCCACGTTGTCAATAAAACAGTTTGGTCCCGCCTAATTCCTAACTTTTAAAAACTTGTATTTTATTGGAGTTTTATTTTTTATTTTATTTTTATTGTTTTATTTATAACATTTTTTATGGCACCTGTCCAAGGCAACTGCTGGGTTTTCTGTTTTCACCTTATTTCCTTTATATCAGAAAATAATTCAGCTAATTCTCTACACTCGTTGTCATGCAGTCCACCCTAATGGTTTTAGGAATTCCCTCTGGCAAGAGTCATTTTTTATTTATATTATTTATTTATAAATAAATGATTCTTGCCCTCTGGTATCCATTATAAATTATAACTTCAAAAGTACCTACGCCTTCAGGTGTAATACATGAGTACCTACTGTGGGTGTTTTTTTGTATTCCATATTTTTCTTAGTTTCCGTTAACTCGAAGATAACCCCACATCAGAAGCTGTAAGAATACACGACTGTTTTGGGACATAATAATTTAATCACTAGGTAATCAAACACAACATGAGCGGTAGAACGCCATATAACAGAAGGCAGACATCTAACATCATGGTTAGGCAACATATTATGACACTATCTCAACTATTATAATTATATAATTTTTTTTATCATTACTTATAGAGTGGGAGACGATAAAGGTGATGATGCAAAAGAACAGAAATGGTACCTACACGTACCTAAGTAATTGTCTACGCGTATACATACCAAGACCGAGACGTGATCATGAGGCTTTTGAATCCACAGGGGCGAACCGCATGTCTTACCGCACCTCAAGTGAAAACTTCAAAATATAACCTGGCTTGGCTGAGACACGGTAGGTACCCGGAGATAATAGGTAAGTTTTAGGCCAAACTGTTCAGTCAATAGTACAAATTTTTAAGATAGAATAAACTTATTTTCTACAAATATTTTTACCCCGTTAGTTAAGAAAAGGCGACTATAAGCCGACAGTCTCTAATGGCATATTCAAAAATAAATGGACCAACATTCTCGGACAGTTTAACATGAATCAAACACGAAAGACAGATAATCCATCGACAGGTGTTCTCAATTATCTTTTAAATAACGATTTCTTCATTCAGTTTTTAGCTGAAGAATATCCCTCTCACGAAAAACGAGCGTAAAGGGTTGTCATGTAACGGCTCCACATCTAATTTTCCTCATGGACCATAAACTTCACAGAACTTAAAGGGAAATTCTCTGGTCCAATTAAAGTTTTTTGCCTGGACTGTCTTTAACCGGGCCCATGGCAGACACACGCTCCCAGTCAAAGTTTCAGCTCCTCCACTCCGTGAGAGCGTCAAGATAACGCTAAACGATACTTTAAGAGTGATTGTTAAAAAAATCTTCAGTTTTTCCTATTCTGAAAAATAATTTATCTTTTTAACGTCAGAAACCAGTCGCCCTTGCTGGAATTTAACGATCCTTCGATGGGCAATCGAAGAAAAAAAAGACGACTACTATTAAATTCGAGTGCCAGCCAGTGAAGCAGACTGGCTTCTTACGTAAAATATATAACGTTTTTCAGAACAAAAGAATCCAATAACTTCCCCCGAAATACGTAATGTAAAAAATAAAAAATTATTTCGAATAGTCACTCTTAAGTGAGAGTTGAAGGTAACTTATTTCAAAGGGGACTTCTGCAGCGGCACAGCACAATTTTCAGAACCGGCAAGTTGTCATCCATAGTCGCCCACTGTCGCAGCGATGGAGTGGAAGCAGAGAAGTCAACTGCCGACTGCTATCTTCTGATTGAGAATCCAGGAGAGCCGTCTGGCCCTCGCGGGCTACGGACCACATCTGGGGCTATACGCGAGCTGTCCACCGGCGGTCGAAGCAAAGTGTACACAGCTGCGGGTTGTTGCGAGGCCAATGTCTCTAATCTTCCTAACCTGGAATCATAAAGTACTAAATACACAAGTGGCAGCAAAATGATTTTTTTCTTCCCATTTTTAAGGAAACAAATATTTTTAGTAGGCTATGTTATGATTTTACAATTTTTTTTACAAATTTTCTATTGAAAAAATCAATTGATCGGAAAATTATAACATAGCTCGTTTATTTCTGACATTTCGGAACATATAGGAAATCTCCAACAGTCTCCTAAAAAAATGGGAAGTGAAAATATTAAAAAACCGAATTATGAGCACATTCTTCATCAATATGAACACAATGTGATTCGACCGGCACTTAGTAAGGCCCGTTCCCGGAAGGTGTCAAAGTCCCAAATTTCACGTATGTCTCCACAATTCTTTCGTCATACCTATCGTTAAGCTCTTCATCAGGAGCAGGAGCGTTGCCCATTATCCGCTGTCTTGCCTCAGCGTACTCAGCTTCACGTTGCCGGAGAGACTTGACAGGCTTCCCCGCACCATTCAGACTCAAATCTCCACCACCCGCACTCAACCTTTCCTCTTTACTTGGTCGCTTCAGAATCTTGACCGAAGGCTCGGGAGGCAGGTATTGCGAGCGAAGACTGTCTTCTCCTTGAATGACCATCGGCCCTTTGGGAACGGACCTTGTCGGTTTGGGCTCACTTACAGCTAGAGGCTGTTCAAACATCTAGAAAAGGAAAAAAATATGATTTTCTATTTTCTGGAAATATCAGCAGTGTCTTCTTCTTTAAACTATTAACCCTTTAGGAGCGAAGACTGTCTGTGACTGTTCAAACGTTCAGAAAAGTATAAGAAAAAGCTTCTTCGTGCCAAACTGTTGCAACAGCTTGTCGTTAGCCCTGGAGAAGTTGCTTTATTTTTAAAGCAAGGTAAGCGTTCAAACTTTTTCTTTTCCCAGCAGACCATCGAAGATGAAAAGCGTATTTCAGTTTAGCCTGCAATACTCTCAGTTTTTGGTATCCACGTTTCTAGCTAATCAATCAGTAAATAACTTACCTCATTTTCATCAATTTCTTCCCAACTGTCCACAACACTATTTCCTCCGTCTGCCATGTTCCATCTTTCTTTCTCTCTAGCAGTAGACGTTTGACCGCGCAACTGTCTGCTGCCACTATTTTTTTTGGCGCGCTTTCAAATTAGTCGCAAGTTCTTTCCACAACGGCCTGCTGTAGGGGGAATTCATACAAGTGGTTGTGCAGCTACGAGATATACCTACGAGTTTGGGCTTGCGCTGTGACACTAATATGGGTAGGTAGGTACGGACGGAAACATCAGACAGCTTTTTGAATAATAATTTGTTTTTTATATTTTCTTTGTTGTGTACGAAATATTGTAGATAGGGTAAGGGTCGATCCACCGATCCTCCGTGTGGAACTTTCCTTAACAAACTTTTCAGCTCAGTGATAATAATTGGAGGTTAAAATTTAAATTTTAACTACATTCCGTTTAGTATTTTCTTTATAGATATCTCGGGAGTGACACTTTTGAATTTGCTCTTTGTTCCGAAATATAATGTGTCATTTTAACGTCACTTTGTATGTTCGTTACAATGTTATAATTTTTAGGATAGTGTGATTTTTTACGTCCAAAAATTACTTAGTCATAAATCACTAAGTACCTACATATTAAACAAAAACTACAAAATTAATTTGTTCACTACTTACTTGTCCATTATCCACCATCATCATCATCTGAACGGAAAATAAATACCTAATGAAAATCTCGCACTTTCACGGAGGATCGCCATATCCACTCCAATATATATTTTTGTTTTAATATATTATAAAGATAGATACAAGGTAGAAGGGAAAACGGAACATTTAAAAGCTAGGCTGTACAGGAGTAAAATATGTACGGGTCGCTACTGGACAGATTGAATGAGATTCACACCGCTTCTGAAACAACGACTAATTTTAAAATACCTACATTGTACAAATACAACTGAAAATAAGTCTAGAAGTCGTCTGATTAGAAAGATGGCATCAAACTACACTTACCAATCAGTGCTTGAATGCGTGAAGCTCTGACAGGTTTGTGATATGACGTCTAGGTAGGTCAGTACCTATACAATTTGCTGAAATTCCTTAAAAACAAACTGAAAGTTAGAAATGGAAGATTGTGAAGTTACCCAGCCCTGAGGCCCTTCTGACGGAAAATGCAACCATTGCCACCTCTTCTTCTTGTGTGTATTACGACTCCTCTACATCATTTTTGTCCACCATTTCAAAGTCTTTCCCGGTTTGTGATTTTTGACTTGAGCTTTCACTCTCACTCTCACTGCGACTGTTGCGTTCATCCGCCCTAAAATAAAACATATGAAGTCACTAAGGTCACATTTCACAAGATGCATGGCGATAACACTAAGTCCACTATAGCGATAACATTGTAGTGCACTACAGGGAGTTGTGACAGCCACCTTAACACGTGGCAGTAGAACAATTTTTCTTGATTTGTTTCCCCATTTTTTTCTTTTAGGAAACTGCTGTACTTTTTAATGTTCTAAAATAAAACATAACCAGTCACTTTGTGACCTTAAGGTAGAATACACGTATTTGGTTCGCAATGCTACGTACTTCAAGCCCTACTCCGAAGTTACAGGGCGAGTGAAAAGTGTTTATAGGGGGATGTAAACCTGAGACTCTTTGTCGTGAGGTAGTGTTGTATTTTTGCATAAAATGGAGAAATAAGCCCACAAGAGCGGCTTTAAACAGTCAACTACCAGTCCACATGTTTTTTTGACAGATCGCGAAAACACAACACTACCTCACGCGAAATATTTTTTTGTAACGTTTTGGACTAAAACAGTATGATTTTATCGTCACATTTAGTAGAAAAGCTTGATAAATGTTTGTAATATTTACCGCCGCCATGTTACATTTTGACAATTTTTATTTCACTTACGGAGGTGGGTAATTGCAACAGCATTTCTCTACTTTTTCTCCTGTAAAAGCTAAACATAGTGTCCTACTTTCACTCGTTCGTTTCGCGTTCAAATAGCACACTATGTTTAGCTTTTAGAGTAAACACAACCAATATGATACTGCAATTACCCGTTTCCGGCGGCACTAATATGTAAACATTAGTTTTGTCGAATATTTACTTTCGCACAGTGGTTTTGGTGGAGTTCGTCGAGAATGTATATACAGCCTTAAAAGACATACAGAACATTTAAAAATACAAGTGTCCTCATAAAATGGTCGCAAAAAAAGTAAACAAACAGCAAATGAAATTAAGAAAAGTGAACAAAGAGTTTCAGCGTTAATTAGAGATATCTCATCTTACTCGGTAGCTTCTGCTTCTGCGTCCTGCTCTGTCGTCTGTCCCTGACCTCCGTCATCACCATCATCCTCATTTTCAGGCTTATCGTCTTCCTGTTCGTTGTCCGAGTCCTTGTCCTTCTTTTTCTTTTTCGACTTGCCTTCTTTCACCTCAACTCCCTTGTATTCATACTGTCAAGAAAGGAAATGAAAACTTATTTAAATCCTATCTTTACGTACTTAGTTTCTTACGTCAAAAAGAAAGTAAGGTGGCTTCCACCAGTGTCCAATTTAGTGGTCAGTTAAGGGCGACTACACAGTTGTGTTATTTTATGTTTTTTCTGTACACTATATCAGGAAACTATTAGATATGTTTTGTTGACAAAAATCACAATACAGCCGGCGTTAAAGACATATTATATTTCAGAACATTTCAATATCCAATAGTTTCCTCACAAAGAAGCAGAAAAAAACGTAACACGATTGTGTGGACGCCCTTAAAATGCACCAGCATTGCTTACGTGATACAGGGGCCAGAAGGAGGCAAAGAAGCCGACGTCCTCGGTGAGGTTTGGCAGAAGCCAGAGATGGTGGCGGCCCATAGACAGACACCACAGCAAGCAAAACACGACAAGCCGCACCACAGCCAGTGCGATGATGAGGCAGAGAAACCCAGCCCCCGCGACACTCAAGTAGTAGACTCCCTTCCTAAAAGTCAAACAATATTTTTAATGAGTCTGTTGCCTGCTATCGAATTTGGAGAATCTATATGTGTGTCAGCCGTGATAAAGGGCTTCTAAGGGGTATTGTAAACGGCCTCGATAGCCGAGTGGACTAAATGGTCGACTTTTGAGGAGCAGAGAGAGCCGGGTCACACCGGTTCGATCCCAATCCTACCAAAAAGTTTTTCACCTCTGATATGTTCAGCATGTCAAGTGAAATGTATATCGAGGCTGTGGTGGTTCGGAACCCACCTAAAACTGTAGGTCCCCATCGTTTACTCGATGGCTGGGGAGCTGGTATTTGGTAGTGCTGCCAGCTGGATAGTTCTTGAAAACGGTCTAGTTGCTGGGCTTGTCCCCCCCAACCCTCTTCTGAGGGTGATTTTCAAGTGGTATTGTAGAACCCTAAACCTTTTCCTAAGGTCTTCTCTGTTCGTAGATATAGCTGGTTGAAAATTTTTGATTTCCGGTTCCATGTTGAGACAGTAGAGTAACTGTATCCTTGTCAGACTTCGAGGTCCACATCTTTAGTTGATGTTTCCAATAGTTAGCTTACAGTGAGATAGGTAGCAAAAGATGCGGAGCTTATTTCACGACACAACCAATGACATCACCTCACATACCAAACTAAAATCCGACTCGTAAGTGTCTAATAACTTTTTATTCATCTAAAATGCGATAATACAGAAACTAAGTCAGCCATCAGACTACATAATCCAATCATTTACTGAGGTCCACATTTTTTCCAACTCCACGAAGCAAGTGATTTTCTATTTTTTATATTTTCTTAATGGGATTCTTGTTTTTTTTAACTATTTTATGGAGACAAAAATAGTCTACTACTGCAGTTGCTGATAACCCCGAATTTAACTGGAGATTAACCGTTAACCGAGTATGGTGGGACGCACTCTAAAGATACTACACAGATTCACTGGAATGATGACAGGGAAAACTATTCTGGTGCCACTGCATATTTATCGAGTTCCCAACACGGCAGTTTCCTGTGTTTTTCAAGTTAATTAATTAACTCACCTGACTTCAGGAGGCCAAAGAGGGAAGAGACAAATAGCGACTGTACCGAGGACCAAGAAGGTGCCGAAGATCCAGTAATGCAGCGGAATTGGGTCATAGATCCATACGTAGGCGTCCAGCCCGTCCTCGAATAACTGTTTCATGTGCATTTCTAGACGAATTTTCCTCTTCTTCCGCTCTTTTGTCGGCTAGAACAGATGTGACTCTCTACATGAAATAAACCCCGACAGCTCCCGTAGTGCCGGTAAGCGAGTTCACCCACAGTGAATAGATGGTGCTCAAAAGAAAAGCAAAATTGAAAATGTGGGTCAAAAGCTTATTCGACGCAACATTTGGTCCCGAATCCCGAATTCTAACTATAAACTTGATGACTCTGAATTGCCGGATACCGAAATAAGGTATAATTAAGCCAGCCCGTAAGTGTGGTCCAAAAAAAAAAAATAATAATAATAATAATAATTAATTAAGCCAGTCCACAAAAAGCTGTTTGTTGACGTTTTCTGATGAGAAATACTATTTCTGAAATACAGTAAGTTTTTTTTAACGCAAACAACTAGGTGTAATTTTACGTTGCTTTTTCTCGGAGATAATAGCCCTTAGTCAACTAGTTACTGTGTTCAATAGACGCACTATTATCAAAACAAATAAACAGCCAGGAGTTTCCTCAAAAAATAAAAAAGCCAACAAATGGCAATTTGAGAATAGGGAATGCCACCTTTGGGGAAGCAGACGGATCCTCGGAGCGGCCCTCAGCGTGGCTGCTCTCCGCCTCATCCCCCTGATTTGCATCACTCTCCCTCCCCTTGTCCTTCCCTTTTTCTTTTTCCTTCTCCGCCTTCTTACGCCGCTTCTTGGCCTGTTGCAGCTCCTCTTCTGAAATCGGGACCTTCAGAGCTCGATGGAAAAATTTATGTCGTAGCATTCTGAAACAAGGCGGGAGTGTGACTGTGCAAGTATATGAAGGCTGTAGAAACAATTCAGGTATTTCTGACTTTCATCAGTGCATGCTTACGTTATGGGAAGAGGCAAACCATCCTCGACACCAGGGGTCTTAAAAATTTTTCACGATTGGTACACCAAATCTTCAGAAAAAATTCTGCGGTGCACCTATTTTAGCGCCGGATCTAGCTGTTACAATGTAGGTAAATAAAGGCTTGCCTAATAGAAATTGCTTCTTTGGGGAAAGCTAGTCTTGGAAATATGAAAGAAGAACTTAGTGGCCGCGAGCGCGAAGAAAAGTTGAGTTGAGATGCAGTAAAAATTCTTAATCCTTACTTGAGAGCCTTGTGGAGCAGGGTAAGGGGGAAAAGGTGAAAAACGAATCAGTATTCGAAGCGAGCGAGGAGAAAATATTAATGACCTCAGTAAAATCTAGGAAGTTTTACATGCGGTGCATCCGAAACTCCTTCGTGGTGCACAGTTTGAGAATGGCTGCTCTAAACCTTGATATAGGCTAAACATTTGCTTGGAATATTTATAGAATTGATCTTATTGTTGTACTGGTAAAAGCGAGAACATGCAGCATTTCATCTAGTAGCTAGGGTACAACATGCACGAAATAAGCATGCCATAACCACAACTAAGGAAAATTAGACAAGTCAGTCATCATGACAGTGACTAACACTGGTACGGGGTCATCGACACAGAACTAGCGCATGACAAGGACTAGGTAGATGCATTTCCCAACGGAGACTCAGCCATTGACCTTCCAATGACAATTTTTAGCAAATGGCGTTACATAATTGATACTGAGATAAAATAAAACCCAGAATATCCGCTTCATTCATTACATCGGTTAACTTTGATACCTACGAGTAGCTAGCTTACTTGTCTAAATAGTCGATGACGGCGAGCCTATTCGGAAAGTAGTTATCCGCAAATTTTGATTCGAGAAGAGCGTCCACCGCCTTCGTCCCGGTAAAGTACTCGACATTGTGGTAAAGAAATTTAGTCTTCTTCACAGGAACGTTTTTCTTCAGCCACTTCGCTACCTGATATTCCAACTTGGTAGGTTTATCGTCTAACTTGACGCCATTATCTTCCTGAAACGTAAACACAGTGAAGTCAATCAGGAAATAATAGATAAATACTTTTACTAACTAAAATGAGCTACAGTGACTGAGGCCCGTGACGACCAGTGTTTTTTGTCCAACCAACGATTCCTTTGAATCGTCGTCATTCATATACGCAATACCGTTACACCCTTACTGTCCCAATTTCTTCCCTATCCAAACATATATCAACCCAAGTAATTAACAGCTGTCGCAGCATGTTCTGTGTACGTAACCGGGCAGCTGACTTATCATAGGAACGTGTGACGCGTCCGTTTTCGCGAGACCTGCTTTGTCTCCAAAGAATGGAAAACCTTGGCAGACACGGCGCCAGAAGCTGCTATTTGGTACATCACACATTTAAGCAAGTATATAAAAGCTGACACTGTCAGAAAACCTGATCAATCGGGTAAATACAAAATCAATTGACATATTTACCTCTTTACGCTTTTTCCCTTTTCGTTTATCAGCCATTTTTGTCAAGTCCCGTTAGAAAAATATAGAACATTTCGCATCCATATTTATTTATTTCAATAACTGTAAATAATTTAAATAAATTTTTATTATAAAATTTAAATTAAATTATATTTAATTTTGTACTTAACATATATTAAAACCATATTTTTGCATTTAAAGTTTTGAAATGTGTGTCAATGTAGCAGACGACATACATATTGATTTTATTTACTAATCGTTAAAGTTTGACGTTTTTGACGTAAAATGATTTATACGTTAACTAGAGCTTTTGCATTTCCTTATAGGGAAAAGCGTCATTGTTGTAAAAATTGTGAACATAAGAAGAAACCGAAAGATGTGAAACCACCACCACCACCACCTAAAAATGCGGAATATGACGAGCATTGCCGCACCCTAGGCCTGGGATCTGGGGCTGACCAAGAAGAAGTGAGACGAGCTTTCATTACGCTGTGCAAAAAGTATCACCCGGACAGTAGCAGTCCCGATGCTAACGGTGAAATATTTCGCAAGGTAAGACTGATTATTGTACAAATTTCCGTTTTATTGTCTTATCTTTCCTACTTACCTACAATACTTCAGTAGGTACTTACTTTTTTTTTTTTTTTTTTTTTCAGATTGAGAATTCATACCGTTACTTCCAAGCTATGTTTACCGGTGAGAGTTGGGACGACGAGAATAATCTGGAAGAATTCATAGGAGAAAACGACTCTGTTCTGGAGGTCGAGATAGAGGTAAAAAATCCTACCTACTCTGAAAGGGTGTTTGACCAAACAACCTAGGCTGTGAGTTAGTATGGATAGCAGTTAGCAATGAGCAAAGTGTCTACAAAATTTGACACCTTCGAAAGGAAGTCGGTCGATGGCCGTCGTACACTAAAGAGAAGTATCCTGTTGAAATAATCTCTTCCTTACTTCCAGCAAACGGCGCCGCAGCATCGCAATTACCCGTCGTACGACGGAGTGGGCAGCGGAATGCTGCGTGAGCGACAGCATTTGTACACGCAGCTGAGGGCTGTCCAGGCTGTTGAGCGGGTTCTTCTGCACAAGATCCTCAGCCTGGAGCATATTGATGCACTCTCCGTGCAGGACCGCCAGCGGGTCAATAATACTACAACAGGGTCAGTATATAAACGGAGTCATTAATTCTAAAATTCTAAGGCTGAATTTCACCACTTTCTTCTAGTATCCGATAGTGTCTCCTAACGAGAGGATTTAACGAAAGGATTTACGTTATCGTATGTTTAGCTTACGACAAATGCCTTGCGCTTGCACTTGTTTCTCTGCGATCGCACTTGTCGTAAGCTAAACATACGATAACGTAAATCCGTTCGTTAAATACTCTCGTTATGAGACACTATCGGATACTAAAAGAAAGTGGTGAAATTCAATTCAACCTAAGAAACATTTTTTTTTTCAAATGTGAGGTTTTTTTTTTTTTTTTTTTTTGGAGTGATAGGTTGCTTTCGAGGCAAAGCCTCTTTTTGGGTTTTTTAAGCCCCCTCACTCTTAATAACGTTCTAGGTTTGGTACGGACCGCCTGGTGGAGGATCTCATTCAAGATTCAATGGCCCGGGGTGACTTTGACGATTTACCGGGGGCAGGGAGACCCCTCCAGCGCCAGTCCAACACCCCTAACCTCGACTTCATCACGCTCAAAATGAACGAGATAATGATTGAACATGGTTTCACCCCTGAGTGGGTCACCCTGGGGCAAGGGAGCGAAGAAGACACAGCAGCAGTTCGTAAAGACCTGCGTCCCAACATTCACTCCTGTAAGTGTCCCGCTATACTACCCCTACTTCTGATAAAAGTCAAGATAGTTCTAATAGTAGTGTGCCTCTCAGTGGCCTAGTGGTCAAGGGGTCCGCTTTGTGTCCTCAGAGGTTCGAATCCCGGCGGAACGGAAAAATTTTCCGCTTCCGACTTGGATGTATGGTTTCGGCCCACTACTAAACTGGCTTCGGCCCACTTATATTCGGCTTCGGCCACTTCGGCTAAAAACATCTAACAACCCAACTCATATATTATGTTCTCTGAACGTCGCGCGTTTAAAAAAAAAAAAGTTCTAATAGTCAGATGAATTCAGATGAACATAGTTGGGCTATTTACTTCTATTTTTGGCGGGAGATAACAAAAGTATATCGTCATTTGTGAAATAGTTACTGAAATATTTTGCGACCCGAATAATTTACAAAAGATGAGAGGATTTACGTGTCGATAGCGACGCACCAATTTTTCCGCTTACGTCTTCGTCCCCAACAGTGGCAGTAGAAGTAGCGTTACTATGTTTTTATCTGTTAACCAGCTAAAATTAAAATAATTTTTCGCCTTCCAAATTTAACTTCCCCCGCTTATTTTTAATATTGAAATGATAGAAAATGAGTTTATATTTACACTAGCTGGCAGAGGAGGGATGCCTAGCTCTTCAGGACACCGGCAGTAGAAAGGAAACATACCTAAGGAGTCGTTGCGGACTACATCAACCCCGCAACTAGTATCTTCTCGTCGTCACTCTTAACTTAACCAGTTCATAAACGTTAGATACATACGAATTATTTAATGGAAAATAAATAGTTTCTACATTTAGACAGTTGGTACATATTCTACAACACTAAAAATGGTAACAAATTCACAACAATATCACGATTTAAGCGACCGTGGGAATAATGTAAAGCTTTCGTTGCTAACCCCTCTGAATCGCCTTCACAGGTTTCTGGTTTAAGTTGCCTCTTAGTTTTCGAAGTGGTTGAAATTTTCGAACTTCAACTACATCTCAACCGAAGTTTTCGAAGTGATGAATGAAGTATGGTAACTTCCTTCCCTTGTTGACTTCCTCGCAAGCCGACATGACGCTCTTGGTGAGAGGTCGTGGCCCGCAAGAAAATACTCCAATCTTGCTTACCTGCCAACAAAAAATAATCAACATTCCCACTGCACACAATAGTGAAAAACTTGGAAGCAGAACGGTTTTTCTTCCCATTTGTTAGGAAACTTAGTAACATGATATGTATTTTAACGTCAGAAATTCATTGGCTGTGTAGTGGTTCTACGATCTAAAAAGACATTATATTTTAGAACATAAAAATCTCCAACGTTTCCTCAAAAAATGGGAAGAAAAACGATTCTGCTGCCACGAGTATTAACTGTTACTCTTCACTTAATTTTATTTTCACGGATGGTGCTTTTGTTCTTTTATGTTTTATGTTAAATAAGTCAAGGTAATGGTCTTCATACCGACTCAGTACCGAAAGACAAAACTATGTTTACAGGGTTACCGATCTTTATCAATTTGCATGCCAAATATATATAATATTATCGATGTAGTTATATATGTGTAATTGTAAGTATTATTCCAATTGTGAAGACTGCCGGAAGATGGACTTACATAGCTATGTTTCTTCTGAACAAATTTTAGAAAAGATGACATGTCCGGCCGTCCAAAATGGTTGACAGCCTTCAGTCCTGTGAACATCGACATCTTTGATAGCCTCTGGAAGTGGTTCTCGCAGATATACTGAAAACAATCATAAAACAATGTACAATCAAGATAGCTTTCAACAACCCGCAATGAAACGGGGGAAAGTTTTTGGTGAGAAGCTACCCCTGCATACAGTCGCTCTCACAGGGCAACTTATACGATGCCTTGTAAGGCATCGTAAGTTGCCCTTGAGACTAGTAACCTTGATGACAGCTCGCCGACATTAACGCAGCCTTAAAAAACCTATGGTTGGCTGTGCGCGGGTTGTTGAAAGCTAAAATTTCTAGATTTCCAAATGTTATCCAAAACATCAATGTCGTTGGTCGCTCTGGTAAGTTTTCTGATTTATGATCTCACTTTGATCTCTCGTGTGACTAACCTGTAGTATTACTCCTAACTTAAGTTCCCAGTTGGGAAAGAAATTGCCAAATTAGTTATCTTGTTATATCTATGTGTCTTTATCTGAAACATCTAGATGTATTGTAGTAATCGTCTATACTCGCATGTATCAGCTTATTTCCTGTATCAATTACAAGAGTTTCAATGTATTACATCTCTCTTCTTTACTACGGTTCACCTGTTTTTTCGACCAATTTTTGAGGAAACTGTTGGAGACTGATGTTTTTTGAAGTACCATATGTCTGTTTACGATCGAGCGATAAAAAATTTGTCCAAAATTACCTACTCGAATGTGACGTTAAAAAGACATAGATACTGTACTGCAGACCGTAAAAATCCCCAAGAGTTTCCTCAAAAAATGAGAAGATCATTCTGCTGCCACGTGTAGTGTGGAGCTGTCGTGTAACTTACCAGCATAGTCGTCCTTAGGTCGAACTTATGGAAGAACTGTGTGATGAAGATATGAATTTCCAACACGTTCGTCACGTCCTTACGCTCGACGTCTCGCAGAACGTCAATGAACCATTCGAAGTGTTTGTGAGACGGGCAGATCCACAAGAAGTAGACCTTCTTACAAGCCACTCCTGAAATTCAGATTGCTAAATGAGAAAATTGTGATAACAGGTCCGAAGGTTCATATTCCCAGACTCAAACTAGGACGATGGTATCATACGGTTATGGCTAATTTTCTCAGCGAAGAAACAGAGCAATGGCAGGTTATTAAAAAAAATCGACGAAGTGGTGGGTGCTCGCCTCCGTATCGGCCATACCCGCCTCACCCATGGGTACCTGATGGCCAAGGAGACGGCCCCTACCTGCTCTTTCTGCCCATGTCTCCTCACTGTGGAGCACGCACTTTTAGAATGCCCGGCGGCGTTCCACCGGCAGCGCTCAGTGTGGGCTTGGGTATGATCCCGGGACCTTTTCCGCCTTGGTGGCATTCCTGAGTGCCACCGGGCTCATGTCCAAAATTTAGAACCCCCCTCTGCAGCACACCGCTCAATGGCGCGGATACCCACTTGGGTCTTGCGATAAAAAAAAAAAAAAAAAAAAAAAAAAAAAAAAAAAAAAAAAAAAAAAAAAAAAAAATCATCAAAAATTACTTCAATAATGTACGTAACTTATTTTCTGACGCTAAAAAGCCACAGCATACTTCAGAACAAATAAATATCCAAGAGTTTCCCCAGAAAATGGAATTAAAAACCATTTTAAAATCGAGAATAGAACGCGCTTCATTTTTTACTCGGAAGGTTCTGCGCCATATAAAAAGTTACCTGAGTATCTATTCGTCGACGTTCCAAAGACGAGGTCATTGAGAATGGAGGCGTAGGGCGTGACGCCGATACCACCCCCCACCATCACTGCTACTTCGAACTTGTACCAGTCCTGGTTACCCCCACCAAACGGCCCTTCTAGGCGGATCTGCAAAAACATGGTCAACGATATCTTATAACAAGGACTTGTGTCCTGAGAGGTCTGGGTTCGAATCCCGGCGTACACAATATTTTTCTCTTACAGCATGTTCGAAGACATATTATTGTTTCTTTCTCAGACGGAACTGTCTGAGTTTTACCCCATTAGAAAGTGATGAGAAAAGTCTTGGGTAATCGTGGTCCGAGTTACCTTAGGATGGTCATCATCAGGGTTGTAGTTGGCCGGATCGAAATAATTTCTTAGCTTCCATGTCCAGGGTCCCTGAGCTTTTATGTGGCATGACAGTGAGTTCTCGTGTGGAGCGCTCGTAAGAGTAAAGGAGTGAAACTCTTCCGTTCTGGAAAAAAGAAAGTAGATCCTCATTGGGTGCGTCCCACCATACTCAGTTAACGTTAAACTCCAGTTAAATTCCAATTATTGCATGGTGAAAACCGAGTTTAACCGTTAACCGTGCATGGTGGGACGCACCCATAGTATAAACGTACGAAAAAGATCTTTGTATTTATTTGTTCTGAAATATTGTCTTTAGGGTGCGTCCCACGGTTTAAGAACATTTAGCAACATTTAGCAATTCAGAACAAATATTTCATGAACATTAAAAAATATCATGAAACACCATCCCAAGGGATTTTTTTGGCAACCTAAATACTGCAAGCGGAACAATAAAATAAATTTTTTACCTGAAGGCTGTGCAAGCTAAGCGAACCCATTGACCAGACAAGTACTTGAAGTTGGGTGGCCGATAGAAATTGATTTTGATGACATCAGAAGGCAGCAATTCTGTTTCCAAAATGTCAAGGGTCATGTATTTTGTCCGCAAGCTTACAACCTGGGGAAAAAATCGAAAGAAACAGTGTAGTGTTTAAGGGTCCACTATACCTGACGGTGCATTTTTTGCCGCCCATAAGATTAACATTGCGAGCGGCGATTCATTTTCAAGGTTTACCCTTGGTTGGAAAGACACAAAATTTTGCCTGCACCTAGCCCTAACAATGTTCTAGGGAGTGTTTGAAGCAGATTTCCCATTTTTTTACTGGTTTTCGAGATACAGCACTTTTCTTGAGGTATGCGATGCTAGCATTTGCAAAACAGTTGCAATAAAAGAAACCAGTGAGAAATTGGGAAATCTGCTTCCAACACGACCTAGAACATTGTTAGGGCTAGGTACAGGCAAAATTTTGTGTCTTTCCAACCAAGGGTAAACCTTGAAAATGAATCGCCGCTCGCAATGTTAATCTTATGGGCGGCAAAAAATGCATCGTCAGGTATAGCGTCCTCTTAATTCGAACGAACACAGTTCGGTTTGGCATAATTCTGATGGAATCGTGCAACTTTACTTTTTGATATTTCAACTCGATCAGTCGATACGCAAAAAATAATAAAACCAATACCTCGGAAGAAACATAAGAGACCGTACTCACCTTATCGATAATGTAGACTGTGCCTGGGCCAATAAAGAAGAGCCAAAACCTGGGAGCACCAGTGAGTCGCGCCAGCCCGTGTACTAGACATAGGGCGTAGAGGAGCACGTAGAGGCTGTGGGTGGACCAGAAGAAGTTGTACGCTCTCTTACGGATCAGCGGGTGTGCGAATACGAAGATGATTACCATAATCACGAAGAGCAGAACACCGGTTACACCTAACGAAACAAATCCCGCATTACTTCATGAAAATTTCTGTTACTTCCATGGCGAAGTTTATACTCTTGGACAATTTTTGGTTCTGAAATATAATATACTTCTTTTAGCATCAGCCAGCTTATAAACTAAGGCACTGAGGAGTCATTTTTATCAATCCTAGCTTGGTTAACTGTTTTCTATTTGCCTGAAGATGTCGTTAGACGAAACCGGTCGCAATATATTTTATGTGATACAAGTACAAGTGATACAACTAGGTGTATTTTCTTTTCAATAACTATTTTCTTACGCTAAAAAATATATACCTACCTACTTATTATTTTCCAGAACAAAAAAAAAAAAAAAAAAAAAAAAAATCCAACCGAGATGGTAATTGTTGATTGCAGGTCACGGTCACTCTTGAGTAACAGTCGGCTCCTACTTGGATCAAAATTATGAGTCCGGTAATTGGTTACTATGGTCTGACTCTATACCGTACATGTAATGGTCTGACTCTATACTGTACCTGTAATGGTCTGGAACAGCCAGAACCCGATGCCAGGTTTGTAATCGGACGCAAAAAGAACTTCGCTGGTGAGGCACTTGAGGTTATCAATGGGTTGAGTAGACACGTGATAAAAATTGACTATATGTCCCACAGTGTGAAGAAGTGAGAAGAAGGCAGCAGTGATGGCGGCTATCTTATGGAACTGGATGTGGGCGTCCAGAGGGATATACTGCTGAATGCTGAACTCCTTCAGCTTGGTCAGCAGGTTACGCGACATAGTGAGCAGGAGGAGGCTGTAGCAGAAGGAGAGTGACGCTGCTGACCCTCGCGTTATGGCTATTCCCACCCCCATCACGTGACGTAGGTCTGTGTGCTCCGCCATGAATGAGTAGTCTAATGACACGATAAAATAATAACAGTTAGGGTCCCACCATGCCCAGTTAAAATTAAACTGGAGATTTACCATGTTAAATTTAACTTAAAAGTTAAATTTAACATGGTAAACATAGGACAAAATCTCCAGTTTAATTTTAACTGGGCATGGTGAGACGCACCCTTTAGAAGTGATCACAATGATCTAAAAGAGTCTAGCAACGATAATTTACATTTGTGTAGTCTATCCACCCCTGCATATGACTGACGTTACTCTCACATAAGAGGGAGGAGGATCATAACTGACTTGCATGGTGATCAGACTTACGGATGAAACGCTCCACAAACAGAGCAATAGTAATGACATAGAAGATGAATAGGTAGAAGATATTTTGTCGATTTTCTTCAAGGAACGTCATGACGCAGTCGGAGCGACGCTGGAACCAGTTTCTATGACTTTCTTGACTCGCCATTGTCGCAAAACTGGTCATTCGCGCGACGTTTGTCGACGTATCGAGGAAATTCTGTTTGGCCCCCTTACAGTCCAGCCCGATCGCCACAAAGTCTCCCTTGTACTCCTTCATCATCAGTTTGAAGTCGTTATAGGTGAGGAAGTCTTTGTGCTCAAGTCCCGCGTCCTTAAAGCAGCAGAAATATGGTATATATTTTTTACATCAGACACTGGGTATCATATTTGTTGACCAATTAATATTGACAGAAATCACTCGATCCTAACTTACTAAAACCGTAGTTTCTTTAAAGCTTTAACTTTAACTTACATGGAACATTCCATCAATAAGTTCAGTGACATGGTCGTCAGAGAGACTAGTAGTTCGGGCAATCTCTACCAGACTGCGCAACATCTCCGACAGCTCTTCCTTGTCAATGACGCCGTTCCGGTCATTGTCACACATGTCGAAAATTATCCTCAGCTTGTCTTCAGTTTTACCGCGGGAGAAGAGCACCACAGTGTCCAAAAACTCCTGCAATCATTGGAATAATAATACAACGAGGCCGAAGGCCGAGGTGTCTAGCCCCACGCAGTGGCGAGGTGAAGAGCAGGCGGAGCCTGCGCTTTAGCTCGTAATACAATAATGTCTAACTAAGGAAAAATTGTGGTATAGTTGAAATAACCAATCCATCCCGACCAGATCACCCCTTCGCGTAGAGGAGAGGGAACAAAAGGCCACAAAAGACAAGCCAACCGGTTTTCCTACCCAAAGACTGCAATACGTAATGGAAAATTTTTCAGTGGCCTCGATTCGAACCTTAATTTTCCTGACAGGACGCCGCATCCGTTCGACCAGTCCGCCACCCTTACGGAAGGTAGTGTATTCCAAAGGGACCGCTGTCAGACCTTTCATTTTACACAACAGACGGGAAAATTCTCCTTGGCATTATCGGCCATTTTCTGCTATGTGAGATTCAAGTAAAAACTACCATAGGAAATCGTAATATTACCTGGAAGGAGATGCGGCCGTCACTGTCTTTATCAACAATATTGAACATCTTCTTGACGAACACGGCATCTGACTTCATGCCAAGAGCACTGGCGAATTCACCCTTAGACAAGGACGTTCTCATTACGGTCACTACCTGTAATACGAATCAAATGTTAGCAAGCTATGGTCATTTTACTTCACTTTGTTTATGGCTGACCGGTGCAAGGGTATACCTTGGATATATCATTCTTGGGCTGTGCTGGTACCATAGACGCTACCAGGGTGTGTAACAGAGAGTGTTTGCTTGATTCTAATCGTGGTTTCGATTTTTCAGTATGGTATCCTGGTATAGACCAAACCTTTCTTTACTTACTGCAAAAAACCAGAAGTCTCTATGATCACTGGTTCTTATGTTATTAATTTTCCAAAAAAAAAGTCATATACAAATAGTACGACGGTTTTTCGAGATACCGTTAAACGACTGACTTCTGGCTCACACTGCTGTTATGATTATTTTGTCTGCAAAGAAATAAAACTGTAAATGTAACTGTTCTCACCTGACCTCCTTCTCCTTCATCCTCGTATTGAGACCTGCGCCTCTTCTCACCGGGCCTGAGACCAAAGGTTAGAGCGTACGCCTCCCTGAAGAAGTGTTCCAAACGCTTCTGGCGCCGCTCCCGCGTCTCCGCATTCGCCAGCATCACTTCTCGTATACCCTACAGACAGTGAAACACTATAAGACTCATGGCTTCCGGACGGTACTGCGGTCAAATTTCAAGAATGAGATATCTCACTAGTGAGGCAAATTTTCTCTCACAGTGACTCATGTAAGCAGTTACACCAGGTCATCCGTTCGTACCTGTATAGCTTCTGCCTTCTGCCTAGTTTTATGAACAATCTGCTGCTGAAACCAAAATGTAAACTAACCTGTGTCGTGATGAGTCTCTTTTTGTGTGAAGCGAGGAACATTTCCAGTTTTGAGAGGAACTTACGACGTGAGGACAGAGAGTCGAACTCCAGAACCAGGTCATGGTCGCGGGGGACCCGAAGCAACACTAGCGGAGCCCGCTTCTTGCTGAACGATTCCGAGCACTGAAAGTTATTTTTTTATTACAGAGAAGCACTGGATAAGTAATACAGATTCGCTTGCCGAGCACGCCGGCAACGTAAATCAAAACTGGGGCACCCACCCGGAACCCACCCAAAATTGTAGGTCCCAAAGCTCTCAAGATCGTAATACACTTTATAGTGACGCTTTTTAACCAAAATCTTTGAAACATAAGTACGGATCAAACCTTGATCAACTGACCTGACTCTCCTCGACAGTAAGATTTTCCATAGTAGAAAAGTTGACACTGCGCAGTTTTTCGCCTTTCCGATCGACCGTGTGGATCGCTTCTTCAGGTCCAAACCGGACTTTAACAAGGCGGTGGTGGTTGGCGTGCAGCCATTCCCGCACCGTCATTTTATCTACGGTGGTTTTCTGGTTCCCTGTTTTTTTCAGATCTTCTTGCCTATAAATATTACAGAGTTTTACATTCATAATCTGAAGAAATCTGTATTACGGCTAAACTGGGCTCACACCCTAGTTAGTGCTAGCCGACGTAATACCCCTCTACAGACATCTTCCAGAAACTAATCTCTTTCGATCCATAACCTCATGAGAAAACAGAAAACTTCAAATCGGAAACAATAGCGAAAAAAAAGATACTTACATAATTTTGAGCTGACGTCTTCTCTTATTCTGTAGTTTGACGACCCCGTAGCCCGCGCCTGCGCAGACCAACGGGACAAACGCCAGGAAGATGCAGACGTAGATATAGGCCAGCTCACTGCCTTCAAAGTAGTCGTAGCCTCGTAGGTATTGACAAGGCTCCAACATGGCGGCCGTCAACTGACCAGGCTGAGGGCAGGGGTCACCCTCAACCCAAAAAAACACACCACGTTGCACTGCCTCGGCGGGGATGTCTGTTGCGTTTACTAGTATGTCCCACAGGGTGATGTTGCGTAACTCTGCGATTTCTTCTTTGGTGAAAAGGCTAGAAGGTGTAGGTAAATAGGTATAACTTCAAACAACTAAAAGGGTTCAACACTATTGGTTTTTGTGCATGTCATGCTACTTAGCAGAGGGGTGGGAAGGACAATCCCAGCAACATTTCAGTTATGCCTTATCCATCGTGTTCTACTACCATGTACCAGCTCCCAGCCCATCAGAAAAACGTTTTTGGTAGGATCGGGATCGAACCGGTGTGACCCGTCTCTCAGTCGACCACCGAGGCTGTTTGTGGAAGATCTGAGTTCTTCTTCTCTACTTACCCATTGTCAGTGTTCTCGAACCAGAACCGATCAGCGTCACGTATCCTCAAAAACTGTTCCTTGATGATAGCAGAGAAAAGAGGGCCAGGCCCCCCACTGGACTCCAGCATGCCGCCTATGTAGAGGTCCACGTTGTCCAGCCTATTGCCATACGCAGCGGATATCTTTCCCAGGAGTTCTGGCCTCGTGGCGAACAGTGTCGGGTTCATTTCACCCCACTCTGTCACAGGGGGTAGGTGGTAATGCTGCCGCACTGTGTTGTAGTCCGGGACTCCGTTGTCTCGCCCGCGCATTATGTTTAGAGCCCCTGTAACAACGGTTCACTATAGAGAAAGAGATGATGATTCTATCCGTTTAAAACCCCAAAAAAGCAAAAAATGAAGAAGGGCATCTCTGCAACCGAGCATACTATCTTGATAGCTAGCACGTTTTTATGCCAGAAACGGCAGATGTACAGTTAAAGCTACACATGCACGCTAAAAGCTCCAAAGATTCAAATCCAATGCTTACGAACTGGCATGTAGAAAGATTTTTGGTAGTAAGGAGGTACAAGCAGCACTTTCTCCTTTCTCATGGACTTACCTAGATACAGAACCTGAACTCACCTAAATCACGTCTGGAAAACTCCATAGGACCGAACAAATTATTTCGTACGTCAGAACAAAGGACAGTATCCTCCCGTTCAGCGATCTGAGAAGATAAACCCATCAGCAGCTCTTCAATCAAACCTCCATCCAAAAAGTCCTGAAGTAAAAAATATATGATTAGGGCGTACCAACTTTACCACGGCTTGTAGTGCTTTAATTTTAGGGTCCCCGGTCGAATCACAACCAAGGATGCTTGATTCTAGTCGCAAAAGAAAACACAACCAAATAAAATTCGCAACTAACCGTCGAGTCCCACCAAGTAGAGCAGAGGCGTATGCCTTTATGGCCCATTGGCGTATCCTTGAACCGGCACTGAGCGTCACGACGGTACAGCCCAGGGGGGATCATGGTGTGCCCGAACCGAAAAGCTGCTGCTTGAAACACGTGCGTAATGCCCGGGTGGACGTAAGCTTGGTAGCCTCGGTACTCCCCGAGCTCTTCCCCTAGGAGAGCTGGCAAATACTCGTAGAATATTATGCTCTGAAACAAGTCAGTAGATTGGTAGATACTTTAGAGAGATTGCAAGGAGCTGAGTCCATAGGTTTACTGATTAAGAAATTTCTGTAGGAATCCTCATGTTCATTTTCTGGGGAAACAGTTGGATAACTTGGGCATTCGTTTGTTCTGAAATATGTCTTCTTAAAATAGGTAGGACTTACTTGTAAACTAGCAATGACTATCCTCCTCGCTCGCTGGAACACTTCTTCATCAGTCCAACTGGGGTACTGCTTCTGCACGCGGCCGGCTACTACGTTATGCCAACGGAAGAACAGAATTCCGAAAGACAGCAGGGCTGGGTTTTGGTTTGTTCGAGGGTCTCCCAACACTGAAATCATAGCGAAAATTTTGTTACGACTTTATGGGTACATTATTTCACCAGTATACGTAGTGGCTGTTTTCTTTTTGTTACCCGCCATCCCTGAGTTGCCACTGGAACCCCACCACTCCAGCCTCTCCATTCCAGGACGCTTTGTGTGGGTCCAGCCTTAAGCTGGATACATATACTTACAGAACAGGCGCTCAGGGTCCATGGCGCGCAAGACATGTGGCGCGGGACTGTTGAAGAGCGGGGCGCGCATGGTGTTGCGCGGTGGCAGACGCCCGTCTTGCGTCGCCTCCAGCGTCCCGTTACGGAAGGAGCGCAAAGCGTTCGCCCACGCCTCAGACGTAGAGTAGATGAAACTCCCGTCCACCCATGCTGTCATACGATTAAGCTAGAACGAAATGGGCCAGTCAGCTTTCCACGGTATAGTAACTTGCCGGAAGAGGTGGCATCACGGCGCCGATTTCACGGGCATTAGAATAGCCTTCACAAAGCGGCTACTTCGACTACCGTTGCTCCCCGCGATATTCAGAAACTTCAGTACCAAGAGTTTAGAGTCTTAATGCACACCTACCTGCTGGCGCGGGCTGTTGGGACTGTGGCCGGTGGTGCGGTCATAGGCGGCCCTATGGAAGGGGATGTATTTGTCCCCCTGGCAGTCTTTATCGTACATTTCATCGCACTTCTCGATTTCAATGCGATGGACCTCGATAGGACATCCGCTCTCCGACGCCATGAGTAGTTCTGAGCTGACCACCTGGCCTGGAAAAGAAAAAAAAAAAGCCAGTCCAAAGTGAGTATGGAAAATGGTGAATGAAACAATCTGTGCACTACTGGCTTTATGTATTAAATTTGTACTTATGTAGTTAGATATGACTGAGGTTCTATTTTACCTGATGAAGAATTTCTGCAACCAATAAATTTTTTTATAGCTTACCGAACAACGCAAAGAGCGCGGTTCTGTTGTTCCTTGACGGCAGCCCATCCTCCCCCCGCATGAAAATCTGACTGAGCTTGCGGGGGCTGGGCCTGGACGCCCCTGCCAGCATGTACACTCCATCCGAGTAAGCAGGGGGTGTCTTCCTGGTCAGCTGCGAATCTGGAAACAAAAACAAGCAGGTCAGTCATAACTTGAACAAGAGGTCATCGTCATTCAAACTTGGTTGGAAAAGTGGCCGAGCGGCCCAGTAAGCTGAAGAAGCCAGGTTCGAATCCTGGGCACTCGAAAATTTCCCCTGCATGGCCTTTTGGTACTAGGTGTAGGTAGCTATAGACTGGACATTGTACTATAGTGCCATCCAATAGAAAATCACCAAGTCTGACGTTGAAAAGACATATTATATTTCAGAACAAATAAATATCCGAAGTCAACATTTGAATGAGTGAGGACGTACCAGGGCACCAAAGGTACATATGGCCTACTGCATTCTTTTTACAGCGGCCCAAAGCTCTAGATTCCAATAACCTTGTAGGTAGAAAATATCATATTACACCCCAGATTCTATATAAGGCTCAAGGAGACATAACGTTGCGTAAGAAAAGGTATCGGCAACGGCAATCGTGACTACAACTAAGAGAGCAAACAAGTCGCCGGTCGCCGGCCTTCTGTCGGCACGCAGGGACCAGAGGCCTGCCTCTGCCCTCATACGGATATTACAGCAGGTATACCATCATTCTAATATCTATATTGTAGGTACACGATGAACCATCTTAATAACCAGTAGCAGATTCTGTAATCTCATATCATCCAGGGGCGACTTGTAATTAATCGAATCGGCAGATAAGGCCCGACGCAGACGAATTGGGCGAAGCGCCAAGGTTCAAGGTATGGAGAACTTCAACACTCCTTTACTGCACCTATTTCATTACACCCGACCTCTTCAACAAGGGGTCACTCGGTTCGGACAACCCGCCACTGCTCATCAATATTCAGCTCACCTTCCTTCGGGGGACTGGGTCAAGAATATGGGGAGACCTGTGACTTGTTCGGAGTTCAAACAGACAATCCAGTTTAGACAAACCCATAGAACTAGTTATTTCCTCGGATAGAAATGAAAAAGCTACAGAAGCACCTTGCAGATTCCGCAAAATTCAGTGTAATCGGTCGTGTTCTATTGTAGCTGTGGATGCCCGCAGGCATAGGTCCTTCGTTCAAAACATTTTGACACTGCATCAGCCTGATCCTGATCTCCTACCAGCCAATTTTTGAGTCAGGCTCAAAACCCCCAAAGCTCCCTCTCCTTCCCAGCCCCTATTTTGAGATGACCTTCTTCGGAGCCTTGCAGCTTCTTGATGGATGCCAGTTCACGCGAGCAAGGTCTGCCGTGAATCATGGCACCAAGGCACGAAGCGCCGGAGATGACCTGGGGCGAGGATGCCTGAGGGGCCAGCCACCGGAGCAAGACCACCAAAGTGCATGAGGAACTTTCTAAACCTAGAACACCCTCAGGGCCTTCAGGTTCCGCCTTCCACGACGAAGATACCTGGCTCGAATGTCCGTCTAACGCTGCCGAAGCGGAACCTTTCGCGCAAAGGAAGCGGAAGGTATCTGAGAAGGGAGTGTGATCTTTCAGGGAAAGAACTGCGGTGGGGGATTCCTCGATAGCCAAGTAGAGTAGATGGTTGTCTGATAGGCATTCACGTCTGATACGTTCAGCAGCATCTCAACTTTTCCCCCTCCGGTGGGTAGCTAAGCAGCAGTTGTTTGAGAGGCTTCAACGTTCGGCTGGTAATGATACCATCACAGGCACATTGTCACCAGCTAGGAAGGATGGAAAACCATGGCTTGTCTTGACTCAGCCATGAAAGGCTCCCACTTCGGTCTGCATGGGCAGTCTACGCATAAGGCTGCCCCAACTCCAGCTGAAGTCGCTCCTAGCGACATCAATCCCCACAATTAACGAAATAATTAGTGGTGAACTCCAGAAAGCAGGGGGCAATTAGCACGTCGTTATAAGTGATATGCTGCCCCGTAGAAGCCGTAGGCGGTGGAGGACCTCGGCATTGGCAGATTGCGTCATTGCGTGGACACTTGGCTTTGTTTGCGTAGTGCGTAGCTTCATTAGGTACGTGAGTGCGTAGCTAAGGCACCTGCTTATGAAGGGACGCGCCGTGGACCTGTCAGGAACTGGAGCAATGCCATCAGGCACGCGTGTGTCTGTGTCAGACTGGTCATCTATCCTTGAGACAAGCCCTAAGTAGGTTCAGATTATACAGACATGCAGTCTTACGGTGCGGGTGGAGATTCATAAACTCATAGACGTTGCACAGTCTTAGAGTCTAGAGGTCCTGACAGTTTTTTTTTCTCTCCATAGTAAGCACTAAGTTTAAGGTATACACTAGGGCACTAGGGCAAGAACATAGAAAGGGCACATTTTGCGTGAGACGCTGAACGCATTGGAAAAATATTCTCACAGGATCAGGAACGATCCCACCTGGCTCTTGTATTCCCCCGAAGACCTAGAACCTAGAAAATAGAAGACCTAGAATCTAGAACATTCGACTGTCGAGGCTATATTAGGTAAGTACATACATGGGATGTCAGACGACTCAGATATATACATACCCTAGGGATAAACACAAAGGACATGAGCAGGTTTTGCTTTGGGTAGCATTCGCTTAAACCCACTCATTTTATGTACCTGTCTAGGTGAAAAGACTGTAATAATGGCCCAGCCCACACAATGAGACATGCTCTCCGCTGACCTCCAGGCTACTCACCACCTATTATTACAGCATGAGTCTGCCCCGCTCCATATGTACCTAATCTAAGTCTACCTGCATCAGTATAGTACACTTCAAGTCACGAAAGAGTGACAGAAGGTTCCTACTCCAAGTTGAGTGTGACTTCTATTCGTCGTCTATCATGCACTTTCGGACTACTGACATCTGCTTGCTCTAAGTGTGATCTAGCACTAGGTGTAAACCTGAGGTAGTTGAGAGAAACTGGGGCCTCCCTGCTCATTCAGGGCAGACCAACTCTGCTCACACATGGGTGCATGTGAAGCAAACCGCATATCACAAAGGGCTGTAGGACATTCTGCAGTTCGGTGATGCATTTTTTGCCGCCCATAAGATTAACATTGCGAGCGGCGATTCATTTTCAAGGTTTACCCTTGGTTGGAAAGACACAAAATTTTGCCTGTACCTAGCCCTAACAATGTTCTAGGGAGTGTTCGAAGCAGATTTCCCATTTTTTACTTTACCTGTATACGGAGTATACGTAAGGTAAAGTATTGTATTCGTGCGGGCCAAATTTCGGCAAACCTCAACTTTGAATCGTCATTGCTCCCAAACCTCAAAAGCGACTGAAACTTGCATATACATTTCGGAAACGTCCATTCCTTCGGAATATGAAAATCATCTCACTTTTTCCCTCCGACGAAAAGTTTGCCCCCAGGAATTTTTAGAAGAGGTCAGGTACTCCGTGTCAGTACGTATGTGTGTAGCTAGCTAGCTAGCTAGCTAGCTAGCTAGCTAGCTAGCTATGTATGTGGCATTGACCTGGACGGCACACTTTTCAACCGATTTTCTTCAAAATCGGTAGTGACCTTTCTAAAATTGGAACAAATCAGAATCCGGAAGCCCAGTTTCCCCCCTTTAAAATTAAGGGGGGTTACCCCCCCAAAACTCCCCCAAAAAGTAGAAAAAAAATATTTGCTCAAAAATGGCTCTAACGATTTTGATCAAATTTTGGGCTATTATAGAACAAAAAATTACGAATCCAATGATACCACCCACTACCCCCGCATAACTCCCGGGAAGGGGGGAAGTCCCCCCTGGACCTGTAAAAGGGTGAAATCAGAGGATTCAGTGGTTTGTGGAATACGAGTAGTTCTGGATAGGACACGTGACAACCGCCATACTCGTCACAAATGGTATATGGCTTATCTCCAGCCCCCCCCCCCAGGGGGGGGGGGGGGGGTAATTTTGAGTGACTTTTAAAGTGCGGCTTATGGGGTCTCAAACTGTTCGGGGGAACGCTGTGAACTAATTTTTCGTGTCAAAAAGTTTTTCTGAACGTATCTAAGCACCCCACCCCCTAAGGGGGGTAGATTTGAGTGGTTTGCGAAATATGGGTTGTGTGGGCTCAAAATGATCGGGACATCGTTCTGAGACAATTTATTTGGTCAAAATGTTTTTTCGCCACCCCTCCCCCCCTCTTGGGGGGAGTTTTGGTTACTTTGCAAAGTACGTTGTGTGGGGTATCAAAATGCTCGGGGAAACGTTCTGAGACAATTTATTTTTTAAAAAAGTTTTTCCGAGCTTCCCCAACCACCCCACCTCCTTTTAGGGGGTAGTTTTGGGTGGTTGCCGAAGTACGTCGTGTGGGGTCTCTAAGTACTCGGGGGAACATTCTGGGGCCATTCCTTGCGTCAAAAAGTTTTTCCGTCTCTAATCATTTAACCAAGGGTTTATTTCTAGGAATCACGCAAATAAGCAGGTAAAGTTTTGTCCGACCGTGTCGTACCGCTTGTTTTTACTTTACCTGTATACGGAGTATACGTAAGGTAAAGTATTGTATTCGTGCGGGCCAATTTTCGGCAAACCTCAACTTTGAACCGTCATTGCTCCCAGACCTCAAAAGCGACTGAAACTTGCATATACATTTCGGAAACGTCCATTCCTTCGGAATATGAAAACCATCTCACTTTTTTCCTCCGACGAAAAGTTTGCCCACAGGAATTTTTAGAAGAGGTCAGGTACTCCGTGTCAGTACGTATGTATGTGTGTATGTATGTATGTAGCTAGCTAGCTAGCTATGTATGTGGCATTGACCTGGACGGCGCACTTTTCAACCGATTTTCTTCAAAATCGGTAGTGACCTTTCTAAAATTGGAAGAAATCAGAATCCGGAAGCCCAGTTTCCCCCCTTTAAAATTAAGGGGGGTTACCCCCCCAAAACTCCCCCAAAAGGTAGAAAAAAAATATTTGCTCAAAATCGGCTCTAACGATTTTGATCAAATTTTGGACAATTATAGAACAAATAATTACGAATCCAATGATACCACGCACTACCCCCGCATAACTCCCTGGAAGGGGGGAAGTCCCCCCTGGACCTGTAAAAGGGTGAAATCAGTGGATTCAGTGGTTTGTGGTATACGAGTAGTTCTGGATAGGACCCATGACAACCGCCATACCCGTCACAAATAGTATATGGCTTATCTCGAGCCTCCCCCCGGGGGGGGGGGGGGGAGGGGGGCAATTTTGAGTGACTTATGAAGTGCGGCTTATGGGGTCTCAAACTGTTCGGGCGAACGTTGTGAAGCAATTTTTTGGGTCAAAAAGTTTTTCTGAATGTATCCTAGCACCCCACCCCCTAAGGGGGGTAGATTTGAGTGGTTTGAGAAATATGGGTTGTGTGGGCTCAAAATGATCGGGAGATCGTTCTGAGGCAATATATTTGGTCAAAATGTTTTTTCGCCACCCCCCCCCCCCCCCCCTTATGGGGGGAGTTTTGGTTACTTTCCAAAGTACGTTGTATGGGGTATCAAAATGCTCGGGGAAACGTTCTGAGGCAATTTATTTTGTCAAAAAGTTTTTCCGAGCTTCTCCATCCACCCCACCTCCTTTTAGGGGATAGTTTTGGGTGGTTGCCGAAGTATGTCGTGTGGGGTCTCTAAGTACTCGGGGGAACATTCTGGGGCCATTCCTTTCGTCAAAAAGTTTTTCCGTCTCCAATCATTTAACCAAGGGTTTATATCTAGGAATCACGCAAATAAGCAGGTAAAGTTTTGTCCGACCGTGTCGTACCGCTTGTTTTACTGGTTTTCGAGATACAGCACTTTTCTTGAGATATGCGATGCTAGCATTTGCAAAACAGTTGCAATAAAAGAAACCAGTGAGAGTGAGAAATTGGGAAATCTGCTTCGAACACTCCCTAGAACATTGTTAGGGCTAGGTACAGGCCAAATTTTGTGTCTTTCTAACCAAGGGTCCTCTTCCCAATTTCTCACTGGTTTCTTTTATTGCAACTGTTTTGCAAATGCTAGCATCGTATACCTCAAGAAAAGTGCTGTATCTCGAAAACCAGTAAAAAAAAAATGGAAAATCTGCTTCGAACACGACCTAGAACATTGTTAGGGCTAGGTACAGGCAAAATTTTGTGTCTTTCCAACCAAGGGTAAACCTTGAAAATGAATCGCCGCTCGCAATGTTAATCTTATGGGCGGCAAAAAATGCGTCCTCTTAAGGAGCACGCTCTTTTTCCTCATCCGTGGTTAAGCTACCCTTGAGACGTTTAATTCGGGATCTACAGCCGGCCTGGCCACCGATAATGTCGAAACCACACAGAAACATGACTAGCGGTGATGAGCCAATCATAGTGGAGCAATGTCAGGGCGCGATCTTGACCTGAGACACCCGTACACCCAGGTACACCTAGGTACGGTGGTGCCTAACCACATGCGCTTCAATACACACTGCCTACACCGCCTCTAGTTATAGGTACTCCTTCCGACTACACCCTAATGCAAGGCCAAAGAACATTCGAAAGGAACCAAACTAAAAGCCCACTGAGGGTCGTTAGGAGGTGACTTGAACCAGAACTAATCTGGGGTCGTATGCAGACGAGCTATACATACCCGTATAATTACCAGATGGTCCAGTGGTCTAGCAAGAAGGTTGCCCACAGAAAACCTCACCGGTTCGATCCCGATCCTATCAAAGCTTTTCTTACGGTATTTTGTAGCATTGCCATTGCTG
Organism: Mesopsocus fuscifrons; assembly: GCA_950004255.1. Taxonomy (NCBI): domain Eukaryota; kingdom Metazoa; phylum Arthropoda; class Insecta; order Psocodea; family Mesopsocidae; genus Mesopsocus; species Mesopsocus fuscifrons. The sequence goes on from OX465379.1 coordinate 15,047,838, forward strand.
AGCACAATGTATACTTTTTCTTGAAATGATCTAGTTGCTGGGTTTGTCCCCCCCCCCCCCCCCCCAGTCCCCCATCCCTCTGCTAAGTACCTACATATTAACTCCCCGCAAGGGGACATCCCCAAGGGTGACGTTTGTTTACGTTCACTTGACCCAAACAAAGCACTTATTGCAATAAAAACAGTGTACTTACTTAGGGTGCGTCCCACCATGCCCAGTTAAAATTAAACTGGAGATTTACCATGTTAAAAGTTAAATTTAACATGGTAAACATAGGACAAAATCTCCTAAGCTAAAATTCATTAAAATGACTTTTGGTTACTTCACAGTGTTTGCACAAACAAACACGAATAAACCCACTGATTCAAAATGTGGAGTCTGTTTGGTTGTGCAAACACTGTGAAGTAACCAAAAGTATTAGCGAGAAAGTAAAAATGGGAAATCTGCTTCGAACACTCCCTAGAACATTGTTAGGGCTAGGTACAGGCAAAATTTTGTGTCTTTCCAACCAAGGGTAAACCTTGAAAATGAATCGCCGCTCGCAATGTTAATCTTATGGGCGGCAAAAAAATGCACCGTCAGGTATAGCGGACCCTTAAGGTGAGTTCCAAGCCACTACACCTCGATATAAATTTCAATACCTATCAGAAAAACATTGTTAGAATCTGGATCAAGTCAGTTCTAAAGACCCACCCAGACTACTCGCCTGTACATCAAAAGGTGACCCTATATAAGGCAAACTGCCCATATGGAGAGGCGTCACAAGATTAGGATGAAAGGCATAGCGAAAGGCGTAGAAATATTTTCAATGATACCCCTACGGAAGGCAATCAAGCGAGACAAGCATCACCATCTGTCTTTCTCTCCCTTCAGTGCCTAAAAAGGATCTTGTGTCAGGATATATTAGGTATTCATAAACCCACAAGGTAAAACGGAGATAGGACAACTAATCTACAGAGACAATCTATCATCGAGGGGGGATAAAAAGGGACAAAAAGCAATTAGGCTTCATTTGTATGGCAAATTTCAATCAGGAGAAGGTTAATAAAGGGTCCGACAATGGTCGCACTTGACTTTCTCGCAATTTTTATCGAAAATTTTGATTTTTTTTTTTACGTAATTTATTTGTTTTTGACCAAAATTTTAACTTTTTCTAAAAAATATTTTGCCATACACTGGACAATAATTTTAGGCACCTACTCACCGGATTTCAAACATATCCGTCAAATGGTGAAGTGTCGTTCGACGCGCAAAGTACGTGTTTTCTATTTTCCATGTCACGGCCTTAATTTTCAAGTAATTGAAAATCTATTTAAAAAGACCTTGAAGCATCTATCTGAGACCATTTTCACCAATTTTCAAGGAAATCTGTCGATTAGGGTTGTTGCAAATCCGTCTGAACCAATCAAAAACGTGATTTCCATTTTTGGAAAATTTTCCTACGATAATGCCAATATTGGCCATAATTATTATGTTGGATAAATTTCGTTCGGTAAAACATCAAACTAGGTTAAAGTACACCTCCCTACCAATTTTTACTGAAATCGATCGAATAGTGCTACCGGAGAGATGACCAACGCGTTTGGGGCCAAAACTGGGCCAAGTTATTGGCCCACCACCAAATGATTGTAAATGACCTAAAAGCATCTATTCAAAAACACTTTCGCAAATTTTCAAGGTTCCAACTTGATATACGTAGCTTCCAGCCCTTCTTAACTGTCAAAAAACACGATTTTTTGCCTTTTTTTGACCATAGCAGGCGCAATTTTTGAGTTATCAAAATTTATCAAAAAACGGGTCCAGATATTTCCAATAGGTACCTACATACCGAATTTGAGCAAAATCGGACGAACGGTGTGACGTCCAGTTGCGCGACAGAGTGACGTACGTACGTACGTACGTACGTAGGGATATGCGCCCATATACTACCGCCACTCTTACGATCGTTTTTGCATACGAACGTTTTATCGCCACTGGCGGTAAAGCTTATGGCCGATTAACATTGGGCGGTAAGACCCGTAGTTTTGTCAGGTGTACGTATCCTTACATTAAATTAATTGAATTAAATACTTTCACTTAACATTTTTATATCAACTTTTGGAATTTGTTTTTTCATTATTGAAACTAGTTACCGTTATAGCCAAATACGTAATTAACAGTTTATTTTCGATTTTTGGATCCTCATTTTTGTTACTTTTTGACTTCTGTTATAAAAGTTAGTATTTCAAAGCTCAGTACAACACTTTGGAACCATCAACATACCAAAAAAAAATTAAAATTGAACGAACTGTAAAAAAATCTCAGTTTCGTCCTCCAAGTAGTGGCTTTCTACGAGTCCTTCCCTAGAGCTCAGATATATTCAAATATTTGACCACTGATTGAAGGCAATCTACTTTTTCGTTTCACAAATAAGTTTTACAACATTTTGAAGATATTTTAACATTTATCTGACATCAAATGAGTTCTCTTTTCATTTAAAGATTTATAGTACCTAGATTAAAATATGTGAAAGAGATGTTTGAATTACGCGCCTTGTCGCTCATTGTGAAATGTATTGGCGACTGGCGCATGCGCTGAATAACAAGAACGTGATTGGCTGCTTTTCAGTGGCGGTAATGCTACGTGAAATAGAAAAGGGTAGTACGCCAAACAGTTTATATCAATTAATACTTTCACTGCACGTATTTTTTATTTTAACCTTTGCAGTTTGTCTTTTCATTATCGAGGCTAGTAACGTTATGGCCAAAAAAGTGATTGGTAGTTTATTTGCGAATTTTGGATCCTTGGTGCGACCGCACTCCCGGAGCGTCTCATAGTCTCATTGCGAGCGGAGGCGCATCTAGACCGTACACATCATTTTTGTTACTTTTTGACTTCTGTTATTCAAAAGGTAGTATAGGTATTTCAAATCTAGGTGCAACACTTTGAAACCACCAACATGCCCAACAGTGTTGCTGAGGGTTGGGGTTGGGGGGGACAAGCCCAGCAACTAGACCCAGTGGCGCCAGATTTTGAAAATCCGGGGGAGGGGGGGGGGGGCAAGAACTTGTAAACATCAGATATTCCATTTACTTATCAGTCTGATGGGTCTCCGCGCCTCTCAGTGACCCAGCGGCCAAGACATTCGACTTGTGACCTCAGAGGTCTGGATTCTAATCCCGGCGTAAGGAATATTTTCCGCTTAAGTCATGGATGTAATGCCCATGCCCATGCACTCTTATTCCGGTTGTGTCCAACTCCCCTGGTGTTATGCCAACCCGGGAAAAACTATTCTGTCTGTTAATGTTTTTTATGTTGAACATTTATTTGTTCTGAAATATTATACCTACCTTGATTGCAAAAATCGATCATAAAGTCACAGTTTCTTTTTAAAATGCAACATTGTATTTCAGAACAAGGACATTTTTTCCCTCAAAAAAAGCCGGGAAAAAATAACGAACAAAATTATACAGGTGTATTTAGAGTAAAGGTGTTATGATTTTTAGTTATTTGACATGATAAAAATAATCGTCCCCCAAATTTCCGGGGGGGGGGGGGGGGGGGCAACCTGGACCCTGAACCCCCTCCCCAAGATGGCGCCCCTGACTAGACCGTTTCAAGAACTATCCATTGTGCTCAGCTGGCAGCACTATCAAATATCTACCAGCTTCCCAGCCATAGTGTAAACGATGGGGACCTACAGTTTTAAGTAGTTGGGTTCCGAACCACCACAGCCTCGATATACATTTCACTTGACATGCTGAACATATCAGAGGTAGGTAAATGCCGATCAGAAAAACTTTTTGGTAGGATCGGGATCGAACCGGTGTGACCCGGCCCTCACTGCTCCTCAAAATTCTACTATTTTAGTCCACTCGGCTATCGAGACTGACCCAACAGTGTTAGTGAACGAAATGTAAAAAAAATCTTAGTTTCATCTCTTTGACTAGTGACTTTCTACAAGCTCTACCGCAGAGCTCAGATTATATTCCATTATTTTACCACTGATAGAAGGCGATCTATTTCTTGAACTGACATAATGTTTTATAACAATTTCAAGCAATATTAACATTTATTTGACATTCATAAGAGTTTTCTTTTAAAGTTAAGAAATAGTTGGTATATAAGATGCGAGAGTGAAGTGTTTGAATTGCGCGCCATTATCTCATTCAAAGGTTTGTGGCCAACGGTTCACTGGTGGCCATTGATCTAAATTAAAATTAATTTATAATATAACAGCATGATTATATTATTAAACTGAATTAAAATTATTAATATTTTAAAACCTATATTTTTTATTTGAGGGACATTGGTCTGGCGACTATCATTTCCTTTGTAGCGACAACTTGCGTCATGGCAGTAAGCGCTAGTGAAACATAAAATATTCACCTGGCAGTAAAAACGCGGACAATGTCTATAGGTTCCGCATATGCTTAGCTTATACATTAAACGGGGTGGCGGTAAAAACGGGACAAACGATCGACATGGGTGGCGGTAAGCCATGGAGGTTGCTCTATACGTACGTACGTACGTACGTCGGACGGACATTTTTTAAAAACCATTTTTTTGGACTCGGGGGACCTCTAGGATCATGGGAAACCCAAAATCTCAAAATCGAAATTTTGCACGAAGACATAACTTTCTCAGCCCATGTATTTCATACGGGCGAGAAAGTAAAAACTTGCCATGTGTATGGCAAGACAACTTGCACACGAGTCATTAAATGAACTCAAGTATAAGAAGGACCACCTTTTCGACATAAGTGAAGAGTCGTGTGTTAACGATTTGCCGCGTTTCTACTGCCCATATTCGAATCGCTTAAAACGACCACATAATCGTGTTTGTTTACGTTTTTTTTACACACTTTATGAGGAAACTATAGGATATTTAAATGTTCTGAAATATAATATGTCTTTTTAATGTCATAAATTATGAGGCTGTGTTGTGATTTCACGATCGGTTAATTTTGGACAATTTTTTTTGGACAAAAATCAGTCGATCGTAAGGGATCGTGGCAACGCGTTTATTTTGATTCCGAATCCACGTTGATTATTCAATGTAAAAATGACCAAATTTTTTAGGTAGAAAAAAGGAAACTTAGCTCTGAACACAATGCTGTCGATAAATAAATACATACAGAGAGCCTTCAATTAGTAAAAAATAAAAAGTTCTGCGTATCTATATACCTATGCACTTGCCCAAGGCTCTTGAGACAGCACCTACATACCTGCAATACCTAGTTTGGCATTACGCTGTAGGCATACCTCTGCGCCTACTTCTAAACAATGGTGTGTGGGTGCAAGATTTATTAATGAGAGCCTAATCTCACAGTCATTTAAATAATGCATTTAAGACTCAATGACGCGCATATTATTGGAACAAAATCCAAGGGAGATATACGTCACATATATAAGGTGCCCACCTTTGGTTTTTTGATTCCATGACCCCTATAATTTTCAGTCTCTCTCTTTAAACCATGCAGCTCCATATTTCGTTATGGTGGATTTCATCACTATACTATAGTGTTTCTTATTCAACAGATTTATCTTATCGTTTTGTTTACCTTGGACAAGTGCAATCGCACTAAAGAATACTTTAAGAAGTGATGAAATCCACCTTTAAAATGAAGATAAAGGCGTCTGTGATACAGGCAATGGGTTGTAGGTACTACTCACCAGGCCCGTATCCAGAAAGCAATCATGGGGGGGGGGGGGGGGGTTTAGGGTCATGGGGGGGGGTTAGGGTCATGGGGGGGGGGTTTCGCCTATATTTTTTTTGCTTCACGTTGGCATTACCATGTTAATTTTCCGCTCATGGGGGGGGGGGGGGGTTACCCCCTAACCCCCCCCCCCCCCCCCCCCGTGGATACGGCTATGCTACTCACCAACAGTGCCCCAATGTGGGTGGGCCAAGTTGTTAAACCACCCATCGAACCGCTGCTTCTCCGTCGGATTGCATTCTGAAAACAGAAAAATTTAACAAAACTGATTAAAACCAAACATACATTCGCTATTTGTTTACATTTTTTCCGTATACTTTATGAGGAAACTATTGGGTATTTAAATGTTCTAAAATATAATGTCATTTTAACGGCGAAAATTGACGATCGGTCAATTTTGGACATTTTTTTTTGTTGACTCGATCGAAAATTCACAACATAGCCGGTTAATTTCGGCTGTTAAAAAGACATATTATATTTCAGAACATTTAAGTATCCAATACTATCTTCATAAAATGTGCAGAAAAAACGTAAACAAACACAACTGCGTAGACGCCCTTAAAGGGGACTTTAGCATGAGTTGAATGCCTAGTTATTTTAGGATAAGAAAGAAGATACTCATCTCAATATCACTGGAAACCACCAGTTAAATTAAACCCCCCACCCCTCTACGTCTACTCTACGTCATTCTATACAGCATACCACACACAGGCACACAGGCAGGTATCCAGGTAATTGTCGTTTGTCATGCGTATTTATTGCAGTAGCAACCTTGCGACAACTCCAGTTCCATTTAAGTATTAGTTCACCCTTCGTATATAAATGACCTCTTAAGAGAAAGACTATAATTCAGAGTTAATAGGTATGCGTTCAGATAAAGGTGCAATACTGGCGCGCTTGGCCAGCCGTGGGCAGAACCATATCCCTAACCGCACCTTGCTGAATGCGTGATTAGCGGTTAAATATCAAATGCTCATTATTTTAGTCTTAATTTTTTGAGGCAAAAGAATATACCTATTCCAGTGGATCTTTTGTCGTTAACTCGTCGTTAAGGGTCCACTATACCTGACGGTGCATTTTTTGCCGCCCATTAGATTAACATTGCGAGCGGCGATTCATTTTCAAGGTTTACCCTTGGTTGGAAAGACACAAAATTTTGCCTGTACCTAGCCCTAACAATGTTCTAGGGAGTGTTTGAAGCAGATTTCCCATTTTTTTTTTTTACTGGTTTTCGAGATACAGCACTTTTCTTGAGGTATGCGATGCTAGCATTTGCAAAACAGTTGCAATAAAAGAAACCAGTGAGAAATTGGGAAATCTGCTTCGAACACTCCCTAGAACATTGTTAGGGCTAGGTACAGGCAAAATTTTGTGTCTTTCCAACCAAGGGTAAACCTTGAAAATGAATCGCCGCTCGCAATGTTAATCTTATGGGCGGCAAAAAATGCATCGTCAGGTATAGCGTCCTCTTAACTCTGCGTTAACAGATCAGGAATAGACGTGCTGGAACCTACACCAGTGTGGAGTTTGTTTGGAAACAAGTGATAACGTAAACATATTTTGAACATTTTTAGAGAAATTTAAAATACAATCGTCTCTCGTTATGACGAAAACCTCTCTATAACGAGACAACGGAACGGTCCCTTGACGGTCCCTGACTGAAGAAATTATTCCCCTTTGTGTCTTCATTACCCTCCCTTATCCCTTAAGGTGATATGATGCGTTTTGGACGGCGTCCTGGCTCCCTGGCTGGGATACGGGGTTTGAGATGTTAACTCAGGGATGGCTGGTGCCCACACACGATACTTCCAGACTTCCCTGTGATTTGTCTTTTGTTTGGCAGAAATTGATGAACCTTGATTTTATTGTGATAATCACAGTGTTTCGTCTGTCTCTTGATATTAAAAATAGTCGACAGCATCCTCGCCAGGACGCCGTCCAAAACGCATCGTGTTTTGCCACCTTTAATTGCCTGTTGCCTTCACTTCTTTGTGTGCAAATACGCCAAAAAAAAAGAAGAAAAAACAAGGAGACCATGAAAACATTTCAACAGGTACCACTATTGATTGTCAGTGGCAAACAAACTGGCCTATGCTTAATGAAGGAAATATTCCTGTACCTTTAGGTCAAGGGCCGCAAAGCCTACTCCCAAGTTTGACCGACAGTTTTATCAGAATATCTATATCACTTTATTGTGAGTGACTGAGTCACGACTCAAGCGCAAAAACCGCATGTCATTATACTCCAAGATCTAAGAACTTCGCCCACCAAGCTGCGCCACGCTGCAGTTCCCTGTCCTGCCCCATGCTATCGGAAACGGCGGCGCTCGTCGGTTGGATGGACCTGGGCCTTCACAATGATTCTATTTGACTCATCAATCACAAAGCTTGAGCCGTCGGTGATTGGTCAGCATGATTTGACGTCATCGTGAGACCTTTAAGACTCTGCTTTACCTGTTGATGCATTTCTGCCATGCACCCATAAGCGCATAACATTGCGAGCTCCCTATAGAACATTATATACTCAGGCGAGCCTTGTTAACTCTAGAGAAACTTTAAAAATAATGTTAATCTTATATGGATCGCAGAAATGCACCACCCGGTAAAGCAAAGCCTTAAGCATGATAACATCTACAGCTCGAATTTAAAGACCTTGATTTTTTTTTGCACCTGTAGAATGCACGTTCACAACTCGACCCAATTCCAAATGTTTATTTTTATTAATACAGGCACGATCTGCACACGCCTGTCGGGTAACTAGGTCATGCTGGGTCCACACTTACAGGATGGTTACCTAGGTATATAGAGTCAACAGGTATTTATAGGTTGGAGGTCAAGCGACAAGTGCAGCAACGTATTTATTACTACCGGTTTGTACCTACTTCCCCCAATGGCCTCTACGAAGAAAATGATTTGACCTAGTTAAGGGAAACTTTATCTCCTCGATAGCAAGTGAATTTATATATCCAACAGTTATCCCTCAGAAAAGTAGACGCTAGCTGTGTGGCTGTTAAGGGCCATCATACATTCACTATTTTTTTACGCTTGGACTTCAAACTTTGGGAGAAAACTATTGGATATATAAATATTCTGAAATATAATACGTCTTTTTAACGTCATTACTCATCTCATAAGGCTATGTTGTGATTTTACGAACGAGTGATTTTTGTCACCAAAACAATTGTCCAAAATTCTCACAAAGTTTGAAGTCCAAACGTAAAAAAATGTATGGTGGCCCTTAATTTCGGACAAATTTTTTGTTGACAAAAATCACTCGATCGTAAAATAACAACACAGCCTGTTAATTTCGGCTGTTAAAAAGACATATTATATTTCAGAACATTTAGATATCTAATAGTTTCCTCATAAAGTGAGCAGAAAAAACGTAAACAAAATAGCGAATGTATATTCGGTCTTTATAAAAAGTAAAAAATACGAAAGCTTCACCAACTATCCAACTTCCTTCTTCCTAAGGATGTGAGGGAAGTACCTGTATACTTGAGGAAGGTGATTCAGCTAACCTTGGGGTGCTCCTTTGGAGCTCCTTGAGACTCTTGACCCTCGAATCAAAGAAACATACGACCCTGCACTGGAGAGGCAGGTGGACTATCTCAAGTGGAGATTGTCAGGTTCAGGTATATGCCCATGGCAGCAGTAGTTATACAGGTATGAGTACTTTTAGAAGGCGGGCAATTGTGACGTCGATTGTTGAGGCAAGCGAATTTTTTTTTAATTTTCAGACTCAGAATTTTGCAGAGGTAGCCGTACTGGCGCAAATTCTCAAATTTCCGAATGGGTTTTAGAGATTTCTCTCCCCTTACCCCTTCAAAAAATGAGTTATGCCATACTATAACACTGGCAAAGCAGTTGAAATCGAAAAAAAATTGTATGCAATTTCCGTTTTTAAGGAAGTAGGTAATTATCTCGGAATGATTGCCCCCACATCGCTGAAATTTTATACAGACATGCTGGCTCCTATATTTATAGGTAGTCTACTGATTTTTGTAATGGTAACTTCCATAACAAGGTAGGTACAGTGCAACCTCGATATAACAAATCGGAGGGGAACAAGAAAATATTCGTAATATCAAGTAATTCGTTGAACTGAGGTTTGTTATGTTGAGGTTAGATTGGTCTAAAATTCGTTATAAAGAGGTAAAAGAATAGTTATATAGGTGGTTAGGTGGTTCTTTGGTTATATAGTAGCTTAATCTCAATTTTGTTCATTGATTAGAAAAAGTCATTGATAGTTGTCTGTTTACCACCGGTATGAGTTATGACATCCAAAGCGCAATCTAATTTCGTGATGGATTTCACTACATCGTCACTCAAACCTCCCTTTTTGAGGTATGAATACTTTTTCTTGATAGTTGAAAATTCGTTATAAAGAGGTTGTACGCAAAGAATGTTCGCAATGTAAAGGTATATTTTATATTGACTCTTATGGACAATTCAAGGGGATTACGAAGAATTTGTTACATCGAGGAAGTCGTTATATTGAGGTACGTTATATTAAGGTTGCACTGTATTTACTGAGGAAAACAATTCCTCCGAGGATTCACGTCGGTAGTTTACTACAGGAATTTACTAAGGCCATCGGCAGAAACGCACCATCAGCAGAAGCAGAACCTTAACCGAGCATGTATCACGTGTCATGTCTATGAAAATAGCCTAACCAAAGGTACGTAAGCAGGTACTCTGGTAACAGGAAGGAGACTGCTGTCTACTGAACAGTGCGTAACGCCGACTTGTGAATGGAGAATGAAAGGTGCATGACTGCAAATGGAGTGCCTGGAGGCTATCAGGCGACGAATGTTCTCAAGAGGTACTTATACACAGACACCATCCAAGATATGCAACGTGTAGGGGTCAGGGAAACGAGAAGGTCTCATCGTTCTTCACTTACGGTTACATTTGTTCAAGGCTGCCGGCAGGGCCGGATTAACCATTTTTTCTAGGGTAAACCAATCTTCGTTTTGGCGCCCCCCCCCCCTTCCCTCCTGCATTCAATACAAGCCTGCACCCTAACTTGGAAGGGTAGGTATTGTTGAAGGAAAAAAGGTATTAAATTGCTTCCACTTACCTACCATCTATTCAGTCAATGCACTAAAGTTCGTCCTTTTTTCTTAAACGGAAAAACTCTTTTTTCTTGATTTGGAATGGGCGAATTTGAGAATAACGCTATCAAACGAAACTTTTTTTGTGAATTCACTTTCGATCGAGAGAAGCGCTAGCCCCGACAGTTTGGCTTCCCTCAGTGCAGTTCGGAAATGATTCTTTATTTATTCGCGCTAACGCCGAAAAGCTCCTTTCCGCTGAGCAGTTCGCCACTGGCAGAGATTTGTAAATTCGAAGTAAAATCTCCACGTTCGGGTACACATCTTCGAAGCTCCCCATCGGTGATTGATAATTTGGAAATATGAAGTCTCAAATGCCGCAACTCACTCTTTATTTCTGGCGTAACATCTGGGTACTGTGTCAGGTCCATTTTGTCTAAAGCAGCCTCAAAATCTGGTGCATTTTTCAATAACGGAGAACCGTTTCATTATTTCTGAATAAGCTACCTTCCTGGTACTTAGCTCACTGTAGCATTTGTCCAGAATGGGTAGATAAGTATTTATCCGGAAGATTTCCCGGCCGTCACTGAAAGATACTTCTCCCTCACGGCTTTCGTCTGGCTGCAGTTTCCTTTTTTTTTTTGTCTCCTCTCCTCGTATGTTTTCCCAGGCAATATTTCGGAAGCTTCCTTTTCGAACGAGGGCAATTTGTCCCTCAGATCAGTTACAAACTCAGCCAGAGAATCTAACAGTTGTACTGCCCCTCCCAAGTCAAGGTCGACTTTTTGCAGAAAGATACTGGCCTTTTGGAATCGATTTAGAAGGTTGGTCCATACGACAAGCATTGTTGGAGCCGTATACAATACGGCTCCAACATATAAAATTCTACCCATTTTTAGATCAATATTAAGGCTCCCAGCAGCCAAGGGTCCCTGCACCCATCTTATCAATATTAAGGCTCCCAGCAGCCAAGGGTCCCTGCACCCATCTTAAGTATTTACCTAGCTCCTAGCAGCCCAAGGGTCCCTGCATCCATTCCTATATGTATTACTTACTTATCTGGTAGGCTTTTCAGAGTCGTACCTACTTACCTACTGACAAGACTGTCCTCAGTCTATGTTAGTACGGGGCCCCTACGGGCATACAATCTCGGCTTCCTACAAGCCCCTTCATGTGCTCCCAGCGGCACACTGAAGGCAACTGGCCTCTCGGCCAATCAGAACGCTCCATTATGGCTGTACCTGTCAGCCCTTATAGGTTGTCCCCTATGCCTCCTATTATTTACGTTATAACTTAACAGCACGTAAGTTTACAGCTGTATATGTTAGACCATTGCGTTCCTAATTTTAATATACACCTAAGTCATTAATTGTAACCTTCTAGTGTAAATAAGTCATAAGTTATCATGTAAAAACCACGCCAAGTGCAACCTACTAAGGGAAGTATATAGAAACAGGGGATGAACTCACCCCGCCAAATTTTGACCACTATTAGGTTTGAGCTGTTTTGAATAAATACAAGTCCCATTTATGGGACCGTTACCATTCGCAAACTGACTATTCCCTGCTCCAGACCTCTCCGCAACAAGCATTACGATGCTTTCAAATCGCTGCAGTTTCGATTTTAAAGCAGACGACTCCAGTCGAGTGGCTGCCTTTTGCTGCGCATCGTCTGCAATTTCTGACCGTGCCTTAATGACAGGCTGGTAACTTTCTTTGAGTGCGATACATGCGTCGTAACGCGCTGACCACCTGGTCACCGACAAACTTTTGAGGGTCGTTTTCAGTTCAAGTAACTTCCATCTAGACGTCGAAGCAGAAAAGAAGCTGTAAATGGCCTGAAGCAAATCAAATAGAGCAGCTCCCTCCAAAGTGCACTTCACTGCATGAACTCCTATAAGATCAGTAGAATACCCGCAGCATGGGACATAAGGTGCATCAGGGTTGATTGCTTGGATTAAGGCCTGCAGCCCACCATATTGACCTGACATACTTGCTGTAGTATCATAGGCCTGGCCTCGGCAATCCAATGTCTACGTTCAATACTGCCAGTTCTTTCAGGACGCTGTCACGCGGGAAAAGTTTTAAGTGTTTGATTATTCCGCAGAATTATAAACAACGAAATATAATTAATTTATTTCAAGAAATCACAATTATTTTATTTATTTTTGCCTTCACATGGCGCCCCTGCGACCAAAATAGGGTGTCCATGCACACACCTGGTCATATGGCTAATCCGGCCCTGGCTGCCGGGCACAAGAATTTTTCAATGACAAGAGTAGAGGTGCCTGGAACGATAACCTGACCAACAGTTCCAACCCTGGGTAGCATCAAACACTTCTTCGGAGTCAGAGCAGAAATATGCCTCACCCTGGCTCTGAAGAGCAGTAGCAGGTCTCACCTGGCTGTAGGTTGAGACGATGTAGGGGGAGCCCAGGGATTGCAATTATTGATCAGGCTAGTGTCACGGCTTCAGTAGAAATTTTACACCTGAAAACCAGGTAAGCATAGGACACCCTGGCTAACAATGCCGAAGACTTCGAAAGGTGGCACCAGCGGATGGTAAGGGAGGACCTACCCATGTCCCGAATTTTCACATTGTCCAGAGTTATGAGCAAAATATCAATATGCTTTCCAAAGGATGAATGGGGGAGGCCGTCCATCTATAGCTAAGCTCGGCTCAGCCAAGTACTACTGCACTGCGTTCCCTATCCTACCCCAACCGCGGCGGGGCAAGATGGAGGACGATGACAACGTCGTGACAAAGCATGGGACATGCGTCAAGATGGTTCAAGAAAGAGATGACGAAGGGGCCCCCTGAGGCATGAAGCCCCCCGGAGTTCTGCCCTTGCGGGCCCATGGCCACCCACTTTCAGCACAGGCCAGCCCTGGCTAATTGATTCGATCGTCGTCGTCGGTACCTGAGCAAGGTCGCGGGCCCTCCAGGCGCGGTCCATGGTGGTCCTAATGTGCCATACAGGTTCAAGTATAATAGCTAAATAGGTATTACCCGCGTTTAGGCCCAGAGCGAAATCTTTATAAGGTCTGCTAGGCTACTAAACATGTCAGCATATAGTCAATGGCCCTACTCGACCGGAACGAGTTTTGTTGACTAATTCCGGAAATGTGCCTTGAAGAGGTTGATTTTAGGTTAGCAGGTCTTTTCTTCTGTGCTTTTCAGTGGCCTAGTAGTATAGCGCGTCAGCATTTGCGGCTCTTGTTTTGGTCCATGTTCAAGTCTCAACATAAGAAATTTTTTCCATCTGTGTGTAGCTTCAGCCGCGTCTGGTGCGACCAGGAACGCCTGGGACCGGTTCGATCCTAGGCACCAGCGATGTTTTTCTGAGCTCATGTGAAATATCGGTTATATAATTTGGTCTCACGTTTCTCAAGAGGGACAAGTAAACAAAACGTATAAAAAAATCATCCAGCTACTCTCTATTTTTGGAACTTTAGCTAAGGTATATAGGTACAATAGTCCTGTAATTCCACTCGACATATACGAACATAAATTCAGGGAACTCTGAGTACCTGAGGCGTCGCTGGCTGGAGATTCCCAACACCTTGATCCTTATTGGATCAACAAGCAATCTGCGATGCGGGTGGGAAAACTAATCACTCCAGCACTCCAGCTGGACAAGCCAGGGCAAACCTTCTACGCTATCACGCCGCTCTATCTAATGACTGTAGGTACTATGTTTTGCACTACATCAGACTAGCGGATATAAAGGCAATAGTAATTTGCGGCGGCGTTGTTTGATTACATTCAGTGGGTATAGACGGGATGGAATGGAGAATCGCAAGGTCTGTAAAAGCTAGAGGTTGTAGTTGTAGTAGAGCCTCAACATGACGTCAAATCGCTCGGACCAATCGAAATCCTAGAGTTCTTGGAGATCTTGGTCAGCATGATTTGACAACATCTCGATACCTCATTGGGTATTCAAACGAGACAACTTTACAGATTTATATGCCTTGCATAAGTACGGGAGAGGGACTTGGGAAAATAGCAAACGAAGGTCCTTGACAGCATATTCGTTCCATGTTGCAACGCGCCACCCACTTTACACCGGTCAGATGGTATCTACACTACATGGCTACCTGACAGCATTCCACAGCTGGGCGCCCTTTGGTCTATGAGAAAGCACTGTGCGGGGGTCGAGAGGAGAGCAAGGCGATGACTCAGTGGTAAGCACACAAAGGGAGAGGGAACACAAAAGTAAAAGTGCGGACACTGCGGGCCAAGGTTTTAATGGTTGCTGCATGGAAAATGTATTTACGTAAGTGCATTTTCCACACTAGCCGAGTAATAGGTAGTTGCCTTTTGAGGAGCAGTGAGAGCCGGGTCAAGTCAAGTCGGTTCGATCCCGATCTTGCCGAAGTTTTTCTAATCGCCATTATGCTCAGGAGTGGTATTCCCTTTCTCGAACACCAGAAAACCCACTCAACAAACACATTCAAAATTTATTGTAAGAAGATAAGGCACGCCATGATGTAATAATGGAGAACAGTTCTTCTTACAATAAATTTTGAAGGTGTTAGTTGAGTGGGTTTTCTGGCGTTCGAGAAAAGGAATACACCTGCTGATATGTTCACAATGCCATGTGATATGTACATCGACGCTGTGGGGTTCCCCACTTTGTACTAACATGATGGGTGAGGAGCTGGAGGTGTATTCCCTTTCTCGAACGCCAGCAAACCCACCCAACTAACACCTTCAAAATTTATTGTAAGAAGAACTGTTCTCCGTATAATGCATGATGGCGTACCTTATCTTCTTACAATAAATTTTGAAGGCGTTAGTTGGGTGGGTTTGCTGGCGTTCGAGAAAGGGAATACACCTCCTGGGCTTGTCCCCCCAACCCTCTACTATAATAATAATAGCGGAGGGTTGGGGGGGGGGGATAAGCCCAGCAACTAGACCGTTTTCAAGAACTATCCATTGTGCTCAGCTGGCAGCACTACCAAATACCAGCTCCCCAGCCATCGAGTAAACGATGGGGACCTACAGTTTTAGGTGGGTTCCGAACCACCACAGCCTCAATATACATTTCACTTGACATGCTGAACATATCAGAGATGAATGCCGAGCAGAAAAACTTTTTGGTAGGGTCGGGATCGAACCGGTGTGACCCGGCTCTCACCGCTCCTCAAAAGTCGACCATTTAGTCCACTCGGCTATCGAGGCCATAACCCTCTACTATAACTAAGTACACTTTCCTTGGATAGCTGACTTGATGGATTTCGTCACAGTTAGTAGACAGATAGCCAGCAGAGCAGCCTCGACAGCCGAGTGGTCTAGGCAGTTGCCTATAAAGTAAAACTAATAGCAGTCATAGAAGACTAATCGGTACAAACCAAAAGGGTACCCAACCTATAATATTGCAACTGACAGGTTGACATACCGATGCCACGCCTTTCAAGAGCCAGACTTCTGCTTTTTTCTCGGCCTCGAATATGTCATAGTGATATGCATGCAACTACCTAGCAAGACTTGTTGCGCATAAAAAATTCCATCTGAGGTGGCTATTTGATGAATCAAGTTCTGTTAAAATCAGCCACCTTCCGCGCACTTCTATTCACACAGTGCCATATACGAACTACTCAACCTGAGAGGAGGGAAATTCATACCAACAGATAAGAAGTATTGAAGATGAAGAAGGATCGCAGAGGAATAACCAATCGGGTAGATGACCAGCACCGGTGGTGGGTCAATGCCACAAAGACTGCAAGAGCAGATCACATCATAAGTGATATGGAAAAGATTGCTGGGACTCGAATGCAGACCAGGATCAGGCAGCAAGCGCAAGGCCCATATTTTTACACGGTTCTCTCTGTCAGCCGGAAAGCCAGAAAGCCAGTAAAGGTATCAGGTCGGACAGGCCCAGGGCCTGACAAAATTCACAAGGAAAAAAAAATATCCTCAAGTTGGGACTAGATCCTGGTTCCTCCTTCTTCTTAGTGCAACTATGCTATCCTGCCCATAATCCAAAGGAACACAAGGGCGAACATTCATAAAGAGCTAGGGTAGCAAAGGAGGAAATCTGCGTAACGCGGCTGCGGAGGACAACAGTTGTGTTTTCGTGTCCCGCCCAGACCTTGAGGACGTGCACGCGTCATCGTGCTCTTGAACCAGGATGCAGAGAATCCGGGTCCTATAACCGAGCAGACGGGCCAGGAATCACATCCACTCCGGAAATCAGCCGTGAAGTTTAATTTTAGCCCTTAAAAGCTCACGTACCAGATCCGGTCGAAGTCTCAGACTGAAGCGTGTTAATCGACGTTAAAATATTCACTGACGAAAAAGTTTTTGACGAGGGAGGACTTGGAGGAAGCGGTTCTTCAGGAACACGGCATAGCATGTCCGGAAGGTTCCGTTCGAGCGGGAAACTTCTTACTTCACAGGATAACATCGTCTCTTTAATAATGCAGAATGCGATGTTTCCTATTCCAACAAAATCCTCACAAAAATTGAGCCATCCCACCATTCTGTGAATTAACTGACCACCTTCAGTGAAGAAATATTTTGAATTCCACTGGTCTTGACCTGCGACCAGTGATTCCTCAATGAAGATGATGATGGTCCACGCCCTTGCATCATTCCTCGCGAAATATCTGATGATATTTCAACGGCTGCTCATCTTGAGATGAGGATATTTGATGAGTCAAGCCACCCACTAGCCGCTGTTTGAAATTTGGCGGGAATTTTTACAGTTACAATACTGACTGTTTGAAATTTGGCGGGAATTTTTTCAGTTGCAATATTGACTGTTTGAAATTTGGCGGGAACTTCTTCTACAATTTCCGAATGGGGTTCACAGATCAACCTTTTTCATCAAGGTTTAAGCTGAACAAGGCACATAACCTCCAAATGTAACACCACTTAGCTAAGGTGCTTCCCTTTACTTGCTTCATTTGGATCCTCGCCCTACCTGTACCAGCTAATCCCAGTTTAATGGCCTAATTGCACTGAGTCATCTAAAAGCGATCTCAGTTGAGGGCTACGAGTATTCTATTACTTAGATGTAATGAGGATTTCATTGATATTGTTAGCCTCGGGGTAAATTTTTCGACTTCATTGCTGCCATAACAAACGAAGGGAGAATCATGGCCAGTCGGAATAAAAGAAAATATTTTTACTTTCTCGCCCGTATGTAATACATGGGCTGAGAAAGTTATGTCTTCGTGCAAAATTTCGATTTTGAGATTTTGGGTTTCCCATGATCCTGGAGGTCCCCCGAGTCCAAAAAAGTGGTTTTTAAAAAATGTCCGTCCGACGTACGTACGTCACTCTGTCGCGCAACTGGACGTCACACCGTTCGTCCGATTTTGCTCAAATTCGGTATGTAGGTACCTAATGTAAATATCTGGACCCGTTTTTTGATAAATTTTGATAACTCAAAAATTGCGCCTGCTATGGTCAAAAAAAGGCAAAAAATCGTGTTTTTTGACAGTTAAGAAGGGCTGGAAGCTACGTTTATCAAGTTGGAACCTTGAAAATTTGCGAAAGTGTTTTAGAATAGATGCTTTTACATCTTTTACAATCATTTGGAGATGGGCCAATAACTTGGCCCAGTTTTGCGTTGGTCGTCACTCCGGTAGCACTATTCGATCGATTTCAATAAAAATTGGTAGGGCGGTGTACTTTAACCTATTTTGATGTTTTACCGAACGAATTTTATCCAACATAATAATTATGGCCAATATTGGCATTATCGTAGGAAAATTTTCCAAAAATGGAAATCACGTTTTTGATTGGTTAAGACGGATTTGCTACAACCCTAATCGACAGATTTCCTTGAAAATTGGTGAAAGTGGTCTCAGATAGATGCTTCAAGGTCATTTTCAATTGATTTTCAATTACTTGAAAATTAAGCCAGTGACATGGAAAATAGAAAACACGTACTTTGCGCGTCGAACGACACTTCACCATTTGACGGATATGTTTGAAATCAGGTGAGTAGGTGCCTAAAATTATTGTCCAGTGTATGGCAAAATGTTTTTTAGAAAAAGTTAAAATTTTGGTCCAAAAAAAAATAAATTACTAAAAAAAAATCAAAATTTTCGATACCGCTGGCGTAAAAATTGCGAGAAAGTCAAGTGCGACCATTGTCGGACCCTTTATTTAGAACTGCGCCGAAGGCACTACATCCATAGGTACAAGCGGAAAAAATTACTTACGCCAGAATTCGAACCTAGTAACCTAGACCTCTCTGGACACAAGTCAGACCCATTGACCACTCCGTCACTAAGAGGAACAATGAATGAATTTATTTTTGGGAAATAGATGTTTTCGTGATAATGCTTAGTAGTAGTAAATGACTGCATGATTTTTCATCCTACTACTGACGAGTCTATTATTTGGTTTGTGTTGGACGACTTACCGGAGACGGCGAGAGACAGCAGCAGTAGCAGCCACGACAGGTGACAGATCATGGCATGGATGAACACCTTCCAGAATCATAGGGCTTCGATATTGGATCTCTTCCCCTGAAATCAAAATATTGCTGAGTCAGGATTCAAAAAATGTATGGTTGTTCAATTTCCCGATGGCTGACTCAGACTCACCAAGGAATAGGTCGGGAAATACCACGCACCCCACCCGGGCGGCCTTGGTAGTATGCTACATTTTTTCCCCCCAAAGTTGCCATCACAGGTGCATATACTTATCTTATTCAGTGACCACTTGAGTTAAAAATTTGACAGTGACGTGGTTGGCACACACGTCCTGGATTTGACAACTGGTTGACACATGGTGGGTGTCAAGTGTTTAGTCTATCGTCCCCACTTTAGGTAGGTATTCCCCGGGCCGAAATTCTGTTTACGTGGGGGAGGAAATGGCACAGGGGTAGAAACCGCCCCGCAGTGGGCGTACTACAGTCCCACTAGGGAGTAGTTTATTATGAACATCCAGCACCCTCCTACTGAACTTCGCCCTGCGCCCAAACTCACAGTGGGTTATCACCGGAAGCTGGTGTTAATATTGTGCTAACTCGGCGCTTTGAGAGGGGTAGTTACCACTGGTGGCGTATAGTGATGCACGATGCAAGAACAAGAACAAGAAACGGCATTTCTTGTTCTTGTTCTCGCAAAGCGACTCTTGCTCTTGTTCTTGCAGTGAAAATCCTATATTGTTCTTGTTCTTGTTCTTGCAGTAAAAATCATTTCTTGCTCTTGTTCTTGTTCTTGCTGCGAGAGTCTTGCAATTTCTTGCATGTATAGGTACATGGAATTTTATGCTATTAAAATGTGGTTTTTTGCCTACCGAGCGGCCATTTCAAGTGCAATCTATCGTCGCATAGTCTGCAGAGTTTTTCGCACAAAATATGGGCTGCAATCCATGAATGAAGCTTTGGAAAAAATCTGCCTGGGTTTATGCAAGACTCTTGCGAGAACTCTTGCAAGAGTTCTTGTTCTTGCAAGTCACTTCTTGTTCTTGCAGCCAAAATCAACTCTTGTTCTTGTTCTTGCATGCAAGAAGTGCAAGAACAAAAGCAAGACAAGAAATTTTCGTGCATCACTAGTGGCGTATACCTACCCGCCCTCTTCATAACCGTGAATTTCCAACTTCCACTGCTATTTTCAGCACCACTTTGTGTTAACTTGGTGCTTTAGAGGTGTTAAGAAAATGGGAATACTCTCCAGGTACCGTTTCAGACATCCGGGCCTCAGACGGACAAAAGGTACGCCTCCACTAGGGACGTCACAATAATTCCCTACAATATGTACCTTCAAATGATCCCCATTAGGTCACCTACGACCTACCTAGTCTAGGTATTTACCATTGGTGAAGAGCTAACTAGGTCTGCGAGTAGGCTTGAATGACGTGAACCAGCAAGTAATAGACTAACTAGGTATTATAGGTATAGGTATTATGTCACAATTGAATCATAATATATTGTACCACCCGACTACTATAATCACTGCTGAGTAGATATGGCCACCTTCTAAGTTTTGGAGCTTCTTCTACAGACAATGCCACGAGTTAGAAATTTCACAACCCCCCTGCTTATGAGAAAGTTTGATAGATAGGTAACTTCATTTAGTTTAGGTGAGCTATGGGAACTTCGTTCTGATGCAACCACGACAGTGAAGTACAATCCGCGCTGACGCAAGTATAGTGGTCACTCTTTATAACGAACGAACCCTACGCTCCCTTGTCAAACCCTAATACACAATTATGCTCTCTATAGCGAACTCTCTTTATAGCAAGCGAACTGACATGGTCCTTTGACGGTCGTTATAGAGAGAGACTGCTGTATGTGTATCTCTTCCTCTCACCCTCCGAAGTACCAAGCTAATCGTCGATTGCCGCAATGAAAAAGCGACTAAAATCGCGTCAGCAGAATTTACTTACTACAAAAAATAAACACAAAGCTCACTTCATAAGCACTTCAGAGGCGTAGGGCGGAAGTCGAATGACAGAGGCGTAGGTGAAGAAGAAACCCGCTGAAACTTCATGAAAACTCAAACAGCAGCTGAAGAAAACTTCGTACACAGATGAATCAGTTGGCAACACTTCGCGTAGCACCATTCATTTGGCGCCTAGCCCGACACTGGGCCAACTTGTGGCAGCACTGAGACCGTTGTTGTCGCGTACCTGAAGACCTTACTTCTTCGCCGCTAGAGTGGTCCTAGGTACTGCTGCCATAGGCGACTACTGTGAAGGGATCTTACTTCTTACGTCTTACTTCTCCGGTGTTAGAGTGTTCGTAAGGGCTGCTGCCATACAGGCGTCTCCTCCAAAGGGGTCTGCTGATAAGGGCGCTAGAGTGGTGGTTGGTGCTGCTGCCATTGGCGTCTGCTTTGAAGGGGTGAGCTGATAAGGGTATTACTGCTGCCATTGGCGTCAACTGCCAAGGGGTCAGAGTGGCCTTCCTTCTTCGGCTAGAGTGGTAGTAGGTGCTACTGCAATAGGCGTCCACGGTGAAGGGGTTAGTTAGGGGCCTTACTTCGGCGCTGGAGTGATAATAGGAGGATGCTTCCAAGGGCGTTCACCGACGCGGTAGTGTAGGGGTCGGCAAACTTTTTCGGCGCTACAATGGCAGCAGATGCTTCTGCCACGAATAATGAGGGTGAAGGCTAGTGATGTACGATGAAAGAACAAGAACAAGAAACGGCATTTCTTGTTCTTGTTCTCGCAAAGCGACTCTTGCTCTTGTTCTTGCAGTGAAAATCCTATATTGTTCTTGTTCTTGCAGTAGAAATCATTTCTTGCTCTTGTTCTTGTTGCGAGAGTCTTGCAATTTCTTGCATGTACATGAAATTTTCTGCTATTAAAATGTGGTTTTTTGCCTACCGAGCGGCCATTTCAAGTGCAATCTATCGTGGCATAGTCTGCAGAGTTTTTCGCACAAAATATGGACTGCAATCCATGAATGAAGCTTTGGAAAAAAATCTGCCTGGGTTAATGCAAGACTCTTGCGAGAACTCTTGCAAGAGTTCTTGTTCTTGCAGCCAAAATCAACTCTTGTTCTTGTTCTTGCATGCAAGAAGTGCAAGAACTAAAGCAAGACAAGAAATTTTCGTGCATCACTAGTGAAGGCCTCACGACGTGCAATTTTTATCGAAAAAGGTCTGGACGAAACACAAAATCGGCACCTGGGCGAATTTCTCCTAGACCTACGCCTATGGCGAGTCAGTAGCGTAGTATGCAGACACTTGCCAGTCTAGCCATGTAAATGCAAGGTACCGAGAGAAAGTGTACGCAGTGAAGCAACTTTGATGGTCCGGGGCCAATGTTTACCTTACCGGCCATCAAGGTCTTTGCGCGGATGAAATAATCCTGACGTCACGACGTGTGGAATCCCGTCAGCTAGAGGGGGATGACGCAAGACAGACCAGTCAGCACACTTTGTCACAATGACGAAGCTATAGGTTTGTCGCTGTGACAACGCCAAAATTTGTTGATTACACATGGGTCAGAAAAGGTTTTTATTGCATCATAGGTTTGTCCGCATGGAACCACCAAGGGAAGGGTCAACCATCATGACCACATGACATGTAGGTACGTAGCGCAGCAAACTTTTGGTACTCCCTACTAGGACGTCTTCAGTTCCGATCCTCTCCGAGGCTCCATACGCGTAGGTAGCAAGGGCGGTCTGCCCCCCCCCCCCCCAAAACCGTTTAGCCACCCCCAGGATTTTTCTGACCTACACATAACGCCACATAAAGCCATGCCTACCCCCCCCCCAGGTGAGGAGAAGGTCTAGGGGCTTAGCCCCCCCCCCCCAGGTTTTTGGTCCTGCTACGCCCATGGGTTTCCCCAAATTTTTCGGCTTCTCCAACGATCAGTTATTATTATTTAGTACTCTATATACAAGGCGCAGCACAAAGAAACATAAATAAATAAATAAAACTATTTTAATTTTCTTTCCCCCTTAGTAAGGAAGATTCAGATTTTACTTATTAGAGAACCTATAGCCTCAGTAATCTCTTAGCAACTTAGGCACTATCTACTCATATTGTTCGACTGCTGATTGTCAGCGCTAACGTACTATTACCTATAAAACTCAGTTTTTTAAGGGGGCAATCTATAAATCTTTTTTCTTAAAAAAAGCTATGAAACAAGAGGACCTAGGATCTAGCACTGACTTTTCTAGATTTTTTCCAGGCGAAAAGTGGAACGCTGCTGCATCTCACTACTAGGGCCTGGCTCTTCTATAAGGCTGAATCGCCAACGAGTACATAAGTACATTTAATATTTACAGACAGCCTCGATAGCCCAGTGGACTAAATGGTCGACTTTTGAGGAGCAGTGAGAGCCGGGTCACACCGGTTCGATCCCGATCCTACCAAAAAGTTTTTCTGCTCGGCATTCACCTCTGATATGTTCAGGATGTCAAGTGAAATGTATATCGAGGCTGTGGTGGTTCGTAACCCACCTAAAACTGTAGGTCCCCATCGTTTACACGATGGCTGGGGAGCTGGTATTTGGTAGTGCTGCCAGCTGAGCACAATGGATAGTTCTTGAAAACGGTCTAGTTGCTGGGCTTGTCCCCCCCAACCCTCAGCAGCAGCAGCTAATATTTACAGAGAGAGTTCCAACGAGACGACGGAAGTGAAGTGTTCAAGTGTATTCTGTAGTAGAGTATGTGTAGCGTGCGCATTAGCCTGGAGGTCCATTATTTCCAGTAGGTATATGTGCGCTAGGTAGGTACTACTCCAAACACGTATATTCAATGACTGTGCCAAACCACTGAAGCACCTACCCAGCTTTTCACTCGTAAGGATACCTCATTTTCCAATGGGGTAACCACTCCAGAGATTCCTTCAGATTCCCTGAGATTCCATAAAGATTGCCAAAGATTCTCAACGATATTCATAGAAATATGAACCCCGAAGGGGTAACCACTCCAAAAAATTCCAAGATTCATAAAGATTTCCAATGATTCCCAGCGAGATTCCCAACGAGTGGTTAACGCCTCGTCATTTTCAATAATTTCATTATAAATTTTTAATAAATTTGGAGGAATAAAAAAGTTTTCTATCTATGCTATTTTAATTGTAACGTGATGACGTCACTGGATTGGTGTTTTCAAACGAACTTCCGACTTCGTGTTAATTTAGCAGTTTGAAGAATTGTAAGACAACTGTAAAAGTACATAAAATATAAATAAAGGGAAAATAAGGTTTTCAAGCCGTTAAATAAATAATTCAAGGCCTCTCAGTGTCATACATAACGTAGTACACGCACAATTAATAATTTCACATGAAAAAAAAATGTGGCAATATTCTCAGGCTAAATTCTGGTTTGTTTCATCAATAAATCAATCAGTACTTACATAATAAATCACCTTCAAAGCACGCCTTTATGAATTTCAGGTACTATTTTTCACGATTTGTAGGTACATCTGGCTTTCCAGTAAAATAAAAAAATCCCTTTCGGCAGCCCCGAAAGGCGTAGGTAGATTTCGAAGATTACTTCCATCAACTAAAAGCAGTCTAAAATCATTTAGAAAGACGGATAAGAAGATTTTCAGTTGATCCAATTGCATTATCTACAATAACAAACGGAGGAATTGAGTTTTGAAATTTCACCCCCCCCCCCCTTAACAAGAAAATGAAAGTGATTTTACAAAAAACTTTTTCAGACAAAAGTTGTAGATATTATTAATAGAAACTCATAGCAAAAAGATAAAACTCAATATCTCACTAAATAAGTGAGTTATGACGTTTTGAAAATTCAACCCCCCACCCCCTGCCTAAACGGTGCGTCGGACGAAAATCTTTTTCAGACAAAAGTTGTAGGTAATATTGAGGCAAATACATTACAAAACAAAAGAACTCGATAACACCCCTAGGACACAAGTTATGAATTTTTTTGTGCGCAAAACCCTCTTTTTCCACCCCTATTCAACCATTAAGGGTGGGATCAAAAAACGTTACAAAAAAAGCTGTAGGTAGTACTGTTAGACGTCCCTCAGACAAATTTTCGTTTCATTACTTGCAATATTAAGGGAGTTATGGACAAAAAACCAGATTTCGAAAAAGTCCCCCCATTTCCCCCCCCCCCCCCCCCCCTTGGTCCGATTTCCCCCATTAACGAACTCGACCGAGATTTTAGTCCCTTATATTTTATTAAATAGTCAAAACCAATTATTTTTCAAAAATACGGCTGCTAGCGTGTTCACAAGGAAGTGAAAATGATAGATATATATATATATATAGATATATATATATATAGATATATATATATATATAAACTTTTGAACTGATGGTGGTTTTGGGATCCAGGGGTCATAAAAAGAATAACTGTGAAGAAATTTTTCAAAAGTGAGACTACTGGTACGACTACAATAGGTAGATTTTTCTTCGAAATCTACCTAAAAGGTAGGTACTAAGTAAGTAAGTATAAAATAGGATATGTAATATATATGTATATTAGCTCTTTCTATAATTTTGTTTAAGGCTGAATATACATTCGCTATTTTTTTTACGTTCCGATTTCAAACTTTGTGAGAAAACTATTGGATATTTAAATATTCTGAAATATAAAATATCTTTTTAACGTCATTACTCATGAGGCTATGTTGTGGTTAATTTTGGACAATTTTTTTTTTGTGACAAAAATCACTCGATCGTAAAATCACAACATAGCTTCATGAGAATGACGTTAAAAAGACGTATTATATTTCAGAATATTTAAATATCCAAGAGTTTTCTCACAAAGTTTGAAATCGGATCGTAAAAAAAAATAGCGAATGTATGGTGGCCCTTAACGGCCACCATACATTCTCGACGAACTCCGCCAAAACCACTGTGCGAAAGTAAATATTCGACAAAACTAATGTTTACATTTTAGTACAACCGGAGACTGGTAATTGAAATATCGTATTGATTGTGTCTACTCTAAAAGCTAAACATAGTGTGCTATTTGAACGCGAAACGAACGAGTAAAAGTAGGACACTATGTTTAGCTTTTACAGGAGAAAAGTAGAGAAATGCTGTTGAAATTACCCACTTCCGTAAGTGAAATAAAAATTGCCAAAATGCAACATGGCTACGGTAAATAGTACAAACATTTATCAAGCTTTTCTACTAAATGTGACGATAAAATCATACTGTTTTAGTCCGAATCGTTACAAAAAAATATTTCGCGTGAGGTAGTGTTGTGTTTTCGCGATCTGTCAAAAAACATGTGGACTGGTAGTTGACTGTTTAAAATCGCTCCTGTGGGCTTATTACTCCATTTCATGCAAAAATACAACACTACCTCACGACAAAGAGTCTCAGGTTTACATCCCCCTATAAACACTTTCCACTCGCCCTGTAACTTCGGAGTAGGGCTTGAAGTACTTAGCATTGCGAACCAAGTACATGTAGTCGAAAATAGCGAATGTATATTCAGCCTTAAATTCCTTCAAATCTAGATTAAACTGGGAGAGTAACGAAAATCCCACACCAGGAATATGTAGTAAATTAATTGTAATACGTGTACTTTCTACAAAAAGTAGGTAACTACATAGGCGTAATCAGGTCGGAAATTCCCCACCCCCCACCAGCCCCCAGCAAAAACCTCACTCTGACATTATTAAAAATAACTTCAAATTTCCAACGCCAACGTCGGGTGACGCCAATAAATTCCCACGATCTATTTCTGCGCAAAGCCGACATTGCCATGACAACTGGTCTGTGTATTTTCCGGATAAGTGTGTGGCGTGTTGAGAAAGGAAGTAGACCCGGCACCGGTTATTCAGTCGGCCAGTACCCGTCAAGAGAGGAGCACCTTTGCCTACAAGTACCTACACACCCGTCCAAAACTAGCCACATAACCCACCGGTCATCATGTCCCTGGATGAGGTCAGTGCTCCAACATTATCCTTGAAAGTTTTGCCGCATTCTCAACCGGCGCATCTTCAGAGATGTCTGTTCATACTATAGTCCAAGTCAGGCTGGGAGCGTACCGATAATTCATAATTTCTTGAAGATTTTCAGTTGACGCCGATCCGGATTTGGGTTCCATATCCTACCATACGCTAAAAATGCCAATCCGACCCTGAGCAGATATTTCCCTGATCAAGAAGAAGTTTTGATCAGCCCTAGATTTGCAAGAAATTATGAGGAATCGGTACGCTCCTAGCCTGACTTGGACTATAGTAGACACTTCCTTACATAGGTTACAACCGAGGGGTTAACCACTCCGAATCTCGTTGGAAATCTCAGGCAATCATTGGAAATCTTTATGAAATCTCAGGGAATCTTGGAAATTTCTGGAGTAGTTAACCCTTCGAGTTGCATCTTTCCATGAATCTCGTTGAGAATCTCAGGAAATCTTCAAGCAATCCCAAGCAATCTCTGGAGTGGTTACCACCTCGGTTACAACTGAAAGTAGCTGAGTAAGTAGTCTACGAGGTTGTCTTTGAGAGAGCCAGGTCACATGCACCGGTTCAATCCCAATCTTATCAAGGATTTTATGCATTTCGAGGCTAATTTCGAGGACCTAATGGTACTTATTGCTGAGCACGACCGATAATTCTTGAAATGGTCTAGTCGCTGGGCTTGTCACCCCCACCTCTTTAGGTAATTATCAATTAGAGGAAAAGTTCTAGAATTCTAGACCATCGTTAGAAAATTTTCCACTCCCGCTTTCGATAACGAGGTAACCTCTAGGATTTATAGATCTTGGTAGAGTTATAGCTCATTTAACGTCAGCTCCTGCGGAGTAGTTATTTCCCAGTCTATGGCAATCTACCTCATTCTGAAGTTTCCACACCTCCTTATCAACAGTCACGGATGTTTTGGAAGGTCGCAAGAAATTGCCGCTATGAAGACGAAAATTAATGAAAGTGTCATTTCGTGTGAAGGTCACTTGAGAACTTGAGAAATGAACAGGTGTTTTTTGTCACTGACATGAATAATGTCTTTTGTGTTGTGTGTCAGAATGTGTCAGAAATATGTTCCATACTTTCCCGAGCCAAGAAAGTCAAATTCGAGGGGTTAAATACTCCAGGAATCTCGTTGGGAATCTCAGACAATCATTGGAAATCTTAAATGTTTATGAAATCTCAGGGAATCTCGGAAATTTCTGGAGTAGTTAACCCTTCGTGGTGCATCTTTCCACGAATCTCGTTGAGAATCTCAGGAAATCTTTATGCAATCTCAAGCAATTTCTGGAGTGGTTAACCCAAGGCCGTACCCAGGAAAATATTTCGGGGGGGGGTTTAGGTACCTATAAGTAGCACGAAACTATATTTTCTCCTTCAAAACTTAATTCTCTCTAGTGTAAAGCCGCATAGTTTCGGGGGGGGGGGGTTCGAACCCCCCTAACCCCCCCCCCTGGGTACGGCCTTGGGTTAACCCCTCGGTCAAATTTCTAATCCTGAGAGCCAGCTGTTACCTAAAAACCTAACGAGCCAGAAATAGGAGAGAGCTGCGAATATGTTACTGAAAATCTGAAAACCACCGAACTAAGTAAAATAAATCCATTGTCTAGATCTAGAACAAGATGTCTACGAGTAAGCTACTGTGTTAGGTAGTTATGAATCCCCCAAGGTGCTTTCAAACCTGTCTGACTAATGAATGAAGTTTTGACCTACCCCAAGATAATCTACGGTATTGGGCTGTCCAGAGTCTGGGGGAGACATCCGCTGGTGATCAGTAATATGCGAGGGGTTAACCACTCCAGGAATCCCGTTGGGAATCTCAGGCAATCATTGGAAATCTTTATGAAATCTCAGGGAATCGTGGAAATTTCTGGAGTAATTAACCCTTCGGGTTGCATCTTTCCATGAATCTCGATGAGAATCCCAGGAAATTTTTGGAAATCTTCAGGGAATCTCAAGCAATCTCTGGAGTGGTTACCCTCTCGGTAATATGTGTCACCCGGGCTTTGGAGAAGTGTCCAGGGCGGAGCCCAAGGTTCCAAATTTTGATCCGTTTAACGTTCCATGACAGAGAGTGACGTGATATTTGCGCTGACGAATATGGGACCTATAGCCAGGTATGGCTATTCTGACCTAGGCGTGCCATCACGTTCCGTATGAATCCGATAATCCTACTATGTGTGTCAGATATGACTCATGTGTGTAAGAACATCCAGTCCCGTTTCAGATGGTTTACGACCGGATATGGAGATGTTTCCGTCGAACTATCTTGGACTGATTTCCTTTTTAGCCGCCGTAAAGGAGGCAGTCCCATAGAATTGAAGACATAGCTTGATTGGCAAAGTTCAGAAGTAAAAGAGCTAGGTTTTTTGAGGGGTGGAGGGGACAAGCTAGAAAATTTGAAGAGGGAACAAGACTGAGGTCCTGGGTTCGAATCCCGGTATACCAGCAATTTTCTGCTGTGGAAGCATACGATGCTTCGGATGGCTTCGGCGAACAATTACTTTCTTTTAGAAAGATCTGTGTCTTCGGGCCAAGGGTAGGCTGTAAGCATTAACAGAAGCGTGGGGTCCTTAAGGGTCCGCTATACCGACGATGCATTTTTTGCCGCCCATAAGATTAACATTGCGAGCGGCGATTCATTTTCAAGGTTTACCCTTGGTTGGAAAGACACAAAATTTGCCTGTACCTAGCCCTAACAATGTTCTAGGGAGTGTTCGAAGCAGATTTCCCATTTTTTAACTGGTTTTCGAGATACAGCACTTTTCTTGAGGTATGCGATGCTAGCATTTGCAAAACAGTTGCAATAAAAGAAACCAGTGAGAAATTGGGAAATCTGCTTCGAACACTTCCTAGAACATTGTTAGGGCTAGGTACAGGCAAAATTTTGTGTCTTTCCAACCAAGGGTAAACCTTGAAAATGAATCGCCGCTCGCAATGTTAATCTTATGGGCGGCAAAAAATGCATCGTCAGGTATAGCGTCCTCTTAACTGGCTCTAAAGACCACTTTGCTTTGAGTCGGGTACCTACCGACTAAGTTCTTGTATTCATCCCTTTCGATAGATACTACTATTTCGAGTTGGTGGTGCTATCCGTATCAGTTGATATGATAAAGGTTTCGCACGATAATTTGGTGCTAACGTACTGATAACGTTGCCGTTGCATTTTTTTTATAACCTAACGAATCCGTCTTATCACAGAAGTGCCCTTTCAAAGTATACAGGTGCAGACGCATCTCAAAACGATACTTCAATAAAAAATTAATCTTTTTTCAAGATAATGACAGATCTTCTACTCCCTATCTACTGTACCTTTTTCTGCATAGAGATTAGAAAAGGCACTTGAGATAAAAATGTATCTTATAGATTTTTTGAACTGGGACCTTATTTTAACTGTACGTCTCGGTAAAAATATTTAACATATCGATTTCTCATGGAGAAGATTCTGTTACATAAAATTGAAAAGAATAACCTTGATATTGCTATTATTGATTCGTCATAGGTGCTGATTCACTTTGCCGTTAAAAGAAGATTTCATTTATTAATAGACGACTTCACATTACGAAGGTGCGAAGTGTAGGTACATATATGAGTATGTCGTTGAATAACCATTTTATGAAGAGTGGCTTTGTTTAAGTACAACATTAAAGCAGTTCAGATGAAGCTGAGAAGCGAAAAGAGAGCTATAAAATATCCATTTCGTTTGTATTTATGTACCGCCATTAGGAAGGGTGTTAATTATAAGGTTCTTTTACTAGGTAGATATTATGCTTATTTTTTGTAGGGCATTTTTTTACGTATCTATTTTGGTGTGCTAGTTGTTTTCATGCAATGTCTAATTTTAATGAAATTTGGCACACAAGGGCCTGGACCAATGTAAAGGACTGACAAAACATTAAAGAAAAAAATTCCTATCACATCAGGATTTGAACCTTAGGCACCTATATCCTTCACCTTGCGCCGAGGAGTTAAGGCTCCGCTATACCTGACGGTGCATTTTTTGCCGCCCATTAGTTTAACATTGCGAGCGGCGATTCATTTTCAAGGTTTACCCTTGGTTGGAAAGACACAAAATTATGCCTGTACCTAGCCCTAACAATGTTCTAGGGAGTGTTCGAAGCAGATTTCCCATTTTTTTACTGGTTTTCGAGATACAGCACTTTTCTTGAGGTATGCGATGCTAGCATTTGCAAAACAGTTGCAATAGAAGAAACTCAGGTATAGCGTCAGGTATAGAAAATCAGGTATAGCGTCCTCTTAACCACTCGTTGGGAATCACTGGAATCATGGGTTCAGTCTTTATGAAATCTCAGGGAATCTTGGAATTTTTTTGAGTGGTTACCCCTTTGGGGTTCATCTTTCTATGAATATCGTTGGGAATCTTTAGAAATCCTTATGGAATCTCAAGGAATCTTTGGAGTGGTTACCCCCTCGCCTTATTGCGCTAAGTGTGAGAAAATGAAGTGGTATCAAACCCTTTATTTATACTATTGACCAGTGCCCTATACCAACCTATAGTTCTTACACAGTGACGGAATTACGCAAATGCAGTGGTTGCGTCTAGTCGCATAACAGCGTCATCGGGAGACCCGGTTTCATACTCCCCTACCGATTTTGGCTGCGGCTCATCCAGCTTTAACCTTTTGATCAGAATTTCTGCCCTATAACGCCTTCCTCCCAGTAAATACGTGACTTTTCAAAGCCCTATTATAGCCGAATTCTTCTGGTCGGTAATGAGGGAGTTGGTGCGTCTTCGAGCTCTTCAGGTATGATAACCAGGCGAGTTCCGCTAAGGCAATCAGCGAGTGACCTATTAGTCTCGCTACTGCGACATCCACAGGTTCTGCTGGTGCCTAGTGCTAGAGGTATTCGCCTTTCCTATGGGCGGCTCATCACGCTCTACCAACTGTGTCGAACCATTGAGGACCTACTAGAACCACATCACAAGCCCAAACTCGCCTATGTTTATCTGAACGGCCTCGACAGCAGAGTGGACTAAATGGTCGAGTTTTGAGGAGCAGTGAGAGCCAGGTCACACCGGTTCGATCCCAATCCTACCAAAAAGTTTTTCTGCTCGGCATTCACCTCTGATATGTTCAGCATGTCAAGTGAAATGTATATCGAGGCTGTGGTGGTTCGGAACCCACCTAAAACTGTAGGTCCCCATCAATTACTCGATGGCTGGGGAGCTGGTATTTGGTAGTGCTGCCAGCTGAGCACAATGGATAGTTCTTGAAAACGGTCTAGTTGCTGGGCTTGTCCCCCCAACCCTCAGCTATGCTATGCTATATGTTTATCTGGGGGTCCCTGAAGTTAACGTCGCGTCGGCGAGATAAAGTTGATAAAGATAAAGTTGTATAGTGTTCACAGTTCACACATACTTACGATGCGGCTGGTTTACTAAGTGAGGTACTGTCTCAGGGGGCCCACGAGAGGCTATGCCAGTGTCTGTAAAAGAGACTATGGCATAATTCGTTCTCCAGTGGAAGCTACACATAGTATCTCGAAAACCAGTAAAAAAATGGGAAATCTGCTTCGAACACTCCCTAGAACATTGTTAGGGCTAGGTACAGGCAAAATTTTGTGTCTTTCCAACCAAGGGTAAACCTTGAAAATGAATCGCCGCTCG
The DNA here is from genome assembly GCA_950004255.1 of Mesopsocus fuscifrons. NCBI lineage: Eukaryota > Metazoa > Arthropoda > Insecta > Psocodea > Mesopsocidae > Mesopsocus > Mesopsocus fuscifrons. The sequence continues at coordinate 15,080,542 of OX465379.1, forward strand.
CAATGTTAATCTTATGGGCGGCAAAAAATGCACCGTCAGGTATAGCGGACCCTTACGGCGCTGCCCCACTTTAGGCAAGTATCGAACCTCAACAAATAGGACACAAGCATACACCTATAGGTATGTTTATTTCTGGAAGCTAGGACGTACAAAATAATTTGACGCGGGTATACAGACAGGACAATCGTAGCGTACAAAGGACATGAGCACCGGTGTACAGCTCGATACTTGCAATGCCAATGCATAATTCATGGGAAATGAGCTGTGTAAATTGCCCGAAGACAGAAATAAGTATAGTACCATCGTGGTACCTACTATCTGCTACCACGACGTTTCGTTGTATTGCGCAATCTAGTCGGTGGGTTAGCACGCAGCTACCCAACTTTTTGTTCCCGCAGAGACTGGGTATGAAGGAACCAATTAACGGCCACTCTGAAGGGAGGCATTCCGAGAAAATTTCCCCTTCGTGCTGCAGTGGACAGAGCAAACCAATGAAAGGTTGGCAAAAACACGAGCCACCCCGAGCTCTTCCGAAGGTGGTAACCACCCGGCGGCCATTGTGGCCACTACTTCGTTCTTTCGACAACAGAACTGTAATTGAACCGAGGTATAGGCACTTGAAAGAAAGAAATTCGTGAGGGCCGATGCGCACTGTTATCATAACGGTTATCATCAAGGTTCGAGATGAAACAGACTTTCCTATAGTCTGTTGCTATGGCTACTGACTACCGCTAATCTAACTCACGACGAACCTTTGTTCTACAAAGACAACGAACGAAGACTAACGACCTGAAGATTTCAAGATAGAGGGGGACTTTCTTGTTCAATACCTGGAGAATCAGGAAGTGAACGGTGTAGAAGAGGGGTCGGGGGAAGCCCAGAAACTAGACACTATTAAGAATTATCCTATACGATGGGGACTTACAGTTTAAGGCGGGTTCCGAACCATCAGGATTGGTGTTATAGTGTTCCTCTAACTCTAGAGACAACGGTGTTGATCTCCAAGCTGCTGAGGCTATTTTTCGAACCTAAAGAGGATTTTTCTGTGATTTTTTAGAGATTCAACGAGGCCGCCGAGAAGGTGAAGCAGATGACAAAGAGGCCAAGTGACCAAGAGCTGCTGGACCTCTACGGGCTGTTCAAGCAGGGGACCGTCGGCGACAACAACACTAGTAAGTTATTCAGATACATTTGTCACTCTCTATAACGAACGAAAGCTACGGTCCCTTTACAATAGCTGAGGGTTGGGGGAGACAAGCCCAGCAACTAGACCGTTTCAAGAACTATATCCATTGTGCTCAGCTGGCAGCACTACCAAATACCAGCTCCCCAGCCATCGAGTAAACGATGGGGACCTACAGTTTTAGGTGGGTTCCGAACCACCACAGCCTCGATATACATTTCATTGGACATGCTGAACATATTAGAGGTGAATGCCGAGCAGAAAAACTTTTTGGTAGGATCGGGATCGAACCGGTGTGACCCGGCTCTCACTGCTCCTCAAAAGTCGACCATTTAGTCCACTGGGCTATCGAGGCTGTTGTCCCTGTCCCTGACTCGTTTTGAATCCCTTTCGCTATAGCGCTACCTATCCGCTATACACAGCCAGTACTTCTGTTACTATTACACACCAAACATTACGTGTCACCTAAGACAATGGAATATAGAGAGTAAACACAGATGTTAAGAGTCATCTCACAGGACACAGACCCCATCTCGACAGAGGCTAGAAACTCCGCACACATTAAGCACACGGCCCATCTAGCCGCGTAGCTGTTTTCGATAGCACAGAGTAGGACAAAGAGCTCGGCCGGCTGGGCGGGCGGTGCACGCGCACTGCTGCACTGTGGCCCTATCCTACCCCATGCTATCGGAAACAGCGGCGCGGCTAGGTAGCTAGATCGCTTCGCCACCAGAACTGTTTTGAAGTTCAAAAGTGCAGTTGTGCATACTCTCACTTCTGATATCTGAAGAGCATAGGCGTAGCAAGGGGGGGGGGGGGGGGCTTAGCCACCCCCAGGATTTTTCTTACCTACACATAACGTCACATGAAGCCAGGCATGAGGAGAAGGCCTGGGGGGCTGAGAAGGTTTTTGATTCTGCTACGCCCATGCTAAAGAGTAGCTCTTAACTAAGCAGCACGTGCCACGAAGTGACTGCGGCTTCATGATTAGATACAAAATATCTCTCAAGCACTTAGATAGTCTAAACACAGATCTGCAGTCACTTCGGATGCTCTCACTAACTTTTGGAATAGTTATCGGGGAGCGGCATTTTGGCCCGATATAATTTATTTATTTATATTTTTTTATTCAGGCAAGCCTGGGATGCTGGACCTGAAGGGCAAAGCCAAATGGGAAGCCTGGAACAGCCAGAAGGGGAAATCGCAGGACGCCGCCAAGGAAGCTTACATCGCCAAGGCCAATGAGCTCATCGCCAAATACAGTTAAATTATTTATCTATTACCTTTCATTATTATAATTATTCATCAATACAAAATTGTATACAGTTTGACAAATTCAGCCCGTCACGAGTATTTATACGATGAAACAAAACCAGTCTCTCGCCGAAATAAATCGAAAAAAGAAAAAAAAAATTAAATTTCAATCGGCAGTAAATCACAAACAGGAATATGAACAGCAGCAGAAAGAAGCGGTTTGGTCGATCGTTCAGAAATTAAAAAAATGTGAACTTCTTCAGCTAAGAGGACCTCCCCCACGGCAGTCACCATGGTCTCTAGCGTGTAGACGAGGCCAGGCACCAAGTAGGGCACTTCGATAAATGGCCGGGACACGTGGTACAACGCGTGGTTGTAGTGTATACAGATGCGCAGGCGCGGCGCTGTCTGGGTTAAACTGGCCGCCATGTTGTCTAAACTCAGCCGAATTTTGAAAGTGGGTCCGAGTCCGAACACCTAACCAATGGAAAGTTTCGATCGTTAAGGGTCCGCTATACCTGACGGTGAATTTTTTCCACCCATAAGATTAACATTGCGAGCAGCGATTCATTTTCAAGGTTTACCCTTGGTTGGAAAGACACAAAATTTTGCCTGTGCCTAGCCCTAACAATGTTCTAGGTCGTGTTCGAAGCAGATTTCCTATTTTTTTACTGGTTTTCGAGATACAGCACTTTTCTTGAGGTATGCGATGCTAGCATTTGCAAAACAGTTGCAATAAAAGAAACCAGTGAGAAATTGGGAAATCTGCTTCGAACACACCCTAGAACATTGTTAGGGCTAGGTACAGGCAAAATTTTGTGTCTTTCCAACCAAGGGTAAACCTTGTAAATGAATCGCCGCTCGCAATGTTAATCTTATGGGCGGCAAAAAATGCATCGTCAGGTATAGCGTCCTCTTAAGGGAATATACACACGTGGCACTAGACTAGTCTTTTCTGCCCCTTTTTTGAGGGAACTGCTGGATAATTATTTGATCTGAAATATAGTTTCAGATAACAACAATAAAATAAATTGTACGACGGTTTCCTCACAAAAACCACCATTCTGGTCCCACTATCCGAATTCACCCTCGAGGTCTAATGACACGACGAACAACTTAACAGTCCACCAGGGTTTTATTTAATAAAGGGTTCGACAATGGTCGCACTTGACTTTCTCGCCATTTTTATCGAAAATTTGATTATTTTTTTCGTGAATAATTGTCAGAATTTTAACTTTTTCTAAAAAGTATTTTGCCTCACAATGGGCGATACTTTTAGGCACCTGCATACCGAATTTCAAACATATCCGTCAAACAGTGAAGTGTCGTTCGACGCGCAAGGTATATGTTTTCTATTTTGCATGTCACCGTCTTAAATTTTAAGTAAATGAAAATCTATTGAAAACGCCTTTAAAGCATCTATCTGGGACCACTTTCACCAATTTTCAAGAAAATCCGTCGATTAGTGTCGTTGCAAATGTGGTTTAACCAATCAAAAACGTGATTTCCAATTTTGGAAAATTTTTCCTACGATAATGCCAATATTGGCCCAAATTTTTGGCCCATCTCAAAAAGAATAAAAATGATCCTGTAACATCTATTTGGGAACACTATTGCGAAATTACAAGGATCTAACTTAATAACTGTAGTGCCAAATCCGTCTTGACCAATCAAAAACGAGATTCTAGTTTTTTTTCCTATTTTTGACTTTATTTTGCCTATATTGGCCGCAATTTTGAAATGATTGAATATTTCTTCGACAGACCTTTAAGTAATGTTATTAAGCACAATTTTATGGATTTTTGTGAAATTCCGGCTAATACTGTTCATGGGGCCAAGGTTTTCACGTATGGGCCAATTTTGGCCCAAATTGTCGGCCCATCTCCAAAACAATAAAAATGATCCTGGAGCATCTATCTGGGAACACGACTGCAAAATTTGAAGGTTCTAACTCTATTACCGTACCGTGAAATGCATCTTGAGTAGACAAAAACACGATTTTGAATTTTTTTTGACACTTTTTTGACAATAGTGGGCGCAATTTTTGAGTAATCAAAATTATATTAAAAATGTATCTCGGAACTGATTTTAGACATCTATATTCTAAATTTGAGCCAAATCGGTTGACTGGTGTGACCTGTAGCCGCGCTACAGACAAACGGACGGACGTACGTACGTACGTACGTACGTACGTACGTACGCACGTACGTACGTACGTCGGACGGACATGACCTAAAAATCATTTTTTTGGTATCTAGGACCTCTGAAACGCCTTTTGCAATGAAAATCTCAAAATCGAAATTTCGCACGATAACATAACTTTCTCAGCCCATGTATTACATACGGGCGAGAAAGTAAAAAACGGAACGCCAAGCAAGTGGAGCGCCATGCAAGTACAGATGAAAATTGGGTGAATGCAGAGGAGCAATATCAATATTTTTTCTGAATGAAAATATAGAAATGCGGACAAGTGCTAAGTAAGATGGTGCGTGATTAGTCAACAGAATAGAAGAAAACGACATAACTAACCGGAACTAAGCGATAACTGCAAAGAAATCATACTGTGCTTTCTAAGAATAAACAAACAGGCAAATACAAAAAAAACAGCAAAGGAAACAATAAACAGGAAATGTAGGGACGGGTCCTCAAAGGATAAATCCTATGAGGACTTTGCATGATAAATCCACTGAGCGAATTCCGCGATCAGTTTCCCCCAGCTAAGTGAAGACCTGCGTCGAAAGCGTTCACTATTATTTTATTTATTTTTTTTTTTAACGCGCGACGTTCAGGGAACATATTATGCGCCGATGAGTTGGTTTATTAGAAGTTTCTGGCCGAAGCCGAAGATGAAGTGGCCGAAGCCGAATACGAGTGGGCCGAAGCCAGTTTAGGAGTGGGCCGAAGCCAATACATCCATGTCGGAAGCGGAAAATTTTTCCGTTCCGCCGGGATTCGAACCCGGACCTCTCAGGACACAAAGCGGTCCCCTTAACCACTCGGCCACTGAGAGGCACAGCGTTCACTAATATCTCAATGCTTTGTTTTACCAAACAAACGTCACAGATCACAAAGAGGTTTCGACACAATTTTCTAAATTCCTTTCACGTGCAATACCTACCATGCTCAAAATAGTACTGTTAGCTTACCTGAGCCGACATCTTGAGGGGCAAACTGGAATCGGCTGAGATTAAATTCGAAGATCTGTGTAATGACTCGGCAAGATTCCGTGCTGCAAGAAGTCGGAGTCGAAACAGCCCTCGCTGAAACCCTTGGTGGATTTCTGAAATTATCAAAATGTGAAGAATAAAAAGGCACACATGTTGTTTTTTGTGATATATTGTATATTATTTTTTTCAGACGAAACTGTTCGATAGGTAGGTATTTTCTTCCTTTTGAAATATAATACCTACTTTCTTAAAATCTGAAGAGAGGTTTGATGCTTACCAACAGCGTTTTCACGCTCCCGAGCCACTTGCTCCACCAGCAGTCGAGTACGTTTCGGAATGGGTAGCTTCTGGAGAACTTGCGATGGTGGTGCCAAGTCAGCAGGGGAGAACTGAGCTGTGCGCTTCAGCATTTTAACCAGCAATGTACCTCCTGCAATACAAAACAAGGCGCTGACATACATACACATTTTCAGATATAAAGGGTATTTCTGTGTCAAGTGGACTGGTTCCGGCCCTGTATCTCAGTTAGGAAGGGGCGACCCTACATGTATTAGCCGAAAATGGCCTATGTGGGTGTGTACCTACCCGCCATATTTTTTTTGCCCCGTCATCCAGAAACACTCTGTATCCAATAGCGTCCTCAAAAAATGGTCGGAAAAAAGGTAAACAAATAGCATAACCAGTTAATTTCTGACCCATTTTAGAAAATTTAAATATCCGACCGTTTTCTCAAAGAATGGTAATAAATATCAATCTGCTGCCACGAGTTTCACGACTGTGTATTCCACATTAAGAGGACGCTATACCTGACGATGCATATTTTGCCGCCCATAAGATTAATATTGCGAGCGGCGATTCATTTTCAAGGTTTACCCTTGGTTGGAAAGACACAAAATTTTGCCTGTACCTAGCCCTAACAATGTTCTAGGGAGTGTTCGAAGCAGATTTCCCAATTTCTCACTGGTTTCTTTTATTGCAACTGTTTTGCAAATGCTAGCATCGCATACCTCAAGAAAAGTGCTGTATCTCGAAAACCAGTAAAAAAATGGGAAATCTGCTTCGAACACTCCCTAGAACATTGTTAGGGCTAGGTACAGGCAAAATTTTGTGTCTTTCCAACCAAGAGTAAACCTTGAAAATGAATCGCCGCTCGCAATGTTAATCTTATGGGCGGCAAAAAATGCATCGTCAGGTATAGCGTCCTCTTAAGGTATACAGCACTCGTAACGGAAACTAACCTGCTGTAACAAGAATAAGGCAGTGATCTTCTTGTCCAAATCTCCCGAAAGTGATGGCCGTCACCGAGTCAGGGGCTGTGATGACGTCAACAAGATGGCGGCCACTGTACAAACAGACTTGACCCCCTTTGATCGCGACGGCTACGAGTGTGATGCCTTGGTGCTCCAGATACACTTTGGCCACCCCTATGGCTCCACCCGGGAGCGCCTGCTCCCACTGACGACGGCCCTGTAAACAGTTTGCCATTTAAAATCTAGAGAGCTAGGGGAAAAAATAAATTTTCAACAATACCTAGCTATCGACTACGAGTATTAAGAGAAACTCATGATCAGCAAAAACATGGAACAGCGAATATACCTTTTTTGAGTAGCACTCGAGATGCGACGAAGTGGCAACGACCAAAACAGAACTTTCTAAGAACACCATATCGACAGGCTGCTCAGTTAGCTGGACAAGTACCTGTACAAACAATCATCATATACATTATTTTGTAAAATTTTCTGATGAGGCACTCACCGTGGATAGGTATGTTCAAGGGAAATGTATATCAAGGCTGTGGTGGTGCGGAACCCACCTAAAATTGTAGATCCCCATCGTATACTAAAACAATGGCTGGGGGGCTAGTATTTGGTAGTGCCACCAGCTGAGCACGATGGATAGTTCCTGAAATGGTCACATGCTGGGCTTGTCCCCTTACTACTACGATATAGTCCAAGTCAGGCTGGGAGCGTAAGTACCGATTATTCACAATTTCTTGAAGATTTTCAGTTGACGCCGATCCAGATTTGGGTTTCGTATCCTAACATACGCTAAAAATGCCAATCCGACCCTGAGCAGATATTTCCCTGATCAAGAAAAAGTTTTTATCAGCCCTAGATTTGCAAGAAATTATGAGTAATCGGTACGCTCTTAGCCTGACTTGGACTATAGCCATAGACCATAGCTGAGGGTTGGGGGGGACAAGCCCAGCAACTAGACCGTTTTCAAGAACTATCCATTGTGCTCAGTTGGCAGCACTACCAAATATCAGCTCCCCAGCCATCGAGTAAACGATGGGGACCTACAGTTTTAGGTGGATTCCGAACCACCACAGCCTCGATATACATTTCACTTGACATGCTGAACATATCAGAGGTGAATGCCGAGCAGAAAAACTTTTTGGTAGGATCGGGATCGAACCGGTGTGACCCGGCTCTCACTGCTCCTCAAAAGTCGACCATTTTCGAGGCTATTGACTTGGACTATAGTAGTACCTATACCTTGGTGTGCTTCCAGCCGCGCCTTAGCAAAGTGACTCTGCCATCACGATTGCAGATCAGAATGCGAAACTCCACATCAAGCAGGCCGGATGTTTGAATCGTCGCTGGCACCGCCCGCACTCCATGGTCTTCGCTTTGGTCCACCTGCATTGAACCTTTTCTTTAGATACAATTTCCCAGAGTCCTACAGCCGCAAATTTACAGATTTCACCTATATCCTGGGCAGTCAGTGAAACAGTTTTAACAGTAACTTTCACACCTTTTCAATGACAGTGAAAGCCTCCGTGTCCACAAACGTGATGGCGCCATCTTCAGATCCCAGCACCAAGCAAGACAAAGCGTCAGGATCACTCGAACACTTATGCAGACTGAAAAATAAACAAAACTGCGTCAGGACGACATAAAGAGTGCAAAGAGTTCATATGTCCTCTCGATATTATGCTACATCTTATATTCATGAGATATACTGAAAGATTACCTGGCCATGCAAGTGATAACAGTGCGTCTAGTGAGGGGATGTGGGGCAGCAGCCGTCACTTGCGCGCGCAATTCTTCCTCATTATCTGGTGCCACGACTAAGAGGCGCTGACTCTGCTGACTCAGCCGCGAGAATCCGAGTTCTTGCTGTAGACTCAGCAGCATGTCGTACAGGGCTCGGGCCTCCATTCCAGCATCTCGTACCTAAGATAAACTACAGTAGTAGGAAGGTGTAGCTATATCCTCTTTTAAACAATACTTTTAACAAAGTCAGAGATTAGTGTCATATCTAACGTTATGATTTTATGAAAGAAAAATTGTGGATGATGTTAGTGATATGATTTAAGAGGGAACTCGTAACTTTGTGGTATTTTCTGCAATCCATGTTTAGTTAAACGTTAGTGGACCCAGCACCGCCTCAACCAGAGTTAGTATTAGGAACCACCACCGAGAAACTGTCAAAAATAACTTAGTCAAAATCCGCGAAAAAGTAATAATAAATCCTAAGCGCTTTCGACCTACACGGTCATCATCAGAGGGGTACAAGAAGGGAAGAGACAGATAAACCTACTTGGGTGTTAGCCGGCCCGAAGTAAGTTGATCTGTGCTGCTTAAGACGGACTGACCTGGACTTATATATTAAAGGACTGACCAGTCCTTTAATATATAAGTCCAGGTCCTACTCCAGCCCTACTCCGAAGTTACAGGGCGAGTGAAAAGTGTTTATTGGGGGATGTAAACCTGAGACTCTTTGTCGTGAGGTAGTGTTGTATTTTTGCATGAAATGGAGTAATAAGTGTTACAAAATAAAAGTAATTTTAAACATTCTGAAGTATTGGCGGGAAGGGATTTTCTGTCTTGTTGTGTTGGCGCAACTGATTGTTGTTGTTTGACAGTCGCATTATATCGCTGCATCAAAATGGTATCTTTTATTTTTCTGTCATTTCCCTGCATAAAATAACAGGTTATTCGGCCCAGATTAATGCCTAACAGCGGTAAAAAGTGAAAGTAAAAAAATAAAGTGACGTGAGTGTCAGTAAAACATGGATAACGACGGTTGGGAGATTGAAAAACTAAAAAATGCCGAAGGCTACGACCTTTGGGCATTTCAGCTTGGAGTTATGCTGAAAAGTAAAGACATTTTTGAGATTGTGAGCGGAGAAGTAGAAATACCAGGCGAAGACGCAACAGATGCAGCTAAAAAACAGTGGAAGAAGAATGATGCGAAAGGACAAAGCATAATAATGCGAACGGTGGATGCCAAGCTACACGTGCACCTGATGATTTGTCAAACTTCTAAGCAAATGTTCGACAAAATTAAAACCTTATTCACTATTAACAAAGAGACGAGTCAGCACAACGTATTGTCGACGTTCTTTGCCCTTACATTTGACGCGAGTAAAAATATGCAAGAAAACATTGCCAAGCTAGTTAACCTAAAACACAAAATGGCGGCCATAGGTGGCGGAAGTGAAATCACGGATCTTATGATTATCACTAAAATGCTGAGCATCCTGCCAGTCCAGTTCAAGCACTTTGCTGGAATATGGGAAGGTTCAGCTCAAGCGGACCGAACAGTGGAGAATCTCATAGCCAGACTGCAAGCAGAAGAAGCTAGGCAAAAAGGAAATTCGGAACAAGAGGGTGCTGTGGCTTTTCAAAGCCAAGTAAGAAAGTGTTTTTTCTGTAACAAAGGAGGACACATAGCAAAATTTTGTAAATTTAAAAACGCTGGTGGTGGGTCAGCGAGTTCGAACAGCACGAAACCTAATAATCGTCAGTGTCAAGTGTGCAGGAAGACTAATCATCGCACTGAAGACTGTTTTTTCCGTAAAAAGTCTGCTGAAAAGAATACTGAGAAAAATGGAGTGTCATTTTTTACTACAGAAGTCAAAGGAAAAACGGTCGGCAGTGATATCTTCATACTGGATTCCGGAGCGAGTTCTCACATGGTAAATGAGGACAGTAACCTAACAAATTTGGAGCCATGTAAAATAAAAATTGCTGTTGCCCGAAAAGGAGAGGTAATCAATGCTACTGCAGTTGGCAACATTGAAGCTGAGAAATGCAATTTGAAAAATGTACTCCTTGTGCCGGATCTTTCTGAGAATTTGTTGTCAGTTAATGCTATAACAGACAATGGAGGAGTGGTGACATTCCATGATAAAAACGTTCAGGTCCTGAAAAACAGTAAAATCGTCCTAGAAGGGGCGCGTGATGACCGTGGGCTATACCTAGTCCGTTTAAACGAGCATAAAAAGGAAACTGGTCTGAAGTGCAATGAAGTAAAGGACTTGCATAGAAAAATGGGGCACATCGGTGTAGCAAACCTGAAAAAGTTAACAACTGTTGAAGCAGAAGACGTGATGGAGCTTTCAAAATGTTCAACATGTATCCAAGCGAAGCAAACAAGACTTCCGTTCTCTTCGCAGCGCAGTAGAGCTGACAGAGTCTTGCAGTTAATACATACGGACGTTGCTGGTCCATTTCCTGTCGATACTTGGGATGGATTCAAGTATGTCGTCACATTCTTGGACGACTACTCACACTTCTGTGTACTACAACTAGCGCGAAGCAAATCAGAAGTTCCTCAGTTACTGAAAGAGTATATCTTGGAAGCGGAAGCTTTTCATGACAAGAAAGTGAGTAAAATAAGATTGGACAATGCTGGTGAAAACTCTTGTGAAGAATTAAAAAATTGGTGTCGTGGGCGTGGCATCATACTAGATTATACAGTTGCTTACACACCACAATTGAATGGAAAATCAGAAAGATTGAACCGCACGCTCCTCAACACTACAAGAGCTTTCCTGTTTGACTCCAAAATGGGTAAAGAAATGTGGGGAGAGGCCATAAGAGCAGCTGCTTACGTGTTAAATCGCAGTCCATCAAGTACGGTTGAGAAAGTTCCAGCTGAGATATGGTACAACAAAAAGCCTGACATGAAACGTATCCAGTTGTTTGGAGCAGAGTGTTACAGTAAAAACCTTGCCTACCTGAAAAAGTTGGATGAAAGAAGCACAAAATACCAGTTTGTTGGGTATGAAGCGAACTGTTACAGACTTTGGGATGAAAAGAAGAGGAAAATTGTCAGAGCGCGAGACGTCGTGTTTATAGAAAAGCCTCAAACAAATGATGATCTCACAAAAAGTAAAGCTGTCTTCTACGACGAAGAAGAGGATGAACTAAAAGAAAAAGACGATGAAGAAGATGGTGAAGAAGATGTCCCAAGCGATGATGGTGTTGCTGTTGCTGTTGGTCGCAGTGCTGATGATGGCGCAGAACCCAATGATGGAAATGAAGATCGACGACCTAAAAGAGCTACTCGACTTCCGACGAAGTACAACGAGTACGTGATGCTGACGTATGCTGAGGCTGTCGATGGTCCAGATGGGGAGAACTGGAAGATGGCAGTAGAAGAAGAGAAAATGTCGTTGGAGAAAAATGGTACTTGGGAAGTAGTCAATCCAGACAAGGTAACAAATACTAAAATTCTAACCAGTAAATGGGTTTTCAGGCAGAAAGACGACGGCCGTTTTAAGGCACGGTTAGTTGTAAGAGGGTTCGAACAGGAGTATGGCATCGACTATGCTGAAACATTTAGTCCTGTGGTAAATGCTGTAGCCTTGCGAGTTATGTTTGCTCTAGCTGTAAAAGAAAACCTAGAAATGAAAGTTTTTGATGTAAAAACAGCCTTTCTACATGGAGAGCTATCAGAAAATATATACATGTATGTGCCAGATGGCTTTGGTGAAGATACAGGGAAAGTATGTAAACTTGTAAAGGCGCTCTATGGGTTAAAGCAGGCACCATTGAAATGGCATGAGCGATTAGTTAAGTTTTTGGAGAAGAAAAATTTGCAGCCGCTAAAAAGTGATGCTTGTATTTTTACTAACCCTGAAAAATCATTGTACTTAGCGTTATATGTAGATGACGGAATCGTTTTTGGTAAAACAGAGAAAGCAGTTGACGATTTTTTGACAGAAATTGAGAAAGAGTTTGAGATCACCAAGTGTGAAAATGTAAATCGATTTCTAGGCATGGAAATTGAGCGGAGTAAGGGCTCATTAAAAATTTCGCAAAAAGATTACACTGACAATGTACTGAAAAAGTTCAGAATGGATGAGGCAAATGTCACTAAAACTCCTATTTATGAACAAACAGAAACCACCGTTTCTGAGGTAGAATGTTCAAAGCAGAAGTTTCCTTACAGGGAGGCAGTTGGTTCACTTTTGTACTGTTCGAATAAGACACGTCCAGACGTATGTTTTGCTGTTAACTATGAAAGCAGGTTTTTGGAAAATCCAAGTGACAAGGATGTCGCAAATGTGAAGCGAACCATGAGATATCTGAAAGGTTCTAAAGAAGTAGGTATCAGGTACTCTAGTGACTGTAGTGATGATATTGTGGCTTACTGTGATGCAAGTTATGGTGATGATACTGAAACTCGTAAAAGCACTACAGGGTACGTAATCATGTATGGTGGAGGTGCAATTGCATGGTGCTCAAAGAAGCAGCCAGTAATTGCATTGTCAAGTACTGAGGCCGAATTTATCGCAGCCTCCGAATGCGCTAAAGAAATTGTTTATGTTAAAATGCTAATTTCAGAACTAACGGGAAAAGAACCCAAGGTTCATTTAAAAGTTGACAATACCAGCGCAATCAAAATGATGAACAATTGTCAGAACACCAAACGTTCAAAACATATTGACATTCGTTTTAAGTTTATTTGGGATTTAGTGAAAGATAAGGTTTTTACTATTGAGCATGTAGGAACTAACGAACAACTTGCTGATGTGTTAACGAAGCCTTTGAAGTGTGTTCAGTTCAGCTACTTGCGTTCATTGCTTACTGATTAAGTTAAGAGTTTCATTCTTCATTGTTTTTTTAGAATGTTAAAATTAAGGGAGAGTGTTACAAAATAAAAGTAATTTTAAACATTCTGAAGTATTGGCGGGAAGGGATTTTCTGTCTTGTTGTGTTGGCGCAACTGATTGTTGTTGTTTGACAGTCGCATTATATCGCTGCATCAAAATGGTATCTTTTATTTTTCTGTCATTTCCCTGCATAAAATAACAATAAGCCCACAGGAGCGGTTTTAAACAGTCAACTACCAGTCCACATGTTTTTTTGACAGATCGCGAAAACACAACACTACCTCACGCGAAATATTTTTTTGTAACGTTTCGGACTAAAACAGTATGATTTTAGTGTCACATTTAGTAGAAAAGCTTGATAAATGTTTGTAATATTTACCGCCGCCATGTTACATGTTGACAATTTTTATTTCACTTACGGAAGTGGGTAATTTCAACAGCATTTCTCTACTTTTTCTCCTGTAAAAGCTAAACATAGTGTCCTACTTTCACTCGTTGGTTTCGCGTTCGAATAGCACACTATGTTTAGCTTTTAGAGTAGACACAACCATTACGAGATTGCAATTATACCAGTCTCCGGCTGTACTAAAATGTAAACATTTGTTTTGTCGAATATTTACTTTCGCACAGTGGTTTTGGTGGAGTTCGTCGAGAATGTATGGTGGCCCTTAAGTAAAAAAAAAACGGACTTGGCTTTTTAAAACTTATTATATTGTACAACAATGAAATTTTCAATGTTTTTTGCGGTGAAGCGTAACCTATCTCTACTCAATAGCTTTCTTAACTTGGAAAAGGATCTTTCCACATCTGCAGATACGATTGGGAGATATTTCAGTATCGCGCTGTCGTTTGTATATACATCAACAGCAACAGCTTCTCCTTGGAGGACATTACTGACTTTCACAATTTCCTCCCAGTCCGGGTTTCTCGCCAAGACCGCTTCCAATTTTTTCTTGACAAGAGCTCCCTTTCTTCCTGGCCAGGCAGATGAACCCTCTTTAACTTGAAGCACGATTTCAACAGCTGACGTAAGCGACTTACCTTGTCTTTCCAACTTTTCGATAATTTGTGGCAAACTGTGAAAATGAGCTTTAATGAAATTTAATTCATTCCATGTTTCATTGTTTCCCAGTGCTTCTTTAGCTTTGGGTATGGCAATATTGTCTTCGTCGTTGAATGTGGAAATGACATCCATCAATTTCGTGCCGTGCTCTGCATAGTAAAGTGCCGCAGCAATCCAAGTGCCCCACCGTGTTAGTACGGGCTCAGGTGGGAGAGGCGTTCCTGGCAGCATTTCCTTGAATGTCGAGATTCTACTGGGCGCTTTAATAAATACCTTTTTTACCGATGAGATTAATTTGTTCACGGCTGGTGAGAGTTTTCGCACTTCCTCGGCCACGCGGTGCATTCCGTGCGCGAGGCAGGTGATGTGCACCATGTTCGGGTAAAACACTTTTAAAAACTCACCAGCTTTAAGCATGTAAGCCGCGCTGTCTGTTACAAAGGCTCGTAGTCGACTTTCGAGGTTCTGCCCCTGACCTTGCCACAACAGTTGAATTGCCTCTTGCACCATGCGAGCTATTGTGGCATGGTTGGTCTTCTCTACTTCTTTACATAATATGAGGTGCCCTCTACCCGGCTCATCTACAGTCAGTTTTCCCACTATCACGTGGACCATGTACCGCCCGCACACATCCGTTGTTTCGTCGACTGAAAGCCAAATCGGCGATTCTTTTATGTCCTTTCTAATTTGATCCATAGTATTCTCGTATACGTCCGTAACGCACTTTTTTCTTATGGTCGATTCATGGGGGATGTCTCGGCTCATGTACTTCTTTAAAAATGCTCGAAAGTCTTCATTTGCCAGCTTGTTGAGGGGAATGTCAGCTTTAATAAAGGCTTGGCAGAGACTCTGGTGGAAGTTGTCTTGCTCGTCAGATGAAGCCACCATTGTTGAGATAAAAGTCTGTTGCTTCCTGCTGCTGTTGTTGCTGGCGGCAGCTGAATTCTTTTGGTGCTTTGCTGTTGTCTTGTGCTGCTCCACTTGACACTTTTTTTCGCATTTCACCTGTAAAAAATAAAAGTTAAATTTAAAAATCAAATAAACCTTTACGCGATTGTGGCAAAATAACTTTACGTCCCATATTTAACCGACGATCGTATGGGTAAGGTTGTGTATAGGAGGTAACGCAACTACTGCTGCTACACGTATATAGATACAATAATTGCATGTAAAAACCGTGTTTTCGGGTTGGGTTGAAGACAGTTAGTGGGTTTCCTTGGGTTTCCACGCTATGTTTATCTGCTTATATTTAATTAATTTTGTGAAACTTACCTCTTGAACGCAGCAATTGCAATAAATAATTCTGCCATCAGTGGTTAAAGACGAATCTCCAATAATCCACTGTCGTAGGAGTGCACAGCGGCTCGACTTTTCTTTAGGCACTATTTAAAAAACGCAATAAATAAACTTAATCAACAAGCTACCACTTCAAGAGTCAGAATGCGAATGCGCCTTGTTGACAAGGGGTGGTTGAGGCGAGTTCTATTTTTAAACGTAACTGGACCTACCTGGTACGGCCAGCGTGCCTACCTACCCCAGGCGGAGTTCATTGGCCGCACTTAAACCTTACATCCATGCCATGTCAGAGTGACAATGGCCTAATCTCATGTTAATTTCGCTACACTGACCTCTGACATTGCTTTTCACTTAAGTATCAATTTTTGTTTTTCTTGCACTCAGTTTGTTCAAAAACACCTAAATATTCCCAAAAACTACAAAAAGTCTTAAATATGCAAAAATATTCCCTTTCCCTCGAAATATATATTTATATTCCCAATAAAACTTGGTGGGTGGGGTCCATAGTTGCTGAAACACCTAAATACTAAAATTTGAAGTATTCGAAGCTAAGGAAAAAAATATGCATTATATATCTTTTCCGAACCCTAGTGATGATAGTGGCTGGGGAAGGGTTACAGCCCGATAGTCTAGTTTCTGGCCCTGTCGCCGCCCTCTCCCACCACAACTAGGGATGGCAATAACGAACCTGTAGCCAAAGGTCGACTTCCAGAGCGTTGACTTCAAGCGGCGGGACGGAGAACTTGTAATAAGGCTTCAAGTTTCGGTACAGGTACACACTAGGGCCGGATGCTGCAGCGATCAGTGGACATCGGGGGGTGCGCGTGTCATTATAGAGGGTCACAACCCCTGACGGGAGCTCAGGTAGGGTGGTCTCCGCGATCACTGTCATCCCTTTTAGTACCTAGCGGCAACACACCATTATGTCTAGGTATATGGATTCTAACAGCAAATTTATATACAAAATACATTAAGGCTGGATTTAGCTAATTTCGGAATGGAATTTACCCGAACTTTTTTCTGTAAGTTAAACAAGGTTGCCATGCGTAGCTAGGGAAATAAAATTCCGACTTTATTTACCTTAGCAACGCATGGCAACCTTGTTTAACTTACAGAAAAAAAATCGGGTAAATTCCATTCCGAAATTAGCTAAATCCAGCCTTAAACAACAAAACAGTTATTTTTTCTCAAATTTATAATTTGAATCTTGGCTACTACCTAATGAGAAGAATATGTATCTTACCTTCAGCACATTCTGCGAACCTCCAATATCAGCAAACACCAATTTGAAGTCCCCATCAGCCTGCAGATCAGCTAAAGCAAGGCAGCTGCTGAGCGTGTAGTGGCAGGTACCAGGCTCCGCCTGAACCTCCAGCCATCGCTGCTGACTAAAATCACGCGATACTTTACAATTCTGGTAAGTAAAACAAGCAGTGAATAAAGAAATTGGAGCAGTACATACCCGTTCATCGTTGACGGCGATTTGTTTGGATGCGAATGGACCGTAACCATGGAAACTGTCTATTGAGTGCAAGATGGGGATAAGTAGAGTATCAACCATTCCCTTTCTATTTATACAGTATACATTAATGAAGAAGTGTATGTTTATCTAGTTAACTTAATTAGTCAGGATTTCACGAGCGAGTCATTTTTGTTCATTTGGGGATCACTAGATTGAAATTCTAATTTAATCAGCAAGTTTCTGACATTAAAAAGGCTTCCTATACTCCAGGAAAAAATTAAGGATCTGGCAATTGACTTGGCACTTGACTTTCCCTCACTTCTGAATGTAGGTATACTTTTTAGCTAGAAGCTAGACTATTCGTATTACCTCATATCCCCGATTGTTAAGGGTCTCTTTAGACCTACCCTCGCACATTCGTTACCGGTGCCGACAATAGGTAACCAGTTTACTGTTTACTGAGGCTTTCAGTATTTTTTTATGTCAAACTAGGGTCCAGATTTACATGATAGTATATACACGGAGTTAAGCCAATGTTTTGGCTACCCGAACGCCAATTTCCACTTCTCGACGTAGGTATTTCACATGCACCCTTTGGTAATTTGCCAACGGTTAAGATCAGGTTGTCTTATTAGCAGGCTGCATCCGAGCGATTTCTCCTTTAAACTTGGCGATTGTCTCCCTCGCCAGCTGCAGCCGGTCTCTTAGCTCACTCACTTCTGCCTTGACTTTGCTTTTGGAGCTGATAATATTTTGAAGAGTCTTTTCTTTCTTCTCTTCAACTGTAAAGAAACAAAAATCCGAATTATTCATACTGGAGGAGACTTAAATCTGTGGCTTCAAACACGAGGCTTCATCGGTTTAACAGCGATCTTGGGTATACCTATCTGCTGACGATCCTCAGCTAGATGTAACTGAGATTTTTATAACTAACTAAGGTCAAGTCGAATTTTCGTGGTCAACCCTACTTAACTTACAGTCAGTCTCGTGTTTAACTGGAACACTGCTTATTGGTCGAATGTTACTGAGCAGATGCCGCATATATTGTGTTGGTTCCTGGAATATGATTTCTTCGTAGAATTCGCTAACAAGGGGTTTTCTGGACACCATGAGGTCAGGCCCACTTTGAAAAAGTTTCAGTATATGATACATTGTAACCTGAAATAAAACGTAAGACGTTAATTAGGCCATGTTGAAGATAGATTTGTGTAGAGGTAACACTTCAGAAGATTGTTCAGTGCAGTTTTGTTCTTAGGAAACTATTTAATTATTATTTTTTCATCTAAAATACGTATGTCTTGTTTTAGACCCTGTGACAGGTTAACTGTCTTTTACCCTTGACTTCACGGCACTTAACTCAGTTTCGACAGAATATAAATTCCTACATTTGTACAACCTCACTCAATACTTACAGGCTTCTCATTGGGGCAGTGAAAGAAAATTTTGATGACTATTTCGAATTCTCCCCAGCCGGTTTCAGTGACTTCATATGGAGGTTTATTGACGATGCGGGTTTGGTTGGCGTAACTTTCATGCAACTTGAACTGCACTTTCTTTACATACTGCGACATGTCTTCGTTGTTATATGGCCGGACATACACCGTCCACTGGTGAGTGTGCCCGTCCTCATCTCGTTTCTTGCCAAAGTACCGGGAAATGTTTCCATAGACTACTGGCTTGATGATTGTTAACCCCTAGAAGTAGAAGAGATACAGAGGGTCTCATAATGACGTCAAAACGCTCTGAATAATTACATACACTTACGCTGACCATGCACAGGCAACACACGTTGATTGGACCAACAACGTCGTCGAGAATATTGTCCAAAACGGAGGGTGCATGGTCACTTCCCAAGACTGGATCAACCGCAAAACAATACCTAAACCCGTAACATAGGTGAACGGCAAATCCTCACCCAGGCTCAAAAACAAAAACCTTTCTTCAACCGTCACTTTTGATGATTTGGTCCAAAGCGTAAAACAACATTTTCCAACGACACGTCAGCGGGGGACCCTATGTTATTTTTAAACGAGAAAAATTCTTAAAGTCACATACCTACTTTATATTAGTTTCATCAGAAGTAGGCACCCAACTACTCGCATACCTACCTACTTAGCTTTGAAAATGTAAGAGCCGGCCAAGAAGAATATCAAATATATTTACCTTTACCCGTCCACCAGAGTCAGGACCGAAGTCTGGGACAGACATTTAAGTCTAGAATAATGTTGTAATGGGGAAATAAATACCTCAAATAGCTAAACTCTGAAAAAATTAGCAAAAATGAAGTAAGTCTATTTGTTTATGTTTTAGCGGATGGCGCATTCTCCTGCCACGTTGAAAACTTAAACCAGATTTTGGACAATTTTACAAAGTTTTACACAATTTTGCTTTAAATAACTCTCTAAATTATATTTAGCTAATTAAATATTTGAAAATAATTTTGATTTATCTAAAATTATTTTACACTGTTTTATGTTGGTTGTGTGTGGTTCACTCTGTTCTCTGATCTCTGTTTGTTTCAAAATGGCGGTGTAAACAATATTTTTTAAAATAAATTTTGGTGGTTTTTTCGCCATTATAGGACTAAAATGGGAAAAGTGACGAAGACAAAGCGGTAAATGCTTATTATCTAATTTTAGTCTAATATTCTCAATATAAATTGTTACCTGGAAGGCATTATTTGGACGCTATTTAAACAAACTCGCTTTGTTCCCTGCAGGGACAATTATCAGTCTAGATTTTGATCGTCCTCGGGAGGATAATAATAATAAGTGTTAAATGTATTTTTTTTAGAGAAAAGCCTGCGCCTGCGACTGAAAAATGTCCAAAAGTATGGGAGAAGGCACGAAGGGACAGGATGAAGGTGTTATTCGAAGAGCTGAGTAGACTGCTTCCAAAATTTGATCCTGCGGTGCCCCCTTCAAGACCAGAAATTATTCAGAAAGCAATGGCTCACATTAGAGATTTACAGGCACAGAATGAAGACTTACTTAACGGCGGGTTTGATGAAGTCTACAGTAAGTATAATAGACTGAAATTTCATTTCATTTCACCTGCCTAAGTAGTAATGTTGTCAGTACCCATTACTCTTCCCAAGTATAAAGTTATATCGTACCTACCTACTTCCTAGTAAAAATCATGTATTAAAACGGTAGGTACCTACTTAGGATTAGGGACTCACTGACACTGACACTCTTCCTTTTTTCAGAAAAGAAACTAGAATTATGGAAACGACGAGTAAAAGAGCTATTAAGCAGAGTGGAGCAGCTGTCAGGAATACTGCGAACCGCCAATATTCACGTACCCCCGCTTGCTTTGGAAGGTGTCCCTGCCTGGACAACCAGCAGGCCAAAACTCTGGACTGAGAAAGTCTACATTCCAGAAGACAAGGTGGAAGAAGTCATCAAGCAGCTATCCCAATCAAAGAAGAAGAATACGAAGAACATTGTTGGTACGAAAGGTAGGAAACAGGGGAAACGTAGAAAAAAAGAGGTAAAAAATGTGTCTGAGGCACAGAGTAAAGAAAATCAGCCTACTGTAGTTGCCTCGATAAATGCTAAAATCAGTTCAGCTAGTTCTGAAGAGAAACTAAAGAACTCACCTTTAATTTTGTCGCAGAATCAGGGTCTGCCCATTAGTATTCAAAATGCTTCTCATCAGCAGACAACAATGTCACATCAGCTTCCTAATATTATTCAGGGAAACGCTGTCGCGCAGCCTGGAACCTTTATACTAACAAACCAGGGTAATCTGGTACCCGTGCTTACACCTAGCGCCAGTGTTCTCACCCCAGTTATAATCAACAGACCTCCCCCATTACTGGTCCTACAAACACCGCAACCTCGCCCCCTCCCCCTTATAATCTCCCGACCTCCTCCCAACAAACGAAGAATTGGCCGAGAGTCAACGGTGATGACTTTCGCGAATAAACGACCTATTTCTGCACTGTCAAAGCATTCGCACCCCCGACGCAGTGGGAAATGCGTGGCGCATAAAACAGCCGGCTGCGATGCGGGTGGTAGTGAGCTGCTGCCAGTCTTGACGAGTGGTCCACCCGCTGTTTCACCGACAGCTGCGTTCCTCAACTCTTTCCCTGTTGTGGCCACACCAAAAATTGCTGAAGAGGGCAAAGCCGTTTCTGGAGAAACAGAAAAAATAGCGGAAATTTCTTCTCAGGGTTCAGTCCCGAGCTGTCCGGAAACTAGTAGTCTTGTTTCTTCTGATAAAAATGATGGTCAGCAGCCCGAAGTGGCTGTTGAATCTGATAGAGGAAACAGTGTTTCAAATGTAGAAGTTTCTGAATCAGATAAGGCAACTAATAGCCATCTACTTCCATTAAAAAGCATCCCTACGAGCTCTCAGGATACCCAGTTTTCAAATTCTTCTACTACTGCTGACAACAAAACCCCACAAGCCAAAGCTGAACACAAAAAATCACTTGTGGTTCCTTTCAATACCGTTGCTATGGAGAAACAGAAAGGAGTTGAACCTGCTTGTGGAAACTCCGAAGTTGTGTTTGATTTTAAGCTTCTTCCACAGAGTAAAACAGTAGAGAAAGTTTCTACACCAGGCAGTAGTAGTGGAACCAAACCTTCATGTAATCCTTCAGACGTCAAGAACTCAGAACTGACAGAAAACCAACCTTATTTGCCACCGCAACCTGAACCAAAGCCATGCTCCGGCCATATCACTTCTCACAAATCTTCAGACAATCCAAGTGTTGTGAATGTGATTGAAAAGAATTCAGAACAGAAGCCACCGATGAAAACTTGTGAAGAAAGCCAAAACACAGACCTACGAACTTCTGCGTCGTGTGGAGGACATCAGGATGTTGCCGTTGTATCGCACCCTGTGCCAGCCGTTCCTCAACTCCCGAAAAATACGACGGAACCCGGTAAAAAGTCACCAGTAATGTTGCAGGAAATTGAATCGTCAGCTGGAACACGTGACTCCTCCGCATCATCTGCCGCTGCAAGAATTAACGATAAAATAAGTGAGGCTGTTGCTGTAAGCACCAATTTAGAGTCAAAACTGTTCAGCGCGAGTCTGATTCAAACTCAAAATGAACCAGGTAGCCAGCCTGAGAAACCGGTGTCCATGAAGGAAGATTTTTCGGGAAGAAGTGTCAAAAATGTGCCATGTTCTAATACCGACGGGACTTTCTTAGTCCCCTCTCAGGCAGTTGCTGTGTCAGCAAAAAACAATTTTGTACCAACGACTTCTCGCAAAATGATCGTTTCTGCTTCTAGCTCCACATCTTCTCAAGTCAGGTCTTGGGATGTTAGGACTATGGCGAAAAAGAATGATTGCCAGGAGAGTAATTCTGTGGTTTCTCTCAGCGCTCCTTTTGGACCTACAATAAACGACTTATATGCTCCTACATCTGCACCCCCGTGGTCTTTATCTCCCAGTCCGATGAATTTTCCTTCATCATGGGCTTCTGTACCCATCATTTCGAATTCGACCCTCCCCGGTTCTCCAGTACCAGTGCCGATAATATCAAGTGTGTCCAGTTCCACGCGCTCTTCTGCTCCCGTGCCCGTAATTTCGAGTGTTTTAGTGACAGAAGCTTCAGTTTACTCTCTCCCTGGACCAATAACAAGCGTTCTCCCCCCAAAAGTTTCGAAATCCGTTGTTTCTGGGGCGTGTGTCCCCACTGGTACATCATCAAACGTCTCGACCTCTGCTGGGCCTCAAGTGTATGTTTCTTATTCTAGTACGCTTACTTCCGTTTCTCTTTTACCAGCTATTTCATCTTCGTCCATTTTGTCTTCCAACGTCCCTGTTCCAGTTACCTCCAGTCTGTCTTCTTCATCTCTCTCCTCGTCTACCATTCCACCTTCTGACATTCCGGGATCAACCTTCACTAACCTCATGCCTCCTGTAGCGTCATCCCAAACGGGAGGGCTTCATTCCAACCAGAACTCCTGGCTACCGTTGCCACGCATCTATTCAAATGAAAAATTCAGCAAAGTCGCCCCCACCACTACGTGGCGACCGATTCCTGCAGACCCTGTGTGGACTAGCGCTTCTCAAGCTGTTGCTGAACCCTGGAAGGTCAGATCTGCTCAGCCTCAACTCAAGATCGCAAATAAATATGGAGTAGTTTCCGACGCAGGCCTGGTCAACAGTAAACCCGTCAGCGCTGCTACTATTCCTCATTCTACCCCGAGCTTTTACTTGCCGCCTAGTGCTGGGACCATCCCTGGTTCTCTTGATAAATCTCCAAGGTGTGAGACGACCTGGTCTTCAGGAATTTCGAGGCCTTCTACGGGTGACGCCACTTATACTTCTAACGTTCCTACACATACGAAATCAAGCAAACTGCTTTCGTCCCAGAGCAAATACATCACTACTAGTGAGCAAATTCCATGTTCATTTAGTTCAACTTATAAACCACCGTTGGAACCTGTGCAACCCCTTTTGAACCAGAACCAACCATGGGGGGTCGCACAACATATTCAGCCATTTCAGGCGGGGTTGACCGAGAAATTCCCTGCAGATAATTGCTACCAAAGTGCCATCGGAAAGTCGCCAGCCCCAATATGTTCAACCAACTTTAAGAAACCTGCAAATTCTTCTTCTTTATCGATCGCAGACAATATAACCCCCAACCGGATGTCCTATTCGACGAGCAACACCAAAACAAATTTCGATGACAGAGTTCCCAAAAGTAATATTCCCCATGTTTCATCGACAACGTCTATGAATTCTTCTCAGGCACCTCAAGACATGCCTTCTTTAAAAGTAGGTGCTCCGATCGTTTCTGGCTCTTCTGGGAACTACTCAATGCCTAACTCTGCTATCTGTAATCCATTCGGAATGAATTCTTACTCGTCTCCGCTTCTGAAAACTTCCATGACTGAGAATTCGTACCCATCTAACTTTGTTAACACTTTTGTCAATGACGTTCCTTACTCTTCGAAGCCATCGTTCGCCTTGGAAGTCTCAAAAGCGCTCTTCAGTGACCCGCCCTATTCACTGACGGTTCCTAAGGCGCCGGTGTGTGAGCCTACATTTTTTTCGAACGTACCTATCTATCAGTCTACAGCTTCGAATATGCTGCCGGCTCAAACGACGTACTCTTCAGCGTTGCCTGTAGTTAAGTCCTTGGCCAGAGACACAGTTCCGTTTCCTACGAGTGTCGCTAATTCTGCTCCTGACAGGACCCTTGTAAAGGTTTCGGAAATGGGGCCGTCGCAGAAAAATACTTCGGCTCATTTGCTTCCAGTTTCCACTTCCGGCGCTAAAAATCATCCCAATATTTTCAGCGAACAAAAAGTACATGGGGCACCTCTCGCTTACAACACAGCTGTGTCCTCGACAGACCTGGTAACCAGCCGTGGTAACGTTAAACCACAAAACCACGCTAACAGCGATACTTCGACCAGTCTTTGGAACGCTCCGTATTTTACACAGGCTGGAAATATTCCTTCGGACGCTGGAGTGAGCTGGGGCCAGCTTGATTACCCGTGTACAAATGAAGCAAAGGATACCAGACCGAAACCTCCCATCAACTGGATGACAGAACCCGACCAAAGAAGTGATGGCCTTTGCCATGTTGAAGATCCCTTCCAACCTAGATACCAGAATGTCTTCGACCGTAAAGATGCTCAAGGTCCGCACAGTATGCTGGACTTCTGTTTCAACGCCACACCCGAGGAGGACTCAGCCAGGGCTAAGACTCGCAAAAAAGACAATGAGCCTGCACAAGACTACTTTGGGTGGGTTTCCATGAAGGTGGATCCTCTTGTCGTGCCTTGTACCTTACCTACCCTTGTGGGTGACTTGGCATTAGGTAGTGATCCAGTACCCGCTAAAAGGTGTAAGGCCAGTCTTCCGCTGTCTGAATCCTATGCTAACAATCGCTCGGGGAAAATCGGTGAAGTTGGAAGCCATACCCCACAAGAACCCTTCACCAATCTTTCGAAAAACATTTTCGATATCACCCAAGGTGAAACACCAAAACCGAGTAATTTACCCGAGACAATCGTTCTGAAAAATATTTTCGAGCTTCCAGCTGCGTCGTCGGGGAAGCAGAGAACCAGCCATGGCCAGAATTCGTTCTTGTCCGTTAGCCAGTTAGTAGAACCCCATAACATGGATCCTGGACCTCACAAAAGTGATTATACCTACTACAGCCAACGTTCTGGGAAAGGAAAACGTGGAAGTGGATGGAAATGTGGGGAGAAAAAGTGTCAGCAGAACGGGAAATCGTGCAGCAGCTACTCTGCTGAAGCGTTGCTGCGGTCTAACGATACCATGCCTGTGGAACATGAGTTCCCGTTACAGGTTCCAGCGGGGTGCCAGCTGGAGTTCCAGCACGATCCAGGCCTCATGGAGTCGGCGGAAATACCACCGGTGAGCCAGCAAGGAAAACCAAAAACGTATTCCTCAAGGCCACGCAAACCAGATTACTGGAAGGGGCCTGAGTGTAAAAATAGTTCTCCCAACATTTTTCTGCCTTCTAATTTTGCTTCCTCAAAAGTAACATCCGACCTTCCTTTTTCATTTCCAAACTTACCCGACGGAAGGCTTTCCACACCACAACCTTCAAACCTTCACCTACCGCCTGCGACATCGTCTGCTTTACCCTACCCAAGGTTCCCATGCAACCCTCCTGCTCCTCTCCTGCCCGGGTCTAGTTTTCCTAATTCTAAACAAGATCCTGCTGGGATTTTCCCGCCTTCTCCTGGTCGGCTTTGCGGACCTGAAACCGGATACCTTGCCCGATATCCTGGTCCCCGGAAACCCTACTCCTACCCCCGAACCGGCAGCAAATCGTCTTATCCGTACCCTCTCGATACAAACCGAAAACATGTCGGGAAACCTGCGAATCTTCACCCACCATCTAATTCTTCGTTAGCCATCGGTGTGCCTTACTCAAAATCGTCTCTTCAGCCCCCGCCGAATTCTATGATCGGCTCACCACTATCTGGACCGTTCCTTTCGAAATCGACAGCGAACACTGTGATGGGGTCACCCCTCCCCAGTGCTGGCTCATACCCCTTGAAGTCTACTGTAAATACTCAGCAGTCCTCCAACCTAGTGCTAGGGTCACCTCTGTCAACTCCATACCCTTCAAAATCCTCAGTAAACAGTCACCAGACCTCGAATCATGTCCTACCTTCTCCTCTACCAATCAGCACAGCCTACACGTCTAAACCCACTGGAAAAGTGCATCAGTCCCCAAATCCTGCGGCGGGCTCTCCTCAGAACATAGGCGCCTACATCTCAAAATCGTCAGGGGTAGTTGAGCAGCCGCTGAATCCTGTGCTTAGTTCCCCATTCCCTGTGGGGGGAGCGTACCCTCCTTTCCCCTCCTTACCTCCCCATACACTCGGGTCTAGTGGCAGCTCTCTTGCTAACTTCAACCTGACCACGATTTTCCCTGAAATGAACAAAAAAGGCTACCAGTACACATGACACCGGCGAACTAGACGTTCGTCGCCTTCGCAGCACCAGAACATATAAAATAATCATTTTTGAAAGCATGAAGTAGGGTGGAGAGCTGCTGCACCGCGTTCCCTATTGCTATCAAAAACACCGGCGCAGCTAGGTAGCCGGGAATCTTTAGATTTGTCTCTTGTTGCTAGCGAAGGGTAACGGGGGGAGGTAACAACGCTGCCTCACAAGATATAACTACTTAAGTATCTACACAGACGGTTAAAAGAAAATCTAAATACCAACGCAGGACCATTTTCAAATATTCTGTTATTAACTTGAAGAAGATTCTCTGAAGATCTTGTTCTTGCCTAGCCCCCCTTCCCTTAGCATGGTAAGTTGCCGTATCGATTGTTATGTATTGATTAAAAATAGTATCACTGATAAACAAAGTAGGCTGTGATAAAAATATTGTATTGGTGGGTGCATGAATAGACACTATTATAGCTCGATTAGTTGTCCATTGTAATTTCTACTTGAAACTAACAAAAGTTGTTCCTACCTACCTTACATATCCTGACTGTAACATACAGAAAAGATATCATACCAGCCAATAAGGCGCCAACTAGGTATGGCCACCTACTTCAGCCACTTAAATATTAAATTAAAAAATTTCAGTCAAGCTAATGCTTAACGGGCTACAAAAGTCACCGGGATCGGGAAGCTATCCTATCACTCCCAAAGCAAAAACTGAAGGTTTTCTCAGACCCGGGTCACACCGGTTCGATCCCAATCCTGGCAAAAAATTCTGATCGGCATTCACCATAATATGTTCAAGTTAAATGTATACCGAGGTGGTTCGGAACTGGTATTTGGTAGTGCTACCAGCTGAGCACGATGGATACTTCTTGAAATTTACAATTTTCAGTATTTCGCTTTGATAGTGAGTTGAAAAAAAAAATAGCGTCCATATCTCGGTGACTTTCGAACTCCCTTAAATCTTGAATAAATACTAATACAAACACCCGTACCTACTACCTTTGGGCCCAGTATGCCCAGGTGGAAATCAGTCACAGAGGTCGGGCCACATACTGAAGTAACTTCGGCTGTCTTGCCGGAATTTCTATGATGTCATTGGGCATGACCAGGACCTAGGTACGAAGAATTCGACCCAGAACGGTACCTGAAACAAAAAATGACCAATAAATTTCTTTTGTTGAGAACGAGGTACCTGTCAAAGCTGGGTAGGTTCAGGGTCGGGGAAAATTCACCTAAAAAAGTCTGGACAACTCGGGACTAGATCAGGTCCTCTTGAGCGCTCATCCGATCCACGGGCTAAATAACATACCTCGGGTTCGTAGGGACAATTTCTTCGGGCGAAAAATTCCGTCATGTAGGAAGTGACTATGATAGTGCTTCCGATGGGAATGCAGATCCATAACGTCAGATTCCCGAAAGCTGGAGACACCCGCGCTGTTGGTATTGACTTGAGGATTACTGAAAAAAAAGTTAAGGCTAAGCTATAGCTGATAATGCATTTCTGCCACCCATAAGAATAACAGTGCGAATTATTTTTAATTTTTTTCCCGTGGTAGGAGAGAATCCAAATTCTCGAAAACTACGGGGAAATTGGGGACTTTGCCTCCGTACGTTGCTAGAATATTACTGAGGCTTCGTCTGGACGACCGACCGTAGGAAGATATTAAAATTTCGCACTAAAAAAACCAGGTTTACACTTACGTCCAGCCCCCACAAAAACGATGACCAAAACGGGGTAGAAGAACCGGAAGAAGAAGCTGAGGACGTATTCGTGAACGATACCGGAAACTAGGAAGACGGTGCAAGACGCCAGGAGAGGATTTCCGGTCATTCGTCTGACGTCAGCGAATACGTAATGGTACAGCCAATCCTGTACCAGTGTGTTCCACGATGTGAAGAATGTTTTAAATGACGTAGCGTTCCACCAGTCCTATATAACAGAATTGGCTTAAATATCCTAAAAAATGGGAACAAAAATTCTGCTGCCACGACTGTGTGATAACTCTTAACATAACGAACCTTGTAAAACATACGATCTTGAAACCCGGTGAGCTCTGCCTGAAGATTGCAAAAGCTGTGGAAATACCCAAAGAATCCTGCCAGGAGGATGAGGGTGGTGGGGACGAGTGTGCCTACAAATGTGGATATTGCGGCCCCGCTGTCCAGCCATAGAGACCGGAAACCGGATATGGCTGGGGCATGGACGCGCGCCATACAATAGGAGATAATTACACCGGCCCATACCAACTCCAGGCAATGCTGCAGTACCAACCGCCATCGGACTTTTTCGGACCTGTAATGGAAATCCATACTGGCTGAGCGGTCAAGAGGTTTTTAGTGGCAATTTTCCCCCTTGGGGCATAAGTGTTATTGTATCTGGACTGGAAAGAAGAGCTCAGCGATCTCCTACCATTGTGGAACCTACATCAACACGGCAATGGGGTGACTATGTAGGTACAAGTGCAGTGGCACCTGGTAGGGAGAAGGCTCAGCTGCCGGTTGACTGACTGCTTTCTTGTCCAGATATATACTGACTATGTCACTGACACAATGGCTAATATGGTAAACAGCACACAGTTCTGGCCCTAAATAAAATCAGCAGTGTTATAGGCTTCGGCTCTCGCTGGGTTTGGTCAGTCGAATACACGGGAAGGACAGCAGTTCCCCGCAAAATCCTGAAGATTCAACACGTATGTACCTTTATTGCATACTTAAAATGTAGAAGGCGAATGCTACTAACAGTCCGTGACTGGACCAAATTCTATCACACTGTTCGGCCGCTTAAGAGGACGCTATACCTGACGATGCATTTGTTGCCGCCCATAAGATTAACATTGCGAGCGGCGATTCATTTTTAAGGTTTACCCTTGGTTGGAAAGACACAAAATTTTGCCTGTACCTAGCCCTAACAATGTTCTAGGTCGTGTTCGAAGCAGATTTCCCAATTTCTCACTGGTTTCTTTTATTGCAACTGTTTTGCAAATGCTAGCATCGCATACCTCAAGAAAAGTGCTGTGTCTCGAAAACCAGTAAAAAAAAAAAAATGGGAAATCTGCTTCGAACACGACCTAGAACATTGTTAGGGCTAGGTACAGGCAAAATTTTGTATCTTTCCAACCAAGGGTAAACCTTGAAAATGAATCGCCGCTCGCAATGTTAATCTTATGGGCGGCAAAAAATGCATCGTCAGGTATAGCGGACCCTTAAAGTTATTGTATCTTCCAATGAAGAGAAAGCAATGATTGAGTTCGAGTAAGCGCACAGAAGGAGGGAATAACCATAAATACCTTGGGTACTCATCCTTGTAGATGAGGGTCGGGACAACTAAGAATAGAAAATAGTGGCTGAATCCCGGAATTTCCCCGCCAGCCCGGATGTGGGGTACTTTTGCCCGGAGGAAGGCGTACGTCTTGGTAAAGAACCGAACTTGCTCCATGAGTAGCCCGAAACTGCAGACAGGTGCCAGACTCAGCAGTAGAATAGCAGCAGCGGGCAATGCCATGAACAGGGCTGTCAGGACGATCACCGGCAGTACGAAGAATATGTCCCAAAAAATTGGAAAATTCGCTAGAACAGAAAATTTATTTATTAGTGTAATGCAGTGGTTCTCAAACTTTTTGGCTGACGGAACCAAATTTAGTCGGGAATTCTTTCGTGGAACCTTAAACATTGGATCGTCTATTTCAGAGGGTTTTTTTCTATTTCAATTTTTCTAAACTAAACTAAAATTGTATTCCCTGAAGCTCGGAGAAGGCTTCGCGGAACCCCGGCAAGGCTTCGCGGAACCAAATGGTTCCGCGGAACACAGTTTGAGAACCACTGGTGTAATGTAACAAAAACTTATGGGAGGGTAATTCAGAAGAATTTGCCCCGAAGAGAAAAACCGCAAGATTAGCGCGGCGGTGGGCGTCATTCTCGCGACTGTCAGCGAAGTGAGATTTGAATGGGTACCTATAGGATTGTTTGAATTGTTCACTGTAGGGATAACGTACTGAGTTTTTCTACCTATCGTTCTTTAAGAACATGGTACCTATATTTACTTACATGTGGATCGTTGGTTCGCCCACAAGCAGGTACCAAAATAGAAAATGACGACCAAAGCTGTCATGACCAGCCAGCACACCATCGTCAGTGGGACACCCTGTACGTTCTTCCATAGGATCAGCTGACCTATGTTTAATCTACAAAAAAACACAGAAGGTCAAGAATATGAAGCACAGAGCAGAAATAATACAGAGGGTAACAGTTAGTTACACTAGCTAGCAACAGCCTCAACGGCCTCGATAGCCGGGTGGACTAAATGGTCGACTTTTGAGGAGCAGTGAGATCCGGGTCACACCGGTTCGATCCCGATCCTACCAAAAAGTTTTTCTGCTCGGCATTCACCTCTGATATGTTTTGTATGTCAAGTGAAATGTATATCGAGGCAGTGGTGGTTCGGAACCCACCTAAAACTGTAGGTCCCCATCGTTTTCTCGATGGCTGGGGAGCTGGTATTTGGTAGTGCTGCCAGCTGAGCACAATGGATAGTTCTTGAAAACGGTCTAGTTGCTGGGCTTGTCCCCCCCACCCTCTGCTATTTTATTTAGCAACAGCCTCGATGAGAAGCCTAAACGGTTGTCTGTGTAGAGTAATGTGGAGAGCCAGGGTACAACGGTTCGATTCCGATCCTATGAAAGTTTTTTGGTGGTGGCTGGGGTGGGCAGCTGGTATTTGATAGTGCTACCAACTGAGTACTATGGATAACTAACTGCATTGCTAAAAAAAATTATAAAAACTTACGTTTCATTGTTTACAAAGTCTACAGCAGCGCTAGAGCAAAACGTAATAATGGAGAGCACCATACACATTCGGTATAGAGACGATCCATGTTGTGTGTTGAAGATCTCAGTCAGCAGCGACTCTCTTGCTATGAATTCTTTCCCAGTACTGTAGAAAAAAAAGAAAAAAAAAGTAAGGCCAATAGGTTTCTCTCCGAGGGGTTAACCACTCCAGGAATCTCGTTGGGAATCATTGGAAATCTTTATGAAATCTCAGGGAATCTTGGAATTTTTTGGAGTGGTTACCCCTCGGGGTTCATCTTTCTATGAATATCGTTGGGAATCTTTGGAAATCTTTATGGAATCTCAGGGAATCTCAAGGAATCTCTGGAGTGGTTACCTCCTCGTTTCCCTCCTCTGTGAGCTATCACGATTATAAACACATTGTCTATAATTTTCCAGTATACAAAAGTTTAATAACAATTAGAGGAGTTCAATTTGAAAAGAGAAAAAGATATTCTAATTTCTATTTTGGCTATTTTTGTGTGATTCTAATGAGCTCTAACGGAAAATACCAAAGATACCACAGAAAACAGGCTTGATAGTGTCTCATTTGAATCTGAAGTCGTCTGTAGCTATGACGTCAGTACTCTGAGCAATTTTCTAGCTTCGGGCAGTGTAGCGCTCGGATCTGACGTCATCGGAAGACCCTAATTGACATTCAAACGATACGACTGGGTCGAGTTTTGATGCCTTGATTAAAATAGGTACCTACGCAAGCTGAGGAGGTGCTGTTGGTTGTTGCGTGTGTGGAAAACCCTTTAGAGTTAGCACTGTCACTGGTGCTCCTCGTGGGGGCCCTGAAAAAGACGAATCATTTAGAATCCCAGCCAAAGTGTACCTACTTATAAAGGAACAGTTTCATAATTTCAAAGAAGGGCTGCAGGCCTCGAAGGGCCTTAATCTAGCGGGATGCAGAGTTCTTGTGCTCTGTATACACAGGGGGGTGATCTGGTCAATGTCACCCCCGACAGTCGAGTGCCAGCCAGTGAAGGCTAGGTAGGCCATGGATCATATACATTCGGTATTTGTTGACGTTTTTTCTGCACACTTTATGAGGAAACCATTAGATATTTAAATGTTCCGATATATAATTTATTTGTCTTTTTAACGTCATAAATTAACAGGCTATGTTGTGATTCTATGAACGGTTAATTCCGGAAAATTTTTGTTGTTGACAAAAATCACTCGATCGTAAAATCACATCCAACATAGCCTGTTGATTTCGGCCGTTTAAAAGACATATTATATTTCAGAACATTTTAATATCCAATAGTATCCTCATAAAATTGTACAGAAAAAACTGATTACCTACTGTTACTTATGTCTTATGTCTTTTATACCTTCCACTCGCTTTTCCGGGGCCATCCGCAAGCAGCATTCGATAATCTCTGAAGGCATGGTCGTCCCACCAGAGTTTGAAAGAGCTTTGAGGGTCCCCTATGAACAAATATAAATATGGATAAAAATTAGGATTAAATATGCATGGTGGTAGAAATCGAGAGGACAATAAAAAGCTCGCTCCTTCCTCTGCCTTATAGCGTTAAGGGGCCGCATGCTGAGCTTTTTTTTGGCCCTATAAGAGAAAGTGGTGGTAGGTAGGTAGGATAACAGCCAGTGTACCAGTGCGTAAATCTAAAGCAGTTAAGGGTCCGCTATACCTGACGGTGCATTTTTTGCCGCCCATAAGATTAACATTGCGAGCGGCGATTCATTTTCAAGGTTTACCCTTGGTTGGAAAGACACAAAATTTTGCCTGTAACTAGCCCTAACAATGTTCTAGGGAGTGTTCGAAGCAGATTTCCCAATTTCTCACTGGTTTTCGAGATACAGCACTTTTCTTGAGGTATGCGATGCTAGCATTTGGAAAACAGTTGCAATAAAAGAAACCAGTGAGAAATTGGGAAATCTGCTTCGAACACTCCCTAGAACATTGTTAGGGCTAGGTACAGGCAAAATTTTGTGTCTTTCCAACCAAGGGTAAACCTTGAAAATGAATCGCCGCTCGCAATGTTAATCTTATGGGCGGCAAAAAATGCATCGTCAGGTATAGCGTCCTCTTAAGCACAGGTTGCTAAACTTTATCTCGAAAATAGAATTAGGTAGGTACTTATGGCAGTTGATATATTCGTTGACTGGGACTTGGTTAGGTATATTTCCGGGGTAAAAAAAACCTTGGAGAAATCCTGAGATGTGTGCCTAGCCATTTTAGATATATCTCGCTTTACAGAGACGTTTATCAGATGCTACATAACTGAATAATAAAGACGTATAGGTAGACCACTCGACATGCGCCTGCTTAATTTTATTGCTGTTTTCTGTTCTTTCTTCGTACATGATTATTTCATATTCTTAGTAAGGTATAGATGTTTCCTTTACATGCCTTACTTCCACACAGGTTTGCCTCTGCGCCTTTTTCCTATTACGAGGAAATTGTCGTGTTGCGATAAAAATAGCCGTAACGGGTATGTCATTACTATTACGTTTTCCTCTATTTGTAACGTACAGTATACTCTAGCGCGAGGGATTAACCACTCGTTGGGAATCTCGTTGGGAATCATTGGAAATCTTTATGAAATCTCAGGGAATCTTGGAATTTTTTGGAGTGGTTACCCCTTCGGGGTTCATTTTTCTATGAATATCGTTGGGAATTTTTGGAAATCTTTATGGAATCTCAGGGAATCTCAAGGAATCTCTGGAGTGGTTACCTCCTCGCTCTAGCGTTATGTTTCTTATATGCAGTACAGGCTGTACCTATACCTGCTTGCTGCTTGTGTGGATGCTAGCCTGATAAAAAATTTCAACCCTATATCGCTTCTCCAGAGCAGTAGGCTCACCTCACCCTGGCTGTGGAGAGTATATACGAGCTGGCTGTGGCTGAGGAGGCTGCCCAAGGTTGGAATTTTTGATCAGGTTATCGTTCCAGGCACTGTCTGTACCTAGTGGGAGTGAAGTCTTTGAGACCCCTATCAACCACACCCACTGAAAAACGCTATGCTTGGGCTTCGGATTGTATCGCCGCTCACGCTGTTTAAGGATCGCAAAAAAACTGCGTTTCTTGGCTATGTGCCTTCTCGTCAAGTCGTGTTTTTGTAGGTACACTCCTTCCATCCTTGTAATATATTCCAGAACTCTCTAGAAATGGATTCATAAGTGATGCCCTACCTAAGTACCACTCCTTTTTACCAAGTCTCCGTCCCGTTGCCTAGAGTCTAAGGTACCTATATATACAATCACCTATATAGGTATATGCCTTTTCTCTATTTTGTATGGTTTGCTGTTAAGAGGACGCTATACCTGACGATGCATTTTTTGCCGCCCATAAGATTAACATTGCGAGCGGCGATTCATTTTCAAGGTTTACCCTTGGTTGGAAAGACACAAAATTTTGCCTGTACCTAGCCCTAACAATGTTCTAGGGAGTGTTCGAAGCAGATTTCCCAATTTCTCACTGGTTTCTTTATTGCAACTGTTTTGCAAATTCTATAGCATCGCATACCTCAAGAAAAGTGCTGTATCTCGAAAACCAGTAAAAAAAATGGGAAATCTGCTTCGAACACTCCCTAGAACATTGTTAGGGCTAGGTACAGGCAAAATTTTGTGTCTTTCCAACCAAGGGTAAACCTTGAAAATGAATCGCCGCTCGCAATGTTAATCTTATGGGTGGCAAAAAATGCACCGCCAGGTATAGCGGACCCTTAAGGATGCAGAGGATGTCCTGCATGCGTGGCGATTAATACGAGTATTGTCGAAGGAGCCAACTAATGGCCACAGTGGCCGCCGGGTGGTTACCACCACCTTCGGAAGAGTTCAGGGTGGCTCGGGTTTTTGCCAGGCTTTCATTGGCTACACTGCACTGTCCACTGCAGCACGAAGGAGAACTCGTCCGGAATGCCTCCCTTCAAAGTGACCATGCATTGATTCCTACGACTTCTTCGAGAAGTGCTGAAAAGGGCACTGAGTGTACTGTCTTCCATTCAAAAATATCCAGAGCTTTCAGTGAATGGTCAGCATTCTTTCACTTCTCAGAGAGCTATAACGAATCTCAGCCCTATATGTCTGGAGTTAACGACCTATACCTAAAATGTATGGAACTATGCCTGTTCCCTTACCTCAGGTTATACATATTTATGCAGATACCTACATACCTGGCTAATTTGGGTCAGTATAGCCCCTGGCCACAGTACAGGCACAAGTTGCGCATTTGATTGATAAGTACAAGGTTATCTATTTTTAGGGGATGAGGGTAGATCGGATAGGGTCCATTCTTGCACGTAGGTACTTTCCCTTAGGCACTGGTCCCGCATCTCGTCAGGTTCACGCATTCCGAAGTTATCATGTCTGTCAATAGCTGGGAGGTCCTATATGGTGTAACCTCATTAGAATCGCTAATCAAAAATATATGCATAACAATAATTTAAATACTAGAGAATAAATTCCGGGGCGATACCCCGCCTTTTGTGACCTCTGAACAGTCTGAACGCAAGGGGGTGCATGGGAGGAAACTCCCGGTCACGTTCTCTGTGAATGTGAGGCCCTCACCGACCTAACTATCAAATTATACCATAACCCGTCACTAGAGCCTGCTGATATCATGTCTGTAGTAAAACTTCACGGTTTCCTAGAGACGACCTGGCTCCTGCAGTAGGGTATAGGTAATGCGTTCAGGGGAGCCTAGGGGCTCCCCCACCCGCCTGGAAAGAAAGAAAGAAAAATGGGGGTGATCAGGTCGCAAATCACGCCGGACAGTCATCAGGATTCATCACAAAAAATCTCGAAAAGAAGGGACTAGATCTCGGGTCCTCTTGCTTCATAGCTTAGCGGTCTACCCAGCCCACCTTACCCCAGTAGGTCAGGGATAAAACTGCATATTATGGGTAAAAAAAATCTATTAGCGGCATAAATGGGAAAACTCGAATTTGGGAGATACGACCCCCCAAGGGGTCAGTTTTTTACGTTCACAAAATATGCCATGTGGGTATTCAAAATACTCGGGGAGACTTACTGAAGCAAGTTATATGGTCAAATAAAGTCTCAAAGCATTTCCGACCCCCACCCCCACCGGGTTGAGTTTTTGAAGGTTTGCGAAATATGTCACGTGGGTACTCAAAATACTCGGGGAGACTACCTCATGCTAGTTATCTCGTCTAAAAGTTTCTCCGAGGGCCCAGAAACATATAGGATGGAAAAGTTTGTGTGACCATTGCCGTATCTCTTGTTTAAGGACAGTAGCTGCATGCCTACTAAGGTCTGTCCCATAAAGGAATAGGTAGTTGGTAGTTTTGAGACTTACTAGGATGAAAAAGGCATAAGTCACCCATGGCCATTTAGAGCTATCACAAACAGCAATCATGTGGGTGATCCTGCGATACCCCGTCTCTGTTATTAACAACATGACACGAAACGCCTTTCCTGTAGCGTAATTTGGGAGGGGGGGGGGGGGGCGGTTCGCCCGGGCCCGGGGGGCCCGGAGGGGCCCCAGGCGGCCGGGGGGCTCATGCAGAGGGCCGGGGCCTATGGGCCCGAGGCTCCTATGTTAGATTTAAAACAGGAAGTCATATTTTCCTAACTGTTTTGATAAAATTTTCCTTTCGCTCGCCATTCGATTATACTGACTTCGTTTGTCGGGGTTCAGGGCGGCCCGCCGTAAGCGGTTGGCACGGTTTATAAAAGGCAAATGAATAAATAAATACCTAAACGATTTATCCCTGCTAACTGTTATAGAAAATGTATTTGGATTTCAAATTTTCTTCTCGCTCGCTTTGCTCGCTCGATTAATGATTTCCTTTTTCGGGGGTCAGGGCGGCCCGCCGTAAGCGGTTGGCACGGTTTAGAAAAGGCATGTGCATAAATAAATAAACGATTTATCCGGTTGAGATCCAAATAGTTGATAATTTATCCCAGCTAACTATTGTGGATCTCTAGCCAAGGCAACTGGACGAAAAAAAGATATGTACTGCAGGGGTTGGGGGGGGGGGGGGGCCGGGAGGGGTGGGGGCCCGGTGAGGCGAAGCCGCTCCCCTTCAAAAATGCTTAGTTACGCCACTGCACCTTTCTATATAACCTCCTATCTATGATTGTAACTGGGGAGTTACAAGGTCAGCTCATACAGGTCACTGTTTTTTCTTTATTACTGGATGTGCATATGCAGACTATTTCTTTATTGCACCTTTTGAACGAGGGGCTGTGGCCGTGATTCCTACAACGGCTGGGATACAATTTTTTTCTTTGTCGCTAGCCATATACCTATGGCGAGAAAGCATTGTTTTCGTTCAAAGTTTTGAAATTGAGATTTTGGGTTTCCCATGATCCTGAGGGTCCCCTGAGTCCAAAAAAGTGGTTTCTGGAAAAAGTTTGTCCGTCCGTCAGATAGTCCGTCCGTCCGTACACTGCTCTAGAGCCTATACCGTTCATCCGATTTTGATGAAATTTGGTATGGACCTGTCTTAAATCACTGCCGAGGGGCATATTCAAGGATTTTTTGATTGGTTAAAAATTGGTTAAAAATTATTGCGATTTTGGATTGAGTGAAAATTACGCCCGCAAAAAAATTTCAAAAAAATATTAAACAAAAAAAAAAAAAAAATATGGGGCGAGAGTATCTACCCAGTGGGTACTTTTTTTTGCACGTCTATATCAGGTTGTGTGAGAGACGGTTTTGAAGATTCTGATTTTTTGACAAAAAAAAAATTGTCGCTCTTATTGGTGTCAACAGTTTGAGAAATTTTGGCTATCATATAAATGCCTTGAAGGTACTGTATATAGATACTCACCCCCCACCAACCCAGTAGCCATCCCTTAATTACCAAGGAAAAATTAGTATTAAAATCCGAGACCTGAGGTCAATTCACAAGGAACATACCTTTCTGGTGCACCTACACTGCCTTCCAAACACACACTGCGTTCTACTGATGACAACTTAGCCCCCTGCCGGTGCTACTTTAGTTGAATACAGTAGGTAGGTACTGCCGTCTTCTTCCTGGCTCGACGGGTAAGACACCTACTACACCGGTATATACCTGTTGTTAACCCCGCGGTGTGTTCTCGCATACGAACGACTGCATGTGGGCCAGTTTTCAAACCCTTCCGGTACCTGATTCATTCTTTTATTGTTACCCGTTTGAATAATACGTTGAGTTGTTTTGGATCTTTATGTGGCGATAACTTCGATAGCCGAGTGTCACCGGTTCTATCCCGGAGTTTTTCTGATCGGCGTTCACCTCTGATAATGTTTAGCATGTCAAGTGAAAATGTATACCGAGGTTGTGGTGGTTCTGAACCCACCTAAAACTGTAGGTCCCCGTCTGCTGCCAGCTGTGCACGGTGGATACTTCCTGAAACGGTCCAGCTGCTGGGTTCCCATCCCTATACTAAGAGCACGTAATGTTCACTCTCCCGATGTAACGAATCCCTCCGGAGGTTTGCCATACCGCGGCCACAGTCACTCCCTAGCAATGCTGGACTAACGGCAAGGTAACGTAAACAAGGGTAGGAACGAACTGACTAGTCAGTCTATGGTTATACCAAGCCTCCGAGACATACTTTGGTGGGACAGTTTAATAAGGTGCAGGGGCTCCGAACGCTTTGAGAAAGAAACAGTATTCTTGTCTTTCTAAATAACAGGCTAAGAAGAGGGTCCTAGTGTGCATATAAGAGAAGGGTCTGATAGGGTCACCTTACCTTTGTAAGATGGCCCAGTAACAACCTGTTTCCTTATACACTCCACCGTCTTCTTAGCCTGTTATTAAGAAGGCGAGAACACTGTTTCTTTCTCAAAGTGTGCGTCTTCTTTGGGATAATAGAGACAGGTCTGCTCTAAGGTTGGTTCCATCAAAGTTAAGGCCCCTTCCTACAGACTGTCTTGATTTTACTACCAGAATCTGCAAGGGTAGGTATAGGTATAGGTTCAACTCTTATCCCTCCTGATCCTGATGACCACCGGGTGGTTGCCACCACCACCACCTTCGGAAGAGCTCGGGATGGCTCAGGTTTTTACGAGCCTTTCATTGGCTACACTGCACTGTCCACTGCAGCACGAAGGGGAACTGCTACCTGCAGGTGTATTCCCTTTCTCGAACGCCAGCTAACCCACCCAACTAACACCTTCAATATTTACTGTAAGAAGAACTGTTCTCCGTATATCGCATCATGACGTGCCTTATCTTCTTACAATAAATTTTGAAGGTGTTAGTTGGGTGGGTTTGCTGGCGTTCGAGAAAGGGAATACACCTCCTGGAAAGGCAACTTTTTGAATGCCTCTCTTCAAAGTGGCCATTAATTGGTTCCTTCGACAATAAACACCACGCACCAACAACAGAGGGTAGGTACTGATATGGACACCATCTGTTCCAGATATCAACGAACGCAGGCGTTTTAAATAATAAATACCCATTCCTTGTATGTCACAAACAATTAGCGGCTGTGTGGAGGGAAATAAATTGGTCCATTCGGTGCGAAGTCAGTAACCGCCTCGCCCCGTACCTAAGCCTGAGACGTGCAATTGATGTAGAACATAGCAGTTCCTGTACATTCCTGGCTACAAGTCTATTTGTATCAGAACTTGTTTCTTTTCCTGTAGGTGCTGATCCCACGCAGGCTCTGGACAACGTCTCTTACCACCTTTTTATCCAATCTCAACTCCTACTGACCATCCAGACCATTTCAGTACCTGGCGTTTATTTGGGAACCGTCGAGGGGTTAACCACTCGTTGGGAATCTCGTTGGGAATCTTTGAAAAACTTTATGAAATCTCAGGGAATCTTGGAATTTTTTTGAGTGGTTACCCCTTCGGGGTTCATCTTTCTATGAATATCGTTGGGAATCTTTGAAAATCTTTATGGAATCTCAAAGAATCTCTAGAGTGGTTACCCCCTCGGGAACCGTGCAATAAAATTTTGGGTCCTACAATGGTGCCCTGCGACTTCTCGGGGGTTCAGTAAAAAATTAATAAAAGGAAAAATAAATAAATAATAATGAAATATATCATTAGAAATAAAAATAGTAGGTAACCTATCTTTGCTTGACCTCTTACTAAAGGTATACAGCGGTATACAGGCTACAGGAGCTTGAAAAAAAAATCCATGCACATGCACTGTTTACGTTTTTTCTGCACATTTTATGAGGATACTATTCGATATTTAAATGCTCTGAAATATTATATGTTTTTTTAACACCCGAAATTAACAGGTTGTGTGGTGATTTTACGATTGGTTAATTTTGGACGATTTTTTTGTTAACAACAATCACTTGATCGTAGTAACATCACCAAACATAGCTTGTTAAAAAGACATATTTATATTTCAAAACATTTAAATATCCAATAGTTTCCTTAAGGGTCCGCTATAACCTGACGGTGCATTTTTTGCCGCCCATAAGATTAACATTGCGAGCGGCGATTCATTTCCAAGGTTTACCCTTGGTTGGAAAGACACAAAATTTTGCCTGTACCTAGCCCTAACAATGTTCTCTGGAGTGTTTGAAGCAGATTTCCCATTTTTTTTACTGGTTTTCGAGATACAGCACTTTTCTTGAGGTATATGCGATGCTAGCATTTGCAAAACAGTTGCAATAAAAGAAACCAGTGAGAAATTGGGAAATCTGCTTCGAACACTCCCTAGAACATTGTTAGGGCTAGGTACAGGCCAAATTTTGTGTCTTTCCAACCAAGGGTAAACCTTGAAAATGAATCGCCGCTCGCAATGTTAATCTTATGGGCGGCAAAAAATGCATCGTCAGGTATATGTAGCGTCCTCTTAAAAAGTGTGCAGAAAAAACGTAACCAAATAGCGAATGTTGGTTCTCCTTCGAAAATATCCAGCAAAAACCATCACTGTTCCTTATTTCATGGCAAATCTCAAACGTCGTTTAGTTTTTATGTTGAAGTCATGATTTGCGCTCTAATATGTTATGTTACTGATAGGAATTCTAAGTAGTCACGGGCGATGAATACAGAGTGCATGATCTTCCGCCGCTAAGTGCCAAAGGTCGGACACGGCTAGAATTTTATAGAAACTGAAATTCCCTGTTTTGTTTTAGCATAAAAATATTGCAACTTTGTACCTATAGTTACATTTCAATTAACATCCTCGATAGCCCAGTGGACTAAATGGTCGACTTTTGAGGAGCAGTGAGAGCCGGGTCACACCGGTTCGATCCCGATCCTATACCAAAAAGTTTTTCTGCTCGGCATTCACCTCTGATATGTTCAGCATATCAAGTGAAATGTATATCGAGGCTGTGGTGGTTCGGAACCCACCTAAAACTGTAGGTCCCCATCGTTTACACGATGGCTGGGGAGCTGGTATTTGGTAGTGCTGCCAGCTGAGCACAATGGATGGTTCTTGAAACGGTCTAGTTGCTGGGCTTGTCCCCCCCAACCCTCAGCTATTATTATTACATTTCAATTACAGTATATGAAAAAGAAGAAAAAAGTTTGAAAAAATAGCTTGAAAACACCTCGGTAGCCTTAGGGTGGCCACATACCATACGTCCTGGAATGGGGGGCTGGAATGGCAACTCAGGGATGGTGGGTACCTATACAAAAACTGCCATCCCTCCCTACTAGCCATGCGTCCGGGGATGCCAACTCCCAGTTGGAATTTTATCGAAGTCACCCTGGGGATCAGTAGGTAATATCTCCCTTTTACGGTATACCTACTTAAAATTTTATATAATCACCACAATCTACCAATACTGATACATACATACCTACATACTTACCTTCCACCCACCTGCGTACCTACACCTAGATACACCGATCACAAACTGGGGCTTGCCACAATAGCATTGCGGTGGGCAAGATAGCTTCTATATTCCTGCCTTAGAAAACAAAGAACTGTATAGCTGAGGTCGACGAAAAAGGGAAAAACTTCCGCCGGGAATGGACTTGGGACGAGACGCCTTCAGATGTAAATGCACACTTGCCGGGGTTATTTTTAGGTCTGGACAATGGATTATTCAGGTCTGGATAGCTTACAGCCACCTTATTCGGCAAACCTGTCGTTAGTCGACAGACCAACAAACGGAATGTAAAGCCTCGTCCACACGTTTTCCTCTACAGTTCAACTGACAGAATGTAAAAACTCTGAATTTCACCACCTCACTATAGTGCCTCCTAACGATCGAACTGTTATCTTATCGTTAAAGTAGCCCCAAAACTTATCCTATCGTTAAGCGTTCACTATAAAACTAGACTACAATCCCTGCCTGTTTCGCACCAAAAGAGTTGAAAATATGGAAGTATTCTCGAGGGGTTAACCACTCCAGAGGTTGCTTGAGATTGCCTGAAGATTTTCAAAGATTTCCTGAGATTCTCAACGAGATTCGTGGTTAATTACTGCAGAAATTTCCAAGATTCCCTGAGATTTCATAAAGATTTCCAATGATTGACTGAGATTCCCAACGAGATTCCTGAAGTTGTTAACCCCTCGGAAGTTCTCGTTATCGCTAACGCACAGATAATCTACTCGAAAGCTAACGATAAGGGTGCTATCGTGAGGATGGTGAGAGTCGCTAACTTTTTTCACGATAGGATAGGATGTTTATCTTCTCTTTGCCTACATATGTTTCTCCTTCATAAATATATGTGGCGGGGGAGGCCCCCCCTCCCCCCAGACCCGTCACAGCCGCCACTGCTCCCCAGACATCGAAACATGCATAGACTATCTATAGGTCGGTGCATGGTGAACGTAGCTTTACTGACCTAACCAAACCTGAAGCTGCCATGTCTGTAGAAGGACTTCGTACCTTCGCTCGACCGCATGTCCATAACGATAAGTACCTACTCTGTTTTATTGTCTTCTCGCAGTTACTTTGTTATTTCACCATCGTTGCATTCCTATTTATGAAAGCTGTAAATCAATGACTGGCTTTCGCACTCAACAACCGCTCTTCGCTCTCTCACCTCTTCATCAATCACTCATTATTGTCATTAAAGATCAACTATTCTACCACCCGGTAGCGGTGGTACCTACTTACATCACCTATACCTGCCTACAGCTAGCTACTAAATTCCTTTACATACCTATGCCCGTAGGTAGGTACATCCTTTACAGATCGACATCTTAATTAAGATATGGCTTACTGTATTTAGTTCGGTAATTGCACCACCATTTTTATCTTTCGAAGGAATTTGTTCCCAGTGAACGTTAAACATTAGATGTCATTTCAATTTCTTGAATTTTCACGTGCACTTTTTTAAAATTTTCACGTGCATTTTTCTTATAATTCTCGTATACAGGTATATGTGACATATTGTTGTATAGTAGGTATATAATTGTTGCACAAGTACCTTTAGAGCTTTTGACAGCACCAGGCTATTTGGCGGATTGGAAATTCCTTTATACTTTCAGAAACTGGGATTAAAAGAATAAGGGTGCGTCCCACCACACTCAGTTCAGAAAAAAATTCCTATTTTCTCTGAAATTTAACATACTAGAATGGTTTTTAATACCCTTTTCCAAATATCTGTACGAGGGGTTAACCACTCCACGAATCTCGTTGCATGGGAATCTTTATGAAATCTTTGTGGAAACTTGGAAATTGCTGGAGTGGTTAACCCTTTGTGGTGCATTTTTCCACGAATCTCGTTGAGAATCTCAGGAAATCTTTGGAAATCTTCATGCAATCTCAAGCAATGTCTGGAGTGGTTAACTCCTCTTATCTGTAGTTAATGAAGGGAATAGACCGGGGTCAACGGAAGATGCGTCAACCGACATTCTACATGATTTTAGACTGCACTTGATGGGTGGAAAAAAAGTTCAAAATCAACCTACGCCTTTCGGGACCTGGACGCAGCCTCCCAGACTGTGGTCTCGAGACGATAGGGAAATCCCTGTGGGAATTTCAGTAGCGACGGCCGTGGACGCCGGCGAAGGTCTTACCTTTCGCCGTAGCGCAAGAAAACATTGGCTTTCAAATTAAATACAAATAGGAGGGATAATGTCCAAGTAGGGAAGCTGGTTCTCCGTGAAGCTGCGCGGCCAGGTATCCAGGTACATTGAGGTAGTCTCCGCGTCTCCGCGTCGCTTACCGCCGCAATACCCGAGTACCAACCTACCAGTTTAATCGCGCTCAAATCAAGTCCTGCTTCAACATTTTCTGTGTTCTGTGTGTCTCGTGTGTGCAACTTAATTGGATAATCGCCCAGCCTCTTCGGAAATTTCTGTATTGTCTGGTAAACCTGAACTTGTTTGTTTTCTGGTGTTTTTATCAAATAAGTTTTTTTTTTAAATTTTTATTAGGGACCCAAGCTTACAGCCCACCCCATAGGCCCGAAGGCACAGATGTTAATTAAGATACATAATTACATGGTTGAAGCCAGATGAACATTACAGATATTATCAGTGGGGCTGATTGGCTTCGAACCCAGGACCTCA
The DNA here is from genome assembly GCA_950004255.1 of Mesopsocus fuscifrons. Classification (NCBI taxonomy): domain Eukaryota; kingdom Metazoa; phylum Arthropoda; class Insecta; order Psocodea; family Mesopsocidae; genus Mesopsocus; species Mesopsocus fuscifrons. The sequence continues at coordinate 15,125,438 of OX465379.1, forward strand.
GTAGTGTCCAACCGAGGGGTTAACCACTCGTTGGAAATCTCGTTGGGAATCATTGGAAATCTTTACGCAATCTCAGGGAATCTTGAAATTTTTTTTTGGAGTGGTTACGCCTTCGGTGTTAATCTTTCAATGAATATCGTTGGGAATCTTTGGAAATCATTATGGAATCTCAGGGAATCTCAAGGAATCTCTGGAGTGGTTACCCCCTCGTTATCTACTGTTAGGTCACTATACCACGGCTATAACTAACCAGCTATAGGGCAAGCGAGAAGAATATAGAACATGCTAATCCCTCCCTATAATCTCATGGTCTATTCAATATGGTAATCATAGTTCGCGAGCAGGGTCTCCCAATGACGTGAAATAAATTGACCAATCAGAGCACTTGGAGGAAGAGGGGAAGGAAGATTAATCACCGTATTTTCTCGCAATCCAACATTATGCCAAGATAATAAGTAACCAATATGCAGTATTGGCCAAGGTGCCAATACAGTGGGATAACGCCTTAAAATCGGGTTTGCAGGTACCACAGTTGCCAACAGCCCACATCCTTAAGGCTCTGCTTCCTCTGATGGTGCATTTCTACCACCCATAAGGTTAACATTACGAGCAGTGAATTATTTTAAAATTTTTCCCTTGACTGGAGAAACTCTGAAATTCCCCAATTTTCCAGTGGTTTTTTTTAAATTCAACAACTTTATTAACGAAAGATCATGAGAACGATAGAGAAACTGCCTCCGTCGGTCCCTATACTAAGTCTTTGTAACCAAAGGGGAAAAAATGTTAATCTTAAACCAACAGGTCCAGCAAACCTTTTAAAAACTGATAGTGCTTGAACACAATCTGTTCGTCCGACTGTGAGTCCCTAAAAACCGTGACCAGACCATTTGAGGAGTTGGACCGCATCATTAGGAGACCAAAATCCATTAAGTGCAGTCCGAAAACATCAAGACCTTCACGCCTGGATTTAGTTCCGGAATTACCGTCTTTTTCCTTAGTCTCTGCTGGTAAGATTTATTTATTTAATTTTGTTTCAAAATTGCTGATTCAGGCCAAAGCCGGCTGAACCCTTTATCGAACTGTTCTGTTGCATATTCATATTTTGGATGAAATATGTTTTCACTGAAAAGAAAGAAAATATCCAAGGGGTTAACCACTCGTCACTCGTTGGGAATCTCGTTGGGAATTATTGAAAATCTTTATGAAATCTCAGGGAATCTTGGAATTTTTTTTGGAGTGGTTACCCCTTCGTGGTTCATCTTTCTATGATTATCGTTGGGAATCTCTGGAAATCTTTATGGAATCTCAGTGGAATCTCAAGGAATCTCTAGAGCGGTTACTCCCTCGAAAATATATCACTGTAATCACGCTATTTCAAATATAATTCAATACTTCGTACCTTCCGGCACATTTGACACGATATAGAAACAATACTTGTTTTCGAGTATACCCTTAGGCATGTACACCCGCAACTTTTCAGTTAAGGACAACGTATTATTAAGAACTTTTGTTTCCTCCGCAGGGAATATGCGGTTGGAACTGAGAGAAGGGTGCCTGACAGTAGTGCGTGGGTGACGTGTATGGCCGCGCCCCCTGCTCCGGCCATGAAAGACGGCCCTGTCGCGAACGGCCGTCGCCGATCGTGGCGCCAGACTGAGGAAAACATCGTGCAGTGGAAGCAGAAGAACATTAGGGAAGGGTTCGTCGTCGTTGATGAAGCTCAGCTAACAAAACTGATCAAACGAGAGCCGATTCAGACGTTTTACAAATTGGAAGACACACCGTTTGCGACGTAAGTAACTTCACACTGTTATGGGGCTATAGAAGTCTATCCCCCAGCCTCGTGTTAGTACACTATAGGGAGGGACCTACAGTTTTAGGTGGGTTCCAAACTACCAGAGTCTCGATATACATTTTCCTTGACATGCTGAACATATCAGAGGTGAATGCCGAGATCAGAAAAACCTCTATAGGATCGGGATCGAACCCCGGCTCTCACTGTGGCACTCATAGAGACAAAATAACGTCCTAGACAACATCATAACCTAATACACTGAAGAAATCGACAAAACTTACAAAGGGCAGAATTTGATGAAGGTGTATGCTTTCGCGGTAACAGCTTTCGAAGGACTAACCATGGAAAAAAAATCAATCAACGGGTTTGCGAAGGAAAATTACCAGAAATTCAAGTACCAGAGATATGCGCATAAACTGGATACGTGTAAGACATTCTAAATTCAAAATCGGTCTTCGCACTTCCATGATTATATCACCACCCACCGGACCCATGGCAAGTTCCGTGGGAAATTCCATGAAAAGCCTGTTCTTTATATTGGTATTATTTTATTTTATAATTGTGGTCTGTGATTGTGGTATCTTTGAGATTCAGTTTCAATTGATGGCGTATTTCGACCGCCAAGATTGGCACTGCGATTTTATATTCTTAAGGCATTTTCAACCCCTCACGACCCCTCACCATGGGTTGATTTTTTGAAGGTTCGCAAAATATGTCATGTGGGTACTCAAAATACTCGAGGAGCTTTCCTCATGCTAGTTATCACATACAAAAGTTTCTCCGAGGGCCCAGAAACATATAGGATGGGAAAGTGTGTGCAACCATTGTCGTACCCTTTGTTTCCCTTTGCTGTAAAGAAGAATTTCGCATAGACGTATAGCCTAACGTTCTATGGGAAACGATCTAGAGGGATCCTCAATTTCTCAGTGGTTTTCGTGAGCTCTCACTTTTTCCCGCCAAAAAAGGATTAAGATGTGCCACGTTAGCGTTTGCACACCCGTTGAGTTCTTCGAAAGAAAATCACTGCATGGAAACTCGTTAGGGGCTACTCAGAAACATGTTATCGAGAAATGTAAGAAAATTGACTCGAAAAGACGGAATTTTCCCATTAGAGACCTATATCACAGAGGCCTATATCGTCTTTTCCTGTTGTGTGTTATCTTTTATCTTCGAACTTCTGAAGATAAACAAAGAATCAAATATTATGTCACAAAGCAAAATTCAATCTTGAAAGATACAGGAAGCAATGCTAACTGATTTTGAGTTGAGTTGACCTTATAAAAATCAGAAATCTTGCACTGGACATCAAACTGGGTATCAGTCAGTCACATAAATCAGTCTAGGTAGTACTGGTACGAGACAACGTCATTTATATACTAAGACCAGTCTAATTAAGGTTTTAGATTGACTGGTTTCATGCCTCAACTGAGGGATTACTCACACTATTCCTTGTATCAACTCCTCATCGTCTCCTTCTATCAGCTCCTCATCGTCTCCTTCTGTCAGCTCCTCTCCTCATGGTCTCCTTCTATCAGCTCCTCTCCTCATGGTCTCCTTCTATCAGCTCCTCATCGTCTCCTTCTATCAGCTCCTCTCCTCATGGTCTCCTTCTATCAGCTCCTCATCGTCTCCTTCTATCAGCTCCTATCCTCATGGTCTCCTTCTATCAGCTCCTCAGCGTCCCCATCCATCAGCTCCTCTCCTCATGGTTTCCTCAGATCAGCTCCTCATCGTCTCCTTAATCAGCATCTCTATCCTTATCGTCTCCTTCTATCAGCTCCTCATCGTCTTCTTCTATCAGCTCCTCATCGTCTCCTTCTATCAGCTCCTCATCGTCTCCTTCTATCAGCTCCTCATCGTCTCCTTCTATCAGCTCCTCATCGTCTCCTTCTATCAGCTCCTCTCCTCATGGTTTCCTTACATCAGCTCCTCATCGTCTCCTTATATCAGGTCCTCACCATCTCTGAATTTCAACCCATACTGAATATTGTGATTTTCAGGTTTCTGTATACCTTTAGGTCAGGTGAGCAAGTTACCATTATAGGGTACAAGGAACAGATAATGAATAGAATAGATCTGAAGAAGGCAGGAAGAAGACTCTGGAAAAATGAGTAACTCATTCCTTCGTTTAGGGAGCGGCCGCACTATGGCCGAAAGTCACAACAACCATCGTCACTCACTGGTGCATTTTTGTCTACACGAGTGAAACCACCCCATGCTCCCTGAAATAATGAATTATTTTTGACTTTTCAGGGGTCTGTTCGCATCAGTACGTCGATGTGAAAGTCTCACGACTGGAGAGCAATTTGCCGCCAAATTTTCGAGTCGTAAGCGATATGGCGAAGACTGCAGTGCTGAAATTTACCACGAAATCGCGCTGTTGTCGCTATGCGGATCTGCCCCTAGGATTATCCAAATCCACGACGTCTTCGAGACCCCTCAAGAAATTATCCTCGTCATGGAGTAGTAAGTACCACTGCCGAATAAACAATCGAATAGCGCTTCCTATTTAATAAACGTCGCACGTTTTTTTCGACAATTTTTTGAGGACACTGCATAGGGTATTTAAGGGTCCGCTATACCTAACGGTGCATTTTTTGACGCCCATAAGATTAACATTGCGAGTGGCGATTCATTTTCAAGGTTTACCCTTGGTTGGAAAGACACAAAATTTTGCCTGTACCTAGCCCTAACAATGTTCTAGGGAGTGTTCGAAGCAGATTTCCCAATTTCTCACTGGTTTCTTTTATTGCAACTGTTTTGCAAATGCTAGCATCACATACCTCAACAAAAGTGCTGTATCTCGAAAACCAGTGAGAAATTGGGAAATCTGCTTCGAACACTCCCTAGAACATTGTTAGGGCTAGGTACACGCAAAATTTTGTGTCTTTCCAACCAAGGATAAACCTTGAAAATCAATCGCCGCTCGCAATGTTAATCTTATGGGCGGAAAAAAATGCATCGTCAGGTATAGCGTCCTCTTAAACATTCTGAAATATAACACAGGTACCTTTTTAACGCCCGAAATTAACTGGCTATGTTGTGCTTTTACAATCGAGCAATTCGTGACAAATTTTTTAGGTACAAAAATCACTTGATCGTAAAACCAGAACATAACCGGTTAATTTCGGAAGTTAAACAGACATTTTATATTTCAGAACATATAAATATCCATCGTCATAAAAGGTGCAAAAAAAAGTAAACAAACACGATTGTGTGGTCGCCCTTAATATGCAGTGTTTAGTGTGAGTTGGTTAAATGATAGTTATCAGCGCAGCGCAACAAGTTCCTCGTTTAATGGACTCTTAATTGGGACTCCCTTTTTTATAAATCAGCATAAATCCATACTTTTACATATTATTTTATAGAGCCCTGCTGAAGACCCAAAGTACTTAGTACCTACGAGTCTGAGCTGTTAAAAGTCTTGTCGCGGTAAATTCCAGTCATGAATTCCTACCTACATCACTATACGCCGCGACCTTGAGAAAGACTTTTATTTATTTCCCCGAGGACATTATTATGAATTACTGTGTAAACCAGCTGGCGCTAGTTTCCTAATTATTGACTGATATCGCGCAAAATCATGTCAAACAAGTAAGCCGACGTGCGAGCTTATTGATCGTTCGCACTTCAACTGCAATTAAACCAGATATTGCAATTCCTCCCATTCAAAAGTGTTTTCTTCTATTAATACAGTTACCAGTCCCTATAACGAACACCTCTCGTTATAGCGAGCGAATTTATACGGCGTTCGTTATAGAGAGACTACTGTGTGATGTAACAGAGTTTGCTCAGTGAGAGCTGAGTCTAACAGAGCAGGAGAGAAGTATACGGATCCGAACAGTGCTTTTTCTCCGAAGGTCTTCCAACGAAGTGGTCCCATAGACAATGTTGCTTGAGTCTGAACCAGCGCACCCTCACTAGTCTATAGAATGGCCTACCAACGATTTCAAATATACAGTATAGTTTCTATAACGACCGCGAAGGGTCCACGTAAATTTGTTCGCTATAAAGAGACAACCGCCAAAACGGTTAATCCAGATTTAGCGGGATCCAACGTAAGACACGAAGACCCCCTGCACTGTGGGACGTTTACCTCCTTTCTAGCTCAGCGGACTGCACTTAATCCTTTTTTGCACATAATTGCGCCTTCCTCGAGCATTAAAACTTGATATGACGGACAAAAAGCTCGTCGACCACACTAGGTTCGGTATGCATCATCGATTAAATAATGCCTGATCGTACTCTCCCAAGATGCGAAGAATGTTGAAAGGTGGACGGTGCTACCAGCTACCTGTGTCACTCACGGGCTCATGTTGTGCAGAAGCTCAAGTTCGCGCACCGGCGCCTGTTATGTCAATCATGGTACAGAGGCCCAGGTATAAGAGACCATTAGCACTGGTTGGTACCCACCTACGTACCTATACCGGCTGCTAACGTCACTGGAGAATAGCGAGGACGTCTATTCTAATCCAGTGGCAATCTTATGCTCTGTGTACAGCTGCCGATTTGTAAAAGGTAGCAGCAGTTTACACGATTTCCGAAGGGGTAACCACTCCAGAGATTCCTTGAGATTCTCCGAGATTCCACAAAGATTTTCAAAGATTTCCAACGATATTCATAGAAAGATGAACCCAGAAGAGGTAACCATTCCAAAAAATTCCAAGATTTCCTGAGATTTCATAAATATTTCCAATGATTCCCAACGAGTGGTTAACCCCTCGACGATTTCCTAAAAACTGTTCATTTCTTCTCCTGACGGAAAATTCTTTAACTTAAATTTCTATGCCTCCTTTTCTACCCAATAACTTCACTTAGTTTGGACAGCGCAGATTTCAGCCACCTCTTCAAAACAAGCCTAAATTTAAAGATCTTTATTTGACTGAGTCACCAAGGTTGTCACCATGATCCCAAAGCATAGAAGGAAGATTATTGCCCAAACCAGAACGCCTCCATATTCTTCTTATGATAGGAAGCGATGACGAGGAATGCCATACCGGACGTTCCTTTGAGGCCATCAAACACACACGATGAAGCAACCGCCATTCTTTCGCCCATACATGCATGCTTCATACGCACCCACACATGCTACAGGCACTATCCCACGAGCGCTGTATTACAAGAATCAGCTAAGAATGGCAGGAAAAAATGGCGCCCAACGTGGGGCTCAACCAATTTTATGACCTATGTTGAAGAACATCAAAACTGAGTCGTATGAGGACTTCCTGTATTTATATTTGTGAGCTCAGCTCAAATTTTCTCAATTCATTCACGGGATTATTTTCTTTCAGCGCTCCAGGAGGTGATCTCCAGACGATCATTGATGACAACCTAGTGCCTTTCGAGTCAGACGTGATCACGTACATCCGTCAGTGTGTCGAAGGGTTGGAGTACCTACACCAGCGCAAAATAGCACACCTAGATATCAAGGTAGGTGTCTAATACAGACTCCATAGTGTCCCAATGATGCGATATCTGCCACAAATGAGGTTGCAACAGTACGTCTCTATGAACCTTGTGTTGGTTCCAAGCGATGTCTACGAGTAAACGGAAGTACAGGAAAACGACCCAGTTGCAAGGCGGACTATAGGGCAATAACCCCTGGAACGCTTCTGAAAGACAGCTTGCAAATAAATAACCTTCAGATAATCCAAATACAACAATGAGGAAGTGATCAAGCAACAAAGCAATCTCGCACTGAGAACAAGGCTTGAGACGGACCGAAATGAGGCACTGGGAGCGGTGAGCGTGGGTTCGAGAGCAGGACAACCAAAAGCATCGCATTGCCTTGACCTAGCCCTACCTGCCCTACCTGCCTCCCACAGCCGGCACGCCTGCCGCCTCGCGCCAAGCCACGGACCAGTCTCTCCAAATTTTCCCTGCCTAGTCAGTCAGACCAAAAACAGCCAAAGCAGCCACCACGATCTACTATCTTCTCTAATGACAAGGAGAATTTTCGAAGGGGTCTTCTCCAACCAATATAACGCTGGACAGTCCTGGACTGGAGGGTACCCACACAAAAATCTGCCATCCCTCCTAACTAATGATACGTCTGGGGATGTCAACTCACCAGAACGGCCGTCCGTTTGTGGCCAGCAGAAGATTCTAAAGAGAGACTGTACAGCAAACTGGTAGACTTTGGTCGGTTGGTTGGTAGCTCGATTGCCTCTGGAGTGCAAGGAAGTATCAAGAACCCTGGTGTAACTTCTCGCTAACTCAATATATTGTATCGCTCAGAAGCGAACTAACAATAGACCGTAAAACTAGTTGCCATTCATGATTTCCATTCCACACGTCCCTACCGACCCTCGAAACAAGCTCTCAGATGATCAACTCACGAGTGGATCACCTCCGTAACTGGCAAGCTCAACTCCTCAACACAGCTATCACAAAGCTATCTTGTTTCAGCCCCAGAACATCGTGATGATGGGCCAGTTTCCGAATTGTGAGATCAAACTTTGCGATCTCGAGATCTCACGAGTAATCCTAGACGGGAGCAACATTCGAGAAATTTTGGGTACTCCCGATTACGTCGGTAAGTGCAGCACTTCTACTTCATCTCTCTCTCCGTAATGAAGCAAATAACAAATTTTCATTTAAAAATTTATCCTTTTTCAGCTCCGGAAATCCTGCACTACGACCCAATCACACTGGCAGCGGATATGTGGTACGATATACAGTAAAAGATATTGTAGGTACGTAATTTAAAAAAATTCCTCCAAGGTATGGCAAATAACTTCCCTAATACCTGCCGTAGGTCACTAGGAGTAACGACGTACGTTCTCCTCACTGGCTTCTCACCATTTGGTGGAGAAACTGATCAGGAAACGTTCTGCAATATCTCAAGGGGAGAAGTCGACCTTCCAGACGAATTATTCGAGGATGTTTCCGAAAAAGCCCTGGACTTCATACGCTCTCTTCTTGTGAAGGATCCTAAGTGAGTTATTTGTTTCTTATTAGTTATTTTTAGTAACCGGCAAAGATATTTATGCCAACATAAAATCTCTCAACCGATCCTGTACTAAAAGAGGCATAGATCTGAAATCTGAAGTGGCAAACAACCTTCCGACTAAAAATATTTAAACTGTTTCAGAGCACGACCTACAGCAGCCCAGTGCCTGAAGCACCCCTGGCTTGCCCAGGCAAAAACAGCCCCATCCGCCGTCCCAGCCCCAGCTCGAGCTCCATCTAGCCCATCAGCCCTTCGCAAATATTTGTCCAAGTCACGCGAGGCGCTGTTTGACCGGGTAGTGCAGCAGCACCACAGCAGCCTCCGTAAGCACACCCTGCAGAGCCAGATGCTGCGTAGCACGCGTCTCTGTGAAAGCCAAATGTCCTTAGTGTCCAAATCCCGTGAAAAACTCCTCAGCCACGATCGCATGTCTCCCAGTTTTAGTCGTTCCATCGAAAAAATTTACGGTCTTCGAAGCCTATCGAAAAGCCAGGAAGTGTTGAATTTGTATAAAAATGGCACTCTCATGACGAGTCAGGAAAATATCAACAATGTTGTTTCTGAAATTCTGAAATCGCGGGAGAATTTAATCGATAAAACGTCACCGGATACGGAAACAAAGGACCGGCGTCTCACTAGAGCCACAACAGCTGACCTAGGGGTGCTACGACATCGACACCGACATATTCGTATCTACAGCGGCTCTTCTACTACATCTATCGCCTCTGACATGCCTGAGCTGGACGAAGAAGACAGGGAAGGAGATGCTGGAGAAGACACGGTAGCCAGCCAAGCCGAAGCAACCAACGGTGAGATTGAGAAATTAGTGAAAGCAGCTAATGAAGAAAATGGATTAAGCAAACCAACAACCGGAGAGGAAGCGAAGGAAAAAGAAGAAACTAAAGAAGAAGAAAGTAAACCTGAAAATGAAACAGACACTTCGAGAACTGACGAGAAAATTTTAATCCTAGAAGAAGACAAAACGGTGGAAGAGGAAACTATTAACGAAGGTATAGAAGAACCTCGATTCACGGTTGCCCAGTTAGTGACGGCCTTTAACAAACACCAGGAAATCGTAACCAAGACGTCCCTCGAAGTCACGATGACCGCCCAACAAAAGGAGGTGAAAATTCCCCCTGCCCAGCCCTACAGCACCCAAGTCCCCTTCCCTACGGGACCCACAGCACTAAGGTTATTTATCCCTGACATAGATTTAGTAGAGGTCCCTCACCGGACGAAGCCACGTCACAGCGTCAGAATTGACCCTCCACCTGCGTTCTCACTCACTCAAAACGAAAACGTCCAGATGGCACCTATCCTGCAAAGATCACCTTCCCAGGCTAGCGATACCAACGCAGGAGTCAGCTCCAAGAACGGCACGGAGGCTCCAGCGTATTTAAGGTCATCTTCTTTGTCGAGTGACACCAGTACTGCCATCAGTGCAGAAGATACCACACCCGAGTCTTCCCTCGAACCTACCCTCGACGTCACAGAACAAAAACCGCCCACAAGACCCTCAACTCTGAGGGTCAACCCTATCAGAAGCAAGTCACAGAGTCCAAGCCCGGTTTGTGAAACCGACAAAAGTCAAATCCGAAAGCTGTCGGCAGGTTCTTACGGAGACTCGAAGAAACCAGAACTTGTTAGGAAGGTATCATCTCCGAGCGGACCCGTGCGGAAGTCATCGGTGACTGAACGGAGCCCAGTGCCCCAAAGGAAACTATCGGCCGTCGAAAGGAGCCCAGTCGCCCAGCGTAGGAACAAGGCGGACCAAAGCCCCACACCTGCACGGAAAACTTCAACTGGTGCTTCCGAGTTCAAAATAGTGGGTCTTGGAGAAAGAAACCGTAAAAGTCACGGGATCAGCTACAAAATCGAGTTTGCTAGTCCTGTGGTGTCGAGGAGATTCCCAGTGCGGACGCCAGGAGTCTGTGCGAAAACAACCATCAGCTCCGAGCTCAAGAAGCAGGACAATGTCAAACCCAAGAAGAAGTAAAACGAACAGATAGAACACACTAGTTTGGCTTCACTTGAAGCGAAATCCCCGTGCAATACGTTCATTTATCAAACACAAGTCGTCATTTTTCGCCGTGCGCACAATAAGTTTGCACTCAAAATGAAATTTTCTACACGTCTCTGGTCATATACACAATCATCCACTGTCTACAACTGAAGTCCTAGGTAGGTACCAATTTTACACAACACAACCAACCACCAAGGTCCTGGGTTTAAAACACAGACCTAGGTACCTAGATATCGAAACTGTCCAATAAAGACCTACATATCACGAAAGATAATTAAAAATCATTGTTGTTCATTTAAAAAGCCGCTTCCAGATTATATTGAGAAATTTGAGCAGGTACAGTTAGGGCAATATCACATAATAACGGGTAATAAGTTTTAATTAATTCTAAACTGATCACAATATTAGTCGATAGGTAGAGGAGTTAGATTAAGGGATCAACAGCAGTAAAATTAAATTCACACCGTAGGTCTCGCTTCAAAACCACTGTAAGGGTTCAAAATTGTATGCAAAAATCGTTTAATAAGATGAAATATCGTGCAATAAGATGAAATAGGTCGACTGATGTTTTTTTACGTTCACCTGGACGAAGACAAATCAGTTTTTCTCATATTATCATTGAAACTAACCTCCTTATCGTAATAAAAAAAACGTACTTACTTGTCATAAGATTTCTACTGGTTTCCAAAGATTTCCTGAGATTCCTGGAGTGGCTACTCCCTTGGGGTTAATTGGTTGTAAAAACATTGTGAAGTAACCAAAAGTCATTTTAATGAATTTTTGCTTACTTTATGTTCTTAAAAGAATTGACTAAGTAAGTATACACTGTTTTTATGGCAATAAGGAGGTTAGCTTGGATGATAATATGAGAAAAGTGCTTTGTTTTGGTTCAAGTGAACATAAACAAACATCACTCTGGGGGTGTCCCTCATAATAGTGTGCTGTGATTTTTTCGGACGAGTTTTGCATGCTTCAATTTTATTCCTACAGTGGCAGTTACCCTGAGTACGTTCACTTGAAAACAACGTATCTGATCTCTACGTTCGCAGTGCCTGCACTGTTCTATAACTTTTCCTCTCATAACCGTCAGGAGAGGATACTGCGATTAGCGACGCGAAAATGGGCAAATACATACATAGGTACCTCGAGTTTAAACGAGGCTTTGCGAACTTCCTGTCTAATGAATCTTTACGCATGATACCTGAGAACCGATGAATGGAACTGCTAGAGAGTGAACGACTGCTTTGTACTACAAGGCACTTGTTCGCCGCAGGGGTATCGTACTACTTCCTCAGGTTTCATGCGGTAAGATTCGTTACACCGGTAATACGACCCGAACCACTCTCTAGATTACTCTAGAAGGTAAACAAAGTGTTTAGATTATCAGCAATGTGCGGTTTAAAGTCATGTAAATACTGAGATACTGAGAAATAAATATCGGATAGTTTCTTCAAATCTCAAATATCGCGTCATTAAGCAGGATTGTCTCTATAGCCTTAAGACTGAATATATTTTTCCAATTTGTTAACGTTTTTTTCGGCCATTTTTTGAGGGCATATGTTCTGAAATATAATCCGTCTTCTTAACGTCAGAAATTCACTTGCTATGCTGTGCTGTGAAACTACTCAACCGAAAAATCACAAGCCACAATTCCGGACGTTAAAAAGATAAATTATAATTCAGAACATTCGAAAAAAAAAACGTAAACCTATAGCAAATGTACATTCGGTCTTAACAATGCTAAACACTTTGTTTACAAACGTGGCTGGCTGTACGTAGATTCACGAATAAGGGATTTGGTGCTCACCTTCCTGCTTCTTTACAAGAAGGCCTGTTTGAGGGCTTGGTCCAAGTCCTGGATGAGGTCTTCTTCATCTTCCAGCCCCACCGACAGTCTGATGAGGCTGTCCGTGATGCCCAACAGCTGGCGCTGCTCTGCAGGCACTGAAGCGTGGGTCATCAGCACTGGTAGCTCAGCGAGGCTTTCGTAACCTCCCAGACTCTCCGCTAAGGTGAATACCTGCCGACAATAACGACTCAGTCAGAAAATCGAAACACGTTAAACTAGTTTATGACGTTAAAAAGATGTATTATATTTTAGAAAGAAGTTCCCTCAGAAAAATGTCATTAAACAAGGGGTAAGGGGTACAACAATAGTCGCACAAACTTTCCCATCCTATATGTTTCTGGGTATTCATAGAAACTTTTAAACAAGATAACTAGCATGAGGAAGTCTCCCCGAGCATTTTGAGTACCCACATGAGATATTTCACAAACCTTCAAAAACTCAACCGGGTCGGCGTGGGGGTCGAAAACGCTTTGAGAATTTTTCTGACCACACAACTCGCTTGAGGAAGTCTCCCCGAGTACTTTAAATACTCACATGGCATATTTTGTGAACATAAAAAAACTGACCACTTGAGGGGTCGTAGGTATCTCCCAAATTCGAGTTTTCCTAGATAATGGGGTATTTTTACTCATAATATGCAGTATTACCCCTGAAAAAATGATCGAAATCGTAGGCGCCGATTTTGAGAAAAAAATTATTAACATGATTTTTTGATGTTTTTTAGGGGCTGTGCCCCCCCCCCCCCCCCCCCAATTTTCACCAATGGAAAATCGGAAAAATCTGAGTCTGCGCATTATTTTTTTACACCAGTATGCCAAATTTGAACAAAATCGGCCGGACGGTTTGGGCTCTGGCCCTCCGTACATACACACACATACAACGCGTGAAAAACGCTTTTTGGGGGTCTGGGACCTCTGATCGACGCTTTGCAATGAAAAACTCAAAACAACTGAACTAACCTTGAGAGCCTGTAGGAATTTCGTAGCCTCCGCTAGGCCACCTTTCAGGACAAACGACAGCATGCCGCTGACTCCGCTGCACTGTGACAAGGTCACTTCGTACTGGGGATGACTCGGGAGCCCAGGGTGGTATACCTTTTCAACAGCCGCGTGTTTCTCCAAAAATCTGAAATTTCCATAAGGGAAAATAAAAAACCCACTGTACCTAAATAGAAAGGGAACAAATAAATCCGTAGTTCTGAAACTTTTCGGAACATGATTTGTTGATAATTTCGGTGCTGTGACTGCTGTGCCATGACTAAGTAGCTTAGAAGAGGGGGTACAGTTCATTCTAGGCGCCTGCAGAACCGTGATTATGTAATTTCAGTGTAATGTACACGTAATTTCACAGTAATAGGAGGAAAGCAAAGAAAACTTTAGGGCTTTAATACAAAGCCCTAAAGTTTTCTTTCAATTTTTGTGGACTGTTCAGGGTAGGTAGTAGGTAAGTATTACGGTATTTATAGTGTGATAATACCTCTGTACCGAATAGGTACATACCAGTGAAACTCTCCGAGGACTACTGCAGACATAGTCACTCGCCTATTAAGATAAAATTGAACATACCTGCCAACGGCCAAGCCGCTCGTCATGTGCTGCCGCATTCTTAAGGCCAAGGTCTTCAGACTGCGGTTGACCAGATAGCAATCAAACGGGGACGGCACGATCCCTGTTGCGTTCTGGAGGAACGAGAGACGATCGTATAGTTCGGGGTTATTCAGAGTCACAGCCCCCATAACGACGTCCGAGTGTCCGTTCATATATTTGGTCAAAGAGTAGACCACCATGTCCGCACCGAGGTCTAGGGGTCGCTGGAAGTACGACGTGAAGAACGTGTTGTCCACTACGAGAATCACGCCGGGGAAACGTGACACTACGTCAGCGATCGCTCGGATATCTATTACCTGTAGTGCATCAAGTACAATTGGAGTTAACGAGTTATGAAGGGTTTAACCAAACAGACTCTATATAGCCTCGATAGCTGAGTGGACTAAATGGTCGACTTTTGAGGAGCAGTGAGAGCCGGGTCACACCGGTTCGATCCCGGTCCTACCAAAAAGTTTTTCTGATCGGCATTCACCTCTGACATGTTCAGCATGAAATGTATATCGAGGCTGTGGTGGTTCGGAACCCACCTAAAACTGTAGGTCCCCATCGTTTACGTGATGGCTGGGGAGCTGGTATTTGGTAGTGCTGCCAGCTGGGCACAATGGATAGTTCTTGGAAACGATCTAGTTGCTGGGCTTGTCCCCCCCCCCCCCCCAACCCTCAGCTATTATTATTACCAGACTCTACCAGTAAGTAAATGATCAGTTGGCCTGGTTGTTCCAATAGATTAAAGAGGGATTACTACCCGACAATAGAGCTTCTCATACTAAGTCGCAATGTAACTTCGGTTATTACGGAGTAAGGATTAGATAAGAGCTCAACTTATTGATGAAGGTTATTACTTTACTACTAAGCAGCGCGGCAATAGAGCTGACTTAACAATAACCCTGTTGATAATGACAAGGAGTGTGAGTATAAATATTAAGGACACCTTACCTTGAGGCACGGGTTTGTGGGGCTCTCAATCCAGACAAGTTTCGTGTTCTTCTGGATAGATGATCCTATCTTCGAGGTGTCCGTCATGTCAATGAAAGATACGCTGATGCCAAGAGATCCTGCGCACTAGAAAGAAACAAATGATAGTTTATGAAAGGAGTAGGGAAGTTGGGTAAAACAGTAATGGCGGTCAAGTATACACGGCTCTAAATAGTACAGGCCGTACACACACGCCACACATTAAGGGGTATTAGACAGGAGAAAATTGACCCCTTTTAGGCCTCTACAGGTGAGTTCTGCGGGGAGCTACTGCCTATGAAGAGCGTATAGAGCGCATGCTTTATTTTTAACCAAATTTATACCTTGGAAAAGTAGCGATTGGTGCCGCCGTAGACATCATCACATGACAGGATGTGGTCTCCGCTCTTGAGCAGATGGCAGATAGTGGTGTTGGCCCCCAGTCCGGATGAAAAGCAGAGGCCGTACTTGGCGCCATCGAGGGCTGCCAATGATTTTTCTAGCACGCCGCGCGTCGGATTCCCACTTCGGGAATATTCGAATTTGATTGGCTGAGCTGGTGCCGGTTGTTTGAAGGTGGTTGAGGTAGAAATGGGTGGAACTACCTGTTGCAATTCAGAGAAAAAAGTTTCAGAGTCCTCGACGTCAGTTATGTTTTACCGGATCAAAAAACCAATTTTCTGCTGCTACAATATATGCGGGCTCAGCCAATTTTGGCCTACTTCTGTCGTAACAATGGCTTCGATTCCGCTCATTATGACAGCAGCAGCGCCAAAGGTGACTCGCAGATTTACTAAACTGATAAAAGTGCCATTAACTGAAAGTATGGCCTCGAACTTCAATGTCAACAAGATAAGTCAGTAGCTGTGACCTGACAAGAATTTTTCCATAACATTCAGCAGTTAGGTATGTCAACATTATGACTAGGACGCCTAAATATGCACAGCTACAATCACAGCCGTTACCTACTTACCTATTTACTATTAGTCAGTACTCACTTGCCAACTCTCCCATTGCTCGGGATCCTGACCAGCATGAATCGCAGTAGTGGAGAAGCCTTTTATAGCCGGCAAATAGCCCGACACCCCATTCTGAGTCATTTTATAGTGATTGAAAGCTGCAAGAAAGCAGAAAAACAAATCAAAATTAGCCTTATTTGTTTCTAAATAATAGAGAATTCGCAAAATTATAAGTCACGCTCACATGGAAATTGGCATACAGCGAGGCGGCTGGCAGCAGAAGACCAACCGCCCAACGCTCCGTGCGTGGCACTAGAAAGTAGTGCATATTGGCGGGAAATTTAAATGGATCTTTACGTCAGTTCTACGCAAACACAACTTCGTTTTTTTAATATTTTTTTTCTCGGAAGTTATGTAACTAAGTACCTTTTATATAGACGAAGAGATAATAGTTAAAGATAAATCACACATCTTTTTAATCCAACTTCATAAACAAGCCAACCTGCCAAATTTTCCCTCAGTTTGTTAAAAGCCCTGTAAAAGTATTAATAACAGTAAAATAAGATTCCTGAAATACCCACACCAGATTATTCCTACTACTTGCCAACTTTTAAAATATAATTCCATAGAAATAGTCAAACGCTTATAGAATTTGTATCTTCTATGGTAGGTACAACGACAAGCATCTGTCATCATACGGTCAAACTAAGTGCTACAGGCACAAAATACCTAGATAGCTAACATACCTACTTTAACTTATATTTATTCCTAATGTAAGGAGGGTGGACTGGATAAGTACACTGTCCAGTGTCCATTCGAATAAGGACCTAGCTACAGTGCTTTATTCGAGCCAATCCAAAATTTACGCTAAAGAGACACAGATAAGACGTAGGTGGTGTAAGAATAAGAATACTATGCATGACTATCAAAACTCAGAAGGCATCTTACATACAAAGAGATTATCGATTAGGTAGGTACCTACCTACCTAGTTATGGAGTTCGTTAATAAACATTACCTAACTGACAAATTGCGTCCAGCGCACTGGACTTAAAATAAGACGTTACCTAAACATAAAGTTAGGTACTAAGTAACTAAAAAATAAAACGGGAGTTTTATACTCCACACAAAAATGACATGCACAAACCTGGTATCATATTCCACATTGACAAAAGTCAGTAGGCATCACGTGCAGAGTAGACATTAAAGGGAAGTATCTTAAGAACACATCTTGCTTAAATATACAAGGATGACTATCATTACCTGGGTTTCAGGTATGTCTAACAGGCCTGGTAGACAGTCTCAAGATACTCCGTGAGCAATACTGGTGGCGATGGGAACTCGTCTTTTGGGTTCTTCACTTTGACCAGCCGAACTTTCTTGGGTTCAGCGTCAAAACCTGCAAAATAAAAAAATGTCTTGTGATAAATAAGAACACGTTGACTTACATATGGCTTAGCTAGCCCATACGATGCGTCCTAAAATGGTGGGCCGGCAATGGCAACTCAAAGATAGATGACACCCACACAACAGCTGCTCCCTACTAACTCGCCAGAACGGCTGTCCAAAACAACAAGGGCTTCGACCCAACAATTCCTATTTCTATCCCAGGTGCATCCTTACTGAGAGAGGTGAGCGAGTGGTAGTCGGAGAGGGAGTGGAGAAGCATCCGCTCAAAACTGGACAACTCCGGCGACACGTAAATATCGCGGGGCATGGCACAGAAAAACTGGACGAGTTCTCCCTCCAGGTACTGGACCATCCCCAGCGGGAGGCTTCGCTTCTTGAGCAGAGACCGGAGGGTTGCACTCAGCCGCCGCTGTAACGGCTTTCGACGCGACGAGTCGGTAACGTTTCTCCACTCACTTTCAATCATCTGCTGTTGTCGCTCTTCACTGCTACTTACAAATTCTTCCCATTTCTGTAACAGTTTCACAAAATTGTAATGAATATTGGTTAGAAAAATTATCTGTTTAATTCGTAGGAATTTAAGAGACTTTCGAGTGATGTCTCTAACAAACCAACACGCGACTCTGAAACTTGGCCTATACCTGACGTGACTTGTCGTCCTCCATCAGGCGGGTGAAAGGAGTCTTTGAAGTATCCACGAAGTCTTCTATGGTCACTTCGTGAAGTTCATCCTCCTCAGCAAGCGTCATCAGGTTATTAACTGCGAAAAGATTTGACTATGGGTGGTTTTCTACGGATTTTTTCCATGGCCGGATAAGTGCATCCACTAGGGCCCAATCACCCAATAATATATTATTCGATACTATCTTTCTTCTATCAACATTTCTGAGAACTGACGGAAATTTTTGGTACGCTGTTCCTTACCTTACGACTCCAATACGGTACTCGGTATCGCTACATTCAAATGCTTCTAAAACAGAAGTGCTTGAGGGAGATGCAGCCTACCATTTTGGTACCGCCTGGACTTCTTCTTCCCACAGTGAGGTTTGAGGTTCCCAGAAGGTGGACCGACTGTCGGGACCCTCTGTCTCTGCAACACTCGTGCTTGCGCGTGCCGCACTGCCACTGATACCTCACTCCTGTCGTCATCACTTGATGGAATGCTGAAACGTTTAAATTGATTATTTAGTAACGGACTGGCTTTGACATTTCTCGTTGACGTTCAGTGATGCACCTGTACGTGGAGTTACCCACTGACAGCAACAGCAGAGAGTATGGTTCAGAATTTCTCCCTAAAAGACGAATGCACCAAGTAGGTACCTAAGCCACACCCTACGAACTAGAACAGCGGCCTTGGTACTTTAATTACCACAAAAATAATGTGTTCAAGTTATCCCAAATTTAATCTGCACTGTCCGCAAATTTATACAACACTTGTGAACTTCGTAACCTTTCTGACATATGTTTGACACCCAAAGTTAGAGACAACTTACTAGAGAGTTTCCTCTGATACGGACGCTTTAATTTGTAGGTTTCTCTCGTTCTTTGTTATCACACCCATATTGTTCTGTTATATTTGACAAAATGCACGCTAACCACTCAAGTAAAAGTTACTGATCCGCTAAAAATTTAAAAATATCTTCTTTGACCTTCGAGCCTTGGTCCCAAACACCAAGCAGACGACAGACGCCATCGTGGTAGTAAGACAGAAATGGTCGTGGCACAAGAAAGAACAAAAATAAACAGAATTTTCTCTGGATGTCATGTGCTTTACTAGTTTTTCTGGAAAATTATCATTATTTCGACATATCTTCAGAAAATAAGTACTGTAAAGTGTGTTCAAGCAACTAAAATTATAAAATCACACTTTGAAACCGTTCTGTGTGAATCAGTACTAGTAATCAAACCTGGGGCAAAGAACTGCCTAAGCGGTAGGTAATACCCTTGGTAATGGCCTATCCTATTACAGCGATACCTTTTCAATTAAGGGTCCGCTATATCTGACGGTGCATTTTTTGCCGCCCATAAGATTAACATTGCGAGCGGCGATTCATTTTCAAGGTTTACCTACCCTTGGTTGGAAAGACACAAAATTTTGCCTGTACCTAGCCCTAACAATGTTCTAGGGAGTGTTCGAAGCAAATTTCCCATTTTTTTTTTTACTGGTTTTCGAGACACAGCACTTTTCTTGAGGTATGCGATGCTAGCATTTGCAAAACAGTTGCAATAAAAGAAACCAGTGAGAAATTGGGAAATCTGCTTCGAACACGACCTAGAACATTGTTAGGGCCAGGTACAGGCAAAATTTTGTGTCTCTCCAACCAAGGGTAAACCTTGAAAATGAATCGCCGCTCGCAATGTTAATCTTATGGGCGGCAAAAAATGCACCGTCAGGTATAGCGTCTTCTTAATGCAGTTTCTTAAAATATTTCGTTAACTTTCAGAAAAACGGGCCTGTAAAAAATAAAGTGCTTACTTGGAAGTCTGAAGAACAAAAAGCAGCCAAAATGAGTGAAGGCGCTACGATATTTTTCTTCCTTGTTTGTACCTTTGCAATGTTCACATTACCTTTCGTCACATTCTTTGCTGTTCGAGACATTTTAGAAAAAGAGTTCGGGGTCGTCGGGTTTCCTGCTACAGCTTGGTGAGTAGAAACAGTCCTGGAAATTTAGGTTAGGTATGTTCCGAATTTACATTTGCTAACGTAAGGGTTTTCCAGGTCCAGCAACGTTCACGGCGATAACTCGGTATTCATACTGATGACTTAACGACAAACCAAAGTAGGTACCTAATAGATGCAGACTGTATAGGGTACTTTTTACGGCTGGTGAAAAATTTCCCCAACATCTTGATGTGTTCATCAATTTCTTGCGTCCTCCTTGCACTGATTTACATAAATAAAAAAATAATTGTTTTTGGTTTCAGGGCGGTACTTGCGGCTGTGATTGTGGTGAATGTTATTATCCTCATCTACGTGAGAAGAGCTTACTCCGAAGCAGTGCAAGAGGAAGCAGAGGAGAGAGAACAAGTCATAGAAGATAAAAAGAGTGATTAGTCAGTTTGATAAAATCAGTTACTGTCGAACATTCCTTGGGGGGTTGAGATATCGCTAAGGCTAGCCTGAGCTTAATTATAAATAAACATTTGTACTTGGGAAGAAGTATAAACACTCTGGTACACCTGAAAATTTGAGCGAAAAGTCGATTCGGTGAGTATCCGTTGTCATGTTCTTCCGGTTCAGTTTCCAAACGACAAAAAAAGAGAAGAGGAACTCGAATAGTTCAAAAAGATAGTATGACGCCTAAAGTGGAGGAATGGGATACAGACGACCCAGTACCTACTAATTTACTTTGCTGGTGGTGAATATTTTTATTTCTATTTTATTTATTTTATTTTGTCATCGTTGGAAAATAAATTAATGGCGTCTGCGAGCCTGCCAACGTCTGTCAGATTTCTTTTCTGTCATAGGTCTCCTCGCTATCCCATCAAGAACCAAAATACATAAACTTCGGCTGTGTCAGACTGTTCTGGGTGGATCTATCAATGTGAGTGTCTTAAACCTACCTTTGAGATGTCTGGTATGACGAAAGTGAAAAGGATCTGAAAGGATGGCACAAGAACGTCATAATACGTGTACATGGTGTCACGAGCTTACTACTGTACCTAAGGGGAGGATTAGGGGATGAAGAATGATAACGATCACTTACTTAGGACGAGTAGCTCTTGGTGGTCTGACCCTTGAGGATGGCAGTCTATTCAGTCTCAGGATCTCCGTCTTACACACGGTCAGCTGAGTGCTAGGCCGTTATATATCGGGTCATCCTCAAGGTTCAGTGTCTAGGTAAGTGTCACACCACATACAGGGTGTGACACCCACCTCCCCCTCGAAAAGAGTTTTCGGGATATATTGAATTTGAGAAAATACAACAATTACAACAATACACAAGTGAAGGGCAGTCCTCCCCGGGACCATAAATGATGACTTGAAGGTCTAGTAGAGAGTTTGTAGAGGTGGAGGTGGAGACCATCCCGATGAGACAGGGAGCGACCGAGTGACCAGAGAAGAGCCAGCTTGGCAGGGGCTGTATGACGTGAGGACGACATTGAGGTTGCCGGGACGGAGCTTCTCGACGTCCCGACATGCCTGGGTTGCTGGACGCGGGAGGGCTGCGATGCGGAGTCCCCCGGGGCGGAGGTAGTAAGATCGACGCCCCGGAATGTCCAGCTGAATGAGAGCTCGCGAGGGCAGTGACGAAGCTCTTGCCGGGACGGAGGAAGTATGCTCGACGCCCCAGCGAAGTTGACGTAATGCCGAAACGTGGCGTCGGACAGATGAGAATTGAGTGACTAGCATGGGTGCGAAGCGTGGCGGACCCAGCCTTCGCGATAATGTCCATGCAACGCTGACCTGGTCAACTCGGCCTGGGAAGATGGGGATGGCTCCGCCTTGTCCCGCGAAGCTGCGGGGACTCGAGGAGAGACATGAAGGGAAGCGAAGAGGTCCCAGAGAGGCCGCGGTTGACATTTGAAAAATAAGAGAACATACAAAACGATTAAAATATGATATAAAATAAGAGACAGAGGGGGGAAAGAGCTGTTTTTACAATACAATCTTTACAATACTTAGAATTTGAAATACTTTACTTACAATACAATACTTTAGAACTTAAATTCTGTACAACAATAGAAAAAAAAAAAGGGATATTTATGTAATAGTCTGCTTTAGGGTTCTTAGGGCAAACAGGAAGAGGAACCCCTTGACTATTAAAATGAGACTGGTTGCCGAGAAAAAGGTATACAAACTGGCTGGCCACCAGCCACTTGTAGATAGATCAGTAAGTAATGAAGAGGTCCAGGTCACGCTCACTGGATCGACAGAAACAGAGGAGAGTTGGGTGAGATTTCCCATATCTATGGGCGTGAAAGTGATGGAAATATTCTGATTTGTGAAAAGGTGAAGATGACAAGTTGTGTGGCACATCACACAACTCAGGGTTTGAGGTGTTGGGGAACAGGGGATATAGTTAGTTGAAAATAAGCAATTTGAAGAAAAACGGAGTAAACCCTCGGCTTGGATGTCAGAGGGTAGAAAAGTGGCGACAGGAAGGAAGTCACAGTTTCCACAGGAGAAAGTGTGCAATGCTGTGACTTTACAGTTTGGGTTTTCGAAGATGTTAGTTAGGGTTGTCGATGCCTGTAGCATAAAAGTAGCAGATAGGGGCGTTACATCCACTGTCTTGAAACCCAGGTCATCGG
Organism: Mesopsocus fuscifrons; assembly: GCA_950004255.1. Lineage (NCBI taxonomy): Eukaryota > Metazoa > Arthropoda > Insecta > Psocodea > Mesopsocidae > Mesopsocus > Mesopsocus fuscifrons. The sequence continues at coordinate 15,148,241 of OX465379.1, forward strand.
CTGAGGAAATTTTGAGGGGAGAAGAGGAATTTTTTGAGATCAACGAAAGTGCCTTTTGGAGAGCTTGAGCGGGAATTGAAAACGGGGATATCGCGTGAGATGGGTAGATCATCTCACTGCCGTGAATTTGCACTTCTCCTACCAAACCGATGACAGGAGAGTCCTTCTCTGCAGCCACTACCCCGAGGGCAAGGTCCCCTACGCGAAGAGCATAGGGGAGCAGCACCTGAGGTCGCGACTGAGCAGATATCAGTTGTAATTCGGGGACTTCCTTGATCTGGTCGGCGGCTTCAGACAGTGAAAAAACTGAGCTACCCCTTGAATTTTCGAGGCGTACTTGAAAAGAGGTGGTATGACCGACAGCTTTACCCACCGCATAGAAGGGGGGTAGAGGGGAAAGGGTGGTTGCTGTCCAGTCACAGAAAGAATCGAGATAACACCCATCAATAAAAATAGAAGAAGTGGGCTTTAACCTGCAGTTGTAGGAAAGCAGGGAAGGACTGGAAAGGTTGACAAGTCCGGGCATAAAAGAAATGGGGTGGAGGGAATTTTTTTCACAAACGTCGACCGAACATGGGCCGGCACTTACACAGCGACGATACTCGTACCCTGTTATGTTTAGGGCTGCTGTCTTATATAGGGTTTGGTAGGATGTTGTTGAGGGGCTTGCGAGGAGTATGAGTCTCGTTGTTATGTTATGATTCGATAGAAAACAGGCAGTTTCGCCTACAGAAAGTTTAAAATAAAGCGTGGAAGGTGTGGAACAGCTACTGCCAGAACAAGTCTTGGTAAAGGACTCTTGAAAAAGGACTCGGTCGCATGGTTGGACAGGGGGAATTATTAGTGCTGCTATGCACAATACCAGGGCATTGGTCCAGATTCCCCCAACTGGGCCCCTGGGGCGACCCTCGGGTGTCCTAACCATTTCGTCCAACACCGGTTGAGGGTTTTCGGCCGACAGAGGGCTGTCGGGGGCTACAACTGGTGAAACTGGGCTTAATAAGGAGGTACCCGAGAACGCTCTCGAGAGTTCGGGGAATTCGGCCATGCTAATGACAAGCTTTTGAAGCTTGCGCTCACGCTTATTTTTCCGCCGGAGGTTCAGTTTAGCATGGGCTTTTTCTGAGATATTTGGGAAATAGCGTCCCAATGCCTTCTCTAGCATAAAAAGAAAAATGCAGGCTAACAGCAAACCGCTAAGAACAGCTGCTGTTACTAAGTATGGGCTTGACATCTGCCTGCAGTGAGGGATTTGCCAGAAAACTTCAGGGTCGCAGTGGCGGAACATACCCGTTAATTCCTGGCGACAGACTCCTGTTTCGGTCTCCTGGGTGATGTTCATAGGGCCGAAGAAGCGCCCTGTACAGACTGGCCTGCAGACAGCGTCAGAGATGTTCGTGTACGTTGTGGAGATTCCCACGCCATCCGTAGGAGGGTGGGCCGAAATGACGCCGTTGTCAATTGAGAAGGTTGAACAGTTCTTCATCATTATTTTGGTTTGAGCAGTTGATCTAGGACATATGTGATAATATTAATGTAAGGTAACGACACAACAAATGGGTAAGTAAGGGGGGTTGCAGGTACCGATAAGGAGGACAGAGTGTGCCGGCAGTGTCCGGAATCACCTCATTCCTGGAGGGTCCCCAAAACAACCAGGGGAACACCGTACCAGAAAGGAAAGGGCTCACTCTCTCCTCTGAGGGTACAAGAGGAAACAAGTACCTCGTACCGCATTTACACCTAGTGCATGGGAGAATATTTCAGCTGTCAAATAATTAAATTAAGGGCATGCACAGTTTAACAAAAATGTCGTAAAATATCATCATATAGACAAGATAAATTAATAAACGCAAAGGTTAGCTAAATAATATGCTCAATAAACTTACCGTGAGCGACTTGACATGAAAATACTCCGTCAGTGGAATTCAAACGAGTCAGCAGAAACTCACCGAGAGTGGCGTTATATACATAAACGACCTATGACCGTTATAAACATAAATATTATCTCGTATCACTAACCTATATGTAACTATACATACTTACCTCCTATACCTGTCAGAATTTACTATACCCTGTAGTTAATTTTCTGGCGGGTACGGAGAGAATAACGCCCCCCGCTGGCGTCATGAGCCGGGGGCGGGGGTGGCTGGTAGTTTGGTCCTACTGGAGGAGGGGCAGCGGTGTGGCTCAGCTTCTTTAGCTCCGCCATATGGACTTTCAGGGTTCCACCACCATTAACTTTCTTGATTACACAGTTTGGAGAAGAGATCGAAACGACAGTGAAGGGGCCGTCGTAGTTATTTTGGAACAGTTTTCCAATATGACGTAGTGGGACTGGCTTTTCTCTTAGAACAATGTCGCCAGGTCGTAGATTTTTCATATCTGCTGAGGAATCATAGCGAACTTTGCGGTCCAAATGAACCTTATTAAGCCTATCCTGAGTTTCTCTCCAGATTTTAGCAAACATTTCCTCCTGGGAAAGTTTGCCGGAGGTTACTGCTAAATTTTCGGGGTCTTGGAGGAAAGCAGTGTCAGGAGGGGCAAGCTTTCTTCCGAATACCACTTCATTGGGAGTTTTCCCTAGAGATTCATGATAAGCGGAATTTATAGAAAACGCGACGTAGGGGAGGAAATCGGACCATTTTGTCCTTGGGAACTGGGTAATAAAACTTTTCAGCATAACTTTGATTTGGCCAACAGAGTTTTCGCTAAGCCCATTACCCATAGGGCGGTAAGGCAGTAAGAAATTCAGTGAAATCTTGTAGTGATCGGCGAATTTCTGAAAAATGTGACTTCTGTGGGCTGCACAATTATCCATGACGAGTTTTCTGGGGGTCCCAAAAACGGCGATTATTCTTTTCTGAAATTGCTCAATAAGCTCTTCCGAAGTTAGAGCTTTAAGGGGAATTATGACTACATAGCGGGATAGCCTACACTGGAGGGTTACAAAATATTTATACTTGCTTGCTGACTGGATTGGCCCCCCTTCATCGAAATTGCAGACTTCGAAGGGATGAGAGGGGGTATCGTACATTTTTAGTGGGGGGACAGGTCTAGTATAATTTCTCTTAGTCAATCCACAAGTAAGGCAAGCTGAAACAACTTTTTCTACTGTTTCTCTCATTTTGGGAAAAATAAATGAGTTTTTGACTGCGTGAAGAGTTTTCAGAGAGCCTCGATGTCCAACATAGGGACTATTGTGAATTGCTGCAGTAATCTGCGTTTTAATTGAATCAGGAATAACAATTAGGGTAAAACCTTGACGGTTAGTCTGACGCAGTAAACCATTCGAAATAGAAAATTTTGGGGGGGCAGTTCCACCTTCTACCTTCTTAATTATAGCAGCTAAGCGAGGGTCACGTTGCTGTCCGCTTGCAATGCAATCGGTGTCAAGCGGATTCGAGGTCGCTGAGTCAGTGCCGATTGATGCAACGATTCCTACACGAGTTAGGAACTCATGGAATGACTCAGCCTTCGGATTCCGCTCCTCATCGGGGTAATTTGCCACAGAATCTCCAGAGATGAGGATTCTGGACAGGGCATCCACGTGAGGAATTTGGTGACCGGAGCGATGGAAAATTTCCATATTGTAACCACCCAGGGCGAGCCTATAGCGGAGTAAGGGGGTGCTGAGGTTCTTACCGTTCAGGAGGTATGAGGCTGCAGCATTATCGGTATAAAGTGAAAATTTACGATATTTGAGATATTGATCAAAGGAATGGAGGGCGAAAAGGATAGCAGTGATTTCGAGTTTCCACGTAGGGTATCTTCGTTCTGTGTCTGTCCACTTACGGGAACAGAAAGCAACGATATGCTCTTGCCCATCGGGGCGAATTACCGAAATCGCCCCTCCAGCAGCTCTGGAGCTTGCGTCAGTCACTACAACCAGTTGATCATCAGGCTTTATAAAAGTGAGGGAAAAGCGTTGGGCAAGCAATTTTTTTATAGCCTCAAAGGCCTCCTGACATTCCTCTGTAAACAGGAATTTTTCTTTTAAACCTTCCTTCTTGTTAAGGTCAATGAGAGGGGCCAGGAAATGAGCTAACCACGGCACACTCGATTTGTAGTACAGGCATTTTCCTGTAAAACGCCGATTGGATTTGTATGAATTTGGTGCCGGGTATTGCAAGATAGGGTTAACTCTTGCTTGCTCGGGACGGCAGGAGTTATGACTGAGTTCCCAACCTAAATAGGTTACTGAGGATGCGCAGAAGCGCGTCTTAAGGGGATTGATTTTGAGGTTAGCCTCCTTAAGAGCTTTGAAAAGAGCAGTGAGAGACGACATATGCTCGGGGAGGTCTTGAGAAATGACTAATAAGTCATCTACGAAACAAACTACGTTTTGCCCAGTTTTACTAAGAACCAATTGATCTATAACTCGAGTAAAAAATTCTGGGCTGAGGCTGAGTCCGAAAGGTACTCGAACTGGAGCTAGTTGGGATGGTAGATTCGGAATTGAGAAAGCCAGAATTTTTTGAGCTTCTGGGGACAGCCTAAGCTGTGAGAAAGCGGAGACTAAATCTACCTTGGTAAACAATTTTCCAGCTTGGGCACGCTGGAGACATGACTGGACTTCGGGGAATTGGTAGCAGCCTTTGGCTAACTTCTGGTTAACCTTTCTTAGGTCGAGAAGAATTCTAGTTTTCACAGCCCCGGTATCAGGGTCCTTCTTTACTAAACAGAAGGCGGGACTGTTGTAGTTACTCTGAATGGGTACGAACACACCCTTTTCTACTTGCTGTTCAATTTCTTTTCTGAACAGGTCCTCCACTGCATGGGGAATTTTATAGTTGCGACACTGAACTGGCGTGTGATCAATGATTGGCAGATCGATTGGGGGGTAGTTAGCATAAGACAGTTCTTCGTCTGGAAGGGAAAAAATGTCCGAATACTCATGAATAAGGGAAGTGATAGGACCTTTAGAACCAGGAGCTAGGTCCTCTAGGTGCAACATACTTAAAATTTCATTGGTTCTGCTTGGGGAAATGACCATTTTCTTGATCGTTGCGCCTTTGGGGGGTTCGTAATAGGGGGTAGTTAATTCATCTAAAAACTGTTCATCATCAAACAATTTTACTGGAGTGTCATTACTGACTTTAATGCAATTAACACCGACTTCATCGCAGGGTGCCAAAGGTACGAGGTTGCCAACCTCGGTGCTACTGGAAATTGACTGCTGGCAAGCGTCAGCATTCAGGAATATTAGGGGGAAAGCACCATTCTCGACAGTCACTATAGTGTCGAAAACAGCTGCTTTTTCGACTGGGAGGGGATTACTCAGGAAAGCGTACTCTCCATCTGGGAGATCAGTGTGGAAAATTTCAGCAATAGAGTGACGACTGGGGAGGGGTACGTCCACTGTTGCGATTACCGTAAAGGATTTCTTAGTTTGTTGAGGAGAGGCTGAAAGAGCACCTGTATTTTCTGATGACATGGATGGCCAAGGAGGGTGACCTAGTTGTAATGACATTAGAGCGGGAATGTTTTGCTTACTCATAGGTATTGCTGGTACAGCAAGGTTGGCCTTGGCCTCGCGCCTGGCCACGGCCATGGTGAGTAATGGGAACGAGGTATTTCCAAACGCTAATGTTTTGTTGATATAATCAACACTCATTCTATGACGGAACAGAAAATTCCTAGAAATGAGCCCTTGGGTCGGTAACCAAAATTGATGATCGTCCACGACGTAGAATATTTCGGATAGTATGTTTTGGCCAAGTTTTAGCGAGAGGGAAACCTGACCTAATAACCGCAGAGGGGTAGAGGTAACACCTCGAGCAGTTATTTTAGGGGGGATCATGGACTTACGCGCCTCTGGAGGGCATGCCGAATGGCGGATAGTAGAAATCTGGGCACCTAAATCGACAAGTAGAAAAATTGGACAATTATTAGGGCAAATCTTAGTACGAAGGATACAAGGGGCGGGGTCATCTTCGTTCGATCGGTTCAGCTCAGAATTTACAAACACAGCCTGCGTCCCATTTGAGATGGAGTTGGGACGCCCTGCTAGTTTTTTTGGTTTCTCTGAGGGGAAAAATAGGAGTTCTGAGGGTCTCGGTAGCGTTGCTGGTTACCCCGGTGGTTGTTCCGGGACGAATTTTGATTAAAATGTTGTGGCATGATCGGAATAAAGGGCTGCCTATAATCGGTACTGTTGTTCTGTCTCGCGTTTTGCGGGGTAAGATTTTGGAAACATTGGCTCATGTGGTGACCAACGCGTTGACATGTTATACAGTATGGCCGTCCTCTTTGAGAATTTTGAGGACGACCCGTCTCCCTAGGTTGATTATTAAACCTTTGATTATTATCATAACGGCGGGAGATTCCAGCGCCGTTTGGGAAACGTTGGGGACCTTTTTCTACAGCAGACACACTGCACTGGGGCTGCGTGGAAAGTGCCTGTACTCTGGAGGTTAAGGCCTCCACAGACTTTTGAATAGCAACGATTCCAGTTTCTAGCCTTTTCTCGGGAGAGGGGTTGAATGTTGCCATTATGGCTTCGTGGTGCCGTGCATGTTTCTTAATATCGTCTAAGGTTGTGGGTTCCTTTGACATGACGTAAGCAGCGGTCTCGGGAAGGAGATTAGCCTGTATTATTTGATTGGCCGCGGATTTCCATGCCGTGGCTCCCGTCGGGTTTAGAGCTATAAGGCGGTTAAGAGCCTTTTGAAAACGGACGATAAAAGATGAAATAGATTCTCCGTCCTGCTGCTTACAGGACTGGAGTTTAGCCAGGGCAGTGGGAAAGGCAATAGGCGATTCGAAAGCCGCTTTTAGTGAGTCTACCAGCGTGGAAAAATTTGCGCTGGCCTCGGCTTGCTCGCATACGTCGTAAGCGTATCCCGCGACTTTAAGTCGCAGGATTCTCACCTTCTCTGGATCTTTCAGGTTTAGCTGATCCGACAAAACTTTAACTTTGTTTACAAACTCCCCAACTGAAACAGTTCCTTCTCCGGAGAATTCGGGGATGGAACTGATGTCAAACGGGGGAGGTTGAGCGGCAGTGACAGACATGTCGTTGAGCGTTGTTACGAGTTGAAACGCGTTATCAACTACTATTCTCGAGGTAGTGAAATCAGCTTGAATGCCAGGGTCAGTTACGAAAACGGTTGCATCTGCTAATACCTTAGCGACGAATAACCCTGCACGGTCAGCGCTGCTGGCTAGTTCAAGGCTAGGTCGGGGTGAACTAGACCAAGAGTCTACTACCGAGTTCGTAGTTAAAGGCATTAACGGAGCGAATACAGATATAAATACATTAGCACATTAACAAATATAAGTAGCAAAGAATATCATTTAAAAGAATAAGTATTGGGAGGATTATGTGAGTGGGGGGTTTGGTGAAGACGGAAGGGGGGGGGGGGGGGGGAAGAAAAGACACACCGGGCCGAACCACCCGTGACACCAACAAAAAACAAAAAAACCTGAAAAAGGGGAAAAAGAAAAAAAAAAAATCTGTCACGAGCTTACTACTGTACCTAAGGGGAGGATTAGGGGATGAAGAATGATAACGATCACTTACTTAGGACGAGTAGCTCTTGGTGGTCTGACCCTTGAGGATGGCAGTCTATTCAGTCTCAGGATCTCCGTCTTACACACGGTCAGCTGAGTGCTAGGCCGTTATATATCGGGTCATCCTCAAGGTTCAGTGTCTAGGTAAGTGTCACACCACATACAGGGTGTGACACATGGTAAGCATTTAGATTGTAATATGAACAAGAAGTAACGCTGAATTAGTCATCGTGATCAGCAGTCACTATAATTATGAAAGGATTTAAATGGTACGTAAGTCGTGAAACATGTGGTAGTGGTAGGTATGATTTTTCTTCCTATTATTTCAGGAACTTTTAGGATTTTTAAATGTCAGAAATTAACTGGCTACGTTGTGATTTTCCAATCAAATAATTTTGGAAAAATCGTGTCACTAGACTCCTAGTGGATGCAAAATTAAGAAGTTAGGTCAGTGGCAGGCCTGAAAAACGTTCATTTTATTCTCTTTTTGACCGTTTGGTCATTTGTAGGAAATTAGGAAGGTAGGATAAGTATATTTCTCCATCTTTTAATTTTTCTATATGTGAATGGTAAATTTCAGACACAGGCCTACGGTACTACTCGAGTTGGTACCCAGGTTGTGCTGCTTAGCAGCCCGTACTGAACTAAATTTGAGAGATAATACGTCTTGGCAAATCGGTTCCAGTTATCAAGGCTAGTTCTGGTTAAGGAGAGCGAATTTTCGTCTGCAGTCTCAACGTTAATCTTGATCCGTATCTAAGATATTTAAGTCGAATTGCGATAAAAACTTACTTTATCAGAGATGGAAATGTATGATAGTCACTTCTTTACCTCTATTGCTGTTTGTTCTGACTCTAACATAGCTACCAATTCGATGATACCCTAGATCTAGCCTAATTCTAAAAGGCGGCGCTACAGCTAACCGTTGCTATGGTCCTCATCATACTGGGGTGGAAGTAAAGAACACACGGTTTCCATAATCATTTTTTATTCAGAACAACGAACAACGGGTATATAGACTTACGAAGAAGGGGTCATACTCATGATGATCTAAAACAGGCCCGCCGGAATGGGGGGGGGGGGGCATTACAGGAACAACAACCTGAATATCACACTTTAGTTGAAGGGAATGAAGAAGCTGATGAATTGGAGCCTAAAGGGGCAAGCCACCCCCTATGCGGACCCGATCTTTTTCTTCCCCTGGCCAGGGCAAAAGTCAAAGAATTGATGGCAAAACAAATAAAGATAGGTTTCGAAGTGTCATGACGAAAGGCACCAGGTATGCGTCACGCGAAGGCTTGCTTAGAAGGGCAAAGTCTGAAAAGGACTCAAGAATTTATAAATTGACGCAGAAGTAACAGCTATGCTGACCGGACACGGCCCCTTCCGCACACATCTGGTTAAGTTGGGGTGCAAGACTGCGACACTTTGTAGTGGGGCCAGTGATGAGCATCGAAGAGCTGCGACCTGAGGCGATCTGTCGCTTCGCGGTAGCCGTCGGCTTTACCTAGTAGCCGACTAGGGGGATGCTCTGTAGGCCCTCAACGTGGCCTTAGTCCCATTATTCCCCCGCAAGACATCAACTACTACCTACATCTAAAAAAAAAAATCATCCTCGCGAAAAATTTTGGCAGAGGCAGAATTTTTTAAACCCTGTGAGCCTGATCTGATCACAAAATAGCCATTTAATTTGGACCTTAAAAAGACATGATATTTCAGAACATAAACGTAATTATCCAATAGTTTCCTCATGAAGTGTGCAGAAAATGTATGCTCGGTCTATTAACTGAACGCTATTCTACAAAATGTTTTCGGAATTTTTTTTCCTAAGTGGTTTCGATGATGTCGTGTAAAGAGTATTGATCCCTCGGTAGATGTGTTGATCAAACTGTGTGTCATCCCGCTGATAACGGCGATAACCCTTATCGCACTCGTCTATTTGGATAAAGGGAGCCAGGCATGCAATACCGATCCGCTCTTGTTTAGAAAATACTCCATTTGACAGCCACTTTATACCTACCTCCCGTTGCAAGATACTGGAAACCTTCCGTTTGGTATCTCATACCTGCTTCCAAGCTTATCCTAATCCAGAAAAGGTCAAGACGAAGGGATGTTATCTGTAGCGGGGATACGCACTATCGTAGATATCGGCCGTATCAAATGTTTGAAAAATGATTGTCCCTTTTCAGAGCGACCCATAAACGCAAGATAAAACCCCCAGAAAATCTAATCGGTTAGTACAGATCCGAACTCGGAGTGAAAAATATCCAGTAAAATACCAGTGCTGAAAAAATGCAGTGAAAACCCAACTTTTTACCTAGCGTTGCAGTTGAGAAAAAAGGTAAAGAAAAACTAATTGTACCGTTAAGAAAGAAAAGCTAGTCAAACAGGGGTGATGGAAATACAATGTGACTTGTGCTGTGAATCCTGACTGTTGGACCTATTCAATGATTTCTCCTCCTTATCTGAAATTAGCAGAGTCACCCTAAAAAGAAGCTAGGGAGGTGTCTCCATGGGCCTAGTACTGCCAAAATTTTACCGAGAAGTTTTCTAAAAAATGAAGAATACTTTCGGCACATTTCGGGAAGGTGTACATTCTCAAAATCAACAGTTTAAGTCCATGAATCGATTTTTTTTCGCATTTTGCCCACCCAACCACCCATATCTAACAGAGGTCCTTTATATTTTTCACGCAGTATTCAAACATTTTCAACTTTTTTTCACGACGAATGAAGTCAAAACTGTTCATTTTTTTAAAAACATTTTGTACCTACTCGTACTACTGTACGATGTCTCCCACGGAAACTGTTGTTAAGAAATACGTCTAAAATTACCGACCGAAAAATTCTTTACAAAGTTATGCGTTATGATATGATATCTTTAGCTCTGAGTCAGCACCAGCATCCAAAGGTGTGTTGGCCTGCGCCGCTTGCTGTTAACTTGGCGTTAACTGGAGCCCTATTATGGATCTTTTTATCACGCGTGATCACGCAGTTATCACGAAAACATAGGGAAAATAGCATTGCAAATGTTTATCACGCGGTTATCACGGGTGAAAAAAAGTTCCGTAATAGAGCTGCTGGGTGCTTTTTGACGGGAAAATCCCGCTCGAGTGTGAGCCTCTTACGTGAGGTCACACTCACCTCATTTCTTGAGCACGAGGTTCTATTTCCGACTTGTAGAGATTTTTTCTAGTGAATCTTATTACTCCCTTGTGTAGAGAAGTCACGAAAGATAGCACACTGTCTTGTTAGCAGAGGGTTGGGGGGGACAAGCCCAGCAACTAGAACGTTTTCAAGAACTATCCATTGTGCTCAGCTGGTAGCACTACCAAATACCAGCTCCCCAGTTTTAGGTGGGTTCCGAACCACCACAGCCTCGATATACATTTCACTTGACATGCTGAACATGTCAGAGGTGAATGCCGATCAGAAAAACTTTTTGGTAGGACCGGGATCGAACCGGTGTGACCCGGCTCTCACTGCCCCTCAAAAGTCGACCATTTAGTCCACTCGGCTATCGAGGCCGTACACTGTTTGTACTAGGCCTTTCTAGAGCTGTAGCGGAGTTCAGTTCTAGATGGGGTCGGTGGATGATAAATCGGAATAACTACAGGTGGATTACATTACTTCTCTAAAGTATACATTAGTGTCTCCTATCGAACAGATTAACCTTATCGTATATGTTTAACTTATGACAAGTGCAATCACACATCCACCCTGATTGAAACTGTATATAATAATTCATTCTACCTACTGTATCTATCTGATTGAACTATCTACCTATATCTATCAAAGTTATCTATCAGTTATCTATCTGATTGATAGCCAGCCTGCACCTGTATAGGTATCAATTAATTTTTTCCCTCCTTTTCAGTTGGCACTGGGACACTCGTCAGTACTCGAGAGCGATGAGCTGTTGCGGGATTGGCGGTTTGGGGGTTTGGCCAATAGAAGGCGAGGACCAGGCAGCTCGTTGGACTGATAAGGCGTTAAGGAACCAATGGGATCCATTGACGAACAATTGGCCATCGTATCACACGGGACACATCTCGCGCACCTCGCGCACCTTCCACACCCGGGTGAGTTTAGCACCAAACTTATTGCTCATTTTACGAAAGGGCGATTCGGAAGTTCCAGCCTCTCCACAGGTATATATTTATTTATTTTTTTATTTTTTATGTTGTTGTTACGACCCTTGTAGATACGAGCGAAAAATCTCGCAGAAGTATAGGGACACCGAAAGATTATTTAAATTTTTGTGGCTGGATTTCACCACTTAAAGTGCACTATAGTGCGATTGCACTCGTTATAAACTAAACATAGGATAAGATAAATCTGTTCGATAGGAGACTCTATAGTGAAGTTTAAATCTGAATGGGTGTGTTATGGATTTATGATATGGCAGTGTACCTATTATCTTGCATTTAAGTCCACCACCGTCGTGCACTTAAGAAGGCAAATAGAAAAGTTATTGGCACTTTAGATGACTTAAGTAATTTCCATCAGTAATCATTTTCTCCATTACTCTTTTTAAGTGAATCTGCAACGACAGAAATGTTGCTGTTGAGTTCGTACTATTTTTAACTTTGTCAACCACTTCGGAGTAAATGGTGGAGGTAGTTTCTTTTAAGTAAGCTGGAGGACCCTGGTCTTAATCTCGATGTATCGAGATTTTCCCTGGTGAATCTTCCCCGGCTCTAAAAAAAAAAAAAAACACTTTTAAAATTTTCTTGGGAGGTACCTACCTATGTGGAAGTGTCCTCCATGTGAGCTACTGAAAAAAAGAAGTTTTTTTTGTGGGCTAAAGTATAATAGATCTGGCTTTAAAACTGCGTATTGAAAAATTCATCTGAACTATAAAAAATTTTTTCAGCTTAATAGGCTTTTATCCCGTAAATAGGCTGTGTCGCAACTTGTGACTTATGTCGTCATTGTAATGATCAGTGACTTGTAATGATCTTCCAATCTTCATCGATCTGAATTTCAGGAGTCGTTTATTACCTGTACAAACCAAAAGCTGTATACCTGTATACCTATTATGATTTTACGTCAGTGAGAGACCCCCCCCCCCCCCCCCCCCCTCTTTAGATGGTTGGTTACTAATTTCTCACCTTGCTATAGTCTAGTGATGCACGAACAAGAACAAGAAACGGCATTTCTTGTTCTTGTTCTCGCAAAACGACTCTTGCTCTTGTTTTTGTTCTTGCTGCGAGATTCTTGCAATTTCTTGCCTACACATGGAATTTTCTGCGGTTAAAATCTGGTTTTTTTGCCTACCGAGCGGCCATTTCAAGTACAATCTATCGTCGCATAATCTGGAGAGTTTTTCGTACAAAATATGGAGTGCATCCATGAATGAAGCTTTGGAAAAAAACTTCCTGGGTTTATGCAAGACTCTTGCAAGAGTTCTTGTTCTTGCAAGTCACTTCTTGTTCTTGTTCTTGCATACAAGAAATGCAAGAACAAAAGCAAGACAAGAAATTTTCGTGCATCACTAAGTATTATAGTCCTTAAAAAATACACAGGCTTTCCAAAATTATTTTTTATTCAGAACAAGAAGTATAGAAGAATTGGTCACAATGATCTAAAAAGGTTTTAGCAATTCACATTTCTGTAGTCCATCCACTCCTGTCGGTATATGACTGAATTTACGTACTCCAGGAGGATTGTTCGAACGAAGGATGTAGCAAATTTTCCTTCTTGTATAATTGAACACGACCGAGTTTCGTTAGAGTAAAAGTTTGAATTAAGAGGGAATTTTTCCGGATGTTCGAAAACGAATACATGAGATTATCAGATAAATAAAACCTCACAAGGAGCAGGGGGAGTCTTGGTCTCATCCTGATTGTATTTATTTATTTATGGCTGAGAAATCAAAGAAAACTAGTGGATATGTAAATATTCTGAAATATAATATGTCTTTTTAACGTCATGAGGCTATGTTGTGATTTTACGATCGAGTGATTTTTGTCACCAAAAAAGTTGTCCAAAATTAACCGATCGTGAAATCACAACATAGCCTCATGAGTAATGACGTTAAAAAGACATATTATATTTCAGAATATTTAAATATCTAATAAGTAGTTTTCTCACAAAGTTTGAAATCGGAACTTAAAAAAATAGCGAATGTATATTCAGCCTTAATTTATAGACTGATTTTACTCTCGCGATAAGCTAAACATATGCTTTGTATATTTATAAAATTTATCTAATCGTTAAACAGGACAAGTTACTGAAGTTTAGTGTTGTGTCTTCACAAAAATTGACTATCTAGTGTGGCACCAACATTTCATTTTAATCTTACTTCATCGGATATGGGTGTTCAGTGCATGGGCGTAGCAGGACCAAAAACCTGGGGGGGGGAGGCTCAGCCCCCCCAGACCTTCTCCTCATGCATGGGTTTAAGTGACGTTATGTTTAGGTCGGAAAAATCCTGGGGGTGGCTAAACGGTTTCTGGGGGTGGCTAAGCCCCCCCCCCCCCCCCCAGCCCCCCTTGCTACGCCTACGGTTCAGTGTGGGCTGTATGTCGAAACTCCGGTGTAGCATGTGGAAATTTCTTACACTTCTGCACGTGTATTGCCTTTCGTCTAACACCAGAAAAGCACAATCAAATATCACATTCAAACACATGTGTTTGCTGGAATGCCCAGTGACAGAACTATCAGAAAGTTGGGTACGTTTGAAACATCTTATGGTGTGTATTTGTCATGCTCAGAGGCGATTTTTCGGTGAAGTTGACGTTGCCAGAGCCACGTAAGGAAGAATTAAGTTTCTTTCTGAAAGGATGATTCTTTAGTGAAATTCGGGGAACTTGTGTGGCCATAATGGCCGCCGCGTGGTTACCACCATCAACACCTTCGGAAGAGGTCGGGGTGGCTCGGGTTTTTGCCAGCCTTTCATTGGCTACACTGCACTGTCCACTGCAGCACGAAGGGGAACTGCTAACTGGAAGGGCAACTTTTCTCGGGATGCCTCCCTTCAAAGTGGCCATTATTTGGTTCCTTCGACAATGAGTTCCTTTTCGGAAGGGCGGCACTTTAGTGACCTTTTATGGAACTTGTGAAAGTGGCCCTGACTCAGGCACTTATTAAAAAAACCAAAGATATTAATAAAATTCTATAACTATGAGGAAAACGTGTGTGAAATAATGTAGGTTTGCAGCTATCGATGAGAACACAGCCAGGTGATATCTTGTTGTCCATCAGACAACGCGATAACAACCATTATTCGTTTCGCTCCAACAGAAAACCACTTGACCACGTTAAATGTCTACCTTGATCGAAACCTAAGCCGTTATAAGTAAGAAAACCTCGAAAGTGTAATAATTCAGTATACCTAGTTGGATAGGAGAGAGTTGGGACGAGTGGGACCTACAGTTTTAGGTGGGTTCCGAACCACCACAGCCTTGATATACATTGAATTTGACATGTTGAAAGTATCAGAGGGGAATACCTATCAGAAAAAGTTTGAGCTATCGAGGCTGTGATTTAGTAGTTGTTCCCGTGAGTGTATGAGCCTGCATGGTGTTCTACAAAACTCAAAATAGCTCAGGAGACCATTTATTTGTCTGTGTATTTTAACAGCCCATTGTAAATTCCAAGTTGCCAAAATTTCGGCGGGAAACTCTTCGCTACTACAGCCCTAAAAGGGCTCGGTGGTAGGTATGCAGGAAAACGGCCTCGATAGCCGAGTGGACTAAATGGTCGACTTTTGAGGAGCAGCGAGAGCCGGGTCACACCGGTTCGATCCCAATCCTACCAAAAAGTTTTTCTGCTCGGCATTCACCTCTGATATGTTCAGCATGTCAAGTGAAATGTATATCGAGGCTGTGGTGGTTCGGAACCCACCTAAAACTGTAGGTCCCCATCGTTTACTCGATGGCTGGGGAGCTGGTATTTGGTAGTGCTGCCAGCTGAGCACAATGGATAGTTCTTGAAAACGGTCTAGTTGCTGGGCTTGTCCCCCCCAACCCTCTGCTAACTAACTAACTAACTAGGTATGCAGGATCCCTCCTTTTGTGACTGTAAACAATGGGGTGATTTTGTTAGAATTACACCCAAAAGTTGAGTTTCCCCACCCCGGTATCCGGGTAGGTTTCAGGATCTGAAAAATTCACCTAAATTTTTTTCGATCAGTCAGGACTATAGACCCTGGGTCGCTCACTTTGCTAATCCGGCCCACTATCAAAATAAGCTGGTATACGGAATTTAGGCTGCTAGGATTTAAAGTATTTTTGATTTGAGTGAATGCTTGGAAAGAGGTCTCGAAGATATATAGAGTGTTTGCTGGTGATAACAGCTAGGCGCGGCCGAGTCGCGTCATATCATCTATATAGGGTTGATGCAATACCTCTCGTCTCCCAATAAACGTTTTCCGTCATTTTTACGCAAGCATCAGTCATCAACCACGTACGTCCCGCGCTATCTTGTATTCATCCGGCTTGGTTAAAGGTCCCGTTACTTAACAGGGTTGGAAAAATCACTCAGAGAAGGAAATCTTTTTTCGGCCATTCTATCAACAAAAAAAAAAAAATCGTCGCACTTAACTTACTCTAGCCATATCAAATTTTCGTTTTTTTGTTGTTGAGATTTTTTTTGATATTTTTTTGCGGGCGTAATTTTCACGCAATCCAAAATCGGTTGAAAGTGACCCACGAGCATCTATCTGAGATCACTCATACCAAATCTCACGTCTGTCATTTTATTACTGTAGTCCCAAATGCGTTCCGACCATTCAAAAACATGGTTTCTCATTCTCAACTCATTTTCAACACTTTTTTGACTACAACGGCCGTAATTTTGAAGATAACCAAATTCGGTTTAGCGGCCGCAATTTTTGACCAATCAAAAAATCCTTGAAAATGCCCCTCGGCAGTGATTTTAGACAGGTTCATACCAAATTTCATCAAAATCGGGTGAACGGTATAGGCTCTAGAGCACTGCACGGACGGACGGACTGACGGACGACAGAATCTCAATTTCGAAATTCTGCACGAAAACAATACTTTCTCGCCATATATGGCTAGCGAGAAAGTAAAAATCCGAGGACTTTCGTGACCTCGGGACGTAAAGGGCTATTCAGAATCACGTCGATTTTTTCCTCGCCCGATGAGGGCCATGTAGGTACTAATCATACCTGGGTAAGCCCAGGGCCAGGCAAGGTTCCCCAGGGAAAATGTCCACAAATCAAGACTAGAACAAAATGTCCAAATACAAAGTTGTAAGTTAAGAAACCTGACTGGTTTGCCGAAGCCAAATTATTATTTGGTGGGACTCCTAGGTAGTTAAACATTGCATCTGTAGCTCATAACTGGGCAAGATTCTACGTGAAAAGTCTGGTCATGCCGGAACTGGAACCTGAGTCCTCTTGCTTCTTCGCTGGAACAAATTGATTGTTTCAATTGACCAACATTAAAACTAATATTCATTTACAGGTGGCAGAACATGGGGACACCCGAAGCAAAAGATGATCAGCTGGAGGACGTGGAACAATGTATACGTGATTTAGGGGAAAACGAAACTGCTGAGCAGGGTAAAAAGTCAGTCATCACTTTTACTCGATCAGTTAAATCGGAGGCCGATGCCGAAACTGCAGTTAAGGCCGAAACCGAAACTGTCCCACCTCAAGACACTGACCACCCGTACTCGGCGCGAGAGCCCAAAACTGAAGAAGCTGACAGCGTGCATCAAGGGCCTAAACTGCAGGATGAAGAGGAGGAGGAGAGAGAAGGTGAGAAAGATGGTGACGCCGGCGGAAGACTTGATGTTATGAGAACGTATCTGAAACTGTAGGTCCCCGTCGTGTACTAACACGGTGGCTGAGGAGCTGGTATTTGATAGTGCTGCCAGCAGAGCACAATGGATAATTCTTGAACTTTTTACTTCTTTATTTGTCAGGCAATGTGAGCAGACTGCAGAGCACAATAGATAATTCTTGAAATGAACTTTTTATTTCTTTATTTGTCAGGCAATGTGAGCAGACTGCCAGATTTTCAGCTGAGCTATGGATCGAGAGTCCATGACGAAGGAGGCCGTGCGGGTGGTGAAAGGAGCAGCATTCTGGAGAAGGCCATGATGGATTTTGGGAAAAAGGATAGAGCTATCAACAAGAGCACGGTACATCATTACCCCGCCGAAGCACAAGACTTGAAAACTCCGCAGCCAGGTGGGTCCCACGTACAGAAGATCTTTTATCTGTTGTGGCTTTAGAACCGTTGAGACAGTCCACACAGTCGTGTAAGACGAGGCAGCAGAATGATTCTTCTTCCCATTTTTTTGAGGAAACTGTTGAATATTTTAATGTTCTGAAGTATAAGTAATATGTTTTTCTGACGGTAAAAAGACATTATATAATTTATAAAATTTCAACAGTTTCTACAAAAAATGGGGGGAAAATCAGCAAAACGGGATTGTCTGTATTGCCTTTTCCAGTGTGCAAAAACCCACATCAGTTTTTGAACCACCATTCAGCTGTACTTATATCGTTCTAGAACTTTTCTCATTTCATACTCCTTTATCCATTCGATTCCTGCGACAAGAGTGTCAGGTGTCAGGTCATGACTGTTTTTTTTTTCACGTTTTCTTTTTTAGAAACCGATGAGAAGCCTGAAGAAAGGTTCCACGTGATGACCCATGCGGAAAGGGACCCGATGCTGACGGACTCGTTTCCGGGCAGCAGTCACCACAAACTGCTGTCTCCTGCGGGATTCAGCAAGACTGCTGCCCCGTCAGCACCGCACTCCGCAGCCTCCGCGTACCTGCAGGCGGGAGAGGAGTTCCACGTCAAGTACGAGGACAACACGGACCCCGCGTCCAACCGGCAGGAGATGGCGCAGCAGGGCCTGGTGATGGCGGGGGAGGCGGGCCCGAACACCACATACGCCACTCTGCACACCTACTCCCATGCTTACCCGACCCCCGAATATACACCACAGGGTATGCACACTAGCTCTTGCTTCTAGCCTGGCCAGCACCTCTGAATATACAATCCGATTTCAAACTTTATGAGAAAACTATTGGATATTTAAATATTCTGATATATAATATGTCTTCTTAACGTCATTACTCATGAGGCTATGTTGTGATTTCACGATCGGTTAATTTTGGACAATTTTTTGGTGACAAAAATCACTCGATTGTAAAATCACAACATAGCCTCATGAGTAATGACGTTAAAATGACATATTACCTATATTTCAGAATATTTAAATATCCAATAGTTTTCTCACAAAGTTTGAAATCAGAACGTAAAATAATAGCGAATGTATGGTGGCCCTTAGCTTAGTGACTTAGCTTCCCATTTTTTGAGGACATTGTTCGATATTTAAATGTTCTGAAATATAATATGTCTTTTTAACATCAGAAACTAGTTGGCTGTGATTTTACGATGGAGGAATTATTGACAAATTTTTTATTGACACAAACCACTGTATTAATTTACAGTATAGGAAACTGAGTTGAAAAGACATATTATATGTCACGATTCTGTTGACATTCGTAAATAATTTCATCAGGACTAAGGTATGTACATCTCTTCGAGAAGTTGTTGATTTTTTTAATGCGTATGTTACTTTTTTCTACTACTTACGTCACTTTCCATTTGAGTGCTGCCAGTGAGTGGTTGCAGTATTTACACTGAAGAGGGACTACTAGTTAGTAAAGGTCCAAAATATCCAATAGTTTTCTCAAACGTAAAAAAAGCGAATGTACGGTGGCTCTTAAAAGCAAAAAGCACAGCGAGACTTCCACTCCCCTTGGTGTTAACTCTGATGTTCCACTGGCGTCAAAAACTGGAATAGCCCCTTCAAGTCTTACAAAAGTGATAACTATTTTTTATAAATTCCAGGTAATGACTCGCGCAATGCCTACCCCCTGCCTCCGCCTGAAATGTACGAGGAGATGTACGTAACGAAGCCTGGGAGCAGTGGAGAGTACTACCGAGCTGAGCTGCAACACGGCTACCATCACGGTCATAACCATCACAAACCCGGGCCGCCCCCGGTCATGGGGTTCCCCGGGTACAACCAGGAGACCGCCCGGGTCACAGTCCTAGGCTCAGAAGACGTCCCTCACCAGTTCGTCATCAAGTCCGACGGTGGAAAAATGTCTGGTGGGTTTTGTTAACACAGAGCTTTCGCATTTTACCAAGCTGATAAGTTAAGGCTGATTATACATTCGCTATTTTTTTACGTTTGGACTTCAAAATTTGTGCGAAAACTATTGGATATTTAAATATTCTGAAATATAATATGTCTTTTTAACGCCATTACTCCTGAGGCTATGTTGTGATTTCACGATCGGTTAATTTTGGACAATTTTTTTATGACAAAAATCACTCGATCGTAAAATCACAACATAGCCTCATGAGGAATGACGTTAAAAAGACATATTATATTGCAGAATATTTAAATATCCAATAGTTTTCTCACAAAGTTTGAAGTCCAAACGTAAAAAAATAGCGAATGTATGGTGCCCCTTAAATATGGGTGAAATCTCGCTTTTGCCTTGACCGCCAGACCGAGAACGAGTTCAGATTTTCGTTGTGTTCTCATCAAAAACCATTCTGGTGCCACTTCTGTTTTTAGCCTTAAAAGTTCCGGAACTCTAAAAGGAAAAACTGGTTGCGTTCCTGTGGAGTGCCTACCTATTTTGGTCTGTAAGGGTTCTTATTGTCTATTGCTGTTTCCCATTGAACTGCTGAATTTGTCGTAACTTTAACCCTCCCGTTAAATGTCTGAGGGTGGCTATTACCAATCCAGTTTAACTGTTAGTTAATTTTTAAAACACCTATGTTAAGCTTCTGCTTATGGAAAGAGGCAAACCCTTCTCTCAACCTTCTTATTTGACACTTGCGGTAAGCTAAATATATATTGGGTATATTTATAAAATTTATTCAGCCGTTAAACTGAACTGGGGAAATCCACCTTAAGGGCCGTTTTCATAGTCGTTAGTCAAATAATTGATCCGCCGTAATATCTCGTAACATGGATGTTTTGATCTGTAGTTAAGTTGACCAGCGATCAAAAGAGATTGTCGTAGGAGCCCAGAAAGGGCTGATTGGTCAGATTTGATTAGTCGCTTTGACCGGGGTCAACCGCGAGTAGCTCTTAACACTTTCTTTTGTGATCAAATAATTGACTAACGGCTACCGGAAAGGCTCTAAGCGTTATTTCAACGTTAACTTAACTTTATAGAGCACCTTGTGAGCTATGACCCTACAAGCAGTGACCCGGGCACGATTACGCTACACGGGCCGTCTCCTTCACAGTATTCCAACATGGCCTACCATATAGACTACGAGTAAGTCTAAAAAACGGAGTAGCCCTCTGTTAGCAATCCTACGAACTATTTATTATTTAATAGTTAGAACGTATTGGGACATCGTTATAGAACTGCAACAGAAGACTGTGTGTTAATAAATCTGTTGTCGAATTTTTTTCACCCAGTGAAGTTGCCCATAAGTAAAATATGGGCGAAATGTGGCTCTTGAACGTAACCGGCCGGGCGTTGGAACTTTCGTATTGCGGCTATGGTATCGAAAATGGTCATATTTATTCCATTGGTACCAAAAGTATCAACAAAGTCCACCATAAGAGAACAATAACATCCAGTGTCTTGTCTGGGGGGTCCTGCAGGTGTATTCCCTTTCTCGAACGCCAGTAAACCCACTCAACTAGCACCTTCAAAATTTATTGTAAGGGTCCGATTACACCTTACAATAAATATATGATCCTATTTTTATATGATCCTATTTTTTTAGCATCATAAAAATTTTAGAAAAACTGTAATACACTTTACAATAAAAATAGGATCATGTTTAGCCGTGACGCCAACTTGACATGGTAAAAAAATAGAATTTTGAAGATTTTTAGGGTCCTTTTTTGAACCGTTTTAGGTTAAATAATTTCTGCTATATTCTTTCAATTCATCGTTATAAGAAATTCGTACTCCTCCACATTTTCTATTAAAATACGGGTCATTTCCATTCCACTTACCTCAGCCGCCATTTTCAACGAGCTAACCCAACAACAACAAACACATCGCAGCCTACAGGAAGGTAGTCGCAGCAGTTATGATACAATTTGTACCGGCCGATACAAATTGTATCATAATTGACTCAATTCACTTTACACCTTACAATTTTTCTTGATCATATTTTTTTATGATCCTATTTGGATTGGAAATTGTAAGGTGTAATCGGGGGCTAAGAAGAACTGTTCTCCATATATTGCATCATGACGTGCCTTATCTTCTTACAATAAATTTTGAAGGTGTTAGTTGGTGGGTTTGCTGGCGTTCGAGAAAGGGAATACACCTGCTGGAAGTAGCATTTGTATTATTTTTATTTGTATTATTTCAGGTACCCGAGTCCGCAGCAGTACGAATACGTGCCTAATAACGCCACTTCGCAGTGGGGCCCAGAATATTACCAGTGTGAGTATTTGATACCTAGGTACTTACTGTTATATAGACAGTTGTGTTTGTTTACGTTTTTTACTTTACCTGTATACGGAGTATACGTAAGGTAAAGTATTGTATTCGTGCGGGCCAATTTTCGGCAAACCTCAACTTTGAACCGTCATTGCTCCCAGACCTCAAAAGCGACTGAAACTTGCATATACATTTCGGAAACGTCCATTCCTTCGGAATACGAAAAACATCTCACTTTTTTTCTCCGACGAACAGTTTGCCCACAGGAATTTTTAGAAGAGGTCAGGTACTCCGTGTCAGTACGTATGTAGCTAGCTAGCTATGTATGTGGCATTGACCTGGACGGCACACTTTTCAACCGATTTTCTTCAAAATCGGTAGTGACCTTTCTAAAATTGGAAGAAATCAGAATCCGGAAGCCCAGTTTCCCCCCTTTAAAATTAAGGGGGGTTACCCCCCGAAAACTCCCCCAAAAAGTAGAAAAAAAATATTTGCTCGAAAATGGCTCTAACGATTTTGATTAAATTTTAGACAATTATAGAACTATTAATTACGAATCCAATGATACCACCCACTACCCCCGCATAACTCCCTGGAAGGGGGGAAGTCCCCCCTGGACCTGTAAAAGGGTGAAATCAGAGGATTCAGTAGTTTGTGGTATACGAGTAGTTCTGGATAGGACACGTGACAACCGCCATACTCGTCTCAAATGTTATATGGCTTATCTCCAGCCCCCCCCCCCCCCCCAGGGGGGGGGGGATTTTGAGTGACTTTTAAAGTGCGGCTTATGGGGTCTCAAACTGTTCGGGGTAACGTTGTGAAGCAGTTTTTTGTGTCAAAAAGTTTTTCTGAACGTATCTAAGCACCCCACCCCCTAAGGGGGGTAGATTTGAGTGGTTTGTGAAATATGGGTTGTGTGGGCTCAAAATGATCGGGACATCGTTCTGAGACAATTTATTTGGTCAAAATGTTTTTTCGCCACCCCTCCCCCCCTTTTGGGGGGAGTTTTGGTTACTTTCCAAAGTACGTTGTGTGGGGTATCAAAATGCTCGGGGAAACGTTGTGAGACAATTTATTTTTTAAAAAAGTTTTTCCGAGCTTCCCCAACCACCCCACCTCCTTTTAGGGGGTAGTTTTGGGTGGTTGCCGAAGTACGTCGTGTGGGGTCTCTAAGTACTCGGGGGAATATTTTGGGGCCATTCCTTTCGTCAAAAAGTTATTCCGTCTTCAATCATTTAACCAAGGGTTTATTTCTAGGAATCACGCAAATAAGCAGGTAAAGTTTTGTCCGACCGTGTCGTACCGCTTGTTTTCTGGACGTTTTATGACGATACTATCGGATATTTAAATATTCTGAAGTATAATATGTCTTTGTAACGGCCGAAATTAATTGGCTGTGTTGTGATTTTACGATCGAGTTATAGTTCTCAACAAAAAATTTGTCTGGAATTTTTGGTGACGAAAATCACTCGATCATAAAATCACAACATAGCCTCATGAGTAACGACGTTAAAAAGACATATTTAATGAATATTTAAATATCCAATAGTTTTCTCACAAAGTTTTAAATCTGAAGGTAAAAAATAGCGAATGTGTATTCAGCCTTAAACAGTACGATACGGTACAATTTACCGGTTCCTTGATTGGCATGGTCCCTAATGAAATAACTTATTTCAGCATCGGAAATGAAGGAGTGTGTGAACTGCGCTTCTGCCTGGACTCCTCTGTGGCGCAGGGATGATGAGGGGCATTACCTGTGTAACGCGTGTGGACTTTATAATAAAGTCAATGGAGTCAACAGACCCCAGAATAAGTCCGCCACCAAAAAGTATACCAATGTAAGTTCTTTTTAAAGTTCAGAGCCCATACACCTATTGATGCTTACCCGTACCCTCGGCCTGAAGGCACAGATGCTGGTTAAGGGTCCGCTATACCTAACAATGCATTTTTTGCCGCCCATAAGATTAACATTGCGAGCGGCGATTCATTTTCAAGGTTTACCCTTGGTTGGAAAGACACAAAATTTTGCCTGTACCTAGCCCTAACAATGTTCTAGGTCGTGTTTGAAGCAGATTTCCCATTTTTTTTACTGGTTTTCGAGATACAGCACTTTTCTTGAGGCATACGATGCTAGCATTTGCAAAACAGTTGCAATAAAAGAAACCAGTGAGAAATTGGGAAATCTGCTTCGAACACGACCTAGAACATTGTTAGTAGTTCCCCTTTTAAGTATATGTATGACTGGTTTTAGCCTCAGTTGGCTGCCAGCAGCAGAAGAACAGGTGTGGAGTGCGCTAACTGCCGCACGTCCAATACCACGCTATGGCGGAGAAATAACAATGGCGAGCCTGTATGTAATGCATGCGGACTCTACTTCAAACTACACAACGTATGTACCTAATGTAATATTACACCATAGGTATGCTAAATATGGGTGCCTCATGTTTGTTTCCAATCTCAGCTGGACCTGGAGTCTTTTTACCACTTTCCTCTCTGAAAATTACGTGGATTTGGGTGTTCTCTGGTACATCCAGCTTCAATATATTGTATTCCCAGTTAACTCCCACGATAGAGTAGTTATTTGTACATCCGATTTACTTCAAATTGGCGCAGTCCTCAGTAGTACTTCTGACCCCTCAGGTTGACGTTGAACCTCATTTTTTTCGTACAGGTTTTGCTGACCTTGTCCCTCCTGTAAAAAGTGAGCTGCTATAGTCCAAGTCAGCCTGGGAGCATACCGATAAGTCATAATTTCTTGCAAATCTAGGGCTGATCAAAACTTCTTCTTGATCAGGGAAATATCTGCTCAGGGTCGGATTGGCATTTTTAGCGTATGGTAGGATATGGAACCCAAATCCGGATCGGCGTCAACTGAAAATCTTCAAGAAATTATGAATAATCGGTACGCTCCCAGCCTGACTTGGACTATAGTAGATATAAACCACCTGCCTTCCTAGAAAAATCTCAAATGGAGAAATTGATTTAAACTATAATATACAGTTTTGAAGGAAGTGAGGCTCATTCCCCTGTGTACAAAATTTAGAAGAGCGTGATCTAGTCTCACATAAGAATAAAGGGTTGAATAATTATGAGAAAAAATTGTTGATGACGATAGGTGAATCGACCGTTAACGATGAAGAAGGATGGTATCCAGACGAGGAAAAGAAAACCAAAGACGAGCGGACTCCACCACCATGTTATCAAGCAGGAGAAATCACACCATGGTAGGTGAGCATCAAATTATTTTTTAATATCAACGATGTCGGACCACCTACACCGTTCGAACTCCAATAAGGCACATAATTTTTTCTATTAGATTTTAAATGTATCTACTATAGTAAATCGTGCCAGAGATCGATGCCGAACAGGTATACTCCACGCGCATCTTGGATGATAGTAAATTCAGACTTATCGAAGGGTGGATAGGCTACAGATATGTGAATTGTCGTTGTTAAATTCTTTTATATCATTGTGACCCTACTTCTCAAGTCTACTTCTGGTTCTGAACAAAAAATAATTTTGGGAACCCTGTGTTTTTGTGAAATTACTGACATCCAAGATGCGCGTGGAGTATAGCACAAGGAGTAGGAGGGCGAGCTGCACTGCTGCACCGCGTTCCCTATCCTATTCCATGCTATCAGAGGCGAGGCGAACTCCTTTCACTTTGGAGTATTCCTCAAGCCTTGAGAAATCTGCAGGTTCGAATTTTCAGTATTTGTTTGTCTACGTTTCCAGATACTAAGGCTTCTTCACCTGTGGAACGATCTCTTGGCCACAGCCCCATCATGCTTCCATCCTCGTCTCTGCTCACTCACCAGATCTCGCAGTAAGTTTAGTCTAAAATCTCCTAAAATTTGCCAAGCCCCCCTTTTTTGACGCCAAAAAAACACCGAGAAAAAGAATGCGCCCAGTCAGCAGGGTCAGTATCCAACAGCATCCTCAAAAAATGGAAAGGAAAATGATTCTGCTGCCACGATTGTGCGGGCCTTTTAAGGTTACGGTTGCATGACTTTGCATGTTTTTCTGTTGTGGGTTTCAGAGTTTCGGGTATGGGAGGGGCGGAGCTTCTACCGGGGGGTGTCATCATCACCAGGCCCCCTCACCCCCCACACCACCATAACAATATGTCTCTCTAACGCTGTGCTCATCCTAGTCTAAATAGGTGTATTAAATTTATATCGTTACACACGTGCTTCTTCCTAGAGTCCAACTCATTCTTGGGTGAGAGTAATGAATGACACTCCCTGCTCTAAAAAAAACCTGGTTTCAAAAAGGGGTCACAATGATCTAAAAGGGTTTGGGAACGATAATTCACATCCAAAAACTCTCATCCACGAGTCAGGTGGATTATACTAAAAAATACCTGCCTGCCATATCAGGGTGTACTAACCTACCTACCTGACGGCCTCGATAGCCGAGTGGACTAAATGGTCGACTTTTGAGGAGCAGTGAGAGCCGGGTCACACCGGTTCGATCCCGATCCTACCAAAAAGTTTTTCTGCTCGGCATTCACCTCTGATATGTTCAGTATGTCAAGTGAAATGTATATCGAGGCTGTGGTGGTTCGGAACCCACCTAAAACTGTAGGTCCGCATCGTTTACTCGATGTCTGGGGAGCTGGTATTTGGTAGTGCTGCCAGCTGAGCACAATGGATAGTTCTTGAAAACGGTCTAGTTGCTGGGCTTGTCCCCCCCAACCCTCTGCTATTATTATCATTATTATTATTATTAACCTACCTACCTACGGGTGAAAACTAAGGGTGCATCCCACCATGCCCAGTTAAAATTAAACTGGAGATTTTGTCCTATGTTTACCATGTTAAATTTAACTCTTCAGTTAAATTTAACATGGTAAATCTCCAGTTTAATTTTAACTGGGCATGGTGGGACGGACCCTAATTGGTTCTTTAGAGATGCGACAGCCAACCAAACCATGAATTCGAAGTTTTTGGAATATGTGGTTGGATTGGTCCGAAATGTTTGCAGTTTGCATCCTCCCTTCAGTGCAGCTCTTTATGGACAACCAGAACAAAACATTAACAATTTCGTTTGTTTTCGACTCAACATTCTTTCTTTTAATCAAAAAAACCAAATATACACAATTCAATTAGTTTTTTATTCCATTTTCAATGAACCAGGTACGTGGCGGGGCCCGAAGGGGCTTCCTGAGAGGTGAAAACAAAGGTTTTGTCTTTCTTTTCGGGATGTATAGAACCAGCTTTTTGGAAGGCGCTGAGCTTTGACGTACCCTTCAGTGGAATATATACGTTTCGACAGTTTCCAGTCGTCATTTTAAGTATCGGTAGAGGTGACTTGTTTAGTAGGAACCCTCCTTTCGTGGGGAAGCATGAAATGTACCATCTGAAACAGACGTAGACAATCCTGTTTGTATATATTTTCCCGACAATATTTTTTGAGGAAATGTTTAAATGTTCTGATGTTAAAAGACTTATTATATTTCAGAACTTTTAAGTATCCAACATTTCCTAAAAAAAAGGGGAGAAAAATCATTCTGCTGCCACATGTAAATAGTAGATTTTTTTTTGTTTTTGATTGTGGAGTCACACTTTGACTATTCCCTTCGAGCTTTCAGTTACGGATAGAGTTATAGGTTGGGTGTACTTCTTCAGGGAGGCACGGTTCTTTATTACATTCAAAGAGTCTAGAATTATTTAGAGACCGAGTTGGTTTCCTGGTAATGTGCTAAGTTAAACTTTGTCACTTACATCCACGAGGTATTCCTCAATTTCTTTGTCAGAAGGTTCCCGCCCCTTTAATCGGAGAAAGTCGGTCCTGGCCAGTTGCGTGAAGTCCCGTTTCAGCACTTCCAGAGCTTTATAGTGTTCCTTAAAACAGTAGGTACCCAGTCCCAATCTGCTAAAGTACGACTAAAGTACGGCTAAAGTGGACGACATCCAGTCCCCCCAACTAATTTGTGGCTAGTTAGTGCGTTGTTGCGTGGAGTCCATCCAATGACTTATGCGGCATAAGCTAAGTATGCAATTCTGTATACTACCCAGCGAGCGGGCCTCGTCAACATTCGCTGTCTGTAGAATTAGAACGGCATATATTCATGTTGACAAGACGTTGCAATTTCCGAAGCGAATTTCAATATTTTTTAAAAATATTTTGGCGTAAGTACATTTATAATTTAAATAACTACCACATTCCATTACAATATCTTTTGGCAAAGTAAAGTCGTTTTTTTCACCCTCGTAAGGATAAATGCCTAGGCTGTAGAGGCCGTAATACCTGGGAGGGTGTAAACCACCCCTGCGTCAATGGCATCAGGGTTTCTTTTATTTTGGCAACACGTGTCACACCAAATCAACTTTATACGCACGTACTCCACGAATCGTATCAAGATTCGTAAAATTCTGGGAGCAGCAAGATTTCTAAGAGAAAAAATCTACTTTTCACCCCCTAACTTCTGAAGGGGGATGAATTTCACAATTTTACCAGCGCATTGAACTAGCTATACATTTTCTTAAATTTATGTAATTTTTTCGTGGAATTTCCTCCAAAACTAAAAGCGTAGCAACGTCCGAAGTCCCCCAGCTATGGATGTCGTCGTCTTAAGAGGCGGCGAGTTGTAAAGGGAAATTTTTAGTCGTTCCACTGAGGGAATTAATTACTTCGTGGAGGCCACATACGGTGGGTTTTGGGATGGCCTTCCTGGCGAGTTGGCATCCCCGGGCGTATGGTCAGCGGGGAGGGATGACAGTTTTTGTGTGGGTACCCGCCATCCCTGGGATGCCATTCCAGCCCCGCCATTCCAGGGCGCAAAGTATGTGGAAGTCTTATCTATTTTCAGAGCACACAAATTTTCTTTCTTCTTCTCTTATTACTTTTTTGTGCCTGGTGACTTTTCAGGAGCTCTCAGGTTTGCAATATTATTATTTTTGTCGTCATCCCCTGAAAATCCTGCCCAGTGCGGTTTTCCCCCTTTATGTGAGGATGCAGGTATGTAACCTATAACACCTATAACATTGCCTGTGGCCTTCTCTAATAAAGCCGCACGTTCATTTTTTAGCAGTGTCAGGTTCAAATACTAACCTGAACGAATTTTCTTAGCAACGTTTCTACGCCATCATTTATCTGTATCCAGGTTTCATCCTCCAAAGAATTTTTATTTTCCAGTTTTATTCGGTAACTCCCAGCATCCTAAAACAAAAGGGGGGAAAACTTCGAAATAATTCTCAGCTCGCGATGTTAATCTTATGGGCTGGAGAAACACATCGTCAGCAAAAACCATACCTTAATTATAATGGCAATCAGCAGCAAACACAAACGGTCTGTCCCCTTCATTGTAGAGCTTGATACTGTAGAATGTCTGATGATGACTACTTAATGGGTCATGCACAGTCACATACTGTTTACTTTAATATGCAAATAACCTACTATAGAAATATACCTTACCTTGATCAGTGGCATTGACTATAACATTGAGCCATGATGAAGCAAGACGTCCCAGGTTCGTGGGCGTAGCAGGACCAAAAACCTGGGGGGGCTAAGCCCCTCAGACCTTCTCCTCACCTGGGGGGGTAAGCATGGCTTTATGTGACGTTATGTGTTGGTCAAAAAAATCCTGGGGGTGGCTAAATGGTTTCAGCCCCTCTTGCTACGCCTATGCCCAGGTTCTATCCCCTTTTTGTCGAAAATTTTCCCGGTGAAATTTATCCGAGCTCTGATTTGATTCTAAGCAGAATTTGGTGGCGAGTATTTTAGGTACCTATCGCAGCAACTAAAAATTTTGTCACTTGACACTATATATGGCACTGATGGTACTCGTACCTTAACCTTTCTACTTACAATAATTAAAGTAAAGGAAGCAATCTTGAAATTAAATTTTTGTTTCTATTCTCATTTTTTTTGCTTAAGGCAGATTACATGAGCAAAAATGTTGTCAGCAGCCTAACTTAAATACTTGTGAGCGGAAGATGTTGAATCTATATGATAGGCATGACTCCATTCCAGCTGATGTTAGCGTCTTGCCACCTGTCAACAAAACCGGACGTCAGTCTCACTGAACGCAAAACTAATATACAAGGGCGTGGGGTTTATCAAGACCGTGGATTCAGGGGCAGCCATCCTAGCGTAGAGAGTTTGCTCTCTCCGCTATAAATACCAGACTCAAGCAACCTTGGCCATGGTTACCTCTTCGGTGGGAGACCCCCGATGTAAATTACTGCTTATTGGTAGTACCCTGTCTAGGCAAGCTGAAATTTTACTAACTTCGTGTGTATGAGCTTCTCAAGAAGCGAGACGGTCGTGGAAGACGTAGCGTCATCTCGGTGGTCTGCTTTGTGGTCCGGGCGGTGGTCTCGGACGTCGTCCCGGGCTTCGCCCTGGGCGTGCCGTGTGTCCACCGTTAGCAGGGCGTGACTTCCGCCTACTGAGTAGTAGTACAGCTCGAACCTGTACAAGAGGGTACATCAGGTTGGGCATAGCTGAGGCAGCCACCTGCAGGGGGTGTGGGACATGGGAGCAAACTCCCGGTCACGTTCTCTGTGAATGAGGCCCTCACCGACATAGGTATACCGAAAATCGTCACTAGAGCCTACTGGTAACATGCAGCAGCCTCTATATTAGTAAAAATTCACTTTTTCCTGCGGTTGGCCGGGCTTCTACAGTAAGGTCGGGTTATGTGGGGAGGCATAATGGGCCTTCCAAAGAAAGAAAGAGGGTACTTTGGTAACAAGGGGGTCTGCGAACTTAAATTCAGGTATAGGTACTTCTTGCGAATTATGGAACACCGAGTCAGACTAAGACTGAATTTCACCACCTCACGATAGTGCCTTTAACGTTCGAATAGCTATCGTTTCGGTAAAGCAGACGAAAAAATTATCCTGTCGTTAAATTTGACGTGTCGCTAGAATTCGTTTACTTTGTTTACGTCAAATTTATTTCAACAATTTCAAGCAAATAAACGTGAAAAACCCCCTATTTTTTCGGAGAAAGAAGTTAAACTACACCAAATGAGTCGCAGGTATGAAATTTATCGTTTTCGCTAACGCACGGTAATCCACTCGAAAGCTAACGATACGATAGCGCTATCGTGTACACTGTAGGTACACGATAATCTTCACGTTAAAATGGTGAAATCCAGCTTAAGGGTTTTTGTCATTTTTCACGAAGGACTGATAAGATTATTCAGCTGTGGGATCAATGCTATAGTGGTAAATTTTTGACCACTCTACCTTCTCTCAGCATGATAGTTTCTAAGAAGTTCGCTGTTGGTATTGAAGAGAACGCCATAGTGTCCAGCACAGTTGGCGACCCAGACAGGCAGGCTGGGGGTTTTGAGTCTGCTGCCCGGCTGCTTACACTCCTCGATCGCTTTTGAGTCGGAGGACTCGTCGTAAAGAAGAAAACCGACGTCGCTTCGGCACATTATGCCCCATTGCGGCTTCGCCTGCCTCACAAGAATTCGAATTCAGTACATAAGTCAGTTTAGTGAGCGATCGCTCGAGTTTCTATACTAAAGAGTACGTAAGTTGTGAGGGATTATTGAGTTCCATTATGACGAGATGTGTTCTACATATAAATTTGGTTTCCCCTTTGGTTGAATACTCTCAGGTTTCAAGTTTGACTAAAAAAATATTCGAACTCTCACGGAAGGAACTGACTGACCTTAGGTTCCTGTCCAAACTTAAAATTAGAGAACCCTGCGTTCTCTTCACCTTTAAGGGTCCGCTATACCTGACGGTGCATTTTTTGCCGCCCATAAGATTAACATTGCGAGCGGCGATTCATTTTAAAGGTTTACCCTTGGTTGGAAAGACACAAAATTTTGCCTATACCTAGCCCTAACAATGTTCTAGGGAGTGTTTGAAGCAGATTTCCCATTTTTTTTTACTGGTTTTCGAGATACAGCACTTTTCTTGAGGTATGCGATGCTAGTATTTGCAAAACAGTTGCAATAAAAGAAACCAGTGAGAAATTGGGAAATCTGCTTCGAACACTCCCTAGAACATTGTTAGGGCTAGGTACAGGCAAATTTTGTGTCTTTCCAACCAAGGGTAAACCTTGAAAATGAATCGCCGCTCGCATGTTAATCTTATGGGCGGCAAAAAATGCATCGTCAGGTCCTCTTAAAGGACCTAACTACGAACTTTAAACTTACCTTTCAAAGGCTGGAATTTACTACTTCTTATAGTGTACTATAGTGTCTCCTATCGAACAGATTTATAGTATACATTAAAGAAGTGAAATCCAGCCTATAAGCTTACATAGTGGTCCTCGTCACCGACGTAGACCACCCCATTGTGGAGGTATGGGGTGGCTCTCCCAGTCAGCAGTAATGTCACAATACAGTTGGACCCTTCCTCAGCCGAGGTGACCAGGTACGATTTATCGTCCTCCATGTCGGTGCGGACTTTCTCCATGCCGCGGGTAAGGACGCAGCTGTAGAGAAGTAGAAGTGCGCCTGGTCCTGGTTCCTCCTCGTACTGCCGCCCAACCAGAAGGAGATATTGGTTGTTGGATTATTGGGCAGACTAGGAATGACGTATGAAGTGCAGATGGATGTAACTAAAGCGAAGGAAAGAGTGTAGAAAAAGGAAACATAGTTTGGACCAGGGCAAGAACACCTCTCTGAAAATCGGTTTGCAAGTGGATTTTATCCATTCCAGAAGGAAAATGGAATGACTGGAAAATATTCCCTCTGTAGAGGGCATGATGACCGTAATGAATGACGATGGCTCACGAATATTTTCACTTACAATATAAATGTATCTCTTGATGAATATCTGAAGGTCCTCAATTGAAGTGAATTCAAAAATATGCATCTGAAAGCAAAGTCAACAGATTACAGAACTACGCGGGGTTTCAAACCAGAGATTTTCTGAGATTCCATAAAGATTTCCAACGAGATTCCTGAATTGTGAACCCCAAGGGGTTAACCACTCCAGAGATTTCCTGAGATTCCCAACTTTATACCTATGCCTCTCTAGGATCTTGCAAATAGAAGGCTTACAAATTCAGTAATCCCATCGGCGAAGTACGTGCTAGAATGCTGTAACGTAGCGTTTTCTTGGGGCAGACACACATAGCAAAACTTCTTCTCCCCTGCAGTCCACATGATGTCTGCCAAAGCCGTCCAAAGAGCGTCCACTTGGCGGTTTCGAGCCGGTTTCAGTAACCTTAAAAATCAAAATTAACCTGTTTATTCTGAAGTAGAAGAGTCTGGGCTTCAGCAGTCTTTTCCGTGGCACCGGTGTCCCCCGGCTTTGCCCCCCGCCCCCACTCAAAAAAATCTTATTCCCTAAATGGGGTGCAAAATTTGCCGAGATAGGGAAACATTCCTGCGAAAAATAACGACTTTCTCAGTTGTTATGTATACTTCCTATCTTGAGAGCACTGAAGGACAATAGAATAGAACTAACGCCTCAGAGCGAGTTTTCAATTTTTGGATTGTTAGGAAGAGGTACGGCAAAAGAACCTAACTCTGTGACTTTCCACAAGACTTACATGTCCTGGGTGATGGAGGGGTCCAAGCCCTTGCGCTCGAAGAGACAGTGTTTGACCACATGCGCCTGAACAACGGACAAGAGTCCGCGGGTGCCATTGCGGGGCGCCCGCAGACCGTACGCTAGCTCCCCTTCAGCCTCGCGGAAGACGAAGCCAGTCCGCAGCCACTCGCCGCGGGGCGGAGTCATGCAGGACCCGAACACGGTCTGCCGCAGCTCCTGCAAGCACAGTCTTCCAGTAGGTTTGCCCACCTCGCTCTTGGATACAAGTAACGACACCAATAATTATTCTCAAAAATACTCAGGGTGTCCATAGTTATTTTGAAGAAGGGGTAAGGGGTCACAGTGATCTAAAAGAGTATATGAACGATAATTCGCATTTCTATTGTTTGTCCACCCCTGAATATGACTGACATTACTCTCATTCAAGACTGAGGAGGACTATAGCAGGAAAAATTAGTCCTTGCGAATTGCCTCAATATTGGCGTTATAGAATGCAGGGTGCCACCTTTCGAGACCTCTGTATACTAGGGGGTAACTTTGTCACAATCACCCCCTACAGTCAGGTTTTCCCCCATCCAGTGAAGGCCAGATTTAAGGGCCAGGTACCAATCACGCGTGTCAACCCTTGGAACTGTATATCAATGGTAATTGCACGACCGCCAATGGCCGTGGCTGCTCTAAAAGCGAAACATAGTGTGCTATTCGAATAACGAGGAAACAAATGATTGTGCACATGCAGGACATGTTTAGCTTTCGCTGGAGAACGAATTCCTTCGAAATAGGTATGGAAATGGTAACTAAATACAGTTTATGCTATAGAGATAGACTAAATTAGATAGCTCTGCTTCACGTTTTTATTTCAATTACCTTGGTTCTAATTTGGCTGTGCTTAGTGTGCTTGGAACCAACAAGAGACGCGCCAGGATATCTGAGTATGAGAGCAGGTTCGCGTGCTGCACGCACCACCGTTTGAGGGCGAGCCGCGAAAAGAAACCCCATTAGGAGTAGAGTGCACACTAAATCTCATTTTCGCAAGGGGAATTTTTTTTAGACACACTATTGTTCTGTTCGTTAACACTTTCGTGAGGAGAACTTTTGTTTGCTCTGAATTATAATAGTGTTTATAACTTCAGAAACTTAATAATAGTTCTATCATCCATTGATTATGGTTAGTGAAAAATTGACCTGCCTGGCCCGAGGGCATTCTGCACTGTTCACTGTTCACAGAATGCCCTCGGGCCAGGCAGGTCAGGGTGGCGATACTATATAGGTCCTCTCCCCACTGCTTCTCTACTTAGGTACCTATTAGGTTCAAAAAATTGCTAGAAGCCTACTTCTTCGATATG
The DNA here is from genome assembly GCA_950004255.1 of Mesopsocus fuscifrons. Classification (NCBI taxonomy): domain Eukaryota; kingdom Metazoa; phylum Arthropoda; class Insecta; order Psocodea; family Mesopsocidae; genus Mesopsocus; species Mesopsocus fuscifrons. The sequence goes on from OX465379.1 coordinate 15,183,005, forward strand.
TTTTCTAGAGTTAGATGAATTTCTCAATAAGTTTAGGTGAAATAAAGGAAAGTATAGGTATGTTTACCTACCATACCTGAAGGTCCTTTGCGGATTTTTTTTCTTTTTTTTTTCACGAAAAATAGCATTGCAAGTATAGTGTTTCGCGGTTATTATGCGTGATGAAAAAGATCCGCAATACAGCTCCTGGTTGATGGAATAATGTTTTTCAAGTTCAAAGTCCATGTCCCCTCTCCTCATGCCTATAGGTACTTTCTTCTAGACGGGGGTCTGTAAGCAGTGCTGGATTAACTATTGGGCCTACGTAATAAACAAATATGGAGATTTTACGGAGATTAGTGAAATTTTCGGCTCGCTCGCTTCGCTCGCTCGAAAACAGGTTCATTTTTCGTCTTTTACCCCCACATTCTGCTTCGCTTGCCACGAAATGACAAAAATAATAAAATAAAAGGGCCTAGAAATCGAGTCTAGCTTGGGGCCTCTCTGGAGATTAATCCGGCTCTGTCTGTAAGAGATCTTTTCTATATAAATACCTACTATAGGTAGTTCGTGTCCCTTGCTCAAAAAAACCTGCATGTATTCTGTGCCTATATATCTACTGCCTAATGTGGTGTAAAAAAACGCCTGAAAATTTAGCATTTTTTGGAAACTTACCAAGGCCTGCTCTTCTGTTATAGGGACTCCGCCTATCACGGGGTTCTTCACAGTGTCCTGCCCCTTTCTCGCGTACATTATTCGTTCTGTAACGAAACCACAAAAACCCGTCAGCAGCCTTCCCATAGGTATACCTATGCAAACCCAACTGTAGGGAATTGTTTGCTCTGAAGTATACCTATAGGTACCTGCTTAATGTCTTGTTAGAAATCGAAATTATTGTCAAAAATCACTTGTCAGCGTCAACGGTGAAGTCCAATTTGTTTTAAGAAGCTGAAGATCTATACATTTAACGGCGCGGCGGTTTAAGTATTGTAGCTAGTCCTAAGGGTATGGATCCCACCAATCGGTTAACTAACTCCCGTTAAGTTCCAGTTAACTCAAGGTAAACCCCGAATTTAACCAAGTGTGGCGGGCCGCGGGATCGAGCCTACATATACTGCCTATACTTCGATAGGTTGGGAAACTTAATAAGTTAGGCTGGATTCCACCGTACTCAGTTAACCTCAGTTAGATTCGGGGTTTGGAATTTAACTGGAGTTTATCTGTTAACCGAGGATGGTGGGATCAACCCTTGGGGTTATAAATACCTCTTCCACGGAACATGCAGCAGGGGCAGGTGCATTTCTCAGCAGCCATTGTGGCCGAGCTCTTGAAGACTGAGAAACTTATACTGCAGGATTTTTTTGAGAGTTAATATTGATTTCATCCAGTTTAGCTGGGCCTTAATTTCCTGTGGCTGACAAGTTTGAGTGATGGGTTTTTCCGTTGCAAAAAATTCGTAATTGCTTTTTTAACTGATCAGGAATCTCAGTAGGTATTACCTATACCTATATGAAACCTATTTCATGTCAGAAATTATGCAACATTTCCCCCCAAATAGAAATATTAACCTAATGTGTCGGAAGTGGTCCTCAAGAGTATAGTTTTGTACACGTCGTGTTTACGTCCTAACTCCCTATACCTGAACCTAACCTACTGCTGTAGGTACCTTGTCACTACGATTACATTTCGACAAACCCATCTATACCCCGCAAGTCTTTTAGAGCAAGGTTTTTTCTAGATTTTCCAGTTGTCGGATAATGGAACAGTTCGTACCTGGTGGTTCGGACAAGGCCGTACCCAGGAAAATATTTCGGGGGGGGGGGTTTAGGTAGGTACCTAAGTAGCACGAAACTATATTTTCTCCTTCAAAACTTAATTCTCTCTAGTGTAAAGCCGAATAGTTTCGGGGGGGGTTTGAACCCCCCTAACCCCCCCCCCCTGGGTACGGCCTTGGGTTTGGAGACTCCTTAAAGTGTAGGTCCCCATCAAAGTCTGTGTGGGAAATTTCAACGTGAGTTCTCCCCATGGCTATACAACACACACCAGCAGGTGTATTCCCTTTCTCGAACGCCAGATAACCCACCCAACTAACACCTTCAAAATTTATTGTAAGAAGATAAGGTACGCCATGATGCAATATACGGAGAACAGTTCTTCTTACAATAAATTTTGAAGGTGTTAGTTGGGTGGGTTTGCTGGCGTTCGAGAAAGGGAATACACCTGCTGGGATTGAGTTGAATAAATTCTCCCGCTAGTGATCATGGCCATAGTATGGAAAAACTCCAGAGGGATTGGTTTCTTCGGGAGTCTTCGGTGGCTGAGGACGGTACAATACTCCGTGGATCTAAATACACTATGGACGATCCTCAGCCGTATGAGCCATTGCCATTACGTATAGGCAGCTCAGCTGGCTGACGCTGCTACTATATCGCCCAGCATGGTCCTATATGGCCCACTGTGTATGGGGTAGGGTGGTAGAGTCCATTGTGTGGGCAGCAGCACTGGTCAAGGCTGCTTTCGTGGGCCAGAGTGGTAACGGACTGGCCCAGCTTTGCGTGGAAAGACAAAAAACTATTTTCCTTCTACTTGAATATGAAAATGGTACAGACCCGGTAGACAGTGGAGTTGGGTGAGCCAGACTAGGTAGTGACGTATAGCTGGAAGGAAGCTCGGTGTCTGACTGACAAACACTTTGGGTAGCGTGAGAGTCTCACCCCCCGGAGACGAGAGTTCCCATGACGAAGCCAATAACTTTGCTTCCTGTCTGTTGCCATTTTTGAAAAAAGTACATTTCCCTGCTATGGCCATGCCAGAAGAATTTTTTTGACAGTTTTCTGTCTCGTTTGGGAAAGCTGCAACTGGAACTTATATCGACGATTCGACTCCAACTGCATAAATTCTTCTAAACATGGAAAAACCTTTCGTGGGCTCTATGGAAAATATTTGCTCAGATTGACACCCGACGATGAAGGTCAGATAAGGGATTAGATTCGGAGTTCTAGTCTGCTTGTGACCTCTGAAAAAAATCTTTGCAGCTGAGTTTTCTCTGCCTGATTAAGAGGACGACCAACGACGATGCATTTTTTGCCGCCCATAAGATTAACATCGCGAGCGGCGATTCATTTTCAAGGTTTACCCTTGGTTGGAAAGACACAAATATTTGCCTGTACCTAGCCCTAACAATGTTCTATAGGGAGTGTTCGAAGCAGATTTCCCAATTTCTCACTGGTTTCTTTTATTGCAACTGTTTTGCAAATGCTAGCATCGCATACCTCAAGAAAAGTGTTGTATCTCGAAAACCAGTAAAAAAAATGGGAAATCTGCTTCGAACACGACCTAGAACATTGTTAGGGCTAGGTACAGGCAAATTTTTGTGTCTTTCCAACCAAGGGTAAACCTTAAAAATGAATCGCCGCTCGCAATGTTAATCTTATGGGCGGCAAAAAATGCACCGTCAGGTATAGTGGACCCTTAAGGCCTACCTATTTGCTCTGTTCTAGGGCTTATAGATCGAACCTAGGTTGTCGTGCTTCTCGCAGCTCAGTGCTCTACCCTGGCTACTGCAGTAGGTACCTACCTGGACTCGTAAACCTACCTGGTACTGGTTTCATAGCAACAGCTCAGTCTGATTGTATAACACCGACTGAATTATGAGGGATGAAGAAATTCTTTAGAAAACGAAGAAGCAAAAAAAAAAGACTGACATACGAGGTGAGATTCATTAACTTTTCCAATTATCCGTCACTCTTTAGTTCATTACTTTTTACCACACTTTTCCCCAAAAATAAGTGAATTGTGGTAATTATAATTGCTGCAGTGCTGAATTTTGATTTTAATAGTTGTATAGGTGCATGTGGCTCTCAGATGGAAGAGTGGTCAAGGGGTCCGACTATAGTGTCCTGAGAGGTCTGAGTTCGAATCCTGGCGTAAGAAATATTTTCCGCTTACGGCATGGTTGCAATAGCTTCAGCACACTTCGAACTGGCTTTGGCCAAACTGCTGTGGTGTTCTGGCCAATCGGGCACTCACACCCGAGAAAAAGGATACCTACTTTGGTGCGTGAATATACTGGGTCAAAATGTTAATTACTTTGATGATTTTTAAATAGGTGTAGGTTAATAAGGAAAAGGCAGGGAAACGAGGTGGGAGACAAGCAGACAACCTGACAGACGTATGATAGACACGGCAAACGGCAGACATGCATTTCACGGTAACCGCATCATCCGTGCTGCTAGTTCCGACTTTTCGCGAAAATAGGTCATTATATACCTATATCTTCTCGCTAGTCCCCAGTACCTATCTAAGCACTTGCTGATCGAAATTATTTAACTGGATTAGGTAAGTAACTTCAGAACAAATAAATATCCAACAGTTTCCTTTGAAACAAGCCGTTCAGAAACGACAAACAGCACTGATTAGTGACTACGCATACAGCTTAAGGGTCCGCTAGACCTGACGATGCATTTTCCGCCGCCCGTAAGATTAACATTGCGAGCGGCGATTCATTTTCAAGGTTTACCCTTGGTTGGAAAGACACAACATTTTGCCTGTACCTAGCCCTAACAATGTTCTAGGTCGTGTTCGAAGCAGATTTCTCATTTTTACTTTCTCGCTAGCCATATATGGCGAGAAAGTATTGTTTTCGTGCGAAATTTCGAAATTGAGATTTTGGGTTTCCCATGATCCTGGGGGTCCCCTGAGTCCAAAAAAGTGGTTTCTGGAAAAAGTCTGTCCGTCCGTCAGTCCGTCCGTCAGTCCGTCAGTCCGTCCGTCAGTCCGTCAGTCCGTCCGTCAGTCCGTGCAGTGCTCTAGCGCCTATACCGTTCATCCGATTTTGATGAAATTTGGTATGGACCTGTCTAAAATTACTGCCGAGACACATTTTCAAGGATTTTTTGATTGGTCAAAAATTGCGGCCGCTATTGTCAAAAAACCGCCAAAATAATTCAAAAATCGTGTTTTTGGTTAGTCGGACAAGCGCCGACGGTACACTTTTCAATCTATAACACTGAAAATTGGTAAGTGTGTTGACAAATAGATGCTTCGAGGTCATTTTCAACTAAAATTGAATTGGTTGAAAATTACGGCCGTTCTGGACCAAAGTTCGATCGTTTCGGCGCCATTCACATTTATTGACCGATTGTCATGAAATTTGGTAAATTTGTGTAGAACCATGTAACTTAAACATTTGTCGAACAGAATTTTGTTATCTTCAAAATTACGGCCGTTGTAGTCAAAAAAGTGTCGAAAATGAGTTGAGAATGAGAAACAACGTTTTTGAATGGTTGGAACGCATTTGGAACTACAGTAATAGAATGACAGCCATGAAACTTGGTGGGAGTGATCTCAGATAGATGCTCTTGGGTCATTTTCAACCGATTTTGGATTGCTTAAAAATTACGCCCGCAAAAAAATCTCAAAGAAATCCAAAAAAAAAAAAAAAATCACATGGGGCGAGAAAGTTTAGTGCGACTGTTGTCGGACCCTTTATTTTACTGGTTTTTGAGATACAGCACTTTTCTTGAGGTATGCGATGCTAGCATTTGCAAAACAGTTGCAATAAAAGAAACCAGTGAGAAATTGGGAAATCTGCTTCGAACACGACCTAGAACATTGTTAGGGCTATAGGTACAGGCACAATTTTGTGTCTTTCCAACCAAGGGTAAACCTTGAAAATGAATCGCCGCTCGCAATGTTAATCTTATGGGCGGGAAAAAATGCATCGTCAGGTATAGCGTCCTCTTAAAGACATTCGCTGTTTGTTTACATTATTCTGTACACTTTACGAGGAAACTATTGGATTTTTAAATTGCCTGAATTTTACTGTGTTGTGATACAATCGAATGATTTTTGTCAACAAAAAAATTGTCCTAAATTAAGTATCCTCATAAATTGTGCGGAAATAAATGTAAACAAACCCGACTGCGTAGACGCCCTTAAGCGCACATGTAATGAAAATTAGTAATCACTTACGACTCGCTGCGGAGTCAGGAGACAGGGGCACGCTTCTCGAGAACAGCAGATTTCCGTACATGTTGCTGGTGTGTCAAAACCCCTGACAATGCAGCTTGAAGAGGGAGGACGAGTGCTTAAAAAGGGACATGATGTGACGGACAATTTCCTGACTGGATGCGACATCCTCGCACGAAAACCTTCCCACACTTCAGCTAGAAGTGGCATCCCATAAGTCCCACGTAAGTGTTTAAGGCTCTGCTTTGCCTGACGATGCACTTCTGTCACCCTTAAGATGAACATTGCGAGCCGTGAATTATTTTTAATTTTTTCCTTTGGCTGAAAAGAGTTCCGCTTAATTTTTCCTTTGGCTGAAAAGACTGAGTTTTGCCCAGACGTAGCCTTGGTAACGTTCTAGGGACTGACCCAGGCAGATTCCATAATTTCCCTGTAGTTATCGAGATCTCCCTATTTTCCCCCTTAACAAATTAGATAATGCCATGCAAAGCTGTTGATTTAAAAAATCTATCCCTATTAAATTCTCCAACCAAAGAAAAAATTATTTCTGCTTGCAATAATTATTCTATGGGTGGCAGAGACGCACCACGATGTACAGCACACCCTTAATAAGAGTTACCATTTCTGGTGCATCCGGAAAAGGATCGGTATCACCCATGTTTAACGGATGTGGCATTTCCCAAGCGTGAGGGTGACAATTCCACTACCTTCCATGTGTTAGGGTTGGTATATTTTGCTCAAGTGCATGGGAATTTGATGCAAACTGCCATTACAGCATTACATTCAAATGACATGCAACACGGCCCTAAGACACGACAAGTAGGCTTGTAAATCATGTTGCCAACATCGTACCTTCTCCTCGTAAATAGAAACTGTGTACTGGCACGAAACCCCCAGGACTCAGGCGCCTCAACATTTTTTTTCTTTTGGTGTTTCCCAATAGATTGGAAATTTCAATCATTTGATAAGGTGCAGCAGTGCTGCAGGGACGGAATCAGTGTTTCTCTTCAAAATACTGAAAAATACCGTACAAAAGTTTAGTGTAGTTAGAAGGGTGGGGGACTGGGGGGACAAGCCCAGCTACTAGATTACTTCAGGTACTACCAAATATCCCCAGGCCCCTGGCGTCGTATTGTTACCAACCAACAGTTTTAGGTGGGTTCCGAACCACCACCGCCTCTATATAAGTACATTTGACTTTTGACTCGGTGAATAAATCCGAGGTGAATGCCGATCGGAAAAAATTTCGATAGGATCGGGATCGAACCGGTGTGACCCGGCTCTCATTGTTCCTCTAAAGAGAACCATCTAGACATTCTAGACCACAGGTTATACAGTGAATTGTAAATAATACTGTTTTGTTATAGAAGCGGAATAAGATATTGTCGGCTAGCTGCATTTATTTTCTTATTTTCTTCAATCCCCATTTCTCTCATGCTAGCCAGGATGGAGATTCTGAATAATACAACTCTGATGTTAGTCTCCTTCTTCTTGAAGCCCTCAAAACTTACTGAAGGCTTTGAAGTGAAGTACATCCATTTACGAGAAGAAAAAAAAGCCTTGAAACTAAGTACTCTAGATCTGTGAGTATGTACCGAGGGGTTAACCACTCCAGGAATCTCGTTGGGAATCTCAGGCAATCATTGGAAATCTTTATAAAATCTCAGGGAATCTTGGGAATTTCTGGCGTAATTAACCCTTCGGGTGCATCTTTCCACGAATCTCAGGAAATCTTCATGCAATCTCAAGCAATCTCTGGAGTGGTTAACCCCTCGGTATTCACAAAAAATGTTGGTCTCTGCAGGTTTTTTCTCTTTTTCTAACGCCAGAAAACCCACTCAACTAACACCTCCAAAAATTATTGTAAGAACATAAGGCACGCCATCATGCAATATATGGAGAACAGTTCTTCTCACAATAAATTTTGAAGGTGTTAGTTGAGTGGGTTTTCTGGCGTTCGAAAAAGGGAATACACCAGCTGGTGTATTCCCTTTCTCGAACGCCAGCAAACCCACCCAACTAACACCTTCAAAATTTATTGTAAGAAGAACTGTTCCCCGTATATTGCATGATGGCGTGCCTTATGTTCTTACAATAATTTTTGGAGGTGTTAGTTGGGTGGGTTTGCTGGCGTTCTAGAAAGGGAATACACCTCCAGCTGGAGTGGTTAACCCCTCGGTATTCACCAAAAATAACACCCCTATGTTGGTTAAAACCCTAATAATTCGACCACAACTCCATCGGTACCTAAAGTGAAATTCTCGGATAAAAAGGAGGCGATTAATTATTATTCGCTGCTATTTTATTTAAGTAACGAAAACGATTGCGGATTACATAGTTTGATAAGCACTTTCACAATTTAACACTTTCCTGTCCCAAAGACTTTTCGTTTGTCCTGATAGCAGATAACCCAAGTCACAGCATACTGTGTTACATGTACGTTTATAGGTACCTCTACAGCTCTATTATGGATCTTGGTCGTTATCTCGGGCGATCAACTCCTAATGCTAAAACATAGGTAAAACTACACCACTTCGGCGTTATCAAAGTCGTTAACAGATCCGTAATAGACCTGTAGGTAGGTAGGTTGATACGTATAGATTTCTCACTTCTTTTAATCTATACCTAGCTAGCAATAAGCCCTTCAAAAATTCTATTTTCTACGTTAAAAATTACGACTGAACAGCTAGCGCTTACAAGGCACCACCACTAAATTAATGACTAATCCCAATTTGTTCCGAAATTATCCCCCAAACTTGCAAGCCCCCCAAGTATTAAAAAGTGACACTTTCTCCATAAAATATGCACCAAAATGATTTTTTCTTCCTGCATGATTTGGATATTTATATGCCGAAATAATATAATGTTTTTTTAACGTCAAAAACCTAGTTGGCTATAGTTTCAGTAGTGATTTTACAATCAAGACATTGTTGACAAATTTATTACCTATAGCCAAAAATCAACAAAACGCATATAAAAATAAAATAAAGGATAAAATAATTGAGCCTCCAGTAGCCATTAGATCACCATTTACGCCATTATTCAAGACGAACATACATTTGCTATTTGTTTAGGTTTTTTCTGCACACTTTATGAGGCAACTATATTTGTTTTTTCAACGGTGGAAATTAACAGGCTGCGTTGTGATTTGATTTTACGATTGAGTGATTCTGTCAACAAAAAATTTGACCGAAATTAACCGATCGTGAAATCACAAAATAGCCTGCTAATTTCTGAGTTTATGGCGCTAGAAGGGCATATTATATTTCAGAACATTTAAATATCCAATAGTTTCTTCATAAAGTGTGCATTAAAAAACGTAAACAAACATGACTGCGTACACGCCCTTAACTTGGAACAGTTTTATCACCATTTACGCCATTATTTAGGTAGGCGATTTGTTCGACTCTACATTCTCGACTTATACTTAAAAACTAGGCGAATAGTACTTACTTTCGTACATATACATGAGCACCATTTCCATTGTAATAATAACATTAAGGGTCCGCTATACCTGACGATGCATTTTTTGCCGCCCATAAGATTAACATTGCGAGCGGCGATTCATTTTCAAGGTTTATCCTTGGTTGGAAAGACACAAAATTTTGCCTGTACCTAGCCCTAACAATGTTCTAGGGAGTGTTCGAAGCAGATTTCCCATTTTTTTACTGGTTTTCGAGATACAGCACTTTTCTTGAGGTATGCGATGCTAGCATTTGCAAAACAGTTGCAATAAAAGAAACCAGTGAGAAATTGGAAAATCTGCTTCGAACACTCCCTAGAACATTGTTAGGGCTAGGTACAGGAAACATCTTGTGTCTTTCCAACCAAGGGTAAACCTTGAAAATGAATCGCCGCTCGCAATGTTAATCTTATGGGCGGCAAAAAATGCATCGTCAGGTGTAGCGTCCTCTTAAGTAGGTACTTGTTTTGAGGTTTTATCCCGTGGGTTTGGGCAGCGGACAATCCACTCCCATGGCCGCTGGAATAAATTCTTGAGTTTTCGATTTTATGGAAAGTCCAAGTAGTTTTGGGGCCACCACTGCACCAGTCTGAATTTCGTGCAAATGTTTCAGCAGATCATAGTTGACCGCGTCCGTTATATTCGAATCATGCCTGTTAATCAAAAAATGAGAGTTAGTGCTGAGACTCGAACATCTTAGGGCTTGGGCAGTAAGAATCCCATTTGGAGAGAACGTTTAGAAGTACAGAGTGAGCGTACTTTAGTGCGCCTGCGAAAACCATGATTATGTAACTTAAAAGTGGGTGCACATGTATTCACTACGCCTGCAAAACTGTAATTATGTAATTTGAAAGTAGGTGTACAGACATTATTCACAGCCCTTTCGAAAACCATGATTTTGTAATTGCATCGAGTTCATTACACCAGCGAATAAGCAGGATTAAGAGCGACCACACAATCGTGTTTGTTTACTTTTTTTATAGGTACACAATTTATGAGGAAACTATTGGATATTTAAATATTCTGAAATATAATATGTCTTTTTAACGTCATAAATTATGAGGCTATGTTGTGATTTTACGATCGAGTGAGTTTTGTCAACAAAAAAAAAAATTGTTCAAAATTACCACACAACACATCACATCATCACATCACAACATAGTCTCATAAGTTATGACGTTAAAAAGACATATTATATTTCAGAACATTTAAATATTCAATAGTTTCCTCATAAAGTATGTATAAAAAACGTAAACAAACACGACTGTGTGGTCACTCTTAACTCAGTATTTTTCAACAAAACATTACCTGTGACGGCCAATACTCCCATGAGCATATCTGAGTATTTTCACTGTGTCACTGCATCGAAATTTGTCAGAGACAAAGGCAATACGTACTTGTACTCGGGGTGACTGTTGACGAAGGAACGCATGTACGTGGCAGCAGTCACGAGCTCTCCCGAGGCACGACGCTGAATTAGCTTGAGATACTGCTGTATTGTACAGTGCGTGTCTGCGTCCACGTCCATTCCAGATAGGTAACTGTTGATGAGCGGGATAAGGCCGGGGAACTCTCCTTCCTGAAGTAAATATAACACGGTAAGTAAGTAGCATTTTGAGGAGCTGTGAGAGCCGGGTTACACCAGTTCGATCCCGATCTTACCAAAAAGTTTTTCTGATCGGCATTCACCTCTGATTATGTTCTTCATGTCAAGTGACATGTATATCAAGGATGTGGTGGTTCGGGACCCACCTAAAACTGTAGGTCCCCATCGTGTACTAACACGATGACTCGGAAATTGGAATTTCGTAGTGCTCCCAGCTGAGCACGATGGATACTTCTTGAACTGGTCTAGTTTCTGGGCTTGCCCTCCCAAACTGGTGGTTCACGGTGCTATCTTGATGTTAGTAAGGTGTCAAAAGAACAGGAAGACTGTGCCTACCTTTCCATTGATAATGTGGTTGATAGACATGGGCACATACTCCTGGTCGACATTTTTGTGACAACACGACGTGGCAGCAGGCGGGGAGACGCAGGTTAAAATATCTTTCTTGAACCACATCAACTCTTCATGTAGCGCGTTTCGCTTCTGTGCCTTTTGCATGTTCTCGTCAACCTGAATCAAATAACCAATGAGAAAACCGGTATTGAGCGACTCACTTCAGAGTTAACACACACGTGGCAGCAGAATGATTTTTTTCAACCCATTTTTTGAGGAAACAGATATTTAAATGTCCGGAAATTTATTGTCTATTGTCTATCTTTAGATAGACAATTAATTTCTACCGCGAAAAAGACATGTTATATTCCAGAACAAACTCAACAGTTTCCTCATAAAATGGGAAGATTTTTTTTTCTGCTGCCACTTGTTTCCACGATTGTGCATTTCGCCTTAACAGTCTCTCAAACATTTGACGATCAAGAAAACCTGAGTCGCTTGGACGAAGAGGAAGTATGTAGTAGGTAACATACAAAATACCTTGCTGATGGGAATGATGAAGTTGAGCTGGTAGGACAGGATAACCCTCGTAAGGAGGACGATGAAGCAGACGAAGGCAGCATTCTCTATGTCCGTGATCTGCGCCTCGCACGGCCGGAACTCTACGCGCCAGCCTATCGAGGAGTTGAGAGGAGGCGGTTTGAATCGCATCGTCTGCCAGTTCGTCGACTGAATGTTCTGAAAATGTGATGCACGAAGGGTCAATACCTACATACATTGTTTACAATACACTACGATACTGAATGAGACTGGCAATGCAGCCATTAGCCGTGGCTGCTCTAAAAGCTAAACATAGTGTGCTATTCGAACGTGAAACAAATGACCGACAGTAGGACACTATGTTTAGCTTTCATGGGAGAAAAAATACCATCGAACGAGAGAAATGGTGTTGCAATTACCTCGAAGTGATCACTCTCCTTCTCGTCATCCTGATGGATTTTCTCGCCAAAGAGGGAGACGGTGTCGCGAATAAAGAGATGAGCGATGTGCTGAGCCAGCAAATGGTCGATATCAGCGTCACGCAGTCGTTTGTAAATCGACTCATCGTATACAACGGGCACGTCGTTGTACCTAATCAAAATATAATATTTGTTTATACTTTGCCTTACTACAATATATAATTTAGTTGAAAAAGTTGTGACTCCTCACAATTTCAGTTTTTTGCTGACCGTTTTTTTGTGAAAATTTTTGGAAATGTACATGTTTTGAATATAATATAATATAATACATCATTCTGCTGCCACGGGTTTCACGACTGTATTCTGCCTTAACTTATGGCTACCGCCGTCTCCAGGGGTTCACGTCTCATTGAACTAAACCCATCCTTACTTGGCTCCACACTCCGACAAATAGCAATCAATGGAATCGTAGCGTGATTTGGGAATGCGAAATTTATTTTTCTTGAGCGGTTCGAGACCTCTCTCTTCACGCGTGCGGCAGTCCACAGCCCCTGATATCACGTTCCAGCGGCAGTCAACGTCTGAAACTTTCCCTCGGTAAAAAGGCGACGCGGCCGTCAACGCCAACTGCGTGAAATAGAAAATAAACGGTAATGAAACGGTGGAATTTTTCTTCCTCAAAGGGAAATTGGAAAGAACCTCAGATGTATAAAGACAGCGTAGCGACGCAACTGAAAGTCGACTTTAGAGGAACACGGAGAGTCAGGTCACACCGGTTCGATCCCGATCCGACCTAAAAGTTTTTCGTTCACCTCTGATATGTACAGCATTTCAAGTGAAATATATACCGAGGCTGTGGTGGTTCGGAGCCCACTGAAAGCTGTGTTCGTATGCTATGGCTAGGGAGCTGGTATTTGGTAGAGCTGCCAGCTGAGCACAATGGTTAATTCTAGCTGCTGGGTTTATTCCCCCACACCTCTACGAATTAAGGGTGCTTATACATACCAAAACTGGGCATAGAGGGGTAAGCTGATCATAGAGTACCCGAGCCTCCTGTATGTTACACGTCTGGAAAGTAACTTGTAGACAGGAGCATCCCATACCGAAACCCATAGCATCCATGTAAATATGGTCCTGAATCCCTCCCTTCGGTATATCTTCCGTATATGGGTCCGGCGTGTTTTTATCCTTAAAAACTGTTATTAAGTTACGACCAATACAAGCTCCTAGATGTAAACAAATCGGTATTACAGTTCAGAAGAAAATATTTTTCTCAGTCAGTTCTAGTTGGGAGCGATTTTGCTTGAAAATGCCGCCATATTTGTTGTAACTACATGGAAAACTTGGTAAACTTACTTGGAACGTGAATAGCCACCTTCTCTCCGCGACGCATGCGTATGTTTCGGGTTAGGGTGGCAAACCTTGGGTGGCCAGAGTATATGACCTCATTGGGGAGGTAGTGGGAGCGTGATGGGCCTTCCTCAGGAGTAGGAGGGAAGCTGGGTGAACAAAAATCCGGCGCCCCCAGTCTGAACATAAAAAATCGGACAAATTCATTAAAGCTGAGGTTTGTCTCTAAATTTACAATACTTTCTCACTTCCAGTGTCAAGCAGGAGTAAATTCACAATTGTTTAACAAGTGGCAGCAGAATAATAATTAGGGGAGAAGAATCATTCTACTGCCACGTATTTTACGACTGCGCGGAGTGTCTTAGTAGGTAGGTACTCACCTAGGGAAGCTAGTGAGGGACATAACGGCTTCGTCAGGGCGGAGAAGAGCCGTGGCCTCCTCGCGGCGCAGTCGCATGTTGGTCTCTACTATGTTGAAGAAGGACAGCAGGCCCCCATACGGCTGCCCAGGGGTCCCCTCTATCATATACGCCCCGTATTCTGGACGCCACAATGATTTTACGGTTCTAAACAAAAAATAGGTGTAATTTACTCATAGGTGTAATTTACTCTACCGAAACACACAAGGTTAACAAAATGAAAAACAAATCTGGCCATGTAAACAGATGAAGACACCGTGACACTTCGTAAAATTACAACATACTACTTTCTGACGTTAAAAGGTCATATTATTTCAGAACAAATAAATATCCAACATTTTCCTCAGAAAAGTGTCACTAGAAAACGTCAACGGCATCATGACTACAGTCTTGAGGACTTGATCTTTTACTACGATCCATTATCAGGGACACCTACATAACTAGACACGAGCTAGGGAATAGCTAGTCGATGGCCAAGGTCAGGTATTTCCAGTTTTTCAATACCAAGGACAAGATATATTATGACGCCATCGGTACGCTATGTATTTTTTTTTTGGCTCAAAGCCAACATCGCTCCTTGAAGTTGGCCGAGGTCATAGGGTCATTTAAAGGGTTTTTTATACTAAACCCGAACTGACTGCAAGTGACCGAAGTTTTATTTGACCGGCATTCACCTCCGATAAGTTCAGCTTGTGGAGTTAAATGTATACTGAAGCTAACAACTGTAGGTCCCTGTCGTGAACTAACACGCCCACCCACGGTTCAACATACTCAGGATTTCTCAGCTCCTCCTCTTGCAGCTTGGGTAACACTTCCGCAGCTCTCAGGCTCAGCTTCGCCGATCTCTTCTCATCCTCGAACTTCACCATCATATACTCCACCTAAAATTTTAATAATCAGAATTAGCTGAAACATTTTACAGTCTTGGCAATGACTCGACAATCCAGTGCTGACATTGACCTAAAATTAGAATAATCAGAACTGTGGGACTGCAGTGACTCGGCAAAAGAGTCTTGACATTGTAGTAATATATAATGTTCAACGGTGATATGCGTGAACTGCGGGTTATCATGGGTACTAACAACTCGTGCCGCAGCCAATCGTGAGTCATGGTGGGGATAATAAGAGACAACCCACGGTAGGAGAAGGCTAACCTAACACAGGTACCATACTTACCTATAGGCCAGTAGGTACCTATGCCCGTGGCATAAGGTATTTGTAGAAATTCGTATGCCTACTTGCCTACATTTACGAAGAGGGCCGATTACCAATCAGAGGCCTACATGTTGGAGTCAAACAACTCTGACTAATGAGCGTCATACGGCACTTATAATAGAACTACCTGAAGGATCAAACTACCTTAATTTTGCTCTCACAACATATAAGTATGCCAGATAATTGACCCATCTTTCGTAAGTTGTAGGAAGTGTAATATGCCGCTACTGCTGCAAGCGTGAGGTCTTATCAACCAGGCTGTTATCAGTTAGGAGTAAAATCTACCGACTGCTAAAAAGTCAGGTAAGTAACCTAATCTTTTCACGTGGGTAATAAAAGTTAAATTTATCTGGACATAACGAGAGGGCAATTAACTGAAAACCTCTGGAACTACCCATAAGGTCTTTTTTACCTTACAGCGTAAGTTAATCAAAGTTCCAGTGATCCCGACTAGCCTATCTTCAGCAGGATTGCATAAGTTATGAAACGAATAGCAACTTACCTCATCGCCCCATTTCAAGCACTCGTGCCGGCTGTCCTTGAGTTTATGGTACAAATTAATAAATTGTGTGATTCCATGCTGTCTGACGTGCTCAGCTAAAGCCTGAGTTTCTTCCCAAGTCAGAGGACTGCCTTCTGATAAAAGACCCATCCCGGTTTCGTTTCAATGGCCTCGGTTTGTTGGGAAAGCGCCGGTTATTGACCCAAAGGGTACCGATAAAGTTCAAAAACTTAAAATTAATAAGGGCAAGATTTGACACTAACCGTGTGGGTTATAATTTAAAAATTTAGGGCAGTGGCAACATACGTAAACATACCACTCAACTTCGCGAACAAGAGTCGGCCATGGAATGTGCAAGACCTCCGCAAAGGATTCATCGATTATCGAAAAGTATCAAATCTTCAAACCCTCCGCAACTATTGTTTAGCTTTAAGCTGATATTCCCGATTTCCGTAATAAAATAGGTACCTACATAGTACGGTACTGAATAGACTGGTAATTGCAATAGCGCCATTTGCCATGGCTGCTCTAAAAGCTAAACATTGTGTGCTATTCGAACGCAAAACAAATGACTGACAGTAGGACACTATGTTTAGCTTTCATGGGAGAAAAAATACTATCGAACGAGAGAAATGGTGTTGCAATTACCGGTTTCTATCGAGTATCGATACCTACATAGTACAAGTACAAATAAATATTATTACTATTTGTATCGTTTAAATATATACCTATTATGGATAAGTTGAATTATTCTTGGGTTCAACTATAGTCCAAGTCAGGCTGGGAGCATACCGTTTAAGTCATAATTTCTTGAAGAATTTCAGTTGACGCCGATCCGGATTTGTATTCCATATCCTACCATACGCTAAAAATACCCTGAGTAGGTATTTCCCTGATCATGAAGAAGTTTTGGTCAGCCCTAGATTTGCAAGAAGTTATGTCTTATCGATATACTCCCAGCCTGACTTGGACTATACACACGAAGCTTGTCGTCCCCTAAGCTCGGTGCCCACCAATGAACCAAGGTCCCAGTTAGGACGTTCCCTTACTTGTGCTGACCCTATGTGGAGTTCGACTTCTCGCTATCTCACCACATTTTCCAGTGCTGGTAAGAAAAAACCGACATACGACTTCAGGTTCACTAGGTACGTATCCACTAACAAATAAAAAGTCAAGCGTTACAAATGGCAGATCTTTGTATAATCAAAGTCCGCCAAGTCTGGCGTGCGGAGCAGAGCAGCAGTATCGGGTGTCGAATCTGTCTAATCGAACAGACCAAAGCCCATATCGTCGTCCTCTTCCTCACTCTCTTCTTTCTTCTCCTCCTTCTTCTCAACCTTGGCCACGGCGGCGGCAGGAGCAGCCGCAACGGCGGCAACAGCCGCAAACTTGGACGGGTCCTATAAACGAGTCAAATGGATTAGAAGGAAGTAAGGAACGTTGGTACTAGATATTGTATGTATAGGAGAACTAATCAGACAGCTCGAAGAGCAGTTTTCCACAGCCAGTGGGTCCCCGGAGGGTTCTGCTATTGCTAGCGCCAGGGATTGACCCCACTGTTAGGACGCGACTTGCTTCATCATTTCACAAAGTTCCAAAAAATAGATAAAGAACAACCGCTTCAGAATAAGGGGTGAGAACAGAACTGGCCAGGCCTCAAGGAAGTTTCCACATTATCACATGTACATGTACCTTCACTCAGTTACGACTATCGATATTGTTCACTAAGGGGCTGCGAAGAGGTAAAACAAACCTTGAGGTACTCCTTGACAGTCTTGGCCTCCTTGAACTCGATGTCCGTGACAGCAGCCACAGCCAACAGGTTCTTGAATCCGTTGATGATGCTGTGGGGTGCGGAAGCTACGGTCGGGTATCCGATGGCCAGACACACTGACGCGATACGGGACACACCCTGAAACAAAAATTCAGTAGTTTAACGGCATTTTCAAAAGAGTAGCTTTACAATAGTTTTGTCCAAGTGCCTCTCAGTGGCCGAGTGGTCAAGGGGTCCGCTTTGTGTCCTGAGAGGTCCGGGTTCGAATCCCGGGGGAACGGAAAAATTTTCCGCTTCCGACCTGGATGTATTGGCTTCGGCCACTTCATCTTCCGCTTCAGTTGTAGCAGAGCTCGAGGTGCCAGCCCGGGATTAACATGTTGGCGACCATAAGACCAAACGCCAGCCTGTTAGTCCACGGGGCGGCCCCAAGGCAGTCATTCCTCTTCTTCCATCCTCGAACTGCCGCCAGTCTACGGGCCGATATCGTGTCAGTACTGCTGAAACTACTTAGTACGAGCCACTAATGTACTTCCAGACCCATCAGAAGTGGGTAGTGGTAAAAACAATAGTAATCAACAAGACTCAGATATTGTTGTTTGATCATCACGCAAGTCTGGATACATTATAAAGATCGCCTTTCAGTGTTGCCGTAGTGAGGCAAATAAAAAGTTTTCTGGCAGAAACTGTGTGAAACCAGGTACAAACCTCCAGGAACTTGGCCCTGAGGTCCTCGGGCTTGATGTCGAGGATCTTGGGCTCGAAGATAGTGCCCGAGTCGTAGACCATCTCGACAATGAGACCGTAGTTGAAGGGGGAGATGTTAAGCATGTTAAGCAACGTCGCGTCGGAAGCCCCGACCTTGTCACCTTCCTTCAGGATGTGGACATCGTTCTGAAGAAAATAAAACAGTTGGGTCAAATCAAATTCTACAGCGCAGGGCAAGTGTGGAGTTATCTCTGAGGTTTCAGAGTTACCATATTGTGTTTATCGTTCACATTGATTCCGATAGGGATAACGTTAGTTCATCATTTCAAAGGGTATTCTACAACATATTTGCATGGAATAAATAAAACATTACTTATTTATGGTCGACTACACCGGCTTTTGATTTGAGGTTAGTCTAAAAACTGACCCCAGCTAATACAACACCATTCGTATCAGTGTAACTCAAACTTACGATGATTTCAATGGTTCCCTTGCTGATCTTGGTGGGAATGGAGAGGGCCTGGAAGAAGGAAGTCTTCTCGGGACCGAGCCCGGTGTTCTGGGCGGGAATGACGACACCGCAGGGAGCGATGGCGCCGTTACGGGCGGGAGCACGGACCTTGTTCTCCAGCAACTTGTCTCGCACCTCCACCAGGTCACCACGGGTGAAGACGAACCCCACATTTCCCTTGATGTGAGGCAGGATCCTGAAAAAAAACAATCGGGGAGGATTAGAACCATATAGGGAGGTTTAGGGATAGCCGATGGGTTCAGGTTCGGATGGACTCGTCAGAAGTGGGTAGTGGTGAAAAACGATAGTCTTCAGAAAAGACTCAGTTCGTGTTTATACATCATCACCTAAGTCCAAGACTTAACCTAGAAACGGTTTTTGTAAACCGCTCTCAAAATAAAGAGAAGCAGGTGAACAGTTCTGTTGAAAATTTTCTCGTAACCTACATGGTTTCTATTTCTTGAATCTACTTACTTTTCAAGAGCTTGGTTGCGGTCAATATGACCTCGGATGGCTTTTCGCATCATGGTGTTTTTCCCCATGAGAACGACGGCTGTCCCTCTGAGAGACATCCGAATCTGCTGCATCTGCTTCGAGCCGACATTGTCTGCGCCCACAATGAAACACTTAGGATACTCATCCAGAAGACACTGCGAAACAACAGAGAAGTTAGTACGACTACATGAGTATAACCTCGTTGTACAGGCTACGAGGTGATACAACGCTCTCGCGGCCACACCTTCAATCAATACACGTGTAAAATGACTTATGACGAATGCCACGCATGCACGTTATCTCTTTTAAATGCAAATGGTTAACTTTTATCAGAAGTGACGTCCGAACTGACATGCAATGGGACAGCACGTGCACTTTAATCATAGTAATAAAGTATAGCATTCTTACCACGAGTTTTTGAAAGTAGTTAGCTTTCCAGGTTGCCTTGTCCTCCCTACCCATCGTGTGGAGTTAGGGAAATTTAAGGACTGCAACAAATCAACAGGACAACACATTGGTAAGTTACACGTCAATATTCACAAGTCATTTTGACGTAAATATAATAGAACGGGTGGGAATAAATCAGAGATGGCAATAATTAATGGTTTAAGAGCTCTTCAAAAGTGAAAATGACATGAAACAAACAGGATTGCAGGTTAAAACTTCGATGAAAATAAAAATTCGAACTTACCAAAGCGGAATCAACGGGGCGAATGGCGGTCGATATATTGGACTTCTTGAAACCGTCACAGTGTTTTAAATTTTTATTTTATAATGCTAAATTTGAAAATAATAATTATTGATACAATTTTAAATATACTTTCTGAACGTGGCACTAGAATCGGATGAATCTTTTTCTGCTACTGTTTGTTTATTATTTAAAAAATTGAATTAAAAAATTAGAAACAATGACTACTTTACATGGCTTAAAATTAGCATCACGGCTCTTTAAAGTAAATGAATTTCTAGCAAGTAGAAGTTGCTCCTTCAAGAGCGCAGTATCATTGGATAAACTGTATCCAGATAGTGGCTCAATCAGAAAGTTTCAGCCGCCTGCACCCAGCCATGAGTTCAATGGTAAGTTGGCATGGAAAAAAGCAGCAGCGTGTATGAGTTGGGTTTACACGTAGTAAGAGTTCAGCTAGATGTACTTTTCCCAAAACCAATCTTTTATGGTATCTTTTTAGGTTATATTCCAGTAGAGGAACTGGATGTCACATATTCAAGATCAGGCGGCCCTGGTGGGCAACATGTCAACAAGACCAATACTAAAGTTGATGTGCGCTTCCATGTGCAGTCAGCTAAATGGCTGACAGCAAAGCTCAAGGAAAAGTTACTGCAGCAGGTATTTATTTACACTGAGTGTAGTTTACTAAAAGAAATCCTTCACTATCATCACACCGCTCCAGTAGCCGACTGTGTTCATAATAATTTATGACTATTGGGTTCACTGTATCTTCTTATTTACAGCATCCCAATAAAATTAATAAAGATGGCTACTTTATCCTTCGATCTGAGAAAACAAGACAGCAAGTACTGAACCAAGCTGACGCAGTTTCGAGGCTACGGGAGATTATTTACAAACTGGAACAACCTGAGCTGACTATTTCTCCGGAGACTGAAGAGAAAATTAGGCAAAACAAAGAAAAGGCCGCTAGAATACGCCTTATGGAGAAACGGATGCGTTCATTTGTAAAAGAGTCCCGTGAACTTCAGTAATAAAAGTTTAATCATTTCGTTTTCACTGCTTACAGAACTAAGGGTTACTCTATAAAATGTATATTATCTTATATTATTTTAACTGCTGAAATAGGCAATGAAATTATGTTTCATTAGCCAGTTCAATAGGGGGTTGGAAACTAACTTTGTTCGTACCATGCTGGCTTTCCAAATTCATTTTTCGACCCTGACTGAAACCAGTTAAACACATTAGTAAGACAATAGTACTTCGATGAATTAAATTCATTTAGCCACTGAGATGTTTTTTACACGACTGAAGGATTTAAAAACTTTCCTTGCATTTCTTGTAAACCCAGTGGACGCAGCACGGGAACTTAGAAAGTAGGAAATATTTTTTTGACGTCGTCAAACACTTAATTTAAAAAAGCGCGGGATTTTTGGCCAGGTCTTGCGCCACGTTAAAAATGGCCGATCTTTGTTGTTGTTAGGTTTTGGCACTCGGCAGGAAAGATTGAAGTTTAG
This sequence comes from Mesopsocus fuscifrons, assembly GCA_950004255.1. Taxonomy (NCBI): domain Eukaryota; kingdom Metazoa; phylum Arthropoda; class Insecta; order Psocodea; family Mesopsocidae; genus Mesopsocus; species Mesopsocus fuscifrons. Next base: position 15,204,491 of record OX465379.1, read on the forward strand.
AAGTCTGAAGTATTTGAGAATTAAACTATGTATTTGCCATTAAAACGGTCATATGGTTCTTTAAGAATGTTCAGGCATGCTTTCCATAGCATCTTGAGGAGATACGGGGTGAAAGGTATGCTAAAACTGAAGAAAAATAAAGTAGAACAACTCACCGACCGTCCGTATTCTTGGTGGTCTTACCTTTTTACTCACCCCTATCTGTTGCTGATTAACGACATTAAAACATACTGAATTTTTACCTACAGTTCGTCTGTCTACGATAGAATGGTGGAAGGACGAGAAATGTATATCACTACTGGAACAGTACGGACTTTCGAGAGAAGAACTGGGGTCGGCTAACAACTTACCTCAGTATGATTTTTCGTACATCAAGCACGCTGTTGAAGTGTTAGAAGAGTCTGGCATAGTAGTGACCCGGGAAAATTTACTAAGGTAAGATCCCCGTTATGACCTTGAGGCCGCTTAGCTGTGGCGCATCTCACTCTTGAATGAGTTTACTTATCAACTCCCATTCAAGACTTAATTTCAGCTTCAAATACAGTCACTGCCTATAACGACACTCTCTATAACAAACGAACGGTACAGTCCCTTGGAAAACCTTGAGCATCAGTCTCACCCTGACTACAATAGACGAAAAATTAAGTTTGGTCCGTAATAAGGAGTAAATTGCCCGAAATAAAAAAGCAGTAGAGTCCTGTTATTTAGTGATGCTTTAGACGGGAGACTGAGGTTCATTTAAAAGGTAATCGATAATAAACCTCTCTTCTTTCAGGTTTAAAATCTTATTCCAAACCAGTACCAATGACCTCTTAAAGAAGAAATTGTTTCCCTCAAAGAATTTGACAGAGAGATTTGTTAAGTATTTGGATGACTTTCCTTTTGAACCAAGCTTGCGAATGCCTTCTCTACCTGGTATCGCCAAAGTGTACGAACCCCAACGTCAGTACTATAGGAGAAAAACGGAAAAATCTGTAGTGCCTGACTGGCCTTTATCTGCACCTGAAGAAACGGTAAGCATTTTTTAGAAAAAAAGTTGTTTATTTTAGGTAGATTTCGGTGTGGGCTGATCGGGCACAAGAAATTCGAAGTCTCTTAAATTGCTGTGCATTCATCCTCCTGTAGGCAATTGGCTTGTTTCCACTTTACTCTGAATTACCAGTACTTAAAAGGCCGTTTTTTTTTCAGAATAGAACAATAGAGACTGAGCAACGGCGAGTATTGAGGCAGTTTTACGTGTGGCACCTTATGGGTGACTTATTCAGCGTTGACAAATTAATGTACAACTACTCTAAAATAACTGGGATTCGCAGTTTACGAAGTCTCAGAAAAACATTGGATATTCTTGAAAATCAACTAGAGATGCCTAAAGACATGGTAGGTAACGTTGTTGGTTAAAAAGCTACCGAGATAGAATAGCTGTTCTTTGGCCTTTTCTCTCGGTAGCAAAGTAAATTTTAAAAATTTATTCTGTGGTGTTTGATAAGTATTTTTTTTCGTACGAGTGCTTACCTACCGCGTTAGTATTAAGTTTCATGGCAGAGAACTGTCTCCTTCTTACAGCCTTTCCCTATTGAAATTCAGCGGGCCGAAACCGATTTGTAGTTGTCCAAGCCGAGAACCTCCGTTTTGAATACCTGTTCTATCAGTCAATATCAGTTTATTAACTAGAAAATAACAGGTAGAATAACTGGGTAGAACCCAAACCGAGCCTTTTTTTCAAAACATAAAATTGATTTAATTGACAGGTTCTGCGGAACTTCTTCCTCTTAAGTATTACACCTGAGCGGCTGGAAGATTTTATCGCAAATGTGAAGACGATTGGTGCTATTCCCTTGAAGAACGCCGCTAAAATCGCGCCAAAAATCTTAGCCAAATCCTGCAGTGAAATTAATGAAATGGAACAGTTGATGAGGGTAAGTAATGTTTCTCTGAGGTGTAATAATATATATTTTTTTTTTACTTTCTCGCCCGTATGTAATACATGGGCTGAGAAAGTTATGTCTTCGTGCAAAATTTCGATTTTGAGATTTTGGGTTTCCCATGATCCTGGAGGTCCCCCGAGTCCAAAAAAGTGGTTTTTAAAAAATGTCCGTCCGACGTACGTACGTACGTCAGTCTGTCGCGCAACTGGACGTCACACCGTTCGTCCGATTTTGCTCAAATTCGGTATGTAGGTACCTAATGTAAATATCTGGACATGTTTTTTGATAAATTTTGATAACTCAAAAATTGCGCCTGCTATGGTCAAAAAAAGGCAAAAAATCGTGTTTTTTGACAGTTAAGAAGGGCTGGAAGCTACGTATATCAAGTTGGAACCTTGAACATTTGCGAAAGTGTTTTTGAATAGATGCTTTTAGGTCTTTTACAATCACTTGGAGGTGGGCCAATAACTTGGCCCAGTTTTGGCCCAAACGCGTTGGTCGTCACTCCGGTAGCACTATTCAATCGATTTCAATAAAAATTGGTAGGGAGGTGTACTTTAACCTAGTTTCATGTTTTACCGAACGAAATTTATCCAACATAATAATTATGGCCAATATTGGCATTATCGTAGGAAAATTTTCCAAAAATGGAAATCACGTTTTTGATTGGTTCAGACGGATTTGCAACAACCCTAATCGACAGATTTCCTTGAAAATTGGTGAAAGTGGTCTCAGATAGATGATTCAAGGTCATTTTCAATAGATTTTCAATTACTTGAAAATTAAGGCCGTGACATGCAAAATAGAAAACACGTACTTTGCGCGTCGAACGACACTCACTCCGGTAGCACTATTCGATCGATTTCAATAAAAATTGGTAGGGAGGTGTACTTTAACCTAGTTTCATGTTTTACCGAACGAAATTTATCCAACATAATAATTATGGCCAGTATTGGCATTATCGTTGGAAAATTTTCCAAAAATTGAAATCACGTTTTTGATTGGTTCAGACGGATTTGCAACAACCCTAATCGACAGATTTCCTTGAAAATTGGTGAAAGTGGTCTCAGATAGATGCTTCAAGGTCATTTTCAATAGATTTTCAATTACTTGAAAATTAAGGCCGTGACATGGAAAATAGAAAACACGTACTTTGCGCGTCGAACGACACTTCACCATTTGACGGATATGTTTGAAATCCGGTGAGTAGGTGCCTAAAATTATTGTCCAGTGTATGGCAAAACATTTTTTAGAAAAAGTTAAAATTTTGGTCCAAAAAAAATAAATTACGTAAAAAAAAATCAAAATTTTCGATACCGCTGGCGTAAAAATTGCGAGAAAGTCTAGTGCGACCATTGTCGGACCCTTTATTTTTTGTGCAATCCAAAATCGGTTGAAAATGTCCCACGAGAATCTATCCGAGATCACTCTTACCCAATCTCATACCTGTCACTCGTTTACTTTAGTTCCAAACGTAGTTTCTCATTTTCAACACTATTTTGACAAAAACGGCCGTACTGTTCAAGATAACAAAATTCTGTTTGACAGATGTTTACGTTACGTAGTTTTACACAATTGTACCAAATTTCATAATAATCGGACGTTAAATGTGGATGTCGCCGAAAGGATCGAACTTTGGTCCAAAACGGCCGTAATTTTCAACCAATTCAATTTTAGTTGCAAATGACCTCGAAGCATCTGTTTGTCAACACAATAACCAATTTTCAATGTTATGGATTGAAAAGTGTTGTCCGACTAACTGAAAACACGATTTTTGAATTATTTTGGCGGTTTTTTGGCCATTGCGGCCGCAATTTTTGAGCAATCAAAAAATCCTTGAAAAAAGCCCCTCGGCCGTGATTTTCGACAGGTCCATACCAAATTTCATCAAAATCGGGTGAACGGTATAGGCTCTAGAGCACTGCACTGACGGACGGACAGACTTTTTCCAGAAACCACTTGTTTGGACTCAGGGAACCCCCAGGATCATGGGAAACCCAAAATCTCAATTTCGAAATTCTGCACGAAAACAATACTTTCTCGCCAAATATGGCTAGCGAGAAAGTAAAAAAGGTACTAAAATTACCGTTATAGGTAACTTCTGCTGTTCCACTCGCTACCGACGCAAAAATTAAAAGTACTGTAAAGCCAGGCTTTCTGTCCTGTATTCCCACCTTTTTTTTTGGGAAGGCCAAGGTCAACGAAACATACTATTTAAAAAAAATACATGTCATTTTCACGTCCCTTTGGTAGGGAAATCGTACACTTTATCATGTTTCGTGTTCTTTTTGTGGTCACCTGTCTCCTTAGACTAATTTTTCGTAACCGACAGTTTCCTAAAAACATAGGAAGAAAAATCATTCTGCTGCCACGTGTTTCACGATTGTGTATTCACTCTTAACAGGAGTATAACATCCCAGACGAAACATCCAGTTTCCGAGTGCACGTGCTGACACTCAAAGCGAACACGGTGGGCACTCGGCTGAAGCTGATAGCGGAGGGCAACATGGCGGGGTTCCTGGCACACCCTCGTGTTTGTATGCTCATATACTACTATACCAAAGCTGCGAGACGCATGGAGGAGCTCCAAAGACATGGCCTTAACTGCCTAAGCCTTAGCGTGCTCACGGCCAACGAACTTCTCTATCAGAGGTTAGTACGGGCATTAGTGGCGGATGACATACCTACTGTATTTAGGATGGTTATTGCACCACCAGGAATTCGATAGTATTCGTTCTCCAGTGAAAGCTAAACATAGTGTCCTATTCGCAGTCTTTGTTTCCTTGAAACAGCCCGGTTGTGCAATTACCAGTCTGATTTAGAACACCCTATGTATACTACAACTAGCTGCTGTGTATTTTTCCCTTCTCTGCCAGTACCCGTGAGTCCTGAGCCTTGCCAGATCTCGACATAGGTAGTAGGATCGATACTAGGTCGAGATCAGTAATTGCATCGCCATTTCTAGAGTTCGATAGTATTTGTTTTGCGTTCGAATTTAGCTTTTAGAGCAGCCACGGCCGTTGGCGGTTGTGCTCAAAATCGCATGTTAGTTTCTTAATTAACTTATTTCTGAGGGTAAAAGACATATTACATCAGAAGAAGCTGCTAAGAATCATGCCTATTTCAGATTTCTGAATGAGGGAGTAGACCGTTCGACGAGGGCTGACCAGTGCCATTTCATTGCGCACCGCCTCGGCGTTACAGAACAGGAAGTGACGGTGGTGATGAGGAAGCACGATTTCCGGTTCCACGTCCCCCTGTGTGAAGTCAAAGAAACAACTGATTTCCTTTTGGAACAAGGATTTCCAAAACGCCTCATTCTAGAGTGCGTCACCCTTGTGCTTTACCCAAGGTAGGTATTTACCCAAGGTAGGTATTTACCCAAGGTAGGTATTAATTCTTCATTTTTCCTGAATAGTACCTATGACGCTAATAATTAAACCTAAGCGCTGCATCCCTTGAAGGTCTGGTGGGGTACAAGGTTCCACCTTCCGTGATCTCTGTGGACACTTCTGCCACTCGGATAGCGACGTACAGACGTCAAGGACACTGCTGAGTTCTAATTTATGAAGAATCCCAAGGGTCCGCTATACCGCCCATAAGATTAACATTGCGAGCGGCGATTCATTTTCAAGGTTTACCCTTTGTTGGAAAGACACAAAATTTTGCCTATACCTAGTCCTAACAATGTTCTAGGTCGTGATCGAAGCAGATTTCCCAATTTTTTACGGGTTTTCGAGATACAACACTTTTCTGGAGGTATGCGATGCTAGCATTTGCAAAACAGTTGCAATAAAAGAAACCAGTGAGAAATTGGGAAATCTGCTTCGAACACTCCCTAGAACATTGTTAGGGCTAGGTACAGGCAAAATTTTGTGTCTTTCCAACCAAGGGTAAACCATGAAAATGAATCGCCGCTCGCAATGTTAATCTTATGGGCGGCAAAAAATGCATCGTCAGGTATAGCGTCCTCTTAAGAGCGACCACACAATCGTTTTTTTTTTACGTTTTTTCCGCACACTTTATGAGGAAACTAGTGGATATTTAAGTGTTCTGAAATACTTTTTAACGTCATAAATTATGAGGCTATGTTGTGATTTCACGATCGGTTAATTTTGGACACTTTTTTGTTGACAAAAATCACTCGATCGTAAAATCACAACCTACCTAGCCTCATAATTTATGACATTAAAAAGACATATTACATTTTAGATATTTAAATATCCAGTAGTTTCCTCATAAAGTGTTCATAAATAAAGGGTCCGACAACAGTCGCACTAAACTTTCTCGCCCCATGTGATTTTTTTTTTTTTTTTTTTTTTTTTTGGATTTCTTTGAGATTTTTTTGCGGGCGTAATTTTTAAGAAATCCAAAATCGGTTGAAAATCACCCAAGAGCATCTATCTGAGATCACTCCCACCAAGTTTCATGGCTGTCATTCTATTACTGTAGTCCCAAATGCGTTCCGACCATTCAAAAATGTGGTTTCTCATTCTCAACTCATTTTCGACACTTTTTTGACTACAACGGCCGTAATTTTGAAGATAACAAAATTCTGTTCGACAAATGTTTAAGTTACATGGTTCTACACCAATTTACCAAATTTCATGACAATCGGTCAATAAATGTGAATGGCGCCGAAACGATCGAACTTTGGTCCAGAACGGCCGTAATTTTCAACCAATTCAATTTTAGTTCAAAATGACCTCGAGGCATCTATTTGTCAACACACATACCAATTTTCAGTGTTATAGATTGAAAAGTGTACCGTCGGCGCTTGTCTAAGTAACCAAAAACACGATTTTTGAATTATTTTGGCGGTTTTTTGACAATAGTGGCTGCAATTTTTGACCAATCAAAAAATCCTTGAAAATGCCCCTCGGCAGTGATTTTAGACAGGTCCATACCAAATTTCATCAAAATCGGATGAACGGTATAGGCGCTAGAGCACTGCACGGACTGACGGACTGACGGACTGACGGACGGACGGACGGACGGACGGACGGACAGACTTTTTCCAGAAACCACTTTTTTGGACTCAGGGGACCCCCAGGATCATGGGAAACCCAAAATCTCAATTTCGAAATTTTGCACGAAAACAATACTTTCTCGCCATATATGGCTAGCGAGAAAGTAAAAAACGTAAACAAACACGATTGTGTAGTCGCTGTTAAAGCCTTACTACAAGGTATACAAAAACTGGGTAATCTAAACAATATAGGGGGCTAAAGTCTACTATTGTATCCCCTAAAAGTTCACTATAGCGTTACCCTGCCGATAGTGCTCTTATCGTAACGTTAACTAGTGGACTTTTAAGGGTCCGCTATACCTGACGGTGCATTTTTTGCCGCCCATAAGATTAACATTGCGAGCGGCGATTCATTTTCAAGGTTTACCCTTGGTTGGAAAGACACAAAATTTTGCCTGTACCTAGCCCTAACAATGTTCTAGGGAGTGTTCGAAGCAGATTTCCCATTTTTTACTTTCTCGCTAGCCATATATGGCGAGAAAGTATTGTTTTCGTGCAAAATTTCGAAATTGAGATTTTGGGTTTCCCATGATCCTGGGGGTCCCCTGAGTCCAAAAAAGTGGTTTCTGGAAAAAGTCTGTCCGTCCGTCAGTCCGTCCGTCAGTCAGTCAGTCCGTCCGTCAGTCAGTCCGTGCAGTGCTCTAGCGCCTATACCGTTCATCCGATTTTGATGAAATTTGGTATGGACCTGTCTAAAATTACTGCCGAGGGGCATTTTCAAGGATTTTTTGATTGGTCAAAAATTGCGGCCGCTATTGTCAAAAAACCGCCAAAATAATTCAAAAATCGTGTTTTTGGTTACTTAGACAAGCGCCGACGGTACACTTTTCAATCTATAACACTGAAAATTGGTATGTGTGTTGACAAATAGATGCTTCGAGGTCATTTTCAACTAAAATTGAATTGGTTGAAAATTACGGCCGTTCTGGACCAAAGTTCGATCGTTTCGGCGCCATTCACATTTATTGACCGATTGTCATGAAATTTGGTAAATTGGTGTAGAACCATGTAACTTAAACATCTGTCGAACAGAATTTTGTTATCTTCAAAATTACGGCCGTTGTAGTCAAAAAAGTGTCGAAAATGAGTTGAGAATGAGAAACCACGTTTTTGAATGGTCGGAACGCATTTGGGACTACAGTAATAAAATGACAGACGTGAGATTTGGTATGAGTGATCTCAGATAGATGCTCGTGGGTCATTTTCAACCGATTTTCGATTGCTTAAAAATTACGCCCGCAAAAAAATCTCAAAAAACCAAAAAAAAAAAATCATTCTGGGCGAGAAAGTTAAGTGCGACTGTTGTCGGACCCTTTATTTTACTGGTTTTCGAGATACAGCACTTTTTTTGAGGTATGCGATGCTAGCATTTGCAAAACAGTTGCAATAAAAGAAACCAGTGAGAAATTGAGAAATCTGCTTCGATCACAACCTACAACTTGTTAGGGCTAGGAACAGGCAAAATTTTGTGTCTTTCCAACCAAGGGTAAACCTTGAAAATGAATCGCCGCTCCAATGTTAATCTTATGGGCGGCAAAAAATGCATCGTCAGGTATAGCGTCCTCTTAATAACTTTATCTGCGGTAAAAACTACACTGGTGCCACTGGTGTTTACCCGCCAAATTTCAATTTTAGGGAAAAAGTGAAAGAAGCACTGGAGTATATAAAACGCAATGAAGGTCTGAAGAACTGGGGGTTGGCGGGCGGTTTTGTGAGTTCTCTATCGAACAGTTTTGGCTGCGGCAGTAAGCATCTCGACAGGAGGCTCCTACTCGCCCTGTACTTCCTCGAGAAACCTTTCCACTTCACGGGCGAGGGTGCAATCAGATCAACCAGCCGAATCAAGTAAGTTTTGTATTTTTTTATGAATATAGTAAAAATATTTGAAAAAACTTTTTTTAGTACAATATTGTTGTGTCTATTTTACAGTTACGCCCTTTTTAAAGTACATGAACAGTTGCTACAATTTGAGCGCATTTTGTCACAACTGAAGACTAAATCTGACCACATACGTTATATCCTGGGGTTTCTGTGGCAACTCAGGGATGGCGGGCTACCCACAGAGAACTGCCATCCTTCCCCATACGTCCGAGGATGCCAATTCTCCAGAACGGCCGTCCGGGACGCATTGTATGTGGTCAGCATTACATATCTATACAAGAGTCTTTACAATGACAGGAATGACGACTCTGAATACTTATAAACTAGACTTTTTACAACATTTAAGGCACACGAATACCACGGTATTCCTAAACAAGGAATATTAAACATAAAATATGACACGAGTTGCACAAAATAATTATTCTGTAGTTACTGTTATTGAACATTTAACTATTTACAGTATCCCGCGTAAAAACGTTCTTGAAAATTACACCAGGGGGCTATTCACGTTCTTCTAACACCAGTGGATCACCAGAGTTATCACCAAGGGGTGCAGAATATAACATTGGAAGGTGGTAATTCACTGTGTAAAGTGAGGTGTTAGGAGAATGGGAATACCTCATCTGACAGATTTTTCTTTTCGCTATACAGGAAAATCGTTAAGGCTTTACTTGACGATGCAACATTGCAAAATTGAAATTACATCCTCACCGTAGACTTGGGACTTCAACCGAAATATGTAATCTGAAATATTAAGTAACACTTTAGACGAAATACCTGCGTGGTGTTTATTTAAATTGGCCTACAAGAAAAGCAAAGCACTATTTCGAAAATTATAAAGTCACCAAAAATAACTTGAAAGCACCTACTTACTTATACCCATTTTTTGTTCTTGCATAGAACTTTTGACTTCGTTATACGAACAGTGCATTGTTCTCGTTGTTGGTCTAAGTAAATAAATAGCACGCCCCCTTTTCAGTGAGCTAGGGCACTGCTGCTACTGGTCGACGCAGTCACGGGCAGAATACTGTGCCCAAGCCTTCTTCTGCCTCATCTCGTGTAGTCAGTTCATAAAAGGGGGCAAAGGGCCCCCCTGCGGGTAGGAGGTGCCATTTTCTTGCTTAATGACGACACCCCCTTCCTTGGGTCCGCGCCCCCAGCCACCAGGGCTGGTCTCCTCCCTCCGCTCGTAAGTCTGGTACGTCCCAGGACTATCTCCGTCCTTGCGGTCATAGCCCTGCATCTCCTCTTGTCCCAGCTCAGCAATGCCGTACTCCTCCATCTTGTCGCAGGCCGCCGGAAGCATTTCTGCCATTATAGATGGTGATTGGTTGGAAGGGAGCAAAGAGGGGGACTCTGCGTCTAGGTAGTCGTGAGGGGATCGGTACAGGGCTGGGTCGTGGATCCCGTTTGTGAGGAAGGTGTAGCTGGTGGTCTGGGGAAAACTGTTGCCGTAGGCCCCGCCCCCCGGGCTCAGCAGGTTCAGGTGGGGGGTGAGGTCAGTGTAAGGAGGTCCGTAAGACCAAGACTCGGGAGCTGAAGGAGGCGGTGACCCTCCGAACGGTCCGTTCAGGGTCGAGAAGGTCGGTTGCAGGGGAGGATTGGGAGGATCTGAAAGAAATCATTCTGGTTTAAAGCGAGTATTTGTGGTCCATCCGTTTGCTTGGTCTCTTTTGTATAAGACCTATGTTATGCGCCCTGACCACTGCTGAAGTAAGTTCTGAGAATGTACGTATTGGGTTGAACGCCTGGCTCTACCTTGCTAGTAACAGAAGAGATAAAGTGTGCTGGACTTACTGGTGTTGAGGGTGTAGCCAGTCTTCCGTGGAGGTTCCCGCTTGCGCCATTTGGCACGCCTGTTCTGGAACCAAACCTGGACGCGGGACTCTGACAGGTTCAGCTTAAGGGCGAGTTCCTCCCTAGCAAACACATCGGGGTATGGAGCTCTCTCAAACGCTCGCTCCAGCTCCTCTAGCTGATACGCTGTGAAAGTCGTTCTGGAATCAAAAGTTGCGTTTTCGGGCCGCATTTTCTACATTTTATCACGGCCAGAGCAAGGGCAGTAGTCCAGTAGTCTCTCTCTATAACGACCGTCTAAGGGCCCCTATAATTTGCTCGCTATAGAGAGCGTTCGCTTCTTCGGTTGACATCTCACCTTGTTTTCTTCTTTTTGACACCTCCATTGTCTGACTTTTTCCCCTTTCCGTCTGCCTTTTTACCTCCACTCTGGGTAGAGGTGGGCGTGGCCGACGTCACCTCATCCTTCCTCCTGGCCTGGTTGTCTACGTGACCTGTCTGGTAGATGTTGAGGTCGTGACTCTGATGGTGACCGTGGTGACAGTTTTCCATCTTGCCGCTGCTGCCCATGCCAGAGCTCATACTGGTCGGAACGCCTGTATATCCCATAACGTTTATAATTTAGCTGTATATTGTTGAATAAGGACCTGTCGTACTTAGGGTTCGGAGCTGCACCGAAAAATAGGAATATATCTATCTCCGAATAATTATAAAGGTGTGGGGCATAGCAAGGAATCCTCCAACAGGGAGGAAGTCCTGTTACTCAAATTTGTCACACAAAAAAAATTGGCTGGTACCAGGATTTGAACCTGTGACCTAACCTCTGTCAATAGCTCAGACCTCTCGACATGATCACAGGAAGGCCGCTAGACAAAATGCTATAGCACTTCCATTTCCGTGTAGCACAGGGAGCTCAGTCCCTAATAAGTCCGGGGCGGCCGTTCTGGGTAGTTGGCATCCCCGGACGTATGGTTAGTGGGGAGGGATGGCAGTTTTTTGGGGGGTAGCGCCATCCCTGAGTTGTCATTCCAGCCCCCCATTCCAGGACGCATGGTATGTGGCCAGCTTTAGACCTTAGTCAACCCCAGCTTGTGTACAGTTCACTTTAAGAATTCAGCAGTGCATACCTAGCATCATTTCGCTGTGTTGCAGACCCAGCATGACGTGAATGCTATGAACGTTACCCCTGGTGTCGGCTTGCGCTTTGGCGGACAGTAGAGTGCTCGTTGTGGAAGCGCCCATACCCGAGAAGTCCGTGAACAGTGGGTCGTCAAAAGATCCGCTGTCCATTCCCAACTTAAGACAGAATACACAGTCGTGAACCACGTGGCAGCAGAATGATTTTTCTCCCCATATTTTGAGGAAACTGTTGGATATTTTAATGTGCTGAAATTTAACTGGCTAGGTATGTTATGGTTTTACATTACATTTCAGAAAATTTAAATATCCAAGAATTTGCTCAAAAATGGGAATAATGATGACGCATGTTCCACGACTTTGTGGAGCGCCTTAAGAGGGACCACACAATCGTGTTTGTTTACGTTTTTTTATGCACACTTTGTGAGGAAACTATTAGATATTTTAATGTTCTGAAATATAATGTCTTTTTAACGGTATAAATTATGAGGCCATGTTGTGATTTTACAATGATGGTGATTATAGTCAACAAAAAAATTGTCTAAAATAACCGATCGTGAAATCACAACATAGCCTCATAATTTATGACGTTAACAAGGCATATTATATTTTAGAACTATTAAATATCCAATAGTTTCCTCATAAAGTGTGCATAAAAAAACGTAAACAAACACGATTGTGTGGTCGCTCTTAGTATCAGTTAAATCACCACGAAAGTTTTATGATTTTTTGAACATAGTATCAAGAATTTAACTAACCGTTTCGAGGCAGGTTAAAAAACTGCATGCGGTTGGGGGACTCACCAACTCTGTATAAGTAGTTAAGGGTCCGCTATACCTGACGATGCATTTTTTGCCGCCCATAAGGTTAACATTGCGGGCGGCGATTCATTTTCAAGGTTTACCCTTGGTTGGAAAGACACAAAATTTTGCCTGTACCTAGCCCTAACAATGTTCTAGGTTGTGGTCGAAGCAGATTTCCCAATTTTTTACTGGTTTTTGAGATACAGCACTTTTCGTCAGGTATGCGATCGTAGCATTTGCAAAACAGTTGCAATAAAAGAAACCAGTGAGAAATTGGGAAATCTGCTTCGAACACAACCTACAACTTGTTAGGGCTAGGTACAGGCAAAATTTTGTGTCTTTCCAACCAAGGGTAAACCATGAAAATGAATCGCCGCTCGCAATGTTAATCTTATGGGCGGCAAAAAATGCATCGTCAGGTATAGCGTCCTCTTAACTGAAAAGTGATCGCAAAATCATTCCACCTATTTTCCGGTTTTCATAAGATGGGAAATATTATAGATTTATGGGGTCTGTTTATAAAGGTAGATTTCTCAAGCTGCTAAAGTTTAGTTATAAATGTACCTACCCACAATAGCTTAACTATGACATGACCCCAACAGTTCTTTTCGGGAAGATAACAGATAACGCTATACCTACTGAACTTTAGTGGACTATTGCATGTGGACTGCTGAGACTTGTGAAAGCCTGCTAAATCTTGTAAGAATACTAAGAACAGTCATTTGACGCGTCAAAATGAAGTTAGTAGTCCATAGTAATCAAAGAGAGGTAGGTAAGTTGGGATGCTAGAGTGAGGCTAACAAGAGTCGATTGAACTGAAGGACAATGCCAGTTTGTTGCAGAGGTTTCAAAGCCTCCAAAAAGGATCAAAACTGCCTCAAAATCGAAACTGCGTAAGCAAAAACATACCGCAACAAGCCAAAGTGAATAAAGACGATAAATACCTTTTGAAAGTGTCGCCACAATTAGCTAAACGTTTGGAAATTACCACCAATAATTGATCAATTGTAAAAATTAGTATCAGGGAATTCAATTTATGAACCCGTAAATGAAACTGACAAAATTTAATCTAGACTGATTTAGCTGGTAAATTTTGTGAATAGAGTTTGAATGCGGGAAAGTGGGGGAAGCTGTTGTCTGGGATTGGTCGATGGAGAGCTTTGGTGTTTAGCTTCTGGCGCTGACCATTGCTGTTGAGGCCGCTGCTGCCCGTATGAAGCCAGAGTAGAAACGTTTGTCGTGTTCGGTTAATTTTTTGGGTTTTGCTTCTGTATTGCTCTCTAGCATCCTTTATTCTTTGTTCTACTCCAAATAGGAATTTTCCCTACCGGCTGGGTGCGTCGCAAGGGCGTCATCCCAGTTTTTCTTGGGGAGACCCAAAAATTTTTAAGAAAAAATACTTAGTACCTACCCCTTTCTAGTGGCGCGCTGGAAATCACCTTGTCTTCAGCGAGGAGAAAGCATCTTCTACTGCTTTATTGAGTTGTCCATCAGAACTTTGATTGTGCCGGTTGGTCAGTCAAGATTTTTGAAGTTTTTCTCTCAAAGTGTTGTTTTAAAAATACCGGGGGGGGGGGGGCGGGCAAGGACACCTCGGGTTGGTAAATAGCATGATAGACGTCTTACACAAGTTGAGTGGAAATTCAGTGGGTAATGTGGCTCTCGTATACCTAATATTCATTTTCTCAGCTCTTTTCCCTTCGGGTTAAGGGTCCACTATACCTGATGGTGCATTTTTTGCCGCCCATAAGATTAACATTGCGAGCGGCGATTCATTTTCAAGGTTTACCCTTGGTTGGAAAGACACAAAATTTTGCCTGGACCTAGCCCTAACAATGTTCTAGGGAGTGTTCGAAGCAGATTTCCCATTTTTTACTGGTTTTCGAGATACAGCACTTTTCTTGAGGTATGCGATGCTAGCATTTGCAAAACAGTTGCAATAAAAGAAACCAGTGAGAAATTGGGAAATCTGCTTCGAACACTCCCTAGAACATTGTTAGGGCTAGGTACAGGCAAAATTGTGTGCCTTTCCAACCAAGGGTAAACCTTGAAAATGAATCGCCGCTCGCAATGTTAATCTTATGGGCGGCAAAAAATGCACCGTCAGGTATAGCGGACCCTTAAACTACACCACTTCGTCGTTATCTCGTCGTTAACTTGGCGATAACAGATCCAGAATAGACCTACAGGTAAACGTACTAAAATGAATGGATGAGATGGCGACACTCAGGTAGTCCTGTAGTGTAAAAGCTGGAGAGAAGCTGTTCCATGGGGTGGGTGGAAGCTGTGGCCCCCTATTGGCTGTCCTTCTGGCCATCGGTCCAATCACACCGCCCCTGTTCTCTCCCTATGCTAAATAAAGGCTGTTTTTTTCTCGCCCGTTCTCCAGTAGCCAGTGTAGCGTGTAAGATGTCAGCAATGCCAGAAGGAGCACCTTTGGAGAAATCCAGTGGCTCACTTTAAGGCTAAAAAGACAAGTAGCACCAGATCGAATGCTTTATAATCACATTTTTGGAGTAAAATTTTGGGTATTTAGGTTTCCCGTGATCCTGAGTCCAAAAAGTGGTTTCTGGAAAAAGTCTGTCTGTCCGTCCGTCCATGGGTCCGAGCACTGCTCTAGAGCCTAACCTTTCATCAGATTTTGATGAAATTTGATATGTACCTGTCTAAAATCACGGCCGAGGGACGTTTTGAAGGAATTTTTGATTGGTCAAAAATTGTGGCCGCTATTGCCAAAAAACCGCCAAAATAATTCAAAAATCGTGTTTTTGGTTAGTCTTGACAAATAGATACTTTGAGGTCTTTTGCAACAAAAATTGGATTGGTTCAAATTACGGCCGTTTTGGACCAAAGTTTGATCTTCTCGGCGCCATTCACATTTATACTGACCGATTGTCATGAAATTTGGTACTTTGGTGTAACACTACGCAACTTGAAACATTTGTCGATTTTTTGTCGAATTTTGGTATCTTGAAAATTACGGCCGTTTTTGTTCAAAAAGTGTTGAAAATGAGAAACCACGTTTTTATTAGTCGAAACGCATTTGGTACTACAGTGGCAGTCATGCATGAGATCGGGTGAGGGTTATCTCAGATAAATGGTTGTGGGTCGTTTCCAACCGATTTTGGATTGCTTAAAAATTACGTCCGCAAAAAAATTTTAGAAAAAAATCTCAAAAAAAACGAAGGTGTAGAATTACTCGCGGCTTTGTCACTTCTTCTATTAAATCTTATGCCTGATGGGTCATGGGTCCTTATAGGTCGGTGAGGGCTTGACAGTCATAAAGAAAATACTTAAGAGGACGCTATACCTGACGGTGCATTTTTTGCCGCCCATAAGATTAACATTGCGAGCGGCGATTCATTTTCAAGGTTTACCCTTGTTTGGAAAGACACAAAATTTTGCCTGTACCTACCCCTAACAATGTTCTAGGGAGTGTTCGAAGCAGATTTCCCAATTTCTCACTGGTTTCTTCAAAAAATGCACCGTCAGGTATAGCGGACCCTTAATGGTAGATAGGTACCTACTAAAAAAATCTTTTCAAAGAAAAATTGAATGTTTTTTGTGATACCAGGCCAAGCACGGCTCTCAAGGTTTTCCTCGTTTGGTTTTTCCAGGTTTGGTATAAGGTACTAGGTATTTTACAAGAGTAAATAAGATGTATTTTTTGGCTCTTGTGTTTTGCTATGCAGAAGGATCTTGACATTATTTTCTGTAGTCATACGTGTAGGAGAGCTGACCAATTGACGTTAACAAGCTTCAATTGGACTAGATTGCTCTCCGCTGTGTATTTATAACCTTTGCGGCACTGTCTGCTCTCCAGCAGCTCCTCTCGCATCCTAATACCCCATTGTTGTTCAATTCATTATTTGGAGCTCTCTTAGGTATATTATGTTTCTGTACCTAAACCTCGAAGACGCAGACACTTCTAGGGTAGGTATCGTAAGTTGCCAGAAGACTCAGAAGAGGTGACTTTAGATGATCGCCACGGCAATTTCCATAGCGTGTACTTATAGATCTTGTATAGGTACATCAAATCAGGCATGAAAGGTCGGCCCAACGGTACCAGCTATGTTTGGTAGCCTGTTTTCTTCGGGCTTGAAGTAATGAATATTGTACTTATTGTGTCGTAACACAGCTAGGCTTATAACCTATAGCGTTCTAGCTTGACCAGCTGCGAATCAATTGGGAATATTTCAGTCTGCTTTAAGAATAATCTCTCATGCAGGCGCGCCTCATTGTCCGAGAGGTCGTCTCCTGAGAGGTGTAGGTTCGAACCCATGGCACATTAAGGTCGACTACACGTACTTGGTTCGCAATGCTACGTACTTCAAGCCCTACTCCGAAGTTACAGGGCGAGTGGAAAGTGTTTATAGGGGGATGTAAACCTGAGACTCTTTGTCGTGAGTTAGTGTTGTATTTTTGCATGAAATGGAGTAATAAGCCCACAGGAGCGATTTTAAACAGTCAACTACCAGTCCACATGTTTTTTTGACAGATCGCGAAAACACAACACTACCTCACGCGAAATATTTTTTTGTAACGTTTCGGACTACAAAATGTATGATTTTATCGTCACATTTAGTAGAAAAGCTTGATAAATGTTCGTAATATTTACCGCCGCCATGTTACATGTTGACAATTTTTATTTCACTTACGGAAGTGGGTAATTGCAACACTATTTCTCTACTTTTTTTCCTGTAAAAGCTAAACATAGTGTCCTACTTTCAATCGTTCGTTTCGCGTTCAAATAGCACACTATGTTTAGCTTTTAGAGTAGACACAACCAATACGTTATTGCAATTACCAGTCTCCGGCGGTACTAATATGTAAACATTAGTTTTGTCGAATATTTACTTCCGCATAGTGGTTTTGGTGGATTTCGTCGAGAATGTATATACAGCCTTCCTCAAAGAATGACACAAAAACACCGCATGAGCACCCTCGCTGTGTTGGGAAAGTGCTTTGACAGCCCGTATATGGCCATGTGGAGTCAAATCAGAGATGAGACGGTGGAGAAGTTATGTTTTATTGTAGAGGGTGGCGTATGAGGGTATGGCGTGTGACCCCCATATGGTGGCCGCGCGCCGCCCTCATTCGCCACCCCAACTTATGGAACAACTCCCGATCTACGTACAATGTTATACAAGAGTGTGTCCGTCGAGAAGTTGATGCGGGTGTCGGAACTTAAACGCTTGGGAACAATAACTAGGCATTGTGGGTTGTTGAGTCCTATTCAAGTCATTGGAGTGTTGTAATTGTGTGGGCTCAGTGGAGGCTGAAACAGCCACCCCCTAGGTAGACTGGTATAGATTGAAGGTTGTACGCAACAGCGTTTTTATTTTTTTATTTTTTGTAGGGTGCGAGAGCCCGCAGTGGGGCATAAAACCACCATTGAAGAAGAGCTGGCTGAAGGAGTGGGGGAAAAAGGAACGCAGGAGCGGGCCGGAGCCTGATTAGGAGTCTAAATTTAACATTCAAGCGGGGAACTTGCTTACGTCACCGGTGCATTTTTACCGCCAGTAATAAACATCGCAACGGCGACTTACGTTTAATATTCTCCTTGGCCAAAATTTCGTCAGGAAATAGATTCAGTAATGTTTTACCTACTTACCTACCTACTCACCTAGGTAAGACTTACTTCGGTTTACCCATTTAGATAAAAAATAAATACCTTCATGGTCGATGATTAAAGATAAAAAGTTTATATTGGAACGTGCGGGTGTGACCATTGACCATATGACTACGATAGGGGTACTACGCCCTCTTGATCATATCAAAAGGGGTGCAAATTAGAGAGGGTTCACTAACGAAATATTCTCAATTTTTTCTTTAAAAGACTTAAATTTTAGGTTGTAAGTACAAATAATACAAATAATTGATTAATCAGTAAAAATATTAAAAAGTGAAAAGTCGGAAAGTACAATGCCCGCGTAAATTCGTGGTAGCAGACCATAAGAAAATTTGTTAAATAAATAAACAAAATGGCGGAGTACGAGCAAGTCGTTCGAGGTCCTTTGAAATTAAAGTCCGATTCTGGCATTAAAAAGTAAGTAACCTTTTTTTTTAATCTTCCAAACTGTTAATTATATACTATTTCAACGTTACTGTAGGTTTTTTCTGGTTCATTTTCCCGGACGTTACATAATATCTTGACAGATTGCTATGAGTTGTGAATGGTACATAAAACGTAATATTTGTGCTAGGAAGAAGAAGAAGAAGGAAGAGAAAGAAAAACTAGTGGAGCAGGTTACGGCAATGGCAAAGGCTGAGTCTGCTGAGGACAGAAAACCCGTTCTTCAGAGAACCAAGGCGGAGATGGCGTTTTTGAAACAACAGGAGAAGATGGTACGTTATTTCCATACATATCAGGTAGGTACAATAACTACAGGGCAGGCATTCTGTTTCAGTCCGAGAGATCGCATAGGGTCTCCCGTTGACGTCAAACTTCAATGCTAGTTTGGAACCTTGCTGTCTCCGTCAGCGCAGCCACTTTACCTCCTTCTTTTTTCCCCCCTAAGGTAACGGTTTTGTTTCCAGTCACCATTCTAGGTACAATTGCTGGCAGTTGATGTTCCTAATCTAAGTGTTTTAACTTTGACAGCAAGAAGAGCGAATCAACAGGAAGGCGGAAAAGACGCACAAGCAGAGAGTTGAAGAGTTCAATCGTCACCTTGACTCCCTCACTGAACATTTCGACATACCTAAAGTCAGCTGGACCAAATAAAGGATGCCTGCTGCTATATGGTGTCGAAAAACGGAAGAGTGAAAGTACGTTGTGTCCTCTTTCTGCTTTGAGGATAACACCACCGAAGTTCTGAAAACCACTGCGGATATAACGTCTTCTAAATATGTATTATACATCGTACATACGTAGGATAGGCAAGACCCTTTAATTCAGTGAAATCACTAGAGATTCTCATGCTTATTCTGAGCTCTAGGGGCGAACTACCCTGAGTAGTCCCCTTAAGTGGAAAGTACATTCTTTTACGTCATGTGACCTTTTTTTTTTAGGAAAAATAGCCCAATTTTTTTTGTAATAACTAAAACAGCTTTTTTGTGTCACTTTTGTTGTTGTCTTTTTATTAAAAGAACCGACAAAGGAACGATGCTTTAGGTTCTACCTATATAGTTTGTATAAGTGCTGTTTTTTAGAGATCTTACGCCCTAGAGACAGTACAAGAAAATAACAACATGTTACAAACGAATATTGTAATCATCAAACCACAGAAGTACAACCAAAGTGTACACCAAGTACGGAATATGCTCTCAAGGTACCTGCATTCATACAAAATAAAGTAACGAAATGAAGCTTTGAGTCTGGGTCGTGTGCTAACTTGGGCGCTTAATTATTTTTTTTTTCTCATGGCGGAAACACAAAAACATACATCATCAGTCTTTACGGAGTCATACGCCGAGGTTACATGCCATAATAAATGCAGGAACATGGCCGCGTCTCAAGTCTAAGTGCTATTCAAGGTCTATATACTCTTGGAGGTTGCCCCATTTGAATGCGAAGTAGGGTTTTTCAGTGACGTTTAGCCGACGGCCTATTTCACTACCAAGACAACCGCAAGAATGTAAAGCTGTAAGGGGTAGAAATGCGTCCTGTAGGCTAAAAATCAGTGTTAAAAACAACCTGACGCCATTTTTACGCCAGTCCGCAGATAGCCATAAGATGTCAAGATGTCTTTTCCAATACGTTATCACAGGCGTAAAGAGTGGTAACTAGTTCTCAAAATTCTGATCACTAGGACCATCCGAGTGATGATTCAGAAATAAAGATAAGAAACTAAACTGAAGGTGTGATGTTGGGCAAGACCAAATATAAGATCCATTTGATCGTTCTTTAAACGAGAAAAACTCTACCCATAGAACAGTTGGTATTAATCCAACGAACAACTACTATTCTCGAGCTGATAACACAGTAATAGATAAGTTCTCATATAGCATGTCTCACAGCTCACAGCGACAAAAAAAACTTAGCCCCATTTCATACGGCTACAGATCTGTCATATAATGACAATATTTATAAAATTTCTTTGATATTCTTCGAGTTTTCCTCCTCTAAAAGCTAAACATACTGCTGCTAGTAGCACACTACATTTAGCTTTTACTGGAGAATGAATTTTATCGAACGATAAAGCTGGAGGTGCGATTACCGGTAACAGTCGACTATCGATATAATATCCGAAATGTAATCGAATAAAATGGGTCCAAAAGACGAGAAACGGGCCATGTGGAAAGCGGTCAAGCACACACTGCACACAGCCAAGCTAAATAGATTATGGTAAAACCTTCCGATGGCATGAGACGCTTCATATTTTTGGCATCAGCGAAAGACTCCACTGTCATCTATTTACTTTGCCCGCAGCAATGTAACGCTAACAATAAATAGTGGCTACGTTCCTAAACACTATCTACCTAACACAGGGGGTGGAGAGGTTCATATCAAAAAGGAGGCCATTGCGTTGAGCTAAAGCGACAGTCCGCTTTATGGCCGCTGGTAGTGTGTTGTCGCGTAAAGCTGCCCTGCCAGTTATAGTTCTTCGTGCGCGTGATCATGGTCCTGGAAACAACAATCAATAAAAATGTCAAGTATAATCAGCATAAAAAGACATGGCTTCATCTAAAACGTGAAAAGAAAAAACAACACTGCCGTTTAGATAAAAACCTACTTGAGTGACAAAACCAACAGAATCGCTCAGTCTACGAATAGCACTCATAACAAGGAGTGACCGGTTTGGGTGCAAAGCTACAGGAGGGTAGTTTGCACTGGAGGCAAAACAATCCTTAATAAGAGATTCCGTTGTTCATGGCTCCCAATTTGTGTTCCCCCAATTTCACATGTTTAGCAACTGTTTTCAAAATCAGTGACGAACAGGAAATCATTACAATACTCACATCAGCGTTCTGTGTGAGTTCTGGCGCGTCTTCATCTTCGTCCTCGTCATCATCGTCATCATCGTCATTTTCGGCATCCTCCTTCTTGTCCTTCATCTCCTCCTCACGTTTCTTTCGCTCCTCCTCATCCGCAGCATCCTTCATCTTCTTTTCAGCCTCCTGCATCAAATATTTCCGGTTTTGTTCAATAAGGCACAGTAAGCAGTTGTTCATTAATGGAGGGGGACCATTAATGTAAAGCATTATCCATTGGGCTCAGCTGGCAACTCCATAAAACGTCAACCTCCTAGACTTAGTCCATTAAAATTAGCACTGAAGGCTGAAAACGGAGTAGACCCTTGTTTCATAGTGACGCCATTTTGCAAATATTTAAGTTTGACACTTCTACGTTATGATCAACTGAACACAATTTATTCTTTATTAGCAAACTCCGCTCGTAGTAGCCCTCTTCCGTCACCGTATGTAATACCTGATTCCTCCTGGACGACTTGGTTGACGAAACAAAACAGGGCATCACTTTTAGAGAAAACCCGTTATAAGGTCCCCTACCCTGCTAGTCTTCTGTGACAGAACTTACGAAAGTAGGTCTCCAAACGTCTTCTCCAACTTCTCGCGCATGCGCTGGATCGTCAGTGATGAGAACATTGTCGAAGATGGTTCCGGACTTGACTTGCCACAGGTCGAATCCAATAGCGCAGATCTCGTCCCGTTTGTACAGCTCGGAGTCCTTCTCATATTCGGGGTTGTCGATTTCAGGGTGCACCCATGGTCCCTGCAACACACGATTTAAGATTTAATATACAAAGAAATTGTGTGAACAGTTCATTTATTTCTGCTCAAGAATATACTGTGACCCTTATCATTACAAGATAAAATTAAAACCAGGTACTTTTCTAAAATCCCAAAATCCTGTTTCTGATAAGCCACTCTTTTAAAACGATGACATTTTCAGTAATTTTCACCTTGAACGCGGGGTTGTCAATCTGCTTGGGCTTCCACTCTCCTTTGTATTCAGGATTGTCGATCTGAGGAGGTTCCCACTCGCCGTCCATCTCGTCGTCCCAGTCCTCAGGCTTGACAGCATCAGGGTCAGCGATGTGCTCAGGTTTGTCCCAGTTCTATATAGAACACATAACAGTTAGTTCTTTTCTGAGTAGAAAGAAAGAAGACTCGGTATTTTATGCTACTCTCAAGGAATGAACTGTGAAATTCCCACTCGCTAGTGAATGTCCTTTGAGCGTAGGTTAAAAGAAAGCGCCAGGAGTAGGTACCTCGGGCTTGCTGTCGTCGGGATCATCGATGGTTGAGCGGTCGTCCCAGTCCTCAGGTTTCATCGCGTTGGGGTCCTTGATCTTCTTGGGCGGCAGGAAGTCCCAGTCGGCCTCCAACTCACCGGAAGCGACGATTTCGTTGTCGATCAGTACCTTAAACGGAAGAAAATGTCAAATTTCCCATAGAAACGCAGTATATCAGATGTCATGCGACAAAGTTGGATCACCAAGTTGTAAAATATAGAGATAAACTGCTAAAGCGCACGCCAAACGGAAATTAGTTCGAAGGTCAGACTTGAACATCAAACTGTGGTCTGGTTTGATGGGCATTACACGTTTTTTACCTCGTACGTGTTGTCAGGCTGTACAACGAGTGTGTAGAGATGGCTCAGTACGTCATCCTTGCAGCGGATCTCCTTGCTGATGAGATGGTTCTTTCCCTTGTAGTTGAAGATAACGTGTACGCGCTTCGTGCCAGGCCCGCAAATGTCAGGTCCTAAAACGCAAATTTATTTGTTTACTTCAAAAGAGTAAGACAGTAAGGACAGAAAATCTGTCACGACCAAGATTCAAACCTGGGTCATCCCTCTTGATGACCTAACCATCTAATCAAGAAAGCTACCGACCTCCCTCGAAAAAAAAGGTGACGCAGGATACGCACCAAACATGATGAGGTATGGGGAGTCGCCGTGCATATCCTTAGGGTCCAAAGAACAGTCGAACACCTTGACGTAGCCGCCGCCACAATCAATGTTCTGCTCGTGTTTCACTGTGAACTGGATCACCAACGGCTTGTCCTTGTTTGAAAAGGGCGGGAACTTCCTGGACAGGGCGTAAAACCTCGCGTCCTCTGATGTTTTGATACCTATTAAACAAACAATACAAATAAAAATTGATGACTTAGGCCAGACTAGCAAGTCTATAGTGGAGGCTGAGGACGAGCACAGCGTCAGATAAAGCTAGAGACGTCGTAAAATGTATGATTTTTAGAATATCTGTATGTATCTGTATGATATCACCATTTCGCAAAACATGGGGCGCTTTACACATAGACTGTATCGACTCCAGTCAAGCGACAAGTACCTAGCGACAAGAGAACTTAATGACCCTTCAACGGTTGATAGATAACATACTGTAAAACGCCTGATAAAGTGAAATACGTAGAGCTGCGTGGCAACTTACCTTTATCGTTTTCATCTTTATAGAACTGGCCTGGGCTTAGGACGAACTTGCCCATCTCCTTGCCGGGGTGCTCTGAGTAGATCCAGTTCTTTTCAAATGAATCTGAAAACGAATATTCCATTTTTAGGTTGTTTAGTTGAAGGGTGAGAGGGCAAGACCGACCAGGTCCCCAATGAGGATCTGAAGCTGTTGTGCTATCCTACACCTATCTAAATCATTTTTTTAGAGGGGGATGCACTATATACTGTACACTGTACCTACTGTATCTGCTACGCATTGTAAATAGGTGTGACTCACTGTTCATAGTCACTCAAGAGCCTTTCAGCAGTACGAGAATCTAAAACAGTGCACCTTTTCCAGGGACAAGGGCGTGATACAATGGATTCATAGATCTACTGATTGCCCTGTCTACAATATTTAGAATCAACACTACAGGCCCTCAAGAAGTAGGAAATTATACGAATCAGGTTCACACCGTTCACTTCCTCAATGACGGCTCAACTTCTTGGAATGGGTAAGAGCCACGTACATAATATGAGGTTTGCCAAAGGCAAATCAAAACCCGGTTAACTGAACAAAAATAGAATTCCCTTCAAGATCGCAGGGTTCTTACGGAGAACCCTTACTAGAAACAAGGCGGGTCAATTCATTTTCTATCTATTTAATCACGAAAAAGGGCATTGACGTAGGCAGGTCCACCTAACCCGGCTTGAAACGAGGCTACAAAAAAACACTTACCACCCGAGAAGTCTTCTTTGAAATATACTTTGGCGTATACTACTGAAGCACAGAGGGCCACAGCCAGCAGGATTTGGGCCTGCATTTTGGTATTTAGTCCTGGGAACTTTGTAAAAGAATGTTCAGGCAGGTACCGGTTCAACGTACTTGTGTACGAAGGGAGACAGCAGGGCAGACAGATGGAGCTCTGTCATTGGCTGCTTTCCTTTGACACTCAAAGGAAACCAGCCAATAGCAGACGACCGCGTTTTCGACTTCCTTTTAAAATTTCCTTATCACGACATTTCACACAGGACCCTCTTCTCGTATCATAACGTGTACATACTGCCATCGCTGGTTGATTCTCATTCCACATTATTTCCCCTATGCCTACTTTAGGTATATCAGTTATATCAATATAATCTGAACAGTGATAGAACCTACATTGTAAAAATCTGGTATATATGTTAAACAGGTCGGTGGGTACTTAGGCAAAAACTTATAGGTCTGGTATTTGTAAATAATCTAATGGCCTGTTGAACAATATTGAGTTTAAAAAATAGTCCAGTTTATATTATGCGAAGTAATATAATCTAGTAGTAGACAGTCAGGGATAATATGCAATAGAAAATCCGTTCTCTTTGTGAGCGCCATTTCAAATTTGCGCGGGAATTCCTTTCAGAAAATTCGATTTCCTGTGTGTTTATGAACGCACTCTTCAAAAACAAAATGGCCTGCATGTTTATATTGCTCGGCTGATGATTGAGTTCTTTTCGACGTGAATTAACAATTTTAGTATTGAAATTTACATTCGGAAAGCTGGTAAATTAGTTTTCTGATAATCAATTAATCTAAATACCTTTCTTTAGTTCTGTGTCGGTGTGAAGTAGTTGCACAATTTCTGGTTACTTGCAACCCTTTGGAAGGGGTGGAAACCATTTTCATAGTCTTTACGACCCACTCACGTTGCATGGAAAGAAATCGCTTTAGATTTTATAGTGAAATTTCAATTTCAGTATTTCTGGTTACTTGTCCTAGCTGCAACCTTAAGTGTTTGTTCAGTCAGCGACACGTTGTGTTTAGGCGCTTCTGCGTATATTCATTCTTAACGGCTAACCCACATTACCACACATCGCAAGGCCTTCTTCGCCTGTGTTCACCTTGGGATTCTAGCAATAAAAAGAATCAGAGGGTAAACCGGTGCACTTATTATTTGATTTCTTACAGAAAATGAGTGGAAATGGCGAAGTCAGATCTACGAAGGGGAGCACTGAAGGACCCTGGAACAAAGATAGGTCTATGAATGCGAAAAACATTCGCCCTCCTAAAATGATAGCTGAAATATCGCCGACTACTGGGTATGTATATAATACGATTTGAGTTTAATAAAAGAAAGCCAGGCTAAATTAGGTTTATCGTGTAGATACCAAAAAACTGATGGAACTGAGATTCGAAACCTGGACTTGGGAACCTGTACGTGGCGAAATTTCTCAATTTCAAGTGTTTTGGTTACAGAGGAGGGAGTGAAATGAAACCACCCGACCCCCTTGCAGAAGTTCTTCGCAATAGCACGCTCAATGCCAACGCTCAGGAGTTCGTCCCTCAATGGTCACAACGACAGATACCACAGGTGGGTATGCGTGAATGTGACGTATTTTCAAAATATAATTAGCGAACTACTTCCACAAAAACTTGTTTATGAGGATTTACAAAGTCTAAGAAAGAAGTCTCGTCGAATATTTTCTAATTTATGGAGAGTGGTAATTACGTACCTGCAGGTTTTGCCACAGTTGTGACTGTTGGCAACTGTGAGTGTCATGACGTAGGTACATCATTGATCCTTCTCATATATTTTTATTTTTCCGTGGCTCCTGCATCTTCCCCTACCCCTTATGACTCTTTACCCTCCCTACCCCTTTTCTTTTCTCTTTTTTCATTTCGCTCCCTCGGATTGGTTTTTTGTGTGTCATCAGGTCTTGCAAGGATTTTCTTCACCAAAACGACCAATGACAGCCTTCGTTACATTTCAGGGGATGCACGCATTCCCCCATGTGGCCAATGAGCTCGCGGTGATGGATGTGTTGCCGCGCTACTTCGTTTCCCCCCTATCCCCAATGCCTCTCCCACCAATTTGATATCAGATGCTTACTATGGGGAAAAACATGATTCCCCTGCATCAGTTTCAACAGCAATATCACAGATTTATGCCGCCCTCCTACCCCCAGGCTCCCCCCTCCCCGTCTTCCTATTGCCATCCCTCTAACCGTCAGCTGTCCAACGGATACCCTGCTAAGGTGTGTGCTGCTTTCCTCAGTATTACCGTTGAGCAGTCGTTCCCAAACGGTGCATAATAAATAAACTATGAGGGAATTCGAACTCCTCTGCTTGACAGGCAATTGGTAATCGGAGGGTCCCGGGTTCGAATCCCGGTAGCGCAAATTTTCTGTTGGGAGTCAGTCACGATTACATTACGGATTGCTGAAATTTATCCATTTCAGATTTCTAGATTCTAGATCCAGAACATTCAGGAATGTCTTACCTCGAACCCAGCGCTCGCTACATTACCTAAAGCCCACTGGCAGTTATTTTTTGCTCTAGTAGTAGGAAACTTTAAAACAATATTCACTCCTTGATAAAGCTCGAAACGTTTGGAAACTACTGCTGTTATATGTTGTCATATACCGGAAATAGTTTGACTAAGAGCGGCCCTCCGTGGTCTTGTGGTCAAACACAGGACTTGTAATCGGAGGGTCCCGGGTTCGAATCCCGGTACCGCAGATTTTCTGTTGGGAGCATGGATGTCTATAGTGGGTCTCAATAACCATCCGTGGTTAATTGTTGCGATACATCGTTGATAATGGTAAATATCAAAAATCAGTGGTGTCCTTCCTTTACGGTGGGCATACGTTTGGAGCTGGATGTATAAGATAATCCAACAACAACAAAAAAGTCTAATATGTAGGCATGTGACCAAACTGTGTTAAGCCGAACATTCGCCAATACGTGTAACTAAAGTGTTGAGCTTACGGTTGGAGTGTTGGCTTTAATATGGAGTCGGCTTAAATAAACTTAAAGTATCATGTGTTTTAAAATAGAATAATTTTCAGATACCAACACCGGAGGACATGTCATACCTTGTGGAGGCCATCGAGGTATTGACTTTGAGCCCAGGCAGATACCAGGAATTTCTTCCACCCATCGAAGACATTGTCGAGTCCCTCCTGCAAGACAAGACCGCTCTGGCCCAAATTATTGAAGTCATCATTGAACAAGTGAGTAGAACCTGTTGCACACTGCATTAAGAGGACGCTATACCTGACGGTGCATTTTTGCCGCCCATAAGATTAACATTGCGAGCGGCGATTCATTTTCAAGGTTTACCCTTGGTTGGAAAGACACAAAATTTTGCCTGTAGCTAGCCCTAACAATGTTCTAGGGAGTGTTCGAAGCAGATTTCCCATTTTTTTTTACTGGTTTTCGAGATACAGCACTTTTCTTGAGGTATGCGATGCTAGCATTTGCAAAACAGTTGCAATAAAAGAAACCAGTGAGAATTCGGGAAATCTGCTTCGAACACGACCTAGAACATTGTTAGGGCTAGGTACAGGCAAAATTTTGTGTCTTTCCAACCAAGGGTAAACCTTGAAAATGAATCGCCGCTCGCAATGTTAATCTTATGGGCGGCAAAAAATGCATTGTCAGGTATAGCGTCCTCTTAACTGATCGACTAGTCGAAGGTTTAAAGGCAAAAATACAGTAGTGAAAGACGAGGCAGCACAAAGATTTTTCTTCCCATGTGCTGAAATAAGATACGTTTTTATATTCAAGTACTTTTGAACAATTTTTTTTTACTGACAAAAATCACGTCATAGACAGTTAACTTCGGACGTTAAAAAAGACATATTATACTTCAGAACATATTTAACCATCCAACAGTGTCGAAAAAAACGTAAACAAATAGCAAGTGTGTATTCCGTTTTAAGCCAAGCTTGATTAGGTCTGCAGTCAAGGTGGGAAACATTTTTAGCTCGCACTTTCGGATTTTGACCGTACCTGGTAAATTAGCTGTCATTTTCGATGTTTGGTTATTGTTTTCCAGTGCACCATCGAGGCGAATTTCAGGTATACGGGTGCCCGGATGTGCCGTGATCTGTCCAATAAATTCGGTGTGGATTTTATCAACTGCCTACTCCAGAGGTAACCAAGAAATTTCCAGCTATAAGTTTTCACTAGATTATAGTTCTCAATATGTATTTTACTGGAAATAATAGTCAACGTCCTGAAAAGAATTTTTTCATGTGAGATTGGGTTCCCATTAAGGGTCCGCTATACCTGACGGTGCATTTTTTGCCGCCCATAAGATAAACATTGCGAGCAGCGATTCATTTTCAAGGTTTACCCTTGGTTGGAAAGACACAAAATTTTGCCTGTACCTAGCCCTAACAATGTTCTAGGTCGTGTTCGAAGCAGATTTCCCAAATTCTCACTGGTTTCTTTTATTGCAACTGTTTTGCAAATGCTAGCATCGCATCCCTCAAGAAAAATGCTGTATCTCGAAAACCAGTAAAAACAATGGGAAATCTGCTTCAAACACGACCTAGAACATTGTTAGGGCTAGGTACAGGCAAAACTTTGTGTCTTTCCAACCAAGGGTAAACCTTGAAAATGAATCGCCGCTCGCAATGTTAATCGTATGGGCGGCAAAAAATGCATCGTCAGGTATAGCGGACCCTTAATCATCTTCAATGCCCAGTCCTAGCAAATGATACCAAATTTTCAACAGAAATTTATTATTGTGGTTCAGGTGCTGTGAGAAGTTCGGCCAGTTACCTGCGCTGATGGATAAGGATCGCCCCCGTGTGCTGGGTTTCGCTATGCTACTGGCTGAGCTGTTCCTGCAGATCACTGTGGATGATAACTCACACATCAGTCACCTGGCCAATGGCGTGCATCAGATCCTGAATATGCTGCTGGCTGTCCCTGCCTATGATACCATTCGTACCGTGTGTCAGATACTGAAGGTACAGTATGTTCTGCGATCAATTTTCCCATTGAAAAGTGTGTTAGACATGGGCGAAACCGTGGCAGACCTCGTGGTAGATTAAACTACTTAAGGCTGAATATACATTCGCTATTTTTTTACGCTCCGATTTCAAACTTTGTGAGAAGACTATTGGATATTGAAATAGTCTGTAATATAATATGTGTTTTTAACGTCATTACTCATGAGGCTATGTTGTGATTTCCCGATCGGTTAGTTTGGGACAATTTTTTTTGTGACAAAAATCACTGGATCGTAAAATCACAACATAGCCTTATGAGTAATGACAATGACGTTAAAAAGACATATTATATTTCAGAATATTTCAACATCCAATAGTTTTCTCACAAAGTTTGAAATCGGAACGTAAAAATATAGCGAATGTATGGTGGCCCTTAAGGGTGGATTTCGCCTGTTCCTAATGTCTACTTTAGTGTCCCCTAAATGTGTATATTTTTTTATTTTTATAAAACGCCAATAGTAGCTTTAAAGTCACTTGTTTCATTCTGTTTAGCTGTGCGGGGTAGCATTAGAAGGCGATAACACATCCCTGCAGCCTGTGTTCACGCGGCTCGAGGCGCTGGCAGACAACCCAGAGGTGGAGGAGAACGCGAGGAGAATTATTGCGGGGCTGCTACATCTGCGACGCACAGAGTGGAGCAGGCAGCCGTCAGAGCAAGCACTAACCCCTAACCAACCCCCTTCCGATGCTTATGTAAGTTTCTTGGCTGGCTCATTGCAGAAAATGTTGTAAGCTTAGAAGTTAACCGATCGTAATTATTAATTTCGGTCGTTAAAAATTCACATTATACTTCAGAATATTTATATATCCAATAGTTTCCTCATAAAGTGTGCAGAAAAAACAATAACGACTGCGGAGACGCCTTTAAGGCTGAATATACATTCGCTAGCTTTTTACGTTCCGGTTTCAAACTTTGTGAGAAAACTATTGGATATTTAAATATTCTAAAATATAATATGTCTTTTTAACGTCATTACTCATGAGGCTATGTTGTAATTTCACGATCGGTTAATTTTGGACAATTTTTTTGGTGCCAAAAATCATTCGATCATAAAATCACATGAGTAATGACTAATGACGTTAAAAAGACATATCATATTTCAGAATATTTTAATATCCATAAGTTTTCTCACAAAGTCCAAACGTAAAAAAATAACGAATGTATGGTGGCCTTAACAATCTACGTATGTACAGTCTACATACCACGAACAACTGGTGCGGTAAAATGAGACGTGGTTATTATTACAGAGTGAGCCGGTGTTCTACTCGCCAGATGGGCAAATCATGTCTGAGGAGGAGCGCTCATTCCTGTTGGATAACATTCCCGTGTCGGAAGATTTGGATGATTACATTGTGTAAGTATTAAAGCAAGCAAAATTGCTAACCCAGAGGTTCATGTTGGTCAGTTAAGGGTCCGCTATACCTGACGATGCATTTTTTTGCCGCCCGTAAGATTAACATTGCGAGCGGCGATTCGTTTTCAAGGTTTACCCTTGGTTGGAAAGACACAAAATTTTGCCTGTACCTAGCCCTAACAATGCTCTAGGTAGTGTTCGAAGCAGATTTCCCATTTTTTTACTGGTTTTCGAGATACAGCACTTTTCTTGAGGTATAAGATG
Organism: Mesopsocus fuscifrons; assembly: GCA_950004255.1. Lineage (NCBI taxonomy): Eukaryota > Metazoa > Arthropoda > Insecta > Psocodea > Mesopsocidae > Mesopsocus > Mesopsocus fuscifrons. The sequence continues at coordinate 15,235,819 of OX465379.1, forward strand.
CTAGCATTTGCAAAACAGTTGCAATAAAAGAAACCAGTGAGAAATTGGGAAATCTGCTTCGAACACTCACTAGAACATTGTTAGGGCTAGGTACAGGCAAAATTTTGTGTCTTTCCAACCAAGGGTAAACCTTGAAAATGAATCGCAGCTCGCAATGTTAATCTTATGGGCGGCAAAAAATGCATCGTCAGATATAGCGTCCTCTTAAGTGGTTACTGGTCAATCCATACTTCACGTTGCCGTAGAAACAACCGATCAGTATGAGAAAGGGCGAGGTATAGTCTGAGACACTCACTTCACGTGGAGATTTTGCTGATCAAATTTTTGTCTTGTCTGTTTAGAGATAATGATATGGACGAAGAAGTCAGTGAAGCATTCGAAGAATTTGTTTCCTACTCCCAGAACAACCACCCCACCTACCGCTCTTAGACGTCTCCCCTGCCATCTACCTCCAAGAAAGAGGGCTCGGTTAGTCTGGCTATTCACGGGTCACAGTGCTGGGTCCTCTGACCAGTGCACTAGTGTAGTCGACCTATTCCGGGTCTCGACCATTTTTAGGGGAAGCTGTTGGAGATTTATATGTTCTGTAACATAATATCGCTTTTTAACGTCAGAACCCAGATGGCTAGGTTGTGATTTTATGACCGAGTAATTTTTCAACAGTTTCCTCAAAAAAATGGTAGAACTAAATCACTCTGCTGCCACGTGTTTGACGACTTGTGGAGCGGCTTAAATCGGCCGCTTCGAAAAGAAAATAGGTATGCCTGGAACCTCTTCATCCATTTTTTTTAGAGCTACAAAATTTTTAGTTCTCTAGAGTCTAAATAATAATGTTTGTTGTCTTTCAACATAAAAAAATTAGTTTAATACCTATGTGATTTTACGATTAAGTGATTTTTTTTTTCGCTAAGCGAATACTCAAAAATTACTAGATCGTAAATTCAGAAAATTCAGATGTACAGTAAATGTCCAACGGTCTCCTTAGAATGTGTCACTAAAAATCGGCCTTCAGTTTTTAAAAAACTTCTTATTCACACTCCATTGAAAATCATCCTGAAATATTTGCCTTTTTTTTTAACCACTTGCCATCTTTCGAAAAAACGTAAAATATTTGCCGTACATGGAGGTACATGCAGTTGTCTACTTCGTTACTTCCTATTAAGTGGAACGGTGGACTGAGTTTAAAATTTTCAGCGTTGAGTAGTGATTCATTTTATAAATCCAGCAACTTTTCCATTTAAATGGGATTGTAGGAATAAGATATTTCATATGAAGATATCTGTAAAGACGACAGGTACCACAACTTAGGTACAGGTCACTAATTTGCCGTGGTCACACTGAAAAATGTAAAATACCAATCTCCTACTTTTTGAATCTAATTCGTTATGCTACTAATAATTCATTTTATTACTGTTTTCATCACGTAGAGACGAAATATGCATTTGCTGTTTGTTTACGTTTTCCTCAACCACTTTTGAGGACACTGTTGGAGGTTTATAGGTTCCAAAAAATGGTCTGAAGAACCGTAAACAACAGCAAATGGATATTCCATCATAAGAGATGGGTTGTTTGATTGAACAATAAGAGTCTGAGCCCAGATGTAAAAATTGCCCTTAAATAGTCAATATTGTGTTTTCACTACTTACTTAAATGTTGTAAGTCTCACTAAAATGATTCCTGCCTGTTTATTGATCCCCCGACAGCGTTGTACAGCTATTCACTGATATCAGCAAAATTGGCTTTAAATATTTACCTGTGAATTATTGTTTCATTTAGCATAGGCCAGTTTCACACGTATGGGCAAACTGTTGTTAAATTCCTACGCAGTTGTGTTTGTTTACGTTTTTTCTGTACACGTTATGAGGAAACTATTGCATATTTAAATGTTCTGAAATCTAATTTGTCTCTTTAACGGCCAAAATTAACAGGCTGTGTTGTATTATATGTCAGAACAATTAAATATCCAGCAGTTGCCTCAAAAAGTGTGCAAAATAAACGTAAACAAGTAGTGAATGTATGTTTGGCCTTAAATCCGAGTCTAACCGTTGTTTAATCTGGAATATTCATTAATTTTTGGTCTTATTGGAGATAGGTTTTTATTGGAGGACTCTAAGGGTGCGTCCACCATACTCGGTTAAGAGAAAAACTCCGATTTTCTCGGAAATTTAACATGGTTGCGTGGGGGAGAAATCTCCAGGCATGGTGGGACGCACCCTAAGCGTGCTTTTTATTCGTGGCTAATGGTTTCATTGTTATTTATTGCGAGCTTCCATTGAAAGTTCTTTGTATATATCGATCCAGTGTTAAAGTTAATTGAAGGTTAGTGCATTGTTGCACCTCACTTAGCCAACTATAGCTCTTGAGAGATCTTTGGATCGACTTTTAGTCAATCATAGTAGCATTTGAAACCGCACCCAATCAAGTAGCTAACCCTGTGAGTAGGTATTGGTCTGAACGTGGCTGGATGTACCATCGTATTTTGCCTGTACTATAAAATGGGGTTTTTATTTATTGTTGTTGCACGATCTGCGGAGAAACTGACGAATTGCAATTGTTCTAAATGTCATTTAAAAATCATTGCACACTAATTTTGTGCCTCTCGATGTTGCACCAGAGCAGTAAATGAAAAACAGTACTTAACATTTACCTACCTAGCTGTGTTGGTACACTCCCATTCGGTACCTACCTACTTATTCCTTACGTGACCGTCGTAGCTCCGTGTTAGAGGATGACTGAAATTATTTTTCTTTTGGTACCTGTAGTTGCTATCGTGCTCACTGGTAGGGCTTCTTGTAGTTAGGTATGTAGACAAAATTAAGCAATGGAAATAATTGTTCTTACCGTTCTTGAAGATTGCTGACTGGGCAGGATTTGAAAAATATTGTGCACTGTTACATAATAAATGAAGTCGCTCTTCATTGATTGTCGATAGGTCGCCTTTCTGTTTAGGTCACCCAGTTTGAAATTATGTCATAGGAATAGTCAGAGATGGAATAGTTATCTACGTAAGAAAATTCGACTACTATTAGAAACTCATGACATGTAATCCACCAATATTATTTTAAATTTGAATTTTGGGCGGGAAATGTTTTTCTGTCGTTATGTTGGCGTTCTGGCGATTTACAGTTGGCGAACTTGCTTGTATTTAATTTTTGTTTACAAGTTAAAAGTAACGGCCAATTTGTGATTTTGTGCAATGGATTCACAAAATGTTGAGGACCTGAGTTACCAGACAACACCAAATCGAAGCGAAGGGTGTAAAGGAACGATGGGAAGAAGGAAGGCTTTCGACCGTGCTCACCTTCATCCATATCGAATTAATGGCGAGCTCAACTCGACGGCTCTTGCACCCGGGAGCATCATCGAGAAAATGCCATTGTACTCCCCTCAAAAAACCGGCCAGCTTATCAAGAATCCTTTCGAACAGGCTTGGCTGCTCAAAGAAAGGCTCAGCCAACCTATATGCAGTCCTTCGCTGTTTCAAAAAGTCATTAGTCCTATTCAGGTAAGTGCCTAGAATAGGTCCTACCCTGGTAAGGCGCGTGAACACCAATATTTTGAAGAAAATCCTGGTCGAATAGTGAGATAGGGTCTTCAAAGCCCTGATTGGACTATGTGATTCGATATGGTGACGTCTGGAATCTGATGTTTAATGTTAGGTACCTATTATTGTTGCAGAAGCCGTCAACCTTTAGCTGGAGCGTGGAGGATATTTCTGTGCTCCGCCCTGCACCCATAGACGAGAACCCCAGCCAGGAGTTTACTTCGTGGTTTAGTCCAGATACTGAGAGCCAGGCTCAGGCCGCTATTGATAGGTTTGTTTTTTTTTTCTTTTATAACGTCCTTCTTTAGACCAAGAGGACATGAGGTAGTGATCAAGCCAAGATCTCCTAGAGGCTGGATTTTTTTCTCCCGAGACAAATGAAATGTTGGTTTGACCTAATCATGAATTTTTATCCTATTCAGGTTTTTTTCTTCGCAAGGAACGCTAGAGAGCCCTCTGATAGGAAAAGTTGCACGGCAGTGCTCGAATGTGGCTTGCCAGACAAAACTGTCGTTCCCGCCTTTCTTGCCGGATGCTGTCGAGGCTGAGCTGGAAGCACTGAGCCAGCGACTCACTTGCGGTCTGGATGAGTCTATGAACACTCTCAACTCGTCCAACTGTTCCGCCCGTAGGAAAATACTCTCGCTGGATGTTGAGCCGCCGTCGGATGATGACTTTGGATCGGATGTTTCTATTTCAGATAAGGTAAAATTTGTACACACCGAGTCAACCGATAATATGGATTAAATTGTTAGAAGAAAACGAGTTGTTAGTCGAGTTATTGAGAGAAGGTTTAGGTGTAGTTAAGATTTGAAAAATTGTTTCTCATCTATTGTTCAGCTTCTGTACTTTCTGGGCCTGGATAAGCGGCCGTGTATTTAATTTTACTTATAGCCTAGAGATGTAGACTAATCTAGAGCTAGACCATTCCAAGGCTGTTAAGGGGAAATACACCCATTTGGTTCGCAATGCTACGTACTTCAAGCCCTACTCCGAAGTTACAGGGCGAGTGAAAAGTGTTTATAGGGGGATGTAAACCTGAGACTCTTTGTCGTGAGGTAGTGTTGTATTTTTGCATGAAATGGAGTAATAAGCCCACAGGAGCGATTTTAAACAGTCAACTACCAGTCCACATGTTTTTTTGACAGATCGCGAAAACACAACACTACCTCACGCGAAATATTTTTTTGTAACGTTTCGGATTAAAACAGTATGATTTTATCGTCACATTTAGTAGAAAAGCTTGATAAATGTTTGTAATATTTACCGCCGCCATGTTACATGTTGACAATTTTTATTTCACTTACGGAAGTGGGTAATTGCAACACCATTTCTCTACTTTTTCTCCTGTAAAAGCTAAACATAGTGTCCTACTTTCACTCGTTCGTTTCGCGTTCAAATAGCACACTATGTTTAGCTTTTAGAGTAGACACAACCGATACGATATTGCAATTACCAGTCTCCGGTGGTACTAAAATGTAAACATTACTTTTGTCGAATATTTACTTTCGCACAGTGGTTTTGGCGGAGTTCGTCGAGAATGTATGGTGGCCCTTAACGAAAAGTAAGTAACACAGCTCTAGGGATATTTGGATGACACTGATGACACTGTCGAAGGCACCAACAAAAACCTTGGACTAAATTCTTGAGTTCTTGTTCCAGGATGAGTCTATGAGGCCAATGTATGCTGCGACGCCTGTCAAGCTGTTGTCGCATTCGTCCCCCGAGTGTTCTCCCATTCCGAATGAACACGGCCAGTCTGCTGCCACTGCTAACTCTTCCGTCTCTCTTATGGAACAGTCGCAAAGCCCTTCCAGGTGAGGTTATTCTCAGTATTCCTTAAACTCTACAGTTTTCTATTTGAGCGAGTAAATTTTGACTAGTCGTAGCTCTCACCCTTCGCTGGCCCAAATTCTCAAACCTAGGTAGGTACATAGGTACAAGGAGATGCTATGGGCAGCAAGAGAGTGGGGTATGGCTGGACTGCCTGAACAAAAAATATCCAACAGTTTTATTGAAAAAGTGTCAACAGAAACCACTCTTGCACCACTTAGGTGGAGCCAAGTAACACTAAGTGTTTGCTATATGTATGAAGAAACGTAGGTACGTACCTAATTATTATTCTAATATTCTATTCTGTTGCAGGTAACAACAAAGATCATAGAGAAGAGGGAAATTTTTAAATTCTTTTGCTACCAAACTTTTTCCTAGGTACCTATCTATTTTCCCACATCATCTCAATATTTTAAACCGATCCAGCATGACTTTTCTACTGCCTCTGCACGCTTTCCAATGATTTTCTTATATAATACATTATACAAGACCTAAAATAACTATCAGTGTCAATCAACAGGTAAGCAATTCGCCTATGCTTAGTTTGAGAATTTCTCTACGGGTATTTCTCAGGAATTACAGAAATCACAATAAAATCTAGTTTCAGATGTTAAAAAGACATATTATACTTCAGAACAAAGAATAAAGGGTCCGACAACAGTCGCACTTAACTTTCTCGCCCAGAATGATTTTTTTTTTTTTTTTGGTTTTTTGAGATTTTTTTGCGGGCGTAATTTTTAAGCAATCGAAAATCGGTTGAAAATGACCCACGAGCATCTATCTGAGATCACTCATACCAAATCTCACGTCTGTCATTTTATTACTGTAGTCCCAAATGCGTTCCGACCATTCAAAAACGTGGTTTCTCATTCTCAACTCATTTTCGACACTTTTTTGACAAAAACGGCCGTAATTTTGAAGATAACAAAATTCTGTTCGACAGATGTTTCAGTTACATGGTTCTACATAAATTTACCAAATTTCATGACAATCGGTCAATAAATGTGAATGGCGCCGAAACGATCGAACTTTGGTCCAGAACGGCCGTAATTTTCAACCAATTCAATTTTAGTTGAAAATGACCTCGAAGCATCTATTTGTCAACACACATACCAATTTTCAGTGTTATAGATTGAAAAGTGTACCGTCGGCGCTTGTCTAAGTAACCAAAAACACGATTTTTGAATTATTTTGGCGGTTTTTTGACAATAGCGGCCGCAATTTTTGACCAATCAAAAAATCCTTGAAAATGCCCCTCGGCAGTGATTTTAGACAGGTCCATACCAAATTTCATCAAAATCGGATGAACGGTATAGGCGCTAGAGCACTGCACGGACTGACGGACGGACTGACGGACGGACTGACTGACGGACGGACTGACGGACGGACAGACTTTTTCCAGAAACCACTTTTTTGGACTCAGGGGACCCCCAGGATCATGGGAAACCCAAAATCTCAATTTCGAAATTTTGCACGAAAACAATACTTTCTCGCCATATATGGCTAGCGAGAAAGTAAAAATCAGTCAGATTCCTCAGATTCATTTAAAAACAAATTTTCAAAGGAAAAAGGCGGGAAAGTTGCGGAGGTCACGTGAGTCACGTCACGTGACCACCTGAAAAAGAAAGATGTCGCCCCCTATAACATCAACTTTTCGGTAGTGTACAAAGTATAAATAGTTATTTATTTGAAATCTATCAGTATTTTTCTACTTATCATTTAATAAAGTGCCTCTAATTCCTTCGGGTTGTGTTTTTTTCTGCCAGCGAGTGGATGGGAAATGAACAGATCGACCTTTTGTAAGGTAAGGTGTGGCACCTGCTGAATACCTTCATACCGGCATGACCGTTGGTTGCATTTAGTTATTGTGGTATTCTTGTTACTGATAATTACTGGAACTCTTTATCGGAATAATAATAATAGATATATATGAATAGGATGTACAGTCATTGGAAATATGACGCGGTGATTGATGTGCGTGGGCGTGTCCCTTAGTGACGGGCCGGGTGTTGAATGCGTCACTGGTTTCTGTAAGGTCAGTGCATTTACACCACTTCCTTGACCTAGTTTTCACTTTACCTCGATGTATCAATATCATAAAGGTGGTTTGGCGTATTTTTGTGTTGGTGTAGGGTTGTTGTTGGCCTTCTTGTACATTTGGCGATTGTGTGAAATTCCAGTTGGCAATGACAGAATGGCGCCTATGTTGGCCCGACAGAAGGACAACGGTGATAACTTGACGATAAATAACACATCCCGACTGCTAGTGGATGACATGCCCCTTCATTGGCCAGAAATAACCCTCTCGTTGGGCCAACAGTAATTTCTCACGAAATGTACCAACCGTTGGCCCACGGTTAGTACTTCGGTGTTACTTACTTAGTCCTATTTTTGGCCCAATATCATGTCATACGGAAATAGTACGACAACTGTATCTGGTTCCCTTCCTCTCGCTACTAAGTTTGACCCCTCTTGTAACGTGTACTTGGCCACTTATACTTATTCAAAATTCTTGTGTTCCGGGGTAAATAAATAAAGATAAAACAAATGTATTATACTTTCTCCGTGCCGATTTATTTGATATTTTCTGGTAAGTTTTGTTGCTAAATTTGGATATTTATCGTCATGATCTAAATTGTTGTGTAACGTGTATGGGTTTTTATATTTATTCAATAGATTAAATGCGGACGATGGAGTAGAAATATAATGAGGAGGAACCTACCTACTCGGACCGGCTGATCAATATGACCCTGTAACCCTGATCCTGTTATTATCCTTAAATTCCCTGTGGCAAAATCTTCAATCTTCCAAAATTCTTCATCTCGGCAGCTAAGTTCTAAATTATCCATTTGATGGCTTTTCCCTGTTTTCCCCCTTAAGAAAACTGTGGTGGCGCCTGTACAAACTTTATTCTTTATTTAGGACGCACCTATATCACCTTTTTTCCTGAACTCATTTTGTCCCTGAAATCATCACCATCATTAGGCTAGCTGTGGCATCCAAATTTAATTGTATCATTATCATCCCTAGGTATACAGTTTGTTAATAAATTTCACGATACTCTTTCGTTAATTTTGTGGTTGGATATCAACTCCATGCTTCCAATAGAAAATCTGTTACTACCTGGATTCGAACCCGGGACCTTCAGAAATTTGACCCATTGCTGGAGCCCGCATCTCCAGTCCCTGCAGAGAGCTACCTAAACTAACAACTGTGACACCTGTGTTTGTGTCATTGTAGCTCGTGTTTGCAGATCCATTGGAATGTTGCACTGTTGACCGTGTGGTCGGATCTCATTTGGAGGGACAGCTGTCATTGATGACTCCCTACATGAATCAGTACATTGGAATTCCAGTCGTACATTTCGTAACGATTTGATCTGTCGCTGCCGTTGGTCACATTGTCTTCTCCAATCTCAGCTTCATAGTGATTGGGAAATTTTGACTTGTGGGTTATATTGATGGAGTCGAGTTTGTTTACGTTTTTTCTGCACATTTTAACGATTGTAAAATCGCAACACAGCCTGTTAATTTCAGTAGTTAAAAATACATTGTATATTTCAGAACATTTAAATGTCCTATAGTTTAATCATAAAGTGTGCAAAAAAACGTAAACAAATAGCCCATGGCTCTGCGACCTATATGAGATCTATTGCATACCGTCTCCAGCTGCCGATCGTCGGTGATCGCGTAATTGATCGCTCACGGAGAAACCAACCCCTCTGGAGTTTTTCCACGCCATGGCTATGACTACTCCCTGCATAGCAGGAGGATCCAGTCAGCTTCAATCGTCCCAGGCGGGACTTACAGTTTAAAGTTGGCTCCGAACCACCAGTAGGTGTATTCCCTTTCTTGAACGCCAGAAAACCCACTCAACTAACGCCTTCAAAAATTATTGTAAGAAGATAAGGCACGCCATGATGCAATATATGGAGAACAGTTCTTCTTACAATAAATATTGAAGGTGCTAGTTGAGTGGGTTTTCTGGCGTTCGAGAAAGGGAATACACCTGCTGGTAGGCATTACTCCAATATCCACTGGACTAATGGAAAATCCGGGCCCGCCGGAGTTCGAACTCATGTCTCTTGGTGTGCTCCCCGTGTGGGGGTAGTGCCTGGTACATGGGGCAGTAGAGCACTGGGTGGAGAAAGCGGCAGCCGGCAGGTATGACATAATGTGCCTGTGATGCAATGGGCCATGGCTAGTGCTAGCACAGTAAACCTGAACGTCCTGGGCCATCTCGACGATCCTCACTAGAGTACACAACAACAATAGGAACAACTCCAACCTGACGGGCTTTCTCGTTCCACCGCACGACGTCTGCAAAAATTAGCGATTCATCTGTCCATTATTCATGTACTAGTTTTACTTTCTCACTGGCAACGGAAGGAAAGCCTGGTCACCGGCTCAATCCCGCTGACCATCAAATTTTTTCTGAACTGAATCGTTCCATCTCTGATTTAGAAGTCGGGACCTAAAACAGTAGGTCTTCGTCGTGTTGTCCGGGAAGGCTTGGGAGCTGGTAGTCTATAGTGCTGTCAGCCGAGTCCGAATCATGGCTTGAGAAGGATGAGGGGTGGTTGCCCAAGTATCGTCTTATAAGCTTCAGATTTTGTAAAAGTGGTCTTAGGGAGGTGCTTCCGTACCAAATTTCCTACCCCAAAACCAAAATTATAAAAAACGGGTGATCTTAACGAGGTACATTTTATATACTTTCGTACGTACTTGAAAAACCCATGCATGCGCCAGTTGAGCTCTTAAGCGTTATTTAATTGAGCGTGCTCACTATACTTAGGTATAGTTGCATGTGCCAGCTATCTAAAACCTCTATCAGAAATTGCATAGCATTTCCCTATAAATTCATATTGGAAATCACGGACATGAAGTATACTTGAAGTACCTGATACCGCTGGCTACTATAAGGCACTTAATTTTTTTATGTCATATTTAAAGGGTGTGTGAGTGTGATATGGAATAGCGAAAGTAGACCGAATACGAAACTATCGGAGATAATTAGCAGCTCATGAAGGTGATAGCACAAACAGGTATGCAGATGGCAATGTAAGTGCAAGCCCTACTTACCGAGCCTGTACGCACAGTGGGTTATTTGGTAAGAATCACGCCCTGTGACCAACATCTGTTATCCAACAAGGGTCAGGTTCAGTTCCACGATAATTCACGGCCGAGAGCACAAGTGCAAAGGTAAACCACACTCGTACCTGCTTCTGGATAGAAATTAAGGGTCCGCTATACCTGACGATGCATTTTTTTGCCGCCCATAAGATTAACATTGCGAGCGGCGATTCATTTTCAAGGTTTACCCTTGGTTGGAAAGACACAAAATTTTGCCTGTACCTAGCCCTAACAATGTTCTAGGGAGTGTTCGAAGCAGATTTCCCAATTTCTCACTGGTTTCTTTTATTGCAACTGTTTTGCAAATGCTAGCATCGCATACCTCAAGAAAAGTGCTGTATCTCGAAAACCAGTAAAAAAAAAAATGGGAAATCTGCTTCGAACACTCCCTAGAACATTGTTAGGGCTAGGTACAGGCAAAATTTTGTGTCTTTCCAACCAAGGGTAAACCTTGAAAATGAATCGCCGCTCGCAATGTTAATCTTATGGGCGGCAAAAATGCACCGTCAGGTATAGCGGACCCTTAATGTTATCTGATATAGAATTTGTCTTTTTAACGTCAGAAATTAACTGGCTGTGTTGTGATTTACGAGGTAGTAGTTTTGGACAATTTTTTTGTTGGCAAAATCACTCCATAGTAAAATCACTACATAACCAGTTAATTTCCGATATTCAAAAGACATAAGTAGGTACATATTATATTTCAGAACGTTTAAGTCTCCAACAGTTCCATAAAAAAATGGTCGAAACAAACAAACAGGATATTGGAAAAGTCACCTAAAAATACGAGGGGGTAACCACTCCAGAGATTCCTTGAGATTCCATAAAGATTTGCAAAGATTCCCAACGATATTCATAGAAAGATGAACCCGAAGGGGTAACCACTCCAAAAAAAATCCAAGATTCCCTGCTGAGATTTCATTAAGATTTCCAATGATTCCCAAGTAGTTTTTAACCCCTCGTAAAAATATTAAGTATAACGAGTTTTGACAAAAAAATACGGAAATTTTTTCAGCTGCTAATTGGGGTACCTATTTATTTGCCTACCTGTCCACCAATCACCCGTTTTGAGTGTTGGGCGACTAAGTTAAGTGAGGAACGTATGTCACAGGCCGGGCCAGGGCCGAACAAGCCTGTATAGGCTTCCGTGTTTTGTAGTTAGATTGCTGGTCTGTGGTCTGGTCTTGTTTTTAGGCAGTTTGGATTGTTTCCTGCCTTTAGCAAGGTCACTAACCACAGCTAGATACTCCTCCTAATTGGAGGCTCTCAGACTGTTATCTTTTGACCGTTTGCGTCTCAGTAGGCGAGAGTTCGAATCCCGGCGTGAGCAATATTTTCCACTCAAGGCATGGATACAATGGCTTCGGCTCACTCCCCTTCGGCTTCGGCCCAATTTCTGTGGGTTATCTCCGAGGGGTTAACCGCTCGTTGGGAATCACTGGAAATCTTTGTGAAATCTCAGGGACTCTTTGAATTTTTTGGAGTGGTTCATCCCTTTGGGGTTCATCTTTCTATGAATATTGTTGGGAATCTTTGGAAATCTTTATGGAATCTCAAGGAATCTCTGGAGTGGTTACCCCCTCGGTTATCTCAGAAGCAGTAGTTACCTGTTGGCATTGTGGATGTCATACCATAGGGAACATCCTTGCCTTCGGGCCAAGTAAAAGGGATGGGTCAAAAAGCGTGTAGTGTCTTTTGTATTATTATCTCGATTTTAAATTTCCCCGTCCACCTGACCGCGCTGAGTCGCGGAAGAGTGAGATGTTTACTGAGCCGCAATGTCGCCCGGATTACTACTCCTTTTGACACAAATTTCCTCCCGAATGCCTCCATCGCGAGTAAGATAAAATCTTACTTTCCGCGGCGTGGAACTTCATACAGACTGGCAGAGATTCCATCGAAAATTCTGGTTCATTTTTTTAGCCGGAATATAAGAGCTATGTTTTTACGATCTATGAGGAAAAGTAATATACATTGATTATACATGATAAGTACCCTATCTAGGTGCAATCTGAGTGAGCAGCTATTCAAATTCTGTTAAAAAAACAAAAATTGCCGTATCATTTTGGCACTAATTACGACTTTTAAATGAATGGACTCCGGGGGGAATAAGTGGCCAATCTGAGGTGAAGAGAGGCGCGGTGACGTCAGTCTACGCACGCACCTTGTACCACAAATTCACATGGACCGGCCTGGACCTATCACATTTTGTGTTAGCTTTTTCACTTGCCGTAAGGTAACCATAAGGTCCTGAGTGTGTGGTACCCTTCCACTGGACACTAGTTTTCGTCTGGTAAATTTTAGGACCGTTCGACGGAGCACGTTCTGGAATTTCCTGCCTTCTCTGACGTCGTTGTTATCAGATTGCAGCCTCGTTGCCAATTTCCATCTAATCCTTCAATCATTCTCGAAAAGTAAGATTCTTGGGGCTACATCAGACTTGTGGAGTAGGGTACATGCTTTAGTACAGTTAAGGGTCCGCTATACCTGACGGGGCATTTTTTGTCGCCCATAAGATTAACATTGCGAGCGGCGATTCATTTTCAAGGTTTACCCTTGGTTGGAAAGACACAAAATTTTGCCTGTACCTAGCCCTAACAATGTTCTAGGGAGTGTTCGAAGCAGATTTCCCAATTTTTTAACTAGTTTTCGAGATACAGCACTTTTCTTGAGGTATGCGATGCTAGCATTTGAAAAACAGTTGCAATAAAAGAAACCAGTGAGAAATTGGGAAATCTGCTTCGAACACTCCCTAGAACATTGTTAGGGCTAGGTACAGGCAAAATTTTGTGTCTTTCCAACCAAGGGTAAACCTTGAAAATGAATCGCCGCTCTCAATGTTAATCTTATGGGCGGCAAAAAATGCATCGTCAGGTATAGCGTCCTCTTAAAGTGGCCTCGTACGATGCGTCTGGGACGGTTTCTGCCATCCCTGAGTTGGCAATGGCAAGCCCTCCATCCCAAAACACGCCGTATGTGGCCCGCTCTCAGGCCATATGAAGCTGCCCGCCTATTGGGCCTAAGCGGGGCGAAACGAAACGTAATATATTCCATAAGCCTCTGCGGTCATTGGGCCGCGCTTCGGCTCAATGGACGGGCAGCTTTAGTCGCTTAAGGGTCGATTCTTCCGTTTTTTCAGGTTGTTAGCCTCAAATTGAGGAAATCCTGGTTTTCAGAGCCTAGTAAACATATAGGAAAATCCTAGTGAAAGTCACTGAACCGTAATTAGTGGTTTATCCTTTTCCGTTCGTTATATCAGTGCAAGAAACCCAAATTTTCCAAATTTGCATCTTTGCGCCATAGTACCTTTGCTTGTCTTGGCTAGTGGGAAAACACTCTGACACGACTGAGGTCCTGGGTTCGAATCCCAGTAGCAGCAATTTTCTGTTGGCAGCATGGATGTCACACCAAATATTCATTTTTGGCTTCGGCCAACAATCGCAGTGTCTTCAATTGACGTCTGAGCTGGAAGCACCAAAAGGTCCGTGGTACCTTAAAAACACTATCGATACTCGATTGCAAAAGCTAAGCACAGTGGCTATTAGCAGCCATTTATTTTGCTTTCGAAATAGCAATAGCTGGTAGAGCAGCCATGACCATTGGCGGCCGTGCATGTATAAGTATCATTTCGAACTCGTCAAAAAAACATACTATTGATCCTTTTCCGCAGGCGTCCATGTGGAAGCCACTGCTCAGGCATTTAGCCCTTATCCAGTGCTGTATTTTCACCCCTTTTTGGGAACGGGGCTGTTAGAGCGTGAAGGAATAATGGAGGAAGGGATGAGGGATATGTTCCAGTTGATGAAGTACAGCCCTTTCATCTGATTTTCCTAACTCGGCCAGTTCTCGGCGAGACTTAAGAGGACGCTATACCTGACGGTGCATTTTTTGCCGCCTATATGATTAACATTGGTTGGAAAGACACAAAATTTTGCCTGTACCTAGCCCTAACAATGTTCTAGGGAGTGTTCGAAGCAGATTTCCCATTTTTTTACTGGTTTTCGAGATACAGCACTTTTCTTGAGGTATGCGATGCTAGCATTTGCAAAACAGTTGCAATAAAAGAAACCAGTGAGGAATTGGGAAATCTGCTTCAAACACTCCCTAGAACATTGTTAGGGCTAGGTACAGGCAAAATTTTGTGTCTTTCCAACCAATGGTAAGCCTTGAAAATGAATCGCCGCTCGCAATGTTGATCTTATGGGCGGCAAAAAATGCACCGTCAGGTATAGCGTCCTCTTAGAGCTGACCACATACGATGCTTCCGGGAATGGCAACTCAGGGATGGCGGATACTTACAAAAAGCTGCCATCCCTCTCAACTACGGTGTGTCCGGGGATGCCAGCTTGCCAGGACGCATCGTTTGTGACCAGCGCAAGGTTTTAGCTGAAGATGCATTTCTGCCATAACAATGCTAGCGACGAATAATTATTTCTATAATTTTTTCACCTTTTTTGGAAGTACTCTAAATATTACCTAGAGCTAGCTTCTGAAATTTCCCCTAGCAATGTACATGTAATAAGGGGAACATGCGTATAACTCGAAAACCACTGAGAAGGGGAGGAGTCTTTGGTACGAGGGGTTAATACCACTCCAGAAATCTCGCTGGGAATCTCAGGCAATCATTGGAGATCTTTATGAAATCTCAGGGAATCTTGAAAATTTCTGGAGTAGTTAATCCTTCTGGGTGCATCTTTCCACGAATCTCGTTGAGAATATCAGGAAATCTTTGGAAATCTTCATGCAATCTCTGGAGTAAACAGTTTTGAAGCCCTGTCCATTCTCTTTTCCCTCCCCACTCCTTCTACTAGACAGTCTGGCTACGCCCATGACCATGACTTAGGGTCCGATTACACCTTACAATAAATATATGATCCTATTTTTTTAGCATCATAAAAATTTTAGAAAAACTGCAATACACTTTACAAAAAAAATAGGATCATGTTTAGCAGTGACGCCAACTTGACATGGTAAAAAAATAGAATTTTGAAGATTTTTAGGGTCCTTTTTTGAACCGTTTTAGGTTAAATAATTTCTGCTATATTCTTTCAATTCATCGTTATAAGAAATTCGTACTCCTCCACATTTTCTATTAAAATACGGGTCATTTCCATTCCACTTACCTCAGCCGCCATTTTCAACGGACTAACCAAACAACAACAAACACATCGCAGCATAGAGGAAGGTAGTCGCAGCAGTTATGATACAATTTGTACCGGCCGATACAAATTGTATCATAATTGACTCAATTCACTTTACACCTTACAATTTTTCTTGATCATATTTTTTTATGATCCTATTTGGATTGGAAATTGTAAGGTGTAATCGGGGGCTTAGGCTGTGTCTAAATTCGGAGTTTCGGAGTTTTCCGAACCACGTGAAAAAATTAATTACAGTTCGCCTCCTGCAACGTAAATCTGACATATCATCAGGTGAAGCGAAACCTGAAATGATTGCCACCCAGGCTAACTGTGACCAGAAAAGTCACGTTGCGGGACATAGCCCTGCGCGACGTCAGCGGCCTTCACGCTCATCCGTGGGTCCCCGCGTCTCAGGTCTCTGTACCCGATTTTGGACGACGGTTGGCACCTTGACACCACGACTTGTGAAATTCTTAAAAACCGTTTTGTACGGACAGCAAATTATCAAATTTTCGAAGTACGTGACTTATACTTGACCGTGACGTCTCGATTCGTGACTAGCCATTATTTTTCGTGAAAGCAAGTGTCGAATCCACAAAATTTGGACATTATTTACAGATATTTTTACTTTAGCGAGTTTAGCGGGGACACTATTGGATATTTCAATGTTCTGAAATATAATATGTCTTTTTAACGGCCGAAACTAACAGGCTGTGTTGTGGTTTTATGATCGAGTGATTTTTGCCAACAAAAAATTTGTCCGAAATTAACCGGCTGGGGGCAGCACAGTACATCTTGTCTCAGTGGCATGGGCTGCTCTTAGGGCCATTTTCACCAAGAAAAATCAAATAAAAATCAAGCTGATTTGAATTAGTTGCTATATGGTAATCAACAAACTCAAGCCTCGCTATTGGTGTTGCTAGGGTAAAATTTGATTTTTATTTCAAATCAACGTTGAATTTTCTAGGTAAAAATGGCCCTTAGGGGAGCACGCACCCCAGAAAAAATTCTCAGATCTCGTTCATGATTCGGGGCACCCTGTATGAGTCTTTCCAGACAGTTGCCTGTTTGTTATCATTGAAGAGTAAGATACATCCCTATACTCTTGTGCTATTATCAATCAATAAGCTTTCCGTGAAAGTAAGCCTTGAGCTTTTATAATCACCCTCGATTAGATTAGATAGAAATATGTGATAATCGAGATATGTGTCAAGAAGTTACGTGAGATGACGTATCTACGTATGTTGTGCTCTGGTACGTACGTCTGTTTTGTGTTTGGAAATGGAATATGTTACGTTTGCAGGAAGCTAAGCTGTTGGAGAACTAGTTGGAGAAGTCGCTCACCTGCCTTTCTTGCAACTTGTGTAACCTGCCATGCCAGTATAGGCACTGCAACGCAATACATCCGATACCACACGAATATTACCATTTTTGCCAGTTAGCTTCATCTCGCTGTCAGAAGAAGAAAAAAAAAATCACTCAATAATTCTGTTCTGTGCCACCATACATTCTCTATTTTTTTACGTTCCGATTTCAAACTTAGTGAGAAATTTATTGGATATATAAAATATTCTGAAATATAATATGTCTTTTTAACGTCAAGAGGCTATGTTGTGATTTTACGATCGAGTGATTTTTGTCAACAAAAAAATTGTCCAAAATTAACCGATCGTGAAATCACAACATAGCCTCAATAGTAATGAAGTTAAGAAAACATATTATATTTCAGAATATTTAAATATCCAAAAGTTTTCTCACTAAGTTTGAAACCGGAACGTAAAAAAATAGCGAATGCGCCGCCTTAATGTTTTTTCTCTCCGATTTTTGAGGAAGTTGTTGGATATTTATATGTTCTGAAATATAATAGGTATATTTATTCATCATTCTATTGCCACGTATGACAGGATTGTGTGGACTCCGCTTTTGCTGCTTGCATTTCTTGGTGGCGCTATAGCCCTCGATAGGCCAGCCTTTTGGGGATACGGGGTTCCCACCTGTCCTGACCTCTATACTCAAGGGGTAATTTCGTCAGAATCACTCCAGACTGTCGAGTTTCCCCCCGCCGGTGAGGCCAGGGCTTCATGGCCCAAGGCGCTATGTAAAATTCATATTGCGAGCACTGGATTTTTTTTCGCTTTTGATATCATGGAGCAGGATAGTGAGCTGGCGTGGCGTACTGCTGCATTCCTACCCCTCTACAACATGCGTGTGGATGGACGCCTCGAGGGGGTAACCACTCCAGAAATTCCCTGAGATTCCATGCATAAATATTTCCAAAGATTCCCAACCATATTCATAGAAAGATGAACCCCGAAGGGGTAACCACTCAAAAAAATTCCAAGATTCCCTGAGATTTCATAAAGTGGTTAAGGGTCCGCTATACCTGACGGTGCATTTTTTGCCGCCCATAAGATTAACATTGCGAGCGGCGATTCATTTTCAAGGTTTACCCTTGGTTGGAAAGACACAAAATTTTGCCTGTACCTAGTCCTAACAATGTTCTAGGGAGTGTTCGAAGCAGATTTCCCATTTTTTTTTTACTGGTTTTCGAGATACAGCACTTTTCTTGAGGTATGCGATGCTAGCATTTGCAAAACAGTTGCAATAAAAGAAACCAGTGAGAAATTGGGAAATCTGCTTCGAACACTCCCTAGAACATTGTTAGGGCTAGGTACAGGCAAAATTTTGTGTCTTTCCAACCAAGGGTAAACCTTGAAAATGAATCGCCGCTCGCAATGTTAATCTTATGGGCGGCAAAAAATGCACCGTCAGGTATAGCGTCCTCTTAACCCCTCGGACGCCGTTGTTTAATTTGGTTGGTTGGCAATGATTATGGTGATGCAGTGTTGTGATTTTTCTGGCAGCAGCAGTGGCCGGTGACCCTGGTGGAGTGACCAGAGTTATCGCTCCTCAGGTCACGAACAAATTCAAATATCCACCTGTATACACTCTGTATGTTGATATGATGGCTGCCGATGACCTTAGCATGTCCTCATTCACTCTCTGTCACCCATTTGCTGCTAAGGTGGCTCGAAACTTAGGGATTTCGTCTCACTGCCAAAACGGTGAGAGGTGTCCTTCTTGAAAAGAAAAGGCACTGAACTGAGAAAAGACGGTATTTTGGAATATGATGGAAGTTCTAGTGACTTCTCTAAGTTCCCGAGGGGTTAACCACTCCAGGAATCTCGTTGGGAATCTCAGGGAATCTTGGAAATTTCTGGAGTAGTTAACCATTCGTGGTGCATCTTTCCACGAACCTCGTTGAGAATCTCAGGAAATCCTTGGAAATCTTCATGCAATCTGCAGACAATCTCTGGAGTGGTTAACCCCTCGTAAGTTCGTTTCAATCATCTTCAAGTAAGGGAGAGGCAAGTGAATTGTAAACTAATGTCACAGATATTTATTTATTATTTATTTTTTACTATGGTAGTGAGAAGAAGGCCAATGGACTTCAAAATAATTCCATTCTTATGTAATGTGGACTTTCCAGTAGAAAAAGTCCCGTATAAAATCCCTATGTTCGTGTTGGATATGATGGCCTCGCATTATGTGCAAGTGGTCAGTCAGGAACTGGCGGAAAATTACTTGTGTACATAAATAATTAATATTTTTGCAAGAATGCATGGTATGTATCTCAGGCATATAATAAAAGTAATAATTTAAAATGGGTTTATTTTTATTTATTATTATTTTTTTGGAGCTGAAGTTTTGTTTCATAATGTCATTATTATCATCTTTGTTTACTCTATAAAGAGTGTTCGTTATATAGAGTGACAACTGATTTGTTACCCCATAGACTTCGGGACATACAAAGGCGTACTAGAGATCGAATGACAGTAGTGTCTCTCTATAGCGACCATGTTAATGTGCTCGCTGTAAAGAGAGTTCACTATAGAGAGGGTTTCAAAGAGACCCAAAAGGAGATAGATTTGTTGAGTGACTAATTTTCCTTCATCCCGAAAATCATTACTTTTTTCCATTTATAGATTGCACGTCATCAGTTTGTACTAAGTACACGCAATGTGTGTTGTGGGTTTGTATGTTTGCTCAGGTATGGTCTTATGACCCTGACTGCAGGTCACATAACGTTCTGATAGCTTTCCTACTACTACTTAGAATGCAGGTGTCCCTCCGCACGATTCAGTGTTTGTCTTGACCACAACGAATCACCTCCACGACATAGTTGTCTTCTTCACGGACCGCCTACTATAGTGTTCCTCCACCTCTCTCTAGCCACTATCACTTCTACTTCTTCTGGAACCGCCTAAGTCTGTCCGTAGTGTTTGCACCGCTCTCAACCGCTGACGTAACACGTGCCACAAGAAGTGGTACAGCGATCAGTGACCGCAGTCAGGTCTCGGGCTCCGTGCCGCGCGGTCGTGGGTTCGATCCCCAGAGGTCGTTAGCCTTTTCTTTGTGAATTTCATTTTTCTAAAAGTTTTATAATGGTTTGGGTTGCTGTTTGCGCGGCGTACTTCGTCTGGGTCCACGTGTCTATCTTTGTTGTACTGGACGAGTGACTTGGTAAGTACCTACATGATTTCTTGCTTGCTTTTAGCTTGGCTACATGCACTGCGGTGCACAGTGATGGAGATGGCAGTATCTGTGGCTATTGCCTTTCAGTTTGAATCATTTATAGTGCCTTACCTGTTTTTGGTATTTACCTACTCCAAGTTTTCTGTAAAGTCTAGCTGAAAATCGCACATCGTAAATCCGGCAACCCCCCGTCTATGAATCGCTAATCTATTTTTGATTGATTATGGATTTTCGCGGCTGAGCAGTGTCTCTTGGATCATTAAGGGACTCCAAAAGCTCCTAAAGGGCGGTTTGAACTGAATTCAGCTTGTTTAGGTATTTACATTTTTTCGTTTATTTTACGAAGACCCTGCAGGGCCTTGTAGGAAAAAGGGCCCCACGAAAGCAGCCTTCACCAGTGCTGCTGCCCACACAATGGACTCTACCACCCTACCCATACACAGTGGGCCATATAGGACCATGCTGGGCGATATAGTAGCAGCGTCAGCCACCTGACGATGGCTTAGATTGGCTGAGGATGGTCCGTAATGTATCAGAGCCATGGACTAAGGCTGGATTTCGCCGATTGTCTAAAGTACACTATAGTGTCTCCTATATCGATCAGATTTACCTTATCGTATGTTTAGCTTATGACAAGTGCAGTCGCACTAAATTGTACTTTAAGTAGTGGTGAAATCCAGCCTAAAATTATATTATTCACTAATCATTGGGATGGTTGCTGGTATTACGGCCTTATCCCCCCCTCCGTGTGTTTTCTATAGGTGCGTTGTTAGTGACACTTATGCACCGACCTCTTTGCCTCTTTCCAGTGTTACATAATGAACTGGTTAGGTATGATCTTCTATATAGGCAGCTGCCGGCCGGCCGTGACATAACACATGCAATTGCTATAGGTTCTTCTTTTTTTTTTTAGTTAACAAAGAACTACTTTAGGCCCGGCTATATACATATTATCCATATCTGTCGACACCTTCGTGTCGATAAAATTGTCCAGTAATTGTTAGAAGTCCGAGAGAGAGGGAGCTGGGCCGGCTTGGGAGTTTTATGCGCCCTCCTTATCCCATGATATCGAAAACGGTGCGGCTAGATTGACGACGTTCCTAAGCAATGTATAAATCGCTGGACTCGCTTATAAGCTCCCGACGAGGGGTTAACCACTCATTGGGAATCTCGTTGGGAATCATTGGAAATCTTAATGAAATCTCAGGGAATCTTGGAATTTTTTGGAGTGGTTACCCCTTCATGGTTCATCTGTCTGTGAAAATCGTTGGGAATCTTTGGAAATCTTTATGGAATCTCAAGGAATCTCTGGAGTGGTTACCCCCTCGGCTCTCGAGGACCAGTTACGCCTCACTACGTACTGCTCATTTTCCATTTTCTGTGGCAATTTTTGGAAAATTTCTCATCGCCATTATGTAGTCAGCTCAGCTGGCTGACGCTGCTACTATATCGCCCAGCATGGTCCTATATGGCCCACTGTGTATGGGGTAGGGTGGTAGAGTCTATTGTGTGGGCAGCAGCACTGGTGAAGGCTGCTTTCGTGGGCCAGTGTGGTACGTACTGGCCTTATTTCAGTGGCTAGCGGTGGGCCACGAGGAGTGGTCTCGCAGACCGGTATCTGAACTAAATCAGGATGACCGGTGGTGGCGGTCACACAAAACAGGAATCCTCGGAAATCCCTGAAAATCCTGAAATGTGTTGAAATGGCAACGGGTCCGGGCGATAACTTCGCAAACGAGTTTCATTTAATCTTTTATTTCTTGATGCACGTGGGCTCCTTTATAAAGAATCACGTTGCAAGGACGGTCGTTGTGAATAGTGGTTGTCGTCCATGTTCAAGTTAAAATTATGAAGTGGAAGTGAATAGCCCCTCAGCTGCAGATATGTGGGAATTTCCTTGTGATGGGCCACTTATGGTAAAATTCTGGTTTTACCTATGCAACATAATATTATGCGGAGGATATAGGTTTCCCTCCTCTGCGAATATTACTTATAATTTAAACATAAATTTTTAATTAAAATAACGGAAGGAGTGAAGAGAGTAAAAAGTTATTCTAATTTATACTTAAGTTTGTCTACGGTTCTAATGGGGGTGAAATACCACAGATATCTAATAAAGAAAATGCTGAACGCTATCATTTTCAAACCGTATTTTTCCCCCATAAAACCCAATATTCATTTTTAAAAAATATATTCAGAAAATTTCTAAGGTTCTTACTTAAATACTTAAAAAGCAATGCTAGAAAATTTTGGAGGGAAATCTATTTACTATAGTGTAATAGATAGGATTTATTGTAGATGTAAATAAATTTCTCTATAACGACCGTGTAAATTGGCTCGTTATAAAGGGAGTCGGGGTTTTTCAAGAAACCATAGTGTTTGCTCGTTAGCGTAAAATATAATGTAAATTATATCTTAACTCCCAAGCTCAGGTACACGCACCTTAAACATGCACTCCTTATTATATCTGGCTTCCGCCAAAATCTGTATCTTTACGCTCTGCCAGGCACTCGCAAAAAACATGTGGCGTGGGACAAAAATGTTGTTATTATCAATTGATAAAAAACTCGTATACAACCCACTTATTTATTCCATAGCAGTTATAGGATTTTCCCAAATGAAAAGCCTGTTTATTCGGAAATCCTGTCCTTTTTTGGAATAATTTGTAGGAGTTTTGATTAATGCCTTGGGATTCCCTTCAGGTTTCTTCCGAGTTTACAGTCGGATTAAGGTGTAGTATCGCACTCATGCTAAGTAACCCATCTAGCTAGCTGCGCCTCCCCGCGCCGAGGAAGAGCGTTATAAAGCTGGCCGGGAAATTGGAAACTTCGGCCGTCCGCAGCGGTCGGAGAAAAGTTTCGTTTCCGGCCAACACGGTCAGCTGAAATGGTGCGTGGAACGGGCGAGATCCCGACACACCGTTTTCCTCACTTTACCGCGGCACAGCGCGGCTAGATGGGCGGGGTGCTTAGTGACTTAAGAGGACGCTATACCTGACGGTGCATTTTTTGCCTCCCATAAGATTAACATTGCGAGCGGCGATTCATTTTCAAGGTTTACCCTTGGTTGGAAAGACACAAAATTTTGCCTGTACCTAGCCCTAACAATGTTCTAGGTCGTGTTCGAAGCAGATTTCCCAATTTCTCACTGGTTTCTTTCATTGCAACTGTTTTGCAAATGCTAGCATCGCATACCTCAAGAAAAGTGCTGTACCTCGAAAACCAGTAAAAAAAATGGGAAATCTGCTTCGAACACTCCCTAGAACATTGTTAGGGCTAGGTACAGGCAAAATTTTATGTCTTTCCAACCAAGGGTAAACCTTGAAAATGAATCGCCGCTCGCAATGTTAATCTTATGGGCGGCAAAAAATGCACTGTCAGGTATAGCGGACCCTTAAACAGTATTATACCACTTAGAACGTAGCAGGAAAACGATTGTACGACGTGTCATGTATACGGCTAAAAGTTGGATGGACATGCGTTTGGGTGACATTAGGTTAATGATTGTGCAGGCGGCTAATGACTCACTCGATATCAACCCATCAATTACTATCATCAAGTTGTCAGTCATACGTAGTATAAACCGTGTTGAACGGATTTTCAATATTTCCATTGGAGTATCCTTGTAATGGATGGAGTCTTCCACTCAAGTATTGCTACATCCTATTAGGGCGTTTAGCGCTACTTTATTTTAGATTCCCGCTTGGCCGAGTGGTCTAGGTGGGTGTCTTCAGTTCAGGAACACAGAGCTGGGTCACACCGGTTCGATCCCGATCCTGTCAAAGATTTTTTTGCCTGCTGGACATGATGAATGATTCATCCTAGCATAGTGAGTTTGCTCTTGCCTCTTAAGGGTCCGCTATACCTGACGGTGTATTTTTTGCTGCCCATAAGATTAACATTGCGAGCGGCGATTCATTTTCAAGGTTTACCCTTGGTTGGAAAGACACAAAATTTTGCCTGTACCTAGCCCTAACAATGTTCTAGGGAGTGTTCGAAGCAGATTTCCCAATTTCTCACTGGTTTCTTTTATTGCAACTGTTTTGCAAATGCTAGCATCGCATACCTCAAGAAAAGTGCTGTATCTCGAAAACCAGTAAAAAATTGGGAAATCTGCTTCGATCACGACCTAGAACATTGTTAGGGCTAGCTACAGGCAAAATTTTGTGTCTTTCCAACCAAGGGTAAACCTTGAAAATGAATCGCCGCTCGTTATGTTAATCTTATGGGCGGCAAAAAATGCACCGTCAGGTATAGCGGACCCTTAATTATCTTATCTCATTTCATAATAAATACGAGGGAAGATAATTGAACACACCCTTGTTATCTGTCATAACAACATCTCTGCAACATTTAATATTGTTTTATTGGGACTTGTTATCAATTTATTTGCCTGGGAACTTTTTACGTCAATCAAAGAGTCGAACTGATTAACGGGGAATTTTTTTTTATGACATCTCTGTTAATTTTCAGAATATGGGCTCAAATTTTGAGAATGAGTTGTCTTCGTTTTGACTGGAGGCGTCGTGTTTGTTTACAATTTTTTCTGCAAGGATACTACTGGAAATTGAAATGTTCTGAAATATAATATGTCTCTTTAACGCCGATCGTAAAATCACAACACAGCCTGTTAATTTCGGCCGTTAAAAAGACATATTATATTCTAGAACATTTAAATATCCAATATTTTCCTCATAAAGTGTGCAGAAAATAGCGAAATACAAATAGCGAACGTATGTTCCGAGGGGTTAACCACTCGTTGCATGGGAATCATTGGAAATCTTTATGAAATCTCAAGGTATCTTGGAATTTTTTTGAGTGGTTACCCCTTCAGGGTTCATCTTTCTATGAATATCGTTGGGAATCTTTGGAAATCTTTATGGAATCTCTGGAATCTCTCGGCGAATGTATATGTTCGGTGACTGGGGCGCGTCTTTCCTCCGCCACTACCGGCATGCGTGTTCTCCAGAGATGCTATGATTAGGCTGGACGAAGCCTCCAGTGCTGGAACTCATGGACACCACGTGGTAATTGGCAAGTTAGGTCTATAATTGGCAGAGTGCGTTCCTGCTCTTACAGACCATACCTACGCTATACTGAGTTCAGGTTCGGTTAGTAGTTAGTACTCGGCGAACTTCCACCGAAGCTGGATGTGTGCTGCCGCTATATGCGGCTTTCCCGTTGACTGTGCCTCTGTTTTCCGGTATGAAATTTTCCTTTTTTGTGTGCCTTGAACGGCGACAAGTTTTTTCAGCCAAGGTTGAAGTTTTTATGTAATTTTTTTGTTTGTTACCAAGTCCTTTTGGTGAGCCTTCCTGAAATTTACTTGGCCCCTGTATAGAAGGTCTGTTGAAATTTTGCAAGAAGGTATACGTCCAAATTCATCCCAAAAGGTACAAACCACTCCTGAGATTGCATGAAGATTTCCAAAGATTTCCTGAGATTCTCAACGAGATTCGTGGAAAGATGCACCCCGAAGGGTTGACTTCTCCAGACATTTCCAATATTCCCTGAGATTTCATAAAGATTTCCAATGATTGTCGGAGATTCCCAACGAGATTCCTGGAGTGGTTAACCCCTCGCATGGAAGTGCTATGTATGTGACGTTTTTATTTGGCGCCTGGCGCGGTACCTTCTACTGCTATCACGGAAAAAAATACCATAATAATTTGTCTTGAGTGAAATAAGTGTAGAAATACCTTCACAGTGTTGCAGCCTCGCTCAGTCATCGAGAAAATAGCACTGTCAGCTACAGCGTCAACATGTCATGTTGTTTGTGCCAGGCTTTGAGTCTCATTTGCTGAACAGCTAAAAAAAGGTGCTGCACCACTTTTTTGTGACTCCTTCAAGAATCCCGTCCATCTAGCCGCGCCGAGCCGCGGTTTTTGACAGCATGAGTAGGATAGGAAGCTATGCTTTCTGAATCACGCACCCATACCCTTGACACGGAAAAAAAATTGCTGGTACTGAGATTCGAACCCAGGACCTCAGTCGTCCGAGTCCAGTTTTTCCCATCTCTGTTTGGTCTAGGAATATGCGATCTTTCGCCTGTTGTCTTTGTCTGAGGATTTTGGCGGCCTCGGTTTGGTACTTGTTCAATCGATATACCGAAGGATGTTGGTAGCCATTGGATGACAACTTCCGGCTCCATCAGTGGACAATACCAATTCTTTGTAATCTCTTCCGTCACGATGATGACATCCGGATGCCATGAGGGCGTCATAATTTTTCAATTCTATTCAGTAGATACTCAGTAGGTACTTTACCGATTATCTTTTTTTTTTTTTTTTTTTTTTTTTTTTTTTTTTTTTTTTTTTTGACAATTCGCTACCACTCATTCCGATGATATGTTATTGTTTTGATTACCAAACTACAGATTTCGATATATCGAACCAAAGGTGACAATGTCGAGGACACAGCTACTGTACTGTCTCAACTACGAAACCGGAAATCAAAATTTCGAATCCACTATAACTGCGAAGGGAGAAGACCTTTGGAAGAAATTTGAGGTTCTACAAAACCGCTTAGAAGTCCTTTATCGCTGATATACACATTCTACAAATTCGGTACCATGCAACAAGCTTATTCTTCTCTCTTATCCACGACCTTACTTTGGTACTGAAATACGCACTGAATTATTTCTACTGATATATAACATGGTGCCTGTGAATATTTTCATTCCTGGCGCATCGCGACCCGGAATTTCGGCCGTGACCCAGTTTGCCCCATATATAACGCTGTTAGGCCATTGCCCAGTGTCCATAGCATATTCGCTTTAAGGCTGCGCTTCACCTCGTGATGCATTTCTACCACCCATATAATTAATTATTTATTTTTAATTTGTTTCCATTGGTTGAAAAGAGTCCAGATTTCGCCCAGCGTTATTAATATTGTAGAGACATATTTAGACAGATCCCCCACTTTCCCAGTAGTTTTCGAGGTATCCCTCTTTAAAAAATAAGGTATGCCATGTTGGCGTTTGCAAAACGGTTTGTTTTTCAACCAAGGGAAAAAATTAAATTTATTTTATTGATAGCGTATTTAAGGGCGTCGACGCAGTCGTGTTTGTTTACGTTTTTTCCTGCACATTTTATGAGGATACTACCGGATATTTAAATGTCCTGAAATATAATATGACTTTAACGACCGAAATTAACAGGCCGTGTTGTGATTTTAAGATCGGATAATTTTGGACAAATTTTTTGTTCGATCGTAAAATCACAACCCATCCTGTTAATTTCGGCCGTTAAAAGTCGTATTATATTTCAGAACATAGAAATATTCAATAGTGTGCAGAAAAAACGTAAACAAATAGCGAATGTATGTTCGGTCTTAATACAAAGTCTGAGGTTGTATCTAGGTCGAAGCCACTACATCCATTTCTTAAGGGTCCGCTATACCTGACGATGCATTTTTTGCCGCCCATAAGATTAACATTGCGAGCGGCGATTCATTTTCAAGGTTTACCCTTGGTTGGAAAGACACAAACTTTTGCCTGTACCTAGCCCTAACAATGTTCTAGGTCGTGTTCGAAGCAGATTTCCCAATTTTTTACTGGTTTTCGAGATACAGCACTTTGCTTGAGGTATGCGATGCTAGCATTTGCAAAACAGTTGCAATAAAAGAAACCAGTGAGAAATTTGGAAATTTGCTTCGATCACGACCTACAACATTGTTAGGGCTAGGTACAGGCAAAATTTTGTGTCTTTCCAACCAAGGGTAAACCTTGAAAATAAATCGCCGCTCGCAATGTTAATCTTATGGGTTGCAAAAATGCATCGTCAGGTATAGCGTCCTCTTAAGCGAAAAACATTGCTGACGCCGAGATTCGACCCCATACCCAAGTCCAAGTCGGACCCCCTGAGAAGCACGGAGTTATTTTCCGGGAGACGGAGATCCAATTGGTGGGTTTCTCCGCTGTCATTGGCATTGGCACCCACCAGAATCAATAACTAAAACAGGTTGCCAAGGAAGTCGTGGGACTAGAATCGAGAATCTCTATTCAATTTTTTGTTTTATTAGCATAATGATATTACATAATCCACTGGACCAGACTATCCAGACTTTTCCATTGTAAATAGCACAAGTACGGCACGAAGTGAAGTGCTAAGCATCCTCAAGATCCACTCCACACGTTCCATAATGGGGCTTGCTAAGCAGATAACCCGATAATTCACGATCCCCTTAGCTTTGTCATCTGAGGGGTTCTTGTGCATTCCAGGCTTAAGGGTGGGTTTCGCCACTTCTCTAAAGTGTACTATAGTGTCTCCTATTGAGCAGATTTATCTTGTCGGATGTTTAGCGTATGACAAGTGCTGCAAGGCACTTGTCATAAGGTAAACATAGGGTAACATAAATCTGTTCGTTAGAGACCCTATCCCTATAAGATATCCAGCCTTTGAGTGGATGCTCGGTTATTCTTATAGTATTCGTCTTGTTGTTTGCGTAGTTGTTTTTATCGGAAGTTGAGTTCTTTCTATAGGTAGATAAATATTCCCGAGCCTGTGAGTTGTATTGTTTCACTTGTCTTAGTGAAGAATCGATTGCTGCTATTGTGTGCAAAAGAGGAAGAAATATACAAATATAACTGTGTGTCTCTATATCGATTGTCAATTTGCTTCACTATAGAGAGGCTTCGCTATAGAGAGGGTTTCAAAATGAGTCAGGGATAGTCAAGGGACTGTAGCGTTCGCTGGTTATTGAGAGGTATTCGTTATAGGGAGTGATAGCTCTACAATGTACTTACATGGGCTAAGAAGGTATCGTGCACAATTTCGATTCTGTGAAATTTGGGTTCTTCTGGATCCTGGTGGTCCCCCGAGTTCGAAAAAGTTGGGTCGTCAGTTAGATACATTTTTTACTGGTTTATGGGATAAGTATGACCGAAGCATTTCGGACTGGTTATTTATTTTTTTATTTACCGTGTTGTGTTTGGCCGAATGCCAGAAGAGGACGCTATACCTGACGATGCATTTTTTGCCGCCCATAAGATTAACATTGCGAGCGGCGATTCATTTTCAAGGTTTACCCTTGGTTGGAAAGATACAAAATTTTGCCTGTACCTAGCCCTAACAATGTTCTAGGTCGTGTTCGAAGCAGATTTCCCAATTTCTCACTGGTTTCTTTTTTCTTTTATTGCAACTGTTTTGCAAATGCTAGCATCGCATAGGTACCTCAAGAAAAGTGCTGTATCTCGAAAAATTAACCGATCGTAAAATCTCCTCATAAGTATAGTCAGTTAATTTTAGTCGTAAAAAAGACATTTTATTTTCAAAAAACGGTCGAAAAAATGTAAAAAAAAAAAAAAAAAAAAAAAAAATAGGAAATGTATATTCCGCCGTGGACGTACTAGGTACATGGTAGAAGTAAATATCTTATTATTTATATGATTAATTGACACTTGCTGCCATTAAGCAGATCCCGTGCCCGTATAAATAAATTTATTAACAGTTCATTAAAATTTTACTACCTATTATGACAGTGGTCATCGTTAAAGTTTTTGTTGTCAGTCTGTGCCATAGTCCAATGTACTGAAGTAACAATATCGTTTATAGTATAGGCACTCTGACCTGCCTGGCCCGAGGGCATTTTGCACTATTCACTGTACACAGATTGCCCTCGGGCCAGGCAGTTCAGAGTGGCTATACTATACCTGGAGTCCATATACACGATGAGGGTCGGAGGTATTTATTGTTATGGGTTTCCAGATAGCATTGGAATTTTCTAGATAGGGCAAAAGTCACCACTTTTTTTATGACAATGGCGTCCAAGAGGAAATTTTGTGCTCAGCGTGCGTCTTCAGTTTTATCAGTGGAACTTCTGCAAACCTGCTTCTATCGATATCCGGGTCAGCCAGAGCCATAAGGTCAACATTGCGAGCGCCAAATTATTTTTTAATTTTTCCTCTTGGTTGGAGAAACTCGCGTATGAGGTTACCAGTGGCTAAAGTCCACTATAGTGTCCCCTATAAGTTCACTGTAGCGTTATCCTCCCGATAAGAAACGCTGAAACACATCAAATAAGTGGAAAATATCGAAAACTACAAGGAATTTGGGGAATCTATATACCTCGATTTGTCCACTCTTTATGAGGAAACTATTGGATATTTAAACGTTCTGAAATATAGTAGTATGTCTTTTTAACATCAGAAATGAACTTTTAGGCTGAATTTCACCACCTCACGATAGTGCCTTTTAACGTTCGAATAGCTATCGATTCGAAAAAGCAGACATCCTCTCGTTAGGTTTTGTTGTGTCAATAGAATTCGCCTGCTTTGTTTACGTCAAATTTATTTCAACAATTTCAATCTAAAAGTGAAAATAAACGTGAAAACCCCCTATTTTTTCGGAGAAAGAAGTTAAAATGTTTGATTAGACTACATTAGACTACACCAAATGAGTCGCAGGTATGAAAATTATCGTTTTCGCTAACGCTCGGAAAATCCCCTCGAAAGCTAACGAAACGGTAACGGTGCATGGTGAAAACCGTTAACATTTTTTACCGATACGATATCGCTATCGTGTACACGATAGTCTTCACGTTAAAGTGGTGAAATCCATGCAGCCTAGCCAGTTAATTTCTAACATTAAAAAGACATATTATATTTCAGAACATATAAGTAGCAAACATAAACAAACAGGACTTTCTTCGAAATGATTTTGAAGTACACAGGGTAGGCGGAAAGAAGCTACCCTGCAATTTTTTTTTTTTTTTTTTTGTATTGCTCAGTTAGGAAATCTCTACCGTGTAAACTACTATAGGATTTTATACTCACTTTGGATTCATTTTGAATGCCAATGTTGAAATGCAGTAGGCTCAGATGTAACGACTATTCAACTTCTTACACAATTAACTAAGTAGCTAGTAGAACTAGCTAATACTAGCAATAGGCCTGTACAATTCTATACCGAGGTGACCAACCTCTAGTCATCTGCTGGTGTCTTCAGTAGTTAGGTTCGACACTGCTAGTGTTCGTTTTTCCTCCGAGAGCATCTTCTTTGTCTGTAATACTGAAAACTGAAACACAGCGGTTCGATCCCGATCATACCAAAAAGTTTTTCCGATCGGCATTCACCTTTGATATGTTCAGCATGTCAAGAAAAATCGAGGGGTTAACCACTCGTTGGGAATCATTGGAAATCTTTATGAAATCTCAGGGAATCTTGGAATTTCTTGGAGTGGTGTTTAGGGGTTCATCTTTCTATGAATATCGTTGGGAATCTTTGGAAATCTTTATGGAATCTCAGGGAATCTCTGGAGTGGTTACCCCCTCGAGAAAAATGTATATCGAGGCTGTGGTGGTTTGGAACCCATCTAGAATTGTATAGGTTGCTAGTCTTGTCCCCCCCACCCGTCACCTGCTACGTATTACCTTTACGACAATATTATTTTGAATGTTATATTTGTTCCTAACTGAGTCTTTTTAATTGTTTCAGATCGTTGACTGGATATTTCGACTGCGGAGCTGACGGCGGTTAGAAGCCCCCGTGGACAGATAGATTCAGTTGCATAGATCATTTTTTGCGTGAAAAAATTGCCTAGACATCGCACACCATGGCTCAAATAGTAGCCAGCATTGTACACAAATACCATGACATCTTAGACAATCAGAGTGGTGAGTACAATGGCTAATAGATATTGTACGTATTGTATACAGTATGACAATAGACACAATACGTTTAATATAATTGTGTTCCTTTTACTTCTGTTATTGACGGATCTAGTGTCAGGGGCTGCGACGAGGGAAGAGAAAACACAAGATTCATGCATTTTCTTGCATAAACATGGAATTTTCCGCGGTTATAATGTGGTTTGTAGCCTATCGAACGGCCATTTCACGTGCAATCGATCGTAGCATAGTCTGCAGAGTTTTTCGTACAAAATATGGACTCCAAACCATGGTCATTTATGAATGAAGCTTTAGAAAAAACTGCCTGGTTTTATGCTAGACTCTTGCGAGAAATCTTGCTCTTGTTCTTGCAAGAAGTGCAAGAACAAGAGCTAGACAAGAAATTTTCGTGCATCACTAGTGGTCCTGCTACGGCCTCGATAGCCGAGTGGTCTAAATGGTCGACTTTTGAGGAGCAGTGAGAGCCGGGTCACACCGGTTCGATCCCGATCGTACCAAAAAGTTTTTCTGCTCGGCATTCACCTCTGATATGTTCAGCATGTCAAGTGAAATGTATATCGAGGCTGTGGTGGTTCGGAACCCACCTAAAACTGTAGGTCCCCATCGTTTACTCGATGGCTGGGGAGCTGGTATTTGGTAGTGTTGCCAGCTGAGCACAATGGATAGTTCTTGAAAACGGTCTAGTTGCTGGGCTTGTCCCCCCCAACCTTCAGCTATTAAGCTATTATTAAGTGGTCCTGCTGTAATCTCTTCCCTGCTTCCTCACCATATTTTGATTTATTTTGTTTTTTTCAGACCCTCGGGTGAACTCCTGGTCCATGATGTCCTCCCCCCTCCCTACAATAGCCATCTGCCTGGGTTATGCTTACATTTCTAAAGTCATCGGGCCGCGCCTTATGGAGAATAGAAAGCCGTTCCAGCTGAGAAACACCCTCATTGTATACAACTGTGTTCAAACTATTCTTAGCTTTTGGATATTTTATGAGGTAAGTTTTTGTTATTACGGTGTACAGGTGTGGGATAGCCTACGGTTCTGGAGTACTGGTACTCTCGACACCATATACACTGCCTTATTTAAGAGGACGCTATACCTGACGATGCTTTTTTTCCGCCCATAAGATTAACATTGCGAGCGGCGATTCATTTTCAAGGTTTACCCTTGGTTGGAAAGACACAAAATCTTGCCTGTACCTAGCCCTAACAATGTTCTAGGGAGTTTTCGAAGCAGATTTCCCAATTTCTCACTGGTTTCTTTTATTGCAACTGTTCTGCAAATGCTAGCATCGCATACCTCAAGAAAAGTGCTGTATCTCGAAAACCAGTAAAAAAAATGGGAAATCTGCTTCGAGCACTCCCTAGAACATTGTTAGGGCTAGGTACAGGCAAAATTTTGCGTCTTTCCAACCAAGGGTAAATCTTGAAAATGAATCGCCCCTCGCAATGTTAATCTTATGGGCGGCAAAAAATGCACCGTCAGGTATAGCGGACCCTCAAGTGGCGCAGTTTTTACAATTTCGATATACAAATCGATCAAAGGGCCACGTGCGGGTAAATATTCCTCCCATTATCGATAGTTAGGGTGCGTCGATACCATAGAGAAACACAGCGGTTACCATGGCAACCATAGAGTACACCATCAGAAATCATTCGTGTGGTGTGGCGACAATAATGTTATTGCAATTTCCGAGGGGTTAACTACTCGTTGGGAATCATTGGAAATCTTTATGAAATCTCAGGGAATCTTGAAATTTTTTGGAGTGGTTATCCCTTCGGGGTTCACCTTTCTATGAATATCTTATGGAATCTTTGGAAATCTTTATGGAATCTCAAGGAATCTCTGGAGTGGTAACCCCCTCGGCAATTTCTGTATATATTTAGCCCCAATGGCCAAATAGTCTAGTTGGTTGTTTTTAGAGTTAACTGAGAGCCCTTATTGCACCTTATAAGAGGTTCAGAAAAAAACGTAAACAAACACGACTGCGTAGACTGAAGACGCTCTAAACACTAATGTTTGTTTCAGTTTTGTATGAGCGGCTGGCTAACAGGATACAGTTACCGGTGCCAGCCAGTGGACTACTCGAGCACCCCGATGGCTCTTCGGATGGCAGGCACGTGCTGGTGGTACTATATCTCCAAATTCACCGAGTTCTTCGACACCTTCTTCTTTATCCTAAGAAAGAAGACGAACCAGGTGTCGAACCTCCATGTTATCCATCACGGAATCATGCCCTTCTCCGTATGGCTTGGTCTCAAGTTTGCCCCTGGTAAGTAATGCGCCATAATATTTAGCCTATGAAATTTAAGGGCCACCATACATTCTCGACGAACTCCGCCAAAACCACTGTGCGAAAGTAAATATTCGACAAAAGTAATGTTTACATTTTAGTACCACCGGAGACTGGTAATTGCAATATCGTATCGGTTGTGTCTACTCTAAAAGCTAAACATAGTGTGCTATTTGAACGCGAAACGAACGAGTAAAAGTAGGACACTATGTTTAGCATTTACAGGAGAAAAGTAGAGAAATGGTGTTGAAATTACCCACTTCCGTAAGTGAAATAAAAATTGCCAAAATGCAACATGGCTACGGTAAATAGTACAAACATTTATCAAGCTTTTCTACTAAATGTGACGATAAAATCATACTGTTTTAGTCCGAATCGTTACAAAAAAATATTTCGCGTGAGGTAGTGTTGTGTTTTCGCGATCTGTCAAAAAACATGTGGACTGGTAGTTGACTGTTTAAAGCCGCTCCTGTGGGCTTATTACTCCATTTCATGCAAAAATACAACACTACCTCACGACAAAGAGTCTCTGGTTTACATCCCCCTATAAACACTTTCCACTCGCCCTGTAACTTCGGAGTAGGGCTTGAAGTACTTAGCATTGCGAACCAAGTACATGTAGTCGAAAATAGCGAATGTATATTCAGCCTTTGTCGAATGGGTCGCCACTCAACCTGTTTGTTTATGTTTTTCTCCGACCATTTTTGAGGAAACTGTTTGATATTTAAATGTTTTGAAATATAAGTGTCATTTTAACGTCAAGAATGTTGTGATTTTACGATCGATTGTTGTCAATAAAACGTTTGTCCAAAATTACTTATTGTAAAATCACAACATAGCATGTTTATTTCTGACGTTAAAAAGACATCTTAGATTTCAGAATATTTAAATATGCAACAGTGTCCTCAAATAATGGGAAGAAAAATCATTCTGCTGCCACGTGTTTCACAATTGTGTATGGCAAGTAGGAATTTTACAATTTTCGGCAGAGGAATTATACTGATGTAAATACAGTGCCGTTTGTTTACATTTTTCTATAACAAGGATTTAAGGGGAATTTTGTTGTATTTCAGGTGGCCATAGTACGTTCTTCAGTATGCTTAATGCCTTTGTACATATCGTTATGTACTTCTACTACATGCTGTCTGCCATGGGGCCCCAGTTCCAGAAATATCTGTGGTGGAAGAAATACCTGACCAGTCTGCAAATGGTAACTATTTATTTATTTATTTGGCTAATAGTGGAATATCCAAAAACAAAATAATAAAAATTACAGCCCTATTTTCATTAGAACTAGGAAACTGCTTAAGGGTCCGCTATACCTGACGATGCATTTTTTGCCGCCCATAAGATTAACATTGCGAGCGTCGATTCATTTTCAAGGTTTACCCTTGGTTGGAAAGACACAAAATTTTGCCTGTACCTAGCCCTAACAATTTTCTAGGGAGTGTTCGAAGCAGATCTCCCATTTTTTTACTGGTTTTCGAGATACAGCACTTTCCTTGAGGTATGCGATGCTAGTATTTGCAAAACAGTTGCAATAAAAGAAACCAGTGAGAAATTGGAAAATCTGCTTCGAACACGACCTAGAACATTGTTAGGGCTAGGTACAGGCAAAATTTTTTGTCTTTCCAACCAAGGGTAAACCTTGAAAGTGAATCGCCGCTCGCAATGTTAATCTTATGGGCGGCAAAAAATGCACCGTCAGGTGTAGCGTCCTCTTAACAATTTTTCGAATTTTCTATCCCAGTTACCTGTATGCAAGGGGTGATTTGGTCTGAGTCACACCAGACAGTCGAGTTTTCCCCCAGCCGGTGAAGTGCCCTGCTAATCCTCGCCCTTATTGCTAACTGTTATTGTTCTGCTCAGGTACAATTCGTGCTGATCATGGTGCACCAAGGCCAACTGCTCTTCATCGACTGCAATTTCCCGAAGAGCGTCATGCTGTGGATCTTCTCGCACGGAGTCCTCTTCCTTTTCCTCTTCTCCGACTTCTACAAGAGGTCGTACCTCAACCATAAACCCCAGCAGACCAACCAGGGTGCCTGCATGGTCAGTATATCAATCTGTAGTTCACCTCATTCTTAGATGAGAGTAAAGACACCCATTGTGTTGAGAACAAGCAGTAGACTTAGAGAGAAGAGGTTACAATGACCTAAAAGAGTTTAGCAACGACATTTTACATTTCTGTAGTATTCGACGGTTTCCTTTTGGAGGCAACAATTTTAGGTAATTTCTAGAAAATACTATGAGAAACCAGTCGCAATGCTCGGAAGCCAAGCAGTTAAAAACAACCTCGATAGCCGAGTGGACTAAATGGTCGACTTTTGAGGAACAGTGAGAGCCGGGTCACACCGGTTCGATCCCGATCCTACCAAAAAGTTTTTCTGCTCGGCATTCACCTCTGATATGTTCAGCATGTCAAGAGAAATGTATATCGAGGCTGCGGTGGTTCGGAACCGACCTAAAACTGTAGGTCCCCATCGTTTACACGATGGCTGGGGAGCTGGTATTTGGTAGTGCTGCCAGCTGAGCACAATGAATAGTTCTTGAAACGGTCTAGTTGCTGGGCTTGTCCCCCCCAACCCTCAGCTATAAGCCAAGCAGTTTAGCAGTGAGGGCATAGCCCTGGCCTCGAGAGTGACCCCTGGAAAAATCCGCGGTTCGTGTTATTGGCATTAACGTTTTATGATTCAAATAATCTTTAAAACGAGGATAGGTTCTAATAAAAAATTATCGTAAATGCCCATGACTGGTAATAAGATCTTCACCTTGAACAAAGGTATTCAGTTTGAATGTGTGCAAATATGAAGTTTGGTCGTATAGACCTCAGGTCTCAGTTAACACCTAAGTGCTAACTCACTCACATCGCCATTCTTCCGCGATTTTGTTTATTTTTTGAGAACACAATTAACACTGCGTTGGCTTCCACTGGTTGTGTTTGCTCAACTCTTGTGGTACTGTGCGGTCAGTAACAGCCATCGATGAGCGTCATGTTTAAGAGGACGCTATACCTGACGATGCATTTTTTGCCGCCCATAAGATTAACATTGCGAGCGGCGATTCATTTCGGTTTACCCTTGGTTCGAAAGACACAAAATTTTGCCTGTACCTAGCCCTAACAATGTTCTAGGGAGTGTTCGAAGTAGATTTCCCAATTTCTCACTGGTTTTCGAGATACAGCACTTTTCTTGAGGTATGCGATGCTAGCATTTGCAAAACAGTTGCAATAAAAGAAACCAGTGAGAAATTGGGAAATCTGCTTCGAACACTCCCTAGAACATTGTTAGGGCTTGGTACAGGCAAAATTTTGTGTCTTTCCAACCAAGGGTAAACCTTGAAAATGAATCGCCGCTCGCAATGTTAATCTTATGGGCGGCAAAAAATGCACCGTCAGGTATAGCGGACCCTTAACCGTGGTGTTAAATTATTTTGATAATAAGAGACTGTTGCATTGTATCAAATTTGAAGAATGTGTATATCAGCCGCGATAAAGCGATAAGCGGTTTTGTGGAACCCTAAATATGTTTCAAAGGTCTTCTCCCTTCGGAGGTTGAAAATTTTAATTTCTGGTTTCATAGTCGAGACCAGTCGAGACAGTTGTGACCTTTTCAGACTTCGATATATCGATATATTTTGTTGATGGTTCCTAGCTTACAGTGAGATAGGTAGCAGAAGGTGCGGAGCTCAGCAGAAGTAGCCAAAGCTTACTTCACTCATCTTCTTGGTCTAGGTCACTATCCTATCCTATACTAATACGATGTGTGGGGAGCTGGTATTTGGTAGTACTACCAGCTGAGCACGGCGGATAATTCTTGAAATGGTCTAGCTCCCGGGGTTGTCCCCCCAACCCTCTATTACTACGATTGACGGTGATTTTTGTTTACAGCCGATTGAGAACGATGAGAAGCCTCCTGCTGCTCCCGCCCCCCGCCACCAATTCGAAGAGAACAACGAGTACTCGAAGGTGTACACGAATTGCTACACAGACGCTTCCAGCAACGGTTACATCGGACTCCAGCCCAACGCTGTCAAGAAGAAACTATAGCCGCCGTCTTTTTTACCTCTTTTTAATATATTTTTTGTTATACTTTACGCTTAAGAAATGGCGCCTTTTTCTTTTTTTTACCTGTGCGTGGAGGGTTAACACTTTAGTAGGTATCGTTCTAGGGCGTCTCCAGAAAGTAGTGCCCATGACTTGTAATTGAATTACTTCACATTTTCTGCTAAGGAGAGGACCTGAAAACTTTTGTTTAATAATTATTGTAGAAGCCTCTGTTTGGCTGCCTGTACACCTCCGGGGTGGAAAGATGTCACCAAAAGCACACTCACTACAAATTCAGTGGTTTGACTAGTAGGTAGGTACTTAGTTCTGGTAGGTACGTACGTAGGTATTGAAGTTAGAACGGATTACGTACCTATTTTAAGTTAGTTTAAGTAAAAAATTCTCCTCCACCCAGTCCGAACTTTCGTCTAAAAGGCTGACTGTCTCTGGTAGAAGCCCATTACTGGTTTGGACTACGTTTTTTTGAACGCAGGGTACGGTAACAAATAACAGCCACTAAAGGCCTTTGACCTTGGATAATTTCAGTTTTAAAAATAATTAAACTTAAATTAATCAAGTCTGATTAATAGAAAACACGGAAGAAATGCAAAATTTTAATTTTCCCAGTAGTTTGAATAAAGGCGCCATTATGATGTACGGCCCTAAAAATATATCTCAGTGGGCCCAAAAAAATGAAAACAAGTAAACAAAAAACCGCAGAAATCCAGAAGAATGTGCTCTTCCAATTTATTAGTGGAAATTTCCCCTTCAGAATCAAACCGTTCAGTTAAATTCTAAAATAAAAGGAAATATACCCAGGTATCAGTTTACAATTACTAAATCCGTACTTATGATTAGTATTATTCGTTAAATACTCTCCAAAAGGGCGACATGCATTCGGACCATCCACTTATAGGTACGTTACGTAGATTTTATTTTTTTGTAAGATTTCTTATAGAAATTATAGAACATGTAAAATATTAGAAACACATTAGGCACTAGAGCGTAGACGACTATCCTGTTGATGTTACAGCTGGGAGCAAATCCTTGGAACCCGTGTCCGATCACTATACAGAACTGCACCTGTAACCACAACAATTCTATGAGTTCCTTGTTACCCGGGTTGCTATTCACCATAGCACTACTATAATAAATGTTTTTCCGAGACCCTATTCAAGTCACCAGTTGGAGGAAAGATGTCATCAGTCATGGATGGCAGCACCGAGGTATGTTTCATATAATATGGGAAGTATTATTGTATTGTGTCTAGGTACATAGGTAACTACCTAGATCTTATTATAAGGTACCTCTTTTACCTACAGGAGGTATAGGTATAGTGGCTTACCATTTGTATGATAGTAAGATATCGTTTCCAGTGGTTGAGTTTTTTCTGCAACTGAGTGGAGGCGTGTATTGAGATCAGATAGTAACTGTACATTAGAATATGCACCACACAGTTAATGAGTATGGCGAAAGTCGTCATACCCCCTGAAAATGAAGCAGCCAGTGTAAAAGAGTTCCTTGTTCTTTCAGCTGACACGTCAGAGCGTTGTCGGATAAGATTCATCAGAAAAAGTCCCGACAAATTGGGACTAGATGCTGCTGTTGTGAACTTCGGGCTACCGACTGACAACGGCACTTCAAAATCGATCGTCATCGGGATTGCTGGGCATTACAGGTAACCTAGTGCGTCGTATGTTAGCTGGGCTAGACAGTACCTACCTGTAGGAGAGATATAAACGTGTCTTCTTACCTGGAGCGTATTTAACGCAGAGCCATGCGAGTACCAGAGACGACACGTGGTGGTACACGTGCAATGTTGTCACCTGCCTTTGTTTTTTCCGTAGCACAAAGAAGATCTACAGAAAAACGACATGTTTATTTATTTTTAGTGACAGTTATGAATCGAGCCTGTCTTTGAATTATTCCGTAGCCACCGAAGTGTCGCTATTGTACAAAATTCTGCGGCTGTCAGGGACTATAGTGTCCTGAAAGGACTTGGTTCGTATCTCAGCTTGAGCTTACAAGGTGGATGTATTGGCTTCAGCCGGACTGCGTAAATTCACAGTTGATAAGTGAAGAAGACTCACTGTTTCCAAGTACTCGGACAGTTTGAGTAGGACGGTCCACCACGTGATAGCAGCCATCCTCAGAGCTTTCGGGCTGTTCGAAGTGTCAATGGGTTGGCAGCCTAGTGAGTAGTCTTGCCACCATCCCGATACCAGTAGCTAAAAAAAACGATAAAACGCTTCAAGACAGCTTCAAAGATATAGGGTGGCACCGCACAGTTTTCAGTGGCATCCTTCAAAGGA
Organism: Mesopsocus fuscifrons; assembly: GCA_950004255.1. Taxonomy (NCBI): domain Eukaryota; kingdom Metazoa; phylum Arthropoda; class Insecta; order Psocodea; family Mesopsocidae; genus Mesopsocus; species Mesopsocus fuscifrons. The sequence continues at coordinate 15,276,275 of OX465379.1, forward strand.
AGCAGTTGTACTTTTTACTTTCTCGCTAGCCATATATGGCGAGAAAGTATTGTTTTCGTGCAAAATTTCGAAATTGAGATTTTGGGTTTCCCATGATCCTGGGGGTCCCCTGAGTCCAAAAAAGTGGTTCCTGGAAAAAGTCTGTCCGTCCGTCAGTCAGTCCGTGCAGTGCTCTAGCGCCTATGCCGTTCATCCGATTTTGATTAAATTTGGTATGGACCTGTCTAAAATCACTGCCGAGGGGCATTTTCAGGGATTTTTTGATTGGTCAAAAATTGCGGCCGCTATATTCAAAAAACCGCCAAAATAATTCAAAAATCGTGTTTTTGGTTAGTCAGACAAGCGCCGACGGTACACTTTTCAATCTATAACACTGAAAATTGGTATGTGTGTTGACAAATAGATGCTTCGAGGTCATTTGCAACTAAAATTGAATTGGTTGAAAATTACGGCCGTTCTGGACCAAAGTTCGATCGTTTCGGCGCCATTCACATTTATTGACCGATTGTCATGAAATTTGATAAATTTGTGTAGAACCATGTAACTTAAACATCTGTCGAACAGAATTTTGTTATCTTCAAAATTACGGCCGTTGTAGTCAAAAAAGTGTCGAAAATGAGTTGAGAATGAGAAACCACGTTTTTGAATGGTCAGAACGCATTTGGGACTACAGTAATAAAATGACAGACGTGAGATTTGGTATGAGTGATCTCAGATAGATGCTCGTGGGTGATTTTCAACCGATTTTCGATTGCTTAAAAATTACGCCCGAAAAAAAATATCAAAAAAAAATAAATAAATAAAAAAAAAAATACGGGGCGAGAAAGTTAAGTGCGACTGTTGTCGGACCCTTTATTTCGCTCTGAAGTAGGTAGGTAGCTAGGTTCTTCCTGCCCTTTTTGTGGTTATAGGTATTTTCTTGGCGTACTGACCTCACGGACTACGTAGGCACACCCAAGGACCTGACCGACGTTGTAGAGGGAAATGACCAAGGTGAGCTGGTAGGGTTCTCGCTTCCGCATGTAGTTTGGTCCCCATTTCAAGACAAGGTACAGGTACCCCATTGTGATGATGATGAGTGACACAGGATTCCGGACCATCGGCCAGTCATTCGTTCTCTCATCTGTGTACAAATTTTAGAAAAGTCAGTACATAGGCGCCGTGTCGGCTACATACTAGGTGTAGGGCTAGGACTAGTTTCTCGTTGAGCTAATTTTTTGTTTTTTATTTTTAGTTCACATACCCGCTGTCTGGTCCAGGAAAACTTGTAGGTCAGTGAGCATTGTCGCCATATTGAGAGCTACGTCCTTCTCTCCTAAAATCGCGAAGAGAAATGTAAAGGACACGTCCGTCTAGGATTTTGAAAACATGGAGTTAGATAGATAACTATAGGTATAAAGTTATTATTAGAGGAACACTGGGGTTCGATCCCGATCCTACCGAAGTTTTTCTGGTCGGTATTGTAGGTCCCTGTCGATGAACGGGAAGCTAGTAGGGCTGCCAGCTGAGGGCGATGGATAATTCTTCCACCCCTCTACCCCTACCTGTGGTATTTATTAATTAAGTACTGACCTGTCGAGTGTCGTAGGTTCACTAATAAAATGCTATAGCATTCGCCTCAACTCAAGTTTTCTAACAGTAGCCCTCTCCGCCTGCAACCGTGCACTTTGTGTCTATGCTGATATACGGTTGTGAGACCGATAGACAGTATAGTCGTCGCTTATCCGATATAGTGGTGACCTTGACTCTGACTTGAAGTTCTCTGTAGAATCTCTATTTGCCCGACTGGCGTGCGTTCACATTATTTAAACAAATTAGGGACAGTGCTGTTAGTTACTTATTTGGGGTTTTTCAGTATTTCCATTTTAAAAAACCCACAAATGTACTACCGTATCAAAGCTTATAGTTCAAGCTAAGGAGCTGACTTACATTTTGACTTTACATTAAGAGGACGCTATACCTGACGGTGCATTTTTTGCCGCCCATAAGATTAATATTGCGAGCGGCGATTCATTTTCAAGGTTTACCCTTGGTTGGAAAGACACAAAATTTTGCCTGTACCCTAGCCCTAACAATGTTCTAGGGAGTGTTCGAAGCAGATTTCCCAATTTCTCACTGGTTTCTTTTATTGCAACTGTTTTGCAAATGCTAGCATCGCATACCTCAAGAAAAGTGCTGTATCTCGAAAACCAGTGAGAAATTGGGAAATCTACTTCGAACACTCCCTAGAACATTGTTAGGGCTAGGTACAGGCAAAATTTTGTGTCTTTCCAACCAAGGGTAAACCTTGAAAATGAATCGCCGCTGGCAATGTTAATCTTATGGGCGGCAAAAAATGCACCGTCAGGTATAGCGGACCCTTAAATAAATTTTAAATAGTGAACGACCTTGGATAAATTTTCTTCTTTTAAGAAATAACACCTAGGTCTCTATTGCCGCTAAACAGATAAAAATTTTCTCCGTCAGGCTCGTTTATAAGTGTGCTTCGGGTTCCCAAAATAAGATGTACCTACCTACTTAGGTATAGGAAAAATAATAGACGTGTACCTTTAAAAAAAAAATCAGTATAAATTCAACAAAATCTTTTTTTTACAGACTCATTTTCTCTCAGCCAGCCCTGTTCATTAGGTCGACCACCTTGTCGTACACCAAAGTTTTGGCATCGATGGCCCACATGTAGTCCAGGTGGTTGAACGCTGTCCAGCTCACGTGGAACTTCCCCAGTGGATTCTTCAGTTTACTATAGAGGGTGTCCACGTCTTTAACATTGGCGAAGTAGTCGTTGTCGCTGTAGAACAGTGCGATAGGGGACTTGGCCTGGTCCAGCGGGTACTCGGGGGGAGTTTTTTGACCGTACCTATTTTGGTTCTCCTTGTTGCCGTAGTCGTACATTTGGAACACGCCTGTGGGAACGAAGATTTAGGTTAGTTTTGCTGTTATCCGTGGACCGGTTTAGCCCTTCACTGAAGGCGGGATTAGTTAATCTGGAATTTTTTTACCTGTAAGTTAAACATGGTTACCATGCGTTGCTAGGGAAATAAAATTCCAACTGGAATTCATACAGCCAATGTGGCACCCATGTTTAATTTACAAGTAAACGCTTCTGCTAAAAAAAATTCCAGGAGGTCCCAGGATCTATCCCCGACTTTTTGAGATTTTTTCTGGTGTCTGTCGGGCGTAATTCTGGCCAAATTAAAAATATTCGCATGTCTCACATACCGGCATTCATTAGTTGGGCGTAGTGTAAGAATTGCTTTGTGGAAGATCCGGCTGGAGTATGCCCAAGGATTACGGGCAGCATGATCTGAAAAAATAATTGGTGCCTTTTAGGTTCGAACGTGAACCTACTCTGAAGTAAAGAAAACTTGAAAGTAATACAGCTAGGTACTCCTTATATTGCCAGTGTTAGACTTCATAAGTATATAAGTCAGTGGCACCAGAATAATGTTCCATTAAAAAACGTTCCGGTGCCACTTCTGTATTCACTCTTAAAACTTTTCTTTCCATTGCCTCTAGCATTCCACTATTTTGTGGACCATCTGTGAGGGATAGGTAAGAACTTTACCTTATTAGTTTGTTCTTCATCGTAGCCAGCGACAGCAAATAACAGATTTGAGCAAACGTTTTGAGAATTAGGATGCTCGTCGTTGCAGATGGTGCCACCTACTTGTGAAACTAAGTCACTGCTCGGTAGAAGTTGATTGATCCCCAGCATGTCAGCTACCCACTGAAAACCAGTGAAATTTTTTAAAATGATTTTTTAAGGTGAGGCAACTACTGAAGACTTTTGTGTTCCTATGTCACTTTCCGCATTTTCCAAATTTTTTACGTTTGGGCCTAATTTGTGGCCCATCATGTATTACCTACTGGCGAGAAAGTAATAAAACACGTGTGTTGGAGCCATAGCCGATATGGCTTCAACATAATAATTCTACCCACTTAAAATATGTAGGTTTACACACTACGTAGGATATTACTTATCCGGCTCGAAGGACCAGATGTAACGGAGAGGTCTGGAGCAGGTAATAGACCATTCGCAAACTGTCTATTACCTACTCCAGACCTCTCCGCTACATCTGACTTATCCGGCTCGAAGGACCAGATGTAACGGAGAGGTCTGGAGCAGGTAATAGACCATTCGCAAACTGTCTGTTACCTACTCCAGACCTCTCCGCTACATCTCACTTATCCGGCTTGAAGGACCAGATGTAGCGGAGAGGTCTGGAGCAGGTAATAGACCATTCGCAAACTGTCTAGTACCTGCTCCAGACCTCTCCGTTACAACGTGTACCTAGTAGGAAAGAATGCTTACGCCAAGAACGCCAGCAAAGTTGGCGATGGTCCTGATGAAGGTACTTTCAGCATTGCCCATGAAGGCGATGGGAGCCAAAGCGAACATCGCCCGGACTTTAGCTCCATGTTCAGGCTTCAGAGAGTCCATGATGAAGTACTGTGTTGTTCCTTGTGAATGCCCAATGTAGAATAATTTCTGAAAATTAAATAGGTTGATTTTTTTTAGGACTGGGCCGAAGCCATTGCGGAAAATGTTGCTTACACCGGGATGCGAACCCAGACCCCTCAGGACAAAAGTTGGACCCCTAAAAGGCACTCAGGTACCGCTTACAGCTTCACCCCTATATGAATAAAAATAATACCGTGTCCAGTTCGAATCCCGGCCGCCGTAAATTTTTCCTGTACCTTCCTTTGGCTCGTCTTGTACCTGACAACTGTACCTTACCTCTTTTCCAGTCTTGTAAAGGACATAGTCGATTAGAGTGGGAATGTCGTAGAGACCCATCTCGTGCCAGCTGAAGTCCCAGTACTCGTCACTGTTTGGGTCTAGACGGGAGTGACCGCGGGAGTTGACGTTCCCCCGAGAATTACCCATCCAAACGTCGTAGCAAGCGTCCGACAAAATGTAGCCTGAAAAATTTGACGTGTAAAGGAACGTTTGTCTACCCAGCACACGATGGGGACCTACAGTTTTAGGTGGGTTCTGAACCAATCTGTGGAAGATTTTAATACGTACCGAGCCCGCCGGCAGGGCCCATGACTACCCAGTCTGCAGAGCTCGATAATAGCCCGTGCTGGAGAATAACCGGTAACTTCTCTCCAACACAGTTCGGGTTCGGCAAAATTCTGTGCATGTTGAGGAGATAGCCGTCCTCGGTCTGGACTGTGTGCAGTTCTCCATTGTACCCGTACTTTTCCACTAGCTCCAGCTAAAAAGAAAAATAAATAATAAGGGGCGTTATACAGACTGCCAAAACGAACATACATTCGCTATTTGCTTACGTTTTTTCTCCACACTTTATGAGGAAACTGTTGGATATTTTAGGGCCACCATACATTCGCTATTTATTGAAATCGGAACGTAAAAAATAGAGAATATATGGTGGCCCTTAATGCTTCGAGGATATAGGTATAAGTGGACCAGGCTTCTGGCGAACCCAACTTGCCCTTGAGTGACTGAGGATTCATGTTTATGCAATGTGTTAGGCAAGTGCACGCAATTGCATAATCACTTTTTATACTTCGTGAAAGAAAATTTTATAAACGTATAATATGTTACAGACACTATGGGCAGAAATAGTGCAGCGGCATCGCACGAGAGCACACAGGATCTAATCCCAGCTTATTTAAATTTTTTCCTGCTGAGCTGGTATTTGGTAGTTCTGCCAGCTGAGCACAATGGATAGTTCTTGTTGCTGGGCTTTCCCCCCCCCCCCCATTGGCGGCGGAAGGGGTGTGCAGGGGGGTTCAATGCACCCCCCAGGAGTTGACTGTGCACCCCCCAGAAATTAAGAAAAATAGTAACTATAAAAAAACTCATCATAACGATATAGGAGTAAATTTACCAAGGCAATAGGAAAAAATATTCAACCCTCTCCCGAAAAAATCTAAAGGGCCCAGGAAAGTAGTCTTCTAGTCTTCCGCCGCTAATGCCCCCCCCCCCCCCCCGCCTCCCAACCCTCAGCTATAAACTATATATAAGATGTTGAGCACATATCAGAGGTGAATGCAAATCAGAAAATTTTATACAGGATCGGGATTGAACCTCGGCTAAGCTGGTACTCACAGTAGATAGTGACGCATCTTCCAGTAGGCTTTCGTCTATATCCCTTCCGGTGCTCTGCAGGTACTGGACGAGCTGCTCCTTCCTGATCTGCGATTGGTCGAGAGGAATGGCTTTGGCCAAGGCACATAAAATGACCAATAAGAAGATATTTACTGGCATCATTCTCCAGCCAATCGCAGGTTGCTTGAACTGCCAACGTTAACCTTTTTAACTGATTTTATATTGTCGGGTCAGTTGTTACAATTGTTTTATCTGTTTAGGGCTATCGGATTCTTTGATAGGGGAAATGAATGCGCCATATTTACCTATCTAAATATTTATCATTTTTTTTTTGCTTTGTCTGATATGGTTTCAAGCATTTAGAAAAATTGCGTGCTAGGTAAACGACTTCTATTTTTCTTTTATTGGGTCAGGGGAAGCCCCAATTCACTTTTTTTTTGCCGAGTAGTTTTTGATTGATATATAAGTAATTTGGATTTCAGTGGTTCAAAGATGTACCTAGGTACTTATTGACTAATTTAAAAATGTCCTAATAATAATTTTTGAGGGTCACTAAAGGAGTTACAGCAGAATGGCTAGTCATGAACAATTACCATATGGAAACTACCGTAAGACTTTTTTTTTATTTTTTATTCTGAAAAATCCACCTATAACTTAACTTTCTATAGCTATAGAAACTAGTCCACTAGGTCGAGGTTTAAGGTGGAATACACGTACTTGTTTTGCAATGCTACGTACGTCAAGTCCTTCTCCTAAGTTACAGGGCGAGTCAAAGGTGTTTATTGGGGGATATAAACCTGAGAGTCTCTGTCGTGAGGCTGCGTTGTATTTTTGCATGAAATGGAGTAACAAGCCCACAGGAGCGGTTTTAAACAGTCAACTACCAGTCCACATGTTTTTTCACAGATCGCGAAAACCCCACGCTACCTCACGCGGAATATATTTTTTTTTAACTTTCGGGCTAAAACATGTAGATTTTATCGTCACATTAAGTAAAAGCGCTTGATATCGTTAAACCCCAGCGATAATTTTTTTTCAGGTTTTGGGGTTCAAGTAGAATGTAGGTCGGAATAACCAGTTAACATACGATCACTGATAAAATCTGTGAGTACCTATTTATTTGTTTTTCAAGTCTTAAGAATAATCTCAGGAATGTCATGCAGTACTCAGTGTCATGCACCATTTATCATCGAGAAGAGGTGCATTGTTTAATACAATAGAGATTGCTCTTCGTTTTTATGTGGGACCACCTATGGAGGCCCTTTCGGCGTCTTCTGCCGTAGTATATGACTTAGCAATAAGCGAATGGCATTGACATCGGCTGATTTTGTAATCTTGCGATAAAATAGAGAAAGATGGTTAATTCTTGCGCGTCCTTCTTTGCGCCACGTGAATTTCACTCATTAGCTATTGTTGGTTCAAAGAAAACCTCGGTGTGGTAGACTCCACTCCGAAATTGCTAAATCCATCGTAAGAACCGAAATACCGCAGGTATTCGAGAAAGTACCTACCTATACTTCACTTTAGGTTTTTGGTTCCTGGCACTTGGTTCCACACCAGCCTTGGTACCTGTAGTTTTCCTTCCTTGTAGAATATTCCGTGCCGGTATAAATTCAAACCTCACGAAGCTCTCCCCAGTTCAGTTCAGCAGTTCATCCGCGATCGCTCACAACGGTGAATCCTAAGTTACCCAAGAGGGAAGAGGGTAACCAAGTTCTCGATGTGCTATAGCCTATATATACGCTCATACGTGTACATGTGTAGACATGCACTCGACTTTCTTCCTTTTTTTACGCCAGTGGAAAATGTATTTACTTTCTCGCCCGTATGTAATACATGGGCTGAGAAAGTTATGTCTTCGTGCAAAATTTCGATTTTGATATTTTGGGTTTCCCATGATCCTGGAGGTCCCCCGAGTCCAAAAAAGTGGTTTTTAAAAAATGTCCGTCCGACGTACGTACGTACGTCAGTCTGTCGCGCAACTGGACGTCACACCGTTCGTCCGATTTTGCTCAAATTCGGTATGTAGGTACCTAATGTAAATATCTGGACATGTTTTTTGATAAATTTTGATAACTCAAAAATTGCGCCTGCTATGGTCCAAAAAAGGCAAAACATCGTGTTTTTTGACAGCTACGTATATCAAGTTGGAACCTTGAAAATTTGCGAAAGTGTTTTTGAATAGATGCTTTTAGGTCTTTTACAATCATTTGGAGGTAGACCAATAACTTGGCCCAGTTTTGGCCCAAACGCGTTGGTCGTCACTCCGGTAGCACTATTCGATCGATTTCAATAAAAATTGGTAGGGAGGTGTACTTTAACCTAGTGTGATGTTTTACCGAACGAAATTTATCCAACATAATAATTATGGCCAATATTGGCATTATCGTAGGAAAATTTTCCAAAAATGGAAATCACGTTTTTTATTGGTTAAGACGGATTTGCAACAATCCTAATCGACAGATTCCCTTGAAAATTGGTGAAAGTGGTCTCAGATAGATGCTTCAAGGTCATTTTCAATAGATTTTCAATTACATGAAAATTAAGTCCGTGACATGCAAAATAGGAAATATGTACTTTGCGCGTCGATCGACACTTCACTGTTTGATGGGTATGTTTGAAATTCGGCATGCCGGTGCCTAAAAGTATCGTCCAGTGTATGACAAAATATTTTTTGGAAAAAGTTAAAATTTTGGTCCCAAAAAAATAAATTACCTAAAAAAAAAAATCAAAATTTTCGATACCGCTGGCGTAAAAATTGCGAGAAAGTCAAGTGCGACCATTGTCGGACCCTTTATTTTTTACGAAACTATTTTTTGGCCACAATTATGATTATATAAAAAAATGAATCTTTCGCACCCCTGAAAAATAATTTCCATCCATTCCCGTATCGCCCCCACCGTTCCCTTCCCTTCTGTCGGTGAGCGAAGCAAGCGAGAAGAAATTTTTAGATGAAATGCTTGAATAAAAAAAAATCCCTTTCGGCAGCCCCGAAAGGCGTAGGTAGATTTCGAAGATTACTTCCATCAACTAAAAGCAGTCTAAAATCATTTAGAAAGACGGATAAGAAGATTTTCAGTTGATCCAATTGCATTATCTACAATAACAAACGGAGGAATTGAGTTATGAAATTTCACCCCCCCCCCCCCCTTAACAAGAAAATGAAAGTGATTTTACAAAAAACTTTTTCAGACAAAAGTTGTAGATATTATTAATAGAAACTCATAGCAAAAGAATAAACTCAATATCTCACCAAATAAATGAGTTATGACGTTTTGAAAATTCAACCCCCCACCCCCTGCCTAAACGGTGCGTCGGACGAAAAACTTGTTCAGACAAAAGTTGTAGGTAATATTGAGGCAAATGCATTACAAAACAAAAGAACTCGATAACACAATAACAAACGGAGGAATTGAGTTTTGAAATTTCATCCCCCCCCCCCCCTTAACAAGAAAATGAAAGTGATTTTACAAAAAACTTTTTCAGACAAAAGTTGTAGATATTATTAATAGAAACTCATAGCAAAAAGATAAAACTCAATATCTCACCAAATAAGTGAGTTATGACGTTTTGAAAATTCAACCCCCCACCCCCTGCCTAAACGGTGCGTCGGACGAAAAACTTTTTCAGACAAAAGTTGTAGGTAATATTGAGGCAAATGCATTACAAAACAAAAGAACTCGATAACACCCATAGGGCACAAGTTATGAATTTTTTTGTGCGCAAAACCCTCTTTTTCCACCCCTTTTCAGCCATTAAGGGTGGGATCAAAAAACGTTACTAAGAAAAGTTGTAGGCAGTACTGTTAGACGACCCTCAGAGAAAACTACGTTTCATTAGTTGCAATATTAAGGGAGTTATGGCCAAAAAGCCAGATTTAGAAAAAGTCCCCCCATTTCCCCCCCCTTGGTCCGATTTCCCCCATTAGCGAACTCGACCGAGATTTTAGTCCCTTATATTTTATTAAATAGTCAAAACCAATTATTTTTCAAAAATACGGCTGCTAGCGTGTTCACAAGGAAGTGAAAATGATATATATATATATATATATATATATAGATATATATATATATTCACTAACTGACACTTAGCCCTGTGTTAGTTAGCAGGACTCCCTAACTGACAGCTAGCTCGTCGTTAGTAGGCAATGGGTTCTATGACAAGCTCTGCTGGTGGGTTTACAGGGAGGTTCGGTGGGTCTGCTTGATATATATATATATATATAAACTTTTGAACTGATGGTGGTTTTGGGATCCAGGGGTCATAAAAAGAAGAACTGTGAAGAAATTTTTCAAAAGTGAGACTACTGGTACGACTACAATAGGTAGATTTTTCTTCGAAATCTACCTAAAATCTTTATGTTTTGTTTGTCCAGTTGCTTTGTCTAGACCGTTATTCTGTCGTCCCCTTCAGATGCCCCACCTCAAGGAATCGAGCGAGCGAAAGAAAATTTTTCGACAAAATTGCTTCGAAAATATGACTTCCTGCTTTAAATCTAACATATACCTAAGGGCCTTCGGGTCCGCTGGCCGCGGACCCCCCGGGCCTGGGGCGGACCGCCCCCTCCCCAAATTACGCTACGCTACGTATACCTAGTAATAATAAGGATATCTAAGGTACATTTTTCTATTTTCTAATTTTATTGAGAGTTCATAATTTCGAGGACGCGGTTGTAGAGAAGTTCTTTGACATCAATGGCCCAGAGGAAATCGAGGTGGTTGAACTGAGGGAAAGGCACCTTCAGCATGGTCGCGTTAGGCACCTCGTCCGCGAACTTCTGCACATCTTGCACTGCGGCCATCCAGTCGTTTTCTCCGTAATGCAGGTACAGTGGTACCTGAATCTTTTCAATTTCGTATCTTGGAGGCTCAACTGCGCCGTATCTTTCCATATTGTCTTCTTCCCCGTGGTCGTACTGACGGAACTTGCCTAGAAATTTCAGATATTTTTCTATTATGAATTATGATCCATCGTGCTCAGCTGGCAGCACTACCTAACACCAGTTCTGGCGAGTATGCATCCCCGGACGTATGGTTAGTGGGGAGGGATGGCAGTTTTTGTGTGGGGACCCGCCATCCCTGAGTTGCCATTCCAGCCCCGCCATTCCAGGACGCAACGGCCAGCTTAAGAGACAGTGTTACTTTACCTGAAATGATCTCCTGTCCGTAGTGGATGACTTGCTTTGTGGAAGCTCCAGCGGGGTCATGTCCAGCAATCACTTGTAGCAAAGTCTGCCAACAAAACCAGAATAGTAAGGAACACAAAACTACTAAACTATACAGACAGTGTCTCTCTATAGCGACCGTAAAGGAAACAAGTAAATTTGCTCGCTATAGCGAGGTCAAGGGACTGTACCGTTTGCTCGTTATAGCGAGGATTCTGTAATAGAGAGTGGGAACTGAATTCTGTAGGTTTCAAGAAACCTCGATGAGTCAGAGCCTTCCTAAATTATACGAAGTAAACTACCTATGGTCAGACATACCTCGTTGGTTTGAGCACTGTCGAAGCCACAAATAATGAAGAGGAGATTATTGCACATGTACTCTATGTTGGGATGTTCCTCTGTACAAAGGTTACCTCCTAGGTCCGCTACCCATTGGCTTTCGGGCATGAACTGGTACCATCCAAGCAAATCAAGCAATGCCTGAAAGAAGCAAGGGAAGGTTAAGAGGACGCTATACCTGACGGTGCATTTTTGCCGCCCATAAGATTAACATTGCGAGCGGCGATTCATTTTCAAGGTTTACCCTTGGTTGGAAAGACACAAAATTTTGCCTGTACCTAGCCCTAACAATGTTCTAGGGAGTGTTCGAAGCAGATTTCCCAATTTCTCACTGGTTTCTTTTATTGCAACTGTTTTGCAAATGCTAGCATATCTCAAGAAAAGTGCTGTATCTCGAAAACCAGTAAAAATAAAGGGTCCGACAACAGTCGCACTTAACTTTCTCGCCCAGAATGATTTTTTTTTTGGGTTTTTTGAGATTTTTTTGCGGGCGTAATTTTTAAGCAATCGAAAATCGAGCATCTATCTGAGATCACTCATACCAAATCTCACGTCTGTCATTTTATTACTGTAGTCCCAAATGCGTTCTGACCATTCAAAAACGTGGTTTCTCATTCTCAACTCATTTTCGATATTTTTGACTACAACGGCCGTAATTTTGAAGATAACAAAATTATGTTCGACAAATGTTTAAGTTACATGGTTCTACACAAATTTACCAAATTTCATGACAATCGGTCAATAAATGTGAATGGCGCCGAAACGATCGAACTTTGGTCCAGAACGGCCGTAATTTACAACCAATTCAATTTTAGTTGAAAATGACCTCGAGGCATCTATTTGTCAACACACATACCAATTTTCAGTGCTATAGATTGAAAAGTGTACCGTCGGCGCTTGTCTAAGTAACCAAAAACACGATTTTTGAATTATTTTGGCGGTTTTTTGACAATAGCGGCCGCAATTTTTGACCAATCAAAAAATCCTTGAAAATGCCCCTCGGCAGTGATTTTAAACAGGTCCATACCAAATTTCATCAAAATCGGATGAACGGTATAGGCGCTAGAGCACTGCACGGACTGACGGACTGACGGACGGACGGACAGACTTTTTCCAGAAACCACTTTTTTGGACTCAGGGGACCCCCAGGATCATGGGAAACCCAAAATCTCAATTTCGAAATTTTGCACGAAAACAATACTTTCTCGCCATATATGGCTAGCGAGAAAGTAAAAATGGGAAATCTGCTTCGAACACTCCCTAGAACATTGTTAGGGCTAGGTACAGGCAAAATTTTGTGTCTTTCCAACCAAGGGTAAACCTTGAAAATGAATCGCCGCTCGCAATGTGAATCTTATGGGCGGCAAAAAATGCACCATCAGGTATAGCGGACCTTTAATGCCTAAGGTACACTATGGCCCACCGCCAGTCCGTACCTACCGCTCGCCAGTGCTGCTGCCACACAATGGATTCTATTACAACCCTACCCCATACACATTGGGCCATATAAGACCATGCTGGGCGATATAGTAGCAGCGACAGCCAGCTGAGCTGCCTACATAATGGCGATGGCTTACACTAGCTGAGGATCGGATTATCGGTGGTGTACGCACACCTACCTCAATCTGGTCAAGGTGTTGAGCCTGCCATCGTAGCATAGGGCTTGTCAAGTTTTCCATGAATGCGATAGGCGCGAGAGCTTGCATGGAAATCACTTTCTTTTGGCTGTCTTCAGGATTGAGGGAAGAGTAAACGAAAAACTGAGTAGTGCCCTGGAAATATCCCGCAGAAAGTTAAAATGGGTGGACCTACCTCCAGGCCGTCAATTCGCTGCGACAGGAATCTCAGCATGGGGCTGGTCATATTCTCCATGTACGCGATAGGAGCAAGTGCTTGCATGGCTATGACCTTCTGCTGGCTTTCTGCGGGGTACAGCGACGAATACACGAAGAACTGGGTGGTTCCCTGCAGGAGAAAATTTTTTAAGGCCTGCTACGTGAAAGGGTTTTAAAAATTTTCGAGGTAGGGGAGTCGCTCGAAGGTCCCCGTCCATCTAGCCTGATGCTATCAAATACTGCGGGGCATATACCGCATACATCTATTTTTAGGTAGCGTACCTGAGAGTGGCCGATGTAGTGCAGCTTGGGCTGTCCTGTGGCCTCAAGGATGTAGTCAATAAAAGCCGGGATATCGTACTCCCCCATTTCGTGCCAGCTGAACTTCCAGAATTCTGCTTCCTCTGTGCTGAGGTTCATATGCTTCTTGGACTCGAAGTTCCCTCTGGAGTTGCCCATCCAGACGTCGTAGCACTCGTCCGCCAGGATATAACCTAATGAAGAATTCACTTGTGTTGGATTCGGGGACCTACAGTTTTGTGTCACTTGACATGGATTGAACCGGTGTTTCTCTACCTTCTACCAAACTCGGCCATCAAGGGTTTTTCCTTAGATGTTGAAATGATGATATATTTTAGAACAGCGAATTTCTCAGCAGTTTCCACTGTACCTATTTGTTTTAGGGCGGTTTTCGCGATAGTGCTACCTTAAAGCTCACCATAGTGTTATCCTTCCGACAAGAAGCCACGCTATAGGTTATCACTAATCAGGCTTTAGCAGATAGTGATATCAATCCTTGGCCTACCTGGAAATGTAAAAAAAAAAATGTCTTTTCCAAAAGAATTTTTTTTACCTAAACCGTTGTCGACTCCACCAATGATCCAGTCAATGGAGTTGGAGAGCAGACCATGCATGACCAGCACTGGAGGTTTGCGTGGCTGGTCAGGCCCGCACTTCTGTCCATAAGGTATGCGATACAGGCCCAGGATGTATCCGTCTTTTGTTACAACACTGTGGCTTTCTCCAGGGTAACCGTATTTTGTCAGCAGTTCAACCTATATAAGCACCAACAAAGAAGAAATTGTAAAAGTTTTTTTTTTGATTAATTTTGATATGATAACTCATCCTTTGTAGGGGGAGGGTTGGTTGGAATACGTCGCTCTATGGTTAGGTCTGATGGAAATTGAGAATTTTCTCAGTTTGTTTTTATTTTTGTTCATCGTAGGTCATTGCAGCCAATACGGCCTTCACCCGTGACCTCTCTGACGTACCCCCTTATCAATTGTTTCGCAATCTGCTGAGAATTCTGCAGATTCTCAGTGTGTCATCGCCAACGGTAAGGGGGCTTTTTATTAGGGAAATAAATCGGTTGACTGCGCCTATTAATAGCATGGGAGTAGCAGGACTAAAAACTGGGGTAGCACATCATACATCACATTTTCTTTAGGTGCAAAACTCTTATAAGTACTTGCAACAGTTCCAGAACCCAAAACTCATTTTTCAAAACTATAATTTTGCCCTTTCTGATGGTAGATTATTTTCAAAAAAAAAAAAAAAAAAACCTTTTTTTCTTTTAGCCAACACCTACTCGTCAGCAAAGTAATATGAGACTCAGATGAGCTTACCACGCCAAGGGTGGCATCTTCGTGCAGACCTGGGTCAACGTCCCGAATGGTGGCGCCCCAGACGCCGCCCGAAACGCCACAGAGAAGGAGGAGAGTCCACAGCAGCATCGTCACTGTCCGCTCGTCTAACTACGCACGCCGGACGCCAATTATTTAAGTACTATTTGTTATCTGAGTTTGAATAGAGATAAACGTGAAGAGTTGACTCGAGTAGGTAAGTAGGTATACCTTACATTTTTTCATAGTGTCGGTACCTAAACGTAAATATGGATCGAGGTGGGGGCCATGCGGGGGTAGTAACCGTCCCAACCTGAATCCTGTAGTTCCAAAATTAGGTATAGTATTGTCACCCTGATCTGCCTGGCCCGAGGGGATTCTGTGAACAGTGAAAAGTTCAGAATGCCCTCGGGCCAGGCAGGTCAGGGTGGCGGTACTATAGTAGCGTATACGAAGGCTCGATTGACCTTCAAAATTCTTGGTGAGTGCTTACAGACACCCCTTCGGTACCGCTGACTGATAAAGAAGGTACAACGAAGTCCAAAAAATAGTGGTACCTGCCTAAAGAAATAAAAGTCCTTAATTCGGCTGTTATGTTAGTTTTATTAATTAATGAGGTACTTAGGGCAGGCAGTAAGATCTCTAGTTTAAAAGGGAATAAGCACCTAAATAGGTAGGTCAGATTGCAAGCTCTTCACAGAGGGAATGAAAACCTGAATAGGTAGGTACCTGATTTTACCTATTATTGAAATGATGAGATAAACCTTCAGACTTTGAGAGCTCTCTGTCGTGTTCGAATAGCAAGGCCTAATCGAGGCTAATTCAGTGGCAAGATGGTAATTCCCATACTTGTTTACATTTTTTGATTTTTTTTTTAGAGATTTATTGATACCGCCAACTTATTATTGTTTACGTAAAACCTTGCAGAATTGTTCTGAAGGACAATGCGTGAGTTCTGGGAGTTACAGGAGCTATCTGAAAATCTGAAGTGGATCCTTTTAAACGCCAAGTAACAGTCACTTTACCTGATAAGTAAATCAATGTCAATGTGATAGATACCTACCACTTACTGCCACTTAGGCTGGATTTAGCTAATTTCGGAATGGAACGTACCCGAATTTTTTTCTGTAAGTTAAACAAGGTTGTCGTGCGTTGCTAGGGAAATAAAATTCCGACTTTATTTACCTTAGCAACGCATGGCAACCTTGCTTAACTTACAGTAAAAAATTCAGGTACGTTCCATTCCGAAATTAGCTAAATCCAGGCTTACAGCATTTTAGGCATGTTTGCCTCTTGCCTGGTCCTGAACCTACCCAGCCCTGGCTTTCACCGGCCGAGGAAAAATCCACTCTAGGGATGATTTTGCAGCGCCTATAAAAGTTATTTGAGGTCACTGGTCAACAAAGTTTCCCCATACAGGGGTCCATTTAATACTGCAATACTGCAACGCCTAAGGCGTTGGTAAAATTCTACCACGAACTTTCTAAATACCTAATTGCGTAAACAAACTGTTCCTGGCTATTCGAGAAAGTACCTATACCTGTTAGGGGACCTTCTGTGAACAAAAAAAGTAAGCCCAAACAAGGGGTACGACACGGTCGGACAAAACTTTACCTGCTTATTAGCGTCCCTTGGTTAAATGATTGGAGACGGAAAAACTTTTTGACGAAAGGAATGGCCCCAGAATGTTCCCCCGAGTATTAAGAGACCCCACACGACGTACTTCGGCAACCACCCAAAACTACCCCCTATATAAAAGGAGGTGGCGTAGTTGGAAAAACCGGAAAAACTTTTTGACAAAATAAATTGTCTCAGAACGTTTCCTCGCGCATTTTGATACCCCATACAACGTACTTTGGAAAGTGACCAAAACTCCCCCCCCCCCGGGGGGGGGGGGGGGGGGTGGGGGCAATTTTGGACGCTCGAAAAAACATTCTGACCAAATAAATTGCCTTAGAACAATCTCCCGATCATTTTGAGCCCACACAACCGATATTTCTCAAACCATTCCAATCTACCCCCCTAGGGCTCGAGGTAAGCTATATACCATTTGTGACGAGTATGGTGGTTGTCATGTGTCCTATCCAGAACTACTCGTATACCATAAACCACTGAATCCTCTGATTTCACCCTTTTACAGGTCCAGGGACGACTTCCCCCCTTTTTTTTAGCGGCCAGGGAGTTATGCGGGGGTAGTGGGTGGTATCATTGGATTCGTAATTATTTGTTCTATAATTGTCTAAAATTTGATCAAAATCGTTGGAGCCGATTTTGAGCAAATATTTTTACTTTCTCGCCCGAATACATGGGCTGAGAAAGTTGTCTTCGTGCAAAATTTCGATTGTGAGATTTTGGGTTTCCCATGATCCTGGAGGTCCCCCGAGTCCAAAAAAGTGGTTTTTAAAAAATGTCCGTCCGACGTACGTACGTCAGTCTGTCGCGCAACTGGACATCACACCGTTCGTCCGATTTTGCTCAAATTCGGTATGTAGGTACCTAATGTAATTATCTGGACATGTTTTTTGATAAATTTTTATAACTCAAAAATTGCGCCTGCTATGGTCAAAAAAAGGCAAAAAATCGTGTTTTTTGACAGTTAAGAAGGTCTAGAAGCTACGTATATCAAGTTGGAACCTTGAAAATTTGCGAAAGTGTTTGTGAATAGATGGTTTTAGGTCTTTTACAATCATTTGGAAGTGGGCCAATAACTTGGCCCAGTTTTGGCCCAAACGCGTTGGTCATCACTCCGGTAGCACTATTCGATCGATTTCAATAAAAATTGGTAGGGAGGTGTACTTTAACCTAGTTTGATGTTTTACTGAACGAAATTTATCCAACATAATAATTATGGCCAATGTTGGCATTATCGTAGGAAAATTTTCCAAAAATGGAAATCACGTTTTTGATTGGTTCAGACGGATTTGCAACAACCCTAATCGACAGATTTCCTTGAAAATTGGTGAAAGTGGTCTCAGATAGATGCTTCAAGGTCGTTTTCAATAGATTTTCAATTACTTGAAAATTAAGTCCGTGACATGGAAAATAGAAAACACGTACTTTGCGCGTCGAACGACACTTCACCATTTGACGGATATGTTTGAAATCCGGTGAGTAGGTGCCTAAAATTATTGTCCAGTGTATGGCAAAATATGTTTTAGAAAAAGTTAAAATTTTGGTCCAAAAAAAATAAATTACGTAAAAAAAAAAATCAAAATTTTCGATACCGCTGGCGTAAAAATTGCGAGTTGCGAGAAAGTTAAGTGCGACCATTGTCGGACCCTTTATTTTTCTACTTTTTGGGGGAGTTTTGGGGGGGGGGGGGTAACCCCCCTTAATTTTAAAGTGGGGGAACTGGGCTTCCGGATTCTGATTTCTTCCAATTTTAGAAAGGTCACTACCGATTTTGAAGAAAATCGGTTGAAAAGTGCGCCGTCCAGGTCAATGCCACATACATAGCTAGCTAGCTACATACATACATACACACATACGCATATACATACATATGTACTGACACGGAGTACTTGACCCCTTCTAAAAATTCCTGGGGGCACACTTTTCGTCTGAGAAATAACGTGAGGTGGTTTTCATATTCCGAAGGAATGGGCGATTCCGAAATGTATAGGATGCAAGTTTCAGTCGCTTTTGAGGTCTGGGGGAGCAATGACGGTTCAAAGTTGGGGTTTGCCGAAAATTGGCCTGCACGAGTACAATACTTTACCTTACGTATACTCCGTATACAGGTAAAGTAAAAAGGAAGCAAAGATTTGAGCGAGCGAGAAGAAAATTTAGCTGAGTACAACGCTATTATTTTTCCATCTGCGTTGTCCAAACTAAGTGCTAAAAATATGTAGTATAAACCATAACACCCACCTCCGATTGGCCGCCCTAACCCCCGAAAAACGAAGTCAGTACTTAATCGAGCGAGCGAAAGAAAATTTTTCGACAAAATAGCTTGCAAAAGATATATTTCCTGTTTTATATCTAACGTATAAGGACACTCGGGTCCGCAGGCCGCGAACACCCCCGGGCCTGGGGTGGACCGCCCCCTCCCCAAATTACGCTACGCTACGTATACCTAGTAATAATAAGGATATCTAAGGTACATTTTCCTATTATCTAATTTTATTGAGAGTTCTGGTTCATAATTTCGAGGACGCGGTTGTACAGAAGTTCTTTGACATCAGTGGCCCAGAGGAAATCGAAGTGGCTGAACTGAGGGAAAGGCACCTTCAGCATGGTCGCGTTAGGCACCTCATCGGCGAACTTCTGGACATCCTGTACTGCGGCCATCCAGTCATTTTCTCCGTAATGCAGGTACAGTGGTACCTGAATCTTTTCAGTTTCGTATCTTGGAGGCTCAATAGCACCGTATTTTTCCATATTGTCTTCTTCCCCGTGGTCGTACTGACGGAATTTGCCTAGAAATTTCAGATATATTTATATTTCTCTTATGGTCCATCGTGCTCAGCTGGCAGCACTACCGAACACCAGTTCTGGTGAGTTGGCATTCACGGACGTATGGTTAGTAGGAAGGGATGGCAGTGTTTGTGTGGGGACCCGCCATCCCTGAGTTGCCATTCCAACCCCCCATTCCAGAACGCATCGGCCAGCATTTGAAACAGTGTTACTTTACCTGACATGATTTCCTGTCCAAAGTGGATGATTTGCCTTGTGGAAGCTCCAGCGGGGTCATGTCCAGCAATCACTTGTATCAAGGTCTGCCAACAAAACCAGAATAGTAAGTAACACAAAAACTACCAAACTACAGATAGTGTCTCTCTATAACGAACGTAAAGGGAACAAGTAAATTTACTCGCTATAGAGAGAATTCTGTAGAGGGAAGGTAAAATTATGGAGATAGGGTTCGTTAAGGGACGGTAGCGTTCGTTCGTTATAGAGAGTGAGAGCTGAATTCTGTTTTTATAGTAGAAGTGACCTCAGGTGAGTCAGGTGGGCATCACAATTTTAGCGCAGCCTTACATAACTCATAACTTGCTGTGCGCTTTCTTTACAAAGCGGTTACGTAGAGTGCCGTTTTTCACCGAGCTTTAACCCGCAATCTAACTTATTGAACCTTCCACTGCACTAACTGACACTTAACCGAGCGTTGAATTCACAGTAATTCAAATTATTCGAAGTGAACGATGTTCAGGTGAAAAAAGCTATGTTCAAACGTACCTCGTTGATTTGAGCACTGTCGTAGCCACAAAGAATGAAGAGGAGATTATTGCACATGTACTTTATGTTGGGATGTTTTTCTGTACAGAGGTTACCTCCTAAGTCCGCCACCCATTGGCTTTCGGGCAACTGGTACCAACCGAGCCAGTCAAGGTATACCTGAAAGAAGCAAAGGAATGTTAATACCTGAGGTACACTATGGCCCACAGCCAGTACGTACCGCTTTGGCCCGTGAAAGCAGCCTTCACCAGTGCTGCTGCTGCCCACACAATGGACTCTACCGCCCTACCCCATACACAGTGGGCCATATAGGACCATGCTGGGCGATATAGTAGCAGCGTCAGCCAGCTGAGCTGCCTACATAATGCCGATGGCTTACACTGGCAGAGGACCGGATTATCGGGTACTTCTAGGTATCTAGGTGGTGTACATACACCTACCGCAATCTGGTCAACGTGCTGATTCTGCCATCGCAGCACAGGGGTTGTCAAGTTTTCCATGAATGCAATAGGTGCGAGAGCTTGCATCCCGATTACTGTCTTATGGCTATCTTCAGGATACAGGTAAGAGTATACGAAATGCCCTGGAAACACCCCGGAAGTTTGAAGTAGGTGGACCTACCTCCATGCCGACCATCCGTTGGGACAAGAATCTGAGCACTGGGCTGGTCATGTTCTCGATGTACGCAATAGGAGCAAATGCTTGCATGGCTATGACCTTCTGCTGGCTTTCTGCGGGGTACAGCGACGAATACACGAAGAACTGGGTGCTTCCCTGCAAGAGCAAATGTTTTAGTCCTGCTTCGTGGAAGGGATATAAGCGCATGCGCCCTGCTGCACCAAGTTCCCTGTCCGATCAAAGACGGAGAAGCGGCACGAAGCGGAATTTGCTCGTCATTTAAGTTTTCTTTGTAATTCTCATGACTCAACAATGCTTTATAGGTAGGTATTGCATATAGCTTCAAACAACTGTGAACTGTGAAGCAGCAGAAATATCGTCTCCTCTTGGTCTATTTATTATGTCGCGCACCTGGGAGTGACCGATGTAATGCAGCTTGGGCTGTCCTGTGGCCTCAAGGATGTAGTCGATGAAAGCCGGGGTATCGTACTCCCCCATTTCGTGCCAGCTGAACTTCCAGAAATCTGCTTCCTCTGTGCTGAGGTTCACATGCTTCTGGGACTCGAAGTTTCCTCTTGAGTTACCCATCCAGACGTCGAAGCACTCGTCCGCCAGGATATAACCTGATTCAGAATTCATGTATTAGCAGGTACATTCGGGGACCTACTGTTTTGGGCCGTTTTGGACCATTTCTGCCTCGATATACCTTTCATTTGACATGCCGAACATATCAGAGGTAAATGCTGATCAGCAAAAAATTTCGGTACGACTGGGATGGAACTAGCGTAACCCGTCACTCATTGTTCCTCTAAAGTCGACCTTCAGCGAATTTCTCAACAGTTTACACTGTTTTTGTTTTTGGGCGGTTTTCACGAATATAGTGTTCACTAAAAACTCACCATAGCGTTATCCTTCCGACCAGACCTGGAAATTTTAAAAAAATGTCTTTTCCAAAATAAGTTGTTTTACCTAAACCGTTGTCGACTCCGCCAATGATCCAGTCAATGGAGTTGGAGAGCACACCATGCATGACGAGCACTGGAGGTTTGCGGGGCTGGTCAGGCCCGCACTTCTTTCCATAAGGTATGCGATACAGGCCCAGGATGTATCCGTCTTTTGTTACAACGCTGTGGCTTTCTCCAGGGTAACCGTATTTTGTCAGCAGTTCCACCTATAAGCACCAACAAAGAAGATATCTTGAAAGTGTTTGTTGGATTAATATTGATATGATATAGGAAGTTACGTACAATAACTGTTGTAGTTCTTGACATTGACGAGTAAAAGACAAACTTCTTATATTTCAGATGAAATAAATAACTGTAGCGTAATTTGGGGGGGGGCGGGGGGGGGGGGGGCGGTTCGCCCCGGGCCCGGGGGCCCGGAGGAGCCCCAGGCGGACGGGGGGCTCAGAGGGCCGGGGCCTGTGAGCCCGAAGGCTCCTATGTTAGATTTAAATCAAGAAGTCATATTTTCCTAGCTGTTTTGATAAAATTTTCCTTTCGCTCGCCATTCGATTATACTGACTTCGTTTGTCGGGGTTCAGGGCGGCCAGCCGTAAGCGGTTGGCATGATTTAGAAAAGGCAAATGAATAAATGTTTTATCCCTGCTAACTATTTGGAGCTCAAATTTTCTTCTCGCTCGCTTCGCTCGCTCGATTAATGGTTTCCTTTTTCGGGGGTCAGGGCGGCCCGCCGTAAGCGGTTGGCACGGTTTAGAAAAGGCAAGTGAATAAATAAATAAACGATTTATCCCAGCTAACTATTTAGATCTCAAAATTTTTTCTCGCTCGCTTCGCTCGCTCGGTTACTTGTTATTGTTTTTGGGGTGTGGCGCCTGAAGGGGACTTCAAAGAGGTCTAGCCAAGGCAATTGGACGAAAAAAATATATATATTGCAGGGGTGGGGGTGGGGCCGGGTGGGGTGGAGGGCCCGGTGAGGCGAAGCCGCCCCCCCTTCGAAAATGCTTAGTTACGCCACTGATAAATAACAAACCCTTTCCTCATGCAGTAGTATACCAAACAGCTCAGACCCATTGGCGGCGGAAGACCACTTTCCTGGGGGGTGCATGTGCCCTTATTTACATATTTTTTCGGGAGAGGGTTGAATATTTTTTCCTATTTCCTTATGGTAAATTTACTCCTATTATCGTTATGAAGGCTTTTTTATAGTTACTTTTTTTTAAACTTTCTGGGGGGTGCACTGCCAACTCCTGGGAGGTGCATTGCACCCCCCTTCCGCCGCCAATGCTCAGACCCTTCTCCAGAGTTTGGCTTTTTTTTTCCTAGGTATAGAAAACTATTTCATGAAAACATCCTTTGTAGGGGGAGGGTTGGTTATGGTCCCCTTGAACCTAACCTAACCTATAGGTATGGTCAGGTCTGATGGAAATTGAGAATTTTCTGAGTTTGTTTTTATTTTTGTCTATTGTAGGTCAGTGCCAATACGGCCTTCACCCTATAGACCTCTGACGTACCCTCTTATCATTCTTTCGTAATCTGCTGAGAATTCTGCAAATTCTATGGCGGTCATCGCCAACGGCAATGGGGGCTTTTTATTAGTGAATTAATTCGGTTGACTGCGCCTACTAGCATGGGCGTAGCAGGACTAAAAACTGGGGTAGCCCGTACATCATAAATTTCATTTTCTTTAGGTACAAAACTCTTATAGAACAGTTCCAGTACCCAAAACTCGTCTGAGTATCGAAATATATTATTTTCATTTTTCAAAACTATAATGCGTTGCCCTTTGTGATGGTAGACCTAGACCTATACCTAGGCTATTTTAGAAAAGGAAAAAAAAACTTATACTCGTCTGCGAGTTAATAGGAGACACAGGTGAGCTTACCACGCCAAGGGTGGCATCTTCGTGCACCCCTGGGTCAACGTCACGGATGGTGGCGCCCCAGACGCCGCCGGAAACGCCACAGAGAAGCAGAAGAGTCCACAACAGCATCGTCACTGTCCACTCCTGTAACATACGCACGCCGGAAGTCAATTATTTAAGGGTAAATATGTATACATTCGCTATTTTTTTACGTTCCGATTTCAAACTTTGTGAGAAAACTATTGGATATTTAAATATTCTGAAATATAATAGGTATGTCTTTTTAACGTCATTACTCATGAGGCTATGTTTTGATTTTACGATCGAGTGATTTTTGTGACCAAAAAAATTGTCCAAAATTAACCGATCGTGAACATAGCCTCATGAGTAGGTAATGACGTTACAAAGACGTATTATTTGAAATTTATATTTGAAATATCCAATAGTTTTCTCACAAAGTTTGAAATCGGAACGTTAAAAAATAGCTAATAAGCCTAATGAATATTCAGCGTTACGTCTGTTATGAGTTTGAGGAGAGAAAAACATGAAGAGTTGACTCGAGTAGGTATACCTCCCTAAAGTGTACCTAAACGTAAAAATGTATCGGGGTGTGGGCCATGCAGTGGTAGAAACCGTCCATACCTATAGTAGCGCCACCCTGACCTGCCTGGCCCGAGGGCATTCTGTGAACAGTGGACATAGCAGAATGCCCTCGGGCCAGGCAGGTCAGGGTGGCGATACTATACCTGAGTCCTATAGTTTCGATATAGGTACCTATAGGTACCTATTGCTATACTTCGAGTTGAAGCGAGAAATAAGACTAACCTATTTACTGACTTTGAGAGCCTTGCTCTTCCGTGTTCGATTAGCAAGGCCTATTCGAGGCTAATCCAGTGGTGTGATGGTTTTTCCCATTCTTGTTTATATCCTCTGATTTTTTTTATACCGCGAACTTATCAACATGTACGTCATCAGTGTATCCACCAAAAAGAAATGCAGCGCGATAAAGCCTCAAGCACTGCCAGCATGTTATATATCTATATATATGTATATGTGATGCACTGGTTGAAACCATTGAACAAATTTTATCTAATTATGACAAAAGAATGACTACTGTCGGCTGTCTACTGGACTTAAGTGCCGCATTCGAATGCGTAGACCATGAGCTACTTCTCTGCAACTATATGGAATTCGCGGAATTCCTCTAAATTATGGATTAAAACCTTCTTGCTAAATAGAAAACAATTTGTATCAAATCAAGGAGCTATCACAAGGGACTGTAATTTTGACAGCATTGACTGTGCTACTCTCCTTACTAACAAAGGTTATGCTTGGCCAAAGGGCGGCCGCCCTAGAATCCTGCAACTCTACTTCTGTGTTAATTAAAACAGGAGTACCACAGGGATCGGTACTAGGACCGGTACTATACTTACTTTCTGTTAATGTAATACTTAGTAACCCCACGACAGGTAAAATAACAATGTACGCGGATGACACCTCCACACTGCATGCAGCTCCCACGCTCTCACATGCCCTGTCTGAAGCTCAGCAGATGTATTCCCTTTCTCGAACGCCAGCAAACCCACTCAACTAACACCTTCAAAATGTATTGTAAGAAGATAAGGCACGCCACGATGCAATATATGGAGAACAGTTCTTCTTACAATAAATTTTGAAGGCGTTAGTTGAGTGGGTTTGCTGGCGTTTGAGAAAGGGAATACACCTGCAGCAGGTGTATTCCCTTTCTCGAACGCCAGCAAACCCACTCAACTAACGCCTTCAAAATTTATTGTAAGAAGAACTGTTCTCCGTATATTGCATCATGGCGTGCCTTATCTTCTTACAATAAATTTTGAAGGTGTTAGTTGAGTGGGTTTGCTGGCGTTCGAGAAAGGGAATACACCTCCTGGTGTGCTTAACGGAACTAAGGCTTGGTTTTGCGCAGCACTCGCTATTACTAAATGCCACAAAAACGAATTTACTGGTTTATAATAATAAAAAGAATGAAACAGGGGCTATTGTAATCGGCAACACGACGATAACCCCTATACCTACAACCAGCGCTAAGTTCTTGGGGGTTTACTTTAGGGATAACATGACTTGGGATACCAACTACTTATACAGATCAACAAAAAGTAAGCTAATGACAAATGCATTTATACTAAGAAGGCTAGCTATGCAGACTCTGTGAAAGACAAACGGTAGTTAATGCGTATCACGCCCTATTCGAGAGTCACATTAACTACAGCATTATACTCCGGGGTAAGACAGAGAAGTATCTGACTGAAGTTCTCATAGCTCAAAAGAAAATTATACGGAGTATCCTCAGGCTGCACAATCGTGAGAGCTGTCGTGAAGGCTTTCGCGAGCTGGAAATACTAACTGCACCGTCCTTGTTTATATTAAAGTGCCTACTGACAGTAAAAAAGACAAATGGTCTGGCCACTTGTGGACAGACGCACAGCTATGGCACACGTGGCAGACATAATCTAGTCACAGTAAAACACCGAACAACTAAATACGAAAGTTGCGGCACCAGTTTGTCTATAATTTAAGTACTGCACAAGACCATACAAAACCTCAGTTACAGCAGATTTAAGAAAATAATAAAGGCTGCTACTTGACAACCCTCTGTATACTTACTGTTGAGGAGTTCACCGAGGTGGCTCGCGGCCTAAGCTCCGCGGAAGGCTGTCTTATCTCAACTAAGCATACTTATACTGCAGGATGAGGGGGGGGGGGGGGGGGGCGGTGAGGTGAATCCGGGTGGGGGGCCCGCTGAGGCGAAGCCACCCCCCTTCGAAAATGCTTAGTTTCGCCACTGGACAGTAGGAAAAAATATTCAACCCTCTCCCGAAAAAAATCTAAAGGGCACATGCATCCCCCAGGAATAAAGTGGTCTTCCGCCGCCAATGCCGATAGGTAGGTACACCGTTAACGATTCCTTTAGTATGACCGACACAAGCTACAATGACCCTTTCTGTCTGACCGACACAACAACAATAATCCACACTGCTTCCTGCTTTCTCGTTCTCGTTTTATATAGTGCGCCAGAAGTCAGCGACCGGTTCCTTGACCTTATAACTGCAACACGCCACTGCATGGTATACCCTAAGAAATAGAACGACCAGGCGGTTCCGGGTTGCCTATAATATGCAGCAACCTAAAAATCAAATTATGCCGAAATTAAAATAGAAAATCCATATCCATATCGACCCGACAACGTGGAAAAACTTTTCAAGTTTACCCTCGGCAAATAGAAGAAAGACAACGAAAAAAAATTCCCCGCGTTTTTGGTTTGGCGCGCTTTGTTTGAAATGTTGGCCCTCCTGTTTGTATTGGCATGGTGGTGACCCTGCGCTACATGTTTCTATACAAAAGGAAAATTTATTTTCCTTGAAACTTTTTCATACGTCTGTGCATACTTCGTAAATCTTCTCTGCTATTATGTGTCGTTTTAAAAGTAAGTCATTTACCACTCCTATGGTTCTCATGTTCTTCTTTACATTTTCTTGTCTGCCTTTAGCGGTGAGTTATTACGTCGAAAATACAGCTTCTAACCCTAGTTGGTCAATTTTTTAGTTTGAAAAGTTCGGTGTCGTAATGTTTTGTCGTGCTTCTTTGGTACCATTCTTTCAAATACTTTCTTTACGTGGCACACACCTAATAAGAACACCTATAGGTCACATGAAGTAGAGTGGAAAGGCCTATAAGCTAAGTAGGTACCTAGTTTGCCAACCGTAATAACCAATACTTTGGCAAAGGAACGGAAGCTCTCTCGTAGGTACCTCAAGTTTAAATTTCTCAACAATATCTGATGAGCTCAAAACAAAAGTAGGAGTAGTATGAATTGGGTATGGTTCGGGAGTTGGAACCCTGTGATGGCCTAGAGCTGTGACCACTGGTCTACAAAGACCAAATCTTTTTTAACCATTTATTTAAATCTGCAGGGTTATCAGACGAGGAGAGCGATGACGAAGACATGGTGGAAGGCGTCATCTTTCAGAATGTCGGCGGGTCATCATCTGATAGTGACTCCAGTTCTGAAGAAGACTCCTCTGACAACGCTCGCCAGCCAGTAGCTGGTCCTTCTTCAGCTCCTGATGATCCCAACTGGGAACCAGATGAAGAAGAGGAAGACGAAGATGAAGACGACGACGACCCTTTGGTCCAGGCGATCAGATCTGCCAAAACTCGGCCCAAACAACATCCGCCGGATATCGAATTTAAAAATCACGTTACTGATCTGTCTTTCCACCCTGGGGAAGATATTCTGGCTGTGGCATCTGTAACGGGAGATGTTTTTATGTGAGTACCTAGGTGAAAGTAGTTCTATCATTTGACCTCTCAGTGGCCGAGTGGTCAAGGGGTCCGCTTTGTGATCTGAGAGGTCCGGGTTCGAATCCCGGCGGAACAGAAAAATTTTCCGCTTCCGACATGGATGTATTGGCTTCGACCCACTCCTAAACTGACTTCGGCCCACTCATATTCAGCTTCGGCCACTTCATCTTCGGCTTCGGCCAAAAATATCTAATAAACCTACTCATCGGCGCAACGTCGCGCGTTAAAAAAAAAAAAAAAAAAATGGGAAAGTAAAGAGCACATACCTCACTTCAGGGGTGGGGATGGACAATCCCAGCAACTGGACAATCTCAGGAAGTTGTGCTCAGCTAGCAGCTCTACCAAATATTAGCTCCCGAAGCCATCTTGTTACTACACGATGGGGACGAACAGTTTTGGGTGGGTTCTGTACTGTAACAACCTCGGTGTACACTTCACTTGTGATAATGAACATATCAGAGGGGTAGGGAAATTTACCCTTTCGATCGTAAAAACAAACTTATTTTTCTGACGTTAAAAAGACATATTATATATCAGAACCGATTTTTTTCAGATACAAGTACAGTCTGGATGAGTGTGAGCTGGCAGAGACAATAGAAGCCCATCCAAAAGCTTGCAGAGCTGTTGAGTACGGAGAGGACGGAGCTTTCCTCGTGTCATGTGGGAAGGAGAAGTCTATTATGGTGACCGACACTGCTACCAGCAAACTTGTTCAGTTCTACGATGACGCCCACGAGTGAGTATGCACTGACGTCTCAGACCTCGGGGTTATTCCTCGTGCTCAGCTGGCAGCACTACCAGCTCCCCAGCCATTGTGTTAGTTAACGATGGGGACCTACTGTTTTTGGTGGGTTCCAAACCACCACAACCTCGTTATAAATTGTACCAAAAACCGATTCCAAAAATTTTGGTATGATCGGGATCGAATGAAAGTTGTGAGCAGAAGACACTCTCGTGAAACCTTTCTTGATTTAAAAATTGTGTTACAGGAGTCCACCCTATTCACTCTACATTCTCAGTGAAAACGTGTTTTGCAGTGGGGACGAGGGAGGCGTGATGAAAGGTGAGCTCACTTCTTTCCTGTGTACTAAAAATGTCGACAAATGTTTGAATTTTTTTTTTGTGATTGAAATCATTCGATCGTAAAATTACAACTTAGCCAGTTTCTTTCTAAAGACATATTTCAGAATTTATAAATATCCAACAGCTTCCTCTGAAAATTGGAAGGAAAAAAAACATCAACCAAGAGGATTGTGTGGACGATCGACAGTTGGATTGAGATTGACACAGCAGTTCCTATAGAAACGGGGCCCAATTTGGGCTGAGACATAATAATTAATATGTTTGTGATTACAGTGTGGGACGTGCGACAAAAGCCGCCGGTTTGTGAGTTCAAAGTGAGTGAGGAGCAGGTGTCGTCCATAATCAGCAATGACGCGGGGAGGTACGTCGTCTGCAGCTCGTATGACTCCATCACAGCGTATGACATGAACAGCAGAAAGCTCTATGTACAGGTTTGTGCTTTAAGGCTGAATATACATTCGCTATTTTTTTACGTTTGGACTTTAGATATTCCGAAATATAATATGTCTTTCAGTTGACGCCGATCCGGATTTGGGTTCCATATCCTACCATACGCTAAAAATGCCAACCCGACCCTGAGCAGATATTTCCCTGATCAAGAAAAAGTTTTGATCAGCCCTAGATTTGCAAGAAATTATGAGTAATCGGTACGCTCCTAGCCTGACTTGGACTATAGTGCTGCCAGCTGAGCACGGTGGATAATTCTAGAAATGGTGTAGTTGCTGGGCTTGACTCTTCCCACCCTAAAAATTCCCGCCTAAAAATAATTTTTCCTTTCAGAGTGAACCGTATGAGACTGAACTGACAAGCATGAAGTTATTCAAACAAGAGACGAAGCTGGTTGTTGGGACAGTAAAAGGAACGTTGTACGTCTTCAACTGGGGCCAGTTCGGGTATCACTCGGACGTCTACCCTGGGCCGAAGCATAATATCAACTCCACCCTTGCTATTACCGAAAATATTCTTGTCACTGCCTGCGGCGATGGTAGCATAAGGTAAATTTGCCGTTATTTTGATGTCAGCCCAGGCCCAAGAAAATAAGAAATAACACACTCGTACTCGTACTTTGTCTAAACACTCTGTAACGGTCGAACCGTTGGCAACCCTGACTCGTTTTGGAAACCTCTCTATAGTGAGCTCTCTCTATAGCGAACTCTCTCTATAGGTAAACTCTTTCTATAGCGAACTCTCTCTATTGCGACCTCTCTCTATAGTGAACTCTCTCTATAGTGACCTCTCTGTAGTGAACTCTCTCTATAGCGAGCTCTCTCTATAGTGAACTCTCTCTATAGCGAGAAAATTCACCTGGTCCCTTGACGGTGGTAATGGAGTAGTTAGATATGCCAGCCAATGACAAAAGTCTATTTGCGAAAACTTTCAGGCAGAAACAGATATTGTATCAATAGAAATGTAATTTCTGCGGTCTCACTGTGGTCTATAGTTGGTATACACAAGACTCGCACGACTAAGGTCCTGGGTTCGAATCCCGGTTGCAGCAATTTTCAGTTGGTAGCATGGATGTTACACCAAATATTCATTTGGCTTCGGCCAACAAAAGTGTGTTTAAGTAACATCTCTGTGCCTTCGGGCCAAGGCATGGGCTATCAATCTGACACTCACTCAAAAATTTTGTATAAGGCTGGATTTCACCACTTTAACGTGAAGACTATCGTGTACACGATAGCGCTATCGTATCGGTAAAAAATGTTAACGGCTTTCACCATGCACCGTTACCGTTTCGTTAGCTTTCGAGTGGATTTTCCGTGCGTTAGCGAAAACGATAATTTTCATACCTGCGACTCATTTGGTGTAGTCTAATGTAGTCTAATCAACATTTTAACTTCTTTCTCCGAAAAAATAGGGGGTTTTCACGTTTATTTCCTCTTTTAGATTGAAATTGTTGAAATAAATTTGACGTAAACAAAGCAGGCGAATTCTATTGTCACAACAAAACCTAACGAGAGGATGTCTGCTTTTTCGAATCCATAGCTATTCGAACGTTAAAAGACACTATCGTGAGGTGGTGAAATTCAGACTAAAACAAATGATGTTTTGCAGGGCTGCCAACCTGTTCCCACACAAACAGCTGGGAGTCGTGGGCCAGCACCCGCTGTCGGTTGAAGCGATGGACATCGCACACGATGGGGAATACATTGCGAGCGTCGGGTTTGACGAGGCGGTCAGGTTTTGGGACATTCGCTACTTTGAAGATATCAGAGTCCAGCCTGAGAAGTCGCGGAAAACTGACGTACAGAATAACCTACCCTCCTCCAAAGTTCGAAACCCGGGTGACTTCTTTTCTGAACTTTCGTAATTCTTAATGGAATATCCACACGTGGCAGCAGACTGCGCTTTTCTGCCCATGTTTTTGAGGAAACTGTTTGAGTTTTAAGTGAGTCTAGGGTTCAGCTCTAAAATAGTTCTGAATTCCAGTTTCACCTCGTATTATTTCTCCTAGAGTTCAGATTAATTGCGTACGAAAATTAGCTCCGAATCAATTAAAATTACGACCTAAGGATAAAAGAAAAAGTGGCACAAGAATCGTTTTTAACGACATCATTCGGAGAATGACATGTAATGTATCAAGGTACTTAGAATTTAACAATGGAGAGTTTTTTTTTGTGTGCGAAAAAATCTCGAATAGTCCATCAGTTCTGACCGAAAGATATCGTTGAAAACGAAAAACAAAGCGCGTTGAATTGAGACACCTAACAGACTTATTTATGGAAATCAGTTCAGTAGGACTCACAAAATGTGCTGAATACTTGTCATAGAAATCTAACCGGGCTCTGCTAGTACATTACTTTATTCACTCTATAGTCCTAGATTTAAAAAAGGAAAAGATATTTCTGTAAATGTCTTTAAATTAAAAAGAACCTAAAAAATAAAGAAGCTTGGTATTAGCACCGCTCGAAAACTCTGTACAAATCAGGTAGATTTGCGATCTCCAGGAGGGTTCCGTCCGTTGCAAATGAGGCAGGAGGCAGCAGAGACGCCTTCACACCAGACATAAGCACGTGCTCCACGTGCCACTTCCATTTTGAGTCTGACACGTTGTCTGCTTCCCCGTCATCCACTGCGACGTGGCTGTAGAACCTTGCCAGCTGAAACAGTTGAGAGCGTTAAGAGGACGCTATACCTGACGGTGCATTTTTTGCCGACCATAAGATTAACATTGCGAGCGGAGATTCATTTTCAAGGTTTACCCTTGGTTGGAAAGACACAAAATTTTGCCAGTACCTAGCCCTAACAATGTTCTAGGGAGTGTTCGAAGCAGATTTCTCAATTTCTCACTGGTTTCTTTTATTACAACTGTTTTGCAAATGCTAGCATCGCAAACCTCAAGAAAAAAGCTGTATCTCGAAAACCAGTAAAAAAAGATGGGAAATCTCTAGAACATTGTTAGGGCTAGTTACAGGCAAAATTTTGTGTCTTTCCAACCAAGGGTAAACCTTGAAAATGAATCGCTGCTCGCTATGTTAATCTTTTGGGCGGCAAAAAATGCACCGTCAGGTATAGCGGACCCTTAAGACGGAACACATTTATATAATAGTGTATATTTGCTGTTTGTTGCTTTTAACGGGGCGTGAAAGTTATCAAGTAGGCGGTTTCCAGCAATACATCAAGCCCTTATTTTTCACAACTTTATTTTTTGCCACGCAAGTCTGAAATTCTTACCTCTCTCGCGATACCTTCCAAGCACGGCTGTTCAAGATTCCAGTCGACTTCTGTACAAACTCGAACGATAAAGTCAGGCAGCAGAGCCATGTTCGGCACGTGCTGATCCAGCAGCAGGGGCACACTAAGGATGTGCTGGTCTACTATATCAATACAGAAGTAATCCTCCAGCATCGCGGCTTTCTCCTGAAGAAGGCTGAAACAGCAGTTTAAATTTTTTGATATTTTAATTTGACAATTCAAATAAGCAAAAAGGCGGGGATATGAGACAGCTCTTTCTGTAAGTTTTTTCTGCACACTTTATGAGGAAACTATTGGATACGTAAATGTTCTGAAATATAATATGTCTTTTTAACATCTAATTTGTGATTTTACGATGAGTGATTTTTCCCAAAATTGCCCGAAAATACTCGATAGACAATTAATTGCTGTCGTTAAAAGACGTATTATACTTTGGAACACATAAATCTCCAACTCCTATCCTCAAAAAATGATGGAAAAAAAAACTTTGACTTTGTGGTCAATGGTCACCCATATAATGATTCATAGCTTTCGTAAAAAGACGTATCTTGCCCATGTGAACGGTTGTCCAGATTCCTAGTAGTCTTCAGACATAAGATGACGGCTTTGTCAGTGTTCAGGGCTGTGGTCCCTACTTCCTCGTCTGCTCACCTCACCATGCCTTCGGCCAATTCTTGTTTCGGTCCATCGTCTTCCGTCCACCCCGAGTCTTCGGCGTCCAGAAACAGCATTGCCAAATCGACGATAGAAAGGGGCGTTGAAAATTTGATGACTCCGAAATTGGCAAAGTCAAATATGACAATCTGATAGAAAAGCTCAGTGACTAGTTTTTCAGTAGAACATAAATAAAGCTTGGTGTCATGCTGTAGTAGGCACTGTGTGGGAGTCACCGCTCCAACAAACGAGAAATTCTTAATCAAATCCACCAAGCCTTTGTGGGCATTATTTTCAACATCAGCTCTTAGTTGTATTACACTACGGAGTTTAATGTTTCGTTTTGGATGTTGCTGTTTAGGTTTCGGCTCGTCCTTAGGTTGACTGGATCCTGGCACAACTTCCTTGAAGAACTTGTCAATTTTTTGTTCGTGTCCGTCAACGCGCACCATTTCATGTGCATAGGTTTTCTTTTCAGTCTTTTCTTCTCCTAGCTGCTCCACAGTAACTGTGAAATTGGTCGGTAGTTTGGCTTGGGTGTACATGTGCCTCGATGAATTGGACCCCGTCAGCTTCAGCTCAATAATGGCTCGAACTTTATCGATGATGGAGTCTTCATGTAGAAAGTGGACCTCGTGTTTGGTTGGGTGAACATTGACGTCCACGTTGCTCGGGTTAAGGGTGATACTCAGGTACACGAAGGGGTGGCTGCCTTTAGGGAGGTACGTTGAATAAACCTGATCTATCACTTTTTTCAGTGCAGAAGAATCAACCAGCCGGTGATTGATAAATAGAAGAAACGTAAACTTTTTATCTGAGTAGTTTGCGTTGGTAATGTAACCAAAAACTTGGAACTTAAGAACATCATCTGTTCCTGTGATTTCCAGTAACTCCTTCGCTATGTTGTTCCCAAAATTGAGACGGATATTTTCAATAACCGTTGAGTCAGGAGGCGTCTTTACGTCTGAATTGTTTTCTCCTTCTTTTTTCAATGTAAAGCTTACTTTGTGGTTATGTACAGAGTACCTGCTCACAACTTCAAGAATCCTCGAATATTCTTCTGATGGATTCTTCAACGCCTTCCGACGGGTAGCGACATTATAGAATAGATCCTCGACTCTGATCTGGGTTCCTTGAAGCGCCGCACAAGGTTTCAGGGTTCCCTTCAGCTTGCCATCTTCATACGCAGCTTTGTATCCCACAGCAGAATCAGCAGTCTTTGTCAGTATCGTAAGATGAGCCACATGAGAAATACTCGACAGTGCCTCTCCTCGAAAACCATACGTATTAATACTCAGCAAATCTTCAAACTTTGTAAGTTTACTAGTAGTGAAACGTTCGCACACAATGTCCAAATCTTCTTTTCGAATCCCCGACCCATTGTCTTGAATTTGTAAGACTTTCAAGCCACCTTGTTTGGCAGACACCGTAATGCTTGTAGCCCTGGCATCTAAACTGTTCTCAATCATTTCTTTTAACGCATTAGCTGGTCGCTGGATTACTTCTCCAGCAGCTATCCGGTTTATTACAGTTTCGTCAAGTTTCTTGATTTTAGGTGGCACAGGAGGCATTTTGCGCGGGAAATATGGTTTTACTCAAATTTCGTTAGAAATGTGAACCTGCAATGAAACCAATGCACAAAAGGAGCATTCGTATAGCTGGTAAGTAAGTTAAAAGTTTTTACATAAGAAATAATTAGAAATTTTGGTGTAAAGTTGAAAAACATGACATTTGTCCACTCGATTTTCCATGTTTTTAAAGTTTGTTTACATCAGCTGTTAGCAGACGACACTTAGGCACAACATATAAAAACAAAAAATATAAATGTTTGTATCATGATTATTCTGCATTTAAATTATAAAATGTTTAATAATTTTAAGTTTTTTTATATTCAAAATGTTTAAAAATGTAATTTTGTGTTTAAAAAAGAAACATACAATTAGTGATTTTCTGCTTGGACCAATCAAGCAGACAACCGTTAGAAGAGTGAAGGAATCTGTTCGGGACTGACGTCTAGTAGTGTATTTTTCAAATTTATTGATTTTATAGTTAAGATTATGATTTAAAATGGTTTCTATTATTAAAAATCAGATTCTAAAGCATCTATCAAAGTAAGTACCGTTTGAATATTTATTCGGGAGAGATCTCTAGACGGTTTTCAACCTGAAGGGTTACAACAACAACCTGTTATGGATTTTCAAAAATCATCCATAAATAATATTTTTCCTTGTTTCTTTTCCGTTTTGTGTTTATTACTTGAATGGTTTGAAGAGTTTCACGTCTGTTTTGATAGTTCATAATTTAATGTGGCTAATGAGTTTCCTTGTTATCTTGGTATAATTTGACCTTATGGACTAATCAATGTTCTATTATTTGCTTTTGGTGTTTGATTAATAATTGATAGTAATCCTGCTCTCTTTTTAAATTGTCCATGTTACGAACCCTTGCGCCTAGTGAATATTTGGTATTCATATTCATACCTAACCTGCAGGATGCAGTATCTAATGTAGATAGACGTAGATGTAGTGTCCACTCTGATCAATGATAGGTCGCAAGGCGAGGTCGTACTTTAGTTTTAGGGTGCTAGATTCTAGACACTAACCGAAACGCCTATGTATTCAGAGATTGAAAAGAAAGCACTGCTAGAGAGCAAATGCACGGCCTAGCCCTTCCGACTCAAGGCGGCGAGCCGGCGGGGCCATCGCACCCCTGCCCATCAGTCGGACTCGTGGCCCCGCGCGCGACGGGCGTCCATGCGCTTCTCTCTGTTCCCCCATTTCCGTCTGTCTGTTGCTCCCGTGTCGTGTGATGGCTTTTACTGTGAACAGTTCGCTTTTCCTTCGTGTTCGGGAAGAGGAGTGTCCTTATTAGGATCCTTACGGTGCACCTACAGTTAGTCAGGTTCAGTTATACAACCAAAACCTGCTTTACATTGTAGAGAGTCTTCAGCCTTTAATATCTACGTCTCAGACTTTTTGCTCAATAGTGGCGTAAACAAAAAAAGGAAACTCCGGATATTTCCCTCTGTGCTTATGTCTGCTTCCGGTTGTACCACTCTGAGGTTATCGAGGAATATATTTGGTCATATTCTTCAGGCAATGCAGAACTTCTGCCTACTGCCGACCTCCCGGTTATCCTCCAACATGAAGCGTAAAAGTTCTCTTACGTCCTTTCTGCTTCTTTCAGGTTTACTAAGAACCTTTCCACAGACAAATTCAACTTCAGTACATTCAAAGGAGAAGGGGAACTGACAGATCTAGAACTTGATGAAATCGTCCTATCTGATCTGCTGGAACTTCCAAGCTGGCTCCGTCTTACAAGCGCTAAGTGCAATCGCGTGACTTTTCGGATACCATGGGCCAAACTGAAGACTACCCCCATGCATCTGGTAAGAAATCAGTTGGGGAAGCCTAGTATTCGAACAATTTCTAGAATAATTATCCATCGTGCTCAGCTGGCAGCATTACCAAATACCAGCTCCCCACCCATCGTGTAGTGCATGGACCTATAGTTTTAGGTGGGGTCCGAACCACCACAGTCTCGATATTCATTTCTGTTGTGCTGAACACATCATAGAAGAATGCCAATAAGAAAAAATTTGATTGGAACTGTATCAGTCCGGTGTGAGCTGTTTAAGGGCCACCATACATTCGCTATTTTTTACGTTCAGATTTCAAACTTTGTGAGAAAACTATTGGATATTTAAATATTCTGAAATATAGTCTTTTTAACGTCATTACTCATGAGGCTATGTTGTGATTTCACGATCGGTTAATTTTGGACATTTTTTTTTTGTGACAAAAATCACTCGATCGTAAAATCACCACATAGCCTCATGAGTAATGACGTTAAAAAGAATTTCAGAATATTTAAATATCCAATAGTTTTCTCATAAAGTTTGAAATCGGAACGTAAAAAAATAGCGAATGTATGGTGGCCCTTAAGAGACATCGCCAGGCTAACTCGTTTGTTTTCTGTTTAGATGTTGGATGAAGTTCACGTCCAGGTGGAAACATGCGAGGAGCCAAGATCGACGAGCTCTTCCCAGGGTCTGTCGTCATATGCAGGAGCGGCCAAATACAATTTCATCCACAAAGTCATAGATGGCATGACGGTCACAGTAAACACCGTTCTGGTCACATTCAAAAGTCCTGCTTTCACTTCTAGTGTAGAGGTAAGTCCGTGTTTGATCTGCAGTTTCCCGCGGTAAGGCAAAATAAGGTTGAATATACATTCGCTATTTTTTTACGTTTGGACTTCAAACTGTGTGAGAAAACTATTGGATATTTAAATATTCTGAAATATAATATGTCTTTTTAACGTCATTACTCATGAAGCTATGTTGTGGTTTTACGATCGAGTGATTTATGTCATCAAAAAAATTGTCCAAAATTAACCGATCGTGAAATCACAACATAGCCTCATGAGTAATGACGTTAAAAAGACATATTATATTTCAGAATATTTTAATATCCAATAATTTTCTCACAAAGTTTGAAATCGGAACGTAAAAAAAGAGCGACTGTATATTCAGCCTTTGGGAAATTTTTTCGGTCAGTTTACTGGGTTCAACAGCGAAAAGCTGTGTGGAGCTCCCACGTGACATTTTTTTGCTCTGAGTGAGGGGTCTCAACTATTTGACTAACAACTGAGGACGGCCGTTAGAGGTCTAGGTGCTGTATCATCCGAAATAGTCCCCCATAGTAACAGTAAAAAAAGTCATCACTCACTCTTTTTTTTATCATTTTTTT
The DNA here is from genome assembly GCA_950004255.1 of Mesopsocus fuscifrons. Classification (NCBI taxonomy): domain Eukaryota; kingdom Metazoa; phylum Arthropoda; class Insecta; order Psocodea; family Mesopsocidae; genus Mesopsocus; species Mesopsocus fuscifrons. Next base: position 15,314,461 of record OX465379.1, read on the forward strand.
ATTGGATTATCTTCTACATCCACCTCCTTACTGACCAGGGTGCCCAAGTTAGATGCAGTACACCACTGGTTATTGATTTTCTACCATTATCAAAGATGGTATTGCAACAACACTTACTCTCATCCGCTAGTGTACCTAGAACGGTCCATTTCTATACAAAACGGTTCGGTTTAACGTCCCCCGGTTTTGTACTCTGTATTTATATCACATCTGTGATGTTTTCTTGTGTGTGAGCGCCCGTTTTGCATGATTCGAACCCGCACCTCTCAGGACACAAGTCAATCTGTGATATTGTATGTTTCAGTTATCGAGAATAGTGGTAGAGTCAAAGAGTCCCGAGTGGCACAAAGTGGAGTTACCGGGGACTCGAGTGAAGGACGCGCTGAAGGAGCACGTGCTGCTGTTCAAGGAGCTGGAGTGGCAGAACGTTCGGATAGAGGCCAGGTCCACTAGAGATGCCGGACTCACCCCTCTCAGGCTCATCACTAACAAGGCGACCTGTAAAATAGTACTCAAAAAACGTATAAAAGGTTAGCCTGCCGAAAATTCAAAATATTTTCTTTTCATCTTCACATACTGGTACAATCTTTTTTTACTGCCGATACTCTTGTACTTATATTCTAGAAGAAAAAAGTGTCAAGCAGTTCCCTTAGAAAGAAATTATAATGGGTCAGTAACGACTCTTTACTTGAGCGGCCACTGTACTATCGTTTTTTTACAGGGAGATGTGATTCGAGAATTGTTGACAGAAATAGCAAAATTATTTCAGATTCGTTTATCATGGGATCTCGACTGGTGATAATCCTGGAAGATTTGCTGTGGGTGCTGACGGACTTTCAGTTAAAGGCCGCCTTGCACTTTCTCGACTCACTGGCGGGTCTCATACAGAAAGCGACAGAAATCACGAGGAAAAGAAAAGCTGCTCGAAAACTTGAGGTGATTACGATTTTTTTTTTCCGAAGTTAGAAATAAGGGTTTTTTCCAATGCAGTCAGTCCAACGACTTACCGATTGCACAATGTACTGCTTACCGGTGGCTAACAGCAGCAGGTACCTTTGGTACTAAAATAGTGGTTAATTTCAGGTTATACCAGAGTACCAGGCGCAGCGGTCGCAGCAAGCTCGGGCGCAGGAGCAAAGCAACCAGGAATCGGGTTATACTCCGACTACCAAGAAACCTACCTCAGAACGCTTCTCCAAGATAGATGTAGTAGAAACCAGCTACCATTTCATTGCTCATAAAATCGATCTGCATATCTGTGACGACAATGCTGGTGAGAATTGAAGTACCTTCTTCGTGTGTGTGGTAATCTCACCTTAAGGGTCCGCTATATTTTGCCTGTACTTAGCCCTAACAATGTTCTAGGGAGTGTTCGAAGCAGATTTCCCATTTTTTTACTGGTTTTCGAGATACAGCAGTCTTCTTGAGGTATACGATGCTAGCATTTGCAAAACAGTTGCAATAAAAGAAACCAGTGAGAAATGGGGAAATGTGCTTCGAACACTCCCTAGAACATTGTTAGGGCTAGGTACAGGCAAAATTTTGTGTCTTTCCAACCAAGGGTAAACCTTGAAAATGAATCGCCGCTCTCAATGTTAATCTTATGGGCGGCAAAAAATGCATCGTCAGGTATAGCGTCCTCTTAAGGAAACAATAGGATATTTCAATGTGCTGAAATATAATATGGCTTTTTAACGGTCGAAATTAACAGGCTGTATAGGACAAATTTTTATTGACAAAGATCACTAGATTGTAAAATCACAACACAGCCTGTTAATTTCGGCCGTTAAAAACAAAAAGATATATTATATTTCAGAATATTAATCCAATAGTTTCCTCATAAAGTGCGCAGAAAAATGTAAACAAATAACGAATGTATGTTCGGTCCATTCACACCAAGTAGAATGTTATTTTCCACACCCCTTGGTGTTATCATAGGTGCTCCATTGGTGTGAAAAGATCAGGAATGGAGCCTCTGTGATTGAATTGAATAAATTCCCCTGGGGGTGATCATAATGATGGTGTGGAAAGACTCCGAGGGGATTGGTTTCTTCAGTAGTAAAGTATATATGATCATCACCGTAAGGACTTTAGTGACTGGGGTGCCTCTCAGCGGCCGAGTGGTCAAGGGGTCCGCTTTGTGTCCTGAGAGGTCCGGGTTCAAATCCCGACGGAACGGAAAAATTTTCCGCTTCCGACATGAATGTAAAAAAAAAAATTAAAAAAAAAATAGTGACTGGGGACGGTAAAATAATGTCACAGTGTCTTGGGCTGCTGTTACCAGAGCTCCCGTCCCACAAAAGCAGCAAAAATGCTTGGTAATATTGAGTCTTAGCGGCCCCAATTTTTCCGAACAGAATTTTTACTTTTCAAATAATTTTGTTTCATATTTTTCAGAGGGTCGCTCCTGCTACCCCGAGCTACAGAAAGGTGGCTCACTACAAGTCACACTCCGGTGCTTCCAAGTAGATCTTTACCCTTACCATCTGGCGTTAGGCGATAGAAGTCACTGGCCTATGTACCGAGAGGCCAACAGTTACCATACGGAGTGGCTCAAAACCGCTCAGGCCAAATTCACATCTGATCTCCTAGCTTCTGCGCAGACTTACTGCCGGTGTACAGATAGTCAGGTAACGTCTTTAAGAGGGAACGTTCAAAGATTTTTTTTTCTTAAATTTTGAAGAGGCTCTTAAGGTCGACTACACGTACTTGGTTCGCAATGCTACGTACTTCAAGCCCTACTCCGAAGTTACAGGGCGAGTGAAAAGTGTTTATAGGGGGATGTAAACCTGAGACTCTTTGTCGTGAGGTAGTGTTGTATTTTTGCATGAAATTGAGCGATTTTAAACAGTCAACTACCAGTCCACATGTTTTTTTTGACAGATCGCGAAAACACAACACTACCTCATGCGGAATATTTTTTTGAAAATTTTCGGACTAAAAAATGTATGATTTTATCGTCACATTTAGAAGAAAAGCTTGATAAATGTTTGTAATATTTACGGTCGCCATGTTACATTTTGACAATTTTTATTTCACTTATGGAAGTGGGTAATTGCAACACCATTTCTCTACTTTTTCTCCTTTAAAAGCTAAACATAGTGTCCTACTTTCACTCGTTCGTTTCGCGTTTAAATAGCACACTTATGTTTAGCTTTTAGAGTAAGACACAACCAATACGATATTGCAATTACCAGTCTCCGGCAATACTAATATGTAAACATTAGTTTTGTCGAATATTTACTTTCGCACAGTGGTTTTGGTGGAGTTCGTCGAGAATGTATATACAGCCTTAACGGTCGTTATACACGTTGTAACATTCCTTCCAGTAGGAAACTGTTGGATATTTAAATGTTCTGATATATAATGTGTATTTTTAATGTCAGAAATTAATTCGCCAGCTTACGTTTAAAAGACATATAGGTACGAGGTACAGGTATTTCAGGACATTTAAATATCCAACGGTTTCCTCAAAAAATCAGGATTTTGTGGTGACCCTCAACAGTTGACTGATTTTTTCAGTTTTTTCTCGTTTCCGGTAAAAAAAAATGCAACTGTTCCCTCAGAAAGGTTACAGTAAGACTTATTTTAGATTTATTTTTTGTTTCTCCTAGGCTGACACGCCTGGCAGTCCTGCCAACCTGACACCGCAACAGATTCGAACATTCGTCCTGCGCCAGCTGTCCATGCTGATGACGTCATGCTTCATAATGAGACTGGCTGACTTCACGGTGTATCAAGTTACCACGTCCGGGGCCAAAAAGCATGTTCCCAAAGAATTCATATCAGGTACAGTACCTTTCAGAAATGTGTGATAGTCTGGGTGAGAGCTCAGAACTTTAGCGCAGCCATAGCAAACCTGTGGCTTGCTGAACGCTCCCTTCATAAAGCGGCTTTGAGTAGTATCCTTGCTCACCGGCTTTTTCCAATTCAGTTTGGTAAAACCGAATTTTTTAAAAGAAAAAGTGGAAATTTTTGAACGCTGTAGGGAAATTGTTGGGGAATCCCTAAAACATGACATTTTTCGCCGCTCATAATCGAACGATAAAAATGGAAGTGCAGTTACCGGTATCATTCGAGTATCAATACCTTGTAGTATCGTATTAGTTGCTTGATTCATTGAGCTGTAAGTGGTAAAGTAACAAAACTCGGATTTGAAGTGTGTTTTGTATCGATTATTAATATCGATTAATCGATTTAAAAGTGGTGTCTGTTGTTAGCTCAGCGGAAACGGAAACCGCAGGGCAAAGGTAAATTAGCTCCTGCGGTTACAGTAGTTAGACATTTCTTCCCTCCCCTATTATCTTATTATTATTGTAGAAAATTATTTTCAGGTTGTTTCTTTACGTAGAAAAAAAATCCTTTCATCTTAAATTGTATGTTTTGTACCTTTTTTGGATTTTCGTTCCTTTATTTAATATACTTTTGAACTCTTTGGTTGCTTTAGTAGTTTCTTGCGTAGTTTTAAAAATTTGGGTGTCGCAACACTTAGCGGTTATCTCTTATGGAGATAAGAGCAGAAAGAGGCTCAGATTTGAATGTCCTCTTAAGGTAATATATTCGAAACAAAAGAATGCACTTTGCAACAATACCTTTGAGGCAAAAAAAGTTTATCTACCTACGTTACTGTGTTCCTATTTACCTACTACATCCTTATCAATATTTTTTGGACAAAGTCGCAACTTAATACAACTACTGTTTACTGATTGCAGGTGACAAGGAGAGGTATAACTTACCAGTTAATAGTCCCATTCTTCAGGCTGAGTTCACCTATTATTACTACCCTAGTGATGACACTTTCCCGTGTAAGTAATTTCTTTCTTAAGAGTCAACACAGTCGTGAAACACGTGGCAGCAGAATGATTTTTCTTCCCATTTTTCTGAGGAAACTATTAGATGCTGTGTTGTGATTGTGATTTTAGACAAACTTATTATTATTATCTTATTATTTTATTATCGTAATCATTTAGATGAATTTCTCAATTTTTAACTGAAAGCCAGGAGCTTTGTATTCGAGTGTCAATGTTTTTTGTAGAGAGGTGAGTTTAGCTAAACAGTTTATAGTGGAAACTTTGTGTTTATTTTTTCAGTGCCTACGCCAAAACTTTGCGTCCACTTGGATCCCGTGCAAATAAACTTCGACGTGGCGTCTCTGTTGTGGCTCAACGCGTTCGCCCTCAGTCTGCAGCAGTCGCTGTTGATGACGTCAGCAGCGGGCAATGACGCCATGGTCACCTCCATCATGAGCTTTGACGTGAATGTGGTCGCTATCACCACTAGGGTCAGTCCTGTGTTATTTCTTTTTGTTTATTTTTTGGACGAAGTTGGTGATACCAAAATTACGAGTCAGAATGGGACTACACGTCAAGGTGAAGTCGCGAAAATGAACCTACCCAAGAAAGGGGGTGCAACATGGCCGACATGGCTATGGGGCCCATCCTTAGATGGGAGTCTCTCTAGAAAAACTTCTTCAAAAATTCGTTCCCTATGTTTAAGAGCTACCACACAATCGTGCTTGTTTATGTTTTTTTATGCACACTTTATGAGGAAACTATTGGATATTTAAATGTTCTGAAATATAATATGTCTTTTTAACTTCTTAAATTATGAGGCTATGTTGTGATTTTACGATCGAGTGATTTTTGTCAATAAAAATTTTTTCCAAAATTAACCGATCGTGAAATCACAACATAGCCTCATAATCATGACGGTAAAAAGACATATTATATTTCAGAACAATTAAATATCCAATAGTTTCCTCATAAAATGTGGAGAAAAAAATACAACAGCGTTGACGCCCTTATAAATGGTGTACTGTTCAGGTTATATTTGAGGCAACGGAAGAGTTCGCGGGTCAGCGGGACAGACCTCGGTCACTCCAGCTGCAGGTGTCGCGTACCTCTATTTGTAACGTGCGGCACACCGAGGCTGGGTTCCGCACGGACCTCGAGGCGTCAGTCAATGCCTTCCATCTCGCGTCGTTGTTCCACCACTCTGACTTCCCAACTGAGCCCAAGGATCTCAGGTTAAATGTAGACGCCTTCGCCCAACATTGTGCTGGTATGTTTTTAAAACTCAGAATATAAACAAACGGTCTCGTGGTGAACCTTGAAGATTGGCCTTAAACTCATTGCATTTTAGAACAAATAAATCGAAACGTGTGTCACCGAAAGACAACATGTCTCTACCTACTCTCTTAGAAAAGGTAAAAAAAAACCTAGTGAAAGGTTATTCTTTCCTGAGCCAAGTTAATTTCTCGCAATGGAACCGGTGTCTTTGCAAGCTGTAGTCCAAGTCAGGCTGGGAGCGTACCGATTACTCATAATTTCTTGAAGATTTTCAGTTGACGCCGATCCGGATTTGGGTTCCATATCCTACCATACGCTAAAAATGCCACTCCGACCCTGAGCAGATATTTCCCTGATCAAGAAGAAGTTTTGATCAGCCCTAGATTTGCAAGAAATTATAAGTAATCGGTACGCTCCCAGCCTGACTTGGACTATAGCAATAATAGAGATCGAAAATAAAACCTCACGTAGCCTTAAATTTGGGATGATTGCAGCTCCCTCTAAGTTCGAGAAGGAGCCAAGCGTGGTATCAACATTTGCGGAAGTGCGGGCCGTGCTGAATGCAGTGACATGTCCGGTCCGGAAGGAAGTTTGGTGCGTCTCGCTGGACTCTGTTTCCGGCAGTTTCTACGGCGCCCGAGCCGTGGGCAAAGATCAGGCTGTCGCATTCCTAGATAATCTTCCTATCACGCTTTGGGTAAGAGCTTGAAAGGTAAAAAACTTAAGCATGTGGAAATGTAATAGACCTTTTTTGTTTGAGCGAAACAATCTTGTATGTTTACGTTTTTTATACACACTTTATGAGGATACTACTGGATTATTTGTGCCTCTCAGTGGCCGAGTGGTCAAGGGGTCCGCTTAGTGTCCTGAGAGGCCCGGGATCGAATCCCGGCGGAACGGTAAAACTTTCCGCTTCCGACATGGATGTATTGGCTTCGGCCCACTCATATTCGGCTTCGGCCAATTCTTGTTCGGCTTCGGTCAAAAAATGTAACAAACCAACTCATCGGCGCATATGTTCTCTGAACGTCGCGCGTTAAAAAAAAAAAAAAAACTACCTACTGGATATTTAAATATTCTGAAATATAATATTTATTTTTAAGGTCACAAATTAACGGGCTACGTTGTGATTTTGCCGTCGGTTAATTTCGGACAAATTTTTTGTTGACGAAATTCACTCGATCGTAAAATCACCATATACTCAGTTAATTTTGGACGTTAAAAAGAAACGTCAGAAAACAGCCTTGTATCGACAGCCTTAACCATTATTTCCTGTTTTTGTAAAGGCTCGCCTGCAACTAGTCCCTACACTGGATGTCCACGTCCTGGCGCATTTGTCTTCTTTGGTATCGGTTCAGGTGAACCATTACCAGTTCCTGTTCCTCCTCAGGCTGTCTGAGCGCGTTGAAGATCTCACCAATCACCTCGCTGCCGACTCTGCGCGCATTCTTAAGGTAATAAACTTTCGTATAGTATTAAGAACCTATAACGGTTGGCCAGTCAATAAAAATTAAAACCCTCTTAAGCGCAACAGATCAGATTTAAGTCCGTTTCCTCGAAGGAAAATCCACGTTGATTCGGAATCAAAATTGAAGATGGCCCTAGCGACACTACAATAGTAAAACATAATTTGGTCATTTACTGATTCGAATCGACTTGGTTTTTATTGGTGATAGTGGCCCTTCGAGCTATCTTTGACAAATTTTTATAAAATATAAAATGTAAAAGATGTAGTTGAGAAATGTATACAAAGTGGTGCACAAAGTACGACTTCTAAATTATACTGGCACGTGCACGATCGCCTATGGCTGTGGCTGCTCTGAAAGCTAAACATAGTGTGCTGTTCGAACGCGAAAGAAAATACTGCGAATAGAACGCTATGTTTAGCCTTTACTGGAGAACGATATGGCGTTGCAATTACCGGTCTCGATCGACTAAACCACTAGAGATTACAAACCTCTAATATAAATTAACCTCTGTTTTCAGAAAGCGTCTGACGTGACTATAATGGTGGGTGCAGTGGTACCTCAGGTAGACGTGACCCTCCTCATGCCGTCACAGACCCCCGGCAAGTCCTCGTCAGGCGGAGACATGGAGAGCTTCATACCTGACTCCAGCAGCCTGCAGGATGAAAACTGGCAGTCCAGCTCATCCGCTGTTAATGTCAGTAAATTACCATTCATTAGTAGTAAAGCCGCACGTCTATTTTCTGAGGAATCTGTTCTGAAGAAATAAATAGCCAACTCAGAAAATGGGCACTAAAAATGTCAGTAAACAGCATTATGTAGTGAAGCTTAAGGCTGAATATACATTCGCTATTTTTTTACGTTTGGACTTCAAACTTTGTGAGAAAACTATTGGATATTTAAATATTCTGAAATATAATATGTCTTTTTAACGTCATTACTATTGAGGCTATGTTGTGATTTTACGATCGGTTAATTTTGGACAAATTGGTCGTAAAATCACAACATAGCCTCATGAGTAATGACGTTAAAAAGACATATTATATTTCAGAATATTTAAATATCCACAGTTTTCTCACGAAGTTTGAAATCAGAAGGTAAAAAAATAGCGAATGTATAGTCACCCTTAAAATACGATGGCAAGCCAGAAAACTATAAGTGTTCGCCAGCCAAGTAGGTAGTTATTTTTTTGAAGAAACAAAAACAGGTGCGTTTTGCGCCAGTTATGTTGTAGGTATTCACTCGAAATTTTGAATTTTATACATGCGCAGACTTTCAAATACTGCCACTAAAAAAATTGCGAATACACTACGGATTTATATTGCAGGAAAGAGTGAAGTCTAGTGAGGAACGGATTCGGTTCTCGGATTCGACGTTGAATGAGAAGCCAAACGGAGTGGTGAAGCCTCCCGTCCCGAGCAGGAGAGACCTTCCGCTGAAGATCCCCAGCGAGCCCGAGGTGAGGCCTGAGCGGCCAGAGAGGAGGCTTTCCGTCGGGCGCTTATCTCTGTCCGAGGAGACCACCACCACGGTAAGAAAATACTTAACGCTGAATATACATTCGCTATTTTTTTTACGTTTGGACTTAAAACTTCGTGAGAAAACTATTGGATATTTAAATATTCTGAAATTTCATATGCCTTTTTAACGTCATTACTCATGAGGCTATGTTGTGATTTCACGATCGGTTAATTTTTTTGGTGACAAAAATCACTCGATCGTAAAATCACAGCATAGCCTCATGAGTAATGACGTTACAAAGACATATTATATTTCAGAATACTTAAATATCCAATAGTTGTCTCGCAAAGTTTGAAATCGGAACGTAAAGAAATAGCGAATGTATGGTGGCCCTTAATCCTACCCGGCCGTGGGCCTACCCAGCCATTATGGGTTCACTGGCAACACAGAGGCTTATTTGCAAAAAAAATGGGACTATTATTACATGAAATGCCCACTGTTTGTTATTTTTCCAGTTATGGGAAATGAAAAGAGCGTTAAAGAAAGGCGTAGGTAACATCATGGCGTCACTCGACATGGCGGGAAACCAGAGCCCTGACGAGATGAGCAGTACGATATCATTAAAAAGCGATCCGAGCACGGACAGTGACTGCATCCTGGTGCCAGACATCGGGGACGTGGACCCACTGGAGTCCCTTTACTGCAATATAGCGACTGTTGAAGAAGCAGCTGAGTGTATAGAAGATGAGAATACCGTCACCAGTCCTAGTGAGAAGGATTCATTTACTAATTCCCTCAAGCGTCATGATTTGGTAAGACCAAGACGGGATATAAATTTGCTATTTGTTTGCGTTTTTCCAACCGATATTTAATATAATATGTCTTTTTAGGGTGCGTCCCACCATGCCCAGTTAAGAGAAAACTGGAGATTTTATCCCATGTTCACCATGTTAAATTTCCGAGAAAATCTCCAGTTTTCTCTTAACTGGGCATGGTGGGACGCACCCTTAGGCTGAATTTCACCACCTCACGTAGTGCCTTTTAACGTTCGAATAGCTATCGATTCGAAAAAGCAGACATCCTCTCGTTAGGTTTTGTTCTGTCAATAGAATTCGCCTGCTTTGTTTACGTCAAATTTATTTCAATCTAAAAGTGGAAATAAACGTGAAAAAACCCCTATTTTTTCGGAGAAAGAAGTTAAAATGTTGATTAGACTACATTAGACTACACCAAATGAGTCAAAGGTATGAAAATTATCGTTTTCGCTAACGCACAGAAAATCCACTCGAAAGCTAACGAAACGGTAACGGTGCATGGTGAAAGCCGTTAACATTTTTTACCGATACGTTAGCGCTATTGTGTACACGATAGTCTTCACGTTAAAGTGGTGAAATCCAGCCTTAGTGTGAGAAATAACTGGCTACGTTTTGATTATACGATCGAGTGATTTTTGCCAATAAAAAATTTGTCAACAATCGTAAAATCAAAACACAGCCAGTTAGTTTCTGACGTTAAAAAAAAAATTATATTTCAGAACGTAAAAATTTCGAACAGTGCTCTCAAAAAATGGTGACCCATACGGATGTAGGTATAGTGCTGTTTGCGTCCCTTAAGGGGAAATATACCCATTTGGTTCGCAATGCTACGTACTTCAAGCCCTACTCCGAAGTTACAGGGCGAGTGGAAAGTGTTTATAGGGGGATGTAAACCTGAGACTCTTTGTCGTGAGGTAGTGTTGTATTTTTGCATGAAATGGAGTAATAAGCCCACAGGAGCGATTTTAAACAGTCAACTACCAGTCCACATGTTTTTTTGACAGATCGCGAAAACACAACACTACCTCACGCGAAATATTTTTTTGTAACGTTTCGGATTAAAACAGTATGATTTTATCGTCACATTTAGTAGAAAAGCTTGATAAATGTTTGTAATTTTTACCGCCGCCATGTTACATGTTGACAATTTTTATTTCACTTACGGAAGTTCGTAATTGCAACACCATTTCTCTACTTTTTCTCCTGTAAAAGCTAAACATAGTGTCATACTTTCACTCGTTCGTTTCGCGTTCAAATAGCACACTATGTTTAGCTTTTAGAGTAGACACAACCGATACGATATTGCAATTACCAGTCTCCGGTGGTACTAAAATGTAAACATTACTTTTGTCGAATATTTACTTTCGCACAGTGGTTTTGGCGGAGTTCGTCGAGAATGTATGGTGGCCCTTAATGACGTAGTTCAGAGTGAAAAAAACACCGTAGTGCTACGTTCCTAGTTGGGATGTAGGGTCCCACCTTCCGGTGATCTGTTCGGAGTCGATTTTTTCCCCAGTCGGTATTAGACATTTATTATATTTCAGAAGATAAAAATATTCCACAGTTTCCCAAAAAATGGGAAGAAACTCATTCTGCTGCCACGTGTATAACGATTGCGTGAAGCGGTTGATATAAATTATTTTAATACTTTCAGGTGTCAATCTGTACGTTCAAGCTGCGGAAGGTAGAAGCAGTGGTCGAGCTGCAGGGAGCCGCCTCATTGGTCAAAGTCGAAGTAAACAATGTCGGCGTCGGTGAATGCCCGTCCATACCGTGGGATGAGTTCCAGGCAAGTAGCAGAAACCGCTTTGTCTTATCTCCTATCCGCTATGCATGGAGGAAGTAACACAATGAAGGTAGCATGAGCCCTGGACAGTGCTTTCGAATCTCTGCGTCCCACAACATCGGTGTACCGCACGAATTTCACAATTTACCGTCACGTCGGTTAATACCGATGGAACGCCTCTGTCTTAACCCCTCAACAATAATTTCGTTTTGATAATGTTATTAGTTTAGATACCTATAGCAAGGGAATTTTAACACTAGGATTTTTCGTTAGCCTTCATTCTTATAGAAATTGAGACAATTCTCAGGGCAGGGATCGCTTCCATACTACGATAAACTGACCTCGCTCCCTCCATGTAAATATACAACCTCCTTCCTTGCCTGCTGTAAACAGGCTGCCCCTTGCATGTCTTATGTTGTGCGTGTGAATTTTTTTTTTCAAACTATTGCTTGTTTCATAAAAGATACTGAACCAAATGGACTTTGCTATCAGTGTTCGTCTCGGGAGTCGGTTCTAAAAAGAAATTCGTTGCAAATTGCAAAACTACCTGACTTAAAACTAATCTGGGCGGAAGAAATACCAGTTACCCATTGCGCCTTCAATCTTGCCAAGCCACGGAAAAGTATACTATTTAGTGCGTGGAACAGATGTACGGTGTCCAGCGTATCTCGCTTTTTTCGCGGCACGGCCGGGTGGGCGGGGTATTTCATTGTTCTGAAGCATTTTCTGTATATCTACAGTTTGTTTTCTCCTTTCCCTCCCTTTTAGCCATAGGTACCTACTTAGCTTATGTGATTCAACTTTTTTTTTCAAATCTTTTCAATTTTCTATTGTTCCTAGTAATCAGAAGTACTCAAGACCCATTATATAGCTCCACCCCTTCTTACACTCCCTGTGACTCTTTAATTTGTTGGCACGTTTCATGCTAATGGATGTTTGCATTCTGACTGTTGTTTCTTTCTTTCTTTGCTGCATCCAGGTCGACTACCAGGTATTTCCAAGCTTACCTTAATTTTACTAGTTGAGTGGATGTCACCAGTGGCTAATGTCTACTATAGTGCCCCCTAAAAGTTCACTATAGCGTTATCCTCCCGATAAGTTGGTGCCTTTCACCATCCTGCCGATAGCGCCCTTATCATAACGTTACCTAGTGGACTTTTAACGGCGGGATAAAGTTATCGGCTACTTTATCGGGAAGATAAATTTATTAACTTTATCTGCTTGGTAAGGAACTGGTCAAAGCCACCCTTATTTACTTTATTTATTAGTTACGGGACCTTCTCTAACTTAGGGTGCGGATTTCAAAAGTCCCTAGTAACTTCTGAAACCCACCCTAAGGGTGCGTCCCACCATACTCGGTTAACGGTTAAACTGCAGTTAAAGTCAGTTTGTACCGTGCAATAATTGGAATTTAACTGGAGATTAACGAGTATGGTGGGGCGCACCCTAAGAGTGAAAATACAAAACAAACCAAAACACAGTTGGCAGAAATTCTTTAAGTGTAAGAAATCATATAATCTTCCATTGTAGAGTAGCGTCAGTAGACTCATAAGCGAAACACATTGTTTACTAACTTCTGGTATAGTCCAGCTCACTCTATGATGAGAAGAATGTCAGTGATATCCAGGGATGGATAGACTACACAAATGTGAATTGTCCTTGCTAAACTCTATTGGATCATTGTGACCCCTTCTTCTACTTCTACTTCTTATTCTAAACGAAAAATAATTTTGGAAACCCTGTGTTTTTTTTTTAGAACAATGACTATTATTACTCTCATCCAAGAATGAGGTGAACTATAGCTTCATACCATTTCATTACTTCTTCATTTTAATCTGTTCCTCATTTACTCCGATTTTTGGTTACAGAGCAAATTCAACTCGCGGCACCGAGGTTGGTTAGACCAGCAGAGTTCAATTGACGCTGGTCCGCGGCAGATCGCAGTGAGGCTGAGAAAAGACGCGAACGACAATGTGACAGACACGGAAGGAAATGTACGCTACGTCCAAGCGGATATTGACGCGCGTATCCGCAGTGTTCGCCTCACTTTGTCCGTCAGCTCCATTGCCGGCATCGTGGACTTACTGGAGGATGAGCTGAGGCCTGCACCAATCCCTGCGACGGTAACTTCTTTATTCTCCCTGCTCCTTGTGTTTTCATTTTTCAGGTATTATTATTTGTTCGCGAACACCCAGAACACTTCCCTCTTAAGAGGACGCTATACCTGACGATGCATTTTTTGCCGCCCATAAGATTAACATTGCGAGCGGCGATTCATTTTCAAGGTTTACCCTTGGTTGGAAAGACACAAAATTTTGCCTGTACCTAGCCCTAACAATGTTCTAGGGAGTGTCCGAAAAATGCACCGTCAGGTATAGCGGACCCTTAAACCTGTTTTTGAAACGCTACTAAATAAGATGCGTGGTTTGGTTTCTAGGTACTTCTAGAAGACATTCGACTACATGTTGTGGATGACCGGCCGGCGTCTCACATAACGTCCATAGAACCACCCCCTGTAGATATCGTGGTCCACCACCTTGTCGTACGAAGGGATGCTAGTGGGGTGATTGAAATTCCCAAGCCTGCTGCTCTTCTACAGCAACTCAAGTAAGTAATTATACATTATACCATGACAGCCTCGATAGCCGAGTGGACTAAATGGTCGACTTTTGAGGAGCAGTGAGAGCCGGGTCACACCGGTTCGATCCCGGTCATACCAGAAAGTTTTTCTGATCGGCATTCACCTCTGATATGTTCAGCATGTCAAGTGAAATGTATATCGAGGCTGCGACCTAAAACTGTAGGTCCCCATCAAGCTGGTATTTGGTAGTGCTACCAGCTGAGCACAACGGATAGTTCTTGAAAGGTCTAGTTGCTGGGCTTCTCTCCCCCCCCCCCCCAACCCCCAGTTAAGTAATTATACCATACCAATTTTATATACTGTAATAAATAACGCTCACAATACGGTGGCATTTTCCGGTAGCTCATCAGAACCTCGTCCGTCTAGCCGTTTTTAATAACATGGAGTAGGATAGGGAACGAGGCGGCACATGCATTTCAGAGAAAATCCATGATACAACTGTTTCCACCGAAAGAAACGTAAACAAACAGAATTGTACCATTGTACCGTCATTTCAGTCGGTCAGAAAAGGAGGACGCCGTTCTGAAGCGACTTCAGGCGGAAAACGAAGACTTGCGCCGACGGTTGGCAGCTCTGGAGCGGCTCACTGACGAGAACTACCGACTCAAGCGCTACCAGGAAGAGACTGAGGTACAAATTTTGCCTTATTTTAAAAGTGGCCACGTAAGATTCTTTTGACGGCCGTTCTGGCGAGTTGGCCGAACGGATGGTTTGTGGAGAGAGATGACAGTTTTTTTTGCGGGTACCCGCTATCCCAGCCTCTACATTTCAGGACTCATCGTGTGTGGCCAGCTTTACAGACAGATCAAAATTTAATCACGGTCAATATTTAATCCGACTGTATGTGTCAGCACACTACCTCGAATTTTTTGAGTCAAGGCTAAAAACCAGGGGCAGCAGAATGGTTCTTACCTGCATTTTTCTAAGGGAACTGCTGGATATTTTTTCGTCCGTTTCCTCTATGTATGAAATGAATTTATTACTCGAAAAATTATCAGCAGTTTCTTCGGCAAGGTGCCGTTAAAAACTGTAAGCAAACTGCAAATGGGATGATACTCATGCCTGAGGTATACCATGGCCCAGCGATGGGCCAGTACACACTCTTCAATAGTCCTGTTGCCACACAATGGACTCTACCACCATACCCCATATTCGATCAGAGTGGGCCATATAGGACCATGCTGGGCGATATAGTAGCAGCGTCAGCCAGCTGAGTTGCCCTAGTGTGTATCTGAGGCAACAGGATCTCTCCAGTTTATTTCCTATTTATTTTCCCTTCCACACAACCTTTGTATTTGTTTTTCCTTCAGTCACAACCCAGGAATTGAATGACTTGCACCGTAGGTACCTCTTCACATTGCGTTACGTTCAGAGGCCGATGTGGCCCATTTTATGCATGTTGTTCAGTTCTGTCTTGGAATTATTTCGCACTTGCTAAAAGTTTTCGGGTTTTCGGTGGTATTTATTGACTGTTGATCTGGATTTAACTAGCTTTTAGGAAGGGATGGCAATTCTTTTGTAGGCACCCGCCATCCCCAGTTGACATTCCAGCCCCCCACTCCAGGACGTGGGCAGCAATAGTTTCCCCACCCCATTTTCGAAATTTACTCATGGGAGGTTGGTTTTCAGAGCCTGCGACCGTACCTGAACGAGGCTCAGAACAAAGTGGAGTCCCTCATCGAGGACAAGCGAGCTCTACTTGAAAACGTTCGCTCCCTGCAACGCCAACTCACTCAGTCGGAGTGGAACTCCAAGAGATAGCACCAATGTTGCTTCACCTGCCCGAAGTGCTGCCACCCTTCCCCAACCAACTGACTCCTTTTGCTGTAACTACTGTGTGACTATTTGGAGAAGTACTGTGATTCAGCGTCTGCAAACGCTGCCACCCTTCCCCAACCAACTGACTCCTTTTGCTGTAACCAAGGACCGCTAACTCTAGAGGTTTTCTCACTGTGTCCGACTATTTAGAGAACTGCTCTGATTCAGCGTTTGAATCCTGTTGTCTGGAAATGAGAGAACCTCTGGAAAACTGCTGATCTTGAGCTAAAACTGTGTGGGTGTTCGGAAAACGCTCTGATACGTATAATGTGGGCGTCACACCTTCTGGACAATTCACGTTCCCTAACACCCAGTTACCACCTCATTACCACTCGTGCAACACTGAAAACTCGCGTTAAATCGGCGCTAATCGGGTGATTTGAGACCGCGACTAACTCCCCTGGCCCGAGTGACTTTGATGACAGGTTAGACATAAACCACACCCATATATTTCATCGCCATCTTACGGGTAACACTTTTGGCGATATCCTGAGTCTGAGCCTAGTGACACTCACACTTGTTTGCAACTAACAAGATGTTCTATAACATAATGGATTCTGAGCTGGGGAAAAAAGGTGATCCTCAAAAAGGTTTTTGAGAAATCAAGTCTTATGTGACTATTCTAAAAGATCAGTTAACTCCCGGTTAGTTTAACTGTCAATTAACCAGGGGTTAACATTCCTGTTATTTAGTTTTACTTGACACTCTGATATAAGATGCAGTCAGCTGCATTTAGCCGGCGACCTCTAGTCTTATTAATTCTCGTTTTTGGCGAGTCGTACGGAAGAAAATGACGCAGGTAAAACTGTCACTTTCCCTTCGCAATATTTTCACTAAGAGTATCTTTACGGGCGACCACACAATCGTGTATGTTTTTTTCTGGCTTTTTGAGGGCACTGTTGATTATGTTCTGAAATATAATGTCAGAAATTAACTGGCAATGTTGTGATTTTACGGTCGAGGGTTCGGAACATTATTGAAGTATCCAATAGTGTCCCCAAAAAATGGCGGGAAAAAATATATCTGCTGCCACGTGTTTTCGCCTTTATGTACCCACTCAGAATCAGCAACTCATTATCTACACTTATACTGTTTTATTTATATTTTAGAAGACTTTTTTTTTGAGACTGAAAGAAGAAAATAGTTTTTAAGTGAGATCATCATATAGTTATTTCAGGAACATCACGTAAACTTAGAATATTTAAGAATGAATTTCAGTGCTGTCTGCTTGGATGTTATTTTTATTTCTGAAATTTGTAAATTAGTAGGTAAACTAAGGATTTTTTTGAAAAAATGGCTCGATTGTCAAGTCTAAGAAAAATGCCAATAAACACCATTCTGGTATCACTGTTGCATATATGCGGTTGTAGGCATGATCCTTACTAGTGTTATTATTTTTGAACATGTTTTTTTGGACATGCCACCACCCACACTCGTGGGGTTCGAATCTAGCTCAATATTTTTTTTCTAGAATTATTTTTGGTTAGTGACTCACTTGTTTGTGACCAGCAATAAGGAAAGCTATCATTCGTTATTGTTATTAACTATATGTGTATGTAGGAAGGTATTGTAACACTATAAAGGACCCCGTCCATCTAAACGCGACATGCCTAGCCGTTGTTCGAGATAGCAAAAACAGCGGCGCTGCGCGGCTAGGTGGACGGAGTTCTTAACCGAGAATGGTGCTGTTTCCTGCTTATTCATTCAGGGGGTTGGAAAGTCACTCTCGCGCCGTTCCTCTCACTACTGAAGCAAAAACTGAAAATATTTTCCGTGATAGTTGTTTGTTATGGCATTGTCCATCGGTGGTTTGTAATTTATTTTTAGGCAACAGCGGACAACTGACAAAAGACGCTTTCTCTAGCTGAGGCTACTTGAAATTACTCCAGCTGTTCTCACTTTTTTGTTACTTCCTAAAAATTGCCCGAAGAAAATTTTCAGTTTTTGCTGAGCAGGATAAACATCGGTGACAGTCCAACCTTTCAGTAGAACCTTCTAAATTATTCACATTTACTTTACTTTCAATTGTTTGTCTTTGTAAATTTGTGTAAATTATTACTGTAAAGCTGGAAGAAACTCACACAGTGGCTCCGCACCCGTCAGTGTACCGTTTCTTTTAAGAAAAATCTCAAATTTTTGCAATAATATTGAGAGAATGAAAAGAGTGTAGCTGGAGCCGCAGTGAGTTTTGCATCGCCATTGCATGCATTGCATGCGAAGTGTTCGACTGCGTGATAATGGAACGATTTGGGACCGTAAGAAGACGTGGTTGGTCAACTGACTTAGTAAAGTGATGTATGATGTTATCTTGAAAATATTATCATTCCCTAGGATCAGCAGAAAATCTGCTCGCACTGAGGATCGAACATGGAGATGCGAGAAAATATTTCTCGGGTTTAGGTGCGAGTGGCTGAATTGAAGCCTTGTGACTACGTCTTCACCTGGTCCCAAATCAAAGAATAGGCCAAATGGCGAGCCATATATGAGAATTATACTTGGTGAGTTCGGGTAATGAACAACAATAATCAATGCAATAATGTATAAAACGCGTTCGCTCGTCTTTTCACGTCACTTTTTTGCTAAATTTTATAGATTTTATATTACTCCATCATGTTGCACGGAAGTTTTAAATATGTCTTTATTGCATGGTAAACCTAATGGTTGTAAAGAGTGTAGATATCAGTTTATGTACCAAAAAATTTCTTATTTTTTTTTTTCGACCACTTTTTGAGGACACACTGTTGGATATTTAAATGATCTGAAATATAGCATGTCTTTTTAACGTCAGAAATTAACTCTCCAAAATTAACCGATGAATTTCTGATGTTTAAAAGACATAATATACTTCAGAACAATCCAAATAGCTTCCCCAAAAAATGGGTAGGAAAATGATTCTGCTGCCACGTGTTTTACGATAGTGTTTTCGCCTTTAAACTACAATGTCGGGTCATAAGTCAAAGGGCTGCCATGCTACCCTCTGTACTCGCACTGTATGCGAGTGCAACTATTCCTCCTATACCTGCTATGTATAAATTATTTATTCTTCACCATGGCAAGTTGTATGAAAGAAGGAAGTGGTTCGTTTTTATTCTATTAATTACTGTGTGTACGTAATATATCGACATCATCATCTTCGTTAACCATTGTATCGCTAGAGGCTGAAATCTATTTTCAGGAGTTCGATAAAATTTATTTTTGATTCCTTTTTCTAAACTGTTTACTAGGTTGTTAAAAATGAGTCTGTATTTGATTTGTTATAAATCAATTAGTTTTTAGAACACAAAACAGGATTTTCCCTAGAACAATACTGTTGTCATTTACCTATATCAGTTTCAGCAATGTTATAGAGCAAAAATATATTCCATTTTTTTTGTCATTACCTGCGGAGTTCTGGGAATTCAAAGAGATTTAAGGGCCACCATACATTCGCTATTTTTTTACGTTCCGATTTCAAACTTTTTGAAAAAACTGTTGGATATGTAAGTATTCTGAAATATAATATGTCTTTTTATCGTCATTACTCACGAGCGGGTGTTGTAATTTTACGATTAATTTTTGTCACAAAAAAAAAATTGTCCAAAATTAACCGATCGTGAAAATCCAACATAGCTTCATTAGTAATGACGTTAAAAAGACATATTATACTTCAGAATATTTAAATATCCAACAGTTTTCTCACGAAGTTTGAAATCGGAACGTAAAAAAAATAGCTAATGTATATTCAGCCTTAAAGAGGACTTGTTTAGAGATGACTGGAGGACTAGTCTGGCGCTAACTAATCTGACGTGGGTCTTCACCATAGGATACGCACTAGCGTCACCACGTGTCCCTGAGTCGTCTCAAATTGGATAACCTACGAAACTTTAGGATCTTGCTCTGTTTGCCTACACTATAGACTCCCAATGACAATGGTACGTTCACGGCCATATTGTTTGTAATATTATGTGGTAATAAAAACATGTAACGGAAAACGAAATTTCAATATGGCCGTGACAATACTTGTTCCTTACACCTGACTAACCTGCACGATGACATGGAGAGGTAGTTCTGGAATACGTAGGGACCAGCTATGTCAATCGACCGCTAGTTGGTAGCAGCGGCCTGTGCCGCTTGGCCGCTACAGGGTGGCAGCGGCCTGTGCCACTTGCCTGCTATTTGGTGGCAGCGGCCTGAGCCGCTTTCTTAGCCTTCACCATTTCAGCAAGTTCCTTGAAGCGGCGCATGCAATCCTTCTTGGAGCGGCCCGGTACGCAGCTCGCTATCTGGTCCCAGCGGTCCTGTGTGCTTGGTCCAAACGTCCTGCCAATAAGACAAATTTTAGGGAAAGTGCCGGCATTTTGTGAGAGGTACAAAGGCGACGTCCCACTATGCCAAATGTCGAATCATCATTATACGACTGTGCTTACGTTTAGGGGCTATATTCTACATTGTGGACGAAGAGATACCGTGGTGTCATTGTATGTAAAAATAGTGGCGATCCGACACGTGTCAGTAGTGGAGCGGCACGTTAAGAGGTACTACTGCCACCATGAGGTAGCAAGACCAAAAACCACCATGAGAACAATCCTTAGGCCCATTTTCACCAAGAAAAATCAAATTCAAATCAAGCTGATTTAAATCAGTTGCTATGGTAATCAACAAGCTCGAGCCTCGCTATTGGTTTGATTTTTGATTTTTATTTTAAATCAACTTGGAATTTTCTTGGTGAAAATGGCCCCTAGGTACTCACGGAATTAGAAACATTTGCAAAATATCCAGTAGCAAATTTTTTTCGCCATTTTTACCCCGTTCCTGGCTAACAAAACTGTTCATCGGCCGGAATGGAATGTCCATGGCAGCTCCATTTCAATTTAACAAAAGTGGATCATCCATACCTGAGGGCTTGCTCGAGCAGCTGCTGTTCGGCCTTGGTCCACGGGGCGAGTCCCTGCTGCTCTGCTGGGCTGTCGAACCTTTCCGTAGTCTGCGCTGGCACCGCGTCCATTGTTTTCGCAACCTGCAGTGGAAGTTAAGTAAGTACAGAACTAAGGGTGCTGGCGGCCGTCCGTGGTCCTATGGTCAACACACAGGACTCGTAATCGGAGGGTCCCGGGTTCGAATCCCGGTACCGCAGATTTTCTGTTGAGAGCATGGATGTTTACAGTGGGTAACAATAACCTTCCACGGTTAATTGATTAAAGAAGCCTTTGATAAAAGGTTAAAAAACAAAAACCACCTTCTACGGTGGGCACCCTGGGTAGAACGGAGCTGGATGTACAATAGAATCCACACAAAAAAAAAAAAAAAGAAAAAAAAACCAAGGGTGCTCAAAATAATTCATCTGTTATTTTTTCTAAGAAAATGATGAATTACTTGTTCTGAAATATATTTTTAAAAAATCTTGAAAATAGGTCATACTTTGTTGCGTAGACGATGGTAAGAAAAAGCCAAGAAAAAAGAAAGAAACCAAATGCAAAAACCGCCAGCCTTGGTACAGATACTTGGCAATAATTCCGAATGCCGATCGGAAAAATGTTTTTGGTACGATCAGGATCGAACCCGTGTCCAGTGTTCCCCTAAAGGCAACCACTTAGATTTTAGACCACTCGCCTATGGAGGCTGTTACTTCAGACCTAGGTAAATTCCCGTCTTATGGTGGATTTCACCACTTCGTAAAGTACTCTATAGTGCGACTGCACTTGTCAAAAGCGAAACATACGATAAGCTTAATCTGTTCGTTAAATATGCTCGATGGGAGACACTTTAGTACACTGCAGGGCGACAACACAACTGTGTTTGTTTACGTTTTTTTCTGCACACTTTATGAGGAAATTATTGGATATTTAAATGTTCTGAAATATAACATGTCTTTTTAACGTCATAAATTATGAAGGTGTGTTGTGATTTTTGTCCAAAATTCGTGAAACCACAACATAGCCTCATAATTTATGACGTTAAAAAAACATACTACATTTCAGAACGTAAAAATACGCAATAAGTAGTATCCTCATAAAATGAACATAAGAAGCGAAAACAAACACGACTGTGCTATACTCCACGCGCATCTTGGATGACAGTAACTTCACACATTGTTTTTAAAAAAATACAGGGTTCCCAAAATTATCAACATGCACGGCAGTGCATGCAGCCAAGTTTTAAAGAAAAAGAAAGCGCGACAAAGCCTCGAGCACTGCCAGCATGTTATACAGGAACCAGAGTTGTGCACTTTTCGTGCCTCTCTACAGGAGGCAAGGGGGCGTGGCTCGAATAGTGGGTACCCTTCTCCTGTAGTAGGGTCCCACGGGGCCTCCAAAATTAAATTTCAAATTTCTACGTCCAACCGTACCTGAGCAGTGACATCCCAAACTTAGCTGTTTTTGAGGGTCACTCACTGACTGACTGACTGACTCACTCACTCACCTATACAAATTATAAGCATGTTCCAGCGGTACGATAGAGCTGAAACTCGGCATACTTGTAGGTACCATCCCCAAAACACCCAGAAAAATCGCAAACCCGAAGTACCTACAGTATTATAGGTTCAGGTTCGATTCAAAGTTCCCATACTAACTTATGGCAGATATTTACAAAACAAATACTGCCTCCTGCTTCTTGTCCTTACAGGTAATTTGTGTAGATTCGCCAGGCAACTTACTTTCAGGTACGAGTAGGTACATTTCAGGTACGGGATAATAATTTGTGTAGATTTGACAGGGAACTGGTTTTCAGGTACTGGGAGGTACTTTCCAGGTATGGCAAGGTATTTTGACTCCATTCGACAGTCAACTTGTTTTCAGGTGCGATTAGGTACATTTCAGGTATGGGAAGGTAATTTGTGGAGATTCGACAGGGAACTCATTTTCAGGTACGAGTAGGTACTTTTCAGGTATTTCAGGTATGAGATTGGTAATTTGTGTATGGTTGACAGGGAACTGGTTTTCAGGTACTGGTAGGTACTTTCCAGGTATGGCAAGAAAACTTGAGTCCATTCGACAGCCAATTGATGTTTTACCTACTGGTAGAAACTATTGAACCACCTCACAAAAATTATATGATATCCGACCAAAAACACTCCGTGTAAAAAACGCAGCCAAGTTTATAACCCTCCAAAAATTAGCCTAACTCAACAGCCCTTAAAAGGGTTTGATATAAAAAATGTTGGCCAAGTTCTCCACATTCCCGCCATCACTCAGCCCTCAAAATTAGTGATATCACTTATTACAGGGCCAAGTCTTTGGCGCGAATCACAAGGATGTTGGCGACATAGTTTGTCATATACCTGCTTTCCAATACCCCCGGACCGCAGCCCCCATCCAACCTTAGTCTGTGTCTATGACCGGCTGTGACGCTTACGTGATTTGCGCCAAGGACTTGGCCCTGTAATAAGTGATATCACTAATTTTGAGGGCTGAGTGATAGCGGGAATGTGGAGAACTTGGCCAACATTTTTTATATCAAACCCTTTTAAGGGCTGTTGAGTTAGGCTAATTTTTGGAGGGTTATAAACTTGGCTGCGTTTTTTACACGGAGTGTTTTTGGTCGGATTTTTTGTTCAGAACCAGAAGTAGACTTGAGAAATAGGGTCACAATGATCTAAAAGAGTTTAACAACGACAATTCACATATCTGTAGCCTATCCACCCTTCGATAAGTCGGAATTTAGTTAGGTTAGGTTAGTATCATCCAAGATGCGCGTGGAGTATAGACGCCCTTAAACTACTGTAAATTTGCACACCTTTTTCTCCTTTTCGAAATTGTCAAACGCCTTTCTGTTGGCTGAGTCTTTGAGAATATTGCGAGAGAAGTCATCGTTCTGGAGATCCTTCGCCTTGGCTAGAACTTCTTTAGCGGAGAAGTTGGTTCCTTCGGCTCCATGCTGGTTAATGAAAGTTGCGACCACCTCCCAGCGCTGATTGGTCCCCGCAGGGAACAGGTTGACAGCCTTGATCAGAAGTTGCAGATTGTCTGGGGTCCAATTTGAGATGCCCTTTTTATTTATTCCGTTATCAGCTGCAATGTTAAACAAAAATTATAATAAAAAAATGTTAAGAAGCTACACACAGTCGTTTAACACGTGGCAGCAGAATGGAATTAAGACTGAACGTTTTTTCTGCACACTTTATGAGGAAACTATTGGATATTTAAATGTTCTGAAATATAACATGTCTTTTTAACGGCCGGAATTAACAGGCTGTGTGCTGATTTTACGATTGAGTGATTGTTGTCAACAAAAAAGTTGGCCGAAATTAACGATTTCGGAACATTTAAATATCCAATAGTTTCATCATAAAATGTGCAAAAAAAACGTTAATTTTTGTCTTTAAAAAGACATAATATTAAATAAATCTCCAGTTTCCACGAGAAATGGTCGGAAGAACGTAAATAAATACCAAATGTACCAATACTCCGTCTTAAATCACAAGTCGACTAGTTTCTGACAAATGACACACTATAATTCAGAACAGAAAAAAAAATGTAAACAAACGGCACTGTATCTACAAACTTAGGTTCTGACTCCAAACAACACTTACTTTTCTCTTTGGGCGTAGTCTGAATGTGCGCTAGGCGTTCGGACTCGATATGCTTGTTGGCCAGGGCAATCGCGTCGACCAGAGCGTCGCGACCGCGTGTCTGCAAGTTGTCCAGCAGTGCTGCAAGTTCGTCCAGCTGGAGCATCTCACATGCGTTATCCAGCCCCGTCATGTGGCCCACCAGCTCGCTCTCATCCACTACATAGTAGTTGTTTGCCTTACACAAGTCTCGCAGTAACTTCCGTTTTTGTTTCACCTGTACGAAAAGGGTTAGTTAGCAGAGGAGTGGAGGAAGAAGCCCAGCAACTAGACCAGCTATCGTGTTAGTACACCCTACTGATTCAGGTGGGTTCCGAACCACCACATATACCTACACTTCACTTGACACGTTGAAGGTAGGTAGACCGCTGGACTATTGAGGCTGTTACTTCAGACCTAATAGTGTTCCGCAATTGCAATGAAAAAATTTAAACGGGAAAAGGTGAAGAAAACAAGGTAACTGCAGTCTAGTAGGAGCAGTAAAATACAAAGGTATAGAATACCTTATAGATGAATGAGAGGGAAAGAACTAAGCACCACTACAGCACCGAAAAAGGACTGACTGAAAAGAACGTCTGCCCGCGCCGCGCGCCCGAAACTAACTGGCGAGTCGTCGGTGCTGCCCGGAGAGTAAAGAAGGGTGGCGCGCTTCGGAGCGCGCGCATTTTATTCTGATTTTATTATTTTAAGTCTGTTTTTTTGGACGTTTTTCATGTTTTATTTATTTACTTATTTTTTTTTACAAGAGGGATTTTTTTGTGAACATGCGGGCAAGTGTCGGACTTGCCCAACTAACTGCAACAGTCAGCAGTTATCAGCGCGCCCCTTAGTGAGGTCTGCGGTACTGGAATGGCATGGTACTGCGTATTGTAACATCTACTGCACCTCTCCGGCAACCGCACAATTCGACACATTCTTTCCTTCAAATACCTAATCTACGCCTTACCTGTTTTTTCTGGATGGCCCGTTCCTGCTTGATCTCAATCTGCCTTGCCTTCTCCTCCGCCTCCGCCGCTTCTTTTTGTTTTCTCTCCTTCTCAGCCGCTTCCTTTATCAGTCGCTCTTCCTCCTCAGCTTTAGCTCTAGCTGCTTCTTGCTTCGCCCGCTTAAAAGCAAGCCGCTTTTCTTTATCATCATTCCGGAATTTGGCTATTCTTGGGTCAATTTCATAGGCAGTGTCGACTAGGTTACGAATACGCGTCATTTCCTCCTTTTTCAACTTGGCACGGGCGGCTTTATTTTGCTTGTCGATGTACCGCCTCTCTTCTCTGTCCTGACCTTTGTCTTTCTCATCCTCGTCTAGATAAGAGTATTCTCTCCAAGATTCAAAGTTGTACCAAAAAGAGTAGAACCGCTCGACTTGCTCACGCGGAGTATCAGGGTTTCCTAGTTTAGGCACTGGCTTCTTTTCGGACCATCTAGCGTTCCTATCAAACACTGGGCCAAAAACATCAAAGAAGTTATTTTTAGAATCATCATTAGTACTGGGTACACTATCATCAAACATGGGGTCAACGGAATCATACGATCTTCGCTTTTCTTTGTTTCCAAGAATTTCCCAAGCTTTACTGATGCATGTGAAATAGTCATCATCGTTTCTAACATCTTCCCCAGCCGCCTTGCGCTTGTCAGGATGGTGGCGAAGGACTTTAGCTCTATACGCCTGTTTTATCGTTTCTTCAGTAGCTTTGAATCGCACCCATTTAATGCCAAGCACCGCGTAATGGTCTTGATTTTTCCAGTCTTTGGGATCCAAGCTGCGGAGGAAGGCGACATCGTCATCGAACACAATGGGTCCACCACGTTCTGAGTCTTCTTCATCCCCTGCAGACTCCAAGGAGTCATTAGCAGGCCCTCCTTTTAACTGTTGATAATATTTGAGGAACGCGGGTCCCACACATTGCACACGCCGGACTGAGGTGGGGATGACCTGCAGTACCCCTTCAGGATCACGTTGTTCAACCATCATTTATATTTAATTGAAAACTATGGAAAGACTCACAATTTGTGCTAAAAATTAGAAGGAAAAAATTTAAAATTAAAATTTACAACGACAACCACGTTAAAATACTATTTTACATGGCCGTGACATTTTTCCTGTCGCGCAATTCAAAATGGCGACGTCGTGTCATTAGAAAAGTTGCCATGGCAACAAAGTTCACGCGCCAACTTCATAACATCGCGCGATTTGATGTGAATAAGTTAGTTTCTCTCACAAAATGCTTCAAATTGAATTAGCGCGGGTTGATTACAACCTTATTGGGCTAACAGGCCGAAAGTGCATGAAACTTTTGCCCCTTTCCGGACCAAACGCGACGCAAAAGGTAAATAAAGATAGGTTAGGTAGGTAGCTACGTACCTAGGTAGGTACCTACTTACCCCTCCACCTAAGTACCTACCCACCTACGTTGGAGCTACGAAAAAGGAAAAAATAAATGAACTTTTCTATGGTTGTTGGCAGTTGGCACCATTTTTGGCTCAACAAAGCACCCCAAACGCTAGAGTTGTCCTCTAACACGTTTGGGGACTATACCTACGCCTGCCCCCATGTGCATGTTCCTTCTGAAGTAGGTAAGTAGATAGTAACTATAATTATATATCTGCAACTTCCCAGGTGGTGATCGGAGATCAAGATGGAGTTGTTCAAATGTTCAGCATGCGCAAGGGGGAGCTCCAGCAAGTGTTCAAGACACCCCCTGGCCTCCCCGTGGCCTGCGTGGAGCTCGGCGGCACCCAAGGCAACCCGAGGGACAAGATCTTTGTTGCAAGCGGAAACGAAGTAAAAGGATTCACGAAAAAGGGGAAACAGTTCCTTGGATTTGATACAAGTCTCACACACAGCATTACATCAATGTTAGTAAGGATGGTTGTAACATACAGGTTCGATCCCGATCCTTTCAAATTTTTTTTGATTGGCATTCACTACTATCTAGGTATATTATTTTTAGCATCTTAAGTGAAATATGGTGGTGGGAAACCACCCAAAACAAGAGGTCTTGTATAATTTTTTGTTGCAGATATGTGGAGGGAAGTGATTTGCTAGTTTGTGGTTCAAACAATTTCTACCACTATCAAGATTGCAAGGAAGCCAGCAACTACCTTTGCGGTGACGCTATCAATGACGTCATTGCCTTTGATGCAAATCAGGTACCTACCTATCTTGCTCACCCCTGTCGGGTATCCGGCCTTCAACTCGACTGTAGGGCGTGATTCTGATGATCCTTATAAAGGTCCCAGGGCTGTAGCACCTGACTCCCGCATATATCTGACCTTTCGTTAACTCCTTCGAGAGAATTCAGGTCTTGTGACTCTTATATTTCAGATGCCAAAACTGACGGTGGCTTTGGCATGCGAAGACAAAATGATCCGAATTTTGGAGCAAGGGTGTGTGACACACAGCGTGCCACTTCCCGCCATGTCTACAGTTTTGTATTATAATGAAAGCGAGAATACTGTTTTATACGGCACGGTTAATGGCGGCATTGGTCAGCTAGAAGTAAAAAAGTAAGGCATAAGACATAAGTTAACTGCCCTAGAATTTCGAATTTTAATTACTATGTAATGTTGGAAGCGGAAAATATTACTCACGCTGGGATTCGAACCCAGACCCCTCAAGACACAAGTCGGACCCCTTGACCACTCAGCCACTGAGAGGCACTATGGTATATTTCAGAGTGGAGGTGAAAAACACTTGGATTGCGGAGCCCCTCCAACCCTATGCGGAAGTGACAGCACTCTGTTGCTACGACCTGACCGGAAGTGGCTTTCCTCAGCTTATTATAGGCCGTGATGACGGCACCGTGGAAGTCCGTACCTTTCCCATGGAGGGCGAGGAATCCAAGATTCTATACTCTCAAGTGAGTACCAGAACGGAAGTCCTATGAACTACCTCTCCTCGCTCGCATAAATATCCGATGTTAAGACCGAACATAGGTACATTTGTTTACGTTTTTTTTGCATACTTTATGAGGAAACTACTGGATATTTCTAGGCTGTCCTCTCTTGTCCATAATTTTCATTGTTTTGCTCCTTGGTTTTTTTTCAGTGCTTCAACGAAAGTATAACGGCGATCCAAGCAGGTGTAGTCGGGTCACCAGGATTCGAGGAAATAGTGGTAGCAACTTTTTCTGGTAGGTCTTATGTCCGGAGTTATTCTAGTAACGTCATTAGTTGTATTAACCATCTGTTAAGGGTCCGCTATACCTGACGATGCATTTTTTGCCGCCCATAAGATTAACATTGTGAGCGGCGATTCATTTTCAAGGTTTACCCTTGGTTGGAAAGACACAAAATTTTGCCTGTACCTAGCCCTAACAATGTTGTAGGTCGTCATCGAAGCAGACTTCCCAGTTTTTTACTGGTTTTCGAGATACAGCACTTTTCCCCTTAAAAAATTGAGGTATGCGATGCTAGCATTTGCAAAACAGATGCAATAAAAGAAACCAGTGAGAAATTGGGAAATCTGCTTCGATGACGACCTACAACATTGTTAGGGCTAGGTACAGGCAAAATTTTGTGTCTTTCCAACCTTGAAAATGAATCGCCGCTCGCAATGTTAATCTTATGGGCGGCAAAAAATGCATCGTCAGGTTAAGCGGACCCTTAACCATCTGTTAAAAACTAATCATAGAACTAGAATAGGCCCTTCAATTTTGATTTGTTCACCTTATTCGGGTTTTGTATCTTTACAATAAGACTGATTATTGGTTTATATTTATTTTGGATTATTATATTGGCTGATGCAGGTTGGGTGTTTGGACTGACATCGGAGGTGGTGGATAAGAATGTAGCGTTATCTACTGACGCGCAACACATCAGATTATCTGAAGAAGCTCAGCAAAAACTTCTCAAGTTGAGGTACCTAACTATCTAGAAATTGAGGTACCTAATTACCTAGGTTGAAGTAACTGTCTATAAACTGAGGTAGGTACCTAAGGTTGAGATTTTAATATATTTTTGCAGGAGTGAGATAGACGAACTGGAGGAAAAAATTCACAAGGAAAGAGAAAGATACCAAGCGATGAGTTCGGATGATGATTTTGCCGTCTCTGCTATACCAATGATTGCCATCAACGATAAGGTAGGTCAAGAAACAGTCACTGGTTTACTCACCTAATGAAGAAATAGGACCCAGATGAAATTACGGAGAAAATTCTTTACGAGCATGGTACAAGAACAATAACGACACAGTTCTCAATACGACGCCAGCTGTTAAAGACCTCTGCCATGGTTAACTGTCAACGACCATGAATATTGAACCTATCCTTAGTTGATTTTAATCTTTAAGGCTGGATTTCACCACTTTAACGTGAAGACTATCGTGTACACGATAGCGCTATCGTATCGGTAAAAAATGTTAACGGCTTTCACCATGCACCGTTACCGTTTCGTTAGCTTTCGAGTGGATTTTCCGTGCGTTAGCGAAAACAATAATTTTCATATCTGCGACTCATTTGGTGTAGTCTAATGTAGTCTAATCAACATTTTAACTTCTTTCTCCGAAAAAATAGGGGTTTTTTCACGTTTATTTCCACTTTTAGATTGAAGTTGTTGAAATAAATTTGACGTAAACAAAGCAGGCGAATTCTATTGACAGAACAAAACCTAACGAGAGGATGTCTGCTTTTTCGAATCGATAGCTATTCGAACGTTAAAAGGCACTACGTGAGGTGGTGAAATTCAGCCTTAACCGAAGATTGTATCCTGTTTGTTTTAGATGTTGCTGAACAAAGAAGACGCGTCATACTGTCTATCTTTAGAAGTTCAGACATCTATTGACAATGTTTTGATCCAGAGCGATGTTCCCATCGACTTGCTAGACGTGCAGAAGAACTCCGCTGTTGTTAGTTTCAGCGATTGTGACCCTAGCGTAAGAAATATTTATTTATACTTATGTATCTATAGTCAAACTCAAACATCACTATTGGATGAGAGTAGCTTGGGGTCACCAATTCCTTACCCTATCGATAAAGTCAGTAAATTTATCTTCCCGTTAAAAGTCCACTAGCAAACGTTATGATAAGGGCGCTATCGGCAGGATGGTGAAAGGCACCAACTTTTCTTTTCGGGAGGATAACGCTAAAGTGAACTTTTAGGTGGCACTATACTAGACTTTAGGAAGTGGCGAAATCCATCCTTCTTGTACTTCTCTACCTTGTTTTTATTATTCTTCACCTATCTCAATTTCAGGACGGAAATTTCTTACTAGCTACATACCGATGTCAGTTAAACACGACACGGTTGGAGCTCAAGCTGAGGACTATTGAAGGGCAGTATGGGATTGTAAGAGCCTACGTCACGCCCAATATGCAGCCCAAATGTTGCCAGGTAACTCAGGTTCTAGCCTAGGCATGTCGAAATTTTTCCTGGGACCGATAGCTGACGGTTGGGGGGGACAAGTCCAGCAACTAGACCGTTTTCAAGAACTATCCATTGTGCTCAGCTGGCAGCACTACCAAATACCAGCTCCCCAGCCATCGAGTAAAGGATGGGGACCTACAGTTTTAGGTGGGTTCCGAACCACCACAGCCTCGATATACATTTCACTTGACATGCTGAACATATCAGAGGTGAATACCGAGCAGAAAAACTTTTTGGTAGGATCGGGATCAAACCGGTGTGACCCGGCTCTCACTGCTCCTCAAAAGTCGACCATTTAGTCCACTGGGCTATCGAGGCCTCCTGGTACCGATGGGTCTTCTGGGTCTGGGAGAATCTTGACTGTAGGTCGTGATTCTGACCTAATCACCCCCTTGTGTACAAGAGATCACGAAAGATGGGACCCTGCATCTCACTAGGCCCTGCCTAGCTCCTCCACGAGAAACAACTCCTATCTAGTTGCTAAGCAACAACGCCCGTAAATAGAGACAATTGTCACTCTCTATAACGATCTCTCTCTATAGCGAGCAAATTGATATGACCCCTTGACGCTGTATAGAGTAGTAGCAGTAGTAGGTATACTATCTGGCCTCCATAAAATTAATATAGATAAGGAATAAAATGAATACAAATTATTGTTTAATTTAGATTCGGGAATACCGTGTAAAACCGCTTTCTCTCCACACTCGGATTCATGAAGTAGACCCCACACGTCCCTACAACTGCCTTACTCTTAAGGGCGCTTTCAGTCTGGCGGAAATGCACTCGTGGGTGGAGCAATGCCTACCGGAAGTGCCAGAAAAACCACCGAGTGACGAAACCTGCCTTCAATTTGTATCTACTTTTGTGGGAACCATGCTTAAAGCAACATATTCGTGAGTTTTCATATTTTGTCGTAGGTTAGAAAAAATGTCGATTGAAAAAAGTCAACCGCCTTTTTTTTTTGGATTTTTCTATATAAGTAGGTACATGTTGGTGTAGTAGGTACCTATTTTCTGAAATCAGAAAATAATATTTTTGATTGTCTTCCAGAAAAGGGGAAGCTGAGTTTCAGTCAGACAACATCTCAACAATTTCAATTTTGAAAGACGTTCTGTCCAAGGAGGCGACTCGGAGCAGCAAGAAGAGAAACATAGACATTTCCTGGAGTAAGTAATAATGTAACAGTATAGGTACTACTTAAGTAGGTAGTAGTAATAGTAGAGTAATAAAATGCACACCTGAATGGACCATGTAAAATTTGCTCGGTATAAAGAGAGTTCGCTCTAGAAGGTCTGTCGAGGGACCGTAGCTCGCTATAGAGAGGTTTTCGTTACACAGAGTATTTATTTTTTAACACAGATATTAACGAGGGCAGTATCCCTCACACTCTGAGCCTGATTCACCCAAAACTGACGCATCAACTGGAGCTACAGCGTCTGGCAACCATTGTGGAAGCGATGGCGGAGGTGGACTTGGACGGCGGCCTGACTGAGGAGTACACCGCCATCTTGGGCAGGGAGCGCGACATCATGGATGAATATCAACAGCAGCCAGCGTATCTGGACCGCCTCTACGGAATGATTACTGATCTCTATATTGATGTTTTTAAGTTTCAAGGGATTCACGTCAAAAATAGGATTCCCACCTTACTTGAGCTTATGTCCGCTGAAAAGTACTCGTATGAAGGTCTTTTACAGTTCTTTTATGCGTAGAATGGTTAATTTTTCCTTTTTTTTTTTTTTACTTTCTCGCCCGTATGTAATACATGGGTTGAGAAAGTAATGTCGTCGTGCAAAATTTCGATTTTGAGATTTTGGGTTTCCTGGAGGTCCCCCGAGTCCAAAAAAGTGGTTTTTAAAAAATGTCCGTCCGATGGACGTATGTACGTACGTCACACCATTCATCCGATTTTGCTCAAATTTGGTAGGTAGGTACCTACCTAGAGAAAATATCTGGACATATTTTTTGATAAATTTTGATAACTACGAGAAAGTCAAGTGCGACAATTGTTGGACCCTTTTTATTTCCATTCACTTTGTATATTCTAGTCACTAATTAAAGAGCTACTAGATTCTAAAGCAAGGCTAAATCAGTTACATCTCCATGGCGTCAGCCAATGACAGCCGGGTCTGACCGGGACAAGTACCTAGTATGAATGTCTCCAACAACAGTTTAAATTCCAGCAGGTGTATTCCCTTTCTCGAACGCCAGAAAACCCACTCAACTAACACCTTCAAAGATAAGGCACACCATGATGCAATATATGGAGAACGATTCTTCTTACAATAAATTTTGAAGGTGCTAGTTGAGTGTCTTTTCTGGCGTTCGAGAAAGGGAATACACCTGCTGGAGTTGTAAGTTTGGCTGAAGCCGAAAAGAAGTGGGCCGAAGTTTGATAAGCCCCAGATACACTATGGGGGATCATGATCCTAGCCATGAACGCAGCTCAGCAGAGGAACTGGATGTACGGAGAAGGGTGGTAGAGTCCATTGTGTGGGCAGGATCACTGGCTACTTTCGTGGGCCAGAGTGGTACGTACCGGCCCATCTTTTAGTGGCCGGTGCGAGAAACTTGCATAACACCGGGATTCGAACCCGGACCTCCCATGACGTGGGTCAGCCTGGCAGACCACTCAGCCACTGTGAAGCGGCACCATAACAGCGGAATAATACAACACTATATACAGTTTACATAACGCGAGACAGTTGCCATACCCGGTAATGATAATTAGGCACAGAGTATGAGGCGAGGCCATCAACTTGAACATGTTCATACCACCTGCTGCCTGCTTCCTACCTTTCCCAACTCTTTCTTCCTTTTCTTATGGGCTCAGCTGGCAAGGCAATGTAGCCAGAGGACCTAGGTTCTAGCCCAGGCTTCCCGAGATTTTTGTCTGGAGGGTAGACAATGAATAGAAAGCTTTAAGCACTTGGAGTTCGACATTTTAACCGCTGTTTAACTTTACAGCATCTGAAATTTAACACTCCAGTTAGCTAAACCTGAGGTTCAAAGTTCACCGTAAATTTATTCTTGGATCTTCAGTGAATCGTTACATCAAACATGCATTACAACGACAACACTCCCTGTTGCCGCTTCAGCCCTTAAGGGTCCGCTATACCTGACGGTGCATTAACATTGCGAGCGGCGATTCATTTTCAAGGTTTACCCTTGGTTGGAAAGACACAAAATGTTGCCTGTACCTAGCCGTAACAATGTTCTAGGGAGTGTTCGAAGCAGATTTCCCATTTTTTTTACTGGTTTTCGAGATACAGCACTTTTCTTGAGGTATGCGATGCTAGCATTTGCAAAACAGTTGCAATAAAAGAAACCAGTGAGAAATTGGGAAATCTGCTTCGAACACTCCCTAGAACATTGTTAGGGCTAGGTACAGGCAAAATTTTGTGTCTCTCCAACCAAGGGTAAACCTTGAAAATGAATCGCCGCTCGCAATGTTAATCTTATGGGCGGCAAAAAATGCATCGTCAGGTATAGCGTCCTCTTAAGCCCAAGGCCGGACAAGATTAACTAGGAAAAATCTCCACAAGCTGGGAATAGATCCTGGGCCCTCTATAGATTCATAGCTCAGCGGCCTGCCACTAATCCATCCCAAACTACAGGACCTGATCAAAAAATGTTGTACCCTTGAATGCTGAAGAGTGAGGACTTGGCTATTCCAGCAAATCTAAGGGTGGCCACATACAATGCGTTTTGGACGGCGTCCTGGCGAGGATGCATCCCTGGACGCCTGGAAGTGGGGAGGGATGGACAGTTTTGAAGGGATGCCGTCCCGATCTTGAAATTCTAACGTGACCGAATTCCACGCATCCCAGGTGGGCGTCCAGTTGTTGAAGATATGCTGTTTTTGCATTACTTCGTTATAACGACTACTACATCGATAAATTGTTCTTTATTTTTCTTGTGTATTTTTTTTGCAAATTGGAGTCAGGGAGAACTGTTTTGAGTATATTTATTGAAATGCCTCAATCAAGAGACATACTGTGATTATCACAATAAAATCAAGGTTTCATCAATTTCTGCCAAACAAAAGACAAATCACAGGGATGCGGGTCTGGAAGTATCGTGTGTGGGCACCAGCCATCCCTGAGTTAACATCCCAAACCCCGCATCCCAGCCAGGGAGCCAGGACGCCGTCCAAAACGCATCGCATGTGGCCACCTTAAGTTAATCATTCATTTAGTTTCCACGGGTGACCAGTTAAAACAAAAACAGCGAAACAATGGTCTCTATAACGGAAATCTCCCTATAACGAGATCTCCACAACGTCACCCTTTCTATAGCGGGGAAATTAGCATAGTCGTTATAGAGAGAGTATTTTCCATAACACTTCGAGAAGTTTCAAACTCACTACCTAGGTGAACAGTTTCTCAATTGCAGTATGCAATATGGAAGAATCTCCATAGCAAGCGCGGGTAACCTTGCTAGAAGTTATATTACCAGCTTCCAACCGTCGATTCGCGTCAGTTGCCGCGCGTTTCGATCGAGGGATGTTTGAAAAATATTGTCCAGTCGAAGATTCGCCAGCAATTCACCGAATCCACGATGAAAGTGTTTATTTTCGCAATAAGTTTAGCCCACCTTCTCCAAATTAATTCAGCACATGACTTCCTTTCTAAGCAGTCACAGTTTAGTTTTTCTGAATTTCTTAATTTTTACACACCGACTTCCAGCAAAATCATCAATGCAAAGTGTCGCCGACAAAGTGAAATTTACCTGGAGGAGCTGATGAAATTTTCACTATGGGCTACTCAGAGTAAGTTGTCCGTTTTTATTTCTATTTACACGATTGTGAAACACGAATATTGGATATTTATAACTAGTCTGAAATATAATATGTCTTTTTAACGTCATTACCTACTCATGAGCAGGCTATGTTGTGATTTTACGATCGAGTGATTTTTGTCACCAAAAAAATTGTACAAAATTAACCGACCGTGAAATCACAACATAGCCTCATGAGTAATGGCGTTAAAAATACAAATTATATTTCAGAATATTTAAATATCTAATAGTTTTCTCACAAAGTATAATTGCTCTAAAATATAATATATCTTTTTAAGGTCAGAAATTAGTTGGTTAAGTATGTTGTGACTATAAACTGACCGTTGAACCCAACTGTTCCCATTTTTTTGAAAGAATTTCTTATGTCAATGCTCACAGCAACCTTTTTCTTTCTTTTTCTTTAGTGTTTGACTCATCAACAAAATTCCCAAATGGCGTCCTCGTTGGTTCCACGTTTGACCTGGGTAACTTTGACGAGTGCGTGCAAGTGGACGTGGCATTAGAATCGGATGAACGTATCCAGGGCCAGTACTGCTTGGCTACCATTAAGTTTGACAGAAGGTCCCACGACTATGTTCTGCTAGAAGATGGAAGTGACACTCACAATGCATCCGCATGGAATCGGATTCAGGTGAGGGTGAAAAAGATTTACGAAGACTTGCATGCCTGAGGTCCTGGGTTCAAATCCCGGTTCCAGTACTTTTTTGTGTGTGTGTGTTAGTAGCATTCTTATGATGAAACCAACTTTAGCGCAGACCTATCTGTCTCTATTATCCTAAGAAGACAGACACTTTGTTTGAGAAATAAACAGTGTTCTTGTCTTCTTAAATAACAGGCTAAGAAGACTGATGGAGTGTATATGCAAACAGTTGTCACTGGGCCATCTTACAAAGTTAACCGTCTTTTTTTCGTAAGGTGACCCTTCTCTTATACACTAGCACCCTCTTAGCCTGTTATTTAAGGAGAAAATAACACTGTTTCTTTCTCAAGCAAAGTGTCTGTCTTCTTAGAATAACAGAGACAGGTCTGCGCTACTATGGCAACATGGAATTTTTTAAGGGAAACGTGGAAGCAGACTAAAACACTAAATTCTGTTTTTACAGACTTTGTCTAAAGACCCGACACGTCGCTCCCGGAATGAGCTCAACGTAGCGTTGTGCGTACCAGCGTCTTGTACGGCACTAGACGTACAAATTCACGTGGATACATCACTGGCTCTTCTGCGTAAGCAGCTCCAAGTAGAAGCATCCGTACACGTTGACCCGACTATGTGTCAAGTCCATCAATCTTTCTTTCTGTCAGTGCCAGACATCATCGTCCTGTAAGTTGCTTGATAGCCGAGTGGTTTCGATGAAGGTACTCACGGAGGTGTATTCCCTTTCTCGAACGCCAGCAAACCCACCCAACTAACACCTTCAAAATTTATTGTAAGAAGAACTGTTCCCCGTATATTGCATGATGGCGTGCCTTATCTTCTTACAATAAATTTTGAAGGTGTTAGTTGGGTGGGTTTGCTGGCGTTCGAGAAAGGGAATACACCTCCTGTTCGATCCCCATCGGTTAAGCATCTGAAGTGAAATGTATCGATACTCGATCGAGACCGATAACTGCACCATCGTTTGTTTCTCGTTCGAATAACACACTATGTTTAGCTTTTAGAACAGCCACTGCCATTGGCGGTCGTGCAATTACTAGTGTTATCCAGCAGGTGTATTCCCTTTCTCGAACGCCAGCAAACCCACCCAACTAACACCTTCAAAATTTATTGTAAGAAGATAAGGCACGCCATGATGCAATATACGGGGAACAGTTCTTCTTACAATAAATTTTGAAGGTGTTAGTTGGGTGGGTTTGCTGGCGTTCGAGAAAGGGAATACACCTCCTGTTCGATCCCCATCGGTTAAGCATCTGAAGTGAAATGTATCGATACTCGATCGAGACCGATAACTGCACCATCGTTTGTTTCTCGTTCGAATAACACACTATGTTTAGCTTTTAGAACAGCCACTGCCATTGGCGGTCGTGCAATTACTAGTGTTATCCAGCAGGTGTATTCCCTTTCTCGAACGCCAGCAAACCCACCCAACTAACACCTTCAAAATTTATTGTAAGAAGATAAGGCACGCCATGATGCAATATACGGGGAACAGTTCTTCTTACAATAAATTTTGAAGGTGTTAGTTGGGTGGGTTTGCTGGCGTTCGAGAAAGGGAATACACCTCCTGTTCGATCCCCATCGGTTAAGCATCTGAAGTGAAATGTATCGATACTCGATCGAGACCGATAACTGCACCATCGTTTGTTTCTCGTTCGAATAACACACTATGTTTAGCTTTTAGAACAGCCACTGCCATTGGCGGTCGTGCAATTACTAGTGTTATCCAGCAGGTGTATTCCCTTTCTCGAACGCCAGCAAACCCACCCAACTAACACCTTCAAAATTTATTGTAAGAAGAACTGTTCACCGTATATTGCATCATGGCGTGCCTTATCTTCTTACAATAAATTTTGAAGGTGTTAGTTGGGTGGGTTTACTGGCGTTCGAGAAAGGGAATAGACCTGCAGAAATGTACACAAATCTTTCGATGCAACGTATGGAGGTGATCCTCCTGTCTATATCTAGTAACCAAAAGCTACTCTAGCCTTTTTTAAGGTAGGTAACTAAATATTTCGGATAGATGCTGGAGCAAAAGCTAAACATAGAGCGGCTATTTTGAAAGTACCCAGGTATCAAGTTTCCCCGCCACTTTACCTCAAGGGAATCGTAACAGAGGTTTCTTCAAATGTTCCAGATTTATTTTCGTGCTATTTGGTTTGATCCTTGGAATGAGTACCTCATACGACTTGATGACGAAGATGAAGGCTTTTGAGTTCTGCAAAGCTCCTGGTAAGTTATTAGGGTGCCTGACTGCCTGAGGCGAGGCTAGATGGACGGGGACCTTCAATTTTCTGTCTTACTTCTTGCAGGGAAGTCGCACGACGTGATAGTATCGTTCTCCGCAGCAGCAAACCTTCTAAAGCTAATCCAGCACACTCCCTCTGAAGACGGCCTGGACTGTATTCACGGGCTGAAATTTGTCTCAATTTGTCTGATCATTATGGGGCACAGGATCATGTTCGTTCTCGGGGCTCCCATCGTCAATACTGAATTCGTAGAAGGGGTGAGTTCATCCTGACCGGCCGAAGTCAAATGAACATTTGGTGTGACATCCATGCTACCAAGAAAAAACTGTTGATCCTGGCATTTGAACCCGGGACCACAGTCGACATTTTTTAATGTCCAATTTCGGTTGGCTAATTTTCCTCTTTATGGTTTGTCTAGTTCTACAGCAAAGTGGAGTCCATGATTCTTCTGAACGGGCCGATTGTGGTGGACACATTCTTCAACATCTCTGGTTTCCTGGTCTGTTATCTTCTGCTTCACGAGTTCCGCAAAAGAAATCGCTTCAACTACTTCATGCTCTACCTTCATCGGCTCGTACGGTAAATCTAAATTCAACAGATATTTCTTTTTATGTGTGTGAGCTAAGCCGAAGCCAGTTTAGGAGTTGGCCGAAGCTGAAGCGGAAAAATTACCGCTCGGACAATAATATCGTCTTGTGTCTTTCAGACTAACTCCAGTGTATCTGGCTGTGCTTGGATTTTACTGCACTCTGTTTGTGAAAATGGGGTCTGGGCCTCTTTGGGCCGAGAAGGTTGGCAAAGAAGCGGAGAGGTGCCACAAGTCATGGTGGACGAATCTGCTGTACGTCAACAACTACGTTTATCCAGACAAACTTGTGAGTTAAATTTTTTTACGAGCTATATCCTATATCATGGTTTTTGCAAACGCAGTGATATACGTGTATACCGACTTATTCTCAATTACATAATCATGGTTTTGCAGGCGCAATGTAATACGTGTACACCCACTTTTAAATTACATAATCATGATTATTGCAGGCGAAGTGAAAAGCCGTCTACACTAAGGCTGAATTTCACCACCTTCCGATAGTGTCTTTAACGAGAGGATTTAACGAACGGATTTGCGTTATCGTATGTTTAGCTTACGACAAGTGCGTTCGCAGAGAAACAAGTACAAGCGCAAGGCAAGGCTAAACATACGATAACGTGGATCCGTTCGTTAAATCCTCTCGTTAAAAGACACTATTGGAAAGTGGTGAAATTCAGCCTAAGTTTTATAAATTATATGTTTCTAGGCAAAAACATGTGTACACAAAAATTTATTCCACCCTCTCTGGCCAAGTGAAATGTATATCGAGCCTAACGTGGTTCGGAACCCACCCAAAACTGTAACAGTTTCTTGGCCAAACTGGCATTTTCACTATTTTTCTTTAACGGTCTCCATAGCCCCGAGAGGTAGAAAAGCTTAAGCACTTAAGTGGAGATGGGAGTGTCCGCCCTTCTGTTCAGATTTTCCATTTGCCATCTTTGAGGGGTGAGCTTAATCTTGGACAAGGAATACGGCTCGTACCCTGAGCCCATTCATAATGTCCAAGTCCTTGACAAATTGATAAACTTGACATAAAATCTACAACCATTTTAAAATTGTTTGCAGTGTATGATCCAGTCTTGGTACATAACATGTGACATGCACTTGTTCGTGATATCTCCGTTCATTGTCTTCTTGCTGTACCGGAAGCCAGCGGCAGGAAAGGCGGTACTTCTCGCACTAACCGCCGCATCCCTTCTCACGTCCTTTTTGGTCACCTTTTTCGGCAAGCTTGATGCTCTCCTACTTCTCTACATGAAGTAAGTGGTGTAGAATGTTGTCTTTAAAGGGGCCGGGTCACACCGGTTCGATCCCGGTCCGGTCAAAGTTTTTCTGATTGATACTGACCTCTGAAAAAATAGGGATGACTGGGGAGCTGGTATTTGGTAGTGCTGGATTATGGATAATTCTTGAACTGAATTTTGCAGTACTCTTCGGGACCCCATCTCCAACCCCACGTTCCGCAGTATCTACATCCCCACCCACACCCGTGCTACCCCGTACTTCATCGGAATGGCTACCGGTTACCTCAAATTTCACATCAAGTACTCCGCCATCACCATGCCAAAGGTATAATTCCTGGCGTACCTTAAGACGGAATACACATTTGCTATTCTACGTATTACGTTTGTTCCGACAATTTGTCTTCAGAAATCGAGTGATGAAAATGGGAGGAAAATTTTTTCTGCTGCCACGTGTTTTACCGTCTTCATGACGATTTATTATTTTCAGATGCTAGTGTGGTTCGGCTGGCTTTTGGCCCTATTCTGCATAGAAGGAACAATATTCTCCGCTTGGATTTTCTACATTCCCGGACGCCCGTACGACGCCCTCACGTCAGCGTTCTACGGTGCTTTCCATCGCATGGTCTGGAGTCTGGGGACGTCTTGGATGATCTTAGCTATGTCCACCGGAAACGGATGTAAGTTTTTTCTGAACAGTGGAGATGTTGAAGTGAGGGGACCCAGGTTCTCGCCTGGAATTGCCGAGACTTTTTCAGGTGAATTTTTCACCCCCTTACATTGAAAGGTATGTGGGATCCTCCTAGGGCCTCCAGTACATGTGAAACTGTGTGCTGCTATACAGTGGAAAACCATCTAAAACTGTAGGTCCCCACTCTGTAAAATAGAGGTTCACAACCCGTTCAAAATGACTACCCTCTTCTTACGGACCAATCTCCCTAAAATACCATTCGAGTCAATTCTAGGGCTTGGACATAAGCAAAGCACTGTATTTTTTTTCCTGGTAACGGGATTCGAACCCAGGACCTCAGTCGTGCTAGTTACTAGAACACGGGGAAGCCGCCAACTACACCATCTCTTTTCCAGCGTTTATTGAACCGATCTTCTCGTGGAGACCGGTGATCACTCTCAGTCGTCTCGCCTACTGCGCTTTTCTTTGTCACGGAGGACTCCAGCTGTACAGTGTGGCGACAGCTCGGACTCCATTCTACGGGTCCATCTTTAACCTCATCTGGTTGTCGCTGGGTGACATCTCCATGTCATTCTTCCTGGCTCTTGTTCTTTCCCTCACCTTCGAGTCTCCTATTCTTAGGCTCGAGAAGCTTCTACTTCACCGTGATACATCCGTCGACCATAAAAAGGTAAAAATCCTAAGCAGCCTCCTGACACCAGGGCAACACCGGTTCGATCCCGATCTTGTCAAAATATTTCTGGTCGGTATTCCCCTCTGATATGTTCAACATCTCACGTTAAAAGTCTATCGAGGCAGTAGTAGTTCGATCGAAGCCGAATAAGAGCGGGCTGAAGCGGAAAATATTACTTATGTCGTGATTTGAACCCCCTCGGTCGCCTTGACCGCTCAGACGCTGGTTAGGTTAGATAACGACCGTAACAACCGTTTGTTTGGTTTGTTTTCAGGACGACAACTACCACAAACGAACTAAGAGCTGGAACGGGGTGGTGACAGTGGATAAAGTCCTCAATAAGGACACAGCTTCTGCTATCCTGCATAACGCACATCACCATTGCTCCATGGTGCCCAACGGTCATTAGTTGCCGTTGATATACACCCACTGATATGGCACTCTGAGATCGACCCCACAATATTCAATTTGAATTTTGGCGGGAACCTATCCCGCCAAAATTTAAATTATGTGGATTGGCTTGGGAATGGCTTCAAGTTTTCCATGTAGTACCATGTCCTTGGGTATATATCAATATTAGTTGGCTCTAATTTTATTCAACTGTGGTTAGAAGAAATATTTTTGTCTTGCCCAAAATTTTCAACCGCCATCTTTTTCTAACCATAATTGTATAATGTTAGATTCAGTGATCCAGTGATCTCAGGCACGAATTTTATTTTTCGGTCATTCTGTGGTTCCTATTTATTTGCTTTGTACTGTAGGTATACGATTTCCTGCATCTTCTTGCTCCAGGGTACTTCTTGTATAATTTCTATATGAAGGTAGCAAATATCTTGCGATAATAAATACTTTAAAATATTTTTTGTTGGTTACCTAAATACCTGTCTGCGTATATATTTTTATGGCATCCAAGTAACGCAGTTTTTCTGTTATATGGAGTTCAGCACTGACAGTGTTACTGGGGACTTCCCTTCCCACCAAAAGCTTGATGTTTTCAATCCCATATAATAACGTTATCTCAGCTTCTCCAGAATAATGCACCAATTCCCCTGATCATAATAATAATCCAAACAAGAAACACCTTCAATCTCCTCACACATACCTCTCAACTCAGCATCATCAAAAACGTGGTAGTAGCGCAAAAACGTGGGACCAGACTCAGTACCCGTACTAGGTTTCTTCTGCCACGGCACGAACATGTCCGCGCTTTGAAAGTTGGTACGGTTGGTATGAATTGGAAGAACTACATTACCTGCTAGAGCTAGAGTTTGTTCGGTCGGGGCAGCTGAGGGAGGTGTCGATTGTTTCCGTTGTTTAAGATAGCTGGATTTTTCTGCGTTCGCTTCTTGGTTTTTGGCCCAGACGTAGACGAGTGCTTTGCCGCCGGGTCGAAGTACGCGAATGATTTCTTTTACGCCTTTTAGCCGCCTCTCCTGTAAAAAGAAGTGTTGTGTAGGTTAGGGCAGAGGCACGGCACTATGTTACGAACCAAGAGGTTCCAGTCTCGAGTTAGAGAGATTTTTCCTGGGCCTACCTAGCACTGATGAGTAGGTACCTAGCATTCACTGCCTACTAGGCTCTGACTTAGCTATACATGCACCACGGAGTTCCTTCTTCTGCTATGCGACTGACTGTTCAGTGCCGAAGAGGA
The DNA here is from genome assembly GCA_950004255.1 of Mesopsocus fuscifrons. Lineage (NCBI taxonomy): Eukaryota > Metazoa > Arthropoda > Insecta > Psocodea > Mesopsocidae > Mesopsocus > Mesopsocus fuscifrons. The sequence goes on from OX465379.1 coordinate 15,357,973, forward strand.
GTTTGCTGAAGCCAGTTGCAGGTATGGAAGGGTGGGAAGGTAAATAAATATCTCTGAAGCCGTGGTTCGAACCCAGACCACTCAGAACACAAGTCGGAATATCTGGCACTTACCTCAGTAGATAAATGATGCAGAACAGCGATGCTAATAACTCCATCAACGCAACAATCCTTCACAGGCACATACAAGCAGTCACAAACAAAAACAGGGTAGCCGCGGGTGTTACAGAGTTGCGACAGCGTCGCGCTACGGTCACAACCCAGCAGGACGATATCCGGGCGACATCCAAGGTACTTTCCGTTTCCGCAACCCACGTCCAGAACAATGGCTCCAACCGGAAACGAGTCCAGGAACTGGACCACGTTTGGCCACGGCTTGTGTCGTGTTTCGCTAAAATGGTCGGCTATCTCTTCATAGACCTATGGAAAATAATTATTTTACCTTAAGGTCGACTACACGTACTTGGTTCGCAATGCTACGTACTTCAAGCCCTACTCCGAAGTTACAGGGCGAGTGAAAAGTGTTAATAGGGGGATGTAAACCTGAGACTCTTTGTCGTGAGGTAGTGTTGTATTTTTGCATGAAATGGAGTAATAAGCCCACAGGAGCGGTTTTAAACAGTCAACTACCAGTCCGCATATTTTTTTGACAGATCGCGAAAACACAACACTACCTCACGCGGAATATTTTTTTGTAACGTTTCGGACTAAAACAGTATGATTTTATCGTCACATTTACTAGAAAAGCTTGATAAATGTTTGTAATATTTACCGCCGCCTTGTTACATGTTGACAATTTTTATTTCACTTATGGAAGTGGGTAATTGCAACACCCTTTCTCTACTTTTTCTCTTGTAAAAGCTAAACATAGTGTCCTACTTTCACTCGTTCGTTTCGCGTTCAAATAGCACACTATGTTTAGCTTTTAGAGTAGACACAACCAATACGATATTGCAATTACCAGTCTCCGGCGGTACTAATATGTAAACATTAGTTTTGTCGAATATTTACTTCCGCACAGTGGTTTTGGTGGAGTTCGTCGAGAATGTATATACAGCCTTAAGGGCGGTTCTACTGGTAAACGGGTTAGGCGTGCTATTTAGCTGATTAATACAATAAGTACAATATTTATAGTTTTTAACCATAACATTTATGATAGTACATAACATACAATATACAGTGAACTTTTAGGGGGCACTACAGTAGACATTATGGGAAATAGTGAAATCCATTATGCACTACAGGTCAATGCCCTGTCTAGCCTACATCTCATTGGTTGGGAGGCCATTGACCTGAATCATTGATTCATGAATTACCACAGCGGTATGTAAAAACGGACGCATAATTTTCAATTCTGGAAGCCAGGTAGCTATTCCATCACTCTTTAGAAGCTGCTCAGCCTCTACAAAGGTAAGTCGATTTCATCTTCATATTTATTTTTTATCAAGAAACAAAATAACGCTAATATTTATATTTCAGAACATTTAAATATCCAATAGTTTCCTCGAAAAATTGGTAGAAAAATTATTCTTCTGCCACGAGTTTCACAACTGTTTATTAACTCTTAGCTTGACTGGTAAGTACCTGGTGAACGCAGGCGTCCTCGAACTGTTTCGCCCCCTCCTCAGTGACTCCCCTCGTCTTCTCCTGTAGACTCTGTATAGCAGTATCACAAAGCTCAGGAAAGTGGCAGCAGCAGTCCCCAAGTCGCGTCTTTCGGAACGTCACAGACGTCCTGACTGAACGTGGCACCAGTGTAAGACCGCCATGGCTCCCTGGAACCACGTCGGATTTTCTTGCGGTTATTCCGTGTGTCCACCCATAGCTGTAAATCCTGATAGTTAGATATACAGGATATATCACTCAGGTCAAACCACACCATGATGAGTATACTGAAGATGAAGAATATTTATAAGTACTTTAGTGACGACATCATTCCTTGCGCAAAAGGTAAAACATTTCCTCCTGGGATGATACGAAGACCAGTAGATACCTTGGCACACGTTAAATGTACGACAGTACCGGCCACTAAAAAACCCGCGAAAATTTAAAATGTTCTGACTCACCGTGACTCGCCAGTCATAACACACAGGCTTCTTCGTGGCAGCAGAACATGTCGTATCGTGCCCTTCTTACGCCACTCCATCACCACGTCACTCTGCATGCTGAGGGACAGGATCATGTCTGTGAAGGCACTGTGGGTATCTGCGTGAGGTGGGATACCGTCTCCAGGCATGTACCTGATTCAAAATAACGTTAGATGCAATGCGGTTTGTTTACGTTTACCGTTGCGCACAAATACTTTGTGGGGTATGTAAGAAGCCTCTTGGCGAAGGCATCGCATAGTAAAACAAGCAGTAAGCCATCGGTATTTTTAAGACTGCGCTGCTCTCATTAAATATTTAGAAACCCATGCCGAGATGGCCACCAAATGCCACCCGTTTCTCGACTTATGATTCCATGTAACCGAATTTTTGCAGAGGAGAGGATACTTCACATAAGGTTCTTTTGGCCACTTAGTTTTCTTTTCATCTGTGCTTCGTACCAATGGAAATAATTTCCAGAAAAAATTGGGTACCTGTTGGCGGTACACTGGTCAGGTACGAAGTCGATCTCCTCCTGTTCCAACAGTCGTGGCCAGAGTGCGCTAAACTCCTCAGGGATCGGTTCAATGGGTTCTGGATCAGCTCTATTGTCAGAGTATCGAAACACAAATCCGAAATGTTTCACGACTCTGTTTTTGAGGGTTGAAACGGCCGTTTCCATGGAGAGACACTCGAGTAATTTTTGCTCTTCTTCTTCAGTGATAAAATTGGTAAAAATCTGTAACGAGAAATAGACGTCAGAAGGTAGCATAACCTAATGCGTCCAGGGCGGCCGTTCTGCCAAGTTGGCATCCCCGGACTAACTGTAAGTGGGGAGGGATGGCAATTTTTTGTGGGTACCCGCCATCCCTGAGTTGTCATTCCAGTCCCTCCATTCCAGAGGGCATTGTACTTTCACTAGCTTAATTTTGTACTTAGGAACAATTTGGGTTTTTGTGTCGGTACGTGCATGTCTGCTATGAATAGTTTTGTCTCCGATAAGGCCCTTAGAGGTGACATAGTTTCCAACATTTACTTTGTTATAATTTTTACCTATCCTTACAAGTAATCCAGGAGGAGGTTGGAACAGATGACTGGGATCTTCGTGAACTGGAAGGCGGTCAACAAATGCTAAGAATGCAGGGCCTCCTCCATCCCAACTAATAGCATCTGTTGACCCTACAGCAGCAGCAGCAGATTCCACTAAAACATAATCAAACTCTCAGTGTGATTGCAACAACGCAGTACCAGCAGTGCACTCCCGACTTGTCAAAAGATTTCCTGGTTAACCTTGTTCGGCTCAGGGCCTACAAATTTCCGATGGGTAAACCTGGCCTTCACTGAAGCCTCAGTAAAAGTTTTACCTGATTCGAACTTTACGAATGACACGCTCTGGCTAGGCGGTAGAACCATGTGTTTCATAGAACCAAACGGAGAGAGCGCCTGTAGTAGCCGATCCTGAGTTAGTCCGTTGGCCAGTCCCCCATTGCAAACAGCCACAAACTAGAACATGATTGGGGAAGTGAGAAAAGCACCTCAAGGTCCATTTATTCCGGAGGTTTCGTTATGTGGGGGCAGTATGATGACGGCGTAGCATCTTTGATCACCTAACCAAACAGTTGTTTTCAAAGAAGGAAATGCTGGAGCCCAGCTACTTACCCTAGACTGTGAAGAAGGTAGACTACTTACCACGGATGGCTCGTTTTCCAGTTGAATACCAAAAGTTTTGTTAAGGATGTTAGAATAACGTTGTTTCTTTCTATCCTTTAACTTTTTAAACCCCATTTTCACTGTCTACTGGCCGAAATTCACGAAAACCTCTAAAAATTAACCTAACCTGGTCAACATTATCGGCATCTTATCTCCTGAATTTACACAAATATTCTATGAGCAAACATGATAATCTTTAAATAATAAATTTATTTTTTAATTGTGTATTTTAAATGTATATTAGTTTACATTAATTCGTTTAAAAATTTGAAAATGACAACAAATCAAAATGTAAACAAATCGTTATTTGGCAACGTCGTATTTGCGGCAAACGATGGATCGATATTGCGTCTGCGCATGCGCTATCGATACTCGACTCGAAATAGAAAATGGCCTGACAAATCCAGCAACATCTTTTCACATACCGAAAAATTCATATTTATCAGTATTCTTTGATTAAATCCAGTATGTTTAGGTGATAAAACTAATTCTCGGTGTCCATTTTAACTTATTCTGGTAAGTTTCCTCCATATTTTTACATTTCTTCAATTTAATTTTGACTTTTTATGACCTAGTCCCTAAGCGCCAAAATTTTTATCTTGAGTTCTTTTTGGGGTTAATTTATGATAAATTATGTGAAAATTGTGTTAATAAGGTGTGATTTCAATTTTTTACGTGATAAATGAAATTTCCGGTGAGTTTTTGTGGGGGTAGTGGGGTTTTAAGCGTTGAAAATTCAAATATTTCGTGAACCGTGACGTTTTAGTTCACCCTCCCAACCTGGACTCACCTTCCGTGCATTGTAATATTACTAATTCATAGCAGTCCTTATTTATGATGTATTTGTAGTCCTCAGTTATTGGCTTTTACAGGGCCACGTTAAGGGTGTTTGAAAGTCACAGAGACATTCCTTCGCTGTTAGATTACTTACCTGCTCTCATAACCAAAGCAAAAGATGATAGGTAATTTGCTCTGGGACGTTAAAGTAAGTACTAGGTACCTAAAAGGGTCAGGGCCCAGTTTTCGTGACCTAACAAGAGGGTGATTTGATCAGACAGTATAGTTTTTTCCCAGTCAGTGATGGCCAGGCTCATTGCTCAGCACGCCTGAGGACGACTGAGTAACAATTACATGTCCCAGGGCAAACTTTTTGGTTTTGCTGTGCCAGGAACACCATAGGACGGGCTCCTCCATCACAGTGACTTTTGAGCACCCTTAAGAGGACGCTATACCTGACGATGCATTTTTTGCCGCCCATAAGATTAACATTGCGAGCGGCGATTCATTTTCAAGGTTTACCCTTGGTTTGGAAAGACACAAAATTTTGCCTGTACCTAGCCGTAACAATGTTCTAGGGAGTGTTCGAAGCAGATTTCCCATTTTTTTACTGGTTTTCGAGATACAGCACTTTTCTTGAGGTATGCGATGCTAGCATTTGCAAAACAGTTGCAGTAAAAGTAACCAGTGAGAAATTGGGAAATCTGCTTCGAACACTCCCTAGAACATTGTTAGGGCTAGATACAGGCAAAATTTTGTGTCTTTCCAACCAAGGGTAAACCTTGAAAATGAATCGCCGCTCGCAATGTTAATCTTATGGGCGGCAAAAAATGCACCGTCAGGTATAGCGGACCCTTAACTATCTTGGCTTAATAGGTAGCTAGGTATATCCGCAGATAGCGTTGCGTGCTGGGCTATCGTGCCATCCCATGATATCCCGCTGCTTCGCTTTTCCACCCTGATAATCGCCCAGGGTTGGCTTCCGTCTCGAATCAATGTTCCACGATTGTGTAATTTATGGGTTTTACGTACGACACTCCCCGACCTAGTTTTCTAACTTGGCCGTATGGGAAGAACCTTCCTCCGTATTGGCTTGGTGCCCATATCAAAGTTAATTCGAAGACTCAATTATTTAAAAGGCGCACGTTTTAGTTTCGCTAGCTTGAGCCATATGGCGGCGAACAGATTTCTTACTTTTTCCAAGGTCTTAGGATTTCCAAAAAATTTCTTTTAGTGTCCATCCGTAGTGAAGATACCTGCATGCGATGCAATTCTGGTCTATAAATGTTTCAGGACTTTCAGGTGGCTCGAAAGCCTCCGAGAAAAGAAGCTATTTTTGAGTAAATACACTGCTGCATACTTAAATGTTCTGAAATGTCTTTTTAACGTCAGAAATTAACTGGCTGTGTTGTGATTTTACAAACCCGTAACTTTTGTCAGTAAAATACCTGTCCAAAATAACAGTCATTTCATTTTGGTCGTTATAAAGACACTATGTTTCAGACCGTAGCTTTCACTCGCTACAGAGAGTGACAGCTGTATTTTTGTTTTTTCAGGTTCACCCTGCTATACCAGAGTTCGATGCCATGTCAGCCATCTCAGTAAGAAACCGTTTCAAAACATATCAAGACTGGAGAAGTGATAGAGACATAGTGCGTTGAAATGGTGGAAAAATCCACGACGGCGGGGGGCGCAGAGGCGACTGAAAAGGCCCTGCTCCCCCTCCACGTTCTCCTCAGCTTCCGACGCCTATGCCTTGTTACCGTAGCGCTCCCCCTGTCCTCCCTGCTCATATGCTTCGTGACCGCGTACATCTTTCAGAGGGATGACATCCATGAAACCCACTGTAGGGTAAGTTAAAAGCTTTGAATTTTTTTCACGTTCGTTGGAAAAACATCTGATGGCCACATACGTTTGGGACGGGATGCATCCCCGGACGTCATCTGCAATCCAGGATGCGTCGTATGTCGCCAGCTTTCTAGAAGGTCGCCATCCACGAGACCCCTTGTAGGGTGAGTCGAAGGGTTTTACCACCGAGGGGTTAGCCACTCGTTGGGAATCTTTGGAAATCTTTGTGGAATCTCAAGGAATCTCCGGAGTGGTTACCCCGTCGGGTTTTACTGCATTTTTACCATCCATAAGGCTAACATTGCGAGGGGCGAAGTGGTTGGGGTGTCTCGTAGCTTTAGGAATGTTCTAATCTAGAGAACTACCCTCGCAGAGTCCACAGTAGTTTTTCAGATTTCTCTTTTTTTCATTACGTGCAAAAATTTGAGTTGGGAACTGCGAAATCAAAATTAGAAATAACCTACCGCTCTCAGTGTTAATCTCGCCGCGAGAAAATTTCGTCGTCCTCCGGTGCTGCCAAACCTTAAAAACCTAGCTCGCTTAACTAATTTTCTCATGACCGAAAGGTATAGCATACCGAAAAATAGTTCCTTACTGGATTAGAATTGGAACTAAAACCCCCAATAATTCCTACGGAATGTTGTCACTAAAAATCATCGTGATGACACCTTCTTTTACCCAGAAGATTTCCATAAAATAATACTACAGTAGGTATGTCGGTTATGTCTGCGAACGGGTCTAGGTTGTAAGTCCTTTTCATTAGAAACAGCTAAAAATTGACCTAGGACAGTCTACAACATACTTAAACCCGAGAAAACGCTATGAACACGTTGTACAGTCGGCTTTACTGCTAGCATTAGCTGACCAGGGATTTGCTGACCCCCAAAACGCTTAAAATGAGAAATTTATACGTGACGTTTATGAGCATTCCACTGGAGGGACCCACCAGGGCCGTGAAATGACGAGAGCCAAGGGATGCATGCCATGAGGGTTGCGAATTATTAACTCCATTATTCAATTCTTAATGATCCTAGGTTGGACCGCTGAAAATTAGAAATAGTCTCCCGGAAAAACTTTTTTGGTAGGATCGGGATCGAACCGGTGTGACCCGGCTCTCACTATTCCTCAAAAGTCGACCATTTAGTCCACTCGGCTAATTAGTGACTCAGACGGGGTGGAGGTCTAGGTGCTACTTAACCCTCACACAATTTAAGTGGCTGTTCTGACATGTGCTGTGCTTTTCCCTACTTAATTCGATTTCTCACTAATTAAGTTATCGATGAATCAAATGCATGAATGGCTATTTGTTTACGTTTTTTCTGCACACTTTATGAGAGGAAACTATTGGATATTTAAATGTTCTGAAGTATAGTATGTCTTTTTAGCGGCTGAAATTAACAGGCTGTGTGGTGATTTTGGTCTACAAAAAATCTGTCCGAAATTAACCGATCGTAAAAAGACATATATTATATTTCAGAACCTTTAAATATCGAACACCAGAACCACTTTAATATTTTTCCAGTGGGCTTGAGGGTATTTTTAAGTAGATAATTTTCGAGATTCCACCCATTCCTGGCCTTCACCGGCTGTGGAAAAAGTCGACTGTCTGGTGTGGTTCTTATACCTAATCAACCCCTTGTGTACAGAGGTTCTGAATGGGGCCCTTTTTTCTGAGTTGCCATCCCAATCCCGCCATCCCAGCCCCGCCATTCCAGGAAGCTTCGTATGTGACCAGCTTTAGTCCGAGGAGAGTTCCAGCCTTATACATAAGTAATACAAGTATACCTCAGTACACGTGACGAGCTTTCGAGAAACAGTGAAGGGGTTTGTGGCAAATATTTTACTACGAAATAAATATTTTAGTTGGGGAGGAGTGCTGTCATACAATTTTAGTTGGCAGGTGGAGCATTGGAGGGAGCTGAAGCCAATACATCCATGGCGTAAGCAGACAATTTTTCCGTTACGCCGGGATTCGAACCCGGACCTGTCAGGGCACAAAGTGGACCCTAGTCTAGCCAGGTTACACCGGTTCGACCTAGAATTTTTTCTGAGCGGCATTCACCCCTGATATGTTCAGCATCTCACTGAAATGTATATCGAGGTTGTAGTGGTTCGGAACCCACCTAAAACTGTAGGTCTCCGTCGTGGCTGGGGAGCTAGTACCATAAATCTTGAACCTTGACTCTTTCAGTATTGACTGATGGTTTCTTTTGGCTTTCTTTTTCCCCTTTACAATCTCACCATTAACTTGCTGGTAAAAAAATAACATAGGTAGGGGTGGGAGTGGGGGTAGCTGGTAATCACATTTGCCGCCCCTAGTTTATTATGTTCTAGTTATTAATCTTCCCTTTTTTTGACATCAAAGCTCGGTTTTGCCGCTTTTTACTTTGCGACGTCAGGGTCGCCCGACCATAAAACCAGGCTTTAATCTCATTACAATTTTCCACTGCTGTTCAAGTCCTGTGTGTGAGAGTGTAGGGAAAAACACTAGGCTTGCTCGAACGAGGTCCTGGGTTCGAATACCGGTAGCATAAATTTTTTTCTGGTTTAGCGTGGATGTCACATATTCAATAGTTTATTCTTTTATTAACAGCTGTGCCCTCGAGCCAATGGTTGTAAGCACCAATAGGTACTTGGGACCTTAAGGGCATCTACGCAGTCGTGTTTGTTTACGTTTTTTTTCAACAAAAAATCTGTCACAACATAGCCTTTAAAGTCGATAAAAAGACATTATATTTCAGAAAATTTAACTATCGAAGAGTTTCCTCATAAAGCGTGCAGAAAAAACGTAAACAAATAGCGAAAATAAAGAAGGTTATTCGACTTGATTACCATGCAACCTGGCCTTAATGTGAAGGGACCTATTCGCTATTTTGATTACTAGGTATTTATACAAATGAGTGAGAAATAGCGTGTCGATTGTGATCAAAAAGTGTCGTTTCGTATTGATCCACCTTGTGACTTGTTCTTTATAGTTTACATTATTTCACTGCGGGGTTGTAAGTACATGTTATAGGTACATATATTTTTCGAAATTGTGAATCACCCTATATACACTCCCAGTAGGATATTTTCTTCTGCAAAAACCATTAAGGCTGAATATACATTCGCTATTTTTTTACGTTCCGGTTTCAAACTTTGTGAGAAAACTATTGGATATTTAAATATTCTGAAATATAATATGTCTTTGTAACGTCATTGTCATTACTAGGGTTCGGATTGTTAGGTTGCTTAAAACCGAGAAATAGGTTGCTCAAAAACGCAAAATAGGTTGCTGAAAATAGGTTCCTTAAAATCCAATTTTACCTAGTGCTTAACTACTAAGGTAAGGTTTCTAATAAAAATTATAGGTAGGTAAGAGCAAAAAAGGAAGAATTTTCACATTTGGTTTTATTGCACGACCAAAACTTTTTCCAGATTTTCATTTTTTTTTTTTTTTTTTTTTTTAACTTGCGTAATAGGCGCGGATGTTTTTGACCGAAGCCGAAGTAGAGTACGCCGAAGCCGAAATATGAGTGGGCCGAAGCCAGTTTTTGGAGTGGGCCGAGGCCAATACATCCATGTCGGAAGCGGAAAATGTTTCCGTTCCGCCGGGATTTTCCAGATTTTCCACCTTAAAATTACGTCGCATCTCTGTCAAAGTTCTTTTAAGTGCAAAGAGACTTCTTTCTACGTCACACGAAACGAGAGGCAGAAATTTGAGGGAGGCAACTTCGGTAGATAGGGGAAAGATCGGGCCAGGCCCGTATCCAGAAAGCGGTCATGGGGGGGGGGGGGGGGGGTTCGGGGTAATGGGGGGGGTTTTAGCCTATATTTTTTTTTTTTGCTTCACGTCGGCATTACCATGTTAATTTTCTTTCATGGAGGGGGGAGTTAACCCCTTAGGTAACCCCCCCCGTGGATACGGCTATGGATCGAGCAAACGTTTTTTTTTCTGCACTTTTTCCTTCTAATATCTCCGCAGCTTCTCGGGCTGAGGCCCAGCCTGGGCAGCCTGGGTTTCTTTTTAGGGCAACCGCAAGCTTGGTGCTGACCAAATGCATCTGGCGTGTCCTGTGGCTCTGCGCATAGGCACGTAGCATGTACACAGGTCACAGGCATAAGGGTAGTTGGTATAAAAATAGAGTACATACCTACTTACCTGGTCTGCGAGGGAGTAATGGGAAGTAACCTCGACCTCGACTATCAACGAACCTAAGAAAATATATTTCTAATGGTGAAGTTAATGTAGTCTACGGGCTTCTTAGAAAAAATAAGTCTACAAGCTGATTTTATTTTCGTCTGGAAAGATTCTTTTGAAGCGAGCGTATTGTAAGACACGTGTCCATAAGTACTGTTATCTGCAGAATACGTTAAATTAGGCCGTCAACCAGCAAAATAGGATTTTTTAGTACTTTCAAAGCTGAAATAGGATTTTTTAGTACTTTCAAAGCTGAAATAGGACATTATAGGTCTCGATAAGATTTGGTGTGTGGGGTCGTGGAGGTCCAAAACGCCTAAATACAAAATTTGGCTGAAATCAAACGTAAGGAGAAGAATAGGTCTTTTTAGGACAAATCCGAACCCTAGTCATTACTCATGAGGCTATATTGTGATTTAACGATCGGTTAATTTTGGACAATTTTTTTGTGACAAAAATCACTCGATCGTAAAATCACAACATAGCCTCATGAGTAGTGACGTTAAAAAGACATATTATATTTCAGAATATTTAAATATCCAATAGTTTTCACACAAAGTTTGAAGTCGGAACGTAAAAAAATAGCGAATGTCTGGTGGCTACCAAATATCAAGAATCAGTGGTGTCCTGCCTTTCCCATATGGTCTGTTTGGAGCTGGATGTATAAAATTATCCAATAACAAAAAAAAACCTGTAACTGCAGTTAGAATGACACCCTGCAGTGGAGCAGAGCTGCAGACGGAGGGGGGTCGATTTTAGACTCCACCCCCGAGTGCCCCCGACCCTATACCCCCTCTCTGGCATGAGTCAGGCACCGTTCAACTTCAGTATTGCAAGGGGTAAGCGAAGATATACCTACGCGGTTAGTAAGCAGAGAGGTCGGGGGGAACTAGACCATTTCAAAAATTATCCGTCGTGCTCAGCAGCACTACCAAATACATGCTCCCCAGTCTCCCCACGGTGGGGACAGGGAACAGGCGTATTAGGATCACTTCCAGTTTTGACGTAAATCTCATAACATAACGCATAATTGAAAACGTTTGTATTAAATATTTTGAAAATTTGTTCTGGGCGAGAAAAAAGCATTTCCTCTTGATTTCCAAAATGATTTCTGTTTTCAACGTTACTTCAAAATTAAATTTCCCCCCAAAAAAAAATAAACACGCTTTTCCGGTTGGTTGGAGGCTGTTCCTCTACATTAAACAAAATGTGCGCGATAGGATTTCCCAGACAGCCAAGCTATATACTATATCGTTTTTGCCTCCCAAGGGCCGAGCGGTCAAGGGGTCAGCTTTGTGTCCTGGGAGGTCTGTGTTTGAATCCCGACGTAAGCATTATTTTTCGCTTACGGCATGGATGCAATATGGCTTCGGCCAAATAAATAAAATAGGACAGCGAGTTGGCTCTTACTGCTCTCAAGACCAAACTGGAGCAACCTTGGCTATGACTAACTCTTCAATGGGAGACCTCCCAAAAAAAAAAATCGTACCTGCACCCTTAGGTGATATAGGTGTGATGGTGTCTCTCAGTGGCTAAGTGGTCGACGGGTCTGCTTTGTGTTCTGTGAGTTCCAGGTTCGAATCCGGTTTAAAAAAAAATCCCACCAGTTGTACTTGATCCTCCCTCGTACCTGCACCCTTAGGTAATACGGGTCTGACGGTAAAAAGCGAGAGAGGTCTGAGTGTCATCGCTTAGAGTCTCGTGATTTCTCCAGAGACCTTGCTGAGCTGACTCAGCCCCGTTTCCTCATGTTTACCCTCCCACTTTCCTATCGTTTGCCTGTCAGCGACTCCTCGCCTGTTTTGTGTATTTACGAGAAACGAAGCCTGGCATCGAGGTGGAATATATGACACCTGCGAAAACCCCGAAGGAAATTGAAAATCGTTAAATGTATGCAATTTTATTCTGCTGGCAACACAGTGGCGCCGGGATAATTTCACCCCTGGGGGTATTTGAACTGGGTGATTTACAGTGTCGCCTTGTTGGTGACCGTTGTGTACGAGTATAACCCTCCCCTAAAAAAATCATCCCCCAAATGGCGTTTTTCAGGGGTTCTCTATGACGTCGATCTCACTTAGACCGTTCACAAAAATTCATTCCGTGGTTTCCTGTATGTATACCCTCTACTATCTTGAAGTAACGTAACTGAATGGTGGCGCCACGTGCTGGGCAACAACAAAACTCATACAATAGTCCAATGGAATACTCACTTGTTCAATATACGGATCTGGAGTACTGGTACTCTTGACACCATACTACTGCCTTCTTTAAGGGTCCGCTATACCTGACGGTGCATTTTTTGCCGCCCATAAGATTAACATTGCGAGCGGCGATTCATTTTCAAGGTTTACCCTTGGTTGGAAAGACACAAAATTGTGCTTGTACCTAGCCCTAACAATGTTCTATAGGGAGTGTTTGAAGCAGATTTCCCAATTTCTCACTGGTTTCTTTTATTGCAACTGTTTTGCAAATGCTAGCATCGCATACCTCAAGAAAAGTGCTGTATCTCGAAAACCAGTAAAAAAAATGGGAAATCTGCTTCGAACACTCCCTAGAACATTGTTAGGGCTAGGTACAGGCAAAATTTTGTGTCTTTCCAACCAAGGGTAAACCTTGAAAATGAATCGCCGCTCGCAATGTTAATCTTATGGGCGGCAAAAAATGCACCGTCAGGTATAGCGGGCCCTTAAGTGGCGCAGTTTTTACAATTTCGATATACAAATCGATCAAAGGGCCACGTGCGGGTAAATATTACTCCCATTATCGATACTTAGGGTGCGTCGATACCATAGAGAAACACAGCGGTTACCATGGCAACCATAGAGTACACCATCAGTAATTTTTCGTGTGGTGTGGCGACAATATGGTGTTAAATTTCCGTATATATTTAGCCCCATAGTTCAATAAACAGACGATACCATAGGGAAACACTGCGGTTGCCATGGAAACCATAGAGTAAACGATATCGAAATTATCGATCGATATAAGATGGTGGTGTACGTACCGGTATCTATCGAGGTTCCGTAGTTTCCTTATTTGTTTCTTATGCTTTATCCCTATAATGCTTTTTCCGATGTTTTGTGCCTGATGCCCTATAGATCCAGGCGCTCATCTATGTAATATCTATAAGGATGGACCTCCCTGGCCCTTTTCTGTATTGAATAAGCTTGTTATAAGTCATAAGGTATCGAATTTGGAGATAATCCATATATCAGCCGCGATAAAGGACTTCTAAGCGGTTTTGTAGAACGGTTTTGATCCCAACGTCTGCTCCCTTCGTAGATATAGCGGGTTGAAAATTCCTGTTGTGTCCTTGTGATATCTTTGGTGGACGGTTCCTACAGTTAGCTTACAGGGCATGAGATAGGTAGCAGAAGTAGCCAAAGGTTACGTCACTTTCGGTATTTTCACCTCCTACCAACCTTAAATCCGGCCACTTTGTAATGACTTTTTCTTTGTGGTCGGAATATAAAATGCGATAAGTCAGCCATCAGACTACGTCATCCAATGGTTTTCTCAGGTACTGATTTTTTCCCATTCAGTGTATCCCCTTACCCCTCCATGCAGAAACTGCCCCTGGCCGAAATTCTATACATACCTATAAAGCGTGGGGTGACAGCATCATGTCGCCAGGCCATTCGCCGCCCATACACGCGACTTCTTGCAGTTCTGCATAAGCCATAAGGGAACCGTGACGACAACTGTAACCATGGCAACACGAAAAAAACAAAAACAGTTTTCCAGTCGGGCACCCTAAATTACCCTCGCAGCCATTTCCTATTTGTGTGTGACTTGCAGTTTCGAACGGAGCTGTTCCGTGCTGGCACGGGGGTTGCTCCTTACAAAGACACGGTTGTAACGTGGGGAACCGACTAAATGGCCGACTTCTTAGCCTGCGACCTGTGTTCGTGAGGGTAATTATTGTAAAATCAGAAAAGCCGTGGAGGTCTATTCAGGGGAGCGAAGGGGCGAGAAGAATTATATGCCTACCCTATTAAGTTTTCTGGCTTGAGAAAGTGAAAGTCGGGGTGGGGCGACTGAAGGAACGCTGGATTTATTTTTCTATGTAAAATTCGGGCTATATTTCACTGTACAAAATTTGGTAGCTATTTTTTTACGTTTGGACTTCAAACTTTGTGAGAAAACTATTGGATATTTAAATATTCTGAAGTATAATATGTCTTTTTATGGTCATTACTCATGGTTGTGATTTTAAGTAAAATCGCAACACAGAGAGGTGAATGGGGTAGCACCCCGTACCTCACTTTTCTGAAAATGCCATTAGGATTTTCCAGGCTAAAAATATGTCGACAAATGTCCAGAGTTCTTAAGGGTTTGGTGAAATTTGAGAAGTATTTCAACAGACCACTCAAAATCCCTCCCAAGAAGAATAAACATGTCAGAGTCCTCGAAAACTGGCCTTTATCCTTTATCGTCTGCTATAGCCATTAACCTAACCTCCAGTTAAATATCTGAGTAATATCGAACCCTTTATCCTGGACAGGTCTAGGTGATTGTCCTAGCAAAATATTTTTCTGGCCGACATCGGTCCCCATCGTTATGGAGAGCTAATATTTATTAGTGCTGCCCCTCTACCAACTATTGTGAAAGCCCCCCTCTTTTTCGAAAAACCTAGGTTCCCGCCAATGTCTGCAAGGGGGTGTGGCGTACATCATTTCCGGCTGGGGGGGGGGGGACAGGAGCATGGGGGGGACTAACAATACAGTGACCTTCCCCCAAAGCGCTAGCCGAGCAAAAAGGTCATTCCAAGACGTTGTATTGATTTCCTAGGGAACTCCCGCTCATGGCACGAAATCTGACTTTTGCTTACATGAAAAAAAATAAAGTTCCTGGTCTCACGGGAAAAAATTTAAGGTTGCCCTTTACCCTTTCCGTGTTCGTCTTCAAAATTTTAAATTCAACTCGAATAAAAAGTTAACAAGCTTTCTTCGCTTCCGCTGCGCTTAAGTTGGAAAGTGTTATATCAACTATGAGTGAACTGTTTCCAAATTGAGGGCGGTCTGTGTGATTTACTATGCGGTATTTTTTGTGTGGAAAATTTTTAGTCTCTCTCTATAGCGACCGAGGGGTTAACCACTCGTTGGGAATCTTTATGAAATCTCGGGGAATCTTGGAATTTTTTGGAGTGGTTACCCCTTCGGGGTTCATCTTTCTATGAATATCGTTGGGAATCTTTGGAAATCTTTATTGAATCTCAGTGGAATCTCAAGGAATCTCTGGAGTGGTTACCCCCTCGATAGCGACCGTCACGGGACGTTGTCAATTTGCTCGCATTAGGGAGGGTGACATTGTGGAGACCAAGATTTCAGTCAGTATCCGACTGCTCATCAGTAAATGGAAATGAAATTTTTTCAATTTTTCCATCTCATAAACGTTTTAATTTAATTCCATGACTTCTGCCAGAGTCCGTGAATTAGTGATATACGTTCCATGTGAAGCCTTATCAGTATATTTTTCTTTCGTTTAGCCTGAAGCTGAATCGGGACCCGCGTTGTTTAGTTACAATTCGAGAGGTGCAAAATCTTTTCTCAGAAATATACAAAGTGCCTCTCAGTGGCCGAGTGGTCAAGGGGTTCTGGGTTCGAATCCCGGCGGAACGGAAAAATTTCATCTTCTGCTTCGGCCAAAAATATCTAACAAACCAACTCATCGGCGCATATAATATGATCTCTAAACGTCGCGCTTTAAAAAAATAAAGGGTTCGACAATGGTCGCACTTGACTTTCTCGCAATTTTTATCGAAAATTTGATTTTTTTTTTTTTACGTGAATAATTGTCAGAATTTTAACTTTTTCTAAAAAGTATTTTGCCTCACACTGGACGATACTTTTAGGCACCTGCATGCCGAATTTCAAACATATCCGTCAAACAGTGAAGTGTCGTTCGACGCGCAAAGTATATGTTTTCTATTTTGCATGTCACCGTCTTAAATTTTAAGTAAATGAAAATCTATTGAAAATGGCCTTGAAGCATCTATTTGAGACCACTTTCACCAATTTTCAAGAAAATCCGTCGATTAGTGTTGTTGCAAATGTGACCTAACCAATCAAAAACGTGATTTCCATTTTTGGAAAATTTTTCCTACGATAATGCCAGTATTGGCCCAAATTTTTGGCCCATCTCAAAAAGAATAAAAGTGATCCTGGAGCATCTATCTGGGAACACGACTGCAAAATATGAAGGTTCTAACTTTATTACCGTACCGTGAAATGCGTCTTGAGTAGACAAAAACGAGATTCTAGCTTTTTTCCTATTTTTGACTTTATTTTGCCTATATTGGCCGCAATTTTGACTTTATTGAATATTTCTTCGACAAACCTTTAAGTAATGTTATTAAGCACAAGTATATGGATTTTTGTGAAATTCCGGCTAATACTGTTCATGGGGGCAAGATTTTCACGTATGGGCCAATTTTGGTCCAAATTTTTCGGCCCATCTTCAAAACAATAAAAATGACCCTGGAGCATCTATCTGGGAACACGACTGCAAAATTTTAAGGTTCTAACTTTATTACCATACCGTGAAATGCGTCTTGAGTAGACAAAAACACGATTTTGAATTTTTTTTGACACTTTTTTGACAATAGTGGGCGCAATTTTTGAGTAATCAAAATTAAATTAAAAATGTGTCTCGGAACTGATTTTAGACATCTATATTCCAAATTTGAGCCAAATCGGTTGACTGGTGTGACCTGTAGCCGCGCTACAGACAAACGTACGGACGTACGTACGTACGTCGGACGGACATGACCTAAAAACCATTTTTTTGGTATCTAGGACCTCTGAAACGCCTTTTGCAATGAAAATCTCAAAATCGAAATTTCGCACGATAACATAACTTTCTCAGCCCATGTATTACATACGGGCGAGAAAGTAAAAAGGACAAAAAAAATTCTGCTATTTGCCTCATTTCCAAATGCAGTCTCTCTCTATAACGAAGGTCAGGGAACCATGAATTTTTGTCCGCTATAGAGAAGATTACAAAACGAGTCGGGGTACGATCGTTATAGACAGGTTTTTGTTGTAACGAGGGGCAGCATGACCGACTTCTCGTCTTGTTTGTGTTTCATATTTTCGATTCTAGATCTAGTTCGTGGTATTTATTATTTTTCCGTGCTTATGATCGTGTAGATCCGAGATATGATTCATGTATGCGTGTCTACCCCTAGCTCTTACCCCCACCCCTGCCAGAATGCGTATAAGCCATTCCGTTCTGCTATTTATGTTATTGGCTGGTTTGGTCGTTGGGCGCTTTAAATAACTGGGCGGGGTAGGGCTACTACTGCAGAGAATTCAGCAATTACCCCCACAAGCTTAATTAGTTCCCTGTGTAATTTTTGGTTTAGACAGTGGCGCCTTTTCCCCTCTCCCTAGAACTCTGAGGGAGGTTATGCCCCCCAGAAAAGGTTGATGCCACCTATTGTACCCATGTACAACCAATGTATGAGGGGTATCAGTTTTTCCTATAGGCACCAACTAATACGTTGCCGCAGTCAAACATTTTCCATCAGATGTAAGACTGGTAAAGACGCAGCTACTCGACTGTCTCATCAATGAAACCTACCCAAACCTGAACGGCCTCGATAGCCGAGTGGACTAAATGGTCGACTTTTGAGGAGCAGTGAGAGCCGGGTCACACCGGTTCGATCCCAATCATACCAAAAAGTTTTTCTGCTCGGCATTCACCTCTGATATGTTCAGCATGTCAAGTGAAATGTATATCGAGGCTGTGGTGGTTCGGAACCCACCTAAAACTGTAGGTCCCCATCGTTTACTCGATGGCTGGGGAGCTGGTATTTGGTAGTGCTGCCAGCTGAGCACAACGGATAGTTCTTGAAAACGGTCTAGTTGCTGGGCTTGTCCCCCCCAACCCTCTGCTAACTACCCAAACCTGAAGTCGAAATTTTCAACCCCTATATCTACGAAGGGGAGAAGGCTTTTGGAACAAATTTAGGTTTCTACAGCACCGCTATGAAGTTCCTATTTGCGGTTGATATACAGATTGTCCAAATTCCATGCCGTGCAGTGGCCCAGCTGGAAAATTCTTCACCCTAAGGCTGGATTTAGCTAACCATACGATAACATAAATATTTTCGTTAGGAGACACTGTAGTATAATATAAGAAGTGGTGAAATCCAGCCTGTTGGCTGTGGTCGTGAGTGAATGGGTTAGGGGCGGGTGCCAGTTAGTGTGCTCGCACCGTATCGGGCGGATAGCTGTATAGGTATAGGTTGGGTCCTCTGTCCGTCACTTTGGTTCCAGTGACGCGTGCCTACCGAGCCCAATGCCAAATGAAACTAGGTACTACCGAGTATCGAGCCCGATAGGTCCAAAAAAATATCCGGCTCGAAGGACCACTTTTTGGATTCTTTTAGAGTCTGTGTCTTATTTGCCTAAAAGCTAGATGTCGTTGAGACAACTCTGAAACCCTCGCCCTGTTAAACTACTGAATTAATTTTATCCTGGTCGAAGGACCACTTAAAAAAATCTCTGTGTCTTATTTGTCTAAAGCCCTGGCTCAGTTAAACCTGTGGGTGGCTAAAATGCATCATCAGCTGAAACAGAACCTTAAGTGGACCGCAGGGAAGATCCCCTCACTTCTTGAAAGCTTTTCTTGGAAATATTTTTTCTCCGGCTTCTAGCTCTCGAGCTCGGTCGTTTTATTGGAATACTCTATCTCTTTCCTCGGGCACCCTCGTGATCTACACCTACTTCTCTTTGAAGATGCTCATTTATCTACCGTCTGTATTCTTTTTCCGATTTTCCTATAAGAATAATTGTTTCTCCGCGGTGCAAATGAGCTTTTTTTCCTCCTTTCCCAATCGATCCTACTGGAAGAATTACTGAGTACAGTTTCATTCCTGAATTATTAAGGCGTAAATTAGTTACTTCGAATAAATTGAGGCTGTCGATACAATGCTTTTCACTATAACCTAGTATACCTGACGTTTCCTCAAACAGTGCGAAGAAACATCATTCTGTTGCCACGTGTGACAGGGTTGCAGGGACTATTTTAGTAAGACCTGTCCTGTAGACCGTAAAGAGGTAAAAATTAGGAAAAAAAAAAATTGCGCGCAGAGCCGTGAATTCCGGCGAAATTGGTGTAAATTTTTTCTTTGTTGCTACGAAGGTTGGCTAGGTACCAGCCCCAGGCCATGACAGCTGTTTATAAGCTTTTAATAATGGCTAGGCCGTTACAGCAGGTGGTCGTTAGAACACATGTCGCCTGGCATTGTGTTAGTTGTAGTTGGTACCTAATGTCGAGTAGGTGAGCCAAGTAAGTTTTTCTCGTACGGGCGTTATGTTCGGTACTTTCTTTTAGTGAGTGTGAATGCCGGTGGTATCTACATACAGCTTACCCACGTAAAACTCTATATAGGTATTTTCATACGAAATTTATTATTTTTAAGCGTGTATAAAATCATGTACCGGTTCCCGTGGACGGGGGCGAGAACCGGAATTTAAACAGTGGTTTCCCTGTTTCGCTGACTTAAAAATTTCCTTAACTGTGTTATTAGGTTGTCTGCTGTATCAAGAAATTGAGTTGGAGTTCATATTGAGATAAAAGCAACGTTCGGAATGCAAAATATTTAATTTAATATTAAATTTTCCTGAAATTTACGAGGAAAATAATGAAACGTCTCGATCCCGAGTTGCATCATAAATACAGCACCGTCTAGGTTAGGTTATAGCTGTGGTTATAGGTTAGGTAAAACTGGCTTTGGCCCGCTCCTATATTCGGCTTCGGCAAAAAAAAATCTTTTCCGGTGAGACAAATTTTTAAATGGAAAAAAGGCCACAGTACTAAAGCTATAAGAAATTTAGGGGACATTTGAGTTGTCTTCCAGTTAAAAATAACAACTTGATCTTTCCATAAAGTAACTTATGAAAGCCGCCCTTAGGGGGTTATTTTTGAGGGGGGGGGGGGGGGGTAAATAAGGCGGAAGTTGGGGAGGGGGTTGTATATTATTGGTTTAGGCGCACGGTCTCTGGGAAGCCGAGGGAGATTGCAACAAAAGGATATTTAGTTAACAAAGCCCATTCCAGTTGAGTTGGCCCATACAAAGCTTGCCTGCTTCTGATTGACCGGCTAATAGAATGGACTGCACCCTGTACATGCCCCATATACGTACTGTACTATACGAGGTGCGGCCGAAAAGTTAGGTACTATTTGCCGATCCTTGAGTTTATAGCCTCAATAGCCGAATGGTCGAAGGGTACCGTCCCACCATACTCGGTTAACTATTGAGGGTCCGCTATACCTGACGGTGCATTTTTTGCCGCCCTTAAGATTAACATTGCGAGCGGTGATTCATTTTCAAGGTTTACCCTTGGTTGGAAAGACACAAAATTTTGCCTGTACCTAGCCCTAACAATGTTCTAGGGAGTGTTCGAAGCAGATTTCCCATTTTTTTACTGGTTTTCGGGATACAGCACTTTTCTTGAGGTATGCGATGCTAGCATTTGCAAAACAGTTGCAATTAAAGAAACCAGTGAAAAATTGGGAAATCTGCTTCGAACACTCCCTAGAACATTGTTAGGGCTAGGTACAGGCAAAATTTTGTGTCTTTCCAACCAAGGGTAAACCTTGAAAATGAATCGCCGCTCGCAATGTTAATCTTATGGGCGGCAAAAAATGCACCGTCAGGTATAGCGTCCTCTTAATCGGAGATTAAAGCTCGTGATGAAAATAATTCACTGGATCCCTTTATTTGTTGGTTTTGTAAGTACTTAGAGGTTAACTTGACTACAGCTATCTTGCACTTAAACAAGAGGCATGCTGACACTTATTATAGCACCTCCAAGTTAAAACTATCTTACTGTTACCTGTTAATTGCCCGTTAACGAGCAAACTTCTGTTCTGTATGTGTAGGATGCTTCAGAGTTTCCTTTTGCAAAGTTTGCGAAACTTTTTGGAACTTACTGACGTGAATACTTAATGCTTTAACGCGGGTAAGTCCCATGGTACTGTTCTTATTTTATTTGGAAAAAAAAAATCGGAATATTCCGTGCGTACTAGCACGGTTGATCCAGCCTTAAGGAAGTTGTTCTATTGAGTTTACTGGGAATTTTTTAACCCAAAGTGGTTGCCTATAAGTTAAGCATGGGGGTCAACGTTTGTGAACACTGGTAATTGCACGACCGCCACTGGCTGTAGCCACCCTAAAAGCTTAACATAGTGTGCTGTTCGAAAGAGGAATGACTACGAATAGGACACTATGTTTAGCTTGCACTGGAGAACGAATTGCTTCGAAAGACAGAAATGGTGGTGCAATTACCGTACTAAATACAGTATGCCATAGTGAAATGTAAATCGTGGAGAATTATGAGTTGAAGCTAATGGAAGTGCGAGAAATTAGTGGTCGTGTCGAGAGGATTCTTAATTGCCTTTATGTTATTATAATTGCTAGGGATTAAGGCGGACTTACACTTGTCTTACCAAAATAAAATCCCTATTTAAAAATATAAAAGCAGCTGTCGACCCTAATAGAAAAGGCAGAGGGGGACAAGCCCGGCAACTAGACCATTCCAAGAATTATCCAACATGCTCAGCTGGCAGCACTACCAAATACCAGCTCCCCACCCATTGTGTTAGTAAACGATGGGACCTACAGTTTTAGGTGGATTCTGTACATTTCACTCAACAGTCAGAATATCATCCTTCGTATAGCGGGGCAGTTCTTGCCGACTCTTCGAGGTTTAAGGGTGTCTATGTTTACGTTTTTACTTTCTCGCTAGCCATATATGGCGAGAAAGTATTGTTTTCGTGCAAAATTTCGAAATTGAGATTTTGGGTTTCCCATGATCCTGGGGGTCCCCTGAGTCCAAAAAAGTGGTTTCTGGAAAAAGTCTGTCCGTCCGTCAGTCCGTCCGTCAGTCCGTCCGTCAGTCCGTCCGTCCGTCAGTCCGTGCAGTGCTCTAGCGCCTATACCGTTCATCCGATTTTGATGAAATTTGGTATGGACCTGTCTAAAATTACTGCCGAGGGGCATTTTTAAGGATTTTTTGATTGGTCAAAAATTGCGGCCGCTATTGTCAAAAAACCGCCAAAATAATTCAAAAATCGTGTTTTTGGTTACTTAGACAAGCGCCGACGGTACACTTTTCAATCTATAACACTGAAAATTGGTATGTGTGTTGACAAATAGATGCTTCGAGGTCATTTTCAACTAAAATTGAATTGGTTGAAAA
The DNA here is from genome assembly GCA_950004255.1 of Mesopsocus fuscifrons. Classification (NCBI taxonomy): domain Eukaryota; kingdom Metazoa; phylum Arthropoda; class Insecta; order Psocodea; family Mesopsocidae; genus Mesopsocus; species Mesopsocus fuscifrons. The sequence goes on from OX465379.1 coordinate 15,380,783, forward strand.
TTACGGCCGTTCTGGACCAAAGTTCGATCGTTTCGGCGCCATTCACATTTATTGACCGATTGTCATGAAATTTGGTAAATTTGTGTAGAACCATGTAACTTAAACATCTGTCGAACATAATTTTGTTATCTTCAAAATTACGGCCGTTGTAGTCAAAAAAGTGTCGAAAATGAGTTGAGAATGAGAAACCACGTTTTTGAATGGTCAGAACGCATTTGGGACTACAGTAATAGAATGACAGCCATGAAACTTGGTGGGAGTGATCTCAGATAGATGCTCTTGGGTCATTTTCAACCGATTTTGGATTGCTTAAAAATTACGCCCGCAAAAAAATCTCAAAGAAATCCAAAAAAAAAAAAAAAAAATCACATGGGGCGAGAAAGTTTAGTGCGACTGTTGTCGGACCCTTTATTTACTTTCTCGCTAGCCATATATGGCGAGAAAGTATTGTTTTCGTGCAAAATTTCGAAATTGAGATTTTGGGTTTCCCATGATCCTGGGGGTCCCCTGAGTCCAAAAAAGTGGTTTCTGGAAAAAGTCTGTCCGTCCGTCAGTCCGTCAGTCCGTCAGTCCGTGCAGTGCTCTAGCGCCTATACCGTTCATCTGATTTTGATGAAATTTGGTATGGACCTGTCTAAAATTACTGCCCAGACACATTTTTAAGGATTTTTTGATTGGTCAAAAATTGCGGCCGCTATTGTCAAAAAACCGCCAAAATAATTCAAAAATCGTGTTTTTGGTTAGTCGGACAAGCGCCGACGGTACACTTTTCAATCTATAACACTGAAAATTGGTAAGTGTGTTGACAAATAGATGTTTCGAGGTCATTTGCAACTAAAATTGAATTGGTTGAAAATTACGGCCGTTCTGGACCAAAGTTCGATCGTTTCGGCGCTATTCACATTTATTGACCGATTGTCATGAAATTTGGTACATTTGTGTAGAACCATGTAACTTAAACATTTGTCGAACAGAATTTTGTTATCTTCAAAATTACGGCCGTTGTAGTCAAAAAAGTGTCGAAAATGAGTTGAGAACGAGAAACCACGTTTTTGAATGGTCGGAACGCATTTGGGACTACAGTAATAGAATGACAGCCATGAAACTTGGTAGGAGTGATCTCAGATAGATGCTCTTGGGTCATTTTCAACCGATTTTGGATTGCTTAAAAATTACGCCCGCAAAAAAATCTCCAAAAAATAAAAAAAAATAAAAAATCACATGGGGCGAGAAAGTTAAGTGCGACTGTTGTCGGACCCTTTATTTCTCCAGACTTTATGAGGAAACTATTGGATATTTAAATGTTCTGAAATATAATATAACTTTTTAGCGGCCGAAAATTAACCGGCTGTGTTGTAATTTTACAATCGTTTAATTTTTTTTTTTTTTTTTTTTTTTTTTTTTTTTCTCAGAACATTTAAATATCCAATAGTCTCCTCATAAAGTGTGTAGAGAGAGCTGAAACGAATAGCAAAAGTGTGTTTGGTCTTAAAATCCAGCAGACATTGTGATTTGAAGTGAACAAAGGCGAGCCACGTGCTGAATAAGCTTCCCCTTTCGCTTTGAAGTAGCCAGTGCCTGCGGAAACCTCCTCTCACACACCCCAAAATTAAGAAACCCTGAAAGCTAAGAAGATTTTCCAAAGCTCTCGTCTTACGGTTTCCACCCCTGCTTTGCCCTAAATCTCACCCCAACTATTTTTAATATTTGTAATATATTGATCACTCTGCAGGTATTTTCCTTGGTTTGATTATAAGTAGGTTGGTTGGGGGTATAGTTAGCTTGAGGGTGGAAAACCAGCCAGAACTGGCAGGGGGCTCGGAGGGAGGAACCACCCGGCACTGCGGTCTACAGCCTTTCCCGAATTCCAAAATGAATTCGACCCTCATTTAAATATTGTTCACTGCCTGAATCGCTTTATGGTTCACTGGAAAATTTTCAAATTTTTCTAAGAAAACGGTGGCATGAGGTGTTTTCCCCCATCGGGGACTGTCATCTAACGGGGGGTTGCCGGCTGGCATGGTCGGGTTGCCACCATCAAAGAAAATGTGGATTTCAGTGGACGGTGATTGCCAAGTCACTTCGGGTCCTGTTTGCAATTTTTCCGGTTGTCGGGGTTTTGAGTTTCGTTTTGGGGGCAGAAAGTGTCAGTGCTCATTTTGACTTAACATGACTGCTGAAGGTACGTTGCAGCCTTTCGTTCTTTGACCCTTTATAAAGGTTAACGATGTCTTCTAATGTCAAACATTAATAATTTCGTAAAATGGCATTATTTCTGGGAGGAATAGGCATCTCGAAAGGTTACCTGCTGACTTTTCTGTAATGCGATGCCTTTTATGTCCGGAAGTTCGTGCTGAAACTGGACTTGACGATATATAGAGCCGCGATTTTGAGAAATAATTTTTTTCTACTTTTTTTTTGGGGGGGGGGGGGACGTTGGACGTAATGCGATCTCCTACATAAACCATTTTATTACGTTTGAACTTCAAACTTTGTGAGAAAACTATTGTATATTTAAATATTCTGAAATATAATATGTCTTTTTAACGTCACTACACATGAGGCTATATTGTGATTTCACGATCGGTTAATTTTGGACAATTTTTTTGGTGACAAAAATCACTAGATCGTAAAATCACAACATAGCCTCATGAGTAATGAATGACGTTAAAAAGGTATATTATATTTCAGAATATTTAAATATCCAATAGTTTTCTCACAAAGTTTGAAGTCCAAACGTAAAAAAAATAGCTTATGCTTATGTACCTATAAGTATATTCAGCCTGGATTTTTTTAGGTTTAGATAACAAAAGTTTTTGATGTAAATACCGGGCATTTTATGCAGAAAATAAGAAATAATTTTAGAAATATGTAGTTGGGTGTGAAAACCTGAAAATGAAAATTCAAACTCCTCCGCTTTTTAGGCGGCCGAGTGTGCTGTTAGAAAAACGCTTTCGAGCTACAGACCTAGCATTGTTTTCCTGGTGTCTTCTCCTTTCTGCATCGGCCACTATTTCCCTGCTAACTTCTTAACATTCTAATTTTTTCAGGTTTACAATATAATCCCGTCAATCTCGGCAGTGACAGGGATCTCGCCACAGCGGTACCTATGGCGCGTCTCCATAGCTTTTCACATCGGGCCGCGTATGCTCATTGCGTTAGTGTACCGGAACTACTACCTGGCGCTGCTGGACCGGATACCGGAGATCGGAGGCGCTTCCGGTACTTCCGGCCGCCGCCTCCTCCATCTTAGCTTTATCCTCGGTGTTGTGGAAATCGTCTCCTTATGCGGTGTCACATACGTCAGCAACCGTGAGAACTACCGTAAGTAACATTGGTCATACTGGGATGAATACTTTACCTACCTAGTTTGTGGGCCAGAGGGATAAAGGGCTCAGGTTCTCGTCCCGTCTTTTTGAAAGTTTTTTCTATTGATTATTGTCGCTTTAGGGAAATTTTCTACCTCCCTTCGTTCAAACAGTCCTCTGATTTTAGATGTTCCTACAACGCTCTGTCTTTTGAAATCAAATCTGAAGAAAGTTTAACATTATCTATAAAATTTTTAAAAGCCTGTTTACTAGAAATGTATATTATAGTTCAGATGAATTTCTCAATATTTCGAGGGGTTAACCAACCACTCCAGGAATCTCGTTGGGAATGTCAGGAAATCATTGGTAATCTTTATGAAATCTCTGGAAATCTTGGAAATTTCTGGAGTGGGTCCATCTTTCCACGAATCTCTTTGAGAATCTCAGACAATCTCAAGCAATCTCAGCATGTGTATTCCCTTTCTTTAACGCCAGCAAACCCACTCAACTAACACCTTCAAAATGTATTGTAAGAAGAATTGTTCTCCATATATTGCATTGTGGCGTGCCTTATCTTCTTACATTAAATTTTGAAGGTGTTAGTTGAGTGGGTTTGCTGGCGTTCGAGAAAGGGAATACACCTGCTGGAGTGGCTACCCCCCTCATGTAATTTTATTGGAAAACGTCCTGCGTGGCCTCCACGCGGCTAGGAGAAATCTCGACTGTCGGGCAGCACCCCCTGTGTACAAAGTCTGTCTAGTTCGGTATGTTAGCCTCTGTCTGAAAACTTCACAGCGCAGGCCGAAAAAAAAATATGGAAAGAAAAGTTATAAAAATTCTTAATTTCAAAAATAGTGGGTTTCTCGGTGGGAACTCCACCAGTGGCAATGCTGTGGTGGTGTAGGAATACCTATATTACAGCTTTGCCGTCATAAATTATTCAGCGCAATACCCCAGTTGCACCGGTCGGTAAATAGAAAGCAAAGGGGCTCGCGTAGTAGTCAACCCGTCATAATTACGATTGGCTTCCTCAGTCCCTGAATCAATAGCCGACTGCTGCCACGTCATATCGGGTCATCAGACACTGCTAACGACTTTCAGCCATTAATAGTTAATTCATTTTCGATTCCGCTATCAGCCTAATCAGTGAAGAGTTCATTCATTTGTTTTCCATGTCCATGGTACGGCGATTTTTCTTTTTATTCTCCCCATTCTTTGAGGGAACTGTTGGATATTTATTTGTTCGGAATATAATGTGTCTTTTTAACGTCATAAATTATGTTGTGATTTCACGATCGGTTAATTTCGGACAATTTTTTCGTTGCCTAAAATCACAATATAGCCTCATAATTGAAGCCGTTAAAAAGACATATTATATTTCAGAACATTTAAATATCTGATAGCTTCCTCATAAAGTGTGCAGGAAAAATGTAAACAAAGAGCCAATATACGTATGTACGGTCTTAAAACCATAATAGTGACATGCAAGGAGTCCATTCGTAGCTTATGGACTATTTGTATATAGTTTTCTTGGATTCGTGGAAAATGAGTACCCTAACTAACGACAACTGTCACGCTAGGGACTGGCTGTTCAAGTCTCCAAAGTCTGAAGAGTTGCGACAATGTTTTGCCTATGAACAACTTCCCTTAACTTTTATCTGTTAGACTTGAATAAGCACCCTAGGGTGTTGCCAGGCCGACTCCGTTGCCTGTCCGCCTTCTCCTCAATCATTTTATTTTTGTGTCCCTCGCTCGGTAGTAATGACACATCGTTTACTGCTTGGATTAAGGCTATGCTTCAGCTAACGATGCATTTCTACCATCCATAAGAATAACGTTGCGAGCGGAGACACTGGAGAAAATTCTGGTTAAGGCCGTCTTGTATGTTTACATTTCTTTCTGCACATTTTACGAGGATACACGAGGGTTTAACCAGACGCATGAAGATTTCAAAAGATTCGTGGAAAGATGCACCCCGAAGTCTTAACTACTCCAGAAATTTCCAAGATTCCCTGAGATTTCATAAAGATTTCCAATGATTGCCTGAGATTCCCAGTGAGATTCCCAACGAGATTCCTGGAGTGGTTAACCCCTCGAGGATACACTTATTCCACATTAAGTTACTGAAGTTCACTATCACTATAGTGTCCCTATAAAAGTTTCAACGTTTTTTTTTCTGAAAGATTACATGACTCTATAGTGACCTTTAAGGAAACACTAAAGTGGACGTTAGGAACTTGTGATAACAACCCATGGGTGTATAGGCCGTGTAGGTACTTAGCGTTTGGACACACGGAGCGAACATTAGCAAGAAATAAATTAGAAAGTGAATTTGAATGAAAGGGTTATGAAGATGACTAATGGCTGCTATGGGGATGAGAGCGAGAGGTGACATTAAATTAGCATAGAAACGGTCAGCAACATGGCCAAAGGTCTCTCCTCTGCCCTTCTGTGCCAACACTCCAAAGGTCACATATGCTGACCTGATGGGATGGGGGATCTAGTCCCGCATTGTCAAGATTTTTTCCCCCTAAAAATCTTGCCCGGCACTGGAGCAATACCAGCAGTTGTCAGCACCCTAAGACTACATTAGCCTGGATAGCAAAATGGTGTAGTTGGTTGTCTATGGACGAACACACCGGTTCGATTCCGATCCTAGTGAAATATTTCTGATCAGCATACACCCCAGTTACTGGGCGGAACTATCAAAGTCAGCTATCCTGGTCTTCGGGTAGAATCCAAAATACCACGGCGGAACTCAAAATCTGAAGGTAGAGCTCGGGTAATCGCGTTGACCCAGCGCCCTCTGGAGGTAATAACGGCCGCTAGGCAACGCTGACAGCGAGATCTCTATCGCTGACTGATGATCAGCAAATGTCAGCAAAAGTTGCGTTTGCCGTGCTTGCGCTCATTTACTTTCATACGGCAGTAACATTTTCGCGGGTAGTTTATGAGATAATTACGTTTATGTGTGTATGTATATAAAGCTTTGACTGCTGGGCCATTAGCGACCCCTATACTGTATTGTCCTTGTTGGTGGAGAGTTACTTACCTACCAGTAAAGCCCTGTTCACACATTGTACAATCAATACCTGTTAAGTTGAACCTGGGCGTCTATGGTCTAACCATGTTAACTTCAGATTTCTCAAAATCTCATTCTAATATCTAAAACCTCTAAGAATACCTGAGATTTCTTGCTTTCTCAGACGAAGTGTCTGTCTTCTTAGACGTTAGAATGATATTTTAATAAATCTGAAGTTAAGGTAGTTACCCGATTGTGGGATACAGAGCTCAACAATGGGGTGACACACAATCACACCCAACAGTCGAGGATTACCTCAGCCAGTGAAGGCCCGGTACTCGTCGGGGCTTGAATAGGGTCCTCTTGGTTCAAAGCTTAGAGCCCTGGGTGGTCATTCTCATGAGATGTCTCCTATCAGGTCCAAAGCTTCCACACGCTGTTGTAGCACTGTGTGGAGGACTAGAATAGCCCCTCTAGTTCAGCTTTCCTGGGTTTCGTCTCGAGTAATAATTCCTCTATGAATGGGATACGTCTGTCTTTCAATGCTTATGTTTGTTACAGTCTATTGTTATTAGTTCCATAGTGACGGGCGAATTGTTCTAGTTGTCTCTATTGTATATAGACTCAGTCATTACAATATACTATTTTGTTGACGCCTTTTTATTGCCCATTTTCTGAGATGTTGGATATTTGGATTATTAACTATGTAGTGATTTTACGATCGAGTTACTTTTATTAATACAAAATTTATCCAAAATTACTACATATTATATTTCAGAACATTAAAATATCCGTCAGATTCCTCAAAAAATTGCCATTAAAAAAGTCCACAAACAGCATTCGTAGTTCTTGAAGAAAATTGGATTGAGACAGTCGGCACCCTCCTGGCCTATGGCATACTGTATTTAGTACGGTTTAATAACCACCATTTGTACTAATTCGTTCTCCAGTGAAAGCTAAACATATCGTGTCCTATTCGCAGTCACTTATTTTTCGTTCGAATAGCACACTATGTTTAGCTTTTAGAGCAGCAATTACCAGTCATGTATCCTAACCAACCGTCTAAAATATTAATTTTGAGTGTTGTTAATTTCAGCGGTTCACGAAAAGATCTTCATAACGTTCATGGTGTCGTCCTTAAGCTATATGCTGACGACGATGAAGGCGTTCAGACTGGTGCATCCGTCAATGACTGCTGAGCAGCAATACTCCTACTCGCTCAAAAAAGCTCTCTTCGCTACAAGTATAGTCAGCACTGTTGGGCTCTTCGTTTTCTTTTTGAAACATCGGTTTCTCTGCCATGATATGGGTAAATATTCTACTATAGTAGCGCCACGCTACCTGCCTGGCCCGAGGGCATTCTGTTTACAGTGAACAGTGCAGAATGCCCTCGGGCCAGGCAGGTCAGAGTGGCTTAACTATAACTAAATGAGAGTTGGTAAAGGAGGTAATTTTTTTATAAAGCCACTTGGGTGACAAGACTAGGAAAAGGACCTAGGTTGTGTTCTTGTCTTTAGTTTTAGATATTTTTCTTCATAATCGTAATAGGCCGAATTCCGGCCGATATTGGCAATATAAAGTCGGAAAGGGGAAAAATGAAAATCGTGTGTTTGATTGGTAAAGACGGATTTGACACTATACTAACGGAGCGATAATCTTAAAAATCGGTGAAAGTGATCTCAGATAGATGCTTCAAACAGAATTTTGATTTTCCAAAAATTACGGCGGTTATAAACAAAAGAAGAAGCAAGTAGTTTGCGCGCCGGCCGAAACTTCACTGTTCAATGGATATGCTTAAAATTTGGTATACTTCTGCCTAAAATTATTGACTAGGGGTGTGATCTTTGTGATCAAATCACAATTGTCCCCAAAAAAAATAGTTTCATAAAAAATCAAATTTTTCGTTTTTCAGTAGCGCAAAAAATGCGAGAAAGTCAAGTGTGACCATTGTCGGACCCTTTATTACAATATTGCATAGTCATTAGGACTAATTTTCCTCCCTCCTTCTCTGTCCAATCATATTATCTCTCCATAGACATCGTCTCATATTTTTGGCTTTAGCTTTCAGTTGGTTCTCAACATGTGAGTATCTCATAGCAACGTGCAATATGGCGTTCCACGTGACCGTAGTTCTCGACTTCCCGCTAGAGGAGCTGGCGGTCGGTAGGAGACTCGTCCCCCTGCTGAAAAAGCAAGACTAACAACAGTGTCTGCAATACAGACGCATCTAGTATCGTTCCCTGAAACTACCGGCGTAGAGGCGACGCCTAGCGGCATTCCCTGGAACTACTGACGTAGAGGCGACACCTAGTGGCATTCCCTGGAACTACGTTGAGACATCTAGCGGCGATCCCTGGAAGTTCGAGAACGTCTCGGTAATTACTGGTTTCGGAATGCGGTGAAGGGAATAGAAAAGGTCCTGTAACAAAGCGGGTTGCGTACGAACACCATTTGAAACTTTTTTAAGTAATACTGTTAAGGGTTACCACAGTCATGTTTGTTTACGTTTTTTCATACCATTTTTTGAGGAAGCTTTTAGAGTTGTGTCTTCTGAAACGTAATGTGACTTTTGAAGCATGTAATTATCTGGCTACGTTATGATTTTGCAATCGAGTCATCTTTAGACAAAAATCACTCTATTGTAGAATCGCTATAATTGCCAGTTAATGTCTGTCTTCAAAAAGACATATGCTATTTCAGAAAATTTGCTTGACTCTCCACTTTACAGATATCGTAAATCGAATCGAAATCGAAACTTTATTTTATTTATTTATTTACGGTGCAGATTGTGTTCCTATACGACTTACTGGCTTCTTTACTGAACCTTGAAATTAGGTGCTTAGTGGGATGGGAGGATTGCTGAAAAAAAAGTAAAAAAAAAACTCTTGAAACTCAAAAAATTTCGAGAATGGTTTTTGTCAGTAAGACGGACTATGCATTTGCTATTTATTTACCTTTCTTCCGACCATTAGTTGAGGAAACTGTTGGATTTTAAATGTTCTGAAATATAATGTGTCTTGTTAACGTAGGAAATGAACTGGCTGTTCGAGTCATTTTTGTTTGTCCAAAATCACACCATAGCCAGTTCATTTCTGCTGTCAGAAAGACACATTATATCTCAGAACATTTAAATATCCAACAGGGTCCTCAAAAAAATGTTCGGAAAATACATAAACAAACAGTAAATGTACCGTCTTGACAGTAATGTTGCAATATTGATATTGTCACAAATAGGTGATATTTTAGATGTCTTAGGTATCGTATTCCTTTTCCTTTTTTTACAATTTGGTCGTTGTGAGCCTGCAATGGCGATAACATTGATAATAGTGATTAGTGACCGTTATAACCGTCACTACACAATGCCGTTTGTTGACGTGTTTTGATGTCCATTTTCCGTGGAAATTGTTGGATTTTTTTTTGTTCCGAAATATAACGTCTTTTTAACGTTAAGCTCACAACATATTCTACTAGTATCTATATATTAAAATCTAGCATTAAAAAGATATATCACATTTCAGAAGAAAAAAATATCCAGAAATTCCTCAAAAAAAGTCAATAACCTGCATTGTCTGGTGAAGTTTAACTTCTCTTAATAGTGTTCTAAGTATTTTCCGCAATCCTAACCCCTTGTTACTGCCAGTGCCTATTTCTAAATTCCAGACGCTTCTTTCTGTTATAATGTGGCGTCGTGTTTTAAGTGGCTGCTACGTAATTTTTTTATTTTACTCTGACAACAGATAGCCGAACGAAACGATACCAAAGTTTTTCATTATCACACTTCACTTGACTATTTGTTTTTTATTTTAAAGAAAAATAGTTGGAAGTACGATGGATCTTATAGCTCAGATACTCTAGTCTCTAAAAAAAACTATAAAAACGTTTTGTTATGCGTTAAGGTCGACCACACAATCGTGTTTGTTTACGTTTTTCTATGCACACTTTATGAAGAAACTATTGGATATTTAAATATTCTGAAATATAAAGTCTTTTTAACGTCATTACTCATGAGGCTATGTTGTGATTTCACGATCGGTTAATTTTGGACATTTTTTTTGTTGACAAAAATAACTCGATCGTAAAATCACAACAGCCTCATAATTTATGACGTTAAAAAAACGTATTATATTTCAGAACATTTAAATATCCAATAGTTTTCTCAAAAATTGTGAATAAAAAAAATGTAAACAAACACGATTGTGTGGTCGCTCTTAATGTCTTGTACCCAAATAAAAGTTTGGGTTTACCGGCGCGTACGCATTACGCCCAGTTCCCAATCCCAACTTTGCTCAACTAGAAGTTTTACCGTCATATAAACAACTGATAAAGTCCTGTTGAATGATGTTAGGATTTGGAATTTTCAGTAATGTGGACGCGCCCTAATTTATTTTACGTGTATGCTATGAAAGTGTTTCTAGTCACAGAAGTATGATGCTTTGTAAATACTCACATAGAATGTTATGGAAGGGGAAAGACTCATTGTGCGCGACTTAATAAGTTTGTTAAGTACTTCGAGATTGGTTGAAATATCCGCGCAATGTTTAGTTCCTGTCACTTGTTGTAAGTAAGTACTTTGTACTTGTTGCACTGAACCCTCAAGCTGGAATAGTCTCTGCCTGATAGTAACTTCAGTTTTTCAAAGCGATTATTAATTTATTATTTACTTTATAAATTTTAATCTGACAGAAAGCGTTGTTTTTCTGGAAATTACCAATCCTGTTTGGTTGTGGTATCCATCCTTAAGAAACCGTACGCAAGATACTAAAGTCCGCTGTAGTGTTCACTAAAAGTTCACTTTAGCGTTATCCTTCCGTTGGTGCTACGCTATAGTCAACCTTTACGCTAAAGTGGACATTAGCGTCATGTGAATTCAGCCCTTGAATAAGTTACGATTTAAAAGTCGAGTGATCGCCAATTTTTTTTTGGTCCAAAAATCACTGGATTGCTTTAATCACTGCTTAGTCAGCTCGTTTCTGATGTTCAAAAGCCATATTATATTTCAGAACAGTGAACTTCCCGAAAAACTGAACTTAGTACCTGGCAGAACTGTTATTGCACACTGCACTAAGTCGGAGCAGATTTCGTTTCTGACTAAAAAACAGAAGCAAGGCTTTTGCACTCATGCTTTGTAGATTTTCGTAGCCATAGCTTGAAATGAATCAGTATTTGACCATCTCGCCAGATAAATATGGTTTTAGTTTACATTTTCTATGACAATTTTTTGTCACCTTCCTTAAGGGTCCGCTACACCTGACGATGCATTTTTTGCCGCCCATAAGATTAACATTGCGAGCGACGATTCATTTTCAAGGTTTACCCTTGGTTGGAAAGACACAAAATTTTGCCTGTACCTAGCCCTAATAATGTTCTAGGGAGTGTTCGAAGCAGATTTCCCAGTTTTTTACTGGTTTTCGAGATACAGCACTTTTCTTGAGGTATGCGCTGCTAGCATTTGCAAAACAGTTGAAATAAAAGAAACCAGTGAGAAATTGGGAAATCTGCTTCGAACACTCCCTAGAACATTGTTAGGGCTAGGTACAGGCAAAATTTTGTGTCTTTCCAACCAAGGGTAAAAACCTTGAAAATGAATCGCCGCTCGCAATGTTAATCTTATGGGCGGCAAAAAATGCACCGTCAGGTATAGCGTCCTCTTAAATTTATTGTCAGAAACGTATTTTTTTTGTCTGTGTCCATTCCTTCAAGCGTCTACTACGCAAGGTCTGATGGTGCCATCACATCGCAAGCCCAACGGTCGAACTGTTTTACCCAGCTTAGGGGTTCTGTCTCTACACACCTTCTACGTGGATATAATATGCTGAGCTGTTAGGAGGCCCACAAGCAAATCATAAAGGTTTTTCCGTGTAAAAATATTTTTTTTTGTATTTTTTAACGCGCGACGTTCAGAGAATATATTATGCACCGATGAGTTGGTTCGTTAGATTTCTTGGCCGAAGCCGAATATGAGTGGGCCGAAGCCAATACATCCATGTCGTAAGCGGAAAATTTTTCCGTTACGCCGGGATTCGATCCCAGCCCTCCCAGGACACAAAGCGGACCCCTCGACCGCTCGGCCACTGAGAGGCACTAATAATAAATAAAATAGTTAAAAGGGACCTTTTGAAGTAGGTTGGGCTTGTGATGTGATGGAAATTTTGACCAGTTTTGACTTAGGTTGAATTCAATTACTTAAAAATATTTAATTTATACATTACCTTTCTCTTCTTCCACCTTCTTTCCTATTTTCTTCTTTGTTTCTTTCTTTGTTTTAAATCCTTAACTGAGAAGTTAAAATAATTAACTTGGATAAACTTTAATTAAATAAATAGCTGTGATACTCGAAGAATTGAGACTTTGATGTGACCAAATCGCACGCTTTCCACCAATTCCTACATCCATCCAGTGTCAACTTCGTTGAGGCAGGTCATACCGTATCACTATTCCTTTATTTTGGAACACGAAGGCTGGATTTCACCACTTGCTAAAGTGCCCCCTAAAAGTTCACTATAGCGTTTAGTGATGTACGATGCAAGAACAAGAACAAGAAACGGCATTTCTTGTTCTTGTTCTTGCAAAGCGACTCTTGCTCTTGTTCTTGCAGTAAAAAATCCGATCTTGTTCTTGTTCTTGCAGTAAAAATCACTTCTTGCTCTTGTTCTTGTTCTTGCTGCAAGACTCTTGCAATTTCTTGCATAAAAATGGAATTTTCTGCGGTTATAATGTGGTTTTTAACCTACCTAACGGCCATGTCAAGTACAATCTATCGTCGCATAGTCTGCAGAGTTTTTCGTACAAAATATAGACTGCAATCAATGAATGAAGCTTTGAAAAAAAACTGCCTTGGTTTATGCAAGACTCTTGCGAGAAGTCTTGCAAGAGTTCTTGTTCTTGCAAGTCACTTCTTGTTCTTGTTCTTGCAGCCAAAATCGACTCTTGTTCTTGTTCTTGTTCTTGCATGCAAGAAATGCAAGACAAGAAATTTTCGTGCATCACTAAGCGTTATCCTCCCGAGTGGACTTTTAACGGCAAGATAAATTTACTAGCTTTATCCGCACGTTAAGGAACTGGTGCAATCCTGCTGTGTTTTCTTTTCTATTTCCTACCTCCGCGCTTTTATCTATCTTGAATCTATAGAAATTTTTTACTTCTTCAGAATCTGAAGCTTAAATTTTTTTACTCCGGAAATTTTTGCGAACACAGCTTTCTATAATTATTTTCTTTTTCAACCTGCGGTGATTTTTCTTGTACCACATGGAGATTTGAGTGCTCTCCCTACATATATCTCTAGTCATGATAGGTAGAGATAGTTTTAAACAATCTAGTCGAATGTTCCTGCTAAGTCGTGATAGTGAGTTTCATAAATCAGAATTTGAGTAGAAATCTGAATAGATACCTAGTTTTGCGCTGTTATGGGGCGGTTGGTAAGCTTCGATTCGTTTTTGATTTTTTTTTCAGTACATTTCTTATTTTAAGACCCGTTTTCTTTCTACCCCCTTGCGTGTGTTTTCCAACGAGATACAAAAGTTTTTTACTGTATATTAAAATGTTCTGAAATATAATGCCTTTTTTATCGCCGAAATTAACAGGCTATGTTGTGATTATACGATCGATTAATTTTGGACAAATTGGACAAAAATCACTCGATCGTAAGATCACAACAAATCCAGTTAATTTCTGACGTTACAAAGAGATATTATATTTCAGAGTTTTTAAATATTCAACAGTGTCCACAAAAAATGGTCGAAAGAAAAACGGAAACAACTAGGATTGTTTGGTGACCCTTCATTGAGTTTCCTAACTTCAGATCTGTCTCTGACTAACTCGATTATTTGAACATAAGTAGTTACCACTGGAAAACATTCAAAAAGTTATTCAAAAAGTGATAAAATAAAATAATATTAAAATTATTTATAAGCAATAAATGAAATGCTTGAAAAGGAGCTTCTCTACAAAGTGGTGCCCAAAATATACTTGAAAAAAAAAACGCTAAAAACTCTAGTCATTTTCCCGAACGCTTTATTGTTTTATTTATTTTATATTTAATAACTATTGCATAGAAATGGTGTTGGAAACAGTCAATTATTATGTCACATTGAAATATCATTCTGGCAGTATTATTTTTTTAGAAGATTGAATTCTTTCAGGCTGTTTGACTTGTTTTCGTAACAGATTATTGTAGTTATTGTTGCCAACTAAAAGCAACTTTAGTGTTTCTCAAACATGCTGATAAAGTATCTCAAAGTTAGTAACGAAAAAATTGAGAGAGGTCACCTGTTTGTTCATGTTTTTTTTTGGCCATATATTATCTGAAATATAATATGTCTTTTTAAGGGCGACACACAATCGTATTTGTTTACGTTTTTTTCTGCACCTTTTTTTGAGGAAACTATTTGATATTCATATGCTCTGAAATATAAGATGTTTTTTTAACGTCCGAAATTAAGAGGCTATGTTGTGATTTTATGATCGAGTAGGTAATTTTCGTCAACAAAAAAAAAATAACCGATCGTAAAATCACAACATAGCCTCTTAATTTATGACGTTAAAAAACCATATTACTATATTTTGAATATCCAGTTGATTCCTCATAAAATGTGCAGAAAAAACGTAAACAAACACGACTGCGTTGTGATTTTACGATCAAGTACCTAAGTATTTTTGGCCCCGATAGTAAAATTATAACTTCTGACGTTAAAAAGAGTATTATATTTCAGAACAACCAGTATCGAATATTTTCTACAAAAGGTGGACCAAAAAACTTAAACAAACGGCATTGTGTGGACAGGCTTATCGCTACATGGATGATTTTTTTCTGGCACTGTAATATTAAATGCACTATTTTCACCCTCCTGCTTGCACATCTCGCAATCCTTTGCACTTTTGAATGCAATTTGCAACCGCTAATCGGTTATTGCAGACACAAGATCACAGAAAATAGACCTTTTTTGAGACTTCTGAGAAAAAGTGAGATTCTGGCAGGTACCTATACTCTAAAAATCACTCACGCTCGGGGATTCTGATTCGTGACGTCATTGAGAGACCCGCTTTCCTTTATAAATGTGACAGCTGCTAGGATTTACTGGATTTGCCCATTGTCAGTCCTAACTGGGTAATAATGATGATGTTTATTTATATAGTGTGGATTCCACCACTAAAGTGTACTATATAATGTCTCCTATCGGGCAGATTAACGAATGGATTTATTCTCTATCGTATATTTAGCCTATGACAAGTGCTAGTTTACTATAGTACTTACCCACTATTGTATACAATAGGAAGTGGTGAAATCCACCTATATTCTGGTAAGTAACTACCTAGGTACATAGGTACACCACAAAGCTCTGTGGTTACGAAGATCTGATGAGACAAAGCTAATTTTTTTTTGTTTTTTAAGACAGAATATATTACATTTGCTATTTGTTTACGTTTTTTCTGAGAATTTTTTAAAGACACTGTTGGATATTTAAATGCTCTGATATATAATAATATTTTTAACGTGTGCTGTGTTGTGATTTTATAATCAGTCAGTTTTGGACCAATTTTTTATTGACGAAAATCACTTGATCTTAAAATCACAACATAGCCAGACGTTAAAAAGATATTCTATATTTCAGAACATTTAAAACCTCCCACAGTGTCGTCAAAAAATGGTAAACAAACGGCAATTAATAACTATTTGAAAGTACTAAGAAATACAGTTTTCTCGCTTTGCCCATCCGCCTTAATTAAGGGAGATAACGGTGATATCTGACAAATCTCATGAAATCAAACCTTGTTATTTTGTGTGAAATTGTATGTACAGACTGATTGCGGCATTTTGCACATAGCTTGTTTTGTTCGTTTGCCAGCACATGCATGATGCGATGTTCCAGCGCTCGTTTAAGGCCGAATATACTTTCGCTATTTGTTTACGTTTTTTCTGCACATTTTATGAGAATATTTGTCCGAAATTAGCCAACCTGTTAATTTCGGCCGTTCAAAAGATATATTATATCTCAGAACATTTAAATACGTGATCGTTTCCTCAGAAATTGCGCAGAAAGAATCGTAAACAAACACGACTGCGTAGACGCCCTTAATTGTACTTACCTAGTTTTTGTAGTGCCAAACAATGTTCTTTTTTATTTTTTAGTACAAACAACCGACTATTTGCAATAAAATAGGATATAAAAATTATTGCAAGTTGCAAAATATAAATTTGAATGTTGACATTCTAGTTTCAGTTTCATTTTTTTGCCGCCAAAAAGGACTTCTGGTTGGTCTCTTCCGTTTTTGTCGGACCTGATGACGTGATGACCCAGTGAGGAGGTTATAGGGAGCTGCCCTTCCATTGGGTAGAAGCGCGCCGAAGTGAGACCGCAGAAACATAAGATATTCCAGAAGCCTCTAGGCTCGTGGGGACCGCCACTTCAGCACGCTTCTGCCCAATGGTATGATATTCCAATCAAGTATGATTTCGCAGAATCCATTTTGAGCTATAGTTGAATAGTTGTATAGTACCTGGAGCACTAACATCAGAAAAAATTCCAGTCCTGGGCTCCCCCTACCCTTGTCCATGGCCACCTATGTTTAGAGGCATACTTCTGCTCTGGAGAGCAGTAGCTGAGCTGCTGCTGAGGGTTGGGGGGGGGGGGGGACAAGCCCAGCAACTAGACCGTTTCAAGAACTATCCATTGTGCTCAGCTGGCAGCACTACCAAATACCAGCTCCCCAGCCATCGTGTAAACGATGGGGACCTACAGTTTTAGGTGGGTTCCGAACCACCACAGCCTCGATATACATTTCACATCACATGCTGAACATATCAGAGGTGAATGCCGAGCAGAAAAACTTTTTGGTAGGATCGGGATCGAACCGGTGTGACTGCTCCTCAAAAGTCGACCATTTAGTCCACTGGGCTATCGAGGCTGTTCTGGAGAGCAGTAACAGGTACTGTTTGTTAGGTGCTAGTGTGGTAGGGGGGGTTCAGGGTCGGAATTATTGGTCAGGATAGCGTTCCAGGCGCCATGTACCTGATAAGGCTCCAGCAGGTACGTACTAAGGATCTACAGCCTCGGTATACATTCCCCTTGACATGCTAAAAGTATCACAGGTGAATAGTGATCAAAAAATTTTGGTGAGATCGGGATCGAACCTGTGTTTCCCTAAATAGAACTACCTAGACCACTCGGCTGTCGAGGGTAGGTACGAAAGGATTCAAAGAAGACTGTCGCTTGATAAAACGGAAAGGTGTAATATGGGGTTGGAATGCGAGCTTACTGAGTTGAGCGGGGTTGACTTAAAACATCCCCCACCCCCTGCATTGTTGTCAACTTCGCCATCCGAGCACTTCATATTAAAATTATTATATTCCAAGGAATATTTGCATTCCCTTCTTCTCAAAAAAATGAAAAATACTTTGTTGCTGTTATCGTTTTCTTGAATTTGAGTGCGACTTTGGAACGCTATTGTACATTTTTAAGTTTTCAAGAGACTGAACTTGAGAGATTGCCTTTCCTTGCATTCACCTCTGATATGTTCAGCAAGTGAAATGTCTTATTGAGGCTGTGGTGGTTCTCCCGACCTTGTATACCTACTAACACGATGGGTGGGGAGCTGGTATTTGGTAGTGCTGCCAGCTGAGCACGATTGATAATTCTTTGGAATTGTCTAGTTGCTGGACACGTCAGGTCTTCATCAGGGCTGGGTAGACCAGGAAAAAATTTCGACCCGCCCACACTAGAACCTTGGGCTTCATAACACAGAACCTTGTCTCTATGCCCACAAGGTTCACAGCGAGAAATATTATATTTTCCATCGAAAACCCATAGGACTTCCTAATATTGGCACCGACCCTGCAAAAGTGTCTGGGCGTGCCCACCAACACAACAATGACCAGGATGCCTGCGAACATGAGTCTGTGACCTCCCTACGGCAGCCGGACAGTCTGACCAGCAGCAGTAGCCCGAGAGCTTGGACGCCTCAGCAGTGGAGAATTTGACCAGCAGCAGTACAGAGGGCTTGCATGCCTTGGCACTGGAAGAATTCACAGATTGCTTTCTAAATCGTGGGTCTTTTGGTGCCAATGCTAGCGAGTTCGAATTGCGTCAGCTTCAGATTTTTCTTGCATTAATTTTGGGGTAAGTTTCTTTATTGTGGTGGTTCTTCTTTCAGGGCAAACTAAGTTCCCTGCCTGATTTGTGCATGGTTCGAGCCAGAGGGAAATCCAGGTACCTACCTATCTGAATATCCTGAGGCAGGAGACCTGTTGTTGGCCTGCCTATACACTACCCATTTCTGGACCTGATTATTTCGACTATTCTTCAGTTACTTTCTGTATTACCTATGTTTGTCACTCTGACCTTTACTCTAAGATTGGTACGGTCAAGATTGTGGCTGACGGTTGGAGGTACTGGTTCTTTGTTCCTTTTTTGACAATTTGCTCCGTATGACATCGAAATATTCGGTTGTGAGAGAAACACTAGCATAGAACATAGCTGCACATATACGTTTTGTATTCAGAAAAATGCAGGCGTTATGCAGAGACTGCAGGTGATAATCGCGCCAAAATTTAAACTGAAGTTTGACAGGTGTTGGAGGTTCAAACCTTTATTATGAAGTAGGTAATTCCGGAACGATACTTTTGTTATTTATCTATCTATCTATTACGAAATTCTGCAGGTACCTGGGTAGGTAGGACCAAGACCTAGGTATATACTTACCTACTACTGGATCGAAGTTCATAGGTAGGTAGGTTATCTACTAGGCAAACAAGTAGCTGCTCTTAGCTACTACATATTTTGGGAAAGTTTTTCCCCCATGAAGGTCGAACCTACCACCTAACTGTTGACAGTACCTATACAAACAGTACTTTGCCCCACGAAGTAAAAAGAAAATCAATACAATTATTGATATGATAAAAGAGTAGGTAGGTATAAGTAGGTACAATATAATTCAGCTTCATCCACTGTCCAAACTGCCCCTTTCATGTTTTCTACCCTCATGAAACATTTGTGCAGGGAGAGGTTGTGACGCACCGCTCGTTCTACCTACCTAGCGAGTTTCTGTATTTCTACCTACTAGACCTACTAACTATTGAAAAAAATAATTGCAAAGAAAATAAATGTGTAGGTACGGTTCTTTAAAGGAAATTGGTACCTACCTGCTGCTATAGGTCTAAATATGTATAGATAGAGCGGTATTAGGGGATAGGTACTGGAGGCCGGTGTTTCTAATACTGGACCTAATTGGTAGGTACTGTTGAAAAAATAATAAGAAATAAAATACGTAAAATGTACGGATCTTTATTAAGTATAGATAGGTAGGTAGGTAGGCATAAAGAGGTAGGTAGAGCGGTAGAAGGGGATACTGGAGGCCGGTGTACAGCTGTACCCACTTACCTACTGCTGAAAAAAATAATGATAAAGAAAATAAATGTGTAGGGATTTTTATTAAGTAGATAGGTAGGTATAAAGAGGTAGATAGAGCGGTAGAGGGGGATACAGGAGGCCGGTGTACCTTCTACTGGACCTAATTATTGTTGAAAAAAATAATAATAAATAAAATAAATGTGTTCGGATCTTTATTAAGCAGATAGGTATAGGTATAAAGAGGTAGATAGAGCGGTAGAGGGGGATGCAGGAGGCCAGTGTACCTTCTACTGGACCTAATTATTGTTGATAAAAATAATAATAAATAAAATAAATGTGTAGGGATTTTTATTAAGTAAGATAGGTGGGTATAAAGAGGTAGATAGAGCGGTCAAGGGGTATACTGGAGGCCGGTGTACAGCTGTACCCATTTATTTACTTTTGAAAAAAAATAATAATAAATAAAATAAATGTGTACAGATATCTTTATTAAGTAGATAGATAGGTGTAGGTGTAGGTATACCTATAGAGGTAGATAGAGTGGTAGGGGATGCTATGGAGGCCGGTGTACATCATGTACCTATTTATTTACCATTGATAATAATAATAATAAATAAAATAAATGTGTACGGATGTTTATTAAGTAGATAGGTAGGTATAAAGAGGTAGAGAGAGCGGTAGAGGGGGATACAGGAGGCCGGTGTACAGCATGGTGAGGAGAAGGGGGGGGCGCTCGGTTGGCCGCCAACTGCGCACGGGAGTTGCGCGCCGCGCGTCGCGTTGTCCGGATTCCTCCCGCAATTCCACGCATACCAAACACTACTCTTATTTATCCAACAAATCCGAGTCCAATAGTGAAAAAACCAGACGCCTCACAAGCGGATACCTTTTCCTGTGGTAAGTACCTGATTTTTGCGGCTTTGCTAGGGGTGAAAAGGTTGAAATAATGCCTGAAACGCGGCCGTGGTTGGAGCAATGTGAACGCAAGCTTGCCATACTTGGCATTCCAAGCGTTCTTCTCGCTCAAGCTGCATTCGCGATCGAGTGCGGTTCATGGTGTAATCTCTTAACCAACCCGTCTCAATTTACTTGATATACTCAAAAACACTCTAAAGTACCTTAAAATAATTATATTTTCGGGTTTTAAACGCGGAAAACTTGTGGCGGGCGATTCCAACAGTAACCGTGCTCAGTTGATTATAACGTTCGCCGCATTCCTCAAATTCCTTGTTCAAATTTTTCATTGAGTTGTGTTTACAATTTTGCAGTTAGTTGATTTTGGATGTTTTGGCACGTGGATGGGTGCTTTTCAAGTTTTGTTATGGTGTTTTATATTGGAATAACAGGTATTGTTAGTGATAAATGTTGTTTTAGTGAAATTATTAAGGAATAATGCTGTTGCATAGTGTCGCTGACTCTGAACTTGCTTATCAGCACCACCTATATAAAAGTAAGTTTGTCTTATTTTCGGTTTATTTTCAAAATTTTATTAATGCCCCGAATATTGTACGTACCTATACCTACCTACCTACCTACCTACGTAGTTAGGTGTGACTGCCTGAGTAGCCACCTACCTACACTTTACTTTCTCGCTAGCTAGGTATACCTACCTAGGAAGTAGGTACTTACGTACCTACCTAATTATCCCACCCAAGGAGCACCTACAAGAAAGAGAAGGTTGGGTGTAGGTACACGGTAAAATTGGGGGTTGAAATTTGCAAAGAAACCAGTGGCCAAAAATTCCTATGGTTTCCAGTGGTGGAGTACTTAGGTACCTACTTATTTTTCCTCATTGGAGCCTGTAAATATTAGGCTGGTCGATTGAGTGATAGATAGGTGTATCATATTATTATCATTATATACCTGGAATGTACACAAAGCACTTGGGCCTTGCTATAAGTGCTCTTAAAAAGTTCGAAATAAAAACCACTCAGGTATAGCTTTAAATACTCAGGTTTATATGCGTCCATACTGAAAGCCTGGGCACAGGTTCGATCCCGATCCTATTCAAGTTTTTCTGATCGACAGTCCCCTCTGTGGTGGTTCGGAACCCACCTAAAACTGTAGGTCCCCGTCGTGTACCGCTAGGGAGCTGGTATTTGGTAGTGCTGCCAGCTGAGCACGATGGATATTTCTTGTCCCCGACCTCTCTACTTCCCACCTATTTTAAGGTACGACAGGTACATGATCTATCTAAGTGGTCGATCGGTTCTACTCTTTGCATAAAGTGAAAGGTGTTTTAAAAGGGAAGCGCCCATTTTTTAATGTAAACAAGAAAACTTTGACCTGATTGGGATCGAACCGGTTTGTCCCGGGTCCTATAGTATTACTCTAAACCCTGCCTCGTTATAGAGAGAGAGATCTTTGCGCTTCACTGATTTTGAGTCCCAAATTCGTAGAAAGGGACTGTTACGACTAAAAGTTTTGGAGGAATTGTATTCCTCAGTAACTGCCTTGTTATGGAAGTTACCGCGACAAAAATCGGTAGACCGCCTAATTGTGAGAAAACTATTGGATATTTAAATATACTGAAGTATAACATGTCTGTCTTTTTAACGTCACTACTCATGAGGATATGTTGTGATTTCACGATCGGTTAATTTTGGACAATTTTTTTTTGTGACAAAAATCACTCGATCGTAAAATCACAACATAGCCTCATGAGTAATGACGTTAAAAAGACATGTTATATTTCAGAATATTTAAATATCCAATAGTATTCTTACAAAGTTTGAAGTCCAAACAGAAAAAAATAGCGAATGTATGGTGGATTTTTTTTCTTTTCGTGGTTTCGTTACGACCCTGCTCCCCTCTGGTTGGCCGCAGTGCCAACATTGGGTTTTATTCGTCGATGCCGTCCGGGAACGTCTGGTTATTTTGAGTAATCGAGCAAACCTTCCACCATATTTATTTTTGGACGTCAATGGCTGCCGGGGCCGAAGAGAGGCTTTGATTATTGATTGTGTTAAGGGTCTGCTATACCTGATGGTGCATTTTTTGCCGCCCATAAGATTAACATTGCGAGCGGCGATTCATTTTCAAGGTTTACCCTTGGTTGGAAAGACACAAAGTTTTGCCTGTACCTAGCCCTAACAATGTTCTAGGGAGTGTTCGAAGCAGATTTCCCATTTTTTTACTGGTTTTCGAGATACAGCACTTTTCTTGCAAAACAGTTGCAATAAAAGAAACCAGTGAGAAATTGGGAAATCTGCTTCAAACACTCCCTAGAACATTGTTAGGGCTAGGTACAGGCAAAATTTTGTGTCTTTCCAACCAAGGGTAAACCTTGAAAATGAATCTTATGGGCGGCAAAAATTGCACCGTCAGGTATAGCGGACCCTTAACTAGTTTCTGGCGTAGGTATTATATTTTAGAACGCATATCGGCCATAAATAACGTAAACAAACAGCATTGTGGGCAGGTTGACAGACTAATTCATCTATAGCCACCCTATACAGGGGTAAACGAACTTTAGTGGCTGGTATTACCTATAGGAGGAAATACCCACTTTGTATAACCAAAATAGATGAACATATCCTAGATTTCTCCGCCTTAAGCGTTCTAAAATTAGACTGTGTAACTTAATCATTGTATTTATGTACCTCCCGACAAACCTATTGTCGCAAATAGTGACTTGGAACTTGGAACAAAATTTCCTTTCGTGTTCTTGTTCCTGTTCTTGCAGTACAGAGTTCATTTTTCTCTCTTGTTGGAAGATTCTTGCATGCACATGGAATTTTCCGCTTCATAATTTTTTTGGTCTACCTAAAGACATTGTCACTGATGCAGTCGACAGTTGTACAATTAGCAGATTTTTTCCTTCAAAATATGGACTGTCGTGTACGGTCACTGTAGGTATGAAGTTTCTGGGGCAAAAAAACAACCCGGGGGTTTGAAACAATTCTCATTTATCACAATTGATTTTAAAATCCTCTCTTTAGCGACCTCTATAGCGGCGTTCGTTATGGAGAGAGACCAGAATCAATATTTCCCAATGAAATAGAATTGGTCGTAGACGTAATAGAGGTCAATTACTGCCGGGAGTCACTGACGCATGGGAAACGCCGCGCCGTACGCACTCTGCATATCCCAACGATATCGGAGTCGCCTATAGCTATAACGTTGACTTTAGAGGAGCAATAACCTCGTTATAGAGACGTTTTCGTTATAGAGAGTACATTAAAAGCGATAGCTGACAGGTCACACCGGTTCGATCTCGATCCTGTCAAAGTTTTTCTGAACCCACCTAAAATTGCAGGTGCCCGTCAAGGAAAAATCTCGGAACGTTGAGACTAGAGCCTGGGTGCTCTGACTTCAGTTTTTGCTGCCACTGATACAAAATATGATATCTCTCGTACGATCTGGCTGCTGGTCATTACTTTCTTATGTGCGTAGTAAGTATGATGATCTTGATGAGCTCTGCGTCTGATTGCAGAGATAGTGGCGCCGGCGCCTATACCGTTCTCCTGAGTCATCACTTGACTCAGTGGCCGAGCGGTCAAGGAGTCCTACTTGTGTTCTGAGAGGTCTGAGTTCGAATCCTGGCGTTGGCAATATTTTCCACTTATTAATTTCAGCCGTTAAGGGTCCGCTATACCTGACGGTGCATTTTTTGCCGCCCATAAGATTAACATTGCGAGCGGCGATTCATTTTCAAGGTTTACCCTTGGTTGGAAAGACACAAAATTTTGCCTGTACCTAGCCCTAACCATGTTCTAGGGAGTGTTCGAAGCAGATTTCCCAATTTCTCACTGGTTTCTTTTGTTGCAACTGTTTTGCAAATGCTAGCATCGCATACCTCAAGAAAAGTGCTGTATCTCGAAAACCAGTAAAAAAATGGGAAATCTGCTTGTAACACGACCTGGAACATTGTTAGGGCTAGGTACAGGCAAAATTTTGTGTCTTTCCAACCAAGGGTAAACCTTGAAAATGAATCGCCGCTCGCAATGTTAATCTTATGGGCGGCAAAAAATGCACCGTCAGGTATAGCGTCCTCTTAAGATTATACAAGAAACTCCCGTTCTTCGGGGACACATAAGGCATCGGTGAGTGAGTCACCAGGTGGTTAGGCATCTTTGGTGCCTGCTATAGACCACTATTCACTCTTCAGGTGCCTCAGGTCACCTCTACCTCTACTTTCTTGTGCCTCACATGCACTATGGGCGATCCTCAGCCAGTGCAAGCCATCGCCATTATGTAGGCAGCTCAGCTGGCTGACGCTGCTACTATATCGCCCAGCATGGTCCTATATGGCCCACTGTGTATGGGGTATAGGGTGGTAGAGTTCATTGCGTGGCAGCAGCACTTTTGAAGGCTGCTTTCGTGGGCAAGAGTGGTGGTGGTGGTAACCACCTGGCGCCATTATGGCCATTAAGTCGTTCCGTCGACTGTCTGTAAGCACACACACAGTAGCAGCCAGGTCGTGGGAGTAAAGCCTTCATCATCTGTATACTGGCCAGTGGTCCACGTATGTGATACCTAGCGTACCACAAAACTATGAGTTTAACGTAGCCCTATCACGAGTGGTAGCCATAACTACGGCGACTATTGCGTGTTCAAGTGACTCCGTTATTATACGCTGCAACCATGGGCGTCTGCGTAGGGGAAAAGTCAGGTAAAATTTGGAAAAAAAAATTGACTCTTCTGTGACTCGAACTCGTCGTAATTTCTTTCTGAGTACATCTCACGCCAAGGCAAGCCTTATTGGTTTTCCTATACTTACCCAATACTAATAGAGAATTTTTTTTTTGCTAGGACCTGGAGTCGAACTTGACTTCTAAAGTTCCCCAAACGCGGCCCTAACATTATTTTTATTCCGATTATTCTCTCTGACCGCATACAATGCGTTTTGGACGGCAGTTCTGGCGAGTCCTCATCCCCGGAATGGCAGTTTTTTTATGGTACCGCCGTCCATAAAAAAATCCTAATATTTTTCCATCTAGCCTCTTCTGAAGAGTGCTCCGTCCGACGCCTATGGAGTTAGCCGATGCCCTAGGCACGTTTAGTCACGTGGTTAGGTACACAGGCACCTATTGAAAAATCGATCACGTTTTGGGGCGCCCATATTAAACCAATGGCTTCGAACTGCTGTGATCGGGCTAAGTCTTGCGTGCTTCTTCAAAGTCCCTACAGGATCATTTGTTCATAAACCCTTGGGGCGTAGTCCTTTAGGCACCGTATGCTGCTCCAGCATCGGTTTGGACACTAACGCTGTTAAACTCTCGTTAAAATCCAGTTAGTTAATGTTAAGACGGAGGTTTAACTACGTTACTACGTTAAGGGTCCGCTATACCTGACGGTGCATTTTTTGCCGCCCATAAGATTAACATTGCGAGCGGCGATTCATTTTCAAGGTTTACCCTTGGTTGGAAAGACACAAAACTTTGCCTGTACCTAGCCCTAACAATGTTCTAGGGAGTGTTCGAAGCAGATTTCCCATTTCTTTTTACTGGTTTTCGAGATACAGCACTTTTCTTGAGGTATGCGATGCTAGCATTTGCAAAACAGTTGCAATAAAAGAAACCAGTGAGAAATTGGGAAATCTGCTTTGAACACTCCCTAGAACATTGTTAGGGCTAGGTACAGGCAAAATTTTGTGTCTTTCCAACTAAGGGTAAACCTTGAAAATGAATCGCCCCTCGCAATGTTAATCTTATGGGCGGCAAAAAATGCATCTTCAGGTATAGCGTCCTCTTAACAGTGTGTGGTTGGAACTAGCCTGCCTAAAAATGTTCGAAAGTTATTATTATTATTATTTTGGCTGTTCTGTGCTGTTTGTTGAGGAGGAGAGTGTTGGATGTTGAATATTTCGTTGCTCTGAAATATAATGTTTCTTTTTACCGTCCGAAAATAAATTGTTGGCGGTGAGTTCTATGCCAAGACTTCTTTATGAAGATAACACAGGTAGAGTGGGTTCTGGCCGTACCTGGGCCTAGCCCATGCAGTCGGCTGGGGCGAGGTCCCCAGGTTTTTTGTACCGTTTTTTGTGTACCTGGGCCTAATACCCATCTATTCTCCACTCTACCCCCCTTATTGTTCTTCGATTTCGGGCTCAGGTGTTGAGTTCCTCCAGCATCTCTGGTGTATCTTCTTCTTTCCCGAAGACAAGGGGGGGATCCAGAAGTCACCAAGACAGAAAGTTATTCTTTTGCCGTTCTTCTTGGTAGTAAAGAAAAAATTGAAAATAATTTTGACAGGAAGCTGTCGGGTAGGGGCTCGTTATAGAGAGGTAGAGTAGAGTAGCAGCTCGCAGTCGTTATAGAGAGTCTACTGCATCACGTTGTGTACGTCATTCCTACTTCTGCTTACTACTGCTCAAATTATCTGAGTAAACATGAGTGAAGCTGCTACAAAGTTGAAAAAGCGAAAGTTTCAATCGGGTTTTTCGAATTTGAAAGGAAGAACTTGAGGTAAACGCATGGGCAAATTAAGTTGTCGACAGAAATAGAACGGGCGCGTCAGCAAAACACGAACAGCCCGGAGAGAGAGCTGGCGCGAACCCAAAAACAATGTTAATTACACACAGGAACCTCGGGAAAACCAACAGCCTTACGCACAGTCAACAGGCAAGCTGACAACCGACATGAACCATGTATCTGTTGGCACTGGGAAACGCACTTTCTCATGGCCAAGGGAACCCGAACATACATTCGCTATATTTGTTTTTGCCGCACATTTTGCGAGGGGGTGACCACTTCAGAGATTCCTTGAGATTCCATAAAGATTTCCAAAGATTCCCAACTACGAGATATTTATAGAAAGATGAACCCCGAAGGGGTAACCACTCCAAAAAAAATTTCAAGATTCCCTGAGATTTCATAAAGATTTCCAATGATTCCCAACGAGATTCCCAATGAGTCGTT
Organism: Mesopsocus fuscifrons; assembly: GCA_950004255.1. Classification (NCBI taxonomy): domain Eukaryota; kingdom Metazoa; phylum Arthropoda; class Insecta; order Psocodea; family Mesopsocidae; genus Mesopsocus; species Mesopsocus fuscifrons. The sequence goes on from OX465379.1 coordinate 15,408,318, forward strand.
AACCCCTCGACACTTTGTGAGGATACTATTGGATAATTAAATGTTCTGAAATATAGTATGTCTTTTTAACGGCCGAAATTAACAGGCTGTGTGGTGATTTTACAATCGAGTGATTTTTCTCAACAAAAAATTGGTCCGAAATTAATCGGTCGTAAAATAACAACACAGCCTGATTATTACGGCCATTAAAAAGACATATTATATTTCATAACATTATCCAATAGTATCCTCGTAAAATGTGCTGAAAAAAACGTAAACAAACACGCCCGTACATCGTGCTGTTTCTATTTCTTCTCAGCTACTTTTTCACATCCCCTTATTTCCGCATACACCTTAATTTAGAGTCTTAATTAATTTTTCCACCGGTGTCTTCTTAATGAGGAGAGTCATCCCTCTGCTTGTCATCAGGATGGGGATAAATATCCCTCTATTTGTCATCAGCAGGGGATAAATATGTTCCCTCCTTCGCGTTACGGCCGGCCGTCTTCCTTCCCACGCAACCTGTCGCAGATTAATTGTACCATGACAAATTAATACGTAAACCAACCGTCATAACTAACCTAGTGTCCGCCAGTTTTAATTCCAATCCTTGCTGACAAATGGCGTCTGAATCATGGGTATAGAGGTTGCTGCTGACTATAGGAATGCTGAGGATAGTGGTGAAGTTAGGTGTGTAGAAGTCATTCATGGATGTTGATGAAGTGAAGGTACTGCTGACTTCACGTAGGTATGCAGAGGCGTTGAGGTCAGGATGCTGCTAACTGTAGGTTCCCAGAAGTCTGTATGGTGTTGTCGTCAAAGTGCTGTTGATTCATTGGCGTTTAGTGGTCTTACGTGGTGTTGGTGTCAGGATACTGATGACTCCAACTTAGGAATACCTTTCTTGGTGTTGAAGTCAAGGTGGTGTTGTTTCAGGATTCTGCTGACTCGAATTTTCATGGTGTTGAGGTCAAATTCTGCTGACTTCTCTCCGGTATATCCCTACCTTTTAGGGTGTTGAGGTCAGAATTCTTCTGACACGACTTTTCATGGTGTTGAGGTCAGGATTCTGCTGACTCCTCAGTGGTATTTAGCGACCTTTCAGGGTGTTGAGGTCAGGATTCTGCTGACTCCTCAGTAGGATTTAGCGACCTTTCAGGGTGTTGAGGTCAGGATTCTGCTGACTCCTCAGTGGGATTTAGCGACGTTTCAGGGTGTTGAGGTCAGGATTCTGCTGACTCCTCAGTGGGATTTAGCGACCTTTCAGGGTGTTGAGGTCAGGATTCTGCTGACTCCTCAGTGGGATTTAGCGACGTTTCATGGTGTTGAGGTCAGGATCAGGATTCTGCTGACTCCTCAGTGGTATTTAACAACCTTTCAGGGTGTTGAGTTCAGAATTCTGCTGACTTAAGGTAGTACAGCTAAGGTTGAGTGCAGGATTCTTTTGACTGGTGTGTATAGGGGCCTTTTATGATGTTGAAGTCCTGACTCCACGACAGGGGCCCGAACTCCAATCCGGACATTGCCAGATTTTCTGAGAGTAGCAAGCATATGCGGCAGAATTCATTGCGCAGACACGTTCTTACGACAATTCAACTGCGTTATTCTGTCAGTTACTAGCCCGTGGGTTTCGTCTCGTTATATAGAGACTTCCGATACAGTTAGTCACGTATAAGGGACTACTCCAGAAACTGCTCTTCCACAAATAAATCTTAATAACGAACCCCACTCATCGGTACTGTCAATTAACCAATGGAAAACTAGTTACCGTGGTGGCTTCTGTATGGTCCTTTCTCTCCTATTATATGAATGGCTATTCAGCGACGCGACGGAACATACATTAGCGATTTGTTTACGTTTTTTCCCCAGACTTTATGAGGAATCTATTGGATATTTAAATGTTCTGAAATATAATATAACTTTTTAGCGGCCGAAAGTAACAGGCTATGTTGTGATTTTAATTTGTCCAAAATTAACCGATCGTAAAATTACAACATAGTCTGTTAATTTATGACGTTAAAAAGACTTATTTCAGAATATATCCAAGGTATCCTCATAAGATGCGCAAGATATTGGCTTCTTCTCTCTGGTTATTTTCCAACCCCCTATAGCGAATGGTAACGGTATAAGTGGATAAGTATAGTTTGACAGGGTACTTAGTAATGACCGATTCGCCGATTCTACGAATTTTCGGTTCATAACCTGTGATTATGGCAAGAAGCAGCTCATGGTGGCCTAAGGCATGCTGCCCTTCATTGCTTACTTGTTTGTAATCTCGTCGTTATCCACACGATAAAGTCTACTATAGTGCCCCCTAAAGTTCACTATAGCATCCTCCTGAAAAGGAAAGTTGGTGCCTTTCACCATCCTGCCGATAGCGTCCTTATCATAACGATAGCTTGTAGACTTTTAAGGGTCCGCTATACCTGACGGTGCATTTTTTGCCGCCCATAAGATTAACATCGCGAGCGGCGATTCATTTTCAAGGTTTACCCTTGGTTGGAAAGACACAAAATTTTGCCTGTACCTAGCCCTAACAATGTTCTAGGGAGTGTTCGAAGCAGATTTCCCAATTTCTCACTGGTTTCTTTTATTGCAACTGTTTTGCAAATGCTTGCATCGCATACCTCAAGAAAAGTGCTGTATCTCGAAAACCAGTAAAAAAAATGGGAAATCTGCTTCGAACACTCCCTAGAACATTGTTAGGGCTAGGTACAGGCAAAATTTTGTGTCTTTCCAACCAAGGATAAACCTTGAAAATGAATCGCCGCTCGCAATGTTAATCTTATGGGCGGCAAAAAATGCATCGTCAGGTATAGCGTCCTCTTAAAGGCAAGAACAATCACTTGATTGTTTTTTTCTGTTTCTATAAACAAAAAGTCACCAATGGTTTCTTCTGTAAAGGAGTGGCCTTTTACGTGGTCTAGAGGTCCTGGGTTCGAATCCTGGTAGCAGCAATTTTGTGTTGGTAGCATGGATGTCACACCAAATATTCATTTGGCTTCGGCCACTATGGTAGTGCTGGAACCACCAGTAGGTTCCTTTGGAAATACAATAGAAGTAATATGTAAAAAAAAAAAAAAAAAAAAATAAAGGAGGGTGAAAAAAGATAAACGGAATTTTTTAACAATTTTTCAACAAGAAAAAAACAATAATATTAATAAGAAAGGTATCACAGTAAAAGTGCGGCAGTTGGAGCAACCGCACAAGACTGGTTACCGGGCAATATAATGATGATGGCGTATACCTTGGCGGCTTGGCTCAAAGGCGGCGGGTTGCATAGCAAAAATGCCGATGCCCGGATGGCACTGCAGGAATGGTAAGGTTGGCCTAACAACAAGTCATTCCGCATTTTTCTCTGTTCGTTTCTTCTGTTCGCATTGTCTTGAAATTGTTTTGAACTAAATTTTTTCATATAATTATTTTGATATGTGCTTGGAGGTTGTTTCATCGTTCGGTTCACGCGTCGTCGCTTTCTTTTTTAGCAATAAACCTTGGTACGTTTCTACCCTGTTCCTGAAGACTACATGTTTTAGGTCAGGGTTGTTTAGTTCTTGTACAAATGCTATATAGACGATCGAGCTATACCTGACGATGCATTTTTTGCCACCCATAAGATTAACATTGCGAGCGGTGATTCATTTTCAAGGTTTACCCTTGGTTGGAAAGACACAAAATTTTGCCTGTACCTAGCCCTAACAATGTTCTAGGGAGTGTTCGAAGCAGATTTCCCAATTTCTCACTGGTTTCTTTTATTGCAACTGTTTTGCAAATGCTAGCATCGCATACCTCAAGAAAAGTGCTGTATCTCAAAAACCAGTAAAAAAATGGAAAATCTGCTTCGAACACTCCCTAGAACATTGTTAGGGCTAGGTACAGGCATAATTTTGTGTCTTTCAAACCAAGGGTAAACCTTGAAATGTTAATCTTATGGGCGGCAAAAAATGCACCGTCAGGTATAGCGGACCCTTAACCACTCGTTGGGAATCTCCTTGGGAATCATTGGAAATCTTTATGAAATCTCAGGGAATTTTTTGGAGTGGTTACCCCTTCGGGGTTCATATTTCTATGAATATCGTTGGAAATCTTTATGGAATCTCAGTGGAATCTCGAGGAATCTCTGGAGTGGTTACCCCATCGTAGACGATTCAAGTGATATCGTGCGAGTCTAGTGTTTACATGTTTACTAGAGGCGTTGGGGGGGGGGGGGGGGGGACAAGCCAAGCAACTAACTAGACCATTTCCTGAATTAATTTTCCATCGTGCTCAGCTGGCAGCACTACCAAATACCAGCTCCCAAGCAGTACACGACGGGGACCTACAGTTTTAGGTGGGTTCCGAACCACCACAGCCTAGAAATATATTTCCTGAACATATCAGGCTGTTGGAAAAATTTCGGTACGATCGGGATCGAACCTGTATTCAGCTGTCTGTATTCACCTCAATACCAGTGGTATATTGAGAGACAACTCGCGGGCAGCACTCAGCAGTGTTTATGTGCTGACATTATTGAAAATAGCTAGGCTCTCTAACCTTGGCAAACGTTCAAGAAACTGTTGCGCGCAAGTTCAACGCCAGCTAACGATTACTGCTGACTCATGTCGCGTCGATAAACGCAATACCAATAAAACAGATCGTTAAGGCGGCGTCCGGACTGAATCAGCAGTCGGTAAAGCAGGCAAGGCCACGTTGCTGAAACTAGCCGTCAACTTCCTAGAAATCACCAAGGAACTGCCTTAAAAATTTTATTTTCGGCCTTGGTCGGGTCACAACGGTTCGATCTCGATCGTACCAAAAGTTTTTCTGATCGGCGTTCACCTCTGATATTCAGCATGTCGAGAGGATGAGGTTCGGAACCCACCTAAAACTATGTAGGTCCCTGTAGTGTGCTGATATTTGCTGCCAGCTGAGAGCCACCTTACATTCGCTATTTTTTGCGTTTCGATTTCAAACTTAGTGAGAAAACTGTTGGATATTTAATTATTCTGAAATATTATATGTCTTTTTAACGTCATTACTCATGAGGCTATGTTGTGATTTTACGATCGAATGATTTTTGTCACCAAAATAATTGTCCAAATCGTGAAATCACAACATAGCCTCATGAGTAATGACGTTAAGAAGTCAGATTATATTTCAGAATATTTAAATATCCAATAGTTTTCTCACGAAGTTTGAAATAGCCAATGTGTATTCAGCCTTAAAGATAAAATAATTAAATGCTATTTTCTAACAAATATTGAAACACTTTAACAGTGGCCTAACCTAAATATAATCCAAAATGATAGCTAGGTCATTTTTATATTGGGAACACATTCATTTGTATTGAGCGCTGACTGATAAAGTGAAAGTTCTGAAATTTCGAATTTGCCCTCGTAGTTCTATGTCGGTTATTTTGCTGTTGTCTACTAAAATAAATAAGTAACTCAGTGATGCCAAATTTCGAAAAGTTCATTGGCAGACAATATGTCAGACATTTATTGTTGTGACCTAATAATACAAGTGGTTCGAAACAAATTGGAGACTAAACGTAGGCAGGTTACAAGAGGCGGCGACAGACTGACAAGTAAACAACAAATAACACCAATATGTTTGCCGTTTAACGGTTGTTAAGGTTCTATGACAAAAACTTGCATATCTGAAAATTTGAAAAATTTATTTTTAAGTATATTTCTTATTTTAAATATAGCTATGATGTCTTTGGAGGCATACAGGTTCGATCCCGATGCTACCAAAAAGTTTTTCTGCTCGGCATTCACCTCTGATATGTTCAGCATGTCATGTGAAATGCATATCGAGGCTGTGGTGGTTTGGAACCCACCTAAAACTGGCGACATTACATAAGATTGTATTTTTTTACGTTTGGACTTCAAACATTGTGAGAAAACTATTGGATATTTAAATATTCTGAAAAATAATATCTTATCTTTTTAACGTCACTACTAATGAGGCTATGCTGTGATTTCACGATCGGTTAATTTTGGACAATTTTTTTGGTGACAAAAATCACTCGATCGTAAAATCGCAACATAGCCTCATGAGTAATGACGTTAAAAAGACATATATTATATTTCAGAATATTTAAATATCCAATAGTTTTCTCACAATGTTTGAAGTCTAAGCGTAAAAAAATAGCGAATGTATGGTGGCCCTTAACACACACTGAACTAAGAAGAAAGTTACCACAAGTGTTTGTGAGAAGTTACCACAAGTGTTTGTGAGATGTTACCACAAGTGTTTGTGGGTGCTTTTGCCAACTGTCTGTGGGAACATTACTCACCGATTCATAGAAACATTTGTGATGGATAATTAAGCCAGCCTTCTATTAATAAAATCATTTCGAGTTTGTTTTCTATCATTGATAAGTTTGTAGCCTCGTTTTCGAGAGACAGAACGCTCTTGTGTCTAGCCAGACGCTATAGAGAACAGTGCCAGGTCTCGGTAAATTTGCTGTGCTGAAGGTGAAATAGAATTCTTGCTTATTTTTGCTTTCACAAGTGCCTAAAGTCTACTATAATGTCCCCTTAAAGTTTACTATAAGGTTTTCCTCCATCCTGTGAAGTTTTGGGCTTCCACCCTTGTTGAACTAGTTTCTGACGTTAAAAAGATATATCATATTTCTAGTGATGCACGAAAATTTCTTGTCTTGCTTTTGTTCTTGCATTTCTTGCATGCAAGAACAAGAACAAGAAGTGACTTGCAAGAATTCTCGCAAGAGTATTGCATAAACCCAGTCAGTTTTTTTCCAAAGCTTCATTCATGGATTGCAGTCCATATTTTGTACGAAAAACTCTGCAGACTGTGCGACGACAGATTGCACTTGAAATGGCCGCTCGGTAGGCAAAAAACCACATTTTAACAGAAAATTCCATGTGTATGCAAGAAATTGCATGAGTCTCGCAGCAAGAACAAGAACAAGAAATGATTTCTGCTGCAAGAACCAGAACAAGAACAATATAGGATTTTTACTGCAAAAACAAGAGCAAGAGTCGCTTTGCGAGAACAAGAACAAGAAATGCCGTTTCTTGTTCTTGTTCTTGCATCGTGCATCACTACATATTTCCGAGCAAATCCAACAGTATCCTTAAAAAAACGACAGGAAAAACGCCAACAAACAGCATCGTAAGGACAGGTTTACTTTTCGGCAGTCTTCCTCAAAATTTCAAGAACTAAATAGATTTCCCTCCAACCTGCAATATTTTCTATTTTTTTAAATACTCGTAAATACCCAGTGGGTTTTAGAGGGAGAAGTGAAAATGGCAGTTTTCAGCATTTTCTTTGGTATCTGCATGTATAGGTATAGTATTTCTCTCATTGGAACCATACAAAATAGCTAAAATAAAAATTAGAACAACTGCATGTCTTCAAATTTTAACTCCCTGTTGTTTTTATTAAAATTTATTTTTAAATTATTATAGTATCTAAACTAAAAGGTAACTAAAAGGCGAAAAAAACTGGTAATTGCAATACCCTTTTCTGGAGGTTCCGCGGGAGCGAGCCTGGTTTATGATTGAAAATTTGCACACAAATGAGTTGGAGAAGCTTCAGCAGCGACTTTGTCAGTTTTAGGGGTGAGCTTCTTCATGCATTCTCTTTTCTGTTGTGTAGTTTTTTTTTTAGACATTTTTCACTCATTTTGCAGTACTCTCCCTATAACGCCCGTCGAGGGATAAGTAAATTTGCTGGGTACAGAGAAAGCTTCAGAATATCTCAGGGTTTGTCCCTCGTTATATAGAGGATGACAACTGTGTTCTTTTATCAAAGTTACCGTTACCTAATTGAACGAAGCTTTGAAAAAAAAAAAGCCAAGGTTTCTGGAAAAATTCTTGCGAGAAATCTTGTTCTTGCAAAGAAAACTAAATTTTCGTGCATTACAACCCTTTTCCGGTTCTTTGGTTGTTAATTGCGCGTTAAGCTCCTAACGCTATAAAGTTACACCTCTTCGTCGCTATCTCGTCGTTAACTTTGCGTTAACAGACCCAGAATAGACCTGCAGGTATCGTTATGACGCCTGGTACAAGCGATGCAGGAACAATTACCATAGCATCAGTACCGTCACCTCCATTGAATACTGACGAGCTCATACGTACATCTAACAGACGTCCAATGGCTATTATACCATTGCTATTGTTTACTCGAGGGCACATTGTTACTAACTACTGCTATTAATATTAATTACTGTAACTAGGAAAAATTTATATTCACTATTTTTTTTTGTTTAAATAATTACAAGGTAGATCAAACAAGTTGGCGATATATTGTATAGCAAATGTCGAATCACCTTCATTAAGGCCCAACATACACTCGCTATTTGTTTACGTTTTTTTCCGCACACTTTATTAGGAAACCGAGGGGGTAACCACTCCAGAGATTCCTTGAGATTCCACTGAGTTCCTGTAACGATTTCCAAAGATTCCCAACGATGTTCATAGAAAGATGAACCCCGAAGGGGTAACCACTCCAAAAAATTCCAAGATTCCCTGAGATTTCATACAGATTGAACCCATGATTCCAATGATTCCCAACGAGTGGTTAACCCCTCTGAGGAAACTATTGGTTATTTAAATGCTCTGTGTGTCTTTTTAACGGCTGCAATTAACAGACTGTGTTGTGATTTTACGATTGTATGTTTTTTGTCAACAAAAAGTTTGTCCGAAATTAAAGGCCACCATACATTCGCTATTTCAAACTTTGTGAGAAAACTATTGGATATTTAAATATTCTGAAATATAATATGTCTTTGTAACGTCATTACTCATGAGGCTATGTTGTGATTTTACGATCGAGTTATTTTTGTCACAAAAAAATTGTCCAAAATTAACCGATCGTGAAATCACATCATAGCCTCATGAGTAATGACGTTAAAAAGAAATATTATATTTCAGAATATTTAAATATCCAATAGTTTTCTCACAAAGTTTGAAATCGGAACGTAAAACGTAAAGTCACCACACAGCCTGTTAATTTCGGACGTTAAAAAGACATATTATATTTCAGAACAGTTAAATATCTAGTAGTATTCATTTCTCGTAAACTACTGTTTGAAGCTACAGTTGTCATGCATATATCTTCCAGTTTAATGGTAGTGCAATCAGTACAGTAGCAGAACGTGCTGTTTTCAATGTCATCGTCGTAGCGACTGCAACGTTCTTTGTTTATATATCTCCTGTACCTACAGGTACTTGATATCAAGCAGGTATATCTAGTCCGCTTACGTAGTTACGTAACGCATCAACGTAAATGCACTATCTCTATCGTATTGTAATGCATTTCAGGGACCAGGTTATACCTGGTTTGTAGGGGAAAGGACACCAGCTCGGATATTTCCGTTCTACCCAGTAATATTTGTTTACTTTTTTTTTCTGCGCAATTTATGAGGATACTATTGGATATATTCTGAAATATAATATGTCTTTTTAACGATTCTGTGGTGATTTTACGATCGGTTTATTTTGGAAAAGTTTTTTGTCAATTTCGGCCAATAAAAAGATATATTATATTGCAGAACATTAAAATATCCTTTTAAGATTAAATGGGTCGACTGATGTCTATTTACGTTCATTTGAACCAAAACAAAGCACTTTTTCTCATATTATCATCGAAACTAACCTCTTTATTGCAATAAAAACAGTGTACTTACTTAGTCAATTCTTTTAAGAACATAAAGTAAGCAAAAATTCATTAAAATGACCTTTGGTTACTTCACAGTGTTTGCACAACCAAACAGACTCCATATTTTGGATCAGTGCATGGGTTTATTGGTGTTTGGTTGTGCAAACACTGTGAAGTAACCAAAAGTCATTTCAATGAATTTTTGCTTACTTTATGTTCTTAAAAGAATTGACTAAGTAAGTACACTGTTTTTATTGCAATATGGAGGTTAGTTTCGATGATAATATGAGAAAAAGTGCTTTGTTTCGGTTCAAGTGGATGTAAACTCGATCTGTATGAATGACTTTGCCCTATTTAGCCAACAGAAGCTATATCACTGCTTTTCCAAGAAATGGCACGTTAATCACAGCCGTGACTCTTTAAATTAGCCCGCTGTTCCGCCACTGGTCCCAAACAAAGAAAACTAAGCAGGGTGAAATAACGCAAAAAACTAAAAAATGGACATCCAATCGCAGAGAAGAGTATCTTACAATGCTACCAACATAGGCGGCAGGAAAACCAGCCAGGGAGACTTGTTAATGCAAATTGAACTTCTTCAGAAAATTATCTTCTTTTGTAAAAGTTCATACTTGAAATTCCGCCGGAGTGTGTGTGAATATTGTGTGAAGGTTCTTTCGGTAAGCTAAGCATAGAGTGTCCACCGCATTGAAGGCTGAAGCCGTGCGGAGTTCTTCACATGCCTCTCTGGAATAAACAGTAGAGGTACCGATGAAATAAATTTGAAGCTGCCCCCATAAAACAAATGCGGTTCTGACAGCGGGAGGTTTTTCCTTTGCAGGTTTTGTAGTTGTCTTCAGTGGAACACTGGGACCCAATTCGATCCCGATCCTGAGAAAAAATTTTCTGATGGCATTCACCTCTGATATGTTCAGCATGTCAAGTGAAATGTATATCGAGGCGGTGGTTCGGAACTCACCTAAAACTGTAGGTCCCCGTCATGTACTACACGATGACTGGGGAGCTGGTGCCCCATAATTCACTATATCCAAGACAGACTGGAAATCTATAAGAGGAAAAATCTTGTCCCGCTGGAATTCGAACTTGCAAACCCCTGTCATTAGTCCAGAAAATAGTAAGAAACGTAACGTTGCGGCCATGAGGAAACAATGTACCTATATTTAACTGCCCAGCCCGGCGAGGATGCATCCCTGGACGCCTCGAAGTGGGGAGGGATGGACAGTTTTGAAGGGATGCCGTCCCGATCTTGGAATTTCAACTTGACCGAATTCCACGCATCCCAGGTGCGGGCGTCCAGTTGTTGAAGATGTGCTGCAAATTGGAGTCAGATAAAACTGTTTTGAGTATATTATTTATTGAAATGTATCATGAGACATTCGAAACACTGTGATTATTGCAAAAAAGTCAATTTCTGCTAAACGAAAGACAAATCACAGGGATGGTCTGGAAGTATCGTGTGTGGGCGCACCAGCCATCCCTGAGTTAACATCCCAAACCCCGCATCCCTGCCAGGAAGCCAGGACGCCGTCCAAAACGCAATTACCAGTGTATCCAGTTCTGCAGAATAAATACCCGTGATGACTCCAGTTGCAGTGGCAAATATCAAAACACATTTTGAAATGGAATATTCGGGAAAACTATAGAGCAGGGGTGGGGGGTCAAAAACAATAGTCCATCCATAACATGTCTCTGGGGTGGACATAACTCAGCCCTGGGACATTGTGTGCTGCAAACTGTAAAGTATAATGTAATATCATTGGCCGTGTATCGGTTATTTACGTTCAAAGCCACGGCCCTGTACCCCCTCTATTTATAAATCAAATGCTCAGAATGGGGTAAATTGTAAATTACATCTCTGTGCTGTCTGCTTTTGAGGCAACACCATTGTTTGATAGGGATTTCTGCGACTCATAAGGTTAACATTGTGAATTTTTTCCACTGGTTCAAAAGAAAAAGCTATTGGAAATTTGGGGGATCTGTCGCGATACGTCCCTGGAGCAGGTTGTAGGTTTCTTTCAAAATTTTAAACGAAGAAAGTATGGAGTATCTAATTAATATACATATTTTTATTTTTTTCAGGTAAGTTTTGGAGCGTGAGAGGTTGAACCTTATTCTAGTAGTACAGGTTTGTGGTTAAAGTGGTACTAAGGAAGAAGGAAGAAATGTTTGTGGACAGAGCCGAGGGGGTAACCACTCCAGAGATTCCCTGAGATTCCATAAAGATTTCCAAAGATTCCCAACGGTATTCATAGAAAAATGAACCCCAAAGGGGGAACCACTCAAAAAAAATTCCAAGATTCCCTGAGATTTCGTAAAGATTTCCAATGATTCCCAACGAGATTCCTGGAGTGGTTAACCCCTCGGACAGAGCTATTGTAGTCAGAAATGTATTAACTCTATAGCACCTGTCGCCATCTTGGCTACTTAAAAACAATAATCGATCGATGTATTGAATATGTAAATAAGAGAACGGTGAAATAATCAGGAGGTTATAACCGATAAACACATTGTGAGTAATCGAGTGTGTAGACTACGGACAATTGTGAATTACTAATAGAATGTGGGTCAAGGAGATCGTACGTACTCATGAGTCCATGCCGTGTTGTGGGCGGCTTATGGACCTTTCCTGCGTCCAGTGCCGTCTTCAGGTTCGATACCCCCTTCCGAAAAAAATAAAAATGAAAATGGCAACCCTCCTGGAGGAAATTTGAAGGTTCTAACGTAATACCTACCCTCTCAGAATCGTCTCGACCAACCAAAACTACGAATTTTAAAATTTTCTGTTTTTGTCATTTACCGGCGTAATTTTTGAGTTATCGAAATTATGTTAAAATTGTGTCTTAGAACTGATTTGAGGAACCTATATTCCAAATTTGAGCCAAATCGGTTCATCGGTGCGAGCTCCAGCAGCGGTTTTATAAGTGGGAAAATTGTGAAAAATCAAAATCCATTATGAAACCTACTGGATATTTACTACAAGGTCATGAGTCATGATATCGACCTGAATGCATTCTACGTTTCCTGATGCATGTGCAGAATCTTTGAGCAATTGCATGTGTAGGTATGCGTAGCGTAACAATCCAGGATCCTCTAGGTACAGAAGGTCTTCAATCTGCATTTCTGCAATCTATGCATAACTTCACTATGTTATGCCATAGTGCGCACTGGCTTGGAACTATAGGGCTATGTACTTAATTAAATATGTTCTGCCATATTACTATCGAGTTAGTAGAGGGGTGGCGGACGAAGTCCGGATACTAGACCCTTTCAAGAAGTATCCATAGTGATAGAACACGATGCGGACCTACAGTTTTAGGTGGGTTCCGAACCACCACAGCCTCGATATACATTTCACTTGACATGCTGAACATATCAGAGGTGAATGCCGAGCAGAAAAACTTCGATAGGATCGGGACCGAACCCGTGTGACCCGGTTCTCTAAAGGAGTTGACAGCTCATACCGAAGTCGAGTACCTGATGTGTGTACCTTGTGTTACTATGCTAGCAGACTGTATTATTAACACCAGATCCCTTTAACACTTGTGTCAATATCTGTTTAAGAGGACGTTATACCTGACGATGCATTTTTTGCCGCCCATAAGATTAACATTGCGAGCGGCGATTCATTTTCAAGGTTTCCCCTTGGTTGGAAAGACACAAAATTTTGCCTGTACCTAGCCCTAACAATGTTCTAGGGAGTGTTCGAAGCAGATTTCCCAATTTCTCACTGGTTTCTTTTATTGCAACTGTTTTGCAAATGCTAGCATCGCATACCTCAAGAAAAGTGCTGTATCTCGAAAACCAGTAAAAAAATGGGAAATCTGCTTTGAACACTCCCTAGAACATTGTTAGGGCTAGGTACAGGCAAAATTTTGTGTCTTTCCAACCAAGGGTAAACCTTGAAAATGAATCGCCGCTCGCAATGTTAATCTTATGGGTGGCAAAAAATGCACCGTCAGGTATAGCGGACCCTTCAGACTGAATAATACATTCTTTTACGTTTCTTCTGCACACTTTATGAGGAAACTACAGGATTTTTAAATGTTCTGAAATATAATGTATCAATAAAAAATTTGTGCGATCGTAAAATCGCAACACAGCCTGTTAATTTCGGGCGTTAAAAAGACATATTATATTTCAGAATATTTAAATATCCAATTGTATTCTCATTAAATGTTCAGAAAAAAAAACATAAACAATCAGGGCGTTTATGGCCTTCAGCAGCTGCACCCCCTTGTGTACAGCCAGAGGTGACGACAGTCAGGCACGTGACGTGTGTCCCACCTAGGGCTGTATAGGACCAAGGAGTTCAAATGAAAATCACAGGTAGAGAGACAGAAAACACAGGTATGATCTCATAGCGGTCAAGGCGTCCGTCTTTTGTCCTGATAGGTCTATGTTCGAATCCAGGCGTAGGCGCACTATTTGTAATGTATTGTCGAAGGAACGAATTAATCGCCAGAATGGTTTGCACCACCACCACCTTTGGAAGATCTCGGGGTGGTTCGGGTTTTTGCCAGCTTTCATTGCATTGTCCACTGCAGCACGAAGGGGAACTTTTCTCGGAATTCCTCCGTTCAAAGTGGCCATCAACTGGTTCCTTCGGCAATATTGTGGTTTCCTCTGGATGAGAGCGCAGGGTTAGGATGCAGCGCGGTCCACAGGCTCGTGCCGAAGTCGAGGACCTGTGGAGCGGCAGACTAGGCAGACCAGGTCCCTCCGGAGCCAAAGAGTGGCCATGACTTGCAGATGACTGGGCAATGGTGCTGCTCCACTGTCTTTGTTCCACATGATATGACTCACAGACTCTGGCTCTGAGTCGCCTCAGGGCACCTCTGACACTCCGCCTGCGTCACCTGTAATACCACAGTCTTTACACGTATAGTAGACCGACGAGTCAGTATACAGCTACGGAGCTGAAAAAAATATTCTTGCACTGCCTTTGCGTTCGGGACGTAGTGGTCTAGAGCCGAATGTGCTTTCATATTAGTGGCAAGTTTCAACTCCGCTTATCTTGGTAGTGGACGAGGGGGTAGCCACTCTAGAGATTGCTTGGGATTGTCTAAAGATTTCCTGAGATTCTCAACGAGATTCATGGAAACAGAGCCGGATTAACCTTAAATGAGGCCCTAAGCTAAAATCGATTTCTAGACCCTTTTATTTTATAATTTTTGTCATTTAGTGCCAAGCGAAGCAGAATTTGGGGGAAAAAGACGAAAAATGAACCTGTTTTCGAGCGAGCGAGCCGAAAATTTCACTAATCTCCGTAAAATCTCCATATTTCCTATAATTGTTTATTACGTTGGGGCCTACATTTGTATAGGCCCCTTCAGAGCTTAGGCCCTAAGCTATAGCTTATTTAGCTTAATGGTTAATCCAGCACTGCATGGAAAGATGCACCCGTAATAAGGGTTAACCACTCCAGAGATTTCCAAGGTTCCCTATGATTTCATAAAGATTTCCTGAGATTCCCAACGAGATTCCTGGAGTGGTTAACCCCTCGCTAGTGGATAATTGAACATATTGTATCTGGTGGTTCGGAGCGCAGCTAAAAACTGTAGGCCCCCATCAAACTTTGTCTAGGCCGCTTGATACCTCTCGATACTGTTGAAAATTTTCACATCGTATTTTAAAGTCTGTTTTGAGCGAGTTTCTTTTAAACTGGAAAGGTTTCAACAGAAGCCGCTTCCGTTAAGTATTTTTGAGAGTGATTGGGCGGAGTTGCTTTAACCTTTGCACAAATTGAACTACGAGTTATACCCGACGTATTATTAGTGGAAAGGGATGGCAGATTATTTTTTGGGCCAACCGCTATCCCTGAAGTGCTATTTCCTCCCTCCTGTGGCTTATAGCTTTAATGTCTCTGAATCAAAACAAACTGATGGGGAAAAAAATGATTCTTCTGTGATTAGACCCTGGTATACGATGTTGATACGAGAACGTTAGGTAGCATCAAAATATCGCCCCAGGAAATATTTTTCGGTCCATTAATTATCAAACACAAGCGAAGTCCGAGCGCTGCCGCGGCTGCTGTTGTCCAATATTCCATTATGGGGAGGTGGGGCTCGCTTACAGAACGAACTATCTGCCGAATACCTGCGGATTCTGCGGGTGTGGCGATTCAAATTAAGCCGGACACCCTTTTTTTCAGCCACCTGTCTCAGCTGTACCGATAACGGTGGTTGCAACTTTTTACATTATAAGGAGTAGTGAGTCAGGATTGGATTTCAGTACTGCTGACCTGGAATGG
Source organism: Mesopsocus fuscifrons (assembly GCA_950004255.1). NCBI lineage: Eukaryota > Metazoa > Arthropoda > Insecta > Psocodea > Mesopsocidae > Mesopsocus > Mesopsocus fuscifrons. Next base: position 15,424,177 of record OX465379.1, read on the forward strand.
CAGGCTTGGAGGGATGGAGGGTATACCCACACAAAAACTGACATCCCTTCACCTAACCGTACGTCCGGGGATGGCGACTCGCCAGAACGGCCGCCCAGGACGCATAGTATGTGGCCAAGCTATGGCTAAGGTTTGGTTTGGTTGTTATTAAGGGCGTCTATACGCAGCCATATTTGTTTATGTTTTTTCTGCACATTTTATGAGGATTCAATTGCATATTTAAAAGTTCTGAACTATAATATGTCTTTTTAACGGCCGAAATTAATAGGCCGTGTTGTGATTTTACGATCGGTTAATTCCGGACACATTTTTTGCTGTCACAAATTACTATATCGTAAAATTACCATATAGGGCCATTTTTACCAAGAAAATTCAACGTTGATTTGAAATAAAAATCAAATTTTACCCTAGCAACACCAATAGCGAGGCTCGAGTTTGTTGATTACCATAGCAACTGATTCAAATCAGCTTGATTTTTATTTGATTTTTCTTGGTGAAAATGGCTCATTAGTGTGCAGAAAAATAGCTAGGTTAGACAGAAAAATTCCTACCATCTAAACCTGAATTCAGTAATCTCAGGTACCTATGTCACATCCCCACTTTATTTTTTTTTAAAACGTCGTTATTGCGAATTCCATGAAAATCACCGTACCGTACGAATAAATTTCTAATAAACCTACTAAAAAAATCAGGAATCTTCACCCATTATTCGCAAGAGATAGCACAAAATTAAGTCAGCAACAGTTTAATTAACTAAAGGATCGTTCCTTTGAGTTAACAGTCGGTTGATATTACTAAATGTTTGCAGACGAACACCCACATGTAACAAAAGGGAGGGTATCACAGCTGAATGAGCAGCTAAACGCGAAATCGTACATAGCTCGTTTTGAGTCTTCGCTCGAGGCATTCTTGGCTCTATTATCTGCTTCATCAAATACTATTGTTGGAATATAAATCATTGGAAATAATACATTATACCCCCCCGCCATGTTCTCGACCCCTACCCCTATACCGTGCAGCACCCACCCTTATTTTACAGTGCACGTATAACCATACCGCTCCGCGGTCTTTGATTTAAGAGGACGCTATACCTGACGGTGCATTTTTCGGCGCCCATAAGATTAACATTGCGAGCGGCGATTCATTTTCAAGGTTTACCCTTGGTTGGAAAGACACAAAATTTTGCCTGTACCTATCCCTAACAATGTTCTAGGGAGTGTTCGAAGCAGATTTCCCAATTTCTCACTGGTTTCTTTTATTGCAACTGTTTTGCAAATGCTAGCATCGCATACCTCAAGAAAAGTGCTGTATCTCGAAAACCAGTAAAAAAAATGGGAAATCTGCTTCGAACACGCACTAGAACATTGTTATAGGGCTAGGTACAGGCAAAATTTTGTGTCTTTCCAACCAAGGGTAAACCTTGAAAATGAATCGCCGTTCGCAATGTTAATCTTATGGGTGGTAAAAAATGCATCGTCAGGTATAGCGGACCCTTTTTTTTTCGAGACTTTTTGGAGCCGTGGCAGGAGAATGATTTGCACAAGTTTTTTACTGACAAAAATCACTCGATAGTAACGTCACAACGTAGCCAGTTAAAAAGACATATTATATTTCAGAACATTTAAATATCCAACCGTCTCCTAAAAAAATGGTCGAAAGAAAACGTAAAACAAACAGGATTGTATGCTCCAGTCCAATATTTACAGTTTTGGGTGTCTATAGGCCTGCTATTGGTTGGCATGATGAAACGTCACCGAGAGACCTTACTCCACATTATTTCTACCGTTCATAAGGTTAACATTGCGATCCGTGAAGTAATTTTCTTTCGTTTGGATGGGAAACTTCAAAATTTCGGCTTGGGAAATGAGGAGTCTCCTATATGATGCACCTATAGCTGATGTAACGTACCTAGACCTACGTGAGCCGTTAATTCTAGTTTCATAATAAGGAGCCAAGCTCCAGTGATCTCGGGATCTCCCCTAGATTTGCTGCTTACTGACCTAGAGAGGACTCCGTCTGTCTAGCCGCGCTGAGCCGCGGTTTTGGAGAGCGTGGCCGTATGAGCCCTAGCCTACACGCGGACTTGGTGGGAAAACTACTTGGAAAATTGGGAAATCTGCGTTGGTACTTTCCTAGGACGTCCTGGACGTATGCTTTGTGGGGAGGGATGGCATTCCGGCCCCCCATTCCTGGGCGCATTGTAAAGTAGCCAGTTTTTAACTTGTTAGGCGAATGGTCGTGTTATAAGCATCCTCCATGTGTTGAAAGATGGGTGGAAGTAATGGGCTAGTACTGCCGCGTTATTGTTCCTATGGCTTTGATTATAGTCCATCGAAGCCATTGGGCAGTTGTTTGGAAATAATTACAGGTCCATCGTATAATAAGTGGCCGTACAGCCTGGACCAAAATGGCCGAAAGCTCAGACACAGTAGCGGGAAAGTTATATCACGCGCACTGGAACAACGGCGGCTAAGGGATACGGCGTCCGGTTTTGTGAGCCGTAGCAGCCAGGTTCGGTTCCCAGCCGCTGAAAAAATTTACTATAGGGCTGATTTCACCATTTGCTTTAGTCTACTATAGTGTTATCCTTTCTTTATCTTAACGTTAGCCGAGGGGGTAACCACTCCAGAGATTCATTGAGATTCCGCTGAGATTCTATAAAGATTCCCAACGATATTCATAGAAAGATTAACCCCGAAGGAGTAACCACTCCAAAAAAAATTCCAAGATTCCCTGAGATTTTATAAAGATTTCCAATGATTCCCAACGAGATTCCCATGCAACGAGTGGTTAACCCCTCGAAATTAGCTATAGAGGACTTTTACATCGACAAGGTTTTCGACTACTTATTTGGGAAGATAAATTCACTAACTTTATCTACTACACGCTAAGAAATTTGTGAATACCCACCCTTACTGTTGACCTCTTGGCACTACAACCCTTTTTACACAAGGGGGGTGATTTGGGCAGAATCACGCCCGATGGTCGAGTGAAGGCCAGTGCAAGATTGACCTGGAAATAAAGGTGCATTTAGGTATCAACGGCCTTGCACTGAATTTTCACCACTACTGCACTGCTCTGATAAGGCATTCTACTTATGTGTACCATAATGTGTGCCCCAGATAAAATGATAACAGAACCACAAGAGCTAGTCTAGTAGAATGTGGAGAAAAGTGCCTTGCTGCTCAATTGTATTTGTCAGTAATTAATTAAGAGGACGCTATACCTGACGATGCATCTTTTGGCGCCCATAAGATTAACATTGCGAGCTGCGATTCATTTTCAAGGTTTACGCTTGGTTAGAAAGACACAAAATTTCGCCTGTACCTTAGCCCTAACAATGTTCTAGGGAGTGTTCGAAGCAGATTTCCCATTTTTTTTTTACTGGTTTTCGAGATACAGCACTTTTCTTGAGGCATGCGATGCTAGCATTTGCAAAACAGTTGCAATAAAAGAAACCAGTGAGAAATTGGGAAATCTGTCTCGAACACTCCCTAGAACATTGTTAGGGCTAAGTAAAGGAAAAATTTTGTGTCTTTCTAACCAAGGGTAAACCTTGAAAATGAATCGCCGCTCGTAATGTTAATCTTATGGGCGGCAAAAAATGCATCGTCAGGTATAGCGTCCTCTTAATTAAAGAAATATAAATTGCTCTCGCATAATGCAATTGAAAACGCAGCTGGTCAAGACTGAATACATACATGTTCTGAAATATAATGCATGTTTTTAACGGCCGAAATTAACAAGCTATGTGGTGATCGAGGGGTTAACCACTCGTTGGGAATCTCGTTGGGAATCATTGGAAATCTTTGTGAAATCTCAGGGAATCTTGGAATTCTCCTTCGGGATTCATCTTTCTATGAATATCATTGGGAATCTTTGGAAATCTTTATGGAATCTCTAGGAATCTCTGGAGTGGTGATTTTACGATTTTTGTTTATCAAAAAATTTGTGCAGAATTAATAACACAGCCTGTTAGAATGGCATATTATATTTCAGAAAATATAAATATCCAATAGTTCGCTTACCTAAGCTTGCGCTCACAACTATACACAGGCAATTCTTCTTTTTCTTCAAAATTAGAAGTTAAATTTTTTTATCCCAAATTGAAATTGGGTGTGATAGCAGTAGTCTGTTATCTGTGTACTTGGCATTGTTTTGATAGGTGAGTCATCGTGGCAGCAGATAGTGACGGTTGGTAGGTGTTGTAGGGGACTCATTAGCGTGATCTGTTGATCTATTGATGTAATAGTTGTTTACTCAGAAACAACTGTTCCATTGTGTTACATCTCCAAGAGGAATCTTTTTGGAGGAGAATTTAGGTTCCTATCGGTTATTTTGTTGGCTATCATATTCTTTTTTGTTTACAACGGAGAGCGAAGACCTTTTGGTATGGGGTCATAGGTTTCGCATGCCGGAGAGACTTTAAAAATTAATATTGAAGAAATTTCTTTGGTTGTTTGATTTTTTCGAAAACCAGACATGCCATCTGCTGGCTCTCAAACTTTTTCTGGTGAACCTAAACTTGCTCGCCTCTGGACCTACCCAGCGTTGATGGATACCTGGCCTCTATGGGGTAACCACTCCAGAGATTGCTTGAGATTCCATAAATATTTCCTAAGATTTCCTAAAATTCTCAATGAGATTCGTGGAAAGATGCACCCGAAAGGGTTAACTACTCAATAAATTTCCAAGATTCCTTTGAGATTTCATAAAGATTTCCAATGATTGCCTGAGATTCCTGGAGTGGTTAAGGGTCCGCTATACCTGACGGTGCTTTTTTTGCCGCCCATAAGATTAACATTGCGAGCGGCGATTCATTTTCAAGGTTTACCCTTGGTTGGAAAGACACAAAATTTTGCCTGTACCTAGCCCTAACAATGTTCTAGGGAGTGTTCGAAGCAGATTTCCCATTTTTTTTACTGGTTTTCGAGATACAGCACTTTTCTTGAGGTATGCGATGCTAGCATTTGCAAAACAGTTGCAATAAAAGAAACCAGTGAGAAATTGGGAAATCTGCTTCGAACACGACCTATAGAACATTGTTAGGGCTAGGTACAGGCAAAATTTTGTGTCTTTCCAACCAAGGGTAAACCTTGAAAATGAATCGCCGCTCGCAATGTTAATCTTATGGGCGGCAAAAAATGCATCGTCAGGTATAGCGTCCTCTTAACCCCTCGCCTGGCTGGTATAAAACTTGACTGTCTGTCGGGCGTGATTCTACGGTGCCTTGACAAAACCTTCCTCATTTTAAACCCTCTCTATAGCGACCTAATTTACGCGGGGTCGTTATATAGAGAGAGACTTGCTATATTAATTAGTGATGGAGTATAGACCCCCCGCCTGGACTATATAAGAGTAGTTCTTCGCGTCCTGCAAGGTTTTCTTTATAGGTGGTTGCATAAATCCTTCACCAGATAGTATCTTTCTGCATTCCTTTCACTACAGTTGCACAGGAGAGGCAGGAAACGACCGTTCCTGTGTTGTTGTGCATGTCGCTGTCAGGTGCTAGACACGCCGGGCGCTCTCCTGCTCTCCAGTTCGAGGTCTGCGGGGTCGAGACCTTTTTCTGTTGCCCTTTCTTTTAACATGGTTTGTGCGGAGATAGATTGTGATTAAAAATCAGGCGGATACGCCCAATGAGCCTGTTGCATGCTACCAAATTTTGAGAACCTGTATATCAGCACAAAGGACTTCTAAGCGGTGTTGTAGAACCCTAAATTTGTTCCAAAGGTCTTCTCCCTTCGTAGATATAGCGGGTTGAAAATTTTGATTTCCGGTTTCGTAGTTGAGACAGTAGAGTAGCTGTGTCCTTGTCAGATTTTGACGGTTGCTGATGGTTCCTTACAGTGCGATAGGTAGCAGAAGATGCGGAGCTTGGCAGAAGTAGCCAAAGCTTACGTCACTTTCGGTATTTTCGCTTTCTATACCAACCTTAAATCCGGCCACTTAAGAGTGTAATAACTTTTTACCAGTTCCTGAGGTACAGATTTTCCCTCATTTGTTGTTGCGATGGGTGAAAAATTAACTACCTAAGGGAAGGGATAGAGCTTGCCGTTCCTAACCGTACGTCCGGGGAGGCCAACTCCCCAGAACGGCCGTCCGGAACGCATCGTTAGAAGTCATTGTGTGTAGCAGGCTGTGAGTCACTGGACAGTCTGACCGGACAGTCGGACGCGTGGGAGTGTGCCATAACAACACGCTTGCGTGTATGGATTGTCATGAACTCACCATAGCCATTCTTTATGACAGTAATAAGACCCCCGTCCATGTAGCCGCGCAGCGCTGTGCCGCTGAGGTTCGGCTAGTTATCGTCGACCAAGAATACCAACTCTGGGCTACTCCTGCTTTACTCCACAGCATACGGCTCTCCAGAGCGAAGAAGTGTCTCACTCTGGCTGTGGAGAACTGGAGAAGTCGAGGGGGTAACCACTCCAGAGATTCCCTGATAATCCATAAAGATTTCCAAAGATTCCCAACGATATTCATAGAAAGATGAACCCCGACAGGGTAGCCACTCCAAAAAATTCCAAGATTCCCTGAGATTTCAGAAAGATTTCCAATGATTCCCAACGAGTGGTTAACCCCTCGGGGGAGAAGTTCTATACGGGGAGCCTATAGAGTTGGGGGTTATCGCCAGATTTTCGTTTCGAGTACAGGGTGATTAAAAAAAAAATTATTTGACACTTTTTCTATGTTCAATCTAACTGTACATTACGTATATTTCTTCCCGAATCGCCCTGTATACCTACATATCACGTATATAGACTTCGTCAGTCTATCGCTGTGACGTATGATGATACTTCTGAATTTATGGAAGCAATCACCGTGTTATCTATAGGTCTCCCTTACGTCTATCCGTGATATAGACCCTTGAAAGTGAAGTATAGCGTTCGTTCGTTACAGAGAGGTTTTCGTTATAGAGAGTGACCATGCACTATAAATTATGAAATAAATCTGTGCAAAAAACATCAACCTTTTTTCACATAAATACTGAAAGAAATCAAATAACCGCGTTTAGGTATATCACAGCATGCAGAAAATGCTATTCATTCCTACCTATAGGTTAAACGTAAAGCGTTGATTTCTTCTACCGATGGTTTTATTATTATTTTAACGATTTCATAACTGTTTTCGCCATTAAAAGAGCAATTGTTATTGTTATTACCACTATAATTTTTTTTCATTCCGAATATAGCTCTTAATCAACGCGATCATTCAAGATTTTACGTTGCCGTTACTTACTTGTGATGTTGTTAACGCTACGGGCTGGTGGTATGCTCTTGGCTCAATCTACCACTTGACCTAAGTTCATGGAAACACAGGTCATCGCCCGCTGTGGAGAAAAATTAAATAAAAACAACTGTAGTAGTGTCTCTTTATAACGACCGAAAAACTTCAGTAGTGTTTCTTTATAACGACCGAAAAACTTCAGTAGTGTCTCTTTATAACGACCACACAACTGCAGTAGTGTCTCTTTATAACGACTGAACAACTGCAGTAGTGTCTCTCTAGTACGACAGAACAAATGTAGTAGTGTCTCTCTAGTACGACAGAACAAATGTAGTAGTGTCTCTCTAGTACGACAGAACAAATGTAGTAGTGTCTCTTTATAACGACCAAACAACTACAGTAGTGACTCTCTATAAAGACCAAACTACTGCAGTAGTTTCTCTTTATAACGACCGAACAACTTCAGTAGTGTCTCTCTCTGACGACCAAATAACTGCAGTAGTGTTTCTATAACGACTGTCAAAGGGGCTACTTAAATTTGCTCGCTATATGGAGAGTTCGCTATAGAGGGGGTTGTCAAGGGACCGTTAGCTTTCACTCGTTATAGAGAGGTTTTAGTTATAGAGTGGAAAATCCTGATTCACGTCGAGTTTCCCCCCAGCCGGTGAAAACCCATCAATTCCCGCGGAAAAATTAAAACAAACGTGGCATTCGTTGTTGACAAATAGATCGTGCGTGAATCGTCGAACTGAATGAGAATATCATCATGAACGCATCGTTCTATCTAGAATTAATTGTCGGCAATGTTTTCCTGGTCTGGACATGAAGATAATTATGTTTACCTTGTAGGCAGTGCTAGATTATCCATTAAGCTAGATAAGTTATAGCTAAGGGCCTCTGCATTGAAGAGGAGTAGAAAAGACTCCAACGTAATAAAAACAATTAGGAAATTGAATGTTCTTTCCGTGAAGTATGGAGATTTTAAGGATATGTGAAATTTTCGCTTCGCTTGCCCGAAAACAGATTTCTTTTTTGTCTTTTCTGCCCATATCCGGCGCTGCCTTCATCTGAAGTATAATATATTTTTTTAAGGCTGAATGTACATTCGCTATTTTTTCACGTTCCGATTTCAAACTTTGTGAGAAAACTATTGAATATTTAAATATTCTGAAATATAATATGTCTCTTTAGCGTCACTACTCATGAGGTTGTGATTTCACGATTGGTTAATTTTTGACATTTTTTTTTGTGACAAAAATCACTAGATCGTAAAATCACAACATAGCCTCATGAGTAATGACAATGACGTTACAAAGACATATTATATTTCAGAATTTTTAAACATCCAATAGTTTTCTCACAAAGTTTGAAATCGGAACGTAAAAAAATAGCGAATGTATGGTGGCCCGTAACGCCCGACATATAACGAGCAAGATCCATAATAGAGCTGCTGGACAGGCTAAAGTGTTGTAGCTGATTTTCGGATGTTCTCACGGGGAGTGAAGGCCGTGACCGGATATGGACCTCAGTAGATGAATACGTAAGTGGTGTTCTCTTTCGCACATAGTGTCGTCTGCTAGAGACCGGCCAAACTTACAGCAGACTTGTCTATTCAATTTCTAAGAAGACAGACACTCGAGATAAGAATAGTTCTTTGGTCTTCTAAAGGTGGCCAAAAACGATGCGTTTTGGACGGCGTCCTGGTGAGGATGCATCCCTGGACGCCTGGAAGTGGGGAGGGATGGACAGTTTTGAAGGGATGCCGTCCCGATCTTGGAATTCCAACTTGACCGAATTCCACGCATCCCAGGTGGGCTTCCAGTTGTTGAAGATGTGCCCTTTTTGCATTAATTTGTTATATCGACTACTTTATCGATAATTGTTCTTTAATTTTCTTGTGTATTTTATTTCAAATTGAAGTGTTTTGAGTATATTTATTGAAATATATCAATTTTTGGTAAACAAAAGACAAATCACAGGGATGCGGGTCTGGAAGTATTGAAGGCAAGTTCGAATCTCCACCGCCGCAAAATTTCCTTCTGCGTATTTCTGCCCCTTGGTAGGTAGGAAAACCAGTTAACTTCCCTGGGTATAAAAGGACAAAAATTACTAGAAACAAGAGTAAGTAATAGGTAGCTGTACCTATACCCGCGGCATTGAACTTGAGGTTTCAATAGGAAGTCACCAACACCTGAATATTCCAGGCACGTACCTACTGCGTTACGGTACGGGCTTCCTTCAGGCCTCTTACCTTTCTCTAAGGTTTTGAAATTCTCCAGGTTGTCTTGTTTAGAAACCAAAGTATTACCTCCCGATTACAGCCAATCGCAGTAACATTGTCTTCCAAGGGTTCAAGCACTGTGATCGCCCAGATTTGATGTTACGGTATACCTATTTAACATTCAGACGGAACAACCTCTAGGATGTATAGACCTTGAGTACTGCATACATTCATAGGTATAGTCGTAAACGTGAGAGAATAAAGGAATAAAACTAAGCGTGTGGAAACTACATTGGGGGTCCATATGGAGTCAGTATAGAAAGGTATCATTCCTACCGAGCCAGATATTTAAATGTTCTGAAATATAATATGTCTTTTTAACGTCATTACTCATGTTGTGATTTTACGGTCGAGTGATTTTTGTCACCAAAAAAATTGTCCAGAATTAACCGATAGTGAAATCACAAAATAGTCTCGTGAGTAATGACGTTAAAAAGACATATTATATTTCAGAACATTTAAATATCCAGTAGTTTCTTCATAGAGCACGATTATTTTCGTACCTATTTCTTCATTTCCTGAATTCGTTCCTGTGTCTGGGCGTATTCCATACTTAAGCTAATGGATGTAGGTATATGAGTAGGTAGGTACTCAATGAACAGGCTTGGCTGGTAATTAAACCTAAGCCGCAACACCTTTTCTTACTAATTACTTATTATCCTGCTTTCCTAGTGTCGTTATGACGGATTGCGTCCTAATTTTTCCTGATAAATACTGACCCGCGGCCTCCGACTTCTCTATAACGAATATAAGTTCTCTCTATAATGAGGTCCTTCCTACGGTCCTTCCCTGGTGTCTTTACAAATGACTCATTTCCAGACCTCCCCTAAGCGATTTCTCTTTATAGCGACATGGTCCCTTAAGGGGAAATACACGTACTTGGTTCGCAATGCTACAAACTTCAAGTCCTTCTCCGAAGTTACAGGGCGAGTCAAAGGTGTTTATTGGGGGATGTAAACCTGAGACTCTTTGTCGTGAGGCTACATTGTATTTTTGCATGAAATGGAGTAATAAGCCCACAGGAGCGGTTTTAAACAGTCATCTACCAGTCCACATGTTTTTTTTGACAGATTGCGAAAACCCCACGCTACCTCACGCGGAATATTTTTTTTTTACGTTTCGGACTGTCAGATTTAGTAGAAAAGCTTTATAAATGTTTGTACTATTTCACGTTACGTTATTTCATAATACTGTTGACCAATTTTTATTTCACTTACGGAAGTGGGTAATTGCAACACCATTTCTCTACTTTTTCTCCTGTAAAAGCTAAACATAATGTCCTACTTTCACTCGTTCGTTTCGCGTTCGAATAGCACACTATGTTTAGCTTTTAGAGTAGACGCAACCAGCGGCGATATTGCAATTACCAGTCTCCGGCAGTACTTATACGTAAACATTAGTTTTGTCGAATATTTACTTTCGTACAGTGGTTTTGGTGGAGTTCGTCGAGAATGTGTAGTGGCTCTTAACCTGACGCGGTGCAATATATGGTGGCGCCAAGATGTTCGGCACGATAACTAAAAGGGTAGCCATTTTTTCTCAGAATTGTGAACCCCTTGCGGAACTCCTATCGGTTATGCAAATAACTACTCCGATCAATATTTGAACCCAACGGTCACCATTGTCACCGTCTGATAGTACGATAGCAGAACTGAATGGCAGGCCTTACCTTCTTATCCTGATCGGTTTTTGGTCGACGCCATATTGCGCCCAATATGGCGGAAATACACCTGTCTACATTCCTTGTCTATTTGGAACCAGATGAAGTTCCGGGGGTTAAGGCTGTATATACATTCTCGACGAACTCCACCAAAACTACTGTGTGAAAGTAAATATTCGACAAAACGAATGTTTACATATTAGTACTGCCGGAGACTGGTAATTGCAATATCGTATTGGTTGTGTCTACTCTAAAAGCTAAACATAGTGTGCTATTTGAACGCGAAACGAACGAGTGAAAGTAGGACACTATGTTTAGCTTTTACAGGAGAAAAAGTAGAGAAGTGCTGTTGAAATTACCCACTTCCGTAAGTGAAATAAAAAGTGGCAAAATATAACATGGCTACGGTAAATAGTACAAACATTTATCAAGCTTTTCTACTAAATGTGACGATAAAATCATACATTTTTTAGTCCGAAACGTTACAAAAAAATATTCCGCGTGAGGTAGTGTTGTGTTTTCGCGATCTGTCAAAAAAACATGTGGACTGGTAGTTGACTGTTAAAATCGCTCCTGTGGGCTTATTACTCCATTTCATGCAAAAACACAACACTACCTCACGACAAAGAGTCTCAGGTTTAAATCCCTCTCTAAACACTTTTCACTCGCCCTGTAACTTCGGAGTAGGGCTTGAAGTACGTAGCATTGCGAACCAAGGACGTGTAGTCGACCTTAACCACTCATTGGAAATCTTTATGAAATCTCAGGGAATCTTGGAATTTTTTGGAGTGGTTACCCCTTCGGGGTTCATTTTTCTATGAATATCGTTGGGAATCTTTGGAAAACTTTATGGAATCTCAGTGGAATCTCAATGAATCTCTGGAGTGGTTACCCCCTCGTGGAGTTCTGAAGCTGGGTCACACGAGTTCTATCCCGATGCTTTCAAAAAATTCTTGAAGTGGTCTTGTTGAATTATCCCCACCCACCCTTCTACTGCTTCTACCCTGAAATAGTCAAACTTCCAAGTTCCTCATAAAAGGCAATGAAAGCGCTGTTGGAGATAAGACGTATGGCGTTAAAAGGTTTTTCAGTTGAAGACAAAAGAGCTCGCTCGGGGGAGTCAGGGCAGGCAGTAATGAAGGGAACATGAAAAAGGCATTAAGGTTCCATTCCTAAATAAGGGATTTGTATTACCATTGAGACCTCTTGGTGTACTGGGTGGATCCCGAACCAGAAAAACATTGAGTATAGCAGGAATCGAACCCATGACCCGACTCTTACTTCCTACAAAATCAGCCTCTGATAAATTCAGCATGTCAATTGAAATGTACGAGTATATCGAGGCTGGAAACACCTAAAACTGTAGGTCCCCAGTGACGATGGCCAACCTACACTCCTCTACAATAGTACAGCTACTCTGCTACCCTTGGGCGTCTACGCAGTCATGTTTATTCCGAAAATGTTCTGAAATATAATGTGTCTTTTTAATGACTAAAATTAACAGACCTGTGGTGGCGACAAAGTTTGTTGTTGACAAATGCTACTCGATCGGAAAATCACCGCATAGCCTGTTAATTTCGGCCGGTAAAAAGGCATATTAAATTTCAGAACATTTAAATATCCAGTAGTTTCCTCATAAAGTGTGCAGAAAAAACGTAAAAACATCTAAACCATTCGTCTGTCGAGACTGTTTTACAAATCAAAATCCTGTCCTCAGTAGTGCCCGAGGGATTAACCACTCGTTGGGAATCTCGTTGGGAATCATTGGAAATCTTAATGAAATCTCAGGGAATCTTGGAAATTTTGGTGTGGGTTACCCCTTCGGGGTTCATCTTTCTATGAATATCGTTGGGAATCTTTGGAAATCTTGATGGAATCTCAGTGGAATCTCAAGAAATCTCTGGAGTGGTTACCCCCTCGATAGCGCCCTAAATGAGGCACCTGATGAGGTTCATCCAGAATACAGAACCTTTTCGAGGCCGATTCTTGAACAGAGAGCGACCGCCCCTACCCCCGACCGTCAACCCCCCAAGCGGAATTTCAGCAACTATGCTAGGAATCCCGGTTCAAACTCTGCTCTGGATAAAGATATAGTTACTTGCCCCTAAGTTGGTCCCGCGCCCTCATGTTTCCCGCACCCTTGCCCCCGTTTTTGAGTGCTGAACCAGTTTTATCAGTTGTCTTAATTTGAAAAACCTCATAAACTGAAAACTGCGCTCTCTTATTTTATTTATTATTTCATTTATTTTATTTGATTTTTTTCTCCCCCCCTAATGAATTGCTCCTTTAGTATATTCGCTGGCTTGTTTCAAGCAACCCTTTTCCCTTTGTTTGCGTTAGTGTTTTGTTGATAATTATTTGACTTATGGACTGAGCTTTTACTGTATTCCAGCAAATTGGGGTCGTTCTTTTTTATAATTTCCATGAAGACTTGTATTGCCCTTTTACGACCGAACATACATTCGTTATTTTTAACGCTCTGAAATATAATGTATCTTTTTAACGTATTAAATTAAGAGGACGCTATACCTGACGATGCATTTTTTGCCGCCCATAAGATTAACATTGCGAGCGGCGATTCATTTTCAAGGTTTACCCTTGGTTGGAAAGACACAATATTTTGCCTGTACCTAGCCCTAACAATGTTCTAGGGAGTATTCGAAGCAGATTTCCCAATTTCTCACTGGTTTCTTTTATTGCAACTGTTTTGCAAATGCTAGCATCGCATACCTCAAGAAAAGTGCTGTATCTCGAAAACCAGTAAAAAAAAATGAGAAATCTGCTTCGAACACTCCCTAGAACATTGTTAGGGCTAGGTACAGGCAAAATTTTGTGTCTTTCCAACCAAGGGTAAACCTAGAAAATGAATCACCGCTCGCAATGTTAATCTTATGGGCGGCAAAAAATGCACCGTCAGGTATAGCGGACCCTTAACAGGCTATGTTGTGATTTTACGATCGGTTGATTTTGGAAAAATTTTTTGTTGACAAAAATCACTCGATCGTAAAATCACAACATAACCTGTTAATTTCGGGCTTTAAAAAGAAGTTTTATATTTCAGAACAGTTTCCTTATAAAGTGTGCAGAAAGAACGTAAACAAATAGCAAATGTATATTCAAGGCTTCACGGTTAGGTTCGAAATATGTCAGGTTCTAGATCAGAACTCTAAATTTTGGGAAGAAGGTAGAAAAGAAGGATTTTGGGGTTTTCGCAAGTATGGGAACCCTGCCAGGTATATTCTCCTATTTTCAAGATTTCTGTTACTCGAGATCCTTCTTATTTTTCTAACACTAGACAGGTGCGGAAGCAAGGTGTCTAAATTCAAGAGGTTTCCGCACTTTAATTCCAACTAGGGTCTCCTGCTGACGTCAGATAGTTTTTACCTGTCAGAACGTTTGAGCGCTAGGAGGCGAGCACTGATTGGTCAGCGTGATTCTTCAAATTTCAGCACTAAATGAGGCAACCTTTGGAATGTACTGACTTTGTATGTGGGGGAATGGGAAGATAGAGCGGAAGAGGGAAACCTTTTTTGGGTGACAATAAAAACCTGATGATGAGTGAACCAGTATTCAGGGGCACGATGCTTCTTTTGTGTTTGGTTTTCATTTTTGAGCCTGTGTTTCATTCAGAAGTTGTGTCCCATTCAGAATGTTTTTTCTGTTTCTTAGTTGAGTACTCTTGCTGGAAGTGGTGACGTTTTTCTGTGGGTGGCCGATTTTGGGCAAAATTCAGTGAGTCATGGGTCATGGGTCACGGGTTGGTCCAGCAGCTTCGATAACGGCCTACACCGGTTCGATCCCGATCCTATACAGATTTTTCTGATCGGTATTCACCTCAGATATGTTCAGCATGTCAAGTGAAATTTATATCGAGGCTGTAGTGGTTCGGAACCCACCTAAAACTGTAGGTCCCCATCGTGTACGAACACAATGACTGAGAGTTAGACCAGTGGCCATTTTTTTGCAGTATTTTTTTTTTTTTAGCCTGTAAACGGCACTTCTGAGCTCATCACCTGACTTTCCAGCTATCCTTTCGAGCTACGCCTTTTGGTGGCCAGACATCTTTGATGGCTTGCATATAGGTATAAGCCTGCTATTAGTACCTAATTGATGTCTTACGTTTGGTTTGTCTAAATTGGGCCTTACTTCTATTATTAGATGAGACCTGAGGCGATCACCTACGTGACCAAATACTCGAACCTGAATTCACCCGTAAGATGATTGTTTCATAAGAAAAACCTCCAACTCATCGGGAAAATCCTGGTTGGTTTACCCTCAAGTTATCCTCACTTAGAGGTAATGATTTTTATCTGGAGATCTAGTACCTGTGCGTTATTTTTATAACGGACCGCGGTATTATTTCCAGGTAGGGATCTGGGGATTTTTGAAGCAGGTCGTACGAACCTATCTTAGGGCCATTTTACACGGTCATATCTTTGATTAAATATTGTATAAATAAAAATTGTACTTACAAGAAAAATGTATAACAGTGAGTCCCTTTGTAGGAGAAAAATTTTGTCCAAGAGTTGTCAGTGAAATCCAGGGGTAGAGAGACTACACAAATGTCAATTATCGTTGCTAAACTCTTTTAGATCATTCTTCTTCTTCTTCTTCTTCTTAAGTCTACTTCTTGTTCCGAACAAAAAATAATTTTGTAAACCTGTGTTCACTTACGCCTTCAAATAATAAGTTATGCTATATGTGTTAGATCTGTCACAGTAATCGAAAAATCTCTGGGACGTTGTGTCGTCTACACTCCTCATCACTCTTGGATTGTTCTAAAAATAAACACAGGGTTCCCAAAATTATTTTTTGTTCAGAACAAGAAGTAGACTTAAGAAGAAGGGGTCACAATGATCTAAAAGAGTTTAGCAGCGACAATTCACATTAAATTTGTGTAGTCTATCCACCCCTGGATATCACTGACGTTACTCTCTCGTTAGTCGTACGCTATAGAGAGGTGTTCGTTATAGGGTGTCGTGAGGGTGAGAGTGTATTTTATAAGCCTTTCACACTAAATTTCTACAGTGCTAAACTCATAATGGAAAGTGTTGGAGCCTACCCTAGGCTCCAGCTTTGAATCAGAGTGATTGTCCAGGTTGAGCGTGACTGGAGCCTGATGTTTTCTGAACGGTCCTTTAGTGTGGCGTCTACCTGGAAGGTTTGCCTCAAAATAAAACATAGTGGAGGCTGGGCACTTAATTAGACGTCTTGCCTCCCCCATAAGCTAAGCACGTTAAGAGCCGAGAGAATGGCTCCATTGCTAAACCTGTTGAAGCACCTTCCAGGTACAGTGTGTGAACTAGATTCACCTTACAAAATGATCGCCTTTAAGGCTCCTCTTACATGCTTTTAACCCTCTTCTAAAAGTGGAGCCTTAATCGGTTTTTAGAAGAGATGGTGAACTGTAGAAATTATATGGGGAAAGTTGTCTTTTTGGCGGAGATAAAACCGACCAATTTAGCTTGTCGTGCAGTGGTTGAATGGCCTATGTTTTGTTAAAGCCAAGTTATACGGGGTTTACATGTAGAAAGAGCGCCTTTTCGTCACAAAAACGAACAAAAAACGTCTCTAAGTCTAATAAATTATTGTAAAAAACCGGTTTCCCCGTGAATCATTGCACTTTTACGGATTAAAATGGAATAAACGGGCTTCTCACTTGTTTCTTTGATAGATTAGGCGTATTTTTCTGCGCTACTGTTTACTATATGAAGTAACTTAGAAGTTGTTTTAAGGGTCCGCTAAACCTGACGGTGCATTTTTTGCCGCCCATAAGATTAACATTGCGAGCGGCGATTCATTTTCAAGGTTCACCCTTGGTTGGAAAGACACAAAATTTTTCCTGTACCTAGCCCTAACAATGTTCTAGGGAGTGTTCGAAGCAGATTTCCCATTTTTTTACTGGTTTTCGAGATACAGCACTTTTATTGAGGTATGCAATGCTAGCATTTGCAAAACAGTTGCAATAAAAGAAACCAGTGAGAAATTGGGAAATCTGCTTCGAATACTCACTAGAACATTGTTAGGGCTAGGTACAGGCAAAATTTTGTGTCTTTCCAACCAAGGGTAAACCTTGAAAATGAATCGCCGCTCGCAATGTTAATCTTATGGGCGGCAAAAAATGCACCGTCAGGTATAGCGGACCCTTAAATGAGCTTCGATTTAGTTCAATAAGATTGCTGAGACTTTTTGGCTGGTAAACCTCAAATTTTTATTTTGTTGGTTAGTTCGTTTGCGCTCGGAGCGGGAAGGCTCCAGCCTCCAGGTGAGTATGGAGACCGTGGAGATGCACCTGTTGACCACTCGAGACCCCATTCAAATGGTAACTCTGTGCCAAAATTGACGTTCAGGTGTCTCCGATTGTATGGAAGCTAAAAACCGTCGATTCTGCCATACAAATAAGGTCAGAATCCCTTCAGGTTGGGGATGCGTAAATGGTTGGAACGACGAGTTATTTCACTTTTTTTACCTCGGGTGAATCTAACATCAGCAATTTCCTATAGCAAGTTCCTGACGTAGGTTCCCCCATTTCCCGATTCAGGTAGTGCTGACGTAGCATAACTCAATTTTTTCAGGGGAAAATTTGGGATCTCAAAAATCTCTGACACACCTCTGTCCCTTATTGACAATCCCTGACACATTCCAAAACCCTCTCTTTAGCGAGCTCTCTCTATAACGAACAATTTTAAATGGTCCCTGGACGGTCGTTATAGAGAGACACTACTGCAGTTGTTTGTTCGTTATAGAGAGACACTACTGCAGTTGTTTGTTCGTTATAGAGAGACACTACTGCAGTTGTTTGTTCGTTATAGAGAGACACTACTGCAGTTGTTTGTTCGTTATAGAGAGACACTACTGCAGTTGTTCGGTCGTTATAAAGAGACACAACTGCAGTTGTTTGGCCGTTATAGAGAGACACTACTTGACTTTGCTATGTCATTATTACTGCGTTACTGAGGCTCAGTCTATACCCAAAATTCTGAATTTTTCCTACCTGGTTTCGTGGTGTAGCCATCCTTCAGGTTCATTTAAAGCCTGTGGTGCATCGGCCAGGTGCCACTCCCTAAAAGTCGTTTACAGTTGTATACAGTTCTCTTATATCGTTTTGCTACCTGCTGTAATCAAGAAACAGTGTCACATTTCGGAGGTCTCCCACAGAAGAGGTTACCATGGCCGATGTTGGACTGTGGCCGAAGCCGAATATACCAGCGGGCCGGGAGTCGAATCCAACCTGTCTGCTTACTGATACATTCGTCTACGTGAAGTCTAGGCTCTATATAGAGATTTCTAAGTGCTTGGCTGTTGTACTCCATTCCAGGTTTTCAGGTTCAGTTGGCAACCTATACCTGCTCTTCCTCCCTTCGCAGCCTTCTCACTTTTTTTCCGGTCGGTGAAAGAGATTGTTAGGGAAAGAGTAACGATGAGTTGTAATGACTGGTAGATCCAGTCAATTACTACTTGAAAACCGTACCTATATACCTGATCCAGATCACACAAGATGTATCACATTTTGTGACAGTTAGCCACGCGCCATAAGTTCAAAATAGGCGGAACTATGGCAATCGCAAGCCAACTTTAGTGTGATTCCTTTGAATGCCTATGAATTTGCCGTTAATGATGCGTCACAAGTAAATCAGTGGCGATAGTGTTGGTATTATACCCATTTATACAGTAATACCCGAGGTAGTTGGATTCTCCAGGTTGGCTCGTTAGTAGTGACGTAGGTCAGCGACCTACTGCTGGAATTAGTGAACCTTGTATGCGCTTATATCCAAACCTGTAGCCTCGCGAATCAATAGGACTGAATGGGATCAAAAATTTGAAAAACTTTTTTCAGAGGGTATGACGACTGCAGTGGTGCTTTTACGATCGAGTGATTTTTGTCAACCAAAAATTAACCAATCGTAAAACCGCCTGTTAATTTCGGCCGTTAAAAAGATATATTATATTTAAGAACATTTAAGTGTCCTATGTCCTATAGTATACTTCTAAAATTTGCTCCAATGTCCACTACCCAATAAGTTAAATGGAAAATCCAAGAGAAAAAGAATCTACCCACCAGCGTTCGAACTCGCGAACTCTTGTCACTAGTCCGATATTTAACCATCTACAATAGCTAATAATAATAGCCTCTGAGATTGCTCCTAAAAGTGACCAACTGGACGTATCCTGAACGTATCGTTACGGCATCTGCAGTTTGTGGGTACCTGCCATCCCCGAGTTGCCACTCCAAGCCTGCCATTCACGCCCCTCCATCCCTGGAATCAGCTTAACTGTTTTTGTGCAGGTGGCTCCCTCCTAGCCGGCACCATTTCCTCGCCGTGGAATCCTGGCTCGAGCGGGCCGGCGGCCGACACCAATGGCTCTGGCTCCGACACCAAGAACCTCGACGTGGGGGACATTGACGATGTAAGTGATGTAAGTGTGTCTACGTTCTTTTTACTTGGCATGGGGTGCTTGCAAGATTTTTTTGGCTTCGGTGCCTGGACACTATGGGCGATACTCAGCCATCCAAACCATCGCAGCTCATATAGCTGGCCGAGGGGTTAACCACTCCAGGAATCTCGTTGGGAATCATTGGAAATCTTTATGAAACCTCAGGCAATCTTTTTTTGGAGTTGTTACCCCATGGGGTTAATCTTTCTATGAATATCGTTGGAAATCTTAGGAAATCTTCATGGAATCTCGGGGAATCTCTGGAGTGGTTACCCCCTCGTAGCTGGCTGCTGCTGCTATAGGCTCACACAATGGACTGTACCACCCTACCCCATACACAGTGGGCCATATAGGACCATGCTGGGCGATATAGTAGCAGCATCAGCCAACTGAGCTGCCTACATAATGGCGATGGCATAGACTAGCTAAGGGTCACCCGCAGTGTATATGGGGCTTTACAGTATGAAGTTTTGTAGAAGCTTCGGTATTTGCGGAGATGGGAGCATTTATTTTGTAGAGTGTGAACTGAGCTTAAGGTCAAGTCAATTTGCACCTGCAGAAAGGTTTTTCTGCGTTTACAATGCGAGAGTATTGCATCTAAAGGTAAGTATAGCCCTTATATGGATGATGTGACATTTTGGCATAATGGATAACGTTATGGTTTATGGTTCCTCTCTCAGAACTGTTTTTGTTTGTTTACTTTTTTTTTCAAACCTTTTTTGAGGCGGCTCTAAAATATATTGTGTCTTTTTAAAGTTACAAATCACTCGATCAACTTTTGACGTTGAAAATAGATATTATAGTTCAGAACATTAATATCCCAATATTTTCCTCAAAAATGGTCAATAGCTAAGATTGATTTGTGGATATGCCGTTTTTGTTTTGAGCATTTGTTGTCACCTATATTTTGAGACGTTGTTGCGTTTGTGTGTTTTCAGGATGACAAGGACCTATCGGCAGCGGATGCGGAAGGCGTGTGGAGTCCGGATATCGAGCAGAGCTTCCAGGAGGCGCTGGCGATCTACCCACCATGCGGAAGAAGAAAAATTATCTTGTCCGACGAGGGCAAGATGTACGGTGAGTACATGCAATAGTAAAGGAAGGGAGGAATTAACGGCCACAATGGCCGCCGAGTTGTTACCACCACTCGGGGTTTTTGCCAGCCTTTCATTGGGTACACGGCAGTGTCCACTGCAGCACGAAGGGGAACTGCTACCTGGAAGGGGAACTTTTCTCGGAATGTCTCACTTCAAAGTGGCCATTAAGGGTCCGCTATACCTGACGGTGCATTTTTTGCCGCCCATAAGATTAACATTGCGAGCGGCGATTCATTTTCAAGGTTTACCCTTGGTTGGAAAGACACAAAATTTTGCCTGTACCTAGCCCTAATAATGTTCTAGGGAGTGTTCGAAGCAGATTTCCCAATTTCTCACTGGTTTCTTTTATTGCAACTGTTTTGCAAATGCTAGCATCGCATACCTCAAGAAAAGTGCTGTATCTCAAAAACCAGTAAAAAAATGGGAAATCTGCTTCGAACACTCCCTAGAACATTGTTAGGGCTAGGTACAGGCAAAATTTTGTGTCTTTCCAACCAAGGGTAAACCTTGAAAATGAATCGCCGCTCGCAATGTTAATCTTATGGGCGGCAAAAAATGCATCGTCAGGTATAGCGTCCTCTTAATTTTTCAGGGAAAAAATAGCAGTGATACTTTTTATTTTCGATATTCCCAAGTAAATTTCCTAGCGTTTTTCAAGAGTGAGCTTCGTTTCTTGAGCGTCCTCCCTTCGAGTTTTTTTTTTTTTCATGCCTCCCCTTCCATTCCCATTTCTAAAGCTTTGCCGGCGGCAGACCCGGAAGGAGCCCGGACGTCTGTAAGGAAACGGCTTGGAATGTGACAATCGATTGTAACAGCCGCCTCGTGCAATATCGGCATATTTAATGTCCTTTTACTCGCTCGGTGGAGCCTTTTTTCCCCGGGGGGGAAAGCACGTATGGGACAAACTGGTCAAGCGAGGGTCACCCTCTTTGGAGCCTCCTTGGGGGTTGGGGGTTGCCTTATCCCGAAGTCATCCCTTCTCTCATGTTTTATGTATTTCCTCTTTATTTTATTGAGTGTCCTGTTCGTCGGCTATTGTAAAGGGGAAACTGGACCAGGACCGGAGACAGGGGGTCAAGTTAGGTGTCTCACCCGAGGGGTTTACCTTTCCAGGAATCTCGTTGGGAATCTTGTTAGAAATCTCAGGCAATCATTGGAAATCTTTATGAAATCTCAGGTAATTTTGGAAATTTCTGGAGTAGTTAACCCTTCGGGGTGCATCTTTCCTGGAATCTCGTTGAGAATCTCAGGGAATCTTTAGAAATATTCATGCAATCTCTGGAGTGGTTACCCCCGGTCTCACCCTGTTAAGAGGGCATGCGGCATCTTGATACACCGCTGAAAATATGATAAAACATTTTAAATCTAAAATGACTGTTCGACGTCTTCCTTACTTGACAATTTTCAAGAACCTACAGCCCTAAAAGGCCCCCTGGGCCCAGTGCATGGGATTCTGTACATAAGGGGGTGATTCGGTAAGAATCACGCCCGATAGTCTAGTTATTCCCCGACCGGTAATGGCCAGATATCCACAAGGGCCAGGACACTTTGTTTGAGAAAGAAACAGTGTTATTGTCTTGCTAAGTTACAGGCTAAGAAGACTGATGGAGTGTATAAGCGAACAGTTGTTACTGGGCCCTCTTAAAAAGTTAACCGTCTTTTTTTTCGTAAGGTGACCCTATCAGACCCTTCTCTTACATACTAGAACCCTCTTGTTAGCCTGTCATTTAAGAGTACTACGCACTGCAATTTTTACGGAACGCCTCGTATAATTTAGTGATTCTCAAAAGCTGAGACCGGTTCTGCCCCCCCCCCCCCCCTTCTCCCTCCCCCTCTTTCGTGAAAGACCGCCCTCCTCTCAAAGGGAAAGTTTGGAGCAACCCTCCGCCTTCCTGCGTCAAGCTTTCAAAGCCGCCAAAGCAACTTGCGATATTAAAAAGAAATTTTAAGGTGAAAATGACTGGGAACTTGGAAGGCCGGGCATTCTTGGAACTGACAGGATCGCTGAATCTTTATCCAGGCAGCGACGAGCCACCTGCTTTATCATCTGATTTCACTCACTTCCGTCCTTCCAGGAAAATTGTTTTTGGAAAACCTTTCTGAAGGCTTCCGCTTTCACCTGCCTTAGGCTGAATTTCACCACCTCACAATAGTGCCTCCTAACGATCGAGTAGCTATCGAATCGGTAAACCCAGCCGTTAAACTTATC
The DNA here is from genome assembly GCA_950004255.1 of Mesopsocus fuscifrons. NCBI lineage: Eukaryota > Metazoa > Arthropoda > Insecta > Psocodea > Mesopsocidae > Mesopsocus > Mesopsocus fuscifrons. The sequence goes on from OX465379.1 coordinate 15,447,093, forward strand.
CTATCATTAGGTTTTGTCGTGTCACTAGAATTCGTCTGTTTTGTTTACGTCAACTTTGTTTAGGTGTACGTTCATTGTACGTTTCAAAAATTTCATGTTAAAAATGTAAAATAAACGGGGAAAAACACACTAATTTTTCGGAGAAATGTATTAAATTGTTGGGTAGACATGCAACAATCCCTGCTCGCTTCGCACCCAAACGAGTCGAATAAGGTATGAAAGTTATTGTTATTGCTAACGTACGGATTCACTAACGATCGTCAGGATGGTGAAAGCCGTTAATTTTTTTTAGCGACAGGATAGCGCTATCATGTACAGGATAGTCTTCACGTTAAACTGGTGAAATTCAGCCTTAGACCAAAAAGCGGACAAAGTATCATATATTTGTTTTTTTTCTGTCAACAAGTATTTTACGTTTGGACCAAGTTTTGGGTAGGCGGCCAAATACAGGACGGTGCCAGGTTCGAATCCTGGTAACGCAGATTTTTTTGTTGGGATTATGGATGTCTATAGTGGGTCTCAATAACCGTCCGTGGTTAATTGTTGCCTACCGATCATTAAGGGCGTCTGCGCACATTTTACGAGGATACTATTGGATAATTAATTGTTCTGAAATATAATGTGTCTTTTTAACGGCTGAAATTAGCAGGCTTTGTGGTGATTTTACGATCGGTTAATTTCTTGTTGACAAAAATCACCACACATTATATTTCAGAACATTTAAATATCCAATCGTTTCCTCTAAAGGTAAAGTACTCATTTTCAGTTGAGTCACTCAATTAAAACAAAATCACAAACGGCTATGATAAAATACAGTGACTAAGAAAAAGCCACCCCATGGTGGGTTGGAGAGAGCTTTGGCCAGCAGGAGATGAAGGTATCCCTGCGTGTGGGCCCTAGGGGGTGGGCGAGAGTGGGGGTTGGAGGAGGGGTTGAAAACTATGCCAAGAATGTGCAATTAGTGCCGACAGAGGGGGGGGAGGGGTGCAGAGTAAAGGAAGAAAATGAAAGACGCGGGGGAGGGAGAGCAAGTGTCTGTCCCCTGCTGAGCTTCCGATCGGACCCTGCGGATCATCCCTTAGCCCTTAGGATCATCCCTTAGCCTGGTGACACCCAAAAGCTCTCACCCCCGTGGTGCAACATTGCTACATTTCTTTCGTCCAGTCCTCCAAATTTATTTTCACTCAATGAGGCTGTTGTATGGTCTCGAATATGGAGAATCTGTATATCAGCTAAGGACTTGTAGAAACCTGAATTTTTTCCCAAGGTCTTCTCCCTTCCTACAGTTAGCTTACAGTGAGACAGGTAGCAGAAGATGCGGAGCGCCAAAGCTTACGTCACTTTCGGTATTTTCACCTCCTGTACCAACCTAAAAACCGGCAGTAATGCAGTAGAATGAGTCAGTTGGAAAAATCCTAAGGTCATTTTTTCAGAATTTTTTTATTAACCATACTACAGTGGTAGGACTACTCCCTATAACGACAAGATCTGTTAGAAAACCTCTCTATAACGAACTCTCTTTATAGCGACCAAATTTGCATGGTTCCTTTTGACGATCATTATAGAGAGACTGCTGTATTTGTTTGCGAACTTCAAAAAAAAATTCCTCTAACATTCGTTTTATGAAACTCGGTCGCTTTCTGATATATGTACTTGTAGAGGCTACAGTAATGGTCCCGAACCCACCTAAAACTGTAGGTCCCCGTCGTGTTGCTGGGGTGTACCTCCTACCCCTCTGGTAACTAGTACAAAGTGCTCATCCAATCATATTGGAGGGAATGGAAGCATTCGTACGTGGTATCAAAGAAGGAATCTCACGTGTGGGGAAATGGGACTCTCGAGACTCGAAATCCTTTGAACCCTAATTGATCGGTTTTGAGATTTGAAGAGCTTTGGAAGTCGGAAAGTGAAAGTGCTGAGAAGGGAAAGGGGCAGCGTCCAAGTGAGAACACGGGTGAAATAGCTCATGCTAACAGTCAGAACCTTATAACTCCTCTTCTTCGGAAAATGAAATTTTCTTCAGAATTTTCCCTGTTTTGTTACTGTTCCCCCGCTCTGAAATATCCGTTTTCTTCTTGAGTTTTTTTGGGCAACCTGTTTTTTGGGTGCCTGTTGATGCTGACAGCCCATACCGTTGGCCCGAAGGTGCAGATGGAGCGATGGATCGTGTTTGTTTACGTTTTTTAAGCACACTTTATGAGGAAACAACTGGATACTTAAATGTTCTGAAATATAATATGTCTTTTTTACGTCATTAATTATGAGGCTATGTTGTGATTTCACGATCGGTTAATTTTGGACAATTTTTTTGTTGACAAAAATCACTCGATCGTAAAATCTCAACATAGCCTCATTATTAGTTATGACGCTAAAAAGACATATTACATTTCAGAACATTTAAATATTCAATAATTTCCTCATATAAAGTGTGCATAAAAACGTAAACAAACGGTCGCTCTACGGTTTCTCGATAAACCCCTATATCTTAGCGAACTTTCTATATAACGTCCCTTGGGGTCGTAATAGAGAGAGACTACCATACCCAATAAATCCATGCAAGAGAAGGATTTGGTAGGTTTTGGTTGTAGCCCCAGTCAGCGATTGGACGGACCTGCGTTGTATCTTACTTAACTCGTGAAATGTTATTGCTTATTTGCAAAGGGAATCAAAATTGATTTCGCCCCTTTAGCATCGATGGGGGGAGGGGGGGAAGGGGGGGTTGGAAGGGTGTCGGCGAACGTCGTTCTTCCCTGCCCACCCTTATTTACACGCTTTCAAAACGGGGCTATGTTTTAGGTAGATTTCGAAGAAAAATCTACCTATTGTAGTCGTACCAGTAGTCTCGCTTTTGAAAAATTTCTTCACAGTTCTTCTTTTTATGACCCCTGGATCCCAAAATCACCATCAGTTCAAAAGTTTATATATATATATATATATATATATATATCTATCTATCTATCTATCATTTTCACTTCCTTGTGAACACGCTAGCAGCCGTATTTTTGAAAAATAATTGGTTTTGACTATTTAATAAAATATAAGGGACTAAAATCTCGGTCGAGTTCGTTAATGGGGGAAATCGGACCAAGGGGGGGGGAAATGGGGGGACTTTTTCTAAATCTGGCTTTTTGGCCATAACTCCCTTAATATTGCAACTAATGAAACGTAGTTTTCTCTGAGGGTCGTCTAACAGTACTGCCTACAACTTTTCTTTGTAACTTTTTTTGATCCCACCCTTAATGGTTGAATAGGGGTGGAAAAAGAGGGTTTTGCGCACAAAAAAATTCATAACTTGTGTCCTAGGGGTGTTATCGAGTTCTTTTGTTTTGTAATGCATTTGCCTCAATATTACCTACAACTTTTGTCTGAAAAAGATTTTCGTCCGACGCACCGTTTAGGCAGGGGGTGGGGGGTTGAATTTTCAAAACGTCATAACTCACTTATTTAGTGAGATATTGAGTTTTATCTTTTTGCTATGAGTTTCTATTAATAATATCTACAACTTTTATCTGAAAAAGTTTTTTGTAAAATCACTTTCATTTTCTTGTTAAGGGGGGGGGGGGTGGGGGTTGAATTTTCAAAACGTCATAACTCACTTATTTGGTGAGATATTGAGTTTATTCTTTTTGCTATGAGTTTCTATTAATAATATCTACAACTTTTGTCTGAAAAAGTTTTTTGTAAAATTACTTTCATTTTCTCGTTAAGGGGGGGGGGGGTGAAATTTCAAAACTCAATTCCTCCGTTGTTATTGTTGAGAATGCATTTGGGTCAACTGGAAATCTTCTTAACCGTCTTCCTCAATGATTTTAGACTGCTTTTAGTGGATGGAAGTAATCTTCGAAATCTACCTACGCCTTTCGGGGCTGCCGAAAGGGATTTTTTATGTTATTTTATGTATATTATTTTGACTCACTGGATAGAGGTGGTCCTTATTTAGCCTGATATTTTTTGAATGGAGAAAAAAATCTGTACCTAACGACCTAACGAAATGATTGGATTATGTATTCCAATGGCTGACTTAGTTTCTTTATTATCGCACTTTAAGTTGGTATGAGAGGCATAATGACGTCACCATTGGCTAAGCTCTGAGTCTTCTGCTACCAATCTCACTGTAAGCTAATTGTAGGAACCATCAACTATTGATCGATATAAATATGGTATCAAAGTCTGACAAGGACACAGCTACTCTACTGTCTTAACTGGAAAAAATTTTCAACCCGCTATATCTACAAAGGGAGAAGACCTTTGGAACAAATTTATAGAAGTCTTTTATCGCTGCTTGTATATATTTATGTATATTCTCCAAATTCGATACCAAGCAACAAGCTCATTGGTTCTTAGTGACTGAGCGGTCTAGGGGTCCGACTTGCCGACCGTTGTAAAGGTCTCTGTTCGATTCCCGATGTAAGCAGAATTTTTTTTGGCCACCTCTAAACTCCTGTGGTCAATATGTAGAGGGAAAATTTTTCAGCGGCTGCGATTCGAACCTGGCTTCTCCTACTTACCAACCCCTGTGTTAATCCGTTTGTTATTTGTTTGTAGGGAGGAACGAGCTGATAGCGAGGTATATCAAACTACGGACGGGGAAGACGCGGACACGGAAGCAAGTTAGCTCACACATACAAGTGCTGGCGAGAAGAAAGCTGCGGGAGATCCAGGCGAAGCTCAAGGTAGTGAGTATTACGCGAGAGTGCTCAAGTCAAAGTCGGCTTCACAAAATCTGGCCGAACCCCGAGAGGAAAGAGGATTACAGGGGGAAATTCCCTGGCAAGGGGCTTAAGGGTCCGCTATACCTGACGATGCAATTTTTGCCGCCCATAAGATTAACATTGCGAGCGGCGATTCATTTTCAACGTTTACCCTTGGTTGGAAAGACACAACATTTTGCCTGTACCTAGCCCTAACAATGTTCTAGGTCGTGTTCGAAGCAGATTTCCCAATTTCTCACTGGTTTCTTTTATTCCAACTGTTTTGCAAATGCTAGCATCGCATACCTCAAGAAAAGTGCTGTATCTCGAAAACCAGTAAAAAATTGGGAAATCTGCTTCGATCACGACCTAGAACATTGTTAGGGCTAGATACAGGCAAAATTTTGTCTTTCCAACCAAGGGTAAACCTTGAAAATTAATCGCCGCTCACAATGTTTATCTTATGGGCGGCAAAAAATGCACCGTCAGGTATAGCGGACCCTTAAGACCGAACATACATTCACTATTTGTTTACGTTTTTTCTGCACACTTTATGAGGAAACTATCGGATATTTAATGTTCTGAAATATAAATGTCTTTTTAACGTCATAAATTATGAGGCTAGGTATGCTGTGATTTTATCAACAAAAAATTTGCCCGATCGTAAAATCACAACAGTCTGTTAATTTATGCCATTTAAAATATTATATTTCCGAACATAAAATATGCAATAGTTTTCTCATAAAGTGTGCAGAAAAAAACGTAAACAAACGCAATTTTGGGTCATTTGGAGCAGTTATCGTACTATGCAGAAATCCCAGTTTAATGTCGAAGGAACGAATTAATGGCCACAATGGCTGCCGGGTGGTTACCACCACCTTTGGAAGAGCTCAGGGTGGCTCGGGGTTTTGCCAGCCTTTTATTGGCTACACTGCACTGACCACTGCAGCACGAAGGGGAACTGCTACCTGAAAGGGGAAATTTTCTCGGAATGCCTCCCTTCAAAGTGGCCATTAATTGGTTCCTTCGACAATAACGGTTACGTACTGTGTTGTTGTCATTTTTGTGACTGTTGAAATTTGGAATATCAACCGTCCCGGGTTGATTGAAGTCAATCTCGCGTCCCTCATCCCTTTCCCGGCTCCCCCCCTCGTGGCATTTTTTGATGGGTCTCTCTCCATCCCCAGGACCATGCTGCGAAGGAAAAGGCTTTACAGACAATGTCCACCATGAGTTCCGCCCAGATAGTTTCTGCATCCGCCCTTCACGGGAAACCCGCCCTCCCCGCCTCCTACCCCGCGGTAAGTTGCTTTTTATTCAACTCCGCACCTCCAAACCTGTATGTCACTTTCTCACCTCTGTGTTCAAACCTTCTTCTGCCACCTCCTGCAATCTCACCGTCCCCTGTGGTCTACCCATGCTCATCTTCTCAGTTACAAAATTGCACCCTTCTTCTGCCACCTCCTGCAATCTCACCACCTCCTGTGGTCTACCCATGCTCATCTTCTCTGTTCCAAAATTGTACCCTTCTTCTGTCACCTGCTGCAATCTCACTTTCCTCTTTTTGAATCCGTTGTCTCCCACTTCCTGCCGGTTATGTTTTGTTCAGCTCCGCACCTCGTCATATTTTCAGTTCCACAGTTGTGCCCTTCTTTCCTGTATCCTCCCTGCAGTATTTTTCCAAAATGTTAACCTTTTTCTGTCACCTCCTGCAATATCACCGCGCTCTGTTGTGAACCCATCGTCCTCATTTCAATTCCAAAAGTGTGCCGTCCTTTTCTGCTTTTTGGAAAATAGTAGCCTTGTTCTGTCCCCGCCCTCGTTTTGATCAAACCTGAATCTTCTCGCTGGTATAGCAAACACTAAATCCCCCGTCTATACAGCCCTGTTGTACCTAAGTGCTGAAGTACATCGTAGGGTTTTCGGCTACGATGATGGGAGGTGTAATCAGGGTATTTTCATGACCATGATTTTGAATTTGTTCACTTCGCTGTATTTTTTCTTTCTTCTGTTTCAGTTCTGGCAACCGGGACTGCAACCTGGAACATCGCAAGAGTAAGTTATTTTCACAGTTAGTGTGTTGACCTGAGCCAAAATAGACTATTTCAAAGTGTACTTTAAGGCTGAATATACATTCGCTATTTTCGACTACATGTACTTGGTTCGCAATGCTAAGTACTTCAAGCCCTACTCCGAAGTTACAGGGCGAGTGGAAAGTGTTTATAGGGGGATGTAAACCTGAGACTCTTTGTCGTGAGGTAGTGTTGTATTTTTGCATGAAATGGAGTAATAAGCCCACAGGAGCGGTTTTTAACAGTCAACTACCAGTCCACATGTTTTTTTGACAGATCGCGAAAACACAACACTACCTCACGCGAAATATGTTTTTGTAACGTTTCGGACTAAAACAGTATGATTTTATTGTCACATTTAGTAGAAAAGCTTGATAAATGTTTGTAATATTTACCGCCGCCATGTTACATGTTGACAATTTTTATTTCACTTACGGAAGTGGGTAATTTCAACAGCATTTCTCTACTTTTTCTCCTGTAAAAGCTAAACATAGTGTCCTACTTTCACTCGTTGGTTTCGCGTTCGAATAGCACACTATGTTTAGCTTTTACAGTAGACACAACCATTACGAGATTGCAATTACCAGTCTCCGGCTGTACTAAAATGTAAACGTTAGTTTTGTCGAATATTTACTTTCGCACAGTGGTTTTGGTGGAGTTCGTCGAGAATGTATGGTGGCCCCTGACCACACAATCGTGTTTGTTTACGTTTTTTTATGCACACTTTATGAGGAAGCTATTGGATATTTAAATGTTCTGAAATATAACATGTCTTTTTAACGTCATAAATTATGAGGCTATGTTGTGATTTTACGATCAAGTGATTTTTGTCAAAAAAAAAAAAAAAAAAAAAATGTCCAAAATTAAGGCTGAATATACATTCGCTACACGTACTTGGTTCGCAATGCTAAGGGCGAGTGGAAAGTGTTTATAGGGGGATGTAAACCTGAGACTCTTTGTCGTGAGGTAGTGTTGTATTTTTGCATGAAATGGAGTAATAAGCCCACAGGAGCGGTTTTAAACAGTCAACTACCAGTCCACATGTTTTTTTGACAGATCGCGAAAACACAACACTACCTCACGCGGAATATTTTTTTGAAAACTTTCGGACTACAAAATGTATGATTTTATCGTCACATTTAGTAGAAAAGCTTGATAAATGTTTCTACTATTTACCGTAGCCATGTTGCATTTTGGCAATTTTTATTTCACTTACGGAAGTGGGTAATTTCAACAGCATTTCTCTACTTTTCTCCTGTAAAAGCTAAACATAGTGTCCTACTTTCACTCGTTCGTTTCGCGTTCAAATAGCACACTATGCTTAGCTTTTAGAGTAGACACAATCAGTACGATATTGCAATTACCAGTCTCCGGTTGTACTAATATGTTGAAGGAATACCAATGAAGGTATAGCTTATTGCGTGTATTGACTCCAATATTAGTTGATCGAATTGACCAAGATACAGCTAATTGCTGGAGCTGATTGCTACATAGCCGAAAATCTGCCAGCACCCAACCGTGCCGGGTCCCAGACCCGGACACGTGTGCTACTCATGAAAACCTAGCTAATTACAATGGAAGCATAGGACAGCCAAAGTGTCTATCACAAGACCGGGAATTCTAGCCAATTATCTTACCTAAATGTCTGCTCCCAATTAATCTGTTAACAAATAAACCAATATTTAAATAAACTATCGAAGAGAAATCAATAACAACCCCCTCTGTTGGTGCCCGAAGGAAATACCTTGAAACCCGAATTCGAACACCAACAGAGTGGTTGGAAAGTACGTAAGGTAGGTGGAATCCCTACAGTACCCTCCCCTACGGAAAAGTGACTGCAAGGAACGGAGAAAAGAAAAGTGCGTTGAGGAAGTTCAGCATGCTTGGACCGGGCCGCGGTTGAGTGGGAGTTGAGGTGGGGCAGGGCAGGGAGACCGGAGAAGACGTTCCGTAACTGCACCCGGAAGAGCCAGTCCGTCAGAAGACTCAGCGAGGACGTGACGTATGTCGTATGTCCCCAGTAAAGCGGCGTGTACGGCGGCGATACTTGGTCCCGGCGGAAAGAGGCCTTGAGGTGATGCGCGAAGAGAGAAGACCAAGGAAACCAGGTGGCGTGGCTAACGAGGCGACGCCGTTTCTGGCCCCGGCTGAGCGAAGTGCGACTGCGGACAGCGTCCGGGACTTCAAGCACCCAGCATTGGTCGGAGTTTCTGCCCCCGGCTGAGAGAAGTGCGACAGCGGACAGCGTCCGGGACTTCGTGTGCTCAGCATCGATTGGAGGAAGTGAAGACTGCAAGGTATGCAGCGCGCGTTTGAAGACTCGTGAGTTGCCGAGCGAAGAAGAGCAGCGGTCCAAGAGGCAGGAAAAGAATAATCCCAAAAAGGCCGGAAGAACCGTGACCTAGGACGAAGGCCGGCTGAACCGTAGCCTGGAAGAGGAGGAGGTGAGGCCGGAGGTACCGTAACCTGGAAGAGATGAGGCCGGAGGTACCGTAACCTGGAAGAGATGAGGCCGGAGGTACCGTAACCTGGAAGAGATGAGGCCGGAGGTTCCGAAGCCTGGGAGAGAAGAGGCCGGAGGTACCGTAACCTGGAAGAGATGAGGCCGGAGGTTCCGAAGCCTGGGAGAGAAGAGGCCGGTTATACCGTAGCCATTGCGTCGGGGGTGAGGCCGGAGGTTCCGTAGCCTGAAAAAGGTGGGGCCGGTTTTCACCGTTACCCCCACGTCGGTGTCACCAATGAAGGAATACCAATGAAGGTATAGCTTATTGCGTGTATTCGAATTCGAACACCAACAGAGTGGTTGGAAAGTACGTAAGGTAGGTGGAATCCCTACAATGTAAACATTAGTTTTGTCGAATATTTACTTTCGCACAGTGGTTTTGGCGGAGTTCGTCGAGAATGTATGTATGGTGGCCGTTAACCGATCGTGAAATCACAATATATCCTCATAATTTATGACGTTAAAAAGACATATTATATTTCAGAAGATTTAAATATCCAATAGTATCCTCATAAAATGTGCAAAAAAAATGTAAACAAATAGCATAGCATAGACGCCCAACTCAACCCTCCATGAGTGTGCTTACGTACAACCCTTCGCACAACCCTCCACAAAATAGCGGTGGATAACAAATTTGTTGTGATTGTTTCAGTGTGAAGCCTTTCGCGCAACCCCCCTACACCCCAAGCAAACCCGGCGCGGGGGTGACGGGCGCGGAACTCGCCCCCGCTGGCCTCCAGACCCCCTCGGCGCTGCCATGGGAGGGACGTGCCATCGCTACCCACAAACTCCGTCTCGTAGAGTTCTCCGCTTTTATGGAGCAGCAAAGAGACCCCGATACTGTTAGTTCGGGGGCTAGTTTAGACTCCGATACCCAGGTGAGAAAACACCCCGGTTCGATCCCGATCCTACCAAAATTTTTCTGGTCGGTTTTCACCTCTGATATGTTCAGCATGTCAAGTGAAATGTATATCGAGGCTTTGGTGCTTCGGAACCCACTTAAGAGGACGCTATACCTGACGATGCATTTTTTGCCGCCCATAAGATTAACATTGCGAGCGGCGATTCATTTTCAACGTTTACCCTTGGTTGGAAAGACACAACATTTTGCCTGTACCTAGCCCTAACAATGTTCTAGGGAGTGTTCGAAGCCGATTTCCCATTTTTTCACTGGTTTTCGAGATACAGCACTTTTCTTGAGGTATGCGATGCTAGCATATGCAAAACCGTTGTAATAAAAGAAACCAGTGAGAAATTGGGAAATCTGCTTCGAACACGACCTAGAACATTGTTAGGGCTAGGTACAGGCAAAATTTTGTGTCTTTCCTATCAAGGGTAAACCTTGAAAATGAATCGCCGCTAGCAATGTTAATCTTATGGGCGGCAAAAAATGCACCGTCAGGTATAGCGGACCCTTAGACTGTAGGTCCCTATCGTGTACTGGGGTATTTAGTAGTGCTGCCAGCTGAGGATAGTGGATAACTTGGAAGAGAATAACGTCAGTGATATCTAGGGGTGGATAGACTACACAAATATCAATTATCGTTCCTTAAGGGCCACCATACATTCGCTATTTTTTACATTTGGACTTCAAACTTTGTGGGAAAACTATTGGATATTTAAATATTCTGAAATATAATATGTCTTTTTAACGTCCATTACTCATGAGGCTATGTTGTGATTTTACGATCGAGTGATATTTGTCACCAAAAAAATTGTCCAAAATTAACCGATCGTGAAATCACAACCTATCCTCATGACGTTAAAAAGACATTATATTTCAGAATATTTAAGTATTCAATAGTTTTCTCGCAAAGTTTGAAGTCCAAACGTAAACAAATAGCGAATGTATATTCAGCAACTCTTTTAGATCATTGTGACCCCTTCTTGTCTCCTTCTTGTTCCGAACAAAAAATAATTTTGGGACTTTTTTTTATCAATGTATGAGTTGACTGTAGACTTTACTATTACTACTACTATTTTTACTTTACTTATTCTTATTACTATTACTTTTTACTATTTACTTATCTATTTTTGTGATTTCAGTACCACAAACATCTGTTTGTGCACATAGGCGGATGCACGACGTATACGGACCCCCTACTGGAAGCAGTAGACGTCCGGCAAATATACGATAAGTTCCCTGAGAAGAAGGGCGGCCTGAAGGAACTCTATGACAAAGGTCCGCAGACTGCCTTCTTTCTCGTCAAGTTCTGGGCTGATCTCAACTCCAACATCCAGGACGAGGCTGGTGCTTTTTACGGCGTCACCTCACAGTAAGCATCTCTATTATTTGCACCGCTGCGCACGTTGCCAAGTTAAGGGCTTGGATTGATATGACGTTGAGCTGTAGATTGCAATATAGGTACTGAAGAAAAAGAAACCCAGTAGTTTGTTTTTAATTACTGCTGTCATTCTCTATAACGACACTCTCTATAACGAGAAAACGCTCACCGTGTCACCCTCTCTATAGCGAACTTTCTTTATAGCGAGCAGATTTATAAGCAACTATTGAACTTCTCAAGTTATCTAAGTATCTATCTTAAAAACTTGTAAAAATTTTCGAAAACAGTAGGTTGGAAGCTCAACAACCCCATTTCTCATGTCCTGTGACTTACTTCCCAAAAGTATAGATGTACCTACCTGAGCTGTTTGTACCTGAATTCACTACATTCTCGACGAACTCCACCAAAACCACTGTGTGAAAGTAAATATTCGACGAAACTAGTACCTATCTGTACTGCCGGGGACTCCTGTTCCTGTGGGCTTATTACTCCATTTCATGCAAAAATACAACATAGCCTCACGACAAAGAGCCTCAGGTTTATATATCCCTCAATACACACTTTTGATTCAGCCTATTAACTTCGGAGAAGGACTTGAAGTTTGTATGATTTCGAAACAAGTACGTGAATTTCCCCTTAAGCATGTACCTCAGCATTATGTTTCTAAGGTCCTTCAATGTTTCATCGCGTGTTTCAGGTATGAAAGCAACGAGAACATGACGATAACGTGTTCGACGAAAGTGTGTTCGTTTGGGAAGCAGGTCGTCGAAAAAGTGGAGACGGAGTACGCCAGGTTCGAAAATGGCCGCTTCGTCTACCGAATCCATAGATCTCCTATGTGTGAATACATGATCAATTTTATACACAAGCTGAAACACTTGCCTGAGAAGTACATGATGAATAGCGTCCTTGAAAACTTCACAATATTGCAGGTAAGTTGTTTGTCCTAAGGCTGAATCTCACCACCTTACTATAGTGCTTCCTAACGATCGAATTGTTATCTTATCGTTAAAGTAGCCGCAAAACTTATCCTCTCTTTAAACGTTCACTATAAAACAAAAAATTGCTTTCACAATAATATTTAACTTTTTTTGTTGTTTATGGATTCTATAGTACATCCAGCTCCATACTTGGTAATAACTTGGGATATGATTGGTGGTAGGTGTTTCGTGTCACTAGAATTCGTCTGCTTTGTTTACGTTGACTTTGTTTAGGTGTACGTTTGAACAAGTTCAAGTTACAAATAGAAAATAAGCGTGAAAGACACACTAATTTTTCGGAGAAAGGTATTAAATTGTTGGGTAGACAACAATCCCTGCCCGTTTCCCACCCAAATGATTTGAAAGTATGAAAGTTATCGTTATTGCTAACGCACGGATAATTCACTTGAAAGCTAACGATAAACGATAAGATAATGGTGCTATCGTCAGGATGGTGGAAGCCGCTAATTTTTCTTAACGATAGGATAACGCTATAGTGTACACGATAAAGTGGTGAAATCCAGCTTAGTCTAAGTCTAAGCTATCGCCACTATGTAGGCGCAGCTCAGTCGGCTGAAGCATGGTCCTATGGTCCACTGTGATCGAATATGGGGTAGGGAGGTACCTAGAGTCCATTGTGTGAGTAGTAACTCTGGTGAAGGCTGCTTTCGTGGGCCAGAGTGGCCCTCTCCGCAATGGCCGACGCAGGGCCATATAATAATAGCTGAGGGTTGGGGGGGACAAGCTCAGCAACTAGACCGTTTCAAGAACTATCCATTGTGCTCAGCTGGCAGCACTACCAAATACCAGCTCCCCAGCCATCGTGTAAACGATGGGGACCTACAGTTTTAGGTGGGTTCCAAACCACCACAGCCTCGATATACATTTCACTTGACATGCTGAACATATCAGAGGTGAATGCCGAGCAGAAAAACTTTTTGGTAGGATCGGGATCGAACCGGTGTAACCCGGCTCTCTCTGCTCCTCAAAAGTTGACCATTTAGTCCACTGGGCTATCGAGGCTGTAGGGCCATAGTGTATTGGGACTTTTACGCTGAAGAACGGGAACATTCGGAACTAGAGGTTAATGCCACCACTAACTTACAGTTCACCTATCGGTTTTCAGGTCGTTACGAATCGAGAAAACCAAGAGACATTACTTTGCACAGCGTATGTGTTCGAGGTGTCTACGTCAGAACACGGGGCACAACACCATATATACCGGCTCGTCAAGGACTGAATCCAAAATGGCGCCTATTAGTACCTACTGTCTCGTCTCGGCGGAATTCAAGATGGCGTCTGCGAGTACCTACTGTCTCGTCTGGGCTGAATTCAAGATGGCGTCCGTCTATTGCCTCACCCAGTGCTGAATCCTCTTTCTTTTCTCGTTACGGGCTGAACCCCCAGATGTCACAGTTATCAGTGATAATGTACCACCGTCTGTTATCTTTGGCAGTCAGTTGTTATTATCGGGATAGAGCTAACTGGCACATTACTGTCGTCGATGCAGGAGGGTGTTGCGGACTCTTAAGGTTGCACAGGGTGCCAAATAGTCGGTCCTCACAACAGATACTTAAGACCGAACATACATTCGCTATTTGTTTACATTTTATCTGCACACTTTATGAAGAAACTATTTTAGATTAATATGTTCTGAAATATAATATGTCATTTTAAGGTCACAAATTAACAGGCTTTGTTGTGATTTTACGATCGAGTGATTTTGTCAAAAAAAAACAATTGGTCTAAAATGAACTGATCGTAAAATCACCAAACAGCCTGTTAATTTCGGCCGTTAAAAAGTCATATTATATTTCAGAACATTTTAATATCCAATAGGTAGTAATCCTCATAAAATGTGCAGAAAAATACCGACAGTCTGGCGTATAATATTTGGTATTTATCGTACTTACTGCTGATGTCCTGATGTAACCGGTGAGCCGTATCCATTTTAATGTTCGTTGTTCATTGTGGGACCGTTTTGTGATATACCTACCCTAGCAGTTTCTTTTAAATACAATTTCTTTTAAGGGCGTCTACGTAGGCCTGTTTGTTTAAGTTTTTTTTCTACAATTTCATGAGGATACTATTGGATATTTAAATGTTCTGAACTGTAATATGTAGGTATTTATTTTAAACGGACAAATTTAAAGGCTGTATTTGTTGTTGACAAAAATCACAAAACAGCCTGTTAATTTTGGCTGTTAAAAAAGGCGTATTATTTTTCAGAACATTTAAATATTCAATAGTTTCCTCATAAAGTTTGCTGAAAAAACTTAAACAAATAGCAGTTTACCCTTTAACCCCCCCTTCGAACACGGAGAGGCAAAAACTGTTGCAATATTGAAACTTAAGTAAAATGAAGAAAAAAAAGATCATAAATTTTATATATATACAGAAATCTTAGAAAGAAAGGACTTATTTTGTACAGATTTAGGCTAAGGCATGAAAAAAAAAAAAATCATCACGGAATGATACGTCACCATGAGTCGCCAGATATTTTCCATGAGTGCCTAATTTTTTAGGGTTAATTTAGAATTTATTATTTTTAGACTTTTCTGTTCTAAAGGTGAATTTCTAGTGCTCCTCAACGAATGCAGAATCTTTTATTGGCTCGATCTATTTAATATAGGTTGGCTTTTACTGGTCCAATTTAGCAGTAGGTAAGCTAAAATGATGCGTGAAATATTTATACAATAATTTATGTTGTCGTTAAGAGCGACCACACAATCGTGTTTGTTTACGTTTTTTTATGCACACTTTACGAGGAAACTATTGGATATTTCAATGTTCTGAAATATAATATGTCTTTTTATCGTCATAAATTATGAGGCTATGTTGTGATTTTACGATCGAGTGATTTTTGTCAACAAGAAAAATTGTCCGAAATTAGCCGATTGTGAAATCACAACATAGCCTCATAACTTATGACGTTAAAAAGACATATGACATATTACATTTCAAAACATTTATATATCCAATAGTTTCCTCATAAAGTGTGCATAAAAAAACGTAAACAAACGCGATTGTGTGGTCGCTCTTAAGTTGGACTGATAAAATCCACCCTGACTTTTATTTATTTACCTACGCTCAGTGTAGTTTACACTGCACTAGGGCGGTGTAGTTTACACTGCACTAGGGCGGTGTAGTTTACACTGCACTAGGGCGGTGTAGTTTACACTGCACTAGGGCGGTGTAGTTTACACTGCACTAGGGCGGTGTAGTTTACACTGCACTAGGGCGGTGGAGGTCGTTTATGTCACTTCGTTATCATATCTTCTAAATTTATTGTTCCACAAAATTAATAAAAAACCTGTACCCTTTAATTTATGTCTACTTGTACCATTTAGTTTAAATTACTGATGATTCAAATTATTGGGCTTTCTAAGGTACCTATTGCGTTTTTTTTAGATGCACCGAGGTACATTTTTGTATTGTACGTTCTACCTAGCTAGAATTTTTTAATTTTATTCTGCCCACCTAAGCCTAGATTTTCCCTTTTTAAATTTCCCTTGTTTAATTCTTTTTTCATGTAAGCAACCGTACTTGCTCTTCTAAATTTTAATTTTTTTCTTCTTTCAAGTTAAGGTGCCTAAAAAGTACTGTAACACCGACATTGGATCTTGATGTACAGCAAATTGGCATTGTCATACCTACCCCTCTCTGTATGTCTATATTCTGAGGAAACTGTTGGCTACAGGAAGTACTAGATAAAAAAATCAAAGTACTTAATTATCGAGTTTTTGACGTTAAAAAGACATATTATATTTCAGACTAATAAATATCCAACAGCTTTCTCAGCAATCTGGGATTACCTACCTATAACCCGTTCTGGTGCCACTTTTTTTATTTGCCCTTAATTTGTTTGATAGGTAGGCTGCGATTTGTTTTTTAATATTTAATTTTGATAGTCTTGATGATCTCCCCAGTACCTACAGTGGATTTATTATTGGTCAAAATGTTTCACGTAGCAGTCTAACCGTCATGCGTCGTAACCAGTGTGTGTTCTCTTCCCTCTTAGAGTGTGTATTATTTTTTTAAATTTCATAATATCATTGTTCCCATACAGTGCTGACTTTTTTTCGAACCATTTTTTGAGAAAACTGTTGAACATTTAAGTATGTGTTCCCAAGTGTGTCGACAAATAACAAATAAATATCCATCAGTTTGCTCAGAAAGCGACCAGAAAAAAAACCGTCAACAAACTGCATAGTATGTGGAACCGACCTACCCTACCATACGGGAAGAAAAATCAACTCTCAAATTGTAACACAAGATACCCTATATTCAAATTAGGGGACTGATTTCTTTTCGATTTTAATTTTGCCATATCTTGATTGCCATATCAAGCTATCACGATCTGAAAGTTGGGTGATTTATTTGCCATGTAGTGGTCTTCAGATTATTTGTTTTCTGTCTTTTTCGGTTGTGAATGAAGGCAGCAGTTTTTATTTTAGGATGGATGTGTCCACAACTCCAAGGTGGTTGGATGGTCGTTTGACGTTGCTTGCAATCAGACGCTCGGATTGGTCGTTTGGGCAACAAATCTGCGTCATTTTCAGATTGTCTCAAAATGTGTCACTTTCGGGAATTATTGTACCTTTGAGAATACTAACTATATTTCGGAAAATCAAATAGTTTCCTCAGAAATATGTATTTAAAACACGTCAATAGACAGCATTGTCTCCAGTCTCGTCTGCAAATTTTCGCGAATACCAACCCAGTCATTCAATACTTAGTCCAAGTCAGGCTGGGAGCATACCAATAAGTCATAATTTCTTGCAAATCTAGGGCTGATCAAAACTTCTTCTTGATCAGGGAATTATCTGCTCAGGGTCAGATTGGCAATTTTAGCGTATGGTAGGATATGGAACCCAAATCCGGATCGGCGTCAACTGAAAATCTTCAAGAAATTATGACTAATCGGTATGCTCCCAGCCTGCATGACTTGGACTATATAGAAGTGAAAGTTTTTTCGCTAACCCTGGACAATGAAATGGCGTGCGACCAGACGCTCATAGGCTCTGATTGTTCAAGCACGTCAAGCTGGACTTAACAGACCTAGCCTATAACTTATGAAGACTTCTCAATGACAAAAACGTTTTGTAGCAAAAAATTTTTTAGTTCTCTCGGAACGGAATATCTGCCTTCGGTCGACTAGTTTAAAATGTGCCCTTGGTTTTATTTTAATTATCTAGGAAAGACCAAGAATATACCGTAATTGTATAGCGACTTTTTTATAAAGAGTAGGATGAGGTGTGTAGTTAATAGAAATCTATCGAAATAATTTCGTTGTTTTCTTTGCCGTTTTCTTCTGTGGGAGGAAACGGGTGGCTCACTGCCCTGATTTGCCTACGAACACTTTTCTAAAAGATGCCGATTGAAATAGCTGAAGTAGGTATCTAGGTACAAGAACATTGATACTTCTGACAGAGGTCTAAAAATGCATACTGAGTTTTAACTAAAGAAATACAGAAATCTATGTGTAAGGAAAAAGAACTTCCAGTCTACCAATAACATATTCAAAGTAGAGGCTACTGAATAAAATGGAATCAACCTAAAAGTTTCCGTAAACTTTCTGACATTACAATTTCGCGCCCTTTTTTGTCATGGCTGAAAACGTGGAACTAGAAAACTTATCAACATGGAAGGTGAAGTCCAACTTTCAGCAAACAACCTTCGTTTTATTGCTTTTTAAAACTGAATTACTATGATTTTGTCGTCGAGAAGAATTTTATGCATTCATTCTCGTGCTCTGGATGCCTTGGATGTAAGTATCATGTATGTTTTCTATAATTAGAGGTCAAATATGGTGCAACTTAGTGCCCTCGGAGTCGTCTGACTTTATAATAATAAATATCACATTAAGCACTAATATTCTCTTATATTAAGTTCATTTTAACCTATATTTAGTGTTAAATTTAGTTGTTAATTCTTAATTAGAGGAAAAACAGAAAAAAATAAAGTAAAACTTCTGTCTGCTGGGACGACTGCTGCCACGTTTATTATTTGTGTACATGTTTTCTTGGTTATGGTTATGCCATCTTGGTAACCTCGTGTTGTTATTTCGTAATTTTTGATAAAATCATGGCAAAAAGTATCCGATCGAAGCATAAGAGGCGTATGCGTGCTATTAAACGTGAGAGGTACGGCAAGAAAGAATTGGATCGCCTGAAGAAGACGCTTGGAATCATAGACAATTCCGTCAAATCGGACGTGGAAATTTTGGAAGAAAACAACGTGATAACCTTTGTCCTTCCCGAGGAACTAAAACGACAGAAAGAGGAAGATAAGAAGAAGGAAGAGGAGAATACCACAGCTGTGGCACCAGGAGAACATTTAGTGGAGGATGTGGAAATGAACAGTGAGCTGAAGCGTTCGAGGACCAAGAAGGGAAGCTACCCCGTCTGGATGAATCACCGGCAGATCAGAAAAGTTGCTGAAAGTCGTGCTAAAGTTAAGAAAATGAGGAAGAAGAAATCTAAAAAATAAAAGAAATGTCGTTAATATTGTTGGTATATTTCTCTATTTCCTTATGGTACCTACAGGGTTGCAAAATGGGCTGCGTTATGTGGTAAGTTGTGATTTTTCTCTTGTAAGACAAAGCTCGGATAAGGTCTACTCATCGCACTTCTGCCGATACTTGCCCTTGGACTTTGTATGCCGAACCGTCTGTTCATTTGTATGGGCCAAGGCTTGGCTGGAGGACACCTTCCCGGAAATCCCATGACCTCTTATTTTTAAATGCATTTTCCAGCTTCAGTACCATAAACACACCGCTGCTACTCTCCCAGAAAAGGTGAAGAAACGTCTGGCAGAGGGTCCCTCACTTCATGACTTTATCCAGCCCGAATGGAGCGAATACGACGGAAAACTCAAGCGGGAGAAGGGGGAATCTGATCGACTACGGCTGCCGCCATGGTTGAAGACAAAGATTCCAACCGGTGCGAACTATTCACGTCTTAAAGAACAATTGCGAGGGCTGAACCTTCATACTGTGTGCGAGGAGGCGAGGTGCCCTAACATTGGAGAATGCTGGGGAGGTGGTGAGCATGGCAGCGCTACTGCCACCATCATGGTGAGTCATCTTTAGAAAGGAAAATACTGAGAAGCGGGTCACACCGGTTCGATCCTGATCATATAAAAGTTTTTCTGATCGTCATTAGTCATTCGCATTTAATATGTCCAGCGGGCCTATTAGGGATCTCGTATCACGCGAAACACGCCTTTTTTCCACGCAGATATCACGAAAAATTGATTTTGCGATTACGAATCGGTTTTTGACGGAAGGCGACCGCCCTTTTATCACGAAAAACTACCGCCACCTCTGCTAGGTGGCGGTAGGAAGCGGTAACAAGGTTTTGGAGTGTGAAAAATGCTATTGTGTGTTTTATTTTTATATTTTGCATGCTAAAAAAAAGAATTTACAATTTCAAAACTTCAAATACACGCTCTTTGGTTTGTTTTGTTTACTTTCCAGTTTTGGTTAAAATGAAATTAAAAAATGATATTTTAATGTTTTGTACTCAATAAATTAAATAATATTACATTTTAAACTGTTTTTGAAGTTAAAACTCTGAAGATTATGAGTTATTGAAGATTTGCGACGATTTTAAGAGAGCCAAACAAAAGACTGTCGGAAAACGCGGCGGTAGCTACCGCCGGCGGCTTAGTTATCACGAAAAGATCCATAATCGCAGTTTTGAGATGCCCGCGGTATCTAAATGGCGTGTTTTGCGTGAAAGCGCAGTTATCACGATTTTTAGTACACGATCCGTAATAGTGCTGCAGAATGTGTAGTGAAATGTCAAGGGCCCGAAGAAACAGACTACAAAAAAAGTTACGGGCTCAGTCGTGCGAGTCTAGTGTTTTCCCACTAGTTCTTAATATAGTTCTTGTGTTGCAGCTAATGGGGGATACTTGCACCCGTGGCTGTCGGTTTTGTAGCGTGAAGACGTCGAGAGCGCCCCCTCCGCTTGACCCCAACGAGCCGCGGAACACTGCGACGGCCATTAACGCTTGGGGGTTGGACTACGTCGTCCTTACTTCTGTTGATAGAGATGGTGAGTCCCAGCCTCAGGTACGGGTTCAGCCAGTTTAAGCCATGGCCATTATGTAGCTGGCTGACGCTGCTACTATATCGCCCAGCATGGTCCTATATGGCCCTGTTTGTATGGGGTAGGGTGGTAGAGTCCATTGTGTGGACAGCAGCACTGGCAAAGGCTGCTTTCGTGGACCAGAGTGGCGCTGGCCCTTTAGGGGTTAATATATGAGTCAGTGGCCGAGCGGATGAGGCGTAGAAGCCAGGTTCGAATCTCGGCTGTTGAAAAAATTTCCTCTCACATATTGTTGCGTCCTAGGTAGGTACCAAACATCGCAATACGCAGAAGAGATGTTAATGTTTTACTGCTTATTTTCAGATCTGACGGATGGTGGTTCCAAGCACATTGCTGAAACTGTGATTGAGCTCAAAAAACAGTGAGTACCTTTTTATTTGGTTTTCGACAGTCTTGAAGAAATCTAAGAACGTTGCTGGACGTGGGTGGCCATTCAAGTCTACATTGATTCAGACTGAATAACCATAAAACAAAAGTTAATTCTCATATTTCGAAGAACTGGTAGAACCAAGGGTATGACGAAGTAGAGCAGTGGTTGGTCACTGAGTTTGAAAGCAAGATGACCTTAGTTCTACTCCCCACTTCACGAGATTTTCCCTGGTGAACTTTCCCTGGCAAACCCCGACTTCCGGCGTGATTGTGACTCTGTATCCCCAAAATCAGGTATGTAGGATGTATGTAGCCAGTACTTTTAAAGGAAAGTATTGCAATAATTACTTGTCACACGAAGACCAATATCAAAACGTACCAGCTTCGTTGCCCAATCTCTTTGTCTCTCTTTAGAAATCAAGACATCCTCGTGGAGTGTCTAGTTCCTGACTTTCGAGGGAACGCAGACCATGTCCGCACCATAGTCTCATCAGGACTTGACGTGTTCGCCCATAACGTGGAAACGGTCGATCGACTGACGCCATTTGTGCGCGACCGGCGCGCCGCCTACCGGCAATCGCTGGCGGTGCTCCGCGCTGCCAAGGATTCGAACCCCGATCTGCTGACCAAGTCGTCCATCATGCTCGGTCTGGGGGAGGCTGACGATGAAGTGAGGCAGACGATGGCTGATTTGCAGGCTGCTGGCGTTGACTGCGTTACTCTTGGGCAGTATATGCAGCCTACGAAGCGTCATTTGAAGGTACGTAAGACTAGTTAGTACCTAAGTAGAGGTTTGGGTTTTGGGTAGCACTACCAAATACCAGCTCCCTAGCCATTGTGTCAGTTCACGATGGGGACCTACAGTTATCCTTGGGTTCCGAACCAATACAAGCATCACAAATGAACGTCCTCCAAACCAAGAAGTTCCTGCATTATTTTGGTTTCTGTAACGTACCTAATTTGAAACGCACTAGGCAAGGTGCAGAGAATTAATAAGTCACTCTAGCAGACCGGATACGGTCTGTTTATTATATTTTGTTTTGTTGACATATCCGCTGTATCTTCTTGTCAGCCACTACGACTAGGTTGTTTACTTCCGATAACCGGCGAGTCCGAGACCAGTATTTTTCCATAACAACGGGCAATGACTTGAGAAAAAAGACGTGGCACCAGAATGGGTTTTTTCTTCGGACGTTAAAAACGCTTGTGATATTTCAGAACAAATATACAACAGTTTCCACTGAAAAACTGGGAAGATAGAACCATTCTCGTGCCACGTTTTTCTCACCGTTTATCTAATCTGGATTCTTATTTTGTCGTGGTTTTAGGTGGTGGAATACGTGACTCCAGATAAGTTCCTCCAGTGGAAAACAGTTGGAGATGAGATGGGATTCCTATACACAGCCAGTGGGCCTCTAGTCAGATCTTCCTATAAAGCTGGAGATTTTTTCATAGCGAGCATTCTCAAGCAGCGCAAGGCTGACGCGAAATAACCAAAACGTCATCTATAGGTACGTGTGTTATTTTTCTGTAGCTCTGGTGGCGTCTATTGAATACAGTTCTCCATGACTCATGATGGTTTATTCTCGTGATAAGATACTAAGGCCCAGTACACATTTAAGGGGACATCCCCAGGGGGATGTTTGTTTATGTTCACTTGAACCAAAACGCAGCACTTTTTCTCATATTATCATCAAAACTAACCTCCGTATCGCAATAAAAACAATGTACTTACTTAGTCAATTCTTTTAAAAACATAAAGTAAGCAAAAATCCATTAAAATGACTTTTGGTCACTTCACAGTGTTTGCGCAACCAAACACCAATAAACCCACTGATCCAAAATGTGGAGTCTGGTTGTGCAAACACTGTGAAGTATCCAAAAGTCATTTTAATGAATTTTTGCTCACTCTGTGATCTTAAAAGAATTGACTAAGTAAGTACACTGTTTCTATTGCAATAAAGAGGTTAGTTTCGATGATAATATGAGAAAAAGTGCTGCGTTTTGGTCGTGAACGTAAATAAACATCAGTCGACCCATTTCATCTTAAGGTGACAAGTGTATCTAATCTCGAAGTTTCAACATCGTATTCTAAATGTGATACAAAGTACTTAGGCAATATAAACGAAAATTAATTATTTAGCTTCGTTATCGTTATTGCTAACGCACGGATAATCCGCTCGAAAGCTAACGATAGGATACCGCTATAGTGTAAACTATAGTCTAGTATCTACACTATAAAGTGGTGAAATTGAGCCTTAATCTGACGTTTTAATTGTCAAGTGGCATAACCTACCTATGTGTACTCTTTGTCCGACCTTAATGACTAAGGCTCCTTAAATTGACACTAAAAAAAAAACTGCTTTGTACATACACGCTCCATATGCAAAATCCTTGGTTAATTTTATTGCGAAACAGCGCAAAAACAGTTAGCATGAGGCCTTGAGGCTACAGTATGAATCACTCCATATGAGAAAGAGCAGTTGAAGGATGGTTATTGTCAATTTGCTACGGTTCATGTATTTCTAAATAGAAATGACCACGTAATGGTGACGCAGGGAAAGACAGTTCTGTGAATGGCCAAACGAAAGTTAAATTTATTTATTATTCAGTGATGGGTTGCTAATCCTTCAAAGGATTACGCAAATGAAAAACAACAGTTGGTCATAGATAAACTCGAGGGGTTAACCACTCCAGCGGGCCTATTACGGATCTCGTATCACGCGAAAAACGCCTTTTTTTCCACGCAGATATCACGAAATATTGATTTTTTGCTATTAGGTACGGATCGGTTTTTGGCGAAAGGCGACCGCCCTTTTATCACGAAAAACTACCGCCCTAGGTGGCGGTAGAAAGCGGTAGGGAGATTTTGGAGTGTGAAAAATGCTATTGTGTGTTTTATTTTTATATTTTGCATGCTAAAAAAAAGAATTTACAATTTCAAAACTTCAAATACACGCTCTTTGGTTTGTTTTCTTTACTTTCCAGTTTAGGTTAAAATGAAATTATAAAATGATATTTTAATGTTTTGTACTCAATAAATGAAATAGTATTACATTTTAAACTGTTTTTGATTTTAAAACACTGAAGATTATGAGTTATTGAAGAATGGCGACGATTTTAAGTGAGCCAAACGAAAGACTGTCGGGAAAATGCTGCGGTAGCTACCGCCGGCGGCTTAGTTATCACGAAAAGATTCATAATCGCAGTTTTGAGATGCCCGCGGTATCTAATTGGCGTGTTTTGCGTGAAAGCGGAGTCATCACGATTTTTAGTCCATGATCCGTAATAGCTCTGCAGGAATCTCGTTGGGAATCTCAGACAGTAATTGGAAATCTTTATGAAATCTCAGAGAATCTTGGAAATTTCAGCAGTTAATCCTTCGGGGTGCATCTTTCCACGCATCTCGTTTAGAATCTCAGGAAATCTTCGGAAATCTTCATGCAATCTCAAGCACGACCCTGAGTTTCTGAAGTAAAAGTACCTCGGATCTAGCCCGGAATTGTCCCATTTTTTCTTGTAAATCTTGCCCGACTCACGTGTAGTGGTACCTGGCCTTCACTATCTTGGGAAATACTGCCGAGCGTAACTTCTAACCAAAACATCCCCTTATTGACAGAGAAGTGCAAAAAATCGTAGACTTGACAAGAATACCTATGTTCAAAAAACCGTGGTACTTCGGTCGTGCCCTTTATTGAATAATATTTGGTTGGAGCGACCACACAGTCGTGTTTGTTTACGTTGTTTTATGCACACTTTATGAGGAAACTATTGGATATTTAAATATTCTGAAGTGTCTTTAACGTCAGAAATTATGAGGCTATGTTGTGATTACGATCGAGTAATTTATGACGTCAAAAAGACGTATTATATTTTCAGAAGATTTAAATATCCAATAGTTTCCTTATAAAGTGTGCATGAAAATGGCCCAAATAGAGAGAGCTCTAAGATAGTGAACGTATGTGTGATTGGCAGGCTGTTAGGCTTAAGACAGACTATGACATTATAATAATAGGATGACGTCTATCAGCTTATGTCGTTCTGCTCATTACCCAAACGTTCATATAAAATAGCGACCGACGTTTGTACCTAAAGTACCTATTTAAGTACGTGCCTTGGCGAGTTATTAAGGATCATAGAACTTATGTTATTTATGGGTAAAACACAGTGGCTCGTAAATTTCCTATATGAAACAAGAGGACTCAGGTTCTAATCTGGAGTCATCGAGATTTTTTCCGGTGAATCTTGCTCGGCCCTGGTGAGTACCTGGCCTTCCCCACGGCCAGGGGAAGACAGGACTCTCTAGACCCTTGCTGAAGCTATAGCGCCATGGGGTGTTTTTTAATCCCTTTATGCCACCTTGTCGCTATAGGTATGGTAGCGCCACCCTGACCTGCCTGCCCCGAGGGCATTCTGCACTGTTCACTATTCAAAGAATGCTCTCGGGCCAGGCAGGTCAGGGTGGCGCTACTATACCTATACCTTGTAGCAGAGGGGTGGGGGGGCAACCCCAGGAACTAGACCGTTTCAAGATTATCCATCGCGATTGTATGATGAGGACCCGGACCTACAGTTTTAGGTGGGTTCCGAACCACCACAGGTGAATGCCGTTTCCATAGTCCTGGAAAACTTAGATAAGATTGGGAGTGAACAGTTGTAAACTTAGACAACCGGCTAGACCACTAGGCTGTGGCTGTCGGTACCTACCTGGGATGATCCCCTTAAGAGGCGTATAATTAGACTGGCTTGAAGGTGAGTTCAAGTTCGTCAGGATTACGTCATCTGTGCAAAAGCTGGCCATTAAATGCATTACTCAAACTATAGGTATGCAAACATATGTTGCTACGGTACAGGAGCAGAGTAATCCACGTACCGAATCGATGAGCCCCGCATGCCTGATGTCTGACTGAAGGAGCGCTCCCAAAGGAAACAAAGGTTAATGGTTCGTTAAATTTTTTTCGCGCCATTTTAATCTTTTTTTTTTTTCGCTTTTTAAGATCCCTATCCGTCTAGCCGCGCCACCATTTGTGATACCATGGAGTAGGATAAAAAGCTCGGAAGGTATAATACCTAAAATACAAAGCTTTTCCAGGTTTCTGAGGTTCCTTGTTATCGATACTGACTGGTAATTGCACCACCATTTTTATTGTTCGATGTTAGTTAGTTAGCAGAGGGTTGGGGGGGACAAGCCCAGCAACTAGACCGTTTTCAAGAACTATCCATTGTGCTCAGCTGGCAGCACTACCAAATACCAGCTCCCCAGCCATCGAGTAAACGATGGGGACCTACAGTTTTAGGTGGGTTCCGAACCACCACAGCCTCGATATACATTTCACTTGACATGCTGAACATATCAGAGGTGAATGCCGAGCAGAAAAACTTTTTGGTAGGATTGGGATCGAACCGGTGTGACCCGGCTCTCACTGCTCCTCAAAAGTCGACCATTTAGTCCACTCGGCTATCGAGGCCTTATTGTTCGATGTAGTACTCATTCTCTTGTGAAAGCTAAACATAGTGCCGTATTCGCGTTCGAATAGAACACTATATTTAGCTTTTGGAGCAGCCATGGCCATTGGTGGTCATGCTCGTACCGCTTACTGTAAGAGATTCCATCAAAAGCTTTCAGAAGTTAGAAGAATCGGCAAATGAGTCAAGAGGATCGTGAAATTCTGAGGTTTAATAATCGTTTAATGCATAGGTAGAACAATGAACATTTTCCATTTTACTGTACCAGCCTATAATTATTTATGTTTTTTGAACCAAATAATCTCAACCAAAAACAAACAAAAAGTAAATGGCATGGAGATCAACAGCAGAAGGAAGACCGGTTCAAGGTGCAGTAGAGTCAGCTTGCGCGGTCCTCCCAAGCCCTCCTCGGCCTTCGGTTTTTCGGCTGCCCGTTGTCGAGTGATCATGCGGAGCTACGCGCTGTGGTCAATGTCCTTCAGCCAGTAGTTCACCAAGCCAGCTTCAAGAAGCCAGAGGATCCGCTTGTTTAAAGCTGGGTACAGGGGAGACCCCGGCGCAACATAAAAAGTCACCGGAAACGGAAGATTCCTTTTTTCTAGGAACATTATCCTTGGTTTCGTGCTTCTTCCGGTCATGAATTCACGTACAGCAGAAGTGCAAGTGTTGCGGGGACATAGCATCATCCCGCTCCTTGTGTCCGCAATGGTTTTAGCGGACGAGTACAAAGTTGTTATGAAGGAATGCCTCCCAGGCTCGAGAATCGTTTTCCACAAGGGGTCTTCCACTGCGGCTTGCTGAAAGCTGGATAGTCCTGACTTCGATATGATGACGGTCTCTCCGGCGGCTACGACTTCTTCTGGAGTGTGATACCCGTCCCCCTCAGCCTCTGTAGTGAGAGCTGTTACAAGAGAAGAATAGTAGGAGTTGGTGATGACGACGCAGTAGAGGAGGTATAGTCCTATGAGGAACGAGTACTCGGATCGTCGAGGACGTTCTGCCACGGTTTGGTTGACCGTAAAAGCCCAAGCGTCAATAAGAAGAAGAAACAGATCATCCGGGAACCGCAAGAATTTTGACGTACTCCACCCGAAAATAGTCGAAGTCGCAGCAAACAAAGTTAGCGCTGAGAAAACGAGACCCCAAATTACTCCAAAAAATACGGATGTGACGGCTCCCCAGTTGGGGCCAGAAGCAGGCGCTGAGATGGCCCAGGACGTAGAGTCATGCGTGTGGGGGAAGAGCATGTCCGCCTCATGAGTAATGACGTTATAAAAAATTATTATATTTCAGAATATTTAAATATCTAATAGTTTTCTCTTTTCCCTTAAGGCTGTATTCCTACATGCAGTGATGTTAAGGGCCCCGTCCACATAGCGTGGCCGGGGATGCGGCGCATATGGACCCTGCTGCACAGCGCGTTCCCTATCCTACTCCATACCTACTACTAAAACCGCGGCGTGGAGTCTTTTAGACGGAATGCATGGTGCCATGGTAAATCAGCCGCTGAAGACCCTTCGGACCTGGGCTCGGAAAAATCCTGGAATAGATCCTACGCATTTACGGTATGAATAATGTCCGCCCCTTAGCCTGAGACTTTGCCTCTTTGCGTCAACGTCCTCTATAGTTATAAAGGTACCTACTTCTGCTGCGTCATATGACAACAATGGGACATTACCCTTCAGTGACGTCTTCAAGTAAACCTCAAAATATCAGGTTCATGGATCATGTGTTAGCGTTGAGCTGCAATATCCATGTGGAACACTGCGTCGTTATTTCGTTACAGCCTCTGCAAGGGGCGGATCCAGGGGACGGAGGGGGAATCCCCCCCAATATAGTTGCACCTCATTAAATTTAGACACAGGGGGTAACAACAAAAAGTAATGAAATTTTGGCCAAATGATTAAGATGATGCATTTTTTGCCGCCCATAAGATTAACATTGCGAGCGGCGATTCATTTTCAAGGTTTACCCTTGGTTGGAAAGACACAAAATTTTGTCTGTACCTAGCCCTAACAATGTTCTAGGTCGTGTTCGAAGCAGATTTCCCATTTTTTTTTTACTGGTTTTCGAGATACAGCACTTTTCTTGAGGTATGCGATGCTAGCATTTGCAAAACAGCTGCAATAAGAAAAACCAGTGAGAAATTGGGAAATCTGCTTCGAAAACGACCTAGAACATTGTTAGGGCTAGGTACAGGCAAAATTTTTTAGCTTTCCAACCAAGGGTAAACCTTGAAAATGAATCGCCGCTCGCAATGTTAATCATATGGGCGGCAAAAAATGCATCGTCAGGTATAGCGTCCTCTTGGTGTGACATCCATGCTACCAACAGAAAATTGCTGCTTCCGGGATTCGAACCCAGGACCTCAGTCGTGCCAGTCTACTGTCTACATAGACTTGAGGTATTTATTTAGGAAACACGTTCATAGGTAAGACGAACCTGGACTCTGCAGTATGCAAGTGAGACTTTTTTCGGTGAGATAAAATATGACTTGTGAGGTATCAAAATTCCGGTGGATTTTTCGTAGGGTTAGTGCCTACAGGGGGTCCTTCCATCTATCCAAAAGAGCACGACCTGGTTGTTTCTTCCCCCGGCTGGTGATGGCCAGGTACTCAGTTGAGGAGTAGGTATATAACGTGAGTTCTCTTGTTTCTAGGGAAATAAAATTCCAACTGGAACTTACAAGTGAACACTTTTGGGTAAAAAAAATCCAGCTCATCCGACCCCGATAGGGCAGTCAATTTATTAGATATCATCGTTACGCACTGGATGGGAGAAAACTACTTAGTATTTACGTACTTTGTACTTTTAGTACCTTGTGTTCAAAGTGATGTCACGTGTCGTGACATAACAAGGAGCATGTTACTGCTGTTGTACTGTAGTAATGTCGGTCATTTCTTATATTGTATACGTATCCCCATGTATTGTAGGTACTTATATTAACTCCAGCATTAATACAGAGTGGCTGTGTGAGTGGATAGAATTATTATCGTTCATGCAAAACCATGCCTATTTGGACCTGTACCTACTTCTTAATTACATCGACAGAGTGATATTTCGTGGAGTGATTAAGGGTCCGCTATACCTGACGGTGCATTTTTTGCTACCCATAAGATTAACATTGCAAGCGGCGATTCATTTTCAAGGTTTACCCTTGGTTGGAAAGACACAAAATTTTGCCTGTACCTAGCCCTAACAATGTTCTAGGGAGTGTTCGAAGCAGATTTCCCAATTTCTCACTGGTTTCTTTTATTGCAACTGTTTTGCAAATGCTAGCATCGCATACCTCAAGAAAAGTGCTGTATCTCGAAAACCAGTGAGAAATTGGGAAATCTGCTTCGAACACTCCCTAGAACATTGTTAGGACTAGGTACAGGCAAAATTTTGTGTCTTTCCAACCAAGGGTAAACCTTGAAAATGAATCGCCGCTCGCAATGTTAATCTTATGGGCGGCAAAAAATGCACCGTCAGGTATAGCGTCCTCTTAAGGCTGAATGTACATTCGCTATTTTTTTACGTGCAGATTCAACCTTTGTGAGAAAACTATTGGATATTTAAAAATTCTGAAATATAATATGTCTTTTAACGTCATGAGGCTATGTTGTAATTTTACAATCGAGTGATTTTTGTCACCAAAAAAATTGTCAAAAATTAACCGGTCGTGAAATCACAACATAGCCTCGTGAGTAATGACGTTAAAAAGACATATTATATTTCAGAACATTTAAATATCCAATAATATCCTCATAAAATTTGCAGAAAAAAATGTAAACAAACACGAGTGCGTAGACGCCCGCTATTTGTAGGTAGGTACCTATATATTTACGCAGAAGACCGGTCTATCTCCCACATAGTAGGTTCGAGCGAAAATAAACCCATATACCTAACATAATGCTATATTCCAGTTTGGGTATATTACGTGAAAACAAACAAGTTTGAAGACAATCCAAGTGGTCCTGCCATTCAGATATCACTCAGGAACCAGTCTCACTTCGAATGCCGTAACGACATAACTAATTCAATAACGAGCTCTCCATTCACATACGCCGCATGTCAGGTTAGGAACGAAGACTTATTTTAAGGGTCCCACAAGAGGGTGATTTCGTCAGAATTACGCCCGGCGAGTGAAGGCTAGACCCACCAGACTAACTCCCCTGTTGGTTCACGACTGGGACCTACAGTTTTAGGTTCCAAACAATCTCAGCCTCGATCATATCAGAGGTATCAGCATGGCCTGCCTTTCAAGGAAATATTTTTTAGACTAATTTTTTTGGGAATTATTGAATATTGATTGAACTCTCACGATGTGAAGGTTATAGCCTTAAACTCTTTAAGGCTGTTCACGCAGAAATATCCGGCGATTTAGAGGGAGGGGCTTGGAATTGGTCAATAAAAAGAGACCCAATTTTTGGTAGGTATAGTTCAGGGTTACAATAAGTGGTTAATCCTGTTTTTCTGAGCTAAAGATTTGCCACCCAAGCCACCTTCTATTGTATACTGAGGCTGCGTCCCACCATGCCCAGTTAAGAGAAAACTGGAGATATATTCTCCCATGTTTACCATGTTAAATTTCCGAGAAAATCGGAGTTTTTCTCTTAACCCTTAAGGGTCCGCTATACCTGACGGTGCATTTTTTGCCGCCCATAAGATTAACATTGCGAGCGGCGATTCATTTTCAAGGTTTACCCTTAGTTGGAAAGACACAAAATTTTGCCTGTACTTAGCCCTAACAATGTTCTAGGGAGTGTTCGAAGCAGATTTCCCATTTTCTTACTGGTTTTCGAGATACAGCACTTTTCTTGAGGTATGCGATGCTAGCATTTGCAAAATAGTTGCAATAAAAGAAGCCAGTGAGAAATTGGGAAATCTGCCTCGAACACTCCCTAGAACATTGTTAGGGCTAGGTACAGGCAAAATTTTGTGTCTTTCCAACCAAGGGTAAACCTTGTAAATGAATCGCCGCTCGCAATTTTAATCTTATGGGCGGCAAAAAATGAATCGTCAGGTATAGCGTCCTCTTAAATTAAACTGGAGATTTTGTCCTATGTTTACCATGTTAAATTTAACTTTTAAGTTCAATTTAACATGGTAAATCTCCAGTTAAATTTTAACTGGGCATGGTGGGACGCACCCTGAATATACTTTCTTAATCTGAGATATTAAGGTCACCACACAATTGTGTTTGTTTACGTTTTTTTCGACATTTTATTTATTTATAGATTTATATGTTCTGAAGTTGAATTACGAAGTTAAACCCCAGTTAAATTCCAACCAGGTGGTTCATGTTAAAACCCGATTTTAATCGAGGTTTAAATGTTAACCGGGCATAGTGGGACGCAGCCTTAATCCCAGAAATACTGAGCACAAACAAAAGAAAGGACTATAAACACTAAACAGGTTAATTTTAACCCGACTTCCAGTATACGCGGGGTACGTATCACGCAACAGTTAGTTGTAACAAATGTCGCAACTCTACCAAACTTACACCTCTTTCTATTCTTCTACCACTTCCATCTGTGATCGCTATCGCAGGTGTGATGGCCGGTCGTGGGCCAAAGGAAGGTTTGTCGCTCAGTCGATGTGCAAGCGCCGACATGTTCGGTAGCTGGTTAGTTACGTTGGTGGCCGCTTCCGTGGCGAGCGCTGCTGTCGCCACCCCTTTGGTATCACCCCTCTCCCGGGTGTTGAGGTTTTTGCCTTCCAGACTGCCAGCCGGTGGATGTCGGGAAGCACTTTTACGGTATTTGGATGCCTTGGACGGGGGCGCAGATTGGGCGCTAAAATGTAAGTTTTTGTAGGGGAGGACAAGCCCAGCAACTTCAACATTTTGAGAAGTATCTATCGTGTTCAGCTGGCAGCACTGCCAAATACAAGATCCTCAGGGGACCTTAAGTTTCGAACGTATAGAGGTGAATGTTTATCACACCTCGGTGTGACCCGCCTCTCAGTGATCTATGGCATTTTTTGTTCATAGAGGTCAAGAAGTCTCATGATAATGTACCTATTCGAAGATAAAAGAAATACCTATGTACCTACTTAAGGCTGAATATATAGGTACATTCGCTATTTTTTTTACGTTCTGATTTCAAACTTTGTGAGAAAACTATTGGATATTTAAATATTCTGAAATATAATATATATGTCTTTTTAACGTCATTACTCATGAGGCTATGTTGCGATTTCACGATCGGTTAATTTTGGACAATTTTTTTTTGTGACAAAAATCAGTAGGTAATAAGTAATGGCGTGGCACAATGACGTTAAAAAGACATACCTATTATATTTCAGAATATTTAAATATCCAATAGTTTACTCACAAAATTTGTGGTGATTTCACCAGTTGCTATGTATAGTCTAAGTACTATAGTGTCCCCTAAAAGTTCACTATAGCGTTCTTATCCTCCCGAAGAGAAAAGTTGGTGTCTTTCACCATCCTGCCGATAGCTCCCTTTTCATAACATTATCTAGTAGGCTTTTAACGGCAAGATTAAGTTGTCGACTACTTTTCCGGGTAAATAAAACCCTTAACCTTCAGATATATTTATCTGACACTTATTTTGTCTGCTAGGAGTCGAGGTATTGTACCTAGGGTACTGACTTCTTTGGGGTGAACACCATCCTGGAATTCGCAAGTATTTGGTATAATTCACCTTGAAGAAATGTCCGATTTCTCTGAGTGGCAGGCAGCACGAATGTCTAACAGGCGTGTCTGTCTAGAGCTTCCTTTTCTTCCTGTCCCACGACTGTCCTGTATAATATGTCCCAAGTTACGTCTGAGCTGTCAGGCACCAAATCAGCGCGTGGCAGGATCGCGATTTTTTTCTTGGGAATTTCAGCCGGCCTTGCTGTTTACCGGCTGTGGGAATGCCCGTCTCTTGGGCATATACGTCTGACCTAACCGCTTTCTTGTATATCTATACAGACGTGCAGGGAGAAATTTTTCACCCACCTAGATTCGAACCTGGCTCTTCTACGGTTTACCAAACTGGGCGCTTTATCCACTCGGTTTCTCTCCTATGCATTTCTTCTTTTGGTTACCTCATTACCTTTACATAAGCTGTTCCGTCTCGGCCTTCGATTAGCTTCGGCCATATCCTCTGTTTATATACTTACCGCAATCTAACACTGACATTAACACTTGTTCTCTATGCTAGGCATTTCAAATCTCCATGGTTTTCAAGGAATATTAAGAGAGAACATCCTCGGGTGTCCTTGGCCAGCGTCTGTGCCAAATTCATATTATATGGTGCTTACAGTACAGTCCATACTCTTGGCCCGAAGGCAGAGATGTTAAGGGTCCGCTGTACCTGACGATGCATTTTTTTCCGCCCAAAAGATTAACATTGCGAGCGGCGATTCATTTTCAAGGTTTACCCTTGGTTGGAAAGACACAAACTTTTGCCTGTACCTAGCCCTAACAATGTTCTAGAGGTCGTGCTTGAAGCAGATTTCCCATTTTTTTACTTGTTTTCGAGATACAGCACTTTTCTTGAGGTATGCGATGCTAGCATTTGCAAAACAGTTGCAATAAAAGAAACCAGTGAGAAATTGGGAAATCTGCTTCGAACACGACCTATAGAACATTGTTAGGGCTAGGTACAGGCAAAATTTTGTGTCTTTCCAACCAAGGGTAAACCTTGAAAATATATCGCCGCTCGCAATGTTAATCTTATGGGCGGCAAAAAATTGCATCGTCAGGTATAGCGTCCTCTTAATTAAACAAACAGAAAGCGTCTTCCCACTAGACCACGGTGAGGCCCCGAGTAACTCTGTATATTTTCCAGTTTATGATTCTTCAACGAAGTACCCCGATGGTCTCCTCGCTACCAACGGATACAGTCTTGGCCATTTTGACGAATGTGTGGAGACCAACGTCAAGGCCTTCAGCGGAAAGTATTGCCTGGTCAACGTCAAGTACTTCAAGGCCAACTCGAGTCATCCAACGGTATGTTCTATAAGCTTGGACTATTTGTTTATTTTTGGTTGGGTCGGACAAAGTACACCAGAAAAAATCTCGGCAAGTGGTGACTAGATCCCGAGCCCTCTTGCTTCATACCACAGACCACAGTGGGGACCAGCAAAAATGACCGAGCGAGAAAAAAATTTCAATTCATTGTTTTTTCAGCTTCCAGAGACCCGTTTCAAAGTGCAACGCAATGAAGCGAACCTGGCGATATGTGTCCCGTCCGTGTGCAAAACTCAAGACCTGGAGTCTGCCTTGTACGAGGCCCACAACCTGTTCCCCGTCCTGCTCGACTTCCATGTCCATCTCCAGCTCGGAGAGGATCAGTGCAGCGTCCTGGAAGTGTCTTCTAGTGCGGAAGAGCCCTCTGTCATAATCTGGCTTAGGTGAGATTAATTCTCGAAACACAGAAATATTGCTGAAATGCTGAGACATTTTTGCAATATCTCAAGGAATTTTTTTTATGGGGTTGAGCGCCTGGTAGAGTTTAGGGCTGGAGGAGGAGCTGGTCGAAACCAGATGAGGAGTAGGCCGGAATCAGTACATTCATGCCGTATAAGCAGAAAATTTTTCTTACGGCGGGATTCGAACCTAGCCCTCTCAGAACACCATAAGTAAGACCCCTTCACCTGGAGAAAAAATTCTGGACCCGCCGGAGTTCGAACTCCTGTCCCAAGTCAGACACTGAACTATCTAACAAGACCACAGTGTTCTCCCGCTCTATTTTGTGTTTTTGATTAGGTACGCGGTGGTAGTGTCAGCACTGGTCTACCTCTACATTTTGTTTCGTCGAACGGAGGACTCGGAAAAGAACTCGAGCAAGCTGCTGTCCTGCTTCTCCGTATCCCACCACTGGAAGAAGCTTATGAATCCTTGCGATGCTGAGGATAGCATTGGCTGCGTCCATGGCCTCCGTGTGATCGCCCTCTGCACCGTCATTGTCGGTCATCGGGCTGAGGCAATCTCTTCTTCGCCTCTGCTGAATCCGGAGTACATCGAAAAGGTAAGGGTAGAAAAAAGGTCGAGCGGACACAGCCTCTATATATGCATTTCACTTGACATGCTAAACATATCAGAGGTGAATGCCAATAAAAAAACTTTAATAGGATCAGGATCGAACCGGTGTTACCCCAGCGTTCCCCACCTAGACCATGCGGCTACGTAATCATGAATCTTCACGCGAACTGTCATCGAATTTTTTTGACGTGTACACCGACTCTACAATTACATAATCATGAATCTGCAGGCGAACTGTGATCGCTGTTATTTGACGTGTACACCGACTCCTCAATTACATAACCATGAATCTGCAGGCGTACAGTCATCGACTAAAAGACGGACATTCATATTTTCGATTTAAATTTCACTGGACATGCTGAGCATACCATAGGTATAGGTGAATGCCGATCAGAAAAACATTGGTGGGTTCGGGATCGAACCCGTGGGATCCAGCTCTCAACGTTTCCGCTAAACACAGCCCTACAGACCACTAGGCTATCTAGGCTGTTCAGAGTAGGTACAGTGTACCAACTATTCACCTAATTGTTTCAGATGTTCGAAAGCCCAATCAATATATTTGTGCTGAACGGCACCGTTGTAGTGGACACATTCTTCACGATAAGCGGGTTTCTACTTTGCTGGAAGTTCCTGAAATCAGCCGAGCGAGGTTCTCCTCTAACTTCTTGGAAAATTATTCTTCGACGGTATTTGAGGTAATTTATTATACAAATTAACGATAAAGTCAAGGGGAGAGGGGTAATGGCAAACCCTCCAACTAGCAGACAGGCTCAGCAGGCAGCAATAACAAATAGTCCACGGTGGGGACCTACAGTTTTAGATCCTCGATATACATTTCACGCCTTTTTGAACAAACCCAATACGAGTGCAATACAGACAAAATAAAAATGCTTACCTTTTTTGGAGACATGTAGGGCACGCAAGGCATCTGTGCGATCTGTGTAGTAGTTATATAGAACCATCAGGCCAATACTGCAACAGCTATCCAGATGAACTATAGATGCCACCTTACACTTTATCACTGCGAAACTCTCGAAAAACACTAATGATAATGAGGAAGACTGAAGAGCCAGATTAAAGAATTTAATACGCACGCGCGAAGAGACATGTTTACCGGGCAACGCCGCAGCGGTGACTGAACTCGAAACGGACCGAAGCGCCTACAGCGCTCAACTAAAAATAGCGGGAAGTTTTCCCGCCAAAACTAAACTAATTGTTCCTTTAACTTTCTATAAACATTTACAGGGGGACAGACACAGGTTCGATCCCGATCAGATCAAATTTTTTTCAGCAGGGGAGCTGGTATTTGGTGGTGCTGCCAGATAACTTTCTTTTGTATTTTTCAGGTTAACCCCCTGCTACGCGTTGGTGATAGTCGTTCAAGCAATAGTCATGGAAAGACTCGGAAATGGGCCCTTATGGAAAATGAAGGTGGGGAAAGAAGCAGCAAATTGCCGAACCAACTGGTGGGCCAACCTTCTTTTCATTAACAACTACTGGGACCCTCAACATATTGTAAGTCTCTCCAGTAGGAAACCAACTTAAGCGCAGACCTGTCTCTATTATTCTAAGAAGACAGACACTTTGTATGAAAGAGAAACAGTGTTCTTGTTTTCTTAATAACAGACTAAGAAGACCGGTGGAGTGTATAAGCATAGGTACAGTTGTTACTGGGCCATCTTGCAAAGTCTCTTCGTAGGGTGACCCTATCAGACCCTTCTCTTACGCACTTCAGGGCCGTCTTCTTAGCTTTTTACTTTAGAAGTCTAGAAGAACCGTGGGTTGTTTTTAGACAGCTCTGCGGCTGGATTGGACTATTCATGCTATATACCAGCAGAAATTTGCTGCTACCAGGATTCGAACCCAGGACCTCACGCCTTTCACACTAGACCGCAGTATTTACCCTTACTATGTTGCAGTGTATCGACCCTTCCTGGTACCTAGCTTGCGACATGCAGCTGCTGTTGCTGGGCACGATGATAATCTACGCCATGATACAGTGGGAGCGATGGAGGTTGGCGCCGTTCGTATTGGCTCTGACAGCATCTTTCTGGATCCCCTTCTACGTCACATTCTCCAATAGTCTGGATCCTACAGTTATACCTGACTTCGCGTAAGTTTTAGGTGGGGTCTGAACCACCACAGCCTCAACTATTCACTTGACATGCTGAACATACTTTAACAAATAATATTTTGACAGTGTTCTTCCGAAGGCTATTGGTTCTTCTGCTTGTTTCAGTACGGTGGGGAAGACTGCTTCCAACAAAACGAATTTGCTACTGTACATTACTGCGTACTGCCGCGCTGGCCCATACCTCATCGGCATTGCAACATCTTTTCTGCTAGATCGGCTGCGGAAAACCCAGCATTGGCCTCCTGAGGTAACAGGATAAGCTACCGTATAGCTGAAAATATTTGACAGTTTCCTCTAAATAAAAAATGTCGTTAAAAGTCACAACAGTCTGGTGGAGGTGGATAAGGCGTAGGGTTTGGTATAATCGGTAGAAGTCAGGTTCAAACCTCGGTCGCAGAAAATTTTTACCCTGCTTGATCTTTGTACTGGGTAGGTATATAGATAAGAAAACCAGCACTTACCTCGTCTTGGTGTCAACTTAATAAAGATGGTATAGGAATGACTTTAAAGTCTGGTGCCGCGTTTCTAACCTAGAGGATTGCATGGATATTCTTAATTTTGCAGGTGTTTTGGACGAGGGGCTGGTACCTTTGCGCAGGGTGTATACTGGGGAGTGTCGCTGCTGGCTACCCCTTCTTCACCCCTCTCCGAGTTCACCCAGTGTTGACCGCCTTATACGCAGCCTCCTTCCGTACTGTATTCTCCTTAGGCATAGCTTTCATTATTATTGCTGGAGCTTGCGGCAGAGGAGGTTAGTTTTCCCCGAGGGGTGAACCACTCGTTGGGAATCTCGTTGGGAATCATTGGAAATCTTTATGAAATCTCTGGGAATCTTGAAATTTTTTGGAGTGGTGACCCCTTCGGGGTTCATCTCTCTATGAATATAGTTGGGAATCTTTGGAAATTTTTATGGAATCTCAGGAAATCTCAAGGAATCTCTGGAGTGGTTACCCCCTCGGTTTTCCCTGGTTTTTGCCTATTTTTTGCCCTAGGTATTTATAACCTATAGCTAAAGTAGATCAAGAAACCAAGAAAAAGTGCTTTGTTTGTCTTCGTCCAACTCTCGCTTACTTTTGCGTGTATTTTTGTTTCCAGTCAGTTTCCTGTCTAGTGCGGCCCTGCTCCCATTAAGCAGGATATCCTATTGTGTCTACCTAACTCACACATTGTGGATCCAGCTCAGCTACTCCTGGATCCGGAGTCCGCTCTATTCCACCGATTTATTCCAGGTATGGAAAGTGTTCGACTCTTGTCGCATTCCGGGTTTTTGGGGAGGGGGGGGGGGGGGCAACTTCTATAGTCTCCAAGACTTCTAGTAGGACGATTAGGAACTACAGAAGGAGCTTCCCACACAAACAGACGGATAAATCTGCGAACAGGTACCGGTCTTCTGGGTTGGTCCAAGACAGTTCCAAAACCATTTACTACCTATTTTTCTTTTAAAATTGCAGGGGTGTCTCATTCTCTCAGATCTCATCGTCTGTTCGTTTCTGGGGATCGTCGCATATCTCTTCATCGAAAGCCCGGCCTCAGAATTATGTCAGCTCATACAGAACAAAACAAGAGTTACGCACAGGAGTCAACCGACGGAAGTGACGTCACCGAAGGAAGTTACCTCATTAGAGTCAGTGTTAAGGTAGTAGTTAGTAGAGGGTTGGGGGGGGGGGGGACAAGCCCAGCAACTAGACCAACTAGTAAACGATGGGGACCTACGGTTTTAGGATGGGTTCCGAACCGCCTCAATCTCGATATATATATTTTAGTTGAGATGCTGACTAATATCAGAGGTGAATGCCGATTTGAAAAACTTTAGGACCAGAATCGAATTGGTGTGACCCAGCCACCTGGACCAGTCGGCCATCGAAGCTTAAATATTCATCCTATACCTACCTGGCTAATTATTTATTATTTTATGTTGTTCTTGTACATATTATTACTTTAGGACCTGTAAAAATATACCTGAAAGAAATTGTGTGAATTTATTTTATAATTTTTAATTGTTAAAAAATGAATTTTCAGCAGATTACATAAGTATAATCTCAACATGTCGGGATTTATCCTGGTAAGACTTGTTCAGCCCTGGTGGGTGCCTGGTGGGTCGTGGGTAGGTACCTGGTGGGTGCCTGATGGGTACCTGGTGGGTAGGTACCTGGTGGGTACCTGGTGCATGAGTCCCTGGTGGGTAGGTACCTTGTGGGTTGGTACCTGGTGGGTGGGTACCTGGTGGGTACCTGGTGGGTACCTGGCGGGTACCTGGTGGGTACCTGGTGGGTACCTGGCGGGTACCTGGTGGGTACCTGGTGGGCACCTGGTGGGTACCTGGTGGGCACCTGGTGCATGGGTACCTGGTGGGTAGGTACCTTGTGGGTTGGTACCTGGTGGGTGGGTACCTGGCGGGTACCTGGTGGGTACCTGGTGGGTACCTGGTGGGTACCTGCTGGTGTATTCCCTTTCTCGAACGCCAGCAAACCCACCCAACTAACACCTTCAAAATTTATTGTAAGAAGAACTGTTCCCCGCATATTGCATCATGGCGTGCCTTATCTTCTTACAATAAATTTTGAAGGTGTTAGTTGGGTGGGTTTGCTGGCGTTCGAGAAAGGGAATACACCAGCTGGTGGGTACCTGGTGGGTAGGTACCTGGTGGGTAGGTACCTTGCGGGTAGGTACCTGGTGGGTAGGTACCTTGTGGGTAGGTACCTGGTGGGTACCTGGCGGGTACCTGGTGGGTAGGTACCTTGTGGGTAGGTACCTGGCGGGTACCTGGTGGGTAGGTACCTTGCGGGTAGGTACCTGGTGGGTGGGTACCTGGTGGGTAGGTACCTGGTGTTCAAAGAAATGGAATCGCTAAGGTACCTGCGAAGTAAATTAAATGCAAATTAGTCAAAGTAACGACTATTTATTATTTGAGAATCACGAGAATCGAGAGAGGAAACAAACACGGTCACAACAGTGCTCACATTGTACAAGAGTAGGTACCTACCTACCTACCTACTTAGGTCTTAGGTGGATTCCGAAGAAATGCTTCCTACTGCAGTGGTTACAATGTTATTGCCACTTGCCACTACCGAAAAATTTCTTGATTGGCCTATACCTACATAATATAGGTACATATTATATATAGGCACCTATAACTAGTTTCTGAAGTATTACACCTATCTCAGAATCACTACGTGTCCAACAGTTTCCTCCAAAAACCGGCCACAGGAAACGTCAGTTATTAACGCGGTGTCGACAAGCTTCAGGTGCGGACTTTAAGAACCCCGTCCATCTAGCCTTGCGGCACCGTGCCGCCGTTCCTCTGTGGCGTGGATTATAGTACGGGATAGAGAGCTAGGCATGCGCCCAACTGCCCTTCGCTGATATCGTACACCATACTATCAAAAACGTCGGCGCCATGCAGCTGGACCGACATAACTTTTCACGGTCACAATCAAAGAGTTGTGAGCTGATCAGGACCCTGACTGACAAGAATGAAGGCCTTGCGTATAAAGCCCCCTCCCCAAAAAAATAATAATTCAGAAATGAAGCACAGCAGAGATAAGGTCAGACCAGTCAACAATAGAAAAAATATGTCGGTTGTTTCAAGCATTGTAATAGGCGTGGGTTCTTCAGCAGGGACGAATTTAGCAATTCGAAAAAGGCCCAACCACGCTTTCACACCCATCTCCTTATCCCAGTGGGAAATGAGACCAGCTTCGATAACTTGGTATTGTTTTGCTGTAAAAATGGGCAGGAGCGGATTGGCCGGTGACATATACACTCCTTCCCGCATAATCGCCAAGGGCTCAGGTAATACATCTGTTGCCTCTAAAAAGGAGCCTTGAATTGGATGCTTGCGTAGTATATTTATATATGGGTTTTCAAAATATTCCTCGAAAATTCCTATAGAAAATGGGTTTGCGAGAATCCTACCACGAGCCAAATAATCCCAAAAGTATTCGATTTTGTTTGATGCGACGGCCTTACTCAGGGCACGGCTATCTTTTTGGAATGTATTGATTGTTTCTTCCATTCCGCCATAAAGGTACAGTGAGTACCCGGCATCCACTGCTTCATCCAGACTTTCTATCTGTCTTTCTTGGGGTGGGTTCGCGATATTGCTTATCAGCAGCGTTTTGTAAGCTGTAGTTATAACCGTTGAATACAACAAGATAAGCCACAGTAATCGACGGAAATGGCTGCGGATTCCGGGAGGATTGTCCATGTAAATTGCGTAAACACCAAAGAGCACAGTCGAGTAATTTCTCTGGTCATTGCTGAGACGGTGATAAATGTAGAATGCAGTCGAGGTTAAGAGCCATGCGAT
The DNA here is from genome assembly GCA_950004255.1 of Mesopsocus fuscifrons. Lineage (NCBI taxonomy): Eukaryota > Metazoa > Arthropoda > Insecta > Psocodea > Mesopsocidae > Mesopsocus > Mesopsocus fuscifrons. The sequence goes on from OX465379.1 coordinate 15,489,002, forward strand.
AAAGATACAGGCCCAGATGCTCCAGGGGAATACCACAACCATTGCCTTCCACCTCGCTATTCGCTCTTTTTTCTTGACTACCCATGTCCACTTCACGTGGCGGATGGCTGGCAGAGGTTCACTCCCCACAAACAACGAATTTTGCAGATAGAATGTTGGTGCACACACTGCGTCCACTTCTTGCCGGTTCAGCATGCCGAGAAAACTATTGTATTCTCCTCTTTCATCGCTAAGAGTACCAGTACGTTCTGGAGTCTCTGTTAAGTTTACTGTGATTAGGTTAAGCGACAGCGATGAAGCCATTGCTTCGAAGTTGTTGTAGCAGGTCTTATCCTCGTCATAATGTCTTGTTATCACCCGAAGCAGTTTCACCTGAAATCTGTGGAGGTGAGACGTTATCCGGTCAGGAAATAATGTTCCGTTCCTTAGGAGACCATTGGCCCATACGTTAGCGAGTACAATTTCCGAGTGGGGCGTCAGTGGATCATACTCATAAAAGTTTACATTGCTTCCATCAATCAACAACACGTAAGCGTTGATTGCACGCAAAATTCGCCAGGTATCGTCGAGGAGAATGTGAGCGACATCGAGCCTATAATTCTTCATCAAAATCATCACTTTTGTTGTAGGGCGAAGAATTTTTCTTTCAACGATTCTCCATACGACTCTTGTCCAGGAGGCGGGATCACCAAGGAAAATGATGACTGACGTATTTGGATGTCCTCTTTTGCGGTGTTCTACTTTTATAGGTACCGCTGTGTCCTCTGAGACTTGAAGTGACCATTTCTTCATAAGAACCCGGACGGCAGGTGCTAGGTAGTTGGACGTTAAAGACGCGCTGTTCGGAGGATAGTATACGCCAACAGTACCAGGCTCAAAATAGGTATCGGCGACGTGGCTTAGACACTGTGAAACTGATTCCACACTCGCTTGTGATATTGCAGTTGGAGGTACCATTGCTTGATGTGTATTTGGTATTAAAATTTGCAGGAGAGTGGCAAGCACTGCGGAATGTCTCGCTGCCATTCTTACTTAATTTCCTTAGTGACCTCTCAAGAATTATTCCAAAGAACGGCATCAGAACCTTCATGGTGTTCACGATTTCGCTGCTACTATATGTATGCAGCCGTAGTATGAATACATAGTCTGAAACCAAAACTTCCATCTACTGCACGGTTATACTTGTATTAGGAGGTTTTATCGATGTAGTGGAGTGTTGTAAAAATTGTACTGGAGCGTTTTGAAAGCAGTTTATTCTCATGTACAAGTGGTTTATTGTGTACGAAATTACCTACGCGTCAGCTGAATGCTGACATGCGTATAACAATAGCTACCGCTGACTTTCTCGTAGGTGCTTAACCTATGAGTCTTGAAAAAGAAACCAAAATTTATATTACTGAACTCATATACCCACTAATTTTAGGTGTAAATTTCATAGTGGCCGAGTGGTCTGGAGGTCGTAGACTTTAGTGGAACACTGAGAGTCGGTTCGATACCAATCCCATATAAAAGACCTATTGCACATTATTGTATTGTGCATTACCTATGATGAATTTAAAAAAAAAAAAAGGTTAAAAAACTTTAAACAAAGAGGATTGTATTGTCTTTCTCACCTTCTCCCGTATGACCTGCGAGAGAGTAATAAATAGTCTATGTCAAATTGTTCCTCTGTTTGAATTCTAGAAAGAAATGAATAGGTAAAGGATATTATCGGCTCTTACCTTTACTATGTTTTTGAAATACCTACAGGGTTTATTACATATTACCGACTGAAATATTTAGTAGACATTCCGTACATTACCTAAGTGCCACCACCATTCATTTTTACAGGTTACCTACCTACAACATAATCCAGTTTTATTTTCGACAATTATTTTGGGTCATTTGCACCCACTTGGATGTGGCCCAGTTTTGGCCAAAATGTCACTCCTCCAGTGGCACTGTTCGATCGATTTCAATAAAAATTGGGGAGGAGGTGTAGGTACTATAACCTTCTATTTTGAAGTTTTGAAATTTATGCGGCATAATAATTATGGCCAAGATTGGCATGAGGTATCGTAGGTAAATTTTCCAAAAATGGAAATCACGTTTTTGATTGGTTAGGACGGATTCTCTACAATAATCGACGAATTTCCTTGAAAATTGGTGAAAGTGGTCTCAGATAGATGCTTCAATAGATTCTGAATTACTTGAAAATTAAGGCGGTGACATGAAAAATAGGAAAACGGTAGATACTTTGCGCGTCGAACAATACCTACATCACCGTTTGACGGATAAGTTTGAAATTCGGTGTGTAGGTGCCTAAAATTATCTTCCTGTGTATGGAAATTTTTTTTTTATAAAAAGTTAAAATTCTGGCCAAAAGGTAAATATTCACGTTTAAAAAAATTAAAATTTTCGATACTGCTGGCGTTATATAAAATTGTGAGAAAGTCAAGTGTGACCATTGTCGCACCCTTTATTTTTCTTTGTTTGCCATTGTAGCCTCTACGTTTTCTTTTCCTTTACTGATACAATTCCATTGTCTCCTTTGTGTACTCCATATTTTTATCGTTCTTTTCACCTCTATTAACAACTATTCCTCCGTAAATCAGTCTTCTCACTCTCTTCTTTGACACCGTAGCCAGCCTCAGACTGAACATCAGTAGGCAGTTGGACCGTGTGTATAGGGAACGGTCTTCGCGGAAAACTACGTTGAAGCCTCAGAACAGGGAGAGGGCATACGGCGCGAGAGCGGGGCGTCAGGCGCCAGTAAGGGATGACTTGCCGCAGAAGAAGGTAGGTTTCGCGCCACCATGACCTGATCAGAGCACGGCGGAACTCGCTACGACGCCGGCGACATTCGCGGACGTGAGTCGTAAAGCGTTCACATTCTAACGTATCGGAGCTGTAGCAGCGATTGAAACTCGCGTGTGTGTGGGCTGCAATTCGGTCCATTTCAATCTGAAACAGAAGGGGATTGCTCCTACAGTTTTAGGTGGGTTCAGAACTACCATAGCCTTGATAAACATTTCACATTTGATGCTAAGCATTTTCAGAGGAAAAAAATTAGACAGGATCAGGATCAAATACCTGCGTAAATGTTCCTTTATAGACATAACCATCTAGCCCTACTTATGTACCCACCTTGCCCCTTCTCGGTCTGCTTTTCTCGGAGCCAGACTGCGATCTCTGTAGTTCCTCCTTCTTCCGCTGCGTCTTCACCATTGAACTTTTCTTCTGGCCCTGATCAGTCCCGAACAGACCTCTAGCCTCTGCTATTTTAATCATGTATTTCGCATCCAAACCAATTATTTCCTGAAAACGTTACAAATTTGGGGTTTTTAGGCGTCCAGCGCGAAAATAACACACGTAGAAAGGCCCAGAAGTCCGTGGCCTAGCCTAGAAGGAGATGTTTTTCAGGCATACGGTGTTGTTTACTGTGTAGGTACACATTCTTCACTAGAGCTGATGCCAAGTTACAGCATTGGTACATTGTGTATTGATCAAGAAAACTTACTTTCCGTTGTATACGAGCTATATAGCAGCCCTCTTCCTCGACGCAGTCCTGGCCGTGGGGGCAAACGTCAGGTACAGGGACTACCTCGAACAAATCACATGGTGGTACCTGGAACAAATCATATTAGGTCCATATTATAAGGCACAGTGATCAATCGGGTACCTAAGGCGTGAGGCTTGTAAGCGGTAGAAGCAGGCTCGATTCCCTACAGCTGAAAAATTTTCTCCTACATATCACACAGTCTTGGTACAGGTTGTATAGGAAAACCAGTACCTTTGGACAGAATCAAGCCCAGCAGTCGAATTTTCCCCCAGTCGACGAAGGTAGGGGCTGGGTAGGTACAGGCCAGATTTGTCAGAAAAAAATTTCGTCAAGTTGCGATTAGAACCTCGGCCCTCATTCTCGAAAGCTCCTGCAAACTTTGTGACAGTTCCTACTTACCATAACTTGAGTAGGGGTGGCCAAAGCTTCCTGAGCTTCAGCCGCTTCTCTCTCCCGTTGTTCTCTCTGTGCCGGAGTCCCTCCAGGTAAGAGAGCCTTATTCATCTTTTCTTCCGCTGAAATATAAAATAACTAAAATAAAATGCCAAACTTCAGGTGCGAGACAAATGTAGAAGAACACCTTTTTCGTGGTGAACTCACCAAAATCATCTCTTACACACTACAGAATTTTCGTCTTAGAATGTCACTTTAGAAAACCTGAAAATTGTTTCTTTCTCAAACAAAGAGTCTGTCTTCTTAGACAGTAAGTTTGGCTATGCTATAGACATGGTTCCTTCCCTCTCTGGTCTTTCATTCTTTCGAGAACTCTGTCTGCTTTGATCCGTGACACCAAAAGGATTCACAAGAGTCTTACCTTCATCCTGTTCTTGTTGTAATCTTTGATCCTCAGCGTGTTTTTGTCTTGCCCAATCGTTCATGCAGTCCACGGCGCCCTCCACCATTCCAGCGTTTTCCTCCACTCTCATTGAATGTGACTCGTAGAGAACTACCTGTACCTGAAAATCACAGAAAAACATTTGATTCTACACTATACGAACGGAAGTACAAAATCCCTGAACGTGTAGGTATGAGGGGTTAACCACTCGTTGGGAATCATTGGAAATCTTTATGGAATCTCCAGGGAATCTCAAGGAATCTCTGGAGTGGTTACCCCCTCGTGTGGGTAGTGACTGGGTCCGTGGCTCTATCTTCTATCACAAATAAAACGTAGAGATGATATCTTGTGTGTTACTTCTGAAACAGTTTAGTCATAAGAGGATGTTCGAGGAGGCTAGGTTTGACAGTTGCAGTACTACACAAAAGGGCACTGACAGTTTGACTTTTGACAGCTTACTTCCCCTCTTGCAAGAACGGGGGGTGGAGCCTATCAGGTACGATCCTGATGCTTCGATTCCTCTTAAGGTACAATGATAAAATGCCATTACCTGGGGTAGAGACATAGAGAACCTCAAGGTGTCCCGCTGTTGCTCCAGTAGAAGAGCGTCCCGCCCTCTGCGGGTCTGAGTGAGAGCTCTCAGCATATCCATATCTCCTCTCCTGCTGCAGACTAAATCCACTGTAAATACAGGATAATTTCAGCTTAAGAGCAGTCTTCACATTGACGACTTTGAACTTCTGAGTTGTAAGGTTTTATTGTACCTATTACGGAACTGGTAATTGCTCGACGGCCAATGCCTGCTCGAAAAGCTAAACACAGTCATTTTAGCTAAGAGGCTTTCCAACTACAAATTGAACCTTGAAGTACCTGGGTCAGCCACCCCGGTCCAGCTGGTGGGTGGAGAAGCCAGAACTGCTACCACGTCCTCCAGGAAGTCAGCGTCTGATGCCACGTCGGTCCACCGTTCTGGGCGTAGCTCACACTTCTCAACCCCCAGGCTCGATAAGTATTCTTGGTACTCGCTTGCCCTGTAAGCAATACTTGCTGCTCAGACAGTTGTCAAAATTGAAAAAAATTCATCGGGGCAGGATTTGAATGCACAATTATTCTCAGACACAACTCGATTTATTAGACGTCCTGCTGTGAGAGGAATAAATTAATAAATGAACTTTAAAAAAAATTATCCACTTCGATAGTATAAGTACCTAGTTTCTATTTCTTAACCCCAACAAGGTACAAGGTACTTAGGTACATTAAACATACATTTCGTGGATGGACGATAAGCTGGAGCATTGGCTTGTATGTAGGAACGTACCTGCTCCCCATTCCAAAAGCAAGGACTTTTTCTATCTTTTCGTTGTCTAGGAGAACATTGGCAAGGTAGGCAGTAGCTCTGGGTGAAACGACGTGCGACTGGGCAACGGTTCCTCGCAGAGACAAATCCTGAAGGATTCTACTCAGAAACGTCGCACTCAGGCAGAAGGCTCTGTCCTGAAACGAAAATATGTACCTACGTCATCCATAGATTCATATACATTTTGACATAACTATAATTTCAGAGCGCCTGCGAAAACCATAATTATGTAATCTGGAGATATACACGAATTTCACGGCGCCTGCGAATCTGTGATTATGTAACTGAAAAGTGGGTGTACATGCATTTTACTGCTTTCATACTGAGTAGTCCTTTAGTAGGTGGGGATGCCAGTTTTTTTGTGGGTACCGCCATCCCTGAGTTGCCATTCCTGCCCCTTCATTCCAGGACACGTACGTGGCCAGCTTTGCCTTGAAAATGAACAAGAATTCACGTACCTGCAGAATAAGGCGGCCCGTTTTGACAACGTCTGATCTTGCTAAGTCAGGTCTTGAAGAAGCAGGTATCGAAATCACTTTAGGACAGACATGATCAAATTTGGCAGCAGGGTGGGATGTGGGAGGGTGGTCGCATGTTTGGACGTCAACACCAAGATCAGCCAACGCAGTCACAACCTCTGCTTTTCTGAAACCAATTACAATTGCTGGGAAAACTCGACTGTCAACCAAATCAAAGGTGGCCACATGCGATGCGTTTTGGACGGCGTCCTGGCTCCCTGGCTGGGATGCGGGGTTGGGATGTTAACTCAGGGATGGCTGGTGCCCACACACGATACTTCCAGACCCGCATCTAGCGATGCACGAAAATTTCTCGTCTTGCTTTTGTTCTTGCATTTCTTGCATGCAAGAACAAGAACAAGAACAAGAGTCGATTTTGGCTGCAAGAACAATAACAAGAAGTGAGTTGCAAGAACAAGAACTCTTGCAAGAGTCTTGCATAAACACAGGCAGTTTTTTTCCAAAGCTTTATTCATGGATTGCAGTCCATATTTTGTACGAGAAACTCTGCAGACTATGTGACGATAGATTGCACTTGCAATGGCCGCTCGGTAGGCAAAAAACCACATTTTAAGCGCAGAAAATTCCACGTATATGCAAGAAATTGCAAGAGTCTCGCAGCAAGAACAAGAACAAGATCAAGAAATGATTTCTACTGCAAGAACAAGAACAAGAACAATATAGGATTTTGACTGCAAGAACAAGAGCAAGAGTCGCTTTGCGAGAACAAGAACAAGAACAAGAACAAGAAATGCCGTTTCTTGTTCTTGTTCTTGCATCGTGCATCACTACCCGCATCCCTGTGATTTGTCTTTTGTTTGGCAGAAATTGATGAGACCTTGATTTTATTGTGACAATCACTGTGTTTCGTCTGTCTCTTGATATTTTTCAATAAATCAACTGAAGACAGTTCTATCTGACTCTATAATTTGAAAAAAAATACACAAGGAAAATAAAGAACAATTATTATCGATATAGTAGTCGATATAACGAATTAATGCAAAAAGGGCATAGCTTCAATATTGGACGCCCGCCTGGGATGCGTGGAATTCGGTCAAGTTAGAATAAAATTCGAAGATCGGGACGGCATCCCTTCAAAACTGTCAATCGCTCCCCACTTCGAGGCATCCAGGGATGCATCCTCAACAGGACGCCGTCCAAAACGCATCGTAGTACTGAGGTCACAAAAGTAGGGATCCTGTATCGCTTGCCGTTCCAGGGCTGTAAAGCCAAGGAGGTTAGGTAATGTCAGAATGTTACCAACGTAGTAAGGAAAGTGTTGACCCAGGCATTGGCTGGCGCGAGGTCCACGGAGAGCAGCCTTTCGTCCCTTAAATGTTTGGGCAGAAGGTGGTTCAGTCTGAGAGCGCTGTGCTTTATTCTATTGCGGGCTAGTGCTGCAGCTAACCGTACCTGAAAAAGGCACACAAAAAAATAAGTTTCGGAAAGTCAAAGAGATTGGGAACCATCCCCGATGGGAACTTGCCCTTCATCGGTCGGGGGAAACCTAGAATTTCTAGGTCTATACAGCTGTCCCCTTGAAGTTGAAAACCATAAAAATATATTCCAGAATCGTGTAGCAAGGCGCTCTGTATTCTAATTTCGAAAATTTGGGCCCATCCCAATAAGGGGGTTGCTATTGATTTTTCTATAGCGTTGAGTTGTGTTTAGGCATCTGAGTCAACATGCACCCCCATAACAAATGCCAACTTATTTGACAGCCTTTCTCTCTTCCCCACCATATTTCTATCTCTGGGAGCCATCACCATCAATTCCTACAATCTCTACCTAGGTATTCGTTTTTGTTTTGATGCCGTGTCCGTGCGCGGCTTCTACTATTTATCGTTTTTTTTAAATTTTTTTGAACAGAAGGTTTTTCGTACCCGGCACCTCCAAAGTTCGTCCTCGATGGTTGTGAGCCCCAATACCTGGAGGGCTTCTCTGCAGACAGTCTCATCCTCGTGCTCTCTCGGCAGAAATCTTCTTTTATTTAGGTCGTAGAACAGGAGCCAAACCAACGGTGAAAATTCCTTGTACTGGAAAATAGGATTATCGTGTATCAAAGGTGTAGGTACCTATATAGGTATAATAGGAATCGTACATAAGGTACCACAGTTGCGGAACTAACTCGTATGTTGGCCAAAGACAGATGAATATTTGGTGTGACATATCCATGCCACCAAAAGAAAATTGCTGCTACCGGGATTCGAACCCAGGACCTCAGTCTATACCTAAAGTACCTAAAGGTAAATGATACCATGTAAGTAGGTTGTATAAACAAACTTACCTCTTGATGATTTTTTGAAAATCCTGTTTCATCTAAGGCTTCCTTTAGAATTGTTTTATCTGGAAAAGAAATTAAGTAAAGACAATTAATTTGAACTATTTTAGGGGAAAAAGGGAACAATTAAAAGCGAACAAATTGACCTTGGTCGTGTCAGCTTTCTGGTAGTCCCTTCCAAAAGGTTAAGGCTGCAAGATGAAGGAATGTGACACTAGAGAGGACATAAGACATAAACGTGGTGAAGGAGGGTAGGTACATTTACATCGGAAGGCATGATAAAGAGGTGGTGAAGGAGGTTACCTTTACATCGAAAGACATCATAGGTGGTGAAGAAGGAAGTTACCTTTCCATCGGAAAACAATGTAGAGGTGATGAAGTAGGTTACCTTTACGTCGAAAGACAACATAGGTGGTGATGAAAGAGGTTACCTTTACATCGGAAGACATCATAGGTGGTGAAGGAGGTTACCTTTACATCGGAAGACATTAATATAGAGGTGATGAAGTAGGTTACCTTTACATCGGAAAAAACATAGGTGGTGAAGGAGGTTCCACTTACATCGGAAGACATCATAGGTGGTGAAGGAGGTTCCACTTACATCGGAAGACATCATAGGTGGTGAAGGAGGTTCCACTTACATCGGAAGACATCGTAAAGCAGGGTAAAAACTCTTCGCATTTCCTCCTCATCCGTGAAGGTGACATTCTGACTTTTAGGCTGCAGAAGGGTAGCAGCCTTCACGATATCTCTCGCCTCCCAGGAAACGCCAGAAGATTCGGACACGGCCATGCTGCTTCTTCGGGGCCTCTTCGCCTCTGGCTCTGGTGGGACATCGGTCAGCCAGTCCAGGTTCAGAGGTTTCGTTTCCCCTTCCAGCCTGCCCAGAATATATTAGGGTTTGAGGTGCTATCCGGGTTCTAATACTATTTGTGGTAGATTTTTCTGTTAGTTGCCTGATGGCTGGAAATCTTTCAGATAGTTGGATATACCTACGCAAGAATCAGAACAAAAAATACTTTTTCGACATTTTTTTTTACTTTGACAAACCCTGGTAGGTAGGTATATTACATCCAGTAGAATCAATATAGATGGATACTAAGAATGGATTTTATAGCCTGTTAAACCCCACTTTAGTGCCGCAATAAAAGTTGACTTTAGCGTGGCACCAACGTTTCATAATCAGAAGAATAACACTACAGTGAACTTTTAGGGAATTTAGCCACCCTAACAGCTATTTTTTCCAGCGGTAAAATTTCAACTGAAACGGTTTTTTGAGCTTCAAAAAAATAACGCTTCTTAAAAGGATGTGACAGTTTGCGTGTGACACACCCGTCACCTGGCACTTTCACTAATTGGGGCAAACTTCCTCCTTTGAAAGCAATCGGGAACTTGTCGCAAACCTGTTGAATTCAGCAAACGACAAGCGACAAAAGAAAATTGGAGAAACTTTTTAATAACAAAACTTTCTGACTTCTATCTTCTGATCTGAGTAGGTCAGCCTTTTTTTAGTTCTTTACTTCTGACCTCGAAGCAGGTGAAATTGCAATCCACTGAAAGGGGATTTTCTCGAGGATTTTTGAAGGCACTTCCAAACGTCGTGAGGGGGGCTAGCCCAGCAACAAGACCATTTCAAGAACTATCCATCGTGCTCAGCTGGCAGCACTACCAAATACCAGCTCCTTAGCGGTACACGACGGGGACCTACAGTTTTGTAGGTACCTATAGTACCTATAGGTCAGGTGTTCTACAGTCATAGATCGACTCCAGACTACCACATTTATTAGCACTATTAGCAGAGGGTTGGGGGGGACAAGCCCAGCAACTAGACCGTTTTCAAGAACTATCCATTGTGCTCAGCTGGCAGCACTACCAAATACCAGCTCCCCAGCCATCGTGTAAACGATGGGGACCTACAGTTTGAGGTGGGTTCCGAACCACCACAGCCTCGATATACATTTCACTTGACATGCTGAACATATCAGAGGTGAATGCCGAGCAGAAAAACTTTTTGGTAGGATCGGGATCGAACCGGTGTTACCCCTCTCAGTGTTCCTGTCTCTAAAATAAACTCACCGGATGTTGTGGAAAGCGTGGATGAGCAGACTTAAATGCATACTGCTGATTTTCAACACGACCGGAAGTGAGAGATGTCGATATAATTACACTTATAAATAGACTGGTTGCATGTTTCCCGCCAAAATAAACTTTGCGAAAATTGAAGCCCTACTTCTGTCTAAAATGAGGAAAACCCGACGGCCGTTTTCAAGGCCTGGCTCAGTCGAAAATGTTTGAAAAACTGACGTGAATTTTAGGGCCCGTGAAATATTGAAATTGGAGTCGGGCGCTGCGTGTGCCGTCTCCGAAAACGCAGGAAATGTGTATTATTGAATATTGCGTGTGGAATTTTCATTTATTTACCCGAGTAAATAGCTGCGGTAGTGCTAGAGACACTGACAGGTGGTGGGAGGTATAGGAAAACGAATGCCGCTCTGAGAAACTTAAACACGAGATAACTAGCCTGAAGACGTCATCCCGAGTATTTTGAATACCCACATGGCATATTTCGGGAACCTATACCCAGACTATGGCCTGGGGGATTGGAACGCTTTGGGAAGTTTTTTAACCAAAAAACATGCCAGAGTAAGTCCCCCCAAGAATTTTGGCAACTCAGCCACCGCAACAACAGGGGGATAGCAATGGAGGATGTGGGAGAGTCTCGGTATCGGACAAGCTACAGCAAAAATAACTGCGCTATTGGGAATAGTAAGGTACGTAATCGATAATAAACAAATCCTAAACACAGGAATAACGCATCAATAACATGGATTATTAACTTTTTTAAATCAATTATAATGACTAGGTAAATTTACATTTGAGTGCGTAAAAGGCAATCCGACCAAAAACACTCCGTGTAAAAAACGCAGCCAAGTTTATAACCCTCCAAAAATTAGCCTAACTCAACAGCCCTTAAAAGGGTTTGATATAAAAAATGTTGGCCAAGTTCTCCACATTCCCGCTATCACTCAGCCCCCAAAATTAGTGATATCACTTATTACAGGGCCAAGTCCTTGGCGCAAATCACGTAAGCGTCACAGCCGGTCATAGACACAGACTAAGGTTGGATGGGGGCTGCGGTCCGGGGGTATTGGAAAGCAGGTATATGACAAACTATGTCGCCAACATCCTTGTGATTCGCGCCAAAGACTTGGCCCTGTAATAAGTGATATCACTAATTTTGGGGGCTGAGTGATAGCGGGAATGTGGAGAACTTGGCCAACATTTTTTATATCAAACCCTTTTAAGGGCTGTTGAGTTAGGCTAATTTTTGGAGGGTTATAAACTTGGCTGCGTTTTTTACACGGAGTGTTTTTGGTCGGATATCATATAATTTTTGTGAGGTGGTTCAATAGTTTCTACCAGTAGGTAAAACATCAATTGGCTGTCGAATGGACTCAAGTTTTCTTGCCATACCTGGAAAGTACCTACCAGTACCTGAAAACCAGTTCCCTGTCAACCATACACAAATTACCAATCTCATACCTGAAATACCTGAAAAGTACCTACTCGTACCTGAAAATGAGTTCCCTGTCGAATCTCCACAAATTACCTTCCCATACCTGAAATGTACCTAATCGTACCTGACAACAAGTTGACTGTCGAATGGAGTCAAAATACCTTGTCATACCTGGAAAGTACCTCCCAGTACCTGAAAACCAGTTCCCTGTCAAATCTACACAAATTATTATCCCGTACCTGAAATGTACCTACTCGTACCTGAAAGTAAGTTGCCTGGCGAATCTACACAAATTACCTGGAAGGACAAGAAGCAGGAGGCAGTATTTGTTTTGTAAATATCTGCCATAAGTTAGTATGGGAACTTTGAATCGAACCTGAACCTATAATACTGTAGGTACTTCGGGTTTGCGATTTTTCTGGGTGTTTTGGGGATGGTACCTACAAGTATGCCGAGTTTCAGCTCTATCGTACCGCTGGAACATGCTTATAATTTGTATAGGTGAGTGAGTGAGTCAGTCAGTCAGTCAGTCAGTGAGTGACCCTCAAAAACAGCTAAGTTTGGGATGTCACTGCTCAGGTACGGTTGGACGTAGAAATTTGAAATTTAATTTTGGAGGTCCCGTGGGACCCTACTACAGGAAAAGGGTACCCACTATTCGAGCCACGCCCCCTTGCCTCCTGTAGAGAGGCACGAAAAGTGCACAACTCTGGTTCCTGTATAACATGCTGGCAGTGCTCGAGGCTGTGTCGCGCTTTCTTTTTCTTTAAAACTTGGCTGCATGCACTGCCGTGCATGTTGATACCAGTGCTTACTTAGGTATCTACTTTCCGAATAAATGCATGATGGAGTACGAGCAGACAGAGAGCTCGGCACACGCCCTGCTACAGCCCTAAAATTCTTATAATACTTCCAATCTAACTGCACCGCCGTGTGTATATGGCTTGGAGTAGGATCGGATAGAGAGCTTGGAATGCGCCCTGCTACACCACCTTCCCTATCGTACGCCAAGCTATATCAATAACGGCGGCACGGTTCGGATAGACGGCCATCCTTAATAAGCACTCAACTTTTCACGGTCTCATTCACAAAGTTGAGAACTGTTCAAGCAGCCCAACTTGGTTTCGAACAACAAAAATAAAGATCTTATGCCACGCACCAGAAAACTAATATTTCTGAAATGAAGCATACCAGAGACACTGTCAGACCAGTCAACGCAAAGTAGAGTATGTCGGTGGTTTCAAGCATTGAAACAGGCGTGGGTTCTTTGGTAGCGACGAACTTCTGACTTCGATAAAAGTTCAGCCGCGGAGCGGCTAGACGGAAGTTCTGAAGAAGTTCATAACATTTAATGCTCTCATTCACCGAGTTGTGTTTTGTTCAGTCTCCTTGGCTTGGTTCTGAATGAACAAAATGAGAGTCTTATATGATACGCACCAGAAAAGTAATATTTCAGAAATGAAGCACACCAGAGACACTGTCAGACCAGTCAACGAAAAGTAAAAGAGGACGGTTGTTTCAAGCATTGAAACAGGCGTGGGTTCTTTAGTAGGGACGAACTTCTGACTTCGATAAAACTTTAACCAATTTTCCTCAGCCATTACCTCCTCCCAATGGTAAATGAGACCAGCTTCGATAACGTGATGCTGTTTCGCTGTAAAAATGGGCAAAAGCGGATTTGCCGGAGACATATACACTCCTTCCTGCCTACTCACCAGAGGCTCTGGTAATACGTCAGTTGCCTCGAAAAAGGAGCCTTGAGTTGGATGCTTGCGCAGAATCTTTGCAAATGGGATTTCCACAGATTCCTCTACAATCCCAATGGATAATCGGTTTGCGAGAATCCTATTATGATCCGAATAATCCCAAGAGTATTCAATTTTGTTTGATTTGACGGCTTTACTCAGGGCAAGACTTTCATTTTGGAATGTATTGATGACTTCATTCATGCCTCCATAAAGGTAAAAGGTGTACCCGGCATCCACTGCTTCATCCAGTCTTTCTATCTGTCTTTCATGCGGTGGGTTCGCGATATTGCTTATCAACAGCGTTTTGTAAGCTGTATTTACAACTGTTGAATACAACAAGATTAGCCACAGCAATCGACGAAAATGGCTGAGATTACCGGGTGGGTTGTCCACATGAATCCCGAAAACACTAAAAAGTACCAGCGCATAATTTCTATGGTCATTGTAAAGACGGTGATAAATGTAGAGTGCGGTTGAGGTTAAGAGCCATGTGATAAAGATACAGGCCCAGATGCTCCAGGGGAATACCACTAGCAATGCCTTCCATCTCGCTATTCGCTCTTTTTTCCTCACTACCCATGTCAACTTCACGTGGCGGATGGCTGGCAGAGGTTCACTCCCCACAAACAAATTTTTACTGAGAAAAAAAGTGGGTGCGCACATTGCGTCCACTTCCTGGCGATTCAACATACCAAGAAAGCTACTGTATTCTCCTGTCTCATCAATAACGCCATGCTCTGGACGCACTTCTACTTTCACTTTGGTTAGGTTCAGCTGCAGTGATGAAGCCATTGCTTTGAAGTTGTTGTAACAGGTCACCACGTCGTTAGATCTTCCTTTTGTCAACAATAGCAATTTCACTTGAAATTTGTGGAGTCGAGGCGTTACCCGGTCAGGAAGTAAAGTTTCGTTCCTAAGGAAACCATTGGTCCATTCATTGACTAGAACTGCATCCGACTGGGGCGTCAGTGGATCAATCTCGTAAAAGCTTACACTACTTCCATCTATCAACAAGACGTAGGCGTTGATTGCACGCAAAATTCGCCAGGTATCTTCCAGAAGAACGCGAGCGACATCAGGCCCAAAATTCTTCATCAGAATCATCACTTTTGTTGAAGGGCGAAGAATTTTTCTTTCAGCAAGAAGCCGCGTGACTCTCTTCCAGGAGGCGGGATCGCCAAGGAAAATGATGATGGCTGTGTTTGGATACCCTTTTTTACGGTTGTATGCTTTTATATTACCCGCTGTGTCCTTTGAGACTTGAAGTGACCATTTCTTCATGAGAACTCGGACGACAGGTGCCAGGTAGTTGGACGTTAAAGACGCGCTGTCCGGAGGATAGTATACGCCGATAGTACCAGGCTCGAAATAGGTATCGGCGACGTGGCTTAGACACAGTGCAACTGATTTCTCGCTCGCTTGTGATATTGCAGTTGGAGGTACCATTGCTTGATGTGTATTTGGTATTAAAATTTGCAGGAGAGTGACGAGCACTGCGGAATGTTTCGCTCCCATTCTTGCTAAATTTCTTTTTTGACTTCTCAAGAATTATTCCATGGAACGACATCTAGAACCTGCCAATTTTTTTTTTCCGTATGCACATGGGCACGTCGGCAGCTGTATAGAACGGTAGTGTGAAACAAAATAATTCCAGACGTTGTGAAGGGTTGTGAACCTTGTACTCGAGCATTTTCAAATCATTTTATTCTCACATACAATGGAAACTTATTTTTATGGTACATCGAAAATATTCACAATAACCTTGTCAACTGACTGCTGACATGAGTTTGACAATAGCTTTCGTTGACTTTCTCGTAGGTACACTTACCTATGCCTTAAAGAATAAACCAGTTCTTTTATGATCTCATACTTACTATTTTTAGGTATAAATTTTGTTCAGAGGGTTGATATGGCAGGTGGAGGTTCGGGAGAAGAACAAGACATTGTTGCACGTAGGCGTCCCATGTACGAACTGAACTTTATTATTTGCAAAAGTATGGTGCATTTATGGACGCAACTGAACCTGAGAGCTATAGCCTTCCAGGTCCAGGCTGCCAGCCAATGATTTGCTTGGATAGGGGGTAGGTACCTGCCCGTATGTTAAGTATGGGAGCAGTCCGGCCGTAAGATTAACATAGGGGTTGATGACCTGGGACTGTTGACAAGGGTAGTTTGGGACCATCGGGCAAATACCTAATTTACCGTTGTATATGAATCCTACGTAGACTTAAGGCTACCTAGGATTGTTCACTTGCTTATACGTATGATTAATAATGATATAAGTATAGGTTCTAGAGTTGAGTATGTACTAAGCCTACCTATATCTACATATTATGTTCATAGGTATGAACAAATTTCGATGATATACGTACCAAGGTTATTTGGTTCTAAAAAGAACTAAGTCAGTTGTAATTGAAATACACCATATAATTTCTCACAAACAACCTCCCTCTGGCTCGTTCGAACTTCAAGCCAATAAAAATTGAGATTAAAATTTTTTACAATTTTTATGTCGATACGTAACGGAGATAATTTTAACTTATTGCCATATCTCTAATTGCTAGCGAGAAAGTAAAAATCAGTCTTTGTCAAATAGTTACCTCTGTTTGAACTCCAATGAAGAAATACTGAATAAATAATTTGATCGGTACCTGCCCATAAAACGTCCTCTTTCTCCAACAATTTTTTTAATATTGGGCTTACAGCTGCATATTGGTACCATAGATTGTATCACCAATACCAATATGGCTAGTCGATTCTGCATTTATTATTAAGTGTCACCAGTCACCACAAAGCTCTACTATTCCCGACCAATTCCTCAGGATATTTAAATTTTCGGAAACATAGATATACCTAATATGTCTATCTTATGTCAGAAATCAACGGGCTGGGCTAATGTTGTGATTACACGACTTAGGCTGGATTTCACCACTTTAACGTGAAGACTATCGGGTACACGATAGCGCTATTGTATCGGTAAAAAATGTTAACGGCTTTCACCATGCACCGTTACCGTTTCGTTAGCTTTCGAGTGGATTTTCCGTGCGTTAGCGAAAACGATAATTTTCATACCTGCGACTCATTTGGTGTAGTCTAATGTAGTCTAATCAACATTTTAACTTCTTTCTCTGAAAATATAGGGGTTTTTTCACGTTTATTTCCACTTTTAGATTGAAACTGTTGAAACAGATTGGACGTAAACAAAGCAGGTGAATTCTATTGACACAACAAAACCTAACGAGAGCAGGATGCCTACTTTTTCGAATCGATAGCTATTCGAACGTTAAAAGGCACTATCGTGAGGTGGTGAAATTCAGCCTCAGTTGTTTTTTTCGACCAATTTTTGAGGAAACTAAATGGATATTGGAGTATTCTCAGATATAGGTATACGCACGTACCTAAAATACTTTATGCCTTTCTAATGTGATTAGGGACCCATCAGGGCTGGGTAGGTCCAGGGAGAGGTATAATATTCGCCAGGACAAGGAAGGGCACTTCAACCCACCACTGACCTGAAGGTCGACTACACGTACTTGGTTCACAATGCTATACGTACGTCAAGCCCTACTCCGAAGTTACAGGGCGAGTGAAAAGTGTTTATTGGGGGATGTACACCTGAGACTCATTGTCGTGAGGTAGTGTTGTATTTTTGCATGAAATAGAGTAATAAGCCCACAGGAGCGGTTTTAAACAGTCAACTACCAGTCCACATGTTTTTTTGACAGATCGGGAAAACACAACACTACCGCACGCGGAATATTTTTTTGCAACGTTTCGGACTAAAGAATGTATGATTTTATCGTCACATTTAGAAGAAAAGCTTGATAAATGTTTGTAATATTTACGGTCGCCATGTTACATTTTGACAATTTTTATTTCACTTACGGAAGTGGGTAATTGCAACACCATTTCTCTACTTTTTCTCCTGTAAAAGCTAAACATAGTGTCCTACTTTCACTCGTTCGTTTCGCGTTCTAATAGCACACTATGTTTAGCTTTTAGAGTAGACACAACCAATACGATATTGCAATTACAAGTCTCCGGCAGTACTAATATGTAAACATTAGTTTTGTGGAATATTTACTTTCGCACAGTGGTTTTGGTGGAGTTCGTCGAGAATGTATATACAGCCTTAAGATGACAAAACATGCGAAGAAAACCTCCTTGATTATTTTGATACCCCACACGGTATATTTGGCGAAACTCCCACACATTTTGGGGTGGGTGCTTGGAGAGACATTCTAGACGAGACTTTAAGAAATTAGTTGCCGGAGGAAAACTCACTGAGTATTTTGAATACCCACCCACTATCAACTGGGGATAAGCAACAGGAATCACAAGATCGTGAAATCACAAAAAAACCTGTAAATTTCTATCGTTGAAATTACATATATTTCAGAATATTTAAGTGTCCAACAGTTTCCTCAAAAAATCATCAAAAAAAAAAAAAAAAAAACAGGATTTACTTGTAACCCAAAATAATGACTACAGAAACGACAACACTGGTAGTATGGTAGTGGTGATAGTGGTGGCAATTATGTAGGTTGTGACTGCTGAATATTTCAGTGAATGATATGCATTCTACCGTGTATTTACAAAAAAATTAAAGAAAAGTACGAGAAAGAGGAAGTTTTATGAGCCTATAATATTATTTATTCATTTCTTCCTAGTATTCACACAGAGGTAACCATTTAACAAAAACTAATTTTTACTTTCTCGCTAGTCAACGAGAAAAGGTGAGAAAGACAGTCCATTCTTGTTTGTTTAAATACTTTTTGTTGACCATTTAGGCTGAATTTCACCACTTTCCGATAGTGTCTTTTAACAAGAGGATTTAACGAACGGATTTAAGTTTTCGTATGTTTAGCTTACGACAACTGCGATCACAGAGAAACAAGTGCAAGCACAGGGCACTTGTCGTAGGCTAAACATACGATAACGAAATTCGTTCGTTAAACCCTCTCGTTAAAAGTGTGACGGATATTTGGTTCATCGGTGTCCTCCAGGAGTGATTGAGTGAGTGAATGGTAGGGCCCATGATTCTGTGAGTGTTTCTGACGAGGATACCGGTGAACTGAATAAACTGTTATGAAGTGCGCGCGGCAAAACTAGCAGGTATATGACTAGAGTAGTTATTAAAAATTTAGAATGGTAAAAATAAGTAGAATGGAGATTAAAAATAAAAATTAAATTAATTAAATAAATAAATATTTGTAAGAATCGTGGGTGTGACCATATAGGGTAGGATTGTTAAGTAAAAAGAAATAACGTATTGAGTGGAGTTTTGGCAGATCTGAACACAGTTGGATTAGATTTTCTGAGTTGAATTTTTACTTAAAATTGTGGTAAGTTTTCATATCTACTGTTACTTTCTTAAATTAAATAATACGTTATAAAAAGGGTTTCACGTTCCCAAAGTTTTTCTAAGATCTGATGAAAGAAAAGGGTGAAAATATCCTAACAAAGTTTGCACGTGTCATAGAAGGCATGATAGAAATGGTCACATCCACGATTTAATTTAAATTTATTTTATTGTAGCAATTTCCTAACATCATATAAGGTGGATTGGTACGAGGATATCGAATTCTTTGACTGGCACTGTTACCAACGAGATGTCGCCGAGTAACGTTCCCCCTCGTTGAGGGTATGTATTTTGGTAGTTTGCATTTACCTACTTACCTACTTACCTACTTACCTACTTGCCTAATGAAGTGAGTTGATACACCTGTAGCGTTAGTAATTTTGTAATATTGTTACTTTTAAGGGTGGTTTAGTCCCCCCCCCCGTTCAGAAGAATACACTGAAGATCAATTTTCTCAAGAAGCCCGGCCCATTGAGTCTCCCTGTATCCGAGGGTTAGCAGGCATCAGTACGATTACAGTAACATCACAAAAGACACTATCGGGTACTATAAGAAAGTGGTGAAAGTCAGCCTAAGCCGTATAAGTTAAAAACCTACGAGAAACTCAGCGATAGCTATTGTCAAACTCATGTCAGCAATCAGTCGTCGAGTAATTTCTTTTTCAATACACCACATTGTACATGAGAATAAAATTCTACGAAAACGCTCCAGTACAATTTCGACCCTGCAAAAGACAGTAGTATTTGTTCCATAGGTAGGTACTATGAAATTATACTACAGAAGCAAACGAAGTGGCAGTTAAATCGTGAACACCAAGTTCTAGATGTCGTTCCTGATAGAATATTTCTTGAGAGGCAACAAAGAAACTTAAGGAAGAATGGGAGCGAGAAATTCCGCAGTGCTCGTCACACTCCTGCAAATTTTCATTCCAAATGCAAACCAGGAATTGGTATCTCCAACTGATAGATCCCAACGGAGTGAGGAGTCAGTTGCACTATGTCTAAGCCACGTCGCCGATACCTATTTTGAGCCTGGTACTATCGGCGTATACTATCCTCCGGACAGCGTGTCTTCTACGTCCAACTACCTAGGACCTGTCATCAGAGTCCTTATGGAGAAATGGTCACTTCAAGTCTCAGAGGACACAGCGGTTAGTATAAAAGCACAACAACGCAAAAGAGGACATCCAAACACGGCAGTCATCATTTTCCTTGGCGATCCCGACTCCTGGACAAGAGTCGTATGGAGAATCGTTGAAAGAAAAATTCTTCGCCCTTCAACAAAAGTGATGATTCTTATGAAAAATTATAGGCTTGATGTCGCTCGCGTTCTTCTGGAAGATACCTGGCAAATTTTGCGTGCAATCAACGCCTACGTCTTGTTGATTGATGGAAGTAATGTAAATTTTTACGAGATTGATCCACTGACGCCCCGATCAGAAGCAGTACTCGTTAACGTATGGGCCAATGGTTTCCTAAGAAACGAAATATTATTTCCTGACCGGATAACGCCTCACCTCCACAGATTTCAGGTAAAACTGCTCCTATTGATAAGACAAAATGGCGGAGACATGACCTACTACAAAAACTTCGAAGCAATGGCTTCTTCACTGCAAGTTAATCTAATCATAATGAACAGAACGGATAATCCGGAAAGTATTTATATTCTTGACAATAAAACATCTGGAGAATTCAGTAGTTTCCTTGGAATGCTGAACCGCCAAGAAGTCGATGCAGTGTGCGCTCGAGGTTTTTATCTTCAACAAATTTTGTTTGTGGGAAGTGAAGCTCTCCCGGCTATCCTCCACATAAAGTGGACATGGGTAGTCAGGAAAAAAGAGCGAATAGCGAGATGGAAGGCAATGCTAGTGGTATTCCCCTGGAGCATCTGGGCCTGTATCTTTATCACATGGCTCTTAACCGCAACCTCACTCTACATTTATCACAGACTCAGCAATAACCAGAGAAATTATTCCTCGGTCCTCTTTGGTGTTTTTGGGATTTACATGGACAATCCTCCCGGAGTCCGCGGCCATTTCCGTCGACTACTGTGGCTTATCTTGATGTATTCAACGGTTATAACTACAGCTTACAAAACGCTATTAATAAGCAATATCGCAAACCCACCGCATGAAAGACAGATAGAAAGTCTGGATGAAGCAGTGGATGCCGGGTACTCACTGTACCTTTATGGCGGAATGAAAAAAACTATTGATACATTCCAAAATGAGAGTCGTGCCTTGAGTAAAGCCGCCGAATTACACAAAATCGAATATTTTCATAATCATGA
This sequence comes from Mesopsocus fuscifrons, assembly GCA_950004255.1. NCBI lineage: Eukaryota > Metazoa > Arthropoda > Insecta > Psocodea > Mesopsocidae > Mesopsocus > Mesopsocus fuscifrons. The sequence continues at coordinate 15,510,450 of OX465379.1, forward strand.
GGATTCAAAGTGGATTCGCGCAAACCCATTTTCCATTGCAATTTTCGAGGAATATTTAGAAAACCCTTACAACAAGATTTTGCGGAAGCATCCAACTCAAGGTTCGTATATAGAGGCAACAGATATACTACCAGAACCTTTGATGATTACGCAGGAAGGAGTGTATATGTCACCGGCAAATCCGCTCCTGCCCATATTTACAGAAAAACAATACCAAGTTATCGCCGCTGGTCTTATTCACCACTGGGAGGTGAAGGAGAGTGAGAAACTGTGGTTGAAGTTGTATCGTAGAGAGAAGTTCGTCCCTGCTGAAGAACCCAAGCCTGTTACAATGCTTGAAACAACCGACATGTTTTACCTATTGTTGACTGGTCTGACTCTGTCTCTGGTGTGCTTCATTTCTGAAATATTACTTTTTGGGGACTTAATCTGCAAGGTCATCATAGTTTACAGTTACGGTCCTGATCAGCTCACAACTCTTTGAATGTGACCGTGAAAAATTAAGGTCATACGGCTAGTGAAACGGCGGCACGGCATTTCTGATAGTTAGAATAGGGAAGGCAGTGGGCACAGGCTAACTTCTCTATCGAATCCTATACTCCAAGCAATAGAGGAACGGTTGTGTGAAATGGCGCGCCAAGATGGATGGGGACCCTGCAAGCTAGTCCACACCACACTGCTGCTGTTGACGTTTCTTGCGGCCAGTGTTTGGAGGAAACTGTTGGATATTTATTCGCTCTGAGCACTGAAATAAGCAATCATATTGCTTATTACGCACCCGTAATTATTTATAAATATACCCGATCACTATAATATTTCAAAGAAGTATTAATTCACAATTTCAATCCTGCGATTCCTGCGCATGTCTCATGCATGTAGTTCGAATTTTTTTTTATTATCGATTACCGACCTTTACCCTTGTAGCGCTTAAAAGTATTCCCGTCAAAGCTGCGGTTTCCCAGATGGGATATTCCAGTTCTCTTTAGGTATACCTTGTTTGCAAAAAAAAAAAAAAACATGAACAGTACAGTATTTCCCGCAATTTTGGGTGCTAAATTGGTACTCCACTGGTGCATTAAAAACGGGAATACACAGCCCCCGGACTGGTATTTCCCTTTTTACTTTCTCGCCCGTATGTAATACATGGGCTGAGAAAGTTATGTTATCGTGCGAAATTTCGATTTTGAGATTTTCATTGCAAAAGGCGTTTCAGAGGTCCTAGATACGTACGTACGTACGTTTGTCTGTAGCGCGGCTACAGGTCACACCAGTCAACCGATTTGGTTCAAATTTGGAATATAGATGTCTAAAATCAGTTCCGAGATACATTTTTAATATAATTTTGATTACTCAAAAATTGCGCCCACTATTGTCAAAAAAGTGTCAAAAAAAATTCAAAATCGTGTTTTTGTCTACTCAAGACGCATTTCAACTTGAAATGCCCCATGAACAGCATTAGCCGGAATTTCACAAAAATCCATAAACTTGTGCTTAATAACATTACTTAAAGGTTTGTCGAAGAAATATTCAATCAATTCAAAATTGCGGCCAATATAGGCAAAATAAAGTCAAAAATAGGAAAAAAAAGCTATAATCTCGTTTTTGTCTACTCAAGACGCATTTCACGGTAGGTACGGTAATAAAGTTAGAACCTTCAAATTTTGCAGTCGTGTTCCCAGATAGATGCTCCAGGATTATTTTTATTCTTTTTGAGATGGGCCAAAAATTTGGGCCAATATTGGCATTATCGTAGGAAAAATTTTCCAAAAATGGAAATCACGTTTTTGATTGGTTAGGTCACATTTGCAACAACACTAATCGACGGATTTTCTTCAAAATTGGTGAAAGTGGTCTCAGATAGATGCTACAAGGGGATTTTCAATAGATTTTCATTTACTTAAAAATTAAGACGGTGACATGCAAAATAGAAAACATATACTTTGCGCGTCGAACGACACTTCACTGTTTGACGGATATGTTTGAAATTCGGTATGCAGGTGCTCAAAGTATCGTTCAGTGTGAGGCAAAATACTTTTTAGAAAAAGTTAAAATTCTGACAATAATTCACGTAAAAAAAAAAAAAATCAAATTTTCGATAAAAATTGCGAGAAAGTCAAGTGCGACCATTGTCGAACCCTTTATTTCCATCCTGCTCCTCTTAATTTTATGACAATAGGGGAGCTGTAGCAAAACTAGGTATCCATCAGGGCTCAAGGGCTGTGTCGGCCCGGCCGGAGTTTCCTAGGATTCAACAGGAGTTTTTCTGATCGGCTTTATCCATCTCGAGTGGAAACTATACCGAGGCTGTGATGATTTATAAACGATGTAAAGTGTAGGTTCCAGACGTATTCTAACACGATTGGTGGGGAGCTTGTATTTACTAGTGCTTTTCAGCTGATGACATTGGTCTCGCAATACTCCTGTTGCTGAGCTCCTACGGTCTACCATAGCGTATAAGTTGCTACGTGTCTGATGAATATTTAATACGATGATACCTAGGCAAAAACAGTGTAATAAAAAAAAAAAAAAAAATGTACAAGAAAGAGGAAGTTGTATGAGCTAAAAATATTATTTATTCATTTCTCACTGACAATCAAATAGAGAAAGCAATTTGAAAAAAGGTAATTTTTACTTTCCCGCAAGTCATACGAGAATAGGTGAGAAAAACAACTTTTTCGTGATAATTTATACATTTTCTTGGTGATAAATACCTAATGTTTTTAATGGAATCGGTATCGAACCGGCACTCATTGTTCCACTACAGCCAACCACATCTCGACTATAGTCAACCATCGAAGGTTGTTTATAAGAAACTAACTGCATGGCTTAACTCAGTTCATTACAAAATAAAATATATAATATTTATTCGAAATTAATACCTAAAAAAAATTAGTACCTAGGTTCAAGTTCATTAACATACATTTTGGTTGATTCTTCGAGACGCGCACGGTTCAGCACCTACGAGAAAGTCATCGATAGCTGTTGACAAACTCATGTCAGCATTCAGTAATGCCTTTTCGATACACGACATTGAATATGAGAATAAATGCTACGACAAACCCTAGTACAATTTAACAACACTCCACCAGATCGGAAAAATCTTAGTACAAGTTTACACATGCGGTAGACGGAAGTTTTTGTTCCTCAATATGAAATCGTGCTACAGAAGACCACGTAGTGGCAACTAAATCGTAAACATAAGGTTCTAGATGTTATTGTTCCTTAGAAAATTTCTTGAGAGGTCACAGAGAAAATTAAGGAAGAATGGGAGCGAGGCATCTTACTGGACTAGTCACATTCCTGCTGATTTTAATTCCAACTTCAAATCAAGAAATGGTACCTCCAACTGAAATATCGCAAGCGAGTGAAGACTCAGTTTCACTGTGTCTAAGCCACGTTGCCGATACCTATTTTGAGCCTGGTACTATCGGTGTATACTATCCTCCGGACAGCGCATCTTTAACGTCCAACTACCTGGCACCTGTCGTCCGAATTCTTATGAAGAAATGGTCACTTCAAGTCTCAGAGGACATCGCGGTAAATATAAAAGCACATAACCGCAAAAGAGGACATCCAAACACTGCTATCATCATTTTCCTTGGCGATCCCTACTCTTGGCAGAGAGTCAAGCGGCTACTTGCTGAAAGAAAAATTCTTCGCCCCTCAACAAAAGTGATGATTCTGATGAAGAATTTCAGCCCTGATGTCGCTCGCGTTCTTCTGGAAGATACCTGGCAAATTTTGCGTGCAATCAACGCCTACGTCTTGTTGATAGATGGAAGTAGTGTAAGCTTTTACGAGATTGATCCACTGACGCCCCAGTCGGATGCAGTTCTAGTCAATGAATGGGCCAATGGTTTCCTTAGGAACGAAACTTTATTTCCTGACCGAGTAACGCCTCGACTCCACAAATTTCAAGTGAAACTGCTACTGTCGACAAAAGGAAGCTACTCGCATTACGACCTAATAACCTGCTACAACAACTTCAAAGCAATGGCTTCATCACTTCAACTTAACCTAACCATGGTGAATGTAAATGTGCGTCCAGAGCATGGCGTTACTGATGAGACAGGAGAATACAGTAGCTTTCTTGGTGTGCTGAACAGGCAAGAAGTGGACGCAGTGTGTGCAACAACATTCTATCTTCAGAAATCATTGTTTGTGGGGACTGAACCTCTCCCAGCAATCCTCCACACGAAGTGGACATGGGTAGTCAGGAAAAAAGAGCGAATAGCGAGATGGAAGGCAATGCTAGTGGTATTCCCCTGGAGCATCTGGGCCTGTATCTTTATCACATGGCTCTTAACCGCAACCGCACTCTACATTTATCACCGACTCAGCAATAACCAGAGATATTATTCCTCGGTTCTCTTTGGTGTTTTTGGGATTTACATGGACAATCCTCCCGGAGTCCGCGGCCATTTCCGTCGACTACTGTGGCTTATCTTGATGTATTCAACGGTTATAACTACAGTTTACAAAACGCTATTAATAAGTAATATCGCAAACCCACCGCATGAAAGACAGATAGAAAGTCTGGATGAAGCAGTGGATGCCGGGTACTCACTGTACCTTTATGGCGGAATGGAAGAAACAATCAATACATTCCAAAAAGATAGCCGTGCCCTGAGTAAAGCCGGCAAATCCAACAAAATCGAATACTTTTGGGATTTTTCATTTTTTGACAGGATTCGCTCAAACCCATTTTCCGTAGGAATAGTAGAGGAATATTTTGAAAATCCATATGAGAAGATTATGCGCAAGCATCCAATTCAAGGCTCCTTTTTCGAGGCAGCTGATGTACCTACTACCTGAGCCCCTGGCGATTATGCAGGAAGGAGTGTACATGTCTCCTGCCAATCCGCTCCTGCCCATATTTACAGCAAAACAATATCAAGTTATCGAAGCTGGTCTGATTCATCACTGGGAGGAGGAGATGGGTGTCAAAGCGTGGTCAAAAATTTATCGAGGAGGGAAGTTCGTCCCTACCGAGGAACCCAAGCCTGTTACAATGCTTGAAACAACCGACATGTTTTACCTATTGTTGACTGGTCTGACTGTGGCTCTGATGTGCTTCATTGCAGAAATTATACTTTTCTGGTTTGTATCATGTAAGATATCCGTTGTTGTCAACGTTGTCATTAACAATCCTGATTAGTTCACAACTAACTGAATGTGACAGAGGAAAGTTAAGTGCTTCTTATGGACGTCCGTCTACAGCCGCAACGCGTCGGTGATTTAGCTAGTTAGGGGTTCGGAATAGGAAAGGCTGTGTAGCAGGGAGCAGGCCGAGCTCTCTGTCCAATACTTTATTCCAAGCCATACAGAAAAGGGCGGTGTGGCGCGGCTTCATGGATAGGGGCCCTTACTTGTCCACTTTTTTCTTCTTTTGCCGTTACTTGCGGCATGTTTGTGAACATTTACCCGATCATTATAATGTTTCAAATATGTTTTAATCCGTGTTCTCGATTTTAGAATCTGTCGATTACTGATTTTTGACCTTAACCCGTTTCCATTTATCCTTGTTTGCCCAAAAAAAGCACCTATTAACAGTAGTATTTCCTGCACATTTAGGTGTTAAATTGGGGCTTCGAGAACGGTACCACACCTGGACTAGTATTTCCCTTCTGCTGGGTACCCTACCTACCATCGGAGAATGTTTCTAAGAAACAAACTTGTCTAACTCAGTTCATTTAAGAAGAAAACACATAACATTTCTTTGAAATTCATACCTAAAATTAGGTGATTAAAATTAATTTTGAATTCTTCTTAGAGACGCACAGGTTAAGCACCTACGAGAAAGTTAGCGGCAGCTATTGTCAAAGTCATGTCAGCATTCAGTCGACGAGCAATTTCATATTCAATACGACACATAATATGTTCAATGTTCCTTGTGCAATGTGTACAATGTGTACAGTACATGAACTGCTGTAAAAACTCTCTAGTACAATATGAACAACCCTTCACTACATAATATGACACCTCTTAGTCAAATTTTCACCCTGCAGTAGACGGAAGTTTCTGTACCACAATACGAAATCGTACTACAGGAGCAAACGTAGTGGCAGCTAAACATGAACACCAAGTTCTAGATATTGTTTCATGTACAATATTTCATGAGAGGTCACAAAAAGAAATTAAGCAAGAATGGGAGCGGGACAATCCGTAGTGCTAGCTACTGTCCTACTAATTTTAATTCCAAATGCAAATCAAGAAATGGTGCCTCAAACTGATATCTCACAAGCGAGTGAGGAATCAGTTTCACAGTGTCTAAGACACGTCGCCGATACCTATTTCGAGCCTGGTACTATCGGTGTATACTATCCTCCGGACAGTGTGTCTTTAACGTCCAACTACCTGGCACCTGTCGTCCGAGTTCTTATGGAGAAATGGTCACTTCAAGTCTCAAAGGACACAGCGGTAAATATAAAAGCACATAACCGCAAAAGAGGACATCCAAATACGGCAGTCATCATTTTCCTTGGAGATCCCGACTCCTGGTCAAGAGTCGTATGGAGAATCGTTGAAAGAAAAATTCTTCACCCCTCAACAAAAGTGATGATTCTGATGAAGAATTATGGGCTCGAAGTCGCTCACATTCTCCTCGACGATACCTGGCGAATTTTGCGTGCAATCAACGCTTACGTGTTGTTGATTGATGGAAGCAATGTAAACTTTTATGAGTATGATCCACTGACGCCCCAGTCACAAGCAGTACTCGTCAATGTATGGGCCAATGGTTTCCTAAGGAACGAAATATTATTTCCTGACCGGATAACGCCTCGTCTCCACAAATTTGAAGTTAAACTGCTTCAGGTGATAACGAGATATAATGACGGCGATATGACCTGCTATAAGAACTTTGAAGCAATGGCTTCATCACTGTCGGTTAATCTGATCATAATGAAATTACCGGAGAGTCCAGAGCGGACTCGTACTCTTAGCGATGAAACAGGAGAATACATCAGTTTTCTTGGAATGCTGAACCGCCAAGAAGTGGACGCAGTGTGTGCAACAACAATCTATCTGCAAAATACGTTGTTTGTGGGGAGTGAACCTCTCCCAGCAATCCTCCACGTGAAGTGGACATGGGTAGTCGGGAAAAAAGAGCGAATAGCGAGGTGGAAGGCAATGGTAGTGGTATTCCCCTGGAGCATCTGGGCCTGTATCTTTATCACATGGCTCTTAACCGCAACCTCACTCTACATTTATCACCGACTCAGCAATAACCAGAGAAATTATTCCTCGGTTCTCTTTGGTGTTTTTGGGATTTACATGGACAATCCTCCCGGAGTCCGCGGCCATTTCCGTCGACTACTGTGGCTTATCTTGATGTATTCAACGGTTATAACTACAGCTTACAAAACGCTATTAATAAGCAATATCGCAAACCCACCGCATGAAAGACAGATAGAAAGTTTGGACGAAGCAGTGGATGCCGGGTACTCACTGTACCTTTATGGCGGAATGGAAGAAACAATCAATACCTTCCAAAAAGATAGCCGTGCCCTGAGTAAAGCCGCCAAATCCAACAAAATCGAATACTTTTGGGATTTTTCATTTTTTGATAGGATTCGCTCAAACCCATTTTCCGTAGGAATAGTACAGGAATATTTTGAAAATCCATATGAGAAGATTATGCGCAAGCATCCAATTCAAGGCTCCTTTTTCGAGGCAGCTGATGTATTACCTGAGCCCCTGGCGATTATGCAGGAAGGAGTGTACATGTCTCCTGCCAATCCGCTCCTGCCCATTTTTACAGCAAAACAATATCAAGTTATCGAAGCTGGTCTAATTCATCACTGGGAGGAGGAGATGGGTAGGCAAGCGTGGTTAAAAGGTTATCGAGGAGAGAAGTTCGTCCCTACCAAGGAACCCAAGCCTGTTACAATGCTTGAAACAACCGACATGTTTTACCTATTGTTGATTGGTCTGACAGTGTCTCTGGGATGCTTCATTGCAGAAGTAATATTTTTCTGGTTTGTAACATGTAAGATATCCGTTGTTGTCAACGTTGTCATTAACAATCCTGATTAGTTCACAACTAACTGAATGTGACAGAGGAACGTTAAGTGCTTCTTATGGACGTCCGTCTACAGCCGCAACGCGTCGGTGATTTAGGCTGGATTTCACCACTTTCTTATATAGTATCCGATAGTGTCTCATATAACGAGAGAATTAAAAGAAAGGATTTACGTTATCGTATGTTTAGCTTACGACAAGTGCGATCGCAGAGATACAAGTGCAAGCGCAAAGCACTTGTCGTAAGCTAAACATACGATAGTTGTTCGGGCCTTGCCCTCCAATAATTGCAATAATGGATTATTCTTGTACCTGCACCCAGTCAGTATAAATATAACAATAGGAACTTGTCAATTGGGTATTGGTGAATAGTGTCATCCCTCATTTACATAATAACTTTCCAGAATATTCGTTTTGTTGACAACACCCTTCTTTGTGAACCGTCAATCTCAAAGTTATAGTACGGCCAGCCTGAAATGCCTGGCCCGAGGGCATTCTGCACTGTTCACCTTACACGGAATGCCCTCGAGCCAGGAATTTCAGACTGGCAGTACTATACCAGAAGTTTCTATATACTTAACTTATCGCCTTAATTGTACCTAAGCTGAAATGCATTCTCGAACATTCTCCATGTGTATATAAACCACCCTCTGTGATTAAATCATGTGTTTACAATGAAACGTGCATCTTTACATCAGAACCTAACCAAAGCGTAGGTATATACAATAGTGTAAATCCGTTCGTTCAATCCTCTCGTTATACGAGACACTATCGGATACTATAAGAAAATGGTGAAATTCAGCCTTAGCTAGTTAGGGGTTTAGAATAGGTAACGCGGTGCAGGGGGCAGGCCAAGCTCTCTGTCCAATTTTTTATTCCATGCCAAGGAGAAAAGGGCGGCGAGGCGCGGCTTGATGGATGGGGGCCTTGCATGTCCACTTTTTGCTTATTTTGACGTTTCTTGCGGCACAAGGTTTAAATTTACTCGATCAATATAATGTTTCAAGTAAGCAATAATCGTCATTCTTGATTCTGCGCGATTCCTGTAGTTTGAACCAGTCGATTATTGATTAACGGCTTTATTTTAGTAACCGCATTAGTGCTGATAAGTATTTCCCCCAAAAGCTGTGGTCACCCCAATAGGGGTATTCGCTATTTGTTTACGTTTAGACTTACAAACTTTATGAGAAAGCTATTGCATATTTAAATATTGTGAAATATAAAATGCCTTTTTAACGTCATTCATTACTCATCATGAGGCTATGTTGTGATTTTACGATTGAGTGATTTTTGTCACAAAAAAAAATTGTCCCAAATTAACCAATCGTTAAATCACAACATAGCCTCATGAATAATGACGTTATAAAGACATATTATATTTCAGAATATTTAAATATGCAACAGTTTTCTCACAAAGTTTGAAATCAGAACGTAAAAAATAGCGAATGTATGGTGGCCCTTAACAGTAGTATTTCCCGCACATTTTGGTGTTAAATTGGTGCTTCGAGAATGGTACCACACACCTCCTGGAGGTGTATTCCCTTTCTCGAACGCCAGCAAACCCACCCAACTAACACCTTCAAAATTTATTGTAAGAAGATAAGGCACGTCATCATGCAATATACGGGGAACAGTTCTTCTTACAATAAATTTTGAAGGTGTTAGTTGGGTGGGTTTGCTGGCGTTCGAGAAAGGGAATACACCTGCAGGACTAGTATTTCCCTTCTGCTACTCGTCCTTCCCGTGATTTTACGACAGTAGGGGAGTAGCAGAGAATATAGGTTACCCACCTGGGCTCGGTAGACCCAGGACCAGGTGTGTTTGAAAATTTTCGACAAAGTTGCATGAGGTTAGAACCGGGATCCTCTTGTTGGCCGACAGTATTTTAGTGTTCTTACCTTAAATAAGGAGTAAATTGAGAATGGGTGTGCGTAGCCATTGCATTTTGTACACACTGTCACGTGACTGGCGTCTGCAGTCACGTATTGTTTATTAGTCTATGTATACGACAAGTATAAGCATTATATAGGACTTAAATCGACCCATTCTCGATCATGCAGAAGCATCGATCGATACTTTATACGCCCATTCCTAAGGAAATCATGGCTCGAGCGTGATTGGACGGTTTTCTGCATAAGTATATTCGTGACGATAGGCAGTATCGATAAAGTCTCGTGGTTGAAGACACTTCTCCCCCGTCATATGATGTATGACCTCAAGTGTCTTGTTTCTACCTCTAATAGCAAACAACCTCGATAGCCGAGTGGTCTAAATGGTTGTCTCCAGAACCGGGTCACGCCGGTTCTATCCCGAGCATACCAAAAAAAAATCTGATATGTTCAGCATGTCAAGTGAAATGTACCTAATAGGTACGTCATCCTATGGCAAAAGGCAAACTTCAAACTACAATTTTTCTTGTAACTGGAGCTTTATGTGGTAAATTGGGGCACTTCTCACTAACGGGTGATCGATGGAGCCTTTGTTAGCATGCACCCAATTAACTAAGTGTCAGTTAAACGCCACAGTCAGACGGATCACCGTCACAACATCACGTCCTTCCACTAATCACGTGAACTGTTTGCTGTACTTCTTTAGTTTTTACTATTTATTATTTTAACACGTTGCAGGGTGTATAAGAGTACAGTTTAAGGGCCACCACATTCGCTATTTTTTTACGTTCCGATTTCAAACTTTTTGAGAAAACTATTGGATATCTAAATATTCTGAAGTATAACATGTCTTTTTAACGTCATTACTCATGAGGCTATATGTTGTGATTTTACGATCGAGTGATTTTTGTCACAAAAAAAAAATTGTCCAAAATTAACCGATCGTAAAATTACAACATAGCCTCATGAGTAATGACGTTAAAAAGACATATTATATTTCAGAATATTTAAATATCCAATAGTTTTCTCACAAAGTTTGAAGTCCAAACGTAAAAAAATAGCGAATGTATATTCAGCATTAAAAGTCCACTAAAGCTAAAGTTACGATAAGGGAGCTATCGACAGGATAGTGAACTTTTATAAGAGATGTTAATAGTAGACTTTAGGAAGTGGTGAAATCGACGAAAAACTTACCGACTATTACTCTTTCCCTTCAGTTTTTGTTCATCCAAAAGTTTAAAGTAATTCTTCATCCTCCAGTTTTTGTCACTTGGCAAAACCATGTCGAAAACCGAGACAGGTGGACCTACTCCCGAATCTTTTTGACTTTTTAGGCCAATTTTTGAACTGGTTATAGTGGCCATTCTTCGAAAAAGAACCGCGGCAAACCAAAGGGCAGATACCGACAGCATGACCTCGTTCACCATTTAAAAATAGTCTGGTATTCCATCGTGTAGGGACGTTCCGTGACATACGTCGATATGTGTGATTCGCTGATCTAAAACGTATCTACGTCAAGGTATGTTTCCCCACGTCAAATGGGCCCATCCATCTGTAGCCGAGTGATCTAGATGGGGGAACACCGGTTCGATCCCGGTCCTACCGATTTTTTTCTGATCGGTATCCACAAGGCCTAGGCAGGGCCACAGTCTACAGTCCTCTGGCTTATTCACAGCTAAGTATAGGTCTGAGGTGTAAATAGGGACAGACATAGGCGTAGCAGGTGAGGAGAAGGTCTGGGGGGTTTAGCACCCCCAGGTTTTTGGTCCTGCTACGCCCATGGAAACAGAAAACGCAAAAACTCATTCATTCTATAAATATGACAAAAAAAATAACTTACTCTTGAGCGTCGATCTGCGCCCGTTCTTTGCGTAGCTTCTGTGCCGCTAGTAGCTTGAAGTAGTTGTCCATCCGAAAGGCCATATTGCTGGGCAGCGTGACAGACATATTCGGTAGAAGGTTTCCTCCAGCACACCTCAAAACTTGCAGAAGACGAGGGAACCGCCCCTTCTGGCTTGGTGTCCCCCCACTGCTGCAGTCAGGGAGGCTGCTTCGAGTGCTGGACCGCGAAAGGATTCCACCAGGCATCTGTAAGGGATGAAGAAAAATAAAGACATAGATAACGTATAAACCATCAGCTGGCTGACGCTATATGGCCCACTGTGATCGTGTATGGGGTAGGGTGGTAGAGTCAGAGTCCATATTGTGTGGGCAGCAGCAGACTGGTGAAGGCTGCATTCGTGGGCCCGAGTGACCGGCGCAGGGCCATAGTGTATTTCGGTCTTAAAGAGGCAGATCAGAGAAAGAGTTCGAGCTGTTTAACTAACTTCCCCTTAAGGGTCCGCTATACCTGACGGTGCATTTTTTGCCGCCCATAAGATTAACATTGCGAGCGGCGATTCATTTTCAAGGTTTACCCTTGGTTGGAAAGACACAAAATTTTGCCTGTACCTAGCCCTAACAATGTTCTAAGGGATTTCCCAATTTCTCACTGGTTTCTTTTATTGCAACTGTTTTGCAAATGCTAGCATCGCATACCTCAAGAAAAGTGCTGTATCTCGAAAACCAGTAAAAAAAATGGGAAATCTGCTTCGAACACTCCCTAGAACATTGTTAGGGCTAGGTACAGGCAAAATTTTGTGTCTTTCCAACCAAGGGTAAACCTTGAAAATGAATCGCCGCTCGCAATGTTAATCTTATGGGCGGCAAAAAATGCACCGTCAGGTATAGCGTCCTCTTAAATACTGAATTATGTCATATTAGCACCGATAGTACAGGAATATAAAAATTCGCAGCTCTTAATGTTAACGTTATGAGCGGCAAAAACTTGTCACCAGTAGAAGCAGGAACATAGATAACTGAGACAAAATCTTACTGTGGCGAGAAGTATTCTTCTATAATCAAACCAACGTAACTTAAAAACTGTCTCTATTATTGTAAGAAGACAGACACTTTGTTTGAGAAAGAAACGATTTCCTGGTATTCTAAAATGACGAAGAAGTGGGCCCTTGTGTATAAGAGAAGGGTTTAACAGGGTCACCTTAAGGGGGAAAAAAAAAAGTTAAGACAGACCCACTACAACTATTTGCTAATACACTTCAGATCAGTCTTTAGCCTGCCAGAAAATGGTTTAAATCTCAAGCAAATTGTCTCTCTTCTTAGAATAAAAAAGTCAGATAGACAGGTCTGAAGTTCCGTTGGTGTGATCATAGTTACTCGTATATGAACAAGATACGAAAAAAACTGGGGTCAATTTCCCAGGGGAGCAAAATTCCTGCGGACGGTCTTTTTCTTTCCAACCAATGACAGGCCAAGAACATTTTTCGTGCGATTCCTTCGATGGTCGTATGGAGACGTCACCCGAAAAACACAGGGAGTCGTAATGAAATTATAGGTCCTACAAACCCATTTCCTTAAGATATATATCTATGCGGCAACATACAAAGGGCTTCTACTTAATAATAGATACCAACCGCTCTAGGTATAGTAAAATAAATGGAACTAAGGCTGGATTTCACCACTTATAGTGTCATCGGATTTTTGTTATCATATGTTTAGCTTATGACAAAAGATATTGGAAGGAAACGAGTGCAACTGCAAGGCACTTGTCGCAACCTAAACATACGATAACATAAATCCTATCGTTATCCCATCGTTATCGATATGGTGAAACCAGCCTAAGGCAGTCACGTGCTGAAGCTCACAACATAGTGTAATACTTAAGGGCGTCTACGCGTCGTGTTTGTTTACGTTTTTTTCTACACATTTGGCTGTTAAAAATACATGTTATATTTCAGTACATTTAAATATTCAATAGTTTCCTCATAAAGTGTGCAGAAAAAACGTAAAAAAATAGCGAATGTATGTTCGGTCTTAAGTGAACTTACCGTTGTATTTGGAGCGCGCGGGAAGATGGGGAAGGCTACCAATAGCCCCGACCTACCTATACTCCAGCCATGCATGGAATAATTGGGGCAAGCTCCTCACCCCCACCCTTAGCGTGCCATCCCCGCCACCTGTTACCTATATCCACATCCTATCCTACTTCGTGACATTTCCAAAATAGGTAGGTACGAACGCCGCATCAACAATTTCTAAGGGTTTGTATACACGTGGCAGCAGAATGAGTTCATTTAGGGTGACTTGTACCATTTCTTTACAGTGCAGGTAGAATATTTGTATCCCTGAAAAAGTAGCAGGAACTTATCGGGAGGATGGTGAATGACACCAACTCTAGTGAATGTTTGGGGACACTATGCTAGTCTAAAGAGTAAATGAAACGATGAGATCTAACCTTAGAACTGTTCTTAGGGTGCGTCCCACCATACTCGGTTAACGGTTAATCTCCAGTTAAATTCGGTTTTAACCGTGCAATAATTGAAATTTAACTGGAGATCAACCGCTACCCGAGTTTGGTGGGACGCACCCTTAATCTCTCATTTGAGGCCTGCAAGTTTATAATCCATCACAACAGACAGATAATCTATGATAGAGAAATATGCTTTAACTATAGGAAATCGACTGATACATATAGCTATCACCAAAATAAATAAAAACATATCTCGAACAATTAGTTTAGTAAATATCGATTTAATTGCGGACCATTACCATCACTTTGGGTCACCAACAATGGGCTTATCAGAGAACGGAACAGTCAAAGAATCAGAGTCATCCTCTTCTTCAATCAAAACAACGTAATTGATCATTGGGTCACGGTACAACCAAGCGCCCGGCACGTACAAATAATACTGAGGGCCTCGCGTCGACCAATACCTCCCTAAATTCTTCCCATTCACAAAAACTACCCCCTTCTTCAGTCCAGAAACATCCAGAAAAGTATCAGCTACCAGTTTCTCACCCTCAAACTCAATATCCGAAGTTACATTAGCAAGGAATGAGCCCGAAAAAATTCTGAAACCAGGTCCGTCAGTGCAATCTTCAGGTGCTGGGCCTAAAGTGCACGCATCAACAAGATCACCAAGTTTGTTCAAGTCATATCCGGTGATGGTCCAATCAAGAACAGGGGTGCCCCCCAAAGTAACATTCGACAAAATTCCCTTCAAATCGTTATTTCTATCACCGAAGTTGATTCTTCCGGAATTTTCAACGACGATGGAAATTTTGTCGTTTTTGGCTACCGTGATGGGGAGGGTAGTCGTTTGAAATTCGCGGCTCAGAACTCCCGCTATTTCGTTGTTTACGTAGACGTGTGCGATGTCTCGCGCGTCCAGGGTCAGGTCGAGGTTGGAGCCTTCGACGGGGGACAGGGCCTCGTACAAGACGTAGCCCTGGTCCTGGCTGATGGACTCGAAAGTGCGCGGGTAGGTGCTGATGACGGGGTCTCTGCCTAGGACTTCAAGTGATTTTTGGCCAGTCATTCGGGCCACTAACTCTAGGTTCAGTGTTCCATAGTTACCTTGGAAAAAAAAAATATTCAGTAGTCTCTCTCTATAACGTTTACCAAGGTACTGTATGGTCACTACAGAGTTCGTTATTGAAAGGGTGTCACTTGAGTCATGAGTCATGAGTCTGACAAAAGGCATTTTGTGGCTAGTAATGGGACTAGGTATTTTTTCATCACTGCCTCAACTTACCCTTTGGGGAGTTGACCGGAAGTGTAGTATTAATTTTGAGATGATCCAGCAGCACATCCCTAATGGCCAGGTACTTGGGAGTAATGTCCCCCGCTTCGGAGATGGGGGCGTCATAATCATACGACGTGACGTCGGAGTAGTAGTTTGATCCGTAGTTAGCACCAGCTGAGAACCCGAGGTTCGTGCCCCCGTAGAACATGTAGAAGTTGAGGTTCCCGTCCATATTAAGGATATCTCTCAGGGTGGTGAGGACTGCATCTGTATCACGACGCGCCCAGCTGATTGACATAAAAACTATTTTATTAGAGAGAACCTAGGCGCATAGAATCTCTATACTAGCGTGGGGAACAAGCCCAGTGACTAGACCATTTCAATAATTTTCCTGATGGCAGCACTACCATTTACCAGCTCGTGTTTGTATTCCGAACATTGAAACACTTTTCACTTGACATGCTGAGGCGAATGTCAGTCTGAAAAATTTTGCCATGGTCGGGATCGAACCGGTGTGCCCAGCTCTAAGTATCTCTCTAAATACAACTATACCTAGACCACTCGGCTATCGGAGCTGTCCAATAGTAAGGGTAGAAACAAGACACTTAAGGCCAGACAACGCATTAGAGGGCACTAATTGTGTTTTCAGCATTACTTTTCTCCCCAGTGGGTGAGCCATCCAGGGTAGAACTCGGAGTTGACAAACGGTCCATGAGGCTCCACCTTCTTGTGGTTGTTGTACATTTCCGTCACGTCGGCGCCAGGTCCGAAATCCACGGTCGCGTACACGCCTGCCAACATAAATAACGAAGGTGGAGAAAGAGTTTCAAAATTATCGAAATAGGAGATGTTGGCATTCCCGTTTTCTCAACGCCAAAATAGCGCCCGTATAGCACTGACTTTTGGCACTGACTTCCACCTGGAGTTGAACGGGAATGTAGTCTTCCCTATTTTATAACATTACTTAAACGATATACTAAAGTTTAACGGCAAAAAAACGTGGAACCAGAATGGTTTCTCCCTCATTATATCAGGAAACTGCTCGCTAAGTACCTTTATGTTCTGGTGCCACGTTACTTTGCTATAAAGAAGACAGAAATACCTGGTATTTTTCCACACGATAAAGAATTAAAGTCAGACCCATCAGTAGTGAAAAGCACCGCCTTGTCTCCAATGTGCCTCTGGAAGACGCCCGCCAACCACGACGTGTAGTCATGGTCACATTGCCCATAGAATCCGTACTCATTCTCAACCTAGAAAAAAGAAGAGTTAGCAGCGATATCAGGGTTCAACTCCCGGAGGAAGCAAAATATTATTTGCTTATGGCAGGGATATATTAGTTTCGGCCAAACTCCTGTTGTGTTATACCTAACTGGCAGCTCCAAAAAAAAAAAAAAAAAAAAAACCTTTTTGCAATTACTGCAAACAGAGTAGGTACGTATCCATGTACGACTTCAAACGATGAACATACCTGTACAGTTATTATAGGACCTCCATTTCCAAACAAAAGAGAATCAACATGTGGCAGCAGCACGTCAAGCCACTTCTCCAGGTACTGCGTGTACCTAGGATCATTGACTCTCAGTCTGATATCCGGGTACTCCCTCAGGAGCCAATAGGGGAAGCCCCCCATCTCCCGCTCTGCACAAATATAGGGCCCAACACGCAGAATCGTGTACAGCCCTTCCTCTTGCGCAATCTGTATGAACTCGGTTATATTCAAATCACCGGAGAAGTCAAATTGTCCTGAAAGAAAGGTCAGAATCGTGAAAAACGTGGCAGAAGAATGGGGTTCTTTCACCCATTGTTTGAGGAAACTGTCGGTTACTTAAATATCCTGAAATACCTACCTATAATGTCTTTTTAAAGTCTGGAGTACAGGATAAGTGTCTTCTCCCAGGCGCTTTAAGAAAGCAAAAAAGAAAACAACTGTAACCTGGTTCGCGCTCGTGCTGGCTCCATTCGACGTAAGTGCTGACTGCGTTCACTCCCGCGGCGGCCATTTTGCGCAATCTGTCCCGCCAATACTGCCGAGGCATTCGGAAGTAGTGCACTGATCCAGAAATGTACCTGAGAAAATCAAAAAAGCGAGTTAAGGAAAGTAAGAAACAGTTGTTCTAATGATAACTCAAGATAAGACAAGTGGCACCCAAGTGGTTTTTCAATTTACTTGATGTCACTATAAGATACGTAAACAAACTTCATTTATAAGGATGTCTCAAAGGAACTGATATGACTGCAGTCAGTAACATACTTGAATGTCTGCCCGTTCATGAGGAATCTGTTGTTTTCATAGTCGACCAAAAACTGCCCAGCTGGAAAAACGAAACATTACATTTCTAGAGAATGATAACAACTAAAACAAACTAGGTATAGGTACCCACCTACCCACCTACTCATTATGTTAACAATAGGCAAATATATACCTAGTAAGTTTCAGAAAACGGCTGAGGGACAGAGCCTTCCAAGCCTAAGTTCGCAGAAGGTGGGCATCACAGCAGAGAGCTTGGAACTGAAGCGTAGCCTTAGAAAACCCATAGCTTGCTTGTACGCTGCCTTCAGAAAGCGGCAACTTTAACTACCGTTGCTCACCGCGCTTTTGAGACATAAATAACACCTATACAGGCACTCTTCACATGAATGGCCAAATACGGTGCGTTTTGGGATGGCCTTCCTGGCGAGGTGGCATCCCCGGACGTATGGTTAGTGGGGAGGGATGGCAGTTTTTGTGTGGGGACCCGCCATCCCTGAGTTGCCATTCCAGCCCCGCATTCCAGAACGCATCTTACATTCGAACAAATGTAAACAATCAACGGACTCACATACTCACATACCTGCATATTTGCCGAGGAGGCAAACAGCCAACAGTAACACAGCCTTCATCGTCTTGACTCCAAGTTCTCACTGTTAAACTAATTCACTGCAGTCCTATTTATTTCTCAATTTATCTCGATTCTGATAGTGAAAAGAATAAAAATTATCAAAACAAAAAGCAACAATGACAAGTAAATACTGATACGAGTTAGCTCCTTAGTAACACAAATGCACAGCTGAACAAACAGAGATAAGCTGCTCTTGTAGGTGTAGGAGGTACCTATTGTGTCACAAAAAATATTCACTGTCATTCTGATTAGCTAAGTACCTACCCAAGTAGAGTCAAAACAATTTTAGCGCAGACTTGTCTATCCGTAGTATCCGTACCTATCTATTTTGCTAAGAAAACATACGCTTTGCTTGATAAAGGAACAATTTTGGGTCTTCAACAATAAATAGGTTAAGGGTGCGTCCCACCACCCACCATGCCCAGTTAAAATTAAACTGGAGATTTTGTCCTATGTTTACCATGTTAAATTTAACTTTTACTACCGAGAAAATCTCCAGTTGTTTTTACTTTCTCGCCCGTATGTAATACATGGGCTGAGAAAGTTATGTCTTCGTGCAAAATTTCGATTTTGAGATTTTGGGTTTCCCATGATCCTGGAGGTCCCCCGAGTCCAAAAAAGTGGTTTTTAAAAAATGTCCGTCCGACGTACGTACGTGGAAAATAGAAAACACGTACTTTGCGCGTCGAACGACACTTCACCATTTGACGGATATGTTTGAAATCCGGTGAGTAGGTGCCTAAAATTATTGTCCAGTGTATGGCAAAATATTTTTTAGAAAAAGTTAAAATTTTGGCCAAAAAAAAATAATTCACGTAAAAAAAAATCAAAATTTTCGATAAAAATTGCGAGAAAGTCAAGTGCGACCATTGTCGAACCCTTTATTTAACTGGACATGGCGGGACGCACCCTTAGTTAACTGATCTGGAGTGTTTCCCTAGTACGAATTTAACTATCTTTTTTTTTTCTTAAGGCGTATTTTCTATCATAATATTATAACTTTAAAATCGATCATACCTATAGATAATCTAAGATATAAGCTAAATTTGCAACTAATCGACTGCTACACTTCACCTAATAATCTAAACAAATCTCGACAATTAATTTTGGTAGAAATCCTTTAATTGAAGATTAATAACATTACTTGGGATCACCAATAATGGGTGTAGTAGAGAAAGGAACAGTTAAAGAATTAGAGTCATCCTCTTCTTCAATCAGAACAACGGAATTGATCATAGGGTCACGGTACAACCAAGCGCCCGGCACGTAAAGATAATACTGAGGGCCTCGCGTCGACCAATACCTCCCTAAATTCTTCCCATTCACAAAAACTACCCCCTTCTTCAGTCCAGAAACATCCAGAAACGTATCAGCTACCAATTTCTCACCTTCATACTCAATATTCGAAGTTACATTAGCAAGGAATGAGCCCGAAAAAATTCTGAAACCAGGTCCGTCAGTGCAATCTTCAGGTGCTGGGCCTAAAGTGCACGCATCAACAAGTTCATCAAGTTTGTTCAAGTCATATCCGGTGATGGTCCAATCAAGAACAGGGGTGCCACCCAAAGTAACATTCGACAAAATTCCCTTCGAGTCGTTAATTCTATCACCGAAGCAGACTCTTCCGGAATTCTCGACGAAGATGGAAATTTGATCGTTTTTGGCGACCGTGATGGGGAGGGTAGTCGTTTGAAATTCGCGGCTCAGAACTCCCGCTATTTCGTTGTTTACGTAGACGTGTGCGATGTCTCGCGCGTCCAGGGTCAGGTCGAGGTTGGAGCCTTCGACGGGGGACAGGGCCTCGTACAGGACGTAGCCCTGGTCCTGGCTGATGGACTCGAATGTGCGCGGGTAGGTGCTTATGACGGGGTCTCTGCCAAGGACTTGACGTGATTTTTGGCCGGTCATTCGCGCCACCAACTGGAGGTTCAATGTTCCATAGTCACCTGGAAATTTAAAATCGTTAATGTGTTTCAGATACCGATTACACGACCAGTTTTGTTCTCGACCTTAAGACTGTCCACACAACACTGTTTATGTTCGTATTCCCATTTAATGACAATTTCCGAACATTTCAGCCTCCTCAAAAAAATGGAAGAACCAAGCATCAACAAACCGAAATAGGTATACCGGATCATTATGCCTACTGTAGGACGCAGGTTGGATCTCCGTCCAAAACCCTGCACGTTAACATGTTGTTGATTTGACACTTGCCAACGATGAGGTCGCACCTTTATGAACATACCTTTAGTAGAGTTGACCGGAAGTGTGGTATTTATTTTGAGATAATCCTGCAGCACATCCCTAATGGCCAGGTACTTGGGAGTAATGTCCCCCGCCTCAGTGACAGGGGCGTCAAAATCATAAGACGTGATGACAGAATTGTAGTTTGATCCGAAGCTACCACCAGCTGAAAACCCGAAGTTGGTCCCTCCACAGAACGTGTAGAAGTTGAAGTTCGTGTCAAAATTAAGGATATCTCTCAGAGTGGTGAGTACTTGATCATTATCACGACGCGCCCAGCTGATTAATATAGAAACAAATAGATTAGAGAGGATCTAGGATGGGGGGCAAGCCCAGCAACTAGACCATTTCAAGAATTATCCATCGTGCTCAGCTGGCAGCACTACCAAATACCAGCTCCCTACCCACGATGGTGACTTACAGTTTAAGGCGGGTTACGAACCACCACAGCCTCAAAACACATTTCACTAGACATGTTCAACATTTCAGAGGTGAATGCCGGTCAGATAATCTTGGCGAACCGGTGTGATCCACGTCTCAGTGCTTCTTTCATGAAAACTACACCTAAACCACTCGGCCAACCCGAAGGGTCTGTTGGATATCATGGCAACATTGTTGGACATTTAAATGTTCTGAAATACATGCCTTTCGAACGTTTAATTTCCCCCCAAAAAATCATAGCATAACCAGTTGACGTCACACTTTAAAAAGACATTATATTTCAGAACATTTACGTTTATTCCGCAAGATATGGTCGGACAAAAATTATTCACAAATAGCAAATGTCTCTTCCGATAAGCGGCCTTACTTTTCGCCCCAGTGGGTAAGCCATCCAGTGTAAAACTCGGAGTCGACGAACGGTCCATGAGGCTCCACCTTCTTGAGGCTGATGTACATTTCCGTCACGTTGGCAAAGGGCCCGAAATCAAGGGTGGCGTATACGCCTGCCAATATAAACCATACAATTTGGCAAATAGTATCAAAATTATCGTAACTATTCCCGCTTTTTTTAACGCCAAAATAGCGCCCATTAACACCGGCTTGCAGTGGTATCTGCAACAGGAAGCTGAACGGAAATAGTCTCCCTACTAAGGCTGGATTACGCCACTTCTCTAAAGTCTAATATACCTAGTGTCTCTAGTTGAACAGATTTAACGAACAGATTTATCTGATCGTGTGTTTAGCTTCTGACAAGTTTAAAGGCGAAATAACGTGGCACCAGAATGGTTTCTCTCTCATAATTTGAGGAAACTGTTTGCTATTTATATGTTCTGGTGCTACAATATTTTACTAATTAAGGAAATACCTGGAATTTTTCCACACGATAAGGAATTAAAGTCAGAGCCATCATTAGTAAATAGCACCGCCTTGTCTCCGATGTGCCTCTGGAACACGCCCGCCAACCATGACGTGTAGTCATGATCACATTGCCCAGAGAACCCGTACTCATTCTCCACCTGAAATAAGAATAAACTTGTAAAAAAGAATCAGCCACTGCCGCTGCTGCGATCTTTGACCGATTTCAGTAAAGTTTGGAGCGATGGATACCTTCTAAATGCGAGAAGGTCATGTGTGACTATTGTCTAAAGTGGCCGGACAATAGGTTGGTATAAGAGGTGAAAACACCTAAGGTTACGTAAGCTTTGGCTACTTCTGCTAAGCTCCGCATCTTCTGCTACCTATCTCACTGTAAGCTAACTGTAGGAACCATCAACAAAAGATATCGATACATCGAAGTCTGGCAAGGATACAGCCAGTCACAACTACGAAACCGGAAATCAAAATTTTCAACCCACTATATCTACAAAGGAAGAAGACCTTTGAAACAAATTTTCAGGTTCTCCAAGCTCATGCTATTACTTACTAGCTATATTAATTTCTATCTGATGACTAAAATCAGTGAACATACTTGTACTGTTATTATAGGGCCGCCATTTCCGAACAAAAGAGGATCAACATAGGGCAGCAGCACGTCAAGCCACTTCTCCAGGTACTGTGTGTACCTAGGATCATTGACTCTCAGTCTGATATCCGGGTACTCCCTCAACAGCCAATAGGGGAAGCCCCCCATCTCCCGCTCAGAATTAATGAAGGGCCCAACGCGCAGAATCGTGTACAGTCCTTCCTCTTGCGCAGTCCGCACGAACTCCGTTATGTTCAAATCACCGGAGAAGTCGTATTGTCCTGAAACCAAGTTTTGTGTTGATATTTATATATTCTGAAATACGAATATAAGAAGTCTTTTTAACGTCAGGAACTAACTGGATATGTTGACGATTGATTAATTCTGAACAATTCTTTGTTGACAAAAATACACAAAAAAAGGTCTGAAAAAACGTAAAAAAGTGCCCCCCTAACCCTATGCGCCGGTCTCAGACTTCATCCCAAAGAAGCGTGCATAAGTCCGCGGTAAGCTGGTACTTCGCTCTATAGTTAAAAATCGTTACTTATGAATGACGTAAAGCTTTGAATCTGATTGGTCGGTGTTGGCTGACGTCATATAATGGTGTGTATTGGGTCTTAAAACAAGCTAATTCCAAGTAGCAGGTAGCAGGTAAACTAAGAAGAAAAAAATTGAAACCTGGTTCGCGCTCATGCTGACTCCATTCGACGTACGTGCTGACTGTATTCACCCCCACCGCAGCCATTTTGCGCATTCTGTCTCGCCAATACTGTCGAGGCGTACGAAAATAGTGGATCGATCCAGAAATGTACCTATGAATAACACGTGAATTATGGAAACTTGAAAACGGTTGATTTCACGATAAGACTGCATGCATCACCACGATTGGACAAATTCCTGGGTTACCTTAAGGTCGAACATACATTCGCTGTTTGTTTTCGTTTTTTCTGCACACTTTATGAGGAAACTATTGAGTTTTACGATCGAGTGATTTTTATCAACAAAGAATTTGTCCGAAAGTAACCGATCGTAAAATGATGTGTTAATTTCGGCCGTTAAAAAAACATACCATATATATTTCAGAATACCTACCTAGATATCCAATAGTATCCTCATAAAATGTGCAGAAAAAACGTAAACAAACATGACTGCGTAGACGCCTTTAAATGAAGAAGGAAAGGACATTGCTCCAGTCAGTAACTTACTTGAATGGTTGACCGTTCATGATAAATCTGTCGTTTTCATAGTCAACCAGAAACTGCCCCGCTGGAAATATAAAATAATAGTAGAATATATTACAATAAAACAAACTGCCTACTTTTGTTGTAAGGATGCTTGTGGTCGGTAGTTCTACCGAGTTGACATCCCCGGACGTATGGTTAGTGTGGAGGGATGGCAGTTTTTGTGTGGGGACCCGCCATCCCTGAGTTGCCATTCCAACCCCGCCATTCCAGGATGCACCATATGTGGCCAAACGCCCGGCTTTCCAGTAAAAGTCACAAGTTGAAAGATACACAATAGTATCCTAATAAAGTTTGTAGAAAAACGAAAACAAACAGGAAAGTAAGTTCGGTCTTAAGTATAATACCTATACTTTTTCGAATAAATGTAAACAAGGAACAGACATACCTGCATAATTGCCGAGGAGGCAAACAGCCAACAATAACAAAGCCTTCATGACTTCAAATTTTACTGATAATTAACTGAATGGAGTCCTATTTATTTCTCAGCTTATCTCGATTTCTCATAGCGAAAAAAGTAAAAATCATCATAACAAAAAGCAATGATAAGCCTACACTGATCTCCAATAGGTCCTTAGGAACACAAACGACGCAGCTGGGCGAACATAGATAACCTGGCGAGGTTACCTACCTACGTAGACTTCATAGGTACGTATAAAAATTCAAAATTCGAATGAGTCAAAAAAATTGGGTTGGTCGTTAGAAGTCTACTTCCTCACTTATTTCTCTGTTAATGCTTTGATGTGTTTTTATTTTTTTAACGGAATTTAATCTGAAATATAGGAGGTAAGCATGTCTTTTTAACGACAAAAAATCATAAAATCACAACTAAAGCTGAATTTCACCACCTCCCGATAGTGTCTTTAACGAGAGGATTTAACGAACCGATTTGCGTTATCGTATGTTTAGCTTACGACAAATGCCTTGCACTTGTTTCTCTGCGAACGCACTTGTCGTAAGCTAAACATACGATAACGCAAATCGGTTCGTTAAATCCCCTCGTTAAAGACACTATCGGAAGGTGGTGAAATTCAGCCTTAGGCTGGATTTCATCACTTTAACGTGAAGACTATCGTGTACACGATAGCGCTATTGTATCGGTAAAAAATGTTAACGACTTTCACCATGCACCGTTACCGTTTCGTTAGCTTTCGAGTGGATTTTCCGTGCGTTAGCGAAAACGATAATTTTCATACCTGCGACTCATTTGGTGTAGTCTAATGTAGTCTAATCAACATTTTAACTTCTTTCTCCGAAAAAATAGGGATTTTTTCACGTTTATTTCCATTTTTAGATTGAAATTGTTGAAATAAATTTGATGTAAACAAAGCAGGCGAATTCTATTGAGACAACAAAACCTAACGAGAGGATGTCTGCTTTTTCGAATCGATAGCTATTCAAACGTTAAAAGGTTAAAAAAAAAAAAAAAAATTCGTTCTGCTGCCACGTGTTTTACGATTGTATGAACCGTCTTAAGCGGTTGTCCATTTTTCGTCAGAACTCAAGGTTGGCACTCCCCGGTGTTCCGCAGCCCGTTACCGGCCGTTCGCCCTCACCCCGCGCAGAGGTGTCCTCCAGCTCCGGTGGTAAGCTCAGCCGCTGAAAGGATACGTAAATACAATGAATTTTTCCTATGAACCAGCCGGTCTATTCCGGATCTGTTAACGACGGGATAACGACGAAGTGGTGTAGTCTTAGCTATGTTTAGCGACACAACTCAGACCCCTTGACTACTATCTATACGATTTACATGTTGTATATTATGCCCTGAGTGTAGCTGGAAATAGTTGTTCAGAAGTAGACATATTTAGGTTTAGGAATACAAAAGAGCTATAGGAACAATCTAAACTGCAGTTGAGTTGACTTTCTAGGTAGGTATCTAGGTTACTTTAGTGGAAGGTGTAGTTCCTAGTCTGTAGTTTTAGTAAGTCAACACTATTATTAACTCTGTAGTTGTTGTGTTTGACTTTAAATACATTATTATTATTTATTTATCATTATTTATTGTTATTACCTCAATGACAAGTCGTCTTCTCCTTAGTTTAAAAGCCAGATCAGATGGAGGGATATGCGGCGCGAGAGAGTTGAAGGCTGGTAACTTGACTATGTTGAAAAGGCCGTGATAATCCTTGAGTGCGGGATTACTTGCTCGTGGCGTGCCAGCGAACGACTCAAGACGGATGCAAATATCAGCGAAATGGATCCACTTCCAAACCTCCCTTTTGTCCTGAAACAATTTGTCAAAATTATATGGTACTCTTCCCTGAAAACTGCACAATATTTTATTATTCTGAACTTTTTAATTTAAAAATCAGTTGACCATAATATCAGGGTTCAAATTTGAGTCTTTTCGACTGTTCCCCTCAGGTTCGTACACAGTCAGGGATACTATACTTGAGAACAAAAAAAAAGATTCTGTTGCCACCTTGTTTCTACCGTGTCACAAAATTTCCGAAAATGGAGCATTCGCGCCAAATTTTAAACATGAGTTAGTTTGTGCAACCTTCTGTTGCTTACAGCGAAATTTTCGACCCCAATGAAAAAATTTACTGATACGACTGGGATCGAACCTAGGCTACTCCGCTATCGAGGTCTTTCTTCGGCTTACCTTGTAGAGATGCGAAGGAACAGTGACGAGTCCCACAGCCATGGACCGCCTGAGCCAGGACCGTAATAAGTATAGCATCGGCGCAATACCAGATAACTCCCAATGCGGTGATCCCAGCCCCAACAGTGCCAATCGCACTACCTCACGCTGGGTTTTCCCATCTCCGACTGTGTGTTTTTCATCATTAAGTAGTTTTACTATTTCCTGCATGAGAGTCTTTTCTGATGTCTCAGGCA
The DNA here is from genome assembly GCA_950004255.1 of Mesopsocus fuscifrons. Taxonomy (NCBI): domain Eukaryota; kingdom Metazoa; phylum Arthropoda; class Insecta; order Psocodea; family Mesopsocidae; genus Mesopsocus; species Mesopsocus fuscifrons. The sequence goes on from OX465379.1 coordinate 15,537,060, forward strand.
TTGCAGATGGGTTATCTAGAATCAGGTAATATGGAAATTCAACCAGAATAGAATATGGTGATTGCTGACGCTTTCTATGTCTGTTTCCTAAGGGAATTTTCATTTGAGACCCGAAGGCGCAGATGTTAATTAAACAGACTGACTATTGGCCGAAGCCAAATGAATATTTTGTGTGACATCCATACTACCAACAGAAAATTGCTGCTACCGGGATTCGAACCCAGGACCTCCGTCATGCGGGTCTAGTGTTTCCCCACTAGACCACTTATACCTACCGTGTGTCGGCCATCGGATAACATTCGCAGAAGCGACTTGGGAAGTATTTAGGGGTGAGTTTAGGTTCAGTTTGTGTCCAAAGCTGTTTTTCCCATCAATAGACGTATCAGCTATTTTCATGTTTTTGTAACGCCAAGCTATGGTCATGTCTTCAGCTTGGCCGGGGGCATTTTCAGTTTTTGTCTTGGTGACATCCTCCGCTGGTCCAGGGAGGCTAGACAGCTGAAAGGAGATGACAGTTAATGATTATTCAACGTAGTTTGTTCATATTTTTTTGATGATATCTTCAAAGAAAAGTTGTTGACAGTGCTCAACGATATCCTGTGATATCTATAAGAAGATCCTGAATAATAAAAAACTTACTATGTCATTCACATCAGCGTTTTGGCTTCCAATGAAAACTGTCTGTTTGCAGAGAATCCCTTCTGAAATGAAATACTTCGCCAGCACTTCTGAGTATTGCCCGTACTGGTCTTCCTCTGAAATTATTATCAAGAAAGGTAAGTAAGGCAATCGAAGCTTAAAAAATTAAAAACAAAACTACGTGGAGATTTGCCTGTATACCTGTCTATCTATTAGGCTGGGAAAAATTTCTCCAGGTCGGGAATAGATCTTGCTTCATAGCTTTGTACCTTACCACTGCGGTAGTCTTGCTCACCGAACCTTGAATAGAAATGGTAAATCTTACCTATCACAACAAGGGATCCAACGGGTAAACCACCACCTAGAATCAAACAGAAGCAGTGAATTCTATGTACCTAGTAGACATTTCATAACTTCATATGGAACGTGA